>CM066031.1:1765746074-1768146074 GCA_033557465.1 Ichthyophis bannanicus
CCCAAGCTAAGATGCCTGGAGCCCTAGCATGTTGGTAGATTGAAACATGCTACACCTCATATGGCCAGGCATCCTGGAGATGGAGGGTAGGAGTTGAAAAAGAGAGGAGCTGTAGAAGCAGCTAACCTAAGATAGGACTACAGGCAAGGAAATCCTTGTATGTATGTAATTATCATGAAATATATTGAATTAACAATCGCAATATGGATCCTCACCTACTGGATTGCAGGAAGTAGAGAGGCTGATGGAGTCTACTGGGGATCCAGTAGAGGAATCTTCAAGGTGACCTCACCAAGAGAAGTGAAGGTGAAGGTCAAAATCTGGAAGTGACAGGTGACCCCAGGATTCAACTGGGGTAGTACAAAAACGGTAGGTCTTTAGTGGGAAGTTTTATGGAAAAAGCTGAAAACTCTTTTGGCTACAGAGTTACTCACAGTTAGGAGCAAAAGAGGAAGACTGACCGATTTGGACAAACTGGCCTAGTCCTTGAGGGAAGAAGGGGTATGGAAAAAACCCCGTATTCCCAAAGACAGGACAGATGTCTGAGGAGTTGAAACCTCAGATCTACTGAAGATCCACCATGTCTTTCCTAACTGGTGAGAGTAGGAAGATATTGGAACATGGAGCTTCAGGGATACCTAAACCTAGGGTTATGGAAGGCCTGTCAGTACCACAGCAGTGGTTGTGTGCATAATACCCCAAACATACTGTGGAACAGTATGAAGATGTGCAAAGCCCACTGTCTGGAACATATAGGAAGGAAAAACCTTTATGAGCCTAGACAGAGAGATAAGTATGTAAATACATATCTACCTATAACGAAGCATCTCGACAGATACACACACATATATATATGTGTATGGGTATATATATATATAAATATATGGCTATAGTGAGATGTAGAGGGTCATAACATATGCACACGCAGCTGACAGACATATGTATCTATATACATATATGAATATATAGGTCAAAAGATAAATGTTTGCAATTAAGCAGACAGAAATATGTCTATAGAACATTCACATGAGAGATGTGAAGAGGAAAGATTCATCTGATAACAAGGAGGAACCTACTTGAGAAGATATATAGAGAATCTATTCCCCCTGGTTATGATGGGAATGCTATCCAGTGAAATAAGCAGGATGGTTACTGGGAATCAGTAAGCAGCAAGTCCTGAGTCTTGTAGAACTCTAGCATGGTGGGGGGGCGGAGCCCGATGTCCAGCGGGATGGTCGCATAACGCTGAGGCTCCCGAGAGGCCTACTCAGAATCCTGAATTAACACCGGACAAACTTGAATTTCTGCTCTGATCTTGCCGGGGCACATTGGTGAGATGGCGGGGACCAAACCCACGCGCCTGGAATTTGGATCTCCAGCGGCTTCTCACGGTAAACGCTCCAAAACTGAACCCCCGTCCCCGCAGAAGGGGCTGGCTTTGCGCGAGGGCCCTGAAATGCAGCAGGAAATCCTCGCATAAATTAGAGGGGTTAAGGACCTCGTGCAGTCAAACGGTTGAAGCACTTCGAGCGCTGAGGGAAAGATCTTGGTGTGTACTGCAAGGCAGGCTAGAGGGGCTCTCTTCGCGTCAGGACAAAATGGAGATTATATTAGACTCCCATGCGGTCGGCTGTCCAAACTTGACAAAGTTGAACGTCAGGTGCGGGCCTTGCAGAAGACAGAAAGAAGTGGAAGATGGCAATAATAGAGCGCGCCGCAACAACCTACGACTCGTGGGCATACCGGAGGGAGCGGAATTGGGAGACATGAAGGAGTTTTTAAATAAAATCCTCCCTTCCCTGCTCCAAATCACCTTTACCAAAGAATTGGAGATCGATCGCGCTCATCGTGTACCCACAAACATAACGCTCAACAGGAAGACCCCGCGGCCTATCATCTTTCGACTTTTGAGATATCAACATGTGGAACAAATTCTCAGTGCCTCCCGGGCAAAGGGCCATATGGAGTTTGAGAGCCACAAGGTCTCCTTCTATCCTGACTTGGCTAACCCACGGTCAACCGCCGAAAGCGCTTTCTGGAATTTCGGCCGAGGCTTCAACAACTACAAGCACGCTATGGCTTGATGTACCCGGCCAAGCTCCGAGTCACGCTTCACAATCAGACAAGAACATTTGAGGACCCTGATCTACTTGCGGAGTTTTTGGACTTTAAAGAAGCCGACTTGATGCGCTGACTTCCAGAATATTCCTGCCAGTACTCTCACATCCGCTGTACCTGCCATATTGGATTTACCGCGGCTCAGCGAAGAGTCTGTCGAGGGCGGTTTTGTTGCCTTATTTTGAAGATATCTGGGACCCGACTCCATCTACCCATAGTAGCCTCGACGAGTATCAGAGACAGTGTTTCTTATGGACTCTGGTGTTTCTTTTCTTTTATTATGTCTCTATCTTCCTCTCTAGGGCCTCCTCCCGCAGACATCTGGTCGCCATATTCATTGGGGGTTTTGCTTCGTCTCTAAGTTTCTTTGGTACATACTTTTCAATATGGGTGTATTGGCTAGCATACTTGGTGCTTATGTCATTATTGTACAGATTCTGATTATGTTGTAAGTTTTCAAGCGCTCTTACCTAAAATGTCTATTATCGATTGATGGCACCATGTAAGATTTTCTCATTGAACGTACAAGGAATCAATAATCCGATAAAACGGAGGAAACTCCTAAGCTATCTAAGTCATGAAGCTGCGGACCTGATTTTCCTCCAAGAAACACATTTCAATTCGAAGGAAACTCTCAACCTCAATATTAAACCTTACATGGTGGCCGCCTATTCCCCAGCTGTTTCTAGGAAATGTGGGGTTGCCATATTGGATAGGAAATCTCTGCATGCTACTATTGTTGTGACTTGCTTAGATACAGCGGGTAGATGGTCCAGAGTTCACCTCAAGATGGGTAACTTTAAAATTACATGTATATGCCTTCATGCTCCTAACTGGATGACCCTGCCCTTTTGCTATTACTGCTCAGGCTGCGCAGGCCTCTGCTAATTCTTCATTGATATTGGGGGGGATTTCAATTTAGTTCTTGATCCCCTGATTGACAAATAGCCGCCCAGGACAAGTGGTCCCCCCAAGAGTCATATCGCGCTCACCTCTGTGATCAAAGATATTGTTCCAGTCGATCTATGGAGGCTACGAATGTCCTTAACTACAGGTTTACTGGGGGCGGGTCTGGGGTCGTATTTCATTTATCTTACACCTTCACGAGCCTCTTTCTTGGAAGACTGTGGGACTCCGCTCAGTGGCGGGGGGTCCCCTCTCTTCCTAAGAAGGGTCGCTTTCTCCTGATTTCATGCTGGGTATAGCCATATGTTTAATTACGGGGACTTGGAAGGATAGCTCTCGACTTACTGTCAATGAATAGTGGAACCTTGTCTGCTTATATAGTAAATATGAGCAGATATCTCGGCGAGCTATTTTCCATACCCAAATTCATTCTCGCTTGTCTAAATGGCAGATGCTCAATGATCATGTACAATCTGCTCATTGCTTCGACATGTCTGTTTAATGTACACTCATCATGTTTCAGATCGCTGTAAGGTTTTGTAACACAATAATGTCAGTACACGCCCGCTTCGAGAATGCTTTAGTTTTCTAGAGAAGAAGCAGGGGGGAGGGGGGTGGTAGGGGTTTACTTTGGTGTATGTATCACATTCCATGTATGTATTTGTCTCTTAGTTGTATGTCTTCCTTTCCTCTGTTGTTGCAAAACGAAAATAAAGAATTAAAAAAAAAAAGAACTCTAGCATGGTAAAGGGCCAGAGAACGCATAAGAATGAGATACCAGGTTGACCCACTTGAGGGACAAAAAGGATATCATGCGTTCTTTAGTTAAATATGTGCTGTCCCTGAAGGATTAGGATACCATGAGGACAAGCTGCAAAGATAAAAAGAGCATATTCCCTGTAGGAATTGACCACTCTTCAGGCTTTCACGTAGAGAAGGCTTATGTCCTTTGTTTTAAAAGGAAATAGGAGGGTATGAAGAACCCTCTCAGTCATGGGGGGCATGACTGAGGAAGCCTTTTTTCAACCATGTAGGATAGTCAGAGAAAAAAAAAACCATGCTCTCTAGCAAGGGCCCATAGTGGAAAGCTTCTATGTAAAATTGCAGAGAGCATTATGCAGGAGAGTTGGGAGATAGAACTGGCTGTTGGAAAAGCCAGCAGCCACGTCAACTATGCCGCCAAACCCAAAGGAATTGGAGATGGCAAGAATAGAAGATAGTGTGATAAGCCTGTAGTGATAAGGATTGCCCAAGAAAGATGTATGCACTGTCTTGGAATCACTACTAAGGCCAGACAGAAAGTGGTGGACGACAACTGTGTATACTTGTGGAAAAGTACCAGTGGTCCAATCACTAGAGCTCCTGCATGGGCAGCTGCTGATAAGACAGCAGAGAGAATCTTTCTGTGTAAAACAGAAAGAACAGACAGAACAAGAGTAAGAAATCTCTGTCCCTGTCTGATGAGCTGCCCAAGCAAAAAGAAGGGAGTTTACTCGAAAGAAAAAACTCCACACTGGAATGGAAAGACTAGAAAGGCTGAGAAGAAGCAGCCCTCCAGTGCAAAGGTACCCACTCTTACAGGGGAAAAAAAAAAAACTGGATAAGAGGGTAGAGAAACAAGAGCTGAAAAATGACTTACCATGTGGTAAGTTTGTAGAAGGAAGAATTCATGTTGGTACAGAAAACTATCATGTGATAGTTGTTAAACCCCTCTTCTTAGAAGGAAGAGGAGAAAGCTGTGACCCATAGACATGAATATCCTGACAGCTCAGTATATCTAGGAGAACTGGACGCCATGTGTAAAGTTTAGAATGAAAACAGTGAAAAGCTTCTGCTGAGAAGAAGTCAACTGTAGGTTCTAAATCTTAAGAGGCAGAAAAAAAGACTAATCAGAACCCTATGGTTGCTGGGTTTGTTTAGCCTGGCGAGAGTTTGGATTCTTCAGACCAGGGCGATGACTCCCCTGCTTGGGAACATCTGTATGATGGGCAGGAGAAGAGTAAAAACTTCTCCTAGGGAAAGGTGGTTTGGCAGGGCATTTCCTTCCTACTGGGGAAGGAGAAGGCTTAGGATAGCCTTCAGAAACAGGGAGGTCAGTGGACCACTGAGCAACCTGATGTAAAGACTCCTTATGGAAGAGATTTTCTCCAGTGCAAGGAGTATTACCCAGTCTTTGTTGTGCCCATTTGTCTAAGTCTGAAGCTTGGAGCCAGGCTCTACGTCGTGCCCCTTTGGCTATAGCAGAAAGTTCTGCTAACAGACTCAAATGAGTCTAGGGAAGCACGAGTAAGAAACCAAGAGATATTTTGAATATGACTAAGTAGTAAGGAATAGTCTGCAGTCTTGGGCTCTGAAAGAAAGAGTCAAAAGATATAATTTCTTTGAGACCTCCTGAAGAGATAGATTCATAAAAAATATATGAGAGAATAATAATGGATGTCTGGAAGGTTTGATGTCCAAAGGCATCTAGTGTCCTAGACTCACGACCTGGTGGGTAAGAAGAGTGCTTTTTCTTACTTTTCACCTTCCTCCTTGCTGATTCCACCACAATGGAATGATGAGGAAGTTGAGTCTTTTGAAACCCTGGAGAGGGGGGCACTTGATACAGAAGATCAATTGCTCTAGAAGGTGGGGATACCCTTAAAGGTGCTTCAAACATTCTTAGAAGAAGATCCCGCAAGGAATGATGCAAAGGAAGCATTATGTTCTCCTTTGTTTTAGTAGAAACAGAGCCTTGTGTGGGATCATGGTCAAGGATAGGAATGGAAAGGCATCTTGCCATATCCAAGAGGAAATCCTGAAAAGAAGGACCTCCAAAGAGAACCTTCCCATGACAGGCTAGATCTGAAGAACAAGCCTGGGCACGGAGGATCTACCTGAGTATATAGGAAGATAAGATCCTGCAAGGTGCAAAAAAGGATCCTTAAGGGATGGATGCTGGTACTGGAGGTCAGGACCTGTGACAGTCAGTACTACAGCGTCCATGCCAGATATCGACTCCAGACTTGTTATAGAAAGGAGCGACCCTGGTGAAAGAAGCATGGAAGGAGCTGGCCCTGATGCTACTGTGGATACCGGTACCGATACCGGTAGTGCTGTCGGAATCGAAGACGACACCGACACCGGAGCAGTCATCGGTGTCAGCTCAAATGGTACCGAGGTAACCGAACGCCTTCGGTAATCATCCCCAGTACCTAGCGTCCGGTACCGATAGGTATCGGTACCGAGACGTGTCGGTACCCAGTCTTCCAGACTAGAGATCGATTCCAGACTCGGCATTGAGGGGAGCGAGTCTATCGATGCTGTCTAGAGGGTACCGACTTCGGTGGTAGTATCGGCGTCGATGCTGATACTGGAAAGTCAATCTGGAGCGTATCCACCGGTCCCGAAGGTACCGAGAAAGCCAGATGACGATCCCTGGTGAGGAGTGTAATGTCCAACACCAGTGCCGATGCCGGGGTATCGGTACTGCTCGAAGCGGATGCCACCACCGAGCATGGCTCAGGTATGTTCTGTGAGGGGTGAGCCCCAGGAACAACCTGAAACCCCTCATAGGCTTTGGAGACCAAAGACTCCCGCCGGGGTTTTGAAGCCAATGGACCCTCGAGGGCAAGGCCGGAGCCGTCTTCATGCCGTGCATGAAACCTACTACTCGAGGGTTGGCTAGTCTTAACAGACTGTTTGTGGGTTACCTGATCCCGTGCAGAAGAAAAAATGTTCGGTGCCCTGACACTGGACGGGAACCTGGTATCGAGAGAAACTCGATGTTGAATATCTCTTCTCACAAACCTGAAGGCGGAGGGCTGCGGAGGGAAAATGATCAGGACCCAAACAGGTTAAACACCAGCTTTTGGAGTCTAAGAATAAAGCTGTACCACCACAGCTTAAACATTTCTTAGAGAAAAAGACTGGCGGTTCCATGAGGAACACGGACAGGCCTAAAAGGCCTCAATTTAAGACAGAAGAAAAAAATATACCCTGAAGGGAAAAATTTTCAGTAAAAAGAAAAAAGAAACACCGGCGGCGGTACCGGTGGGAGTCGGGGAGACAGCCACGACCACAAGAAATAAAAAGAATTAAGAAGAATTTTCTGCGGTGACAGGAGGACGTCCTGCCGGCTCCGTGGAAAAACGAAAACTGAGGAGAGACAGTTGGAAAGGCGGGAAGGCAGCACGCAGGCGCTGAGGGATGCTCCCAAAAGCTTTCTGATTGGACGCTGGGGGAGCGTTCCCACGCAGGCTCCGTCGGATCCGACGTACCCATATGTGAAGACTCATTCCTGCTTGTTCCTGGAGATGTCGTGTCGTCTGTCATCTGGGAGAAGTGGGCTCATAAGCTCCAAATCTCCTGTGACCTCTTTCAAGAACATTCCCATATATAAAATATATGAGCTGATCCTAGCTGAAAGCATGGAAGCCTGAAAAGTTTGACGTCCAAAAGCATCAAGAGTCCTGCATTCACGACTTGGAGAATTGGATGCATGTGTCTGCATTTTTCATCCTACGCATGGCTGACTCCACTACCACTGAATGGCGTGGCAACTGAGTCTTTTGAAGTCCAGGACATGGTGGAACTCGATACATGGTATCAAGCCTCCTAGAATGAGGAGATGTGGTCAAAGGTGTCTACCACATTCTGAGCATCAAATCATGAAGAATTTCATGAATGGGCAGAGTGGCTGCCTCCTTTGGAGCCTTAGGATATCGGAGAAAGAGTAGTTACTCACCTGTAACAGGTGTTCTCCAGGAGCAGCAGGAATCAGTCCTCACATATGGGTGACGTCGTCGCCGTCGGAGCCCTCGCGGAGCAATTTCCCCAGCTTTCAAAGAAAGCCTTTGGGAATTGCAGCACGCATGTGCGGTCCCCTTCCCCCCAAGGGTGCAATCTTGCTCAGTCTGATGACATAGCTAAAAGACAGCAAAAAAATTAGCAAAACCGAAATGATAGGACTGCAACTCCAAGGGGAGGAGGGAGGGTTGTGAGGACTGATTCCTGCTGATCCTGGCGAACACCTGTTACAGGTGAGTAACTACTCTTTCTCCAGGACCAAGCAGGAAGTCAGTCCTCACATATGGGACTCCCTAGCTTAAGGCTACCGGAGACCTCAAGCGGAAAAATGAGCTCCCTCTAGCTCAGTAGCACAGAAGGAAGGAATCTTCTCTGAAAACGCCCCCGACCGGTAGCCCAACACCAGGGCCGGAGGGTAGGAGGTTGCCTAAACCTCAAAGAGATTATGGAGTACTGCCTGACCGAAAGCACTGTCCCTGCGGGACTCCCTCTCCAGGCAGTAATGGGCCGCAAAAGTCTGGCTTGAAGACCAAGTAGCGGCCCGGCAGATGTCTGCCAACGGAACAGAGCGGAGATGAGCCACTGACGCAGCCGTCGCCCTGACACGATGAGCCGTGACTCGACCCTCCAACGAGAGGCCAGCTGCCCCATAAGCCCAAGCGATACAGTCAGCGACCCATATGGACAAAGTACGCTTGGAGACAAGTAGCCCCAATTTATTGGGGTCAAAAGAAACGAAGAGCTGAACAGCCCTCCTATGCTCCCGCGTACGGTCAAGGTAGAAGGACAAGGCCCTCCTACAGTCCAGGGTATGCAGGACCATTTCAGCCTGGCTGGTGTGCGGCCTGGGAAAGAAGGTCGGAAGAACCACCTCCTGGTTGAGATTAAAAGGAGAAACCACTTTTGGAAGAAACTTAGGGTGAGTCCGTAAGACTACCCTATTCCTGTAGAACCTAGTGTAAGGAGGATCAGACACTAGGGCCTGCAGTTCACTAACACGCCTAGCAGAGGTAAGGGCTACCAAAAACAAGGTTTTCCAGGAAAGAAAACGAAGAGGGCAGGTAGCCATAGGTTCAAAGGGCGGATAGGTAATCCGCTGCAAGACCACATTCAGATCCCATTCAGGGGCTGGTGGGCGCAAAGGAGGCTTAAGGAGAAGGAGGCCTCGGAGAAAACGAGCCACCAAAGGGTGGTTGGAAAGAGGCCTGCCATCCACCGGTGCGTGATGCGCAGAGAGAGCACTGAGGTGGACCCTGACAGAGTTGGACTTAAGGCCCAGATTGGAGAGGTAAAGCAAATATTGCAAGACCACTGCCACTAAGCAGGAGAAGGGATTCTCAGACTGCTGAGCACACCACATGGAGAACCGATGCCACTTAAGAGCGTAGGACTTCCAGGTGGAGGGCCGCCTGGAGGCCAAGACGACCTCTTCCACCTCCCGAGGCAGCAGGAGGGGAGCAAGGACTACCCTTTCAGCAGCCAGGCCATTAGATGAAGGGACCGGAGGTTGGGGTGTAGGAGAGTCCCCTGATCCTGTGACAGGAGATCGGGTTGAAACCGCAGAGGAAGAGGCATGTTCACCGCCAGCTGCATCAGAAGCGGGAACCATGGCTGTCTCTGCCACCAGGGAGCCACTAGGATCATCGAGGCTCTGTCTCTGAGAACCTTGAAGAGCATCCGAGACACCAGTGGCATGGGAGGAAAGGCATACAAGAGGCCCGTGGACCATGGAATCAGAAAAGCATCCGCCGCTACTCTGAGAGGATGCGGTTGTCGAGAGCAGAATCTGGGAAGCTGCCGGTTCAGCGGACTGGCAAATAGATCCATGGTGGGGAGGCCCCACTTGAGAAAGATCCGCTGAACCACCAACGGATCCAATCTCCACTCGTGTGGTTGGAGGATCCTGCTCAGCTTGTCCGCCAGGTAATTTTCTTGACCTGGGAGATAGACAGCTTTGAGGAGGATGCCGTGAAGGACGGCCCAAGAGCACAGTTTTTGTGCCTCCTGACAGAGAAGTTAGGAGCCTGTGCCTCCTTGTTTGTTCACGTAGAACACTGCAACTTGATTGTCCGTCTGAACCAGCACAGACTGGTGAGAAGTGAGGTGGGAGAAAGCTCTCAGAGCTAGGCGGATGGCTCTGAGCTCCAGGAAGTATATCTGCTGAGCAGACTCCCAAGGAGTCCAGAGGTCTTGAGTACATGTCCCTTGGCAATGTGCTCCCCAACCCAAGAGAGAAGCATCGGTTGTCAGCACCTGAGAAGGCGGAGGAGATTGAAAATCCACTCCCAGCATCAGGTTTGGCAGATGAAGCCACCACCGCAGAGAAGAGACCAGCAGGTCGGATACCTGTACTGAGTCCGCCAGGCTCCCCGTGGCCTGATGCCATTGAGTGCGAAGGCACCACTGAGCAGGTCGCATGTTCAGGCGGGCATTGGGGGTCACATGGACCGTGGAAGCCATATGGCCGAGCAGCCTCAGAAATTGCCTGGCAGAGACCAGGGAATTGCTGTGAAAGTGGCTGGCGAGATCCATGAGCCTGTGGGCCCTGTCTAGAGGCAGGAAGGCCCGCGCCTGAAGTGTGTTCAACCTGGCGCCTATGAATTCGAGATTTTGAGAGGGGAGCAAAGTGGACTTTGCGAAGTTTATGACAAATCCCAAGTCTGGAGTAGAGTCACAGTGCGATGAGTGGCCTGAGTGGCCTCTTGGGAAGACTGGGTTCTGATGAGCCAGTCGTCCAGGTATGGAAACACAAAAAGGCCTTGAAGTCTTAGATAGGCCGCCACCACTGCTAGGCATTTGGTGAACACCCTGGGGGCGGAGGATAGGCCAAAGGGCAGTACTCTGTACTGGTAATGATTTCCTCCCACAACAAACCTGAGATATTGTCTGTGGTCTGGATGAATAAGGATGTGAGTATAGGCATCCTTTAGATCTAAGGAGCATAGCCAGTCTCCCTGCTGGAGGTAGGCAGCAGGATTCCAAGGGTAAGCATCTTGAACTTTTCCCTTGCCAGGAACTTGTTGAGGTTTCGCAAGTCCAGGATGGTTCTGAGGCCTCCTGTTCTTTTTGGTACCAGAAAGTACCTGGAATAAAAGCCTTGACCTCTCAGGTGGTGGGGCACCGGTTCCACAGCCTCTTCCTGAAGAAGACTTGCTAACTCCTGAAGGAGTAAGTCCCTGTGCAGAGGAGGCTCCCCTGGAAAGGAGGAGGGAGGTACCTGGGGAAAGTGTAGAAGATAGCCTTTCTGAACTATATGAAGCACCCAGGTATCTGATGTGATGGCTGACCACCTGTGGGCAAAGTGAACCAGCCGGCCTCCTGTGCTGAGAGAAACCAGCGGAGGGGAAGAGGCTATGCTGACAGAGTCAAAAACCCCCACCCTGCTGAGCAGGGGCTGGTGTTGTGGGCTTGGGGGCCTGCTGCCTACGGGACCCATTACCCAGTCCCTTGGCCTGCTGAACCTGTTGGGGAGCTGCTGAGGCCTGATAATGAGGGTAGTGTTTATAGGCAGCCGCCTTCCTCGGGTAAAAGGGCTTTTTCCCCGAGCCCTTCTTCTGAGAAGGGGCAGAGGTTTTTCTGGCCAGCCGAGTCCTGGTCAGAGTCTCGGTCTCGATCTGTGCAGCCTTTTCAGCCATGGGCTTGCCAAAGAGGTTTTCACCTCTGCAGGGGACATCGACCAACTTGTCCTGCACCCATGGCTCGAGGTCGGATGACTGAAGCCAAGCCTGTCGGCAGGCACCGATGCCGGCTCCGGCTACTCGAGCTGATGCTTCGAAGCCATCGTAGGCTGCTTGAGAGATAAACTTCGAGCACTCCCGAATACCAGTGGACAAGGCTTGGAACCTCTGCAAAGGTTCCTCGGAGAGACCAGCAGAGAACCCGGCAATTTCCTTTGCCAGGTCTCAGACATACATGCCCATGTAGAGCTGGTAGGTCTGGACTCGACAAGCAAGCATAGAGCCCTGGAAGCACTTCCTACCGAGGGCATCCAGGTTCCGGGCCTCCCGGCCGGGAGGCACCGAGGAGTGCATCTTCTGACTCTTGTCGAAGCATGGCCGATTCCACCACCATGGAATGGTGCGGTAGTTGTGCCTTTTGGAACCCGGGGCTCTTGTGGACTTGATAAATGGAATCGACCCGCTTGCTTAACACCGGCGCCGACGCCGGGCTCTCCCACATGTGGAAGAGAAGTCGCTCCAGCATCTGAGGAACCGGTACAGTAAAGGCCTCCTTCGGGGGAGAGTCATACTGGAGGGCATCGAGCTCTTCGGCTCGAGGCTTCTCCTCGGGATCCGTGGGGAATGCCAAGGCCTTGGCCATATCCCGCACGAAGTCCGAGAACTGGGTGTCCTCCGGGGGGGGACCGTCTCCGAGGTTCGGACTCGGGCGACTCCGATGGGACACAGCAAGTCCAAAAAGTACCTGGTGACTCTTCGTCCTCTGTCTCCCAAGCAGACTCCTCGGAGGAGGAATCGAGCGGCTCCGGTCGGGCAGGCACCAATGCCCTCCGCCCCGACGCCGAGGCCGGCGTCGACGACCTCGGTCCCGAAAGGGAGGCTGAGGGAGACCGTGACCGAGGATCGACTCGAGCTCGCATGGACTCGAGGATCGGCTCTGTCTCCGGGGTCGACTTGGACGTCGACGTCCCGGTGGTCGGGGCAGATGCGCCGGCGAGGCCAGCGATCAATACCCGCTGCTGGTCCATGAAGGCAGCTAAACTGCTCTCCAAGGCCGTCAACCTGAGTCCGAGCTCAGGAGACCCAGCAGCCCCCGACTCGGGCCCTGATGGCGTTGGGCCCGACGTCAGCTCCTTCGGAGACGAGTCCACGAGGACTACAGTACTCACGTGTCCAGGAGACTCCATCTCGAGACAAGGATGTTTCGAAGGCCTCTCCGACTCCGAGGACCCGGGACGGCTATCGGGGCTATGCGACCTGGCCCTCGAGGAACCAGGAGCGTCCACCGACGCCGCCCTCGCGGGTTTTTTCTTCCTATGATTTTCCCGGGCAGGAGACCCCCGCTCAGAGGAACTCCGACGATGCTCAGAACCGGAGTCCCGGGACGTCGAAGCCTCTGACGAGGTCCGGGCCTGTCCGGACGCGGAGTCAGAGAAGATTCGTTCTTTTTGATGCTGCCGACTCAACGCTTTTGAGGACATTTTGCCACACGGACCACAGATCATCGGGTCTGAGGCAGCGGAGGCAGCAGTCGTGTGTGTCGGTAAGAGACATACGTTTCTTACACCGATCACACCTTTTAAACCCGCTGGCAGCCATCGGGGGAAAAAGGGCCCCTGCGAGGTCAAAATACAGGGCTGCCAGTGAAAAAAGAAAAATGGCGCGAACGCTAGTCACGAAGGAGAAAAACCAAAAAAAATAAAGAACGGATCCGAAACCGGCGTAGCGGGTCCGGGCGGGAAAAGGATCCGGCGTCGAACCGAGAAAAGAATAGTAAATAAAATCAACTTTTTCAGCAGCGATCACAAACAGCATCTGTAGGGCTCCGCGGAAAAAAGAAGACTGAGCAAGATGGCACCCTTGGGCGGGAAGGGGACCGCACATGCGCGCTGCAATTCCCAATGGTTTTCTTTGAAAGCTGGGGAAATTGCTCCGCGAGGGCTCCGTCGGCACCGACGTCACCCATATGTGAGGACTGATTTCCTGCTTGGTCCTGGAGAATTTCCAATTCCTTTGCTCTAAGTTCTTTTTCAGGAGCTACCGTGATTGAAAGGCCTTTGACAACATCACAAAAAATCCTGAAAAGACATGTCCTCCGGAGGCGACATTCTGCCGTTGGGGAGAAGTCTCTTCCGGGAGAAAAAAAACTCTGGTACCGGCAGAATTATCAGAGTCATCGGAATCGGAGGATTCAAAGTATCTCTGATCATGATGTTCATGTAAGGCAGTTCCGGTATCCAGCGAAGTTGGTACCGAGTTGATCCGGTACCGATCTTTCGATGCCAGGCAAAGATGGCATGGGAAGCATTCCCATCGGGGCCAGTACCGTCGGTGCTGGTACTGGTACCGGCATCTGTACCGGTGCCAGTGCCTGTTGAACCATCGGTACCGCAGCTGTAAGGAGAGCTTCAATACTGCGCTCGATAGCAAGGAATCTCTGGTCTATCGACACTGCCGATGTCTGGGTGTCGGTATTGGTGAAGGCAGCCGGGACCTCTGAGCATGGCACCAGTAGTTCTGTCGAGGCCGAGGCCTTGAGAACATCCTGGAACCCCGTTGATGCTTTGGAGGCCAAAGCCTCCCGCCAGGGCTGTTTTGCCGGTGTGGCCGCCTCAAGGGCAATGCCAATGGCCTCTCTATGCTTTGCAGGAGAGCTACCCTTTGAGGACTGGCTTTTATGTTTAGTTACCTGAGATCAATGGGAGGAAAAAGAGGCTCGAAGACGTCGATGCAATGGACCTGGCATCCGAAGAAAAGAGGGTACCGAGCTTTGCAGCCCGATTCTGTCTTCCTCTTTTAGTCATTCCCATACAAGAGAGACACTCAGATGGAGAATGGTCAGGGCCTAAACATTTAAGACACCAGTCATGGGTGTTGGTGACGGAAATGGTACCACCACACAGTGCATTTTTTTAACTACTAGCTGGTTTTTCCATCTTTAAGGAAAAATGGGGCCTAGTGCCCAAAATGGCACCTAGCACCGAAAAAGAAAAGTTTCTGAAGAGAAACAATTCAGAATTTTATTTTATTTTTAAGAAAAGAAAAGAACCGGCAGTACCGGTAGGCATCGTGCGGAGGCAAATGCGACCACAAGAAAACAAGATTAAAGAAGAAATTTTCTGCGGTGACAGGGTATGTGTCCTGTCGGCTCCACGGAAAACGAAGAACTGAAGAGGGACAGTTGAAAAGGCGGCACGCATGTGCTGAGAGATGCTCCCAAAAGCGTTCCTATTGGACGCTGGGGAGCATTCCCACGCAGGCTCCGTCAGTACCGATGATACCCAAATGTGAAGACTACATTCCTGCTTGTTACTGGAGATGATTTCCTATGTGGCTTAGTTCTTTGGAGATAAAAGGCTAAGGCTCTTTTACAATCCAATGTGTGACGATTATTTTCCACACAAGAGGCATGAGGCCTAGGGAAGAATATAGGAAGATCAACTGACTGGTTTAAATGGAAAGACAAAACCACTTTTGGCATAAAGTGAGGATGAGTCCTGAGGACTACTTTATCATGGTGGAACCTTGTATAAGGAGGGTCAGCTACTAACGCCTGTAGCTCACTAATGCGTCTTGCAGAAGTGATGGCAATTAGGAAAATAACTTTCCATGAAAAAAAACTTTAGGTCTGAAGTGGCTAAAGGTTCAAAGTGCAGTTTCATAAGCTGACCAAGAACAAGATTCAGATCCCATGCCACCAGTGGTGGTTTAATGGGAGGTTTTGTTAAGAGTAGACCTCTCAGAGACTTCCGGTATGGCACTGAGCTGATCGGACATCGTGTAGATCAGCTCCGGGTACCCATCCCTAAAAGCAGCTATAAATTCTAGCCGATCGCAGCCGAATGCCCCTGGCTACTTCCAAAAGCAGCAGGGATAGTGGTGGGGTTGCAGTAGTGCCTTCCCTGCGGACCGAGAGAACCCCAATGGCTACAGAAACTTCCAAGCGGGAGAAAACAAGGGGCCCTGACCCAAAGATGGCGGAGGGAGCGCCGCGAAGTCCTGGGTCTGAGAGCGAGAGCAGCATGGTGGCTGACGTGAGTGCCGCGGTAGTGCGGGCCCTCGACGAGCGCTTCAATGAACTTGGAGATCGGCTGGACTCTGTGGCCCAAAACATCGCTGAGTTCACCGGGCGGATGGAACAAGCCGAGACAAGGATCTCGGATGTGGAAGATGCTCAGCACACTTTAACGGCAAGAGTGCTAGCCCTGGAGACCCTTGTCAAGCAACATGGCGAAAAGTTAGAGGACCTGGAAAACAGGGGCCGCAAAAAAAACTTGCGGTTTATCGGCATCCCGGAGACGGTTGCAGAGAGTGCCTTGCCCCGCTACCTTCAGGACTGGATGGGAAGGCTCTTGGACAGCGCCGGGGAGCGCCCTATTGTGCTGGAACGCGTGCACAGACTGGGGCCGCGCCGTGATCAAGCGCAGAGACCACGTGCGGTCATAGCCCGCTTTCTAGACTACACTCAAAAGGAGAAGGTGCTGAGAGCGGCCCGAGCTCGTCGGAACCAGGCTGAGGAAGCTGATCGCATCCTGGTTTTTCAAGATTATTCTTTGTTGGTGAGCCAGCAACGAAGAGCTTTTTCGGCCGTTTGCGCCCAGCTAGCGAACAAGGGGATTCGCTTTTCTTTATTCTACCCGGCGAAGTTGAGAGTGGAGCATCGCGGACAGACAAGAACCTTTGGGACACCGGAGGAGGCTCGCACCTGGTTGGAGCACCTGGCCGAGGCATCAGTGGCAGGGTCGCGAGGCTGAGGCTGGCGGCTCTAAGATCAGGTCACAATGGAGAGGTGTGAGCAGTTCAACATGGATGGAGTAGCGACGCTGTGGCCTGCGAAGAGAGGGCCAGCAGTATGGACATGAGGTTTCTGGGCTTTCTATTATTTTTGTGTGGGTTGGGGAACTGTTTCAGGGGGTGAAGGACAGTGACTAAATGTGGGGAATGTGCCCGCACACAAAACTGACGCCCAGAGGATGGGCCATGTCATGGGAGCGTGGGTGCTGAGACACATGGGTCTGTGGGCCTAGGCTGCCGGGCTACTTTCTCCATGGCTTTTCTCCTACCTACGTTAAGTTTTCTGCTCATTGTTTGATACTTTATTGCCCTTGCCTTGGGTGGTATTCTGCAGGGAGGTGGGAGGAGACAATTCGGGTTTGGGAAAGTTACTTAGTTGCGCTCCGTTACGTTGCAGTTTGAGGCAACTATAAAGTAACCGTTTGCATTTGTATTTATTGTTAGTAACTATGTTGCTGGGGAGATGGGGGACTGTGGAAGAGCACATTTTTTCCTCTGTTTCTCTGACGATGAGGCTGGGCCTTTGTAACCTCTCAAGAAGGTAGGGAAGGGGGAAGGAGGGGTATGTAGTTGGGCTGGCACGTCAAGGGCAGGGAGGTGGATGTATTACAGGGGGGGAGAGGAGTGGGGGAAGATCCACGGGAGAGGTCGGAGGTGATAGAACTCCTAAGTGGCTAGGTAGTAGGGAGTGTTGTGAGTGTGGGTGTGTCAGGGGTGGGCCCGATTGCCAAGGGAAGTGTCCGACCGGTTGGACGGACTGGATAGGATGGAGGGGTGTGGGGGGGGAGGGGGGAGTGGGGGGGGAGGGGGAGGGGGCGGGGGGAGGGAGGAGGTGATAAGGGATGGGAGGGTCCACACTCTGGGGTTTCAGATTAGGCATCACAGAATTGCCTGGGAAGATGGGAGTGGGGGGTTTCAGGCTGGGGGAGCCCCTCTGGTATGCTTAGATTCTTCGTATTGGAGGAGCCTTGACACTGCCCAACCCCCCTGAGGGTCATTATCTGGAATGTCTGTGGTCTAGGTAACCCCATTAAAAGATATAAAGTACTCCAGGCGTTGGCTCGACACAACTGCGATATAGCCCTTATACAGGAAACCCACCAGTCGGCTGCAGAGCATAGTAAGCTTTGTAGGTCCTGGGTGGGGCAGGCCTGGGGATCCCCGGCTATTGGGAATAAGGGGGGGGGGGGGTTGTTATTTTGATTCACAAGAAAATTCGCTTTGTGGCGGAGACTGTTATTGCGGATGATATGGGTCGGTCTCTGTTGATTTATGGTCAGTTGGAGGGGAAGCCGGTGATACTCGGGGCCCTTTATGGACCTAACGTAGCTGATTTTGGTTTTTATAGCAATGTGGCCTCCAGACTGGAGCAGCTTCCTGAGTGCCCTATGCTCCTGGGGGGGGGACTTTAACGGGGTTATGGATGTAGGCTTAGATACGTCTCGAGGGGGGGGGACGAGAGAAAGGGGGATGTCTTCTCGGTTGTTACAACGCTTTTGTAAAAGACTAGGTGTAATTGATCCGTGGCGGCTGCTACACGCCTCGGAGAGAGACTTTACACATCAATCCCGAGCGCATGGCACCAGTGCCCGCATAGATTATTTGTTTACCTCAAGGGAGTTATTTGCTCATACGGAGGCGGCTCAGATCGGTCCCTTGGAGGTCTCCGACCATGCTTTGGTCTGGCTGGATTTGAAATGGGGGGACGATGTCACTCGGACGTGTATTTGGCGTTTTCCCCTGGGGTTGTACCATGATGCGCAGTTTCGCCATTTCCTTCGTCAACGGTGGATGGAATTTGTGAGTGATCAAGTCCACGAGGATGATCCTGAATTGATTTGGGAAACGGCGAAAGTGGTTCTTAGGGGAGACATCATCGGTTATGCAGCGCAGAAGCGTCGGATACTTGCGGAACGCATCATGGCACTGGAACAACAGATCACTAAACTTCAGCGTAGGTGTGCCCAACTACCGTCGGCCGAGAATAGGAGGAGGCTTCGGGAGACCCAAGTGGACCTCAATGAGCTATTGCATCAGAAAGCCAAGAAATTAGTACTGTACTATCGCTATCGGTTGTACTGTTATGGCGATAAGCCTGGGAAATTGTTGGCGCGTTGTCTGAGGGGCAGGCGGGGCTCTACTCTAGTGGCGGGCCTCCGGGATAAGGGCACCGTGCACAAGGCGAATGGAGATATTGCCAGGGTTTTTCGGGGCTTTTTTCAGTCACTTTATAGGGCTGAAGCGGGGTCCGGTGCGTCCCTGCCGGACCTACCTGAGCGATCTGAATTTGCCGCGGTTAACAGAGGAGCAGAGGGGGGCGTTGGACCTGCCTCTTACCTCCCAGGAAATACAAGCGGCTATTTCGGCGGCTAGTTGCTGTAAGGCTCCCGGACCGGATGGCATGAGCGCGGAATTTTATAAGATACTGAGTGATTGTGTTAGTCCGGTGTTACGAGAGGTGTTCAGTGTGAGGGGGGGGACCGGGGGGCTTTTCGTTGGGGGCAGAATCATGCTCATATTACCTTGATTCCCAAACCGGGTAAGGACCCGATGTTGGCAGCCTCATACCGGCCTATTTCCATTCTTAACTTCGATCTAAAGGTTCTGGCGAAAGTTTTGGCTCTTAGGTTGGCTGAAGTACTAGGGTGCTTAGTTCATGAGGCACAGGTGGGCTTTGTTAAGGGGCGATACGCTGTTCGGAATCTCCGGAAAATCCTGGCCTCCTTGGAATGGGTACACGCCAGACAGATACCCTCGCTACTTGTCAGCTTCGATGCCGAAAAGGCATTTGATAGGGTGAATTGGCAATATTTATGGGGGCTGTTGCCATTCTATGGCATCGGGGATGTTTTTTGTAACATGGTGCGGAGCTTATACATAACGCCGACGGCGGGGATCCTGTGTAATGGAGTGCTTTCGGAGGGGTTTGCTTTGGAGAGGGGTACGCGTCAGGGTTGTCCCCTCTCTCCGTTGCTATTTGTTCTCTCACTGGACCCTTTGATTCGCCACATTGTTCATTTGGGTGCGATTAAGGGTGTGGTGATGGGATCGCAGGAGTTTATAATTTCAGCTTTTGCGGATGATCTGTTAGTCCATGTGACCTCCCCAGTAGTGTCTCTTCAGAGTCTTTTGGAGGAATTTGGACGATTTGGGGGCTTGGCGGGTCTTCGCATTAATTATGATAAGTCGGAAGCGTTGGATACTCTGGGGTTACTTCGGGGGTCTTGGGGGGAGACTTTTCCCTTCCGGTGGGCAGTGGAGGAATTTTTTATTTGAGTATAGTGCTGCCTCGTCAACCCCAAGAGCTATATCGATGCAATTGGGATCGTATCTTGCGGCGTTTGATGACACAGCTGCAGGCCTGGGAGTATCTTCCCTTGTCTTTATCTGGGAGGATTGCGGCGGTACAGATGGTTATCTTACCACGTCTCCTCTACTGGTTGCAGACCTTGCCTGTTTGGTTACTACATCAAGACTTGCGTCGTGTTGAAGCCCTTCTTAAGAGGTTTCTTTGGAGAGGACAGTGGGCTCGGATTCCTTGGGGTAGGTTATTGGGGAAATGGAAAGAAGGGGGTATGGGACTGCCTGACTTAAAGATGTATGCCTTGGCGTGTCAAGCAAGACACTTAGGAGATTGGTTAGGTGGGACAGAGGACTATAAGCCTCGGGCGGTGGAAGTGTGTTTAGTGGCACCGTGGACCTTGTTGGGGGTTTTGCATGGGCGACATAGTGATTTGCCGGAGGCGGTTCGGAGGAGCGCCTTAGTAGGCTCGGCTAGACGCACCTGGCAGCAGCTCAATAAGTATTGGACTGCGCCCTGGGGTGTTTCCAGTTGGTTACCCCTTCGGGGGAATGCTCAGTTCCTCCCGGGGTCTGACACGCAGGTCTTTAGAGACTGGTGGGCACGTGGTATACGGACGGTGGGCCATCTCGTCGAGCCCTCGGGAAGTTGCAAATCCTTTCTGGCCCTGAGCCGTGAGTACGAGTTACCTGCTAGGCACTGTTTTGCTTACATGCAAGTTGCTCACTACGTGGCCTCTCTACCACGGGAAGCGCTGCACATTGACCGCTCGGCCACGATTATGGAATTCTTTGGGATAGGGGAGGATAGCCCCCCATCCATTTCTCAGCTGAAGAGTCGATTGGATTGTTACAAGGTACTTCCCGATTATCGGGGGGTCGAGTTGGCTTGGGCTGTTGAATTGGGAGGGGAGGTGGCTCCGGGACTGGTCGGCAAGGCTTTGAAACGGATTGCTCGTGTGGCGCAGGGGGCCCGTTGGAGGGAAATTCAATTTAAGTGCGTGACTCGAGCTTATTTTTCCCCACGGCGGGCCTGGCGGAGTCAGTTGGGGACAGATGGCAGTTGCCCGTGTTGTTCAGCACATTTGGCGACTTTGCTGCATATGTGGTGGGGCTGCAGCAGACTGCGGCCTTATTGGGCGAAGATACAGGATTTTCTTAGTCAGCTGTTGCAGCAGCGGGTTCGATGGACCGGCTCCTTTGTGGTTTTGGACCAGCTGGCGGTCCCCGGGCCTGCGAAGGCAGGGGAGCGAATGCTCTTGCGGAAAGCCTATCTGGTGGGTAAAGGGCCGATTCTCCGGTTGTGGCGGGAGAATCAACCGCCAACTTTTAGTGAATGGCGGAATAATTTCCATCAGTTGATGTTGCTGGAGCGTTGGCTCGCGCGGGGCAGTGTCAAGCGCTGGACAGTGTTTATGACAACATGGGAACCCTATATTCAACAATTAGGGGCGCGTAGTCGTAACGAAATCCTTCAAATGGGGAGTTGAAAGGAAAAGGGGGAGGAGGGGTGGGTATTTAGTGCTTCCAATATCTGGACTGGCTTATAATTTGCTGCTGGAGGAGTGTGGGGGAGGGAGTGGCGGGGAGAGGGGGGGTGGGGATGATATGATAAAAACCACCTGTTGTATTATTTACTGTGGTCGTCCGGAGGGGATAAGAGTACACCCCTCGTGGAGGCCTGGTTAACTGTTTCTTTATGTTTGTACTTACTGGTGGATTTAAATAAAGCATTATAAAAAAAAAAAAAAGTGTAGACCTCTCATAAATCTTGATACAAGTGGATGAGAGGAAATAGGTTGTCCATTGAAAGGTTTATGAAAAGATCGACTTTCAATGAATTGGTCTTTAGACCAGAAGTTGATAATTGGAGGAGATACTCTGGTAGCAACTCTACAAGTACCAAAAGTGGGTTAAGTCCCTTTTGTGAACACCAGACAGAGAACCTTTTCCACTTAAAAGCGTAGGAACATCTTGTGGAAGGTTTTCTGGAAGCCAGAAGGATATCGTTTACTTGTTGAGAAAGCTTAGTTACTCACCTGTAACAGGTGATCTCCAGGAACAGCAGGAATTTAGTCTTTACATATGGGTATCATCTGTACTGACGGAGCCTGCATGGGAACGCTCCCCAGCATCCAATTAGAAAGCTTTTGGGAGCAGCTTTTGGGAGCATCCCACAGCACCTGCATGCTGCCTTCCCGCCTTTCCCAACTGCCTCTCTCCAGTTGAGTATTAAAGCTGAGACAAAGAGAGAGAGGGAAAGAAAAGAAAAGAGATACAACTCCTAGGGGAGGTGGGTGGGTTGTGAAGACTAAATTCCTGCTGTTCCCTGAGATCACCTGTTACAGGTGAGTAACTATGCTATCTCCAGGAACAAGCAGGAATGTAGTCTTCACATATGAGGACTCCTTAGCTAAAGATGCTAGGGAGAGACCCCAGAAGTTGTGTGCCCCTGTGAAAGGGCCCCACTTCCCCCCCCCCCCCCCATGGATCTCTGGCATCCTACCGGGAATGGTGGGTAGGAGTTGATTAAGTATGGAACAGGTGTCGTAGAACAGCCTGACCAAACAAGGCATCCCGGCGGGAGTCCTTGTCTAAGCAGTAATGAGCTGTGAAGGTATGAACTGAGGCCCAAGTAGCTGCTCGACAGATGTTGTCAATAGACAGAGTGTAGATGAGCCATTGAGGCTGCCATGGCTCTCACATTGTGAGCTGTGACATGGCCTTCCAGAGAAAGGTTTTTACTCTGATAGGTAAAAGAAATACACTGTGCAATACAATTGGACAATGTTCTCTTGGAGACTGGAAATCCCAAATGAGAAGGATCAAAAGCAACAAAGAGTTGAGAGGACTTTCTATGTTGCTGTGTCCTTTGTAAGTAAAAAGCAAGTGCTCTTTTACAGTCCAAAGTATGAAGATTCCTTTCTGCATTTGAAGCATGAGGCCTTGGAAAAAATACAGGCAGGTAAACTGCTTGGTTTAAATGAAAAGGCGAGACCACCTTTGGCATAAAGTGTGGATGAGTCCTAAGGACTACCTTATCATAATGGAACCTCGTATAAGGAGGATCACCCACTAATGCTTGCAACTCACTAATGCGACATGCTGATGTGATTGCAATGAGAAAGACAACCTTCCAGGAAAGGAATTTCAAGGAGGTAGTAGCTAGAGGTTCAAAAGGCGGCTTCATGAGCTGTCCAAGAACCAGATTTAGGTCCCAGGCCCAGGTGGTAGCCTAATGGGAGGCTTAGTTAGAAGGAGGCCTCTCACAAATCTCGCTATGAGAGGATGAGAGGAAATAGGTTGTCCATTTAAAGGCTTGAAAGAAGCTGAAATAGCACTTAAATGGACTCGTACTGAGTTAGTCTTAAGCCCTGCATCAGATAAATGAAGGAGATGCTCTAATAATGATTCCAGAGGTATCGCCAGGGGGTCAAGACCCTTCTGCAAACACCATATGGAAAACCTTTTCCACTTGAAAGCATAAGAGCGTCTTGTGGAAGACTTTCTAGAAGCACAAAGGATATCCCTTACTTGTTGAGATAGGTTAAGACCATGAAGGTCTAGGCCCTCAGCAAACAGGCCCTGAGATGCAGGGAGTGGGGATCGGGATGCCACAACCTCCCGTCCTCCTGAGAGAGGAGATCTGGAGCAGATCCTAACTCCAGAGATGGAGCTTGAGAGAGATGTAGGAGCAGAGTGTACTACACCTGCCGTGGCCAATGTGGAGCTATGAGAATCATATGGACTGTGTCTCTGAAGCTTGAATAGGGTTTTGGGAATTAGGGGAATGGGTGGAAAGGCATATAGGATGTCCTGACCCCAATGGAGGAGGAAAGCATCCCTGGCCTGAGAACCCTGAGCCGGAATTCTGGAACAGAATCGGGGAAGTTTGGCATTCAACGGACTTGCAAAGAGGTCTATGTCTGGAGTTCCCCAAATTTGCAAACCTTTTGCTACCTGGTCTGCACAAAGAGACCACTTGTGTGGAAGCAGAACTCGACTGAGTCTGTATGCCCAAGAGTTTTGAATGCCTGGCAGATATACCGCAAGTAGATGAATTTGATGCTCTCTGGCGAGGGCCTATAGTCGCAAAGCTTCGTTGAAAAGTGACGGAGAGCCTGTTCCTCCCTCCTTGTTCAGATAGAACATGGCTACTTGATTGTCCGTCTGAATTAGAACTGTCTTGTAGCTCAGCTGGGTGTGGAACGCACGAAGAGCAAGGAAGATTACTTTGAGTTCCAAGAGATTGATGTGTAGATGGGTCTCCTGTGGAGTCCAGGTGCCTTGGGTAGAGATCTTTCAGGTGAGCTCCCCAACCCACCTGTGAGGGGTCTGTTAGAGTGACCTGGGGTGGGGGCTGTTGGAAAGGGGACCCCACCAACAGGTTTTGGGTCCACTGCCTCCATTGTAGGGACAAAATAAGGAGATTATTATAATGCCTCTATATCGTTCCATGGTGAGACCGCACCTTGAATATTGTGTGCAATTCTGGTCGCCGTATCTTAAAAAGGATATAGCGATTTTAGAAAAGGTTCAGAGAAGAGCCACCAAAATGGTAAAGGGGATGGAAGGCTACTCCTATGAAGAAAGGCTAAAAAGGTTGGGGCTCTTTAACCTGGAAAAGAGACGGCTGAGGGGAGATATGATAGAAGTCTATAAATTAATGAACGGAGTGGAACGGGTAAACGTAGATCGATTGTTTACCTTATCAGAATATAGAAAGACTAGGGGACATGCAATGAAGCTACAGGGTAAACTATTTAAGACTAATAAAAGAAAATATTTTTTCACTCAACGTGTAATCAAACTCTGGAATTTGTTACCGGAGGATGTAGTAAAGGCTGTTAGTGTAGCTGGGTTTAAAAAAGGTTTGGACAAGTTCCTGGAGGAAAGGTCCATAAACCATTATTAAGAAGGGACCCAGGATATCAATGCTTGAACCAATACAAGCATTGTGGAACCTGTGTCCCTTGGGGAAACTGCTAGGTACGTATGACCTAGATTGGCCACTGTTGGAAACAGAATACTGGGCTTGATGGACCTTGGTCTGACCCAGTATGGCATATCTTATGTTCTTATGTTCTTAGACTTGAGTTTGCTATTTTGTCTGATAGGCAGCCTGATGCTTGAGTCCATTGAGTGGATAGAGTACATTGGGCTGCTCTCATATGGAGGCGAGGATAGGGAACCACATGCACGGTAGATGCCATGTGGCCTAGCAATTGTAACATTTCCTGAGCAGTGAGATGAGTTTTTAACACTGCTTGGGAAGCCAACTGCACAACGCGAAAGCAGCAGAGTTGTGGGAGATAGGCCCTTTCTTTTCTGGTATCCAGCATGGCTCCTATAAACTCTAGAGATTGAGTGGGAGTTAGGTTGGATTTTGGGATGTTTATAACCAGTCCCAAATACTGAAGGATACGCATTGTGCAAGATAGGGAAATCCTGGCCTCTGACTCTGATGGGGCTCGAATGAGCCAGTCGTCTAAGTAGGGGAAGACGAATATTCCTAGAGTGCGAAGAAATGCTGCCACTACAGCCATGCATTTCCTAAACACCCTTGGTGCTGAGGCCAGGCCAAAAGGAAGAACCCTGTACTGGTAGTGCTTCCCCTGACATAGGAACCGAAGGAATCTTCGGTGAGTTGGATGGATGAGAACATGGGTGTACACATCCTTGAGATCTAGAGAACAAAGCCAATCCTGACTCTGAAGGTATGGCAGAAGAGTTCCTAGAGAAATCATCTTGAACTTCTCCTTGAACAGGAATTTGTTCAATTCTCTGAGGTCTAAAATGGGTCTGTGTCCCCCTTTTTTTTTTTTGGAATAAGGAAATAAGGGGAGTAAAACCCCGTACCCTGTTGGGAAATGGGTACGTCTTCTATTGCCCCCTGGGCAAGAAGTAAATTGACCTCTTGACCCAACTGATTTTTGAGTGAAGTCTGAGAATTGAACCCTCTTACAACTGTAGGAGGGGGCATGTTGAGGAAATGAAGCTTGTACCCCTCCTTTATAATGGAGAGAGTCCATTCTTCTGCTGTTATCTGCTCCCATCTGGGGGCAAAATGACAACCTTCCTGGAATGCAGGAAGGCCAAGTTCTCTAGAAGGGAGACTTAGTTTTCCTTTGTTTTGGTGGCTGCTGTCCCTTTCGGGCAGACTGACTTGCAGAATGCCCCTGCTGGGTATAGGAGGGGTAAAACCTCTTCTTTTTAGAGAAGAATGGTTTCTTGTAAGATTTTCTCCTTGCAGGATCAGCTGTAGTCTTGGATAGTCTATCCAAAGTGGTGTTATCAGCATCCAGCTCATTAGCTTTCTCTTGCCAATTTTTGCCAAAGAGATTTTCGCCTGTACAAGGGATATGCCCCAGTTTGTCCTGTACCCAGAGTTTTAAGTCAGATGCCTGGAGCCAGGCAATCCTACGAGCACCTATGGCAATAGCAGAGGTTCTGCTTATGCACTCAAAGCAGTCAAATGCTGCATGATTAACAAACTTGGAAACATCTTGGGCATGTTTGACAAGTGTAAGATAATTTTGCCTCATCATCAGGAAAGAGAAAGCTGATAAGTTCTAGATCTCCTGTAATCTCCTTAAGGAACATTCCCATATATAGAATGTAGGAATTAATCCTAGCAGAAAGCATAGAGGCCTGGAAGGTTCGACGCCCAAAGGCATCAAGAGTCCTACATTCACGTCCTGGTGGATTAGATGCATGTCTTTTTGCACTCTTGATCCTTCTCATAGCTGATTCCACTCCCATGGAGTGGTGTGGTATCTGGGTTTTGAAATCCAGGACATGGTATCAAGCCTGCGAGAATGAGGAGAGGTGGTAAGAGGTGTTTCCCACATTCTTAGCATGAGATCATGCAAGATCTCATGAATAGGCAAAGTGTCTGTCTCTTTGGGAGCTCTAGGATATTGTAAAATCTCCAATTCCTTTGCTCTGGGCTCTGCTTCAGGAGCTACTGTGATGGAAAGACCTCTAGCCACCTCCCGGATGAAATCCTGAAAGGATATATCCTCTGGAGGAGACATCCTACGTTTAGGAGAGGAAGGCTCCTCAGAGAGAAGTACTCCGGTACCGACAGAGCTGTCAGAATCCTCAGACTCAGAGGATTCATAATATCTCCTGTCCGGGTGCTCTTGTAAAGCACGATACCGGTACCGATCGAAGTCGGTACCGGATGGGCCCGGTACCGGCCTGTTGATACCGGAAGAAAGCATGACTGGGTGTCGGTAACACAGTCGCCGATGTTGATACTGGTTTCGGTGCCGGAGCCGGTGTCGATACCGGTTGAACTGTCTGAAGCGGTCCCGAAGGCACTGAAGCTGCAAGGAGAGCCGCTAGACTGCGTTCAATAGCCAAGAACCTCTGGTCTACTGACGCTGCCTGGGTATTGGTACCGGACGAAGCAGCCGGTACCCCAGAGCATGGCACCAGTAGTTCTGCCGAGGTTGAGGCCTCGAGAACATCCTGGAGCACCGATAGTGCTTTGGAAGCCGAAGCCTCCCACCGGGGCAATTTTGCCGGTACAACTCCCTCAAGGGCAACGCCAGAGGCATCTCGATGCTTGGAAGGAGATCTACCCTTTGAGGACCAACCAAATTTATGTTTGGTTACCTGAGATCCATGGGAGGAAGACGAAGCCCTGGAAGACGTCGATGCTACGGATGCTGCATCGGAGGGAAAAAGGGTGCTAAGCTTAGCAGCTCGGTTTTGCCGACCCCTTCTTCGACATCATCCCACAGGCAACACACTCCGATATGGAGTGGTCAGGACCTAAACATTTAAGGCACCACTCATGGGTGTCGGTGATGGAGATGGTACCGCCACACTTGGAACACTTTTTAAAACCCGAGGCGGGTTTTTCCATTCTGAAGGAAAAGTTGGGCCTAGTGCCCAAAATGGCACGTGGCACCCGACAGAAAAAAAAAAAAAGACTAGAAAGTCTAGAAAAAAAAAAAAACAGATTTTTTTTTTAAATTTATTTATTTATTTTATTTATTTACATTCTCTTATATACCGCACTATTCAGCATCAGCGCGGTTTACACAGAACAAAGGTCTCAGTACAATAACAAGCATGAGTTTACAGATAACAAGGGAAGGAACTTGGATAACAAGGGAAACTATTTACAGTCTATTTACAGATGTAATACTACTGAATGAATACAGGTTAATAGGAACAGGTGCTAAGAAAATATTCAATAATCAAAGCGATTCATCACATGTCTGTTGTTGAGAAACCACGAAGCTGGGTATCTGGGTGGGATCACTAATGTCAATGAGTATCGATGTCTCAATAAGATGTTTATTAAAGAGATGGAATTTGAGAGCTTTCCTGAATTGTGATAAACTAGTGATAGCCCGAATGCCAGGAGGTAGCGTATTCCAGCACCTAGGGGCACAGAGGATAAAGGCTCTCTTGGCTGTGGAAGAAGAGCAGCTTGTAAGGGCCTTTGGGAGTTTTAAGGAGTTGATGGCTGAGGATCTTCTTGCTCTGTTTGGTGTGGTAGTATTAATAAGGTCAGATAAGGAAGGAGCGGAAAGCTTGTTGAGAGCTTTGAACGTAAGGAGTAGAGTTTTGAAGATAATTCTGGCATGAATGGGTAGCCAATGTAATTTAATCAGCAAAGGAGTAACATGGTCAGTCCTGGTGGCCCCCTGGAGTACCCTTGCTGCAGCATTCATAGCCAGCTGTAAAGGGTTTAAGGTAGATTGAGGGAGACCTTGAAGAATGACATTGGCGTAATCGAAGTGGGGTATTATAAGTGCCTGGTAGATAGTCCTGAAATCTTTTGGTTCTAGAATGGAGCATAGGTGTCTCAGGGATCGGATCTTGTAATATATTGTTCTGACTGTGTTTCCAATGTGGGACTTCATATCCAGATGTTGATCCAGAGTGACTCCTAAGTAGCGTATTGAGGGTTTGGTTTGCAGTTCAGCATCATTAGTTCTTATAGATTGAGGTGGGATGAAATTGTGATTCCTTGAGATAAAGAGGACTTCTGTTTTCTTATGTTGTATATGTTTAAGAAAGAAAGAACGAACCAGCGGTACTGGTATAGCGTCGAGGAAGGCAGACACTACCACAAAAAAGAATGAAAAAGATGGGATAATTTCTGCGGTGACAGGAAAACGACCTGCTGGCTCCGTGGAAAACGAAGAATTGGAGAAAGGCAGTTGGGAAAGGCGGGAAGGCAGCATGCAGGCACTGTGGGATGCTCCCAAAAGCTTTCTAATTGGATGCTGGGGAGCGTTCCCGCGCAGGCTCCGTCGGTACCGATGATACCCATATGTGAAGACTACATTCCTGCTTGTTCCTGGAGATATGCTGCTACCACTGCCATGCCTTTTGTGAAGACTCTTGGAGCAGAGGCTAGTCTGAAGGGAAGAACTCTGTACTGGAAGTGTCTTCCTTGGACCAGGAATCAAAGGAACTTCCTGTGATCTGAGTGGATGAGAATATGTGTGTATGCATCTCTTAGATCTAGAGAACACAGCCAGTCCTGACTTTGGAGGTATGGTAAAAGTGTTGAGGGAAATCATTTTGAACTTTTCTTGGAACAAATATTTGTTTAATTCTCTGAGGTCTAATATAGGTCGGTGTCCCCCTGTCTTCTCTAGAATAAGAAAACAGGGGGAGGAACACCCTGTCCCCTATTGGGGAATGGGTACTTCTTCGATTGCTCCTTGAGCTAGAAGTGATGTGACCTCCTGCCACAAGAGGTCGGTGGCAGGGCCCTGAGAATTGAACCGTTTTACTACTGTAGGTGGGGGCAAGTTGAGAAAATGAAGCTTGTATCCCAGTTGTACAATGGACAGAGTCCAATTTTCTGATGTTATTTGTTGCCATCTTTTGGCAAAATAGCATAGTCTTCCTGGAATGGTCAAGGGCTCTGGACCATTTATTTTATTTAGCTGCATTTATATTCCGCTTTTCACCGGGTCAAAGCGGGATACATTTAACACGAGGGGATATGAGACACATACACTAATACTTACAGGGAACATGGGCAATGGAGGGTTAAGTGGCTTGCCCAAGACCACAATAGCTTATGTACATAGTTTACCCTGTTATCCAAGTTTGTATCCCTGTTCGATGTAAAACCTGACAACTTGTCGTTATGGTAGTTATGTTATGATGTAAACCGCGCTGATACCGAATAGCGCGGTATATAAGAAACTGTAATAAATAAAATAAATAAATAAGGAGCACCTGTGGGACTAGAAACCCCAGTCCTTCCGGCCCAAGGTTGCTGTCCTTTAGTGGGATTTGAACCACCGACCTTCCGGCCTGTAGTACCTTGCCCCAACCACTAGGCCACTCTTCCCTCCTTTTAAGGGCAGAATGACTAAGTTCTCTAGACAGAAGTCAAAGACCCTGAGGGGGCTGGGTCTGTTGAGCCAGTTGAGCTTTTTGAGCTTGCGGCTTTCTTTGCTGTCTGTTCTGTTGTTGCCTCTTCTGGGGAACATGGAGCGGGACAGTGATTTTGATGGGTGTAAGATTGGTAAGGCTTCTTTTTCTTACTGAAAAGGGTTTTTTTGCATATTTTCTTCTTTGATGGGTTGGCTATAGACTTTGACAATCTGTTTAAAGTAGTATTGTCAGATTCAAGCTGATTAGCCTTGTCCTGCCAGTCCTTGCCAAAGAGATTTTCTCCTGTGCAAGGAATGTTTCCCAGCTTTTCTTGCACCCACTGTTCTAAGTCTGATGCTTGAAGCCAAGCAATATAACGTGCTCCTATGGATATAGCAGAGGTTCTGCTAATACATTCAAAGCAATCAAAGGTAGCACGGTTCATGAATTTTGAGACATTCTGGGCATGCTTGACCAGAATAAGGTAGTCTGCTCTTTTTTTCTTCCAAAACACAAGGACTAAGGAGCTCTAAGTCTTTTGTGACTTCTTCCAGGAACATACCCATATAAAGAATGAAGGAACTGATCCTGGCTCCTAGCATGGAGGATTGAAAGCATCGACGGCCAAAGGCATTGAGTCTCCTGGATTCACGGCCTGGAGGATTAGAAGAATGTGTTTTAGCACTCTTGATCCTTCACATGGCCGATTCCCTACCATTGAATGGTGTGGTAACAGTTTTTTGAAAACCAGGACAACTTGGCACTCGGTACAAAGTGTCAAGGCGTCAGGAATGTGAAGATATTGTTAAAGGAGTTTCCCACATTCTCAACATTAGATCATGTAAGATCTTGTGAATGGGAAGCATAGCTGCTTCCTTGGGAGCCATAGGGTATTGTAGAATTCTTAATTCTTCTGCCATAGGTTCCTTTTGCGGAATCACAGTGATTGCAAGACTCTTTGCCAAATCACGTATGAAATCCTGGAAGGACATATCTTCTGGAGGAGACATTCTGCGTTGAGGAGAAGGAACTGAATCTTCTAACAGATCCGCTCTGATACCGGTAGAATCGTCAGAGTCATCGGAATTGGAAGACTCAAGCACCAGATGCTCCTGTAACACGGTATCGGTACTGCTCAAAGTCGGTACCGAAATGTCTCGGTTCCTGATCCCCGATACCGGAGATCAGCACTGGGGGAAGCAGTCCTGTCGAAGCAGGTACTGTTGGTACCTGTTGAATTGTCTGTTGCAGTCTTAGCGGTACCGAAGCCGCTAAGAGGGCCACTAGACTGCGTTCAATAGCGAGGATTCTGTGATCCATCGCTCCTGCCGATGCCTGGGTGCCAGTACCAATGGAAGCGGCTACGACCCCAGAACATGGCACCAGTATTTCCGCAGAGGTGGAGGCCTCTGGAACATCCTGGAGCCCCATTAATGCTTTGGAACCCGAAGACTCCCGCCAGGGCTGTTTTGCCAGTGAAGTATCCTCAAGGGAAACGCCAGTGGCATCTCGATAATTTGAAGGAGATTTACCCTTCGAGGACAGGCTAGTCTTAGAAGACTTAAAGTTTAGTTACCTGAGATCCATGGGAGGAAGATGAAACCCTAGAAGATGTCGATGCAACTGACATCGTGTCGGCGGCTAAAAGGGTACCGAGTTTTGCAGCTCTATTCTGCAGGCCCCTTTTGGTCATCCTTGTGCAGGAGAGACACTCCGTTGGACAATGTTCAGGACCCAAACATTTTAGACACCAATCATGGGTGTGTGACGGAAGTGGTACCGCCACATTTTGAGCTTTTAAAACACTAGCTGGTTTCTCCATGCTTGAAGAAAAATGGGCCTAGTGCCCAAAATGGTGCCTAGCACCAGAAGCAGGGAAAGATCCCTGAAGAAATACAAGGTTTTTTGTTTGTTTTTTTGAGGAAAGAAGAGGAGAACTGGCGGTACCGGTAGATGTTGAATGAAGGCAGACGCGACCACAAAACAACAAGAAATAAAGGTAAATTTTCTGCGGTGACAGGGTACCACGTCCTGTCGGCTCCATGGAAAATGAAGAACTGAAGTGAGAGGTACAGAGGCGGGAAGGCAGCACGTATGCACTGTGGGATGCTCCCAAAGGCTTTCCTATTGGACGCTGGGGAGCGTTTCCGCTCTGGCTCTGTCGGTACTGACGATACCCATATGTGAAGACTACATTCCTGCTTGTTCCTGGAGATTCATTCTTCACAAATGTGCAACATCAGCACAGAGCCCGGCGTGGTAACACTCCCCAGCATCCAATAGGAATGCTTTTGGGAGCACTCTTCCACACATGCGTGGCTGCTTTCCTGCCTTCCCTTCAGGTCTCATCAGTCAGGTGAATAGTGGAAAAAAGGAAAAAGTAGAAAAAATATGGATAAACAACTTGAGGGAAGGTAGGTGGATTGTAAAGACTGATGCCTGCTGTTCCCGGAGATCACCTGCTACAGGTGAGTAACTATGCTATCTCCAGGAGCAAGCAGGAAGTCAGTCTTCACATATGGAACTCCCTAGCCCAAGACAACCGAGCAAGGGAAGCATTCCAATACAGCCAGAGGTTGCTGCCGGGATACAACAGACTTAGCTCATTCAGAGCACTCCTCATGGGGTAGTTGGATGGACAGTGGGCAAGTTGTCTAAATTTGAAACAAGTTACGTAGTACAAATTGACCAAATTGAGCATCACTTCTGAAGTCCTTTCCAGGCAGTAGTGATCTGCAAAGGTGTGCAGTGCAGACCATGTGGCTGCTTGGAAGATGTCTGAAATTGACACAAATCGGAGGTTGGTTACGGTAGCAGCCATGGCACAGACTATATGCTGTGGCATGGTTTTGTAGAGAGAGATCCACTTGCGAGCAAGCAAAGGATATGCAGTCTGCAAGCCAGTTAGAGAGTTCTCTTGGAAACCGGCAATCCCAGATGACTCTGGTCAAGGGAGACAAACAGCTGAGAGGATTGACGATGATCCTTGGTGCGGTCAATATAGAAGGCAAGTGCTCGCTTACAAATCAGGAGTATGGAGTTTTGTCTCAGCAGGGGAGCTGTGAGGTCTGGGAAAGAAAGCTAATAGTGAAATGGACTAGTTCAAGTGAAAAGGAGTAACAACCTTTGGTAAGAACTTAGGATATGTCCGGAGGACCACCTTGTCATGGTAAAACATGTTATATAGAGCACAGTCAATCAAAGCCTGACGTTCAAGGCTACTAGAAAAAATACTTTCCATGTTAAGAACTTTAACACTAGAAGCCCCAAAGTGCGTCAATTGACGCAAATGCATCTTCAAAGTTGTATACCAGCGCCACTGCTAGAACCATGTTAGTCATGTTCCATGACTTTGTTAGCAAGGTCAAGATGTTCAAATATGTGCATCAAAAATTAATGACAGATGCATCACCTAGCAGGAAAATGAATTTATACCTAGAAGCCCCAAAGTATGTCAACTGATGTACTCAATTGTCTTGGATGCGTCAATTGACGTACTTTGGAGCTTCTAGGTATAAATTCATGTTCCCACTAGGTGGAGCATCTCAATCACTGTTTACAGTTTTACTCAGACATTACAAACGATAAACACACGATGATGTCATGTAATGACATCACATACTGCACGTATTTAACAAATAAGTAACTTCACATGAATTCACACCTGCATTTCATGCTAAACACAGTCGTCGTGATAATGCGTCAATTGACGCACTTTGGGGTTTCTAGGTAAAATTCCTTTTGGGGCTTCTAGTGTTAAAGTAGTTGACACTAAAGGCTCAAAAGGCGGCCACATTAGTTGTGCCAAGACAACATTTAGTTCCCATGCCATAGCCGGTGGAAGAAGGGGTAGTTTAGTCAAGAGAAGACCCTTCATGAATCTTGAGACTAACAGGTACAGGGACACCTGGCGGTTATCTAGAGTATGGAGAGATGCCGATATGGCAGATAAATGTACTCGCATCGAGTTAGTTTTAAATCTGATGACAAGTGGAAGAATTATTGTAGAAGTTCCGGAACTGGACATGTAAAAGGGATCTAGGGCTCTTTGTGAGCACCAGAGAAAGTATCTTCTCTACTTGAAGGAATAAAAACATCTGGTGGAATCTTTCCTGGAAGACAGTAGAACTTGTAACACCTCTTCCTGAAGTCCTAGATGTGAGGACAACATGCTCAGCCGCCAGGCTATCAGATGGAGGGACCAGAGGTTGGGGTGTAGAAAGGTTCCCTGTTCCTGAGTCAGAAATCCAGGAGAACACCCCAGATGGCAAGGAGGAGGAGATTGAGTTAGTTGAATAAGAGCAAACCATGGCATGGTTGTCTCAGTCAGTGAGGCACAGTGAGAATCATTTCACCCTAGTCGTTCCGGAGCCTGAAAAGCATCTTTGCAATGACAGGAAAGAGGGGGGGGGGGGGGAGGCATAAAGAAGGCCTTATTCCCAATGTAGGAGAAAAGCATCTGAGCTCTTCCTGAGAGGAGATGGAATTCTGAAGCAATAATGAGGCAACTGAGTGCTGTCCAGAGAAGCAAAGAGATAGAGTAGTGGGAACCCCCAGAGGTGGAAAGAGTAGTTACTCACCTGTAACAGGTGTTCTCCAGGAGCAGCAGGAATCAGTCCACACTTATGGGTGACGTCGGCGCCGACGGAGCCCTCGCGGAGCAATTTCCCCAGCTTTCGAAGAAAGCCTTTGGGATTGCAGTGCGCATGCGCGGTCCTCTTCCCGCCTAAGGATGCCATCTTGCTCAGTCGAATGACATAGCGGAAGACAGCAACCATAAGAATGACTGCAACTCCAGGGGAGGAGGGAGGGTAGTGAGGACTGATTCCTGCTGCTCCTGGAGAACACCTGTTACAGGTGAGTAACTACTCTTTCTCCAGGACCAAGCAGGAAGTCAGTCCTCACTTATGGGACTCCCTAGCTTAAGGCTACCGGAGACCTCAAGCTGGAAAAGAGAGCTCCCTCCAGCTCAACCGCACAGAAGGAAGGAATCTTCTCTGAATACGAATCCGGCCGGTAGCCCACATCGGGGCCGGCGGGTAGGAGTTGCCTAAACCTCAAAGAGATTGTGGAGGACTGCCTGTCCGAAAGCACTATCCCTGCGGGACTCCCTCTCCAGGCAGTAATGAGCCACAAAAGTCTGGCTAGAAGACCAAGTAGTGGCCCGGCAGATGTCTGCCAACGGAACCGAGCGGAGGTGTGCGACAGACGCCGCCTTCGCCCGGACACGGTGCGCCGTGACTCGACTCTCCAAAGAGAGGCCAGCTGCCCCATACGCCCAGGCGATGCAGTCAGCTACCCAGATGGACAGCGTACGCTTCGACACAGATAACCCCAACCGATTGGGGTCAAAGGAAACGAAAAGCTGGGCAGCTTTCCTATGCTCACGCGTACGGTCAAGGTAGAAGGACAAGGCTCTTCGACAGTCCAGGGTATGCAGAACAGTCTCAGCTCTGCTGGTATGTGGCCTGGGAAAGAAGGTCGTAAGAACCACCCTCTTGATTGATGTGGAAAGAGAAAACCACCTTAAGAAGAAACTTAGGGTGAGTCCGTAAGACAACCCTATTCCTGTAGAACCTAGTGTAAGGGGGCTCCGACACTAGGGCTTGTAGTTCACTAACGCGCCTAGCGGAGGTGAGGGCTACCAAGAAGAGAGCTTTCCATGAGAGGAAGCGGAGGGGGCAGGTAGCCATGGGTTCGAAAGGCGGGCAAGTAAGCCTTTGTAAAACCACATTGAGGTCCCAGTCAGGAGCCGGAGGGCGCAACGGGGGCTTAAGCAGAAGCAGGCCCCTGAGGAAACGCGCCACCAAGGGATGCGAGGAAAGGGGCTGGCCCTCCACCGGCGAATGATGTGCAGAGAGAGCACTGAGGTGGACTCTAACAGAGTTGGACTTGAGGCCTAGATCGGAGAGGTGCAGCAAGTATTGCAGCACCACCGACACTAGGCAGGTGAAGGGGTCCTCAGAACGCTGAGAACACCAGGCGGAGAACCGACGCCATTTGAGTGCGTAAGGACTTCCGGGTAGAAGGTCGCCGAGACGCCAGGACGACAGCTTCCACCTCCGGGGGGAGCGAGAGCGGGGCCAGGACTACCCTCTCAGCAGCCAGGCCATCAGGTGAAGGGCCCGGAGGTTGGGGTGCAGAAGAGTACCCTGATCTTGGGTCAGAAGATCGGGCTGAAACCCCAGAGGGAGAGGGGTGTCCACCGCTAACTGCAGGAGCAGAGGAAACCAGGGTTGCCTCGGCCATCGGGGTGCTATCAGGATCACGTAGGCCCTGTCCCGAGCAACCTTGAAGAGCGTCCGGGACACCAGCGGTGTGGGAGGAAAGGCATACAGGCGGCCTGTGGACCACGAAATGAGAAAAGCATCCGGGGCCACTCTGAGGGGATGTGGATGCCGAGAGCAGAACCGGGGAAGCTGCCGGTTCAGGGGACTGGCAAAGAGGTCCACGGTGGGGTGCCCCACCGGCGGAAGATTTGCTGGGCAACGCCGGGGTTCAACCTCCACTCGTGGGGCTGCAAGATCCAGCTCAGCCTGTCGGCCAGGCAATTCTCCTGCCCGGGCAGGTAAACAGCCTTGAGGAGGATGTTGCGGTCGACAGCCCAGGAGCACAGTCGCCAGGCCTCCTGACAGAGCAGGAGGGAGCCCGTGCCCCCCTGTTTGTTCACGTAGAACATGGCCACCTGATTGTCCGTCTGCACCAGTACGGACTGGCGAGAGATGAGGTGAGAGAAGGTCCGCAGAGCTAGGCGGATCGCCCGCAGCTCCAGGAAGTTGATCTGTTGAGCCGCCTCCCAAGGAGTCCAAAGGCCTTGAGTGCGCGCTCCCTGGCAATGCGCTCCCCATCCCAAGAGAGAGGCATCAGTCGTCAGCACCTGGGAGGGTGCGGGAGACTGAAAGGGCATACCCCGTACCAGGTTGGGCAGGTGGAGCCACCACTGCAGAGAGGAGACCAGGCGGTCGGAGATCTGTAGAAGGTCCGCCAGACCTCCCGTGGCCTGATGCCATAGAGTGCGGAGACACCACTGGACAGGCCTCATATGCAGTCGGGCGTTCGGCGTGACATGGACCGTGGAGGCCATATGACCGAGAAGCTGCAGGAACCTCCGGGCCGGAACCGGAGACGCACTGTGGAACCTGCCGGCCAAAGCCATGAGCCTGTCGGCTCGCTCTCGAGGCAAGAAGGCACGAGCTCGCAGAGTGTCGAGCCGAGCTCCTATGAACTCGAGATCCTGAGAGGGGCGCAACGTGGACTTCGACGTTTATGACAAAGCCCAAGTGCTGAAGCAGAGCCACCGTACGCTGCGTGGCCTGCGCGACCTCTGGGGCCGACTGCACCCGTACGAGCCAGTCGTCCAGGTAAGGAAAAACGAACAGGCCCTGAAGCCTCAGGAAGGCTGCGACCACCGCCAGGCATTTTGTGAACACCCTGGGGGCGGAGCACAAGCCGAAAGGCAGCACACGGTACTGATAGTGTTTCCCAGCCACTACAAAACTGAGATATTGTCGGTGGTCCGGATGAATCAGGATGTGAGTATAGGCATCCTTTAGATCCAAGGAGCATAGCCAATCTCCCTGCTGGAGGTAGGGCAGAAAGATTCCAAGGGTAAGCATCCTGAACTTTTCCCGCTGCAGGAACATGTTGAGGTTGCGCAAGTCCAGAATGGGTCTGAGGCCTCCCGTCCTCTTTGGGACCAGGAAGTATCTGGAGTAGAACCCCTGACCCCACTGAGGTTGGGGCACTGGCTCCACAGCCTGCTCCTCCAGTAGACCCTGAAGCTCCTGAAGGAGTAAGTCTCTGTGCAGAGGGGGCCTCGGAGGCTCCCCCGGAAAGTAGAGGGGAGGCACCTGGTGAAAATGCAAGAGGTAGCCCCTTTGAACCACCTGCAGCACCCAGGAATCGGATGTTATGGCTGGCCACCTGTGAGCGAAGTGGATCAGCCTGCCCCCCGTGCTGAGCGACGGGCGCGGAGGGGGAGAGGCTATGCTGGCATAGTCCACAACCCCCACCTTGCGTGGCAGGGGGCTGTGCAGCAGGCTTGGGGGCCCGTGGCCTGCGGGGGCCATTCCCCTGACTCAGTCTGTGGGCACTGAGTGGAAGCCGCCGGTACTTGGTATTGAAGGTGGGATTGCTTATAGGCAAGCACCTTCCTCGGGTAAAAAGGCTTCTTCCCCGGACCCTTCCTCTTCTGCGTGGGAGCGGAGGTCTTTCGGGACAGTCGAGCCCGAGTGAGAGTCTCGGACTCGAGTTCCGCAGCCTTATCGGACATGGGCTTGCCGAAAAGGTTGTCACCTCGGCAGGGGACATCGACTAACTTGTCCTGTACCCACGGCTCGAGGTCGGATGACTGGAGCCAGGCCTGTCGGCGGGCACCGATGCCGGCTCCGGCTACTCGGGCCGACGCCTCGAAGCCGTCGTAGGCCGCCCGAGAAAGGAACTTCGAGCACTCTCGAATACTATTGGACAAGGCCAGGAACCTCAGCAAAGGTTTGTCAGAGAGACCAGCAGAGAACCCGGCAAGCTCCTTCGCCAAGTCTCGGAGGAACATGCCCATATACAGCTGGTATGTCTGGACCCTGCAGGCAAGCATGGAACCCTGGAAGCATTTCCTAACGAGGGCATCCAGGTTACGGGCCTCCTTACCCAGGGGCACTGAGGAGTGCATCTTTTGACTCTTAAGCCGATGCATTGCCGATTCCACAACCATGGAGTGGTGTGGCAGTTGCGCCTTCTGGAACCCAGGGCTCTTGCGGACTCGATAAATCGAATCGATCCGCTTGCTTAACACCAGTGTTGAGGCCGGGCTTTCCCACATGCGGAAGAGCAGCCGCTCCAGCATCGGAGGGACCAGCACGGTAAAGGCCTCCTTCGGGGGAGAGTCGTACTGGAGTGCCTTGAGCTCTTCCGCGCGAGGCTCCTCCTCTGGATCCGTGGGGAAAGCCAAAGCCTTGGCCATATCCCGCACAAAATCAGAGAAGCGCATATCCTCCGGAGGGGATCGCCTTCGAGGCTCCGACTCGGGCGAGTCGGAGGGGACGCACCGGGTCTGAAAAGAGCCGGATGACTCGTCCCCTTCCGTGTCCCAGTCCGACGCCTCCGTGGAGGAATCGAGGGGCTCCGTGCGGGCGAGGGTTCGTCCCGACGCCGATGTTGACGACCTCTGTCCCGAACGGGAGGCCGAGGGAGACCTCGACCGAGGATCGACTCGAGCATGCATCGACTCGAGGATCGACTCGGCCGCCGGGGTCGACTTGGGCGTCGACGTCCCGGTGGTCTGGGCGGATGCACTGGCGATGCCGGTCATCCAAACCCACTGCTGGTCCAAGAAGGCAGAGATACTGCGCTCCAAGGATGTCAATCTGAGGTCAAGCCCAGAAGACCCGGCAGCCACCGACTCGGGCCCCGACGGCGTCGGGCCCGACGACGGTTCCGTAGGGGAGTCCAGAAGGACAATAGTACTCACGTGCAGCTCCACCTCGAGTCGAGGAAGTTTAGAAGGTCTCTCCGCCTCCGAGGACTCGGGGTGGCTGGCGGGGCTATGCGACCCGGCCCGCGAGGGACCAGGTGCGTCCGACGCCGCCCGTGCGAGTTTCCTCTGCCAACGATGCTCCCGTCCAGGGGACCCCCGCTCAGAGGAACTCCGACGGAGCTCGTGGCCGGAGTCACGAGACGTCGAAGCCTCCGACGAGGTCCGGGCCGGACCGGACTCGGGGTCAGAGAAGATTCTGTCCTTTTGCGATTGCCGACTCCTCAGTGACTTGGAGGACATCTTGCCACACGGACCACAGCTCCCAGGGTCATGGTTGGGTCCGAGGCAATGGAGGCAGAAATTATGCGTGTCTGTAAGAGACATTAATTTAGAACAATGATCACATTTTTTCAACCCGCTGGTAGCCATAGGGGGAAAAAGGGCCCCCGCGAGGTCGAAGGACCGGGCCACCAGGGGTGGAAAATAAGTGGCGGGAACGCCAGTTAAAAACTGAAAACAAAAAAAGAAATGTGAACGGACTCGATAGGGAAAAAAATCGAGGCCGGGCAGGAATAGGACACGCGAACCGAGAAAACAACAAAGAATTAATCAACTTTTTCAGCGGTGGTAACAAACTATGTCTGTAGGGCTCCGCGGAAAAAAGAAGACTGAGCAAGATGGCATCCTTGGGTGGGAAGAGGACAGCGCATGCGCGCTGCAATCCCAAAGGCTTTCTTCGAAAGCTGGGGAAATTGCTCCGCGAGGGCTCCGTCGGCGCCGACATCACCCATAAGTGAGGACTGACTTCCTGCTTGGTCCTGGAGAATAATTGTTGCACTATTACTGGGTTTAACCTCCACTTGTGTGGGTGGAGAAATAGACTCTCTGCTAGCTTGTCCTCCTCCCCTGGCAGATATACTGCCAATATATGAATTTTGTGGACTATTGCCCATGTTCACAGGGCTAATGCCTCTCTGCATAATGGGCGAGATTCTTGAAATCCAAAATGGGTTTGTATCCTCCTGTTTTCTTTGGAATTAAGTAGTAATGGGAGTAGAACCCTAGACCTTGCTGAGACACAGGAACCTCTTTCTATTGCTCAACGAGTTAATAGAGAATGGATCTCCTGATGAAGAAAGGTGGTGTGATGATGGTTCAGGCCTAGTAACCCTACAAAATAGTCAGTGGTGGGCTCTTGAAACGAAACTGAAAGTCCTTGCTGACTAATTACAGGGATCCAGGGTTCTGAAATGAGGAAGGCCCATCTTTGGGCAAAATGGGTTAGTCTGCCTGGGATTAGAGGAGGGGTAGGCAAACCTATTTGGCAACAGGCTATGCTCATTAAGAAAGTAAAAAATTTTGCGTGGCCTGAGATGTAGTGGCAGGCTGTGGTTTTGCCACCTTGGGTTGCCTAGGTTGCTTGGCAGCCTATTGCCTCTGCTGTGTTTGAGGAGCAGAATATGAATATGAATGGGGGGGGGGTAGAACCTTTTTTATTTTTTCTTTGGCTACAAGGGCTTTCTAGGTGCAGATTTCTTTTTTGAAGGATCTGCTGTCTTTGAGAGCCGCTTCATTGTGAGATCATGAGTCTATTTTCCCTGCTTTATTTATTTATTTATTTACCTCAGCGCTGTTCAAAGAGGTTTTCCCCATTTCAGGGGATGTCAATCAGCTTATCCTGGACCCACTGTTCCAGGTCAGAAGCCTGGAGCCAGGCTGTTCTTCTGGTTCCAATGCAGGCTGCAGCTGCCATGCAGCTTTGATGCAAAGGTATCAAAAGCAGCTCTCATTAGGAACTTTGAAGTATTCTGTGTATGAGCTACTAGTACCTGATGAGCCGATTGCTAATCAGTCGGAAGCAGAAATGTGAACTCTGCTAGATCTCTAGAGATGTCCCTTAGAAACATGCCCTTATAGAGCATGCAGGAGTCTATTCTGAGACCAGCATAGCTGCCTGGAAAACCTTTCTGCCAAAGACATCAAGGGTTCTGGCCTCCCTGCCTGTGAGAACAGAGGAGTGATTTTTCTGGCTCTTAATTCCCCTCATGGCAGACTCCATCACCATAGAGTGGTGAGGAAGTTGTGGCTTCTGGAATTCTGGAGATGGTGGAACTCTATATAAAGGGTATCTAGATGTTTGTTAACAGACGGTGTTGAGATGGGGGCTTCCCACATTCTAATGAACATGTTTTTTAGGATATTGTGCACCGGGAGAGTTGCAGCTTCTTTGGGCGCCAAGGAGCACTGAAGGAAATCGAGCTCCTCTGCCTCCGGTTCAGTCTCAGTGGCTACTAATATATCAAGTACCACTGCCATGTCCTTATTAAAAGCTTGAAAAGACATATCATGATGCCCTCAGGCGGTGACCATTGACGCTCGTATGGAGGTGATAGATCTGATGACAGATCTTGATGTGCACCGGAATCGGAGTCTGGTAAAAATTCTAAATAGTCTGTCAGGGCCTCGATAACATCAGTGTTGTGCAGACGTAACATGCTGTGAAGATTGCAGTGGAACCGACTGCACCTGAGTTTGGGGTGTCAGCGGTTTTGATAATTGGTGCGAAGCAGTCTGTCTGAGGAACAGGAGATGCATCAAGCTGTATAGCAGGGCCTATGGTTGTCGCCAATGTCTTAAGAGGCAAAGTGGCAGACGCCAGCACAACTGCTGCTAAGATAGCCACAATGCTCCTTTCAACTGCGATGCGGTGGTCATCGAGCGGTACCAGAGAAGGAGTAGCTTCAGGCACTACGGAATGGGCTACAACTCCTGATGCTGGTATCGGGGACTCCACCGAAGATTGAACCTCAGGGGCATCCCTGAACCTGAGAAGCTTTGGAGGGTGAAACCTCCACTGGGGTTGCTTCGCTGGACGGTCTCATCGGAGTGGGAAGAATGGCGGTGTCGAGGATGGCGATCAGAGTCCGATGCCAAGATCGAGGAATGGGATGCCCTAGATGCTGATGTCCTTTTGCTCTTGTGCTCCAGGGGACTCCAGTCAATGCTTCTTAGTTTTCAACAAAAATGAGGGCTTGGAACCATGGGTTGACAGTCTATGCCCCTGACTAGTGTACCGAAGGAGCTGAATCTGCTGGAAACAGCTTAGCCTTCTGCTTGTCCCAGTTCTTCCTACCTCTGGCAGTCATATGACAACAGAAGTGCAGGACTTGACATCGTGGTATGGGCCTAAACATTCTAGGCACCAGTCATGCTCATCTGTTATGGATATGGTACTGGAACAATAAGAGCATTTTTTTTTTAAACACACTCCTGGGCTTATCCATTTTTGGGAAAAGGAGGGAAGCAAAATCAAATTAGGCAATGATAGCCACTTAGGCCTTAGGCCTAAAAGAAAACCAAGAAATTATTAAAAAATTAAAAAGGGGAATTTAGAATATAAAATATAAAGCACTGATCCTCATACATAAAGCAATCCATCAACAGCCATCTCACCTGCAAACCCTGCTATCCTGGATGAACTCTGGAAGGCCTACGCGGCAGACCTCAAACAATACTCCCGTGGTTTCTCATGACAGAACAAAATTTAATCTTCAAACCTGTAATCGTGAATTCAACCTATATGCCCCTCACTATGGAACGCCCTCCCAAACCTAATCTGCAACAAGGATCTTCCTGCATTTAGAAAGCAGATAAAAACTCTACTCTTCAGGGAGCATCTTGAGACAACACAGAACAAAACTACACAAAACAGGCTGAGATAACGGAGAGAGCCAGAAATGTAAATATTACTGAACTGCAAATATGACTGAAGAGAAGGACAGTAATGTCCAAGAATGTAAATACTATAATAACATTGTAAATATGCTATACCCTCCTCCCGGGTGATGGTATCCCCCCCCCCCCTTGTATCTGTTCATTTTACCCTCCCCTTGCTTGTTGTAACCGCTTTGACCTGGCCAAAAGCGGTATATAAATATGGCTAAATAAATAAATTAAATAAATAAATTTAGAAAATTTAACAAAAACGGGAATCGGAATAGACAGGAAGGCAGAAAAAGAATACTGGCCGGTACTGCAAAAAAAAAATCTCCTCAACGCGGTGAAAAACAGGGAGGAGGTAGCAATGACTCCGTGGAAAAAAAAGACTGAGGAGCCCTGAAGGGAAGATGGGAAGGCAGCCACACATGCATGGAGGAATGCTCCAAAAGCATTCCTATTGGATGCTGGGGAGTGTTCCCACGCTGGGCTTTGTCTGTGCAGAAATCACCCATATGTGAAGGCTGACTTCCTGCTTGTTCCTGTTTAACACAAAATCTGAATCTATTTGGGGTCCCTTTATGGGAAGCAATAAGCTTTCAAAATTTGAGTGTCTCAAAATGTTTCCTCATTTTGTAAAGGGATTTTGAAGCCTGATAACATTTGCTTCATAGGTACTCTGTCATTGTGGTTGTTTTCATGCTGCCTTAGCTTTTTAAGAGATCTTCACTTGCACAATGATGTGTTTCTCTTAACTTAGTCACACTAATTTGATAACCTATTTAATTCTCTTTCCAGTGCAGTGTTGCTTTGCTTATGCTTTTCTAAGACTAGGGTTAGAAGATGGTTGAGATAGTCTCTGCTCTCCTCTGGTTAATTTTAAACTATGCATCAGAGGCAGGCAAAGAGTAATTACTCACCTATAACAGGTGTTCTCCAGGAGCAGCAGGAATCAGTCCTCACATATGGGTGACGTCAGCGCCGACGGAGCCCTCGTACGAAGCATTTCCCCAGCTTTCAAAGAAAGCCTTTGGGAATTTCAGCGTGCAAGCGCGGTCCCCTTCCCGCCCAAGGGTGCCATCTTGCTCAGTCTGATGACATAGCTAAAAGACAGCAAAAAATTAGCAAAATAAATCATATGACTGCAACTCCAAGGGGAGGAGGGAGGGTTGCGAGGACTGATTCCTGCTGCTCCTGGAGAGCACCTGTTACAGGTGAGTAACTACTCTTTCTCCAGGACCAAGCAGGAAGTCAGTCCTCACATATGGGACTCCCTAGCTTAAGGCTACCGGAGACCTCAAGCCAAAAAAATGAGCTTCCTCTAGCTCGGCAGCACGTAAGGAAGGAATCTTCTCTGAGAACGCCCCCGACCGGTAGCCCAACACCAGGGTCGGAGGGTAGGAGTTGCCTAAACCCCAAAGAGATTATGGGGTACTGCCTGTCCGAAAGCACTGTCCCTGCGGGACTCCCTCTCAAGGCAGTAGTGGGCCGCAAAAGTCTGGCTTGAAGACCAAGTAGCGGCCCGGCAGATGTCTGCCAACGGAACAGAGCGGAGATGAGCCACTGACGCAAGCCTTCGCCCTGACACGATGAGCCGTGACTCGACCCTCCAACGAGAGGCCAGCTGACCCATAAGCCCAGGCGATACAGTCAGCGACCCATATGGACAATGTACGCTTGGAAACAGGTAGCCCCAACTTATTGGGGTCAAAAGAAACGAAGAGCTGAACAGCCTTCCAATGCTCCCGCATACGGCCAAGGTAGAAGGACAACGCCCTCCTACAGTCCAGGGTATGCAGGAGCATCTCAGCCTGGTTGGCATGAGGCCTGGGAAAGAAGGTCGGAAGAACCACCTCCTGATTGAGGTCAAAAGGGGAGACAACCTTAGGAAGAAACTTAGGGTGAGTCCGTAAGACTACCCTATTCCTATAGAACCTAGTGTAAGGGGGATCAGACACTAGTGCCTGCAGTTCACTCACTCGCCTAGCAGAGGTAAGAGCTACCAAAAACAAGGTTTTCCAGGAGAGAAAACGGAGAGGGCAGGTAGCCATAAGTTTAAAGGGTGGACAAGTAATCCACTGTAAGACCACATTCAGATCCCACTCAGGGGCTGGTGGACGCAAAGAAGGCTTAAGCAGAAGGCGGCCTCTGATAAAACGAGCCACCAAAGGGTGGTTGGAAAGAGGCCTTCCATCCACCAGCGAGTGGTGCGCTGAGAGAGCACTGAGGTGAACCCTGACAGAGTTGGACTTAAGGCCTAGATTGGAGAGGTAAAGCAAATATTGCAAGACTACCGCTACCAAGCACGAGAAGGGGTTCTCGCTGTGCTGAGCACACCATGCGGAGAATCTACGCCACTTAAGAGCGTAGGATTTCCTGGTGGATTGCCGTCTAGAAGCTAAGACTACATCTTCCACCTCTCGAGGCAGTAGTAGGGGAGCCAGGACTACCCTTTCAGCAGCCAGGCCATCAGATGAAGGAACTGGAGGTTGGGGTGCAAGAGAGTCCCCTGATCCTGAGACTGGAGATCGTGCTGAAACCCCAGAGGAAGAGGGGTGTCCACCACCAGTTGCAGCAGAAGCGGGAACCACGGTTGCCTCGGCCACCTGGGGGCTATCAGGATCATGGAGGCCCCGTCCTTGAGGACTCTGAACAGTGTTCTGGACACTAGTGGTGTGGGAGGAAACGCATACAGTAGGCCTATGGACCACGAGATCAGAAACGCATCCGCTGCTACTCTGAGAAGATGCGGTTGTCTGGAGCAGAATCTCGGGAGTTGCCGGTTCAGAGGACTGGCGAAAAGATCCATGGTGGGGAGGCCCCACCTGATAAAGATCTGCTGAACCACCAATGGGTTCAATCTCCATTCGTGTGGTTGCAGGATCCTGCTCAGTCTGTCTGCCAGGTAATTTTCTTGACCTGGGAGGTAGACAGCCTTGAGGAGGATTCCGTGATTGACGGCCCAAGAGCACAGCCATTGTGCCTCCTGACATAGAAGGAAGGAGCCTGTGCCTCGTTTGTTCACTTGGAACATGGCAACTTGATTGTCCATCTGGACTAGTACAGACTGGTGAGAGACGAGATGGGAGAAGGCTCTCAGAGCTAGGCGTATCGCCCGTAGCTCCAGGAAGTTTATCTGTTGAGCAGCCTCCCAAGGGGTCCAGAGACCCTGAGTACATGTCCCTTGGCAATGTGCTCCCCAACCTAGAAGAGAAGCATCTGTCGTCAGCACTTGAGAATGCAGAGGGGATTGAAAAGCCACTCCGAGTACCAGATTCGGAAGATGAAGCCACCATTGCAGAGAGGAGACTAGCAGGTCGGATATTCTTACTGAGTCCGCTAGGCTCCCTGTGGCCTGATACCACTGAGTGCGAAGGCTCCACTGAGCAGGCCGCATGTGCAGGCGGGCATTGGGGGTGACATGAACCGTGGAAGCCATATGGCCGAGTAGGGAATTGATGTGAAACTGCCTGGCCAGATCCATCAGCCTGTGGGCTCTGTCCATTGGCAGAAAAGCCTTCGCCTGAAGAGTGCCTAGCCTTGCTCCTATGAATTCTAAGTTCTGGGACGGGAGCAAAGTGGACTTTGCGAAGTTTATGACAAACCCCAAGTGCTGAAGCAGAGCCACTGTGCGAAGGGTGGCTTGATTGCACTCCTGGGAAGACTGGCCCCTTATGAGCCAGTCGTCCAGGTACGGAAACACAAAAAGACCTTGAAGCCTTAGGTAGGCCGCCACCACTGCCAGGCACTCGGTGAACACCCTGGGAGCAGAGGTCAGGCCAAAGGGTAGTACTCTGTACTGATAGTGGTCTCCTCCCACAACAAATCTGAGATATTGTCTGTGGTCTGGATGAATAAGGATGTGAGTATAAGCATCCTTTAGATCTAAGGAGCATAGCCAATCTCCCCTGCTGGAGGTAGGGCAGCAGGATTCCAAGGGTAAGCATCTTGAACTATTCCCTCTCCAGGAACTTGTTGAGGTTGCGCAAGTCTAGGATGGGTCTGAGGCCTCCTGTTCTTTTTGGTTCCAGAAAGTACCTGGAATAAAAGCCGTGACCTCTCAGGTGGTGGGGCACCGGTTCCACAGCCTGCTCCTTTAGTAGACTTGCCAACTCCTGAAGGAGTAGGTCCCTGTGCAGAGGGAGTCTTGGAGGCTCCCCTGGAAAATAGGAAGGAGGTACCTGGTGAAAATGGAGAAGATAGCACTTTTGGACTATATAAAGCACCCAGGTATCTGATGTGACGGCTGACCACCTGTGGGCAAAGTGGGCAAGCCGGCCTCCCGTGCTGAGAGAAGCCAGCTGAGGAGAAGAGGCTATGCTTTTTGAGTCAAAACCCCCCACCCTGCTGAGCAGGGGCCGGTGTTGGTGGCTTGGGGGCCTTCTGCCTACGGGGCCCATGACCCTGCCCCTTGGCCTGCTGACCCTGTTGGGGAGCTGCAGAGGCCTGATAATGAGGGTATTGTTCATAGGCAGAAGACTTCCTCGGGTAAAAGGTCTTTTTTCCCCGAGCCCTTCTTCTTCTGAGAAGGGGCAGAGGTTTTTCTGGACAGCCTAGTCCTGGTCAGAGTCTCGGTCTCGAGATCTGCAGCCTTTTCAGCCATGGGCTTGCCAAAGAGGTTTTCACCTCGGCAGGGGACATCGACCAACTTGTCCTGCACCCATGGCTCGAGGTTGGATGACTGTAGCCAAGCCTGTCGGCGGGCACCGATGCCGGCCCCGGCTACTCGGGCCAAAGCCTCAAAGCCATCGTAGGCTGCTCGAGAGATAAACTTCGAGCACTCCCAAATACTGGTGGACAAGGCCTGGAACCTCTGCAAAGGTTCCTCGGAGAGACCAGCAGAGAACCCAGCAATCTCCTTTGCCAGGTCTCGGAGATACATGCCCATGTAAAGCTGGTATGTCTGGACACGGCAAGCAAGCATAGAGCCCTGGAAGCACTTCTTACCGAGGGCATCCAGGTTCTGGCCTCCCGGCCGGGAGGCACCAAGGAGTGCATCTTCTGACTTTTCAGTCGATGCATGGCCGATTCCACAACCATGGAGTGGTGCGGTAATTGTGCCTTTTGGAACCCGGGGCTCTTGCGGACTCGATAGATGGAATCGGCCCGCTTGCTTAACACCGGCGTTGAGGCCGGGGTCTCCCACATGCGGAAGAGCAGCCGCTCCAGCATCTGAGGAACCGGTATAGTAAAGGTCTCCTTCGGGGGAGAGTCATACTGGGGGGCCTCAAGCTCCTCGGCTCGAGGCTCCTCCTCGGGATCCGCGGGGAAGGCCAAGGACTTGGCCATATCCCGCACGAAGTCTGAGAACCAGGTATCCTCCGGTGGGGATCGTCTCCGAGGTTCGGACTCGGTAGAGTCCGATGGGACACACCGAGTCCGATTGGGGGACTCCTCGGAGGAGGTGTCGAGTGGCTCCGGTCGGGCGGGCACCGATGCCCTCCGCCCCGACGCCAAGGGTACCGGCGTCGACGACCTCGGTCCCAAACGGGAGGCCGAGGGAGACCATGGCCGAGGATCGACTCGAGCCCGCATGGACTCGAGGATCGGCTCGGCCTCCGGGGTCGACTTGGACATCGATGTCCCGGTGGTCGGGGCAGATGCACCGGTGAGACTGGCGATCAATGCCCGCTGCTGTTCCATGAAGGCAGCGAGGCTGCTCTCCAAGGCCGTCAACCTGAGTCCGAGCTCAGGAGACCCAGCAGCCCTCGACTCGGGCCCCGACAGCGTCGGGCCCGACGTCGGCTCCCTCGGAGGAGAGTCCACGAGGACTACAGCACTCACGTGTCCAGGAGACTCCATCTCAAGACAAGGTTGCTTGGCAGGCCTCTCCGACTCCGAAGACCCGGGACGGCTATGCGACCTGGCTCTCGAGGAACCAGGAGCATCCACCGACGCCGCCCTCGCGGGTTTCTTCCTGCGCTGTTCCCGCGAAGGAGACCCCCGCTCAGAGGAATCTCGACGCTGCTCGGGGCCGGAGTCCCGAGATGTCGAGGCCTCTGACGAGGTCCGGGCCCGTCCGGACGCGGAGTCAGAGAAGATCCTATCCTTCTGGTGCTGCCGACTCCTCAATGCCTTTGAGGACATTTTGCCACACAGACCACAAATCATCGGGTCATGATCGGATCAGAGGCAGCAGAGGCAGCAGTCGTGTGTGTCGGTAAGAGACATAAGTTTCTTACACCGATCACACTTTTTAAACCCGCTGGCAGCCATCGGGGGAAAAAGGGCCCCTGCGAGGTCAAAAGACAGGGCTGCCAGTGAAAAAAGAAAAAATGGCGCGAACGCTAGTCACGAAGGACAAAAACCGAAAAAGGAGCGAGTGGGCTCGATACCGGCGTATCGGGCCCAGGCGGGAAAAGGATCCGGCGTCGAACCAAAGGAGAAGTACAAAAAATAGGGAAATCAATTTTTTCCTCGGCGAAAAACGAACTACGTCCGTCAGGCTCCGCGGAAAAAATTAGACTGAGCAAGATGGCACCCTTGGGCGGGAAGGGGACCGCGCATGCGCGTTGCAATTCCCAAAGGCTTTCTTTGAAAGCTGGGGAAATGCTCCGCACGAGGGCTCCGTCGGCGCCGACGTCACCCATATGTGAGGACTGACTTGCTGCTTGGTCCTGGAGAAAATACAGATATTTTAAGCACCTATTCTAAATAGCGCGGTATATAAGAATTTGTAATAAATAAATAAGTAATAAATTTATAATAAGAAGTGAAAGATACCTATCTTTTGGTTGTAGTTTTGAGCATATTATTTGTGACAGCCATCATTACAGACATCGGCAGATATATATTTTATTGAACATTGAATGTCTTAAAATTTCCGTCTTGCAAATGCACTGTTACGTCACACTTCTTGAATTTTGTACCGCTGTCTCTTCTTCACAGTAATAAAATATAAATTGTGAAAAAAAAAAAAATTCACCTGAAAAAAAAACTTACCCTAGCCCAGCTAAATCAGACACAAGGTTTCCCAAAGCAGCAGCTGAAATTTAAAAAGAAAAAAAGAAATAGGTTTTCAATAGCTTATACCAGTTAAAATATTTCTCATTGTTGTCACCTAAGCACGGAGATCCATCTAAAAAGGAGCAAAGGGACTACATGTATTGAGTCAGTTGCAACAGCATTTTGAAGATACATAGTGGGAGGAGTGGCCTAGTGGTTAGGACAAGGTACTTCAGGCCGGAGGGCCAGGGGTTCAAGTCCCACCTGGGGACAGCAATCTCAGGCCGGAGGGACTGGGATTTCTAGTCCTATAGGTAACTCCTTGTGGTCTTGGGCAAGCCACTTAACCCTCCATTGCCCATGTTCCCTATAAGTATTAGCGTATGTGTGTCATATCCCCTCGTGTTAAATGTATCTCCCAATTGACCGCTTTGACCCGGTGAAAAGCGGGATATAAATACAGCTAAATAAACATACCAGGACCTGAATGTTTTAATTTAAATATGAATAAGCTTCATTCATCAAGTATTGTTAAAAAGGAAACTGGTTTACTGAGACTTATTGAAATGTGTATTTCTAATATTTATGAATAGCTTATATTTAAAAGCACACAAAATTGAAAATTTCTAAAAATAAATTGAGAAAAAAAAAGACTGAATTTATCACTTTGTGACAGTGCTATGGGTCATGGCACAGAAAACCCAAATTTGATTCCCTTGCTCATAAGACTTTGCAGAGTCCAGAAGCTTTGTACCATTGTTTCTAATAGGGCATATTCACTAAGTAACATGTATTTTTTCTTCATTCACACATCTTTGTGAATAAAGCCGCAAATTTTGTTAAAGAGACACTGAAAGTTCAAGAAAGATATTTAAATTACAGGAAAATAATCTACAGCAGCACAAATATGATTTTAGATACATTTTTGTCCCCTCTTGTTTCCCACAAAGAGAAAGATTATTAAGTTACTCATCTGTACCAGGTGTTTCATGGAAAAGTCCTTATAACAGTGGTGATGTTATCCAACAACAGAGCACACATGGATAAGCCTCAAGTTTAAAAACATATAGAAACATTTGAGGTGTGCCACTGTACATATGCATCAGTAAGTCAGGCTCAAAACCTACATTCACTGAAAAAGCCAATTTTAAGAGAACCCCTAGGGAAAGTGGAAGGGAACGCGAGCTTGATTCCTACTGTCCACAGAAAACACCTATTAGGTAAGCAGCTTGACTTGCTCTAAGGACAAGGAGGTTATCAGATTCTCAAAAAGGGGACTTCTTAGCTACAAGCTGCCTTCAACAGAAAGGGGATAATGAAATGCACCAACAGACAAACACAAACTATTTTTGGCAGCAATTAGTGCTATATTCTCTTTTTGTACAAGTTGGCATTTGGGGGAGGGGGAGAAGGTAATGAATTCTGGAAATAAAAGAAAAAGGTCCCTGGTTGCAATGGAGTTGAATTCAAAACCTCGAGGACATTCTGGCCAAATTTACTGTTACATCAGGAGTACCTTTCCAAATGATGAGATGTAAAGGTGTAACCTGATGCCTACACCAAAGATCTACAAATCTCCTCCATAGAAGACAACCTGAAGCAGCCACTGTGAGCCTTGATATGATACTTTAATAAGGTCAAGCCAGTTTGTGCATAAGTGAAAGAGATCAGTCTGCTAGCCAACTGGAAAGTCATGAGTGGCAACAGCAGTAACTGACTATGGAGATCAAAATTTAAACCAAAAACTTAGATGGACTTTGAGGATAAAGTGTAGTTACTCACCTATAACAGGTATTCTCCAGGGACAGCAAGAATCAGTCCTCGCATAAGGATGACACTGGCATCGACGGAGCCCGCACAGAGCATTTCCCCAGCTTTTAAAGAAAGCCTTTGGGACATGCTACCATGCATGTGGTCCCCTTCCTGCCCAAGGGTACCATTCTTGCTCAGTCAGATGGCATAGCTAAGGACAGCAGTAAAAACTAACACAAGGTAGGTAGGCAACTCCCAGGGGAGGAGGGAGGGTTGCGAGAACCGATTCCTGCTGTCCCTGGAGAACACCTGTTAGAGGTGAGCAACTATGCTTTCTCCAGGAACAAGCAGGAAGTCAGTCCTCATATATGGGACTCCCTAGCTCCAGGCTGCAGAGGACCAAACCACAACAGCATCAATGGCAATCAATCTGATAGCCTTGAGCTGCAGAAAGTGAGTCCCCACCGAGAGACTCTGCAAGACCCTAGCATCCAGCGACACTATCACTCCGGTAGCCTGAACACAATAGGATCAGAGGGCAGGAGTTGCCTACACCCCGAGAATACTGCGGGGTACCGCCTGGTCACAAGCACTGTCCCTGTGGGACTCACTCTCCAGGCAGTAGTGAGCTGCAAATGTATAAATTGAAGACCATGTGGCGGCCTTCCAGATCTCCATCACTGGCACAGAGTGGAGGTTGGCCACCAACGTGGCCATCGCCCTCACGCAATGTGCTGCGATCTGGTGCTCAAGGTAGAGGCCAGCTTGCTCATGGGAGAGGGCAATACAGTCTGCCACCCAAGTGGACAGAGTTTCCTTAGTCACAGGGAACCCTAGTCTACTGGGATCATAAGGCATGAAACGTTGAGGAGCTTTTCGATGTGCCCGAGTCTGCTGTAAGTAGGACAGGGCCCGTTTGCAATCCAGTGTATGAAGTATTAATTCCTCCCTGCTGGCATGAGGCAGCGTACAGAAGGTGGGAAGGACCACCTCTTGGTTGAGGTGCAAAGGAGAGATACCACACCTTTGGGAGGAATTTGGGGTATGTGTGGAGCACTATCCTGTTCTTATAGAACCTCGTATATTTTATTTATTTATTTACAATTCTTATATACCGCACTATTTATGATCAGCGCGGTTTACAAAGAACAACAACATCCGACAATATACAAAATGTCTGGTCATTACATTGAACAGGGAATGAAACTTGGAGAGAGAGGGTAACTATATACATAGGAAGTTAAATGGGGGAGGAACCTGTTTGGTGTTTTAAGTATTTGAGGACGAGCTATTCGAGTGTGACTGGGGTTCAGAGCCGTCAGTAAGATATTTGACAAATAGGAAGTGTTTCAGGGCTTTCCTGAACTGGCTCAGGTTAGGGATTGCTCTGATATGTGGTGGTAGGGTGTTCCATAGCGTTGGGGCGCAGAGACTGAAGGTTCGGTTGGATGTTTTGGTGCAGTTTGTCGTTTCTTTTGGTATTGATAACATATTGGTCTCGGCGGTTCTTCTTTGTCTGGTGGTGGCAAGTGGTTGTATGAAATCAGATAGAGGAGGAGGAGGAGGAGAGCCTCTTGATGGCCTTGAACGTCAACAATAAGGTCTTAAAACTGATCCGGGCTTGAATGGGGAGCCAGTGCAGCTGTTTCAGGAGGGGTGTGATATGTTCTCTTCTGGAGGTTCCAAACAGTATCCGCACTGCACTGTTCATAGCCAGTTGCAGGGGGTTTAAGGTTGATCGGGGGAGTCCTTGTAGGATGGCGTTAGAGTAATCAAAATGGGGTATGATGAGGGCTTGGTAAATGGTGGGGAAATCATCTGGTTCTAGGAGCGGGCGTAAGTGCCTGAGGGATCTGATTTTGAAGTATATCGCTCTAACAGTGTTAGCAATGTGTTGCTTCATATCGAGATGTTGGTCCAGTGTCACCCCAAGGTAACGTATAGCTGGTTTCACTTGTAGCTCGGCATTATTTACCTTCAAAATGCTGGGTGGTGTGAAATTAGGGTTTCTCGAGATGAAAAGCACCTCTGTTTTCTTGTGTTGAATTCGTAAGTTCTGTGATAGTAGCCATTCGGATATGGTGTTGAAGCATGTAGTCAGAGGGGTAAGATCTGGGCTGTCAAGTGATATTGGCATGTATAACAGCACGTTGTCAGCATATAGCATACAACTCACATTGAACGACCTGATGATGTTTGCAGATTGGTTGGAGGTATATGTTAAACATCAAGGATGATAGGGAGGATCCTTGAGGCACTCCTTGATTTTGTGGAAATGGTTTGGATGTAGCCCCGTCTGCTCGAACATGTTGCCATCTTCCAGACAAGTAAGATCTGCACCACTCTAATGCTGTTCCGCTGACGCCTTTTTCTCTTAGCCGGTATAAGAGGATCTCGTGGCAAACAGAGTCGAAGGCCGCCGCTATATCTAAGAAGATGAGTACAAAGCCATGTCGTATGTTATCCACGCCTGAAATTACTATGTTGAAGAGAGTTGTGAGGAGTGTTTCAACTCCATGTGATTCTCTGAATCCATGTTGGGATTCAGAGAATTCCATATATGGCAGATCTTCCACCAAGGCCTGAAGTTCGCTCACCCTTCAAGCGAACATGAGGGCCACCAGGAAGGCCACTTTCCAAGACAGGTGACAAATGGTTAGGGGCTAGAATGGTGGTTTAGTGAGTTGGGAGAGCACTACGTTGAGGTCCCACTCCGCTGTTGGAGGGGGAGACTTGGATAACAGGAGGCCCCCGAGGAACCTAGAGACCAGGGGTGGTTTGAGAGTTGTTTCCCCTCGATAGGGTGGTGGTGGTGCATGGCGATAGCGCTCAAGATGCACCCTCAAGATGCACCCTCAGAGTTGGATTTCGATGTGCGACATTTGCAGCAGGTATTGGAGAACCAGTTGCACATGATCGGAAAGGGAGGAGAATCCCTTTTCCTCACATCAGGTGGAGAACCTTCTCCACTTAAAGGCGTAAGCTCTCCTGTTGGAGGATTTTCAGAAGTCCAGTAAGATCATCTCACCTCCCCCAGGATGTTGAAAGGGGTCAGCGTTACCCTTTCAGCAGTCACGCCACCAGCATTAGTAACCCCAGGTTGGGGTGCAGGAGGGAGCCCTCCTCCTGGGACGGGAGGTCCGGGGCCCAGCCCAGTGGGACTGGGGGTGCCACCAACAGAGAAAGCAACAGCAGGAACCAGGGATGCCTGGGCCACCTGGGTGCAATCAGTATCACCAATTCCCCCTCATTCTGGACCTTGAAGAGGGTCTTGGCTACTGTGGGAGAGGGGAGGGGTCAGTGGGAATGCACAGAGTAGGCCCTTGGACCTTGAGATCAGGAAGGCATCTGCCACCACTCTCCCCAGGTGCGGTTGGCACAAGCAAAAGCAAGGTAGCCGTGCATTTTCTGGGAAGGCAAAAAGGTTTACCATGGGCCTACCCCAGCGGTAGAAGAGTTGATTCATTACCCTGGGGTTCAAGCGCCACTTGTGTGGGCGAAAGACTCTGCTCAGCCTGTCCGCTAAGCAGTTGTCCTGGTCTATACCACTTGCAGGAGCATGCTGTTGTGCACTGCGAAGGAGAGGACCACCACCTCCTGGCAGAGGGAGTACAAGCCCGTGCCCCCCTGCTTGACAAAAAAACATGGCCACCTAGTTGTCCATCTGGATTAGCACAGGCCGGTGCCACAAGCGGTGGTGGAATGCTTGCAAAGCCAGGACGTTTGCCTTGAGTTCTAAGAAATTGATCTGCAAGAGTGACGACTCCTGGGACCAGCTACCTTGCATGCTGTGGTCCCCTCAATGCACCCCCCAACCCAGGAGGGAGGTGTCTATCAGGGTTCTCTGTGGTGCAGGTGCCTGGAATGGCATTCCAGCCTGGAGGTGGTGCAAGCTTTGCCACCAGGTGAGGGACTCCACCAGTTGGCAGGTGACTCTGACCCCATCACACCCTGTGGCTTGAGTCCATTGTGAGCAGAGGCACCATTGGGCTGTCTGCATGTGCAGGTAGGCTGATGGAGTGACATGGACCATTGAGGCTATGTGGCCCAGCAGGCGGAGGCGGTGAGCTGGTACCGACTGGCACTGTTGTACCTCTCTTGCCAGTTGCATGAGGCAGTCTGCCCTCTCTCTTGGGAAGATGGCTTTGACCTGTAACATCTCCAACCAAGCCCCTATGGACTCCAAACTTTGGGTTGGAGAGAGATGGGATTTGGGGTAGTTGATGAGGAATGCCAGGTGCTGCAGTAGGAGAGTTGTACGCTCTGCGGCCTGACCGACCTCTGAGGCCGTATCACCCCTAATTAACCAGTCGTCCAGGTAAGGGAAGACAAAAGCCTCTTGTAGGTGCAAGTGGGCAGCTACCATCACCAAGCACTTGGTAAAGACCCTTGGCAAGGAGGCCAAGCTGAAGGGCAGCATCCTGTACTGACAGTGCCCTCCTCCCACCACAAACCGTAGGTACTGTCTGTGGGAGGGGTGGATCAGGACATGTGTATATGCATCCTTTAGGTCCAAGGAGCACAGCTAATCTCCTTGGTGGAGGTAGGGCAGCAGTGTTCCAAGGGAGAGCATCTTGAACTTCTCCCTCACCAAAAACTTGTTTAAGTTTCGCAAGTCTAGTATGGGCCTGAGGCCCTCTGCTCTTTTGGAGACAAGGAAGTACCTTGATTAGAAGCTCTTTCCCCACAGATGCTTGGGTACGGGCTCTACTGCTTTGCCTTCTCGGGCCCAGGGATTTTGAGGAACTGGTAGAGGTTTTGCTGTGGTGGCCGCAGCAGCCAGTCGTAAGTTGCAATGAAGTGAGGGGGGGTCCCGGCAGGAAGGCAGCTGATAGGTCATTTTCAGAGCTTTCTTCCTGCCTGGACCCAGATAATGACCAACCAATGGGTGTTGGAAAAAATTCGCGAGGGCTATGCACTGGAGTTTGCAAGGCCCGTTCGCGAGTCGTTTGTAATGCTTGACCCAGTACAAGCATTGCGGAACCTGTGTCTTTTGGGAAAACTGCTAGGTACGTATGACCTAGATTGGCCACTGTTGGAAACAGGATACTGGGCTTGATGGACCTTGGTCTGACCCAGTATGGCATATCTTATGTTCTTATGTCCCTGAGTAGACCTGCAAGCTCTGAGAGCAGAAGGGTCTGGTGAAGGAGAGGTCGCACTGGCTCTCCTGTAAAGAACCTGGGTGGTACTTGTAAGTGGAAGAGATCTCTCTCCTTCACCACCTGCAGCACCCACTGATCTGAGGTGACCTCAGCCCACCTGTGGTCAAAGAATGCCAAGCAGCCCCCTGTGAGCTGGTGAAGGTCTTCCAGGGGAGATGATGCCCTGCCCTGGGAGTCAAAAACTTCCCACCTGATTGGGCTGGAGCCAGGGCCTGGGGCTTCTGAGCTCCCTGGCCCTGCCTCTTAGGGTGAGAATCCTGTTGCTGGCCCGAGGAGGACTGGTAGCGGTGACTCTGTTGGAAGTGCCCCTTTTTCCCTCAGAGGGTTTTTTGCAGGGAAAGGAAGAGATCTTCTTTGACAGCCTCTGGTCAGTCACCACCTCAGCTTCTCTCTCAGCCACCTTGTTGCCATGGATTTGCCGAACAGATTCTTACTGGTGCAGGGGACATCGAGCAGCTTGTCCCGGACCTATTGCTTGAAGTCTAAGGACAATAACATCAGTGACCTTGGCAAATACTTAGAGCAGCCAGCATAATCCACACTACGCACTTGATTATAAACAGAAAAAACCGAAGTGCAAAACACTTAGCTGTAAAAGTTGTGCATAGATGTACAGCAACAGCCAGCCGCTTTCCCCGACATTATCACAAGAGAGCCCTCATACGTTTCGCGAGAAAAACCCGCTTCCTCAGGGGACCCTAAAAGACAAACACCCAACACCTTATTTTATTTCACTACAAAGAAACACCATCTAAAACTTAAAATACAGAATTCTTAAAAACCACAACTCGGCCACAAATCACATACCTGCTAGCTAATTTTCAACAACGCCGTGCAGAAAAACACCGCCCATGCGCACTAAAACACCACTTCCTCATTTTAAAGGGAATCCCCTCAGATGGCAAACAGAAACAATCCACACCGAAGCTCCACCCTGAACTCACAGACATACCGTCCAGTCAATGCGAAGATTCAAGCCCTCCGGGGTCACAGTCCGCAACTGATAAATCCATTTCTGCTCACACACCAAAAGAGTGTTCCCTACTCCTCCCATTACATCCATGCAAAACCTGCTCCAAACAAAAACACCGCATATCCTGAAAAGAAAGTTGAAACGCCATAAAATGCGGTACCAAAGGTGCCTCTCGAACCCCACATCGAAGCCTACTCTTATGCTCTAAAACTCTTACGAAAGGGTCGACAAGTACTCCCCACATACAACAATTGGCACGGACAGCGAATTCCATACACTATAAAAGAGGAATCGCAAGACGTGCAGTGTTTCAACTTATACTGGGTGCCATGATAATCAAATTGTGAAATCACACAAGACAATTCACAAGCCGAACAATGGGAGGAGTAGGGAACAGACTCTTTTGGTGTGTGAGCAGAAATAGATTTATCAGTTGCGGACTGTGACCCCGGAGGGCTTGAATCTTCGCATTGATTGGACGGTATGTCTGTGAGTTGGGTGTGGAGCCTCGGTGTGGATTGTTTGTTTGCCATATGAGGGGATTCCCTTTAAAATGAGGAAGTGGTGTTTTAGTGCGCATGGGTGGGGTTTTTCTGCACGGCGTTGTTGAAGATTAGCTAGCAGGTATGTGATTTGTGGCCGAGTTGTGGTTTTTAAGAATTCTGTATTTTAAGTTTTAGATGGTGTTTCTTTGTAGTGAAATAAAATAAGGTGTTGGGTGTTTGTTTGTCTTTTAGGATCCCCTGAGGAAGCGGGTTTTTCTCGCAAAACGTATGAGGGCTCTCTTGTGATAACGTCGGGGAAAGTGGCTGGCTGTTGCTGTACATCTATGCACAACTTTTACAGCTAAGTGTTTTGCACTTTGGTTTTTTTCTGTTTATAATCAAGTGCGTAGTGTGGATTATGCTGGCTGCTCTAAGTATTTGCCAATGTCACTGATGTTATTGGGCTTGTTGTTGGTGCTTGTGGTCTGGATTTATTTCTGGTCCTCTTTTCACCACATGCCTGTGTATGCTGAGACCCTGGTTTGTTTTGACAATCAAGCATTGTGCGATTGCCTACAGAAAAAACACGTGTTTTTGATGGAGTGAGTTTCCTTTTCTTGTTAATTTCCACTCTGAAAAATTGACCAGTTGAAGTCTGAGGACTGCAGCCAGGCTTGGCATTGAGCCTTGATGCCAGCCACTGCTACTCGAGCTGCTGACTTGAATCTGTCCTAGGCCGCCCGGAAGAGGACTTGAGCAGTCCTTGATCCTGGAGGTCAGAGCTTGGAACCGTTGGAGAGGTTCCCAGGCCAGCCCTGCCAAGAATCTGGATAGTTCCTGGGTCAGGGCCTTCAGATACATGCCTACGTATAAGCTCATAGGCCTGGATTTGACACCCCAGCATTGAGCCCTGGTTGTACACTTGCACCCGAGGGGGTCAAGGGCTCTGGCATCCCTTCCAGGGGGGACAAAAGAGTAAGTCTTCTGGCTTTTGAGGTTTTGCATGGTTGGCTGTGTATGGTGTCACGGTGCCGACTGACCACTGGCACCGACACCGGGATCTCCCACATACATAGCAGTAGCCGCTCAAGGTTTGGCTGCCCTGGCACCGTGAGAGTTTCCTTGGGTGGAGGCTCAAAATGGAAGACCTCCAGTTCCTCGATATGTGGATCCTCCTCCACCTCGGTTTGCACCAAGGGGGCTCTGGCCATATCCCTGACAAAAATGTGGGAGGCCATGTCTTCTGGAGGAGAATGGCACTGGGGACCGGGAGGGAGACGAGTCCAAGGGGACATCTCAGTGCCATCTGGTTTCCGGGGAGGTCTCATCATCTGCCTCCCAGTCGGAACTGAGGGGGTGGGGACGAGTCTGAGGCCCATACTACTCCTTACTTTGAGGCCCGTGCCAAAGGGCTGGGGGTCTCCCAAGGACCTGGGGTCCAAGTCTCGGAAACTGGCCAGAGAGGACCAGATGCCCAAGGAATGGGACTGGGACCTCGACCAGGGCTGAGGACTTACAAGAGGCCGGTGGCGCTCAGAGCTTGGCTCGATGACTGGGGACACCCCGCAGTCGGGGGCCCGGTCGTTGGGGCAGATGATGCAGATGAACCATATATTTTCCCTGCTGCATGGCCAGGATAGCAGTGATGTTCTACTCCATGGCTGCCATTCTGGATTCCAAGCCAGAAGCACTGTTCCCTCTAAGCTGTGCGCATGTGCGCGCGCACACACCGCCGAGCGAGCGCACATACTTTACAACAGAGCACACAAAAATTACGGTTCTGATTCTGATAGAAAACACAGACGTCTTCAAATTTAAAAGTTATGATTGTAATTACTAGAAATTTCCCACTTCATTTAGTAATCGTCTATTTTCATTTAATTTGATTAAAATCAATGTGGTATACATACTGTATTCTAATGTGTAGTCAAATTTTAAAGTATATAACTCCGAGTGTCGTTATGTGGCGCACAAAAATGTAACCTTCCTTCAAAAGCTGCACACAGCTGATATTTTATGCGCACACAGCCTACAGAAAATTAGAGGGAACATTGGTTAAGTGCACATTCTGTTTCCAATAAGAGTCAAGTCCTTCAGCGATGCACGACTCAGCGATTTGAAAGGCTCGCCACACAACACTGCTAAGACCAGTTTGAGATTCCACGGTGGCACCACCACCCAACAAGGTGGGCATAGGAGACCTACCGCCCTCAGGAATCGTGCCACATCTGGGTGTGTTCCCAGCACTGCCCCCTGTATCTTGCCACAGTAGCAGGCAATTGACGCCACTTGCACCCTCAAGGAGCTCGCTGCCAGCCCTTCTCGAAACCAGCCTTCAGAAACACCAAGAATTCGGGCATGGCAGCTGAGGATGGATGAACCTGCCTCTCCGTACACCATGACTCAAAGATGCGCCAGACCCGAATGTATGCCAAAGAGGTAGACAGTCTCCTCGCTTTTAGCAAGGTGGTAATAATGGAGGATGAGTAGCCTTTCTTTCTCAGCCTTGCCCTTTCAAGGCGGCAGTAAGCGAGAATGGATCCATTTGGGGCATAAGCAGTGGCCCCTGCACCAGAAGATTTGCCCATATTGGCAGCTGCCACAGACGATCCGCTAGAATTCTCACGAGGTCGGCATACCACGGACATCTTAGCCAATCGGGAACGATCAGAATGACCAATCCCCAATGAGCCTCAATTCTCTGCATGATCCGGCCTATGAGAGTCCATGGTGGGAACAGAGAGAAGTCCCTCTGTGGGCCACCGCTGCACAAGATCATCCAGGCCCTCCAACATCCGCTCTCTTCTGCTGAAAAAACGGTTTGCTTTGGAAGTTGCGAACATTGCCATCAGGTCCATGACCAGTGTACCCCAGCGACGCATCACCTGGGTGAATACCTCCTGGTTGAGCACCCACTCGCCAGGGTCTATGCATACCTGACTCAGGTAGTCCGCCGCCACATTGTTGACTCCTGCCAAGAGCTGCTGACAACGCTTGGAGGTGACTTTCTGCCCAGCTCAACAGCTCGCCAGCCTCCTCCTCTAAGACCGCGCTGCCTATGCCACCCTGCCGGTTGATGTAGGCCACAGTGGTGGCATTATTTGAGAGAACCCGTTCCACCTTCCACCACAACCATGACTGGAAGGCCCGAAATGCCATCGCCTGCATTTCCAGTTGGTTGATAGACCAAACGAGCCTCCAGCGGACTCACTGCCCCTGTGCCAGATGCCCTTTGCAGTGAGCTCCCCAGTCTGACAGACTCGCATCTGTCATCAACAGAACCCATGCCAGTGGCTCCAGGGGCATGCCTCTCTACAGATTCTCTGGAGCCAGCCAGCCAGCAATGGAGCAGCCTCCTGTGGGCATGGCAGCTTCCAGGACAGGGGATGTGTCTGATGCAACCAGTGCCGGAATAACGCCCTTTGAAGAGGCCGCATGTGTGCCCTCACCCACGGGACCAGCTCGAGAGTGACCACCATGGTTCCCAGGACCTGCAGATAATGCCAGACTGTTGGCTCAGGCATCCCCAGGAGAACAGCCTCACCAGATGCTGAAGTCCTTGTGCATGTTGTTCCAGGAGGCAGACTCTTCTTTCCCCGAGTGTTGAATTGTGTGCCTAAGTACTCCAGATCCTGGGACGGCACCAAATGACTCTTGGATAGGCTGACCACCCAACCGAGACTCTGGAGGAACTGCACCACTCATGACGTTGCACGCTCACTCTCGTCCTTGGACTTTGCTCGGATCAGCCAGCTGTTGAGGTACGGATGCACCAGCACCCCCTCTTTGCGAAGCGATGCCACCACTACCACCATAGGTATGTGCAGATAAGCCTCCGTAAGATCGAGGGACGTTAAGAACTCTCCTCTTCTAACCGCATCTATGACCAAACACAAGGTCTCCATCTGGAAATGCAGGACTTGCAAACAGCGGTTGACCCACTTGAGGTCGAGAATGGGATGAAAGGACCAGTCCTTTTTTGGCACCACAAAATAAATGGAGTATCAACCGCATCCGCGCTGGTCGCAAGGGACAGGCACATGGCCCTGAGCTGAAGCAACCTTAACAGAGTTTCCTCCACCATGGCTGCCTTGGCTGGCGCCTTGCAAGGAGACTGCATGAAGGAGCTGCCCACTGGCTGAGCCAGGTCGAGGTCATACCCCACCCGAATAACCTCCAACATCCACTGGCCGGACGTGATCTGGACCCAGGACAAGTAGAACTCCCGCAGCCGACCCCCTAAGGGCTGCACCACAGCCTGAGCCCCCCTCACTTCATTGCGACTTCCTGGGGCCTGAGGGAGCCACTGAGCCAAATCCCCAGCCCGCTCCTCTGAATCCTCGAAACATTTGACCTCTAGCCTGATATCTACCTCTGATATGGCGCAAACCGCGTGGCACAAAAACACTTGAAGTTGCACAGCTGCCCCCAGCCTGCCTGAACGATATGAGGCCGCTTCTGCTTATCTTCAGGCAACCACCCACCTTTGGACTCCCCTAGCTCCCTGACCAGCTTATCCAAGTTCTCCCCGAATAGCAACCTGCCTCTGAATAGCAGCTTACTAAGTCAGGCCTTAGAAGAACTGTCCACCGCCCAGTCCTGAAGCCACAAATAGTGGCGGGCTGCCACAATAGAGGCCATGCTGTTCCAAAGACCCCTAATGAGGCCATAGTGAGTATCCACCAGCTAAGTCTCTCCCAACTCCAATCTGGCCAACTCCCCCACCTGGTCAGATTCCCCCTGTTGCTGAACCTGCTGAGACCAGTGGAGGCAGGCCCTAGCCACCCAAGCTCTGCAAACTGAAGCCTGCAGTGAGAGGGCATTTACATCAAAGGCCTGTTTCAACAGGGTGTCCAACCTGCGATTCTGGACAGCCTTGAATGCCACATATCTTCCACTGGGATCGTCGTCTTCTTAGTAACCACTGAAACTGCTGCGTCCACTTTTAGAGACCGGAAAAGTTCCCGATCCTGATCCACCAGTAGTTAGAGATGAATCATGGTCCTTGCACCTTTGAGGCCTGCCTCTGCAAGATCCCACTCATCCTGTATCATCTGCTGAACGACACGCTGCAGCAGAAAAACCTTTTGCACCTTATGCATTGCCTGTATGAGGGGATCTTCCAGAGACTCCTCTGCCACAGGGAAGAAAGAGGCCATATTCAGAGCCTTCAATGACTCTGAGATGAGTGTCTGTAGCTCCTCCCGCTGGAACACCCGCACTATGCGTGCCTGGTCCTCTTGATCTGGGGTTTCCCCATCTTCCAGCTCTTCATCTCCTTCAAACTCCATGTTGAGATATTCATCCAGATCTCCCACCAATGAGGACTGTCTGTGCCCCTCCTCCTTGGGCTGGGACCTCTTAGCCAGCACCACGTTCAGCTCACACGCCACCGTGTCCCCTGCCCACTTAGAGCCCTGCTGAGATGTCAAAGGGCCCCCCACCAAGCCCCACTGATGCAAGCAAAACACATTGTGAAGAAGGAACACAAACTCTGGGGAAAAGCCTTCCGGGATCCCCACCTCCAGTACTGAGGAGGCACCCAGGATGGCCAGAGAGCATACAGATGACTCCTGTCCTGCCTGCCCAGCCCCGCCCCCCCCCCCGACTCGTGGGGCAATATAAGGAAAGAAGAGGGAGATGCCTCATGACTTACCTTGTCCTGGAGAGACTGCTCCATAAAGGTGGCCTCCTGAGCACACCCCCTGCAAATATCTTCCCCCCCCCCCCCCGAGACTGCACCCCGTCGTGAACCACAGACGAGACACTGAGGCCTAGCCAGCATAACAGCTATAGTAGAGACTCCTGACCCAATCCTGGCCCTTCTATAGCCCCAGGCAACTTATTCAGCCTCCAAGCCCAAAAGCCAAACTGACAAAGACACTGCTTTTGATGGGTCTTGAACTCAGCCTTTGGAGCACCGAACAATTAACTTGTCATTAAACTAAACAGCTGCCTGTGTGTTCCTAATGTTGTTTGTTTGGGGGGTTTTTTCATTTATTTCATTGGCTAAATATATCTGGGAACCTGCCTGTACCTCAAACCGCCACCCGAAATCCCTCGGGAAAGCCATGCCCGCTCAGAGTGAAAAAAAGCAGCCTGCGACAGCTGAAAAGTGCTTTTTCCTGTGCAGTACAGTGCTGCACAGCTCATCACATGGTCGCAGGCCCTGGTGGCATACAGACTGAGAACCTGCTAAGCAGCATCTGGCGATGTGTTCCACCCGACCTCACACCACCCGCCAGCCACAAAGGCCCCAACTCTCACCGGATCACTTTCCCGGCTCCTGCAAAGCACCTGAGCTCAGCCGTTAATGCGGCTTCGGCTACAGGATGGGCATCGGGGGAAGTGTGTCTTCAGTGCTCTGTTCCCGCCAGGGGTGGCTCAAGGCAATCTGCTGCCTGAGGCGAGGGATGAGATGGTGCCCCCCCCCCCCGGCACGCCCCTCCCCCCCCCGGGGGGGGATCTTTTTCAAAACTCCAGTCAGGGACTGAACCAAATCAAAATGTCAATTAGATAATGTGGAGCAAATACAAGATGTTCACACACCAAGGAACTTTTTAAAAGAAAGAGCGAGAACCACAGCAGTTTATAACTCCAAATTATAAATTCATTTGTAATAAACTGCATTATGGTGCTTGCTTTTTCTTTTTAAACATACATTTTGCATTCACAGAAACCCCCCCCCCCCTCAACAATGGGTGCAGATCAGAGGTAGGACATTCACCCACAGAACTCAATATATTTAAAAAAAAAAAAAGCTGATTCTGGTCATTTCACCAACAAATTCTCCAGTACCAGGCATATTGGGAACTAATATAAAACCCTACTAAAGTCACTAAGATCTGCAAGGCCAATCTACCATACCATACCAGCATACACTTCCAAAACTCATAAGGGGCCTAACCAAGAAAAAAGCAGAACTATGAACACTGCAAGGGCCCCAAAACATCTATAAACTTATTTGAAAAGTTGTACAAATCAAATTACTACAGTACAGATCCCTACATACAAATTCCATGTTAACAGAACACCTGGCCTTGGTCTCACACACAGAACACAGACCCTCCCCAAGTACAGAATAACTGACAACCTAAAGCAAAAATAAAAATATGTAGACAAAAATTAAAATGAAACCCCAAGCAGCCAGACTCCGCATGCGATACCAAACCAGATAAGAGATGCAGTTCCCATACTGTGTGAAATATAGATAGCACAAAGTCCAATCACTAAATTGAAAATAAAATTATTTTTTCTACCTTTGTTGTCTGATGACTTTTGATCATGCTGGTCCCAATCTGAGTTTTCCATTTTCCTGTCTTCTCTTAGCTCTTTTTTCTATGGTCTATAGTCCATCTGCTATTCTTGTCTCTCGTTTTGCTTTCTTCATTTTCTTCCATCAGCCTTTTTTCAGTCCTAGTAACTCTCCCTAGTATCAGCCCCCTTTACAGCCTCCCCTCCCAGTACCAACCCCCTTGCCTTTCCAGTACCCCCCACTGGTGTCTATTCTCTTCTGGCCCCCCTCCTTCCCCATCATCCAGCCACTTCTAGTTAAAATACCATCCCAGGTATCAGCGAACTTCCAGTCCCAGTGCCCCCTCCCATGTCAGCTCCCTTCCAGCTCCACTTCTCCTCTGTCCATCCACCTTCCAGTGCCATCCCCGGGTGTCAGCTCCCTTCAAGCTCCCCTCCTCCCCCCGGTCTGCTCCCCTGAAGGCCCCCCCCTTGACCTGCTCCCCTGAAGGGCCCCCTCGTCTGCTTCCCCCCCCCCTCACCTCACCGATCCTTTAAAATTAAATGAAAGCAGCCGCGGGAACATTTCTCCGTTCCCGCGGCTCTGCTTTCAAACTGTTTGGCCCGTCAATCTTCGTGGAGCCGGGGGGGGGGGGGGGCCCCCCGAGGTCATCGCTTTCGCCACCCTTCCGCTTCTGCTGGCTGCTTCCTCCAAAATGAAAGCAGCTCTGTTCCCACGGCTGCTTTCATTTTGGAGGAAGCAGCCAGCAGAAGCACGGCGAAAGTGACAACCTCGGCCCCCCCGCTGGCTCCACGAAGATTGACGGGCCAAGCAGTTTGAAAGCAGAGCCGCGGGAATGGAGAAATGTTCCCGCGACTGCTTTCATTTAATTTTAAAAGATGAATCTTTGCGGACGGGCGGTTCTATCATAGGCAGTTTCTAGGGAGCGGCAAATAGTGCCGCCCCCTAGAATCTGCCGCCTGAGGCCACCACCTCAGTTCGCCTAATGATAGAACCGCCCCTGGTTCCTGCTGTTCTTCTGCCACCTCGGTAGCTCCTCACTTGCTTATGGGTTTAGGAGCCTTCCCTGCCCCAGCTACAGAATCCACCACCGCCAACCCCCAAACTGCAAGAAATAGGGGGGGGGGGGCTGCTCTGTCTGCCAAATTCACTGCCTTAACTCTACTTTCACTTCCCCCCCCCCCCAAACTTCAGCCCTAGAACTCTCTGAAGAAACAAAAGCAAATCCAACCAAATAGGTAACTAAGAATTTAGTTCCTTAGTTGTCCCTTCAGCAAGTCCAGCACCCTGGCTCACCATCTCCTCCAGCTGCTTGGAGAAAGATTATACTGGTGAGAGTGGGCGGTCCCATGATATTAGTACCAGTGACACTGAAGTGTGATATGCTCAGTCTCCTCTGCTGGAAGAAGTACACTACCCAGAGTTGCGGGACTGGAGGGATGATAAGAAATGTATATTAACTTTTTATATTCTTTTAGGCTGTTTCACTTAGGCATAGCATCTACTGTCAAGGATTCAGGCAGCTGAGCAAATGCATGTATGCATGTTTGATTACGCATGTGTAAAGCCTAGCAATCTACTTCCAGCTCCACCTTACCAAGAAAATCCAGGGGACAGACACAATTATCCACAGGGTTGCCAGGAGTCAGCAATGACTTAACAGCACACAAGTAGCACACTCGAACCACCATACATATACTAGCTGCTGATTTGTCTGCAGCTCCTAAAACGCAGCATTTAAAAGTTTCCCCCACTGCAATCAGCTGTGTGAATGGCTGAGCCATGTGAGGAAGAAAGTTGGGGCTAATCTTGTGGTTTCAAGTCTCATGAGACTTGAAACCTCAGTCAGCCCAAACTTCCTTCACAGCACGGCTCAACCATGCATGCACCCAATCACAGCGCAGGAACTGTGAAACACAGAGAGAGAGGCAGTGGGAGTGCATATATGAGAGAGCGCAAGAGAATGGGAGGAGTGGCCTAGTGGTTAGGACAAGGTACTTCAGGCCGGAGGGCCGGGGGTTCAAGTCCCACCTGGGGACAGCAATCTCAGGCCGGAGGGACTGGGATTTCTAGTCCTACAGGCACTCCTTGTGGTCTTGGGCAAGCCACTTAACCCTCCATTGCCCATGTTCCCTGTAAGTATTAGCGTATGTGTGTCATATCCCCTCGTGTTAAATGTATCTCCCAATTGACCGCTTTGACCCGGTGAAAAGCGAGATATAAATACAGCTAAACAAACAAACAAACAAACAAACAAACAAACAAACAAACAAACAAACAAACAAACAAACAAACAAACAAACAAACAAACAAACAAACGATTGAAGCCTGGAGGGAGGAGTTTTATGAAAGGCTGGGTGAAGTCTGTAGGGAAGGGTGCGTGTGTGTGTATGCTAGAGACACACACAGATACTGTGAAGCTTTGGGGGGGGGCCCCATCATAGAAGCCTGGGGGGGGGGGGGGAAGGAAGTCAAGACATATGTATGCAATGCTCAAAAAATACACCCCTGACACAGACATGAGTATCAACCTTCCACATGCCTGAATCTGCAGAGAAATGCACCATTGTGTGACACTGCACGTATAAACTTTCAATTTCAATATTTTCAAGGAAATATTTCCATACATGTAAAAGCAGGGAAAAAAAATTTCCTGATAAATTCCGAGCATTACTGAAATACACAATGTTCAGTGATCACTTAGTACATACTCTCATACAGTTAGTGATTTATATTTACTTGCCTGCCATAGTTGAAATTCCTAGAATTATTCCAATAGATAACTCTATTTGGGTCCCCTAGAAAGAGAAAAGCAGAACATTTTGTTACCTGACAATATTCCAACAATGAATGCTACTGTATAATTTCAAACAAGTTGCAAGTGAAAAATACAATAGCTACTGCTGCCTAAACCATTGTGTCATGTAGTTGCATTCTTTAAAAAATGTCTAGTAAAAGTTAAGTTTCGCATACCTAATATTTAGTAGATGAACAATGCACCTACAAATTCATGTCTGCTAACTTATTACCTTCAGAATAACCTGGCATAATTACAATCCATTAGAAATCAAGTGCAATTAAAAAAAACCTGCATATAACGAAAATTTCATCTTTTAAAGTTAAATGTACTTAGAGAAAAGCGGGCAATTTCCCATCTGAACAACATTTTCGTAGCATCTTCCATTGATCTAGACATAATGACAGGGCCAGCTGAAGCGGTTGCAGTAGCTTGAGACAACTTGATTTTTTTGCCCCCATCTTGAGGTCAATCTTGTGATATGAGTCGCAAGAATAAGAATACAATTTTTAAACAGCATGGTCACTGGCTTAAATTAAATGCAAGCACTGCTATTTAATTTAAATCCATACCATTCAACACCACTATCTGTATAGGTAGTGATGCTGAATATGGAGAAATTTCCCTTTGTTAAGTCCAGGCTAGACCAAATTTCCCTTTGTTAAGTCCTGGCTAGACCATTCAAGTGGGCCGTGCTCCCCCACCAGCAGACGGAGGCAGAACACACTGATTTTTAGTGACATCACTAATATAAAAAGAGTGGTGCAGCACTGTAACCTGTCAGTATGCTTTTACTCAAGCTAATATGAAACACTGCAGAAATAATGGAACAAATTCACACATTCTCAATGTTCTGAATGGATAACTACACATATTTAAATTATTTGAGAAATCAACTGCATCTTAGCAGGACTTAAGGAAAGGAAAATAGCAGGTACAAATGAATTTCTCCTTGCTTTTCATCTTGCTAAACCAGTCCAGACAAGTGGGATGTACCCAAGCCTTAGGACCCCAGGTTGCAGGAAGACCGTGACTCCTCCAGAACTGCTCTCCAAAAGACACTATCCTCATTCGCCTGAACATCTAATGTTTCACTAAAGAGTGCAATGATGACCACGTTGCCACTCTGCACATTTCTCCTGGAGCCACCGCTCGTGCCTCCACCCAGGAAATCACCTGAGCCTAGTAGAATAAGTCTTGAGGCCCAAAGGAATTTCTTTTTGCTTCAACAAAAGTGCTGAAGTGATGGCTTCAGACCCATCAAAGACCAAGGATTTTGACACTGCCCCTCCCTTAATGGAACCAGAGAACAAGACAGAGGCAATCTGATTTTATGAAAGGACTGGTCTTAAGTATCATAGCAAAACTGCGCACATCCAAGGCATAAAAGGTATTTGAGTACATTCTGTTCTTGCCCGGTAAAGGCTGGAGGACATGGTGTGATTTCCATCTTAATCAGACTTTCAGCAAAACAAAAACCTGTCTGCAAAAAGACTGCATTGGAAGCAAATGCCAGATAATGATCCCTGCACTATAGAACCTGCAACTCAAAATGCACTGTGTCGAACAAATAGCTACCACCATGATAACAATCTTCAAGGTCAAATCTTCACCAAGGCCTCCCAAAGAATATCAAATGCAGGACCTGCCAACACACTGAACACCAGGGCCAAATTCCATCACCAACGAAATTCCCTATACATCCCCTATAACAGGCCAAGGCTTCTACATTCATCTTGAAAGAATTAAGGACAAGACCATTGTCAAGAATTCCCTGCAGAAAGGCTAGAATGACTGCGATATCTGCTTTCAATGCAGATAAGCAACAAGTACTACATCAAGTCTCAAAAAGGGATGCCAAACCCATATGTACACAAGAGGTAGACATTTTATGGAGAAAAAGCGAATAGTGGAATACCCCAAGGATCTATGCTGGGCACGCTGCATTTTAACATTCATAAATGACCAGGAAATAGGAACGAGCAAGGTGATCAAATTTTCAGATGACAATTATTCAAACTTGTTAAAACACAAGAGGATTGTAAAAAATTGCAAGAGGACCTTGATAAATTGGAAGACTGGATGTTCAAACGGCATATGAAGTTTAATGTAGATAAGTATAAAAGGCATGCATCCAACAACCCAAACTATGATTACACAATGCAAGATTCCACACTAGGAACAACCACCCAGGAAAAAGATTTAGGCGTCATGGATAATATGTTGAAACCCTCCACCCAGTGTGCAGTGGAAGCCAAGAAAGCAAATAGAATGCTAAGAATCATAAGGAAAGGAATGGAGAATAAAACAAAGGATATTATAATGCCTCTGTATTGTTCCATGAAGCATCTGCACCTTGAATATTGTGTGCAATTCTGGTTGCCATATCTTAAAAAGGATATAGAAGAATTAGAAAAGATACAGAGAAGAGTAACCAAAATGGTAAAGGAGATGGAAGGATACCCCTATGAGGAAAGGCTTAAAAGGTTAGGGCTCTTCAACTTGGAAAAAAATACGACTGAGGGGAAATATGATAGAGGTCTATAAATTAATAAATGGAGTGGAACGTGTAAATGTAGATTGGTTGTTTACACCATCAAAAAGTAGAAAGATTAGGAGACAGGCAATGAAGCTACAATGTAACCCATTTAAGGCACTGCCCGGGGAGTTGTTTTTTCTGGGCTATTGCTTTGAAATCTGAATGGAGAAGACGCCATGGCAGGCAGGAAGGCATGTGCAGGCATGGGGAGTGTTCCGTGTGTGCTCAGTTGGTGATGTCACCCTTATATAAGGACTTCGATCTGCTGTTCACGGAGAACATCTGCAACAGGTAAGTAACTAAAGCGTAGTTACTTACCTGTAGCAGGTGTTCTCCATGAACAGCAGGTATAAGTCCTCACGTATGGCTGACGTTACCCACAGAACCCATACGGAATGCTCCCCAGCTTCCATTGTAAGCTTTGGGGAGTTGCACCGCACATGCCCTCCCGCCATCTTCTCCAGTCAAATTTCAAAGTAGTGGGCCTGGAAAAAAACAACTCCTCGGGGAGGTGGGAAGTTTGTGAGGACTTATTCTTGCTGTTCGCAGAGACCAAGCAGGAAGTAAGTCCTCACGTATGTCACTCTCAAGCTACAGGCTACCAAAAACCCGAGGCGGCCTGAAGCTCAACAGGGGCAGCAAAACTGGAGAAACAGGAAGAACAGTAAGGTAGTCCCTAAAAGGGATTCCAATTCAGGAACCTCAGGAGACAATGGCATCAAGGTCAGTCAATATTACAGGTAGACTGGATGGACAATGGCCAGTGGGCAGAGGTTCGACCTAATACCCAAAGAGGTGCCGGAGCATGGCCTAGCTAAAAAGTTACTATCCTGTAGGGAATCTCTATCAAGGCAGTAGTGGGCTGTGAACTGTGGACTGAGGATGACATGGCAGCCTTAAAGATTTCCTCCATAGAAGTGGAACGCAGGTTCAAGACCAAATCAGTCATGGTTCAAACGTTATGAGCCGTGACATCACCCTCCAGGTTCAGATCAGCTTGGGAATAAGCCAAGGAGATACAGTCCACCAAACAAAGTGACAGCATGCGCTTGGAAATAGTTTCCTTTGACCCAAGTAAGCTGGGAGCTAACAACTGGGTAGACCACAGATAGGCCTTAGTGCACTTGACATAGAAGGCCAAGTTACACTTAGTCCAGTGTGTGCAACGCTGCTTTCTCTTCGTTTGGCATGCGGACTTGGGAAGGTTGACAGGAAAATCAATTGGTTGATGTGGAACTCAACCACCATCTATGGTAGAAATTGTGACAAATTGGCAAGACCACCTGATTCTGGTTAAACCTGGGGCAAGGCAGAAGGGTTACTAGAGCCTGGAGCTTGCTGACAAGGCAGGCAGACGTGACCACCACCAAGAACAGGACCTTCTAGGTCAAGTACTTCAGATGGCAAATGTCTAGCGGCTCAAACGGAGCCCATATGAGCTGCATAAGAACCAGGTTGAGATCTTATGCCATCATGGGGGACTTGATGGGAGGCTTTGAGAGAAGCAGGTCCTGTATGAAGCAAGCCACCAGCAGATGACTCGAGACAGGCCAGCCCCCCCCCCCCCCCGAGCTGTGAAGGTAGGTGACAACTGCACTGAGGTAGACCTAGATAGAATTGGATTTCAGGTCAGAGTCTGAAGTGCAGGAGGTATTCTAGCAACTGATCCACTGCACAGGAGAAGTGGATCCAGAACCCTGCCCGTGCATCATGCAGCAAAGCTCTGCACTGTGCATAAGGCAGAAGCATTGAGTCCTTGCAAGAAACCAGGATATCTGTGATGCTGTCGAGAAGACCGAGTTCTGACAGGATTACCCACTCAGCATCCAGGCCATAAGGGCCAGGAAGCAGACGCTGGGGTGCAGCAGGGTTCCCTCGTCCTGGGAGATGAGATCCAGGGCAGCACAGGAATAGGGCTCCCTCAGAGAACTGAAGCAACAGAGGGAACCATGGCTGACAGGGCCAGTTTGGGGCTATGAGGATCATGGTGCCTTTGTCAGCCTGAAGTTTCAGCAATGTCTTCGCCATGAGAGGCATCATCAGAAAGGTGGAAAGCAGATCCACCCTTCACTGGAGGAGAAAGACGTCCGAAGCCAGACAGCTGACACAGCCTCCTGGAGCAGAACTGATCCACCTGGGCATTAGCTGTTGTGGTAAAAGTTGATCACAGAGGTGCCCCACCTCCGAAAGATGCTCCCCATCACTTCCCTGTGGAGGGTCCACTCAGGTGGCTGGAGGACTCCGCTCAGCTGGTCAGCTAAGGTGTTAAGCTTGCTAGGCAGGTAGGTCGCCCGGAACTCCATTCCATTCTCCAGTGAGAACTTACACCCAGCAGAGGAGGTATAAGCCGGTGCGCCCCCTGCCTGTTCACATAGAACATTGCCACCTAGATATCCATATGGATCAGGATCACCTGATTTGCCAGGTGTGCTCAGAAGACCCAGAGGGCATTTGCTATGGCCCACAACTTAAGGAAATTGATCTGGTGCAGGCTCTCCTGCTCAGAACATAAGCCCTGCATCCGCAAGCCATCCAGATGAGCCCTCAATCTGAGTTTGGTCATCAGCATTCAGCGGGGAGGCTCTTGTTGGAACAGAAGGCCCCAAAGCAGGTTCAGCCACTCCAACCACCAGCCTAGGGACTGCGCCAGGGACAGGGTGGTGATCACTGCCCTGCTAAGGCAACCCGTGACCTGCTTCCACTGTGTGCAGAGGGTCCACTGTGCCAAGAGGGTAACATGCACTATGGAGGCCATGTGGCCGAGCACCTTTAGCATCCCTCTGGTTGAGGTGTGGTGCCGATGCTGCATGCTGCCAATCATGTCTGGCAGCATTGCAAACCATATCCATCAGCAGCAGCATGCAGTATAACGGTAGAAATGTGCTGGCTTGGGTGATATTGAAGAGGGCCCTGATAAACCCCAGGCGCTGGATGGGTTGGAAGTGAAACTTGGGTTAACATAGTAAATTGCAGCAGATAAAGACCAGTATATGATCCATCTAGTCTGCCCAGCAAGGCAGGTGCATCTGCCACTCCATGCAGGTAATCCTGCCACTCCATGCAGGTAATTAAACTGTAAACCTACTTGCATGTACTTTATCAAGGACACTGTATATAGTTAAATTATAACACGTGTTTTAACAAGTTCTCTTCTATTATGTAAATAGTTTGAGTTATTTGACATTAATATGTTACCCTACAATGTTCAAAGTTATCTTCTTACTGTTATATGTAACTGCTAAATGTGCAGAGTTTAATTGTTAAATGTAAACCGCTGCTGATCACTGGAAGGAGCGGTATAAAAATGTGTTCAAATAAATAAAATAAAATAAAAATCCTCCACCACGCCTTTGTTTAGGGGTGTTCCCACCATTCCGTGCAGGTCACCCCTATTTTTTGAGATATAAGAGATAGTTATGTTTAGGACAACTCCAGCCCCTTGAACTGAATAGTAAAGTGAGCTGAATGCCAGACCATATCCAGAGTGGGGCCTTTGATGAGCCAATCATCCAGAAGGGGAAGATGAAGACTCAAGGTGTGAAGGTACGTGTGGCTACGACCAAGAGGCACTTGGTGAAGACCCAAAATGCCAATGCCAGACCGAAAGGGAGCATCTGGTACTGATAGTGCTGGCACCCCAGCACGAAACCGAAGAATTTTATGTGACCTGTATGTATGCATCCTTGAGATCCTAAGAAGCACAGCCAGTCGTCCTTGAGAAGGTATGGGAGAAGCATCCGCAGCAAGACCATCTTGAACTGGTCATGCATGATAAACCAGCTGAGGTTCCGGAGTTCCAGAATGGATCAAAACCACCCCCTGTCATTTTGGGGACCAGGAGTAAAACCACTTGCTGACCTAAGCCAGTGGAACCGGCTTGATGGAGAGGTCAGTCCTGCAACAGGCTCCAGTGCAGCAGATCCATGGGGTACTCCCCAGGATTGAAAGGAGGAGGAAGCTGGGTGAGGTGCAGCTGGTAACCTTGCTGGATGAGCTGTAGCATCAAGGCATCTAAGGCGATCAGGGGCCACCAGTGGGTGAAATGGATGAGCCACCCCAGGTAAGGGACGGTTGGCTATGCTCCTGAGGAACCAGTCAGATGCCCAACCAGGGCTGGGCTGCAGGTCTAGATGGACCTTTTAAGGCTTCTCCCACCGCTGCTGGCAAGGGGGACCTGCAACTTAAGCTGGGTGCTCTGAGGTGCTGGGTAGTACCAGTGAGGATGGGAGTAGAAGGCCTTATTCCCCTGGTACTTCTTATGCAAGGGATCCGTGGTCTTCCTTGAGAGCCTGAAGAGCATCATGTGCTCTTTCTTGAGCTCCCCCCACCTTCCCGAAGGATGTTCTCCCCACTGCAAGGGACATTGGCTAATTTGTCCTGGACCCACTACTCCAGGCTCGATGTCTGAAACCAGGCCAGTTGCGGGGCACCGATGCCCAACTACCACCCTACAGGCAGACTCTAAGGCATCATACGTGGTTCACAGCATTCTTAGAGCAATCCTTACCATGGCCTATCAGGGCACAAAAGGAGTCAAGGAGGTCAAGAGGGACATAAGCGGCAAACTTGGCAGGTCCAATATGACACTTGTTGGGAACATGCCCATGCACAGCTGGTAGGAAAGGATCAGGGGCATTAGCATGGAGTCCTAGTAGCATCTCCTCCCAATGGAGTCCATAAGAACATAAGATATGCCATAATGGGTCAGAGGAAGTACCATCAAGCCCAGTAACCTGTTTCCAACAGTGGCCAATCTAGGTCACAAGTACCTAGCAATTCCCCCAAAGGACACAGGTTCCACAATGCTTGCATTGGAGAAAGCAGTGGATTTCCTGGGTCCTCTTTAATAATGGCTTATGGACCCTTCCTCCTTGTCCAAACCTTTATTAAACAGTTACACTAACAGCTTTCATTATGTCCTCCGGTAACGAATTTCAGAGTTTGATTACGTCGAGTGAAAAAAAAAACGTAGTCTTAAATAGGTTACACTGTAGCTTCATTGCACGTTCCCTAGTCTTTCTATATTTTGACAGCGTAAACAATCTACGTTCATAAATTAATGATTGGAGTGGAACCGGTAGACATCTATCATATCTCCCCTCAGCCATCTATTTTGCAGACTGAAGAGCCCTAACCGTTCTAGCCTCTCCTCATAGGGGTATCTTTCCATCCCCTTTTGGTGGCTCTTCTCTGCACCTTTTCTAAGAACGCTATATCCTTTTATTTATTTAAACTTTTCTTCTATACCGCGCTATTCATATCAGTGCGGTGTACATCAAACAAAATCTTATACCATGCAGTCGGACTGCACAGTATTTACAGTGAACAGGGATTGCTATAAGATAAGGAGACCAGAATTACACAAAATATTCAAGGTGCGGTCGCACCATGGAACGATACATTATAATATCCTTTGTTTTATTCTCCATTCCTTTCCTTATGATTCCTAGCATTCTATTTGCTTTCTTGGCTGCCACTGCACACTAGGCGGAGAGTTTCAACAGGTTATCCACGATGATACCTAAATCATTTTTCCTGGGTGGTGGTTCCTAATACGGAACCTTGCATTGTGTAACCATAGTTTCAGTTCTTTCCTAGGTGCATAAAACTTTGCACTTGTCCACATTAACCCTTGCATGGCTGTTGCCATATGGCAACCTTCAAATTTTCCACCGGATTCTATATTTCCAAAAACTCTGCACACTGTGTGCGAAATGTGATGTGTATCTGTGCTTGACATCTGAAAAAAAGCTGTTAAACTATCACACCTAGCAGTAAATGAAACTGATGCCAAGACCGTTTTTAATTTTCAGCCATTCAGGACCGTAGTTGCCATATGGCAACAGTAAATATTGTTTCTTAGAAATTAAATTTTTTCAAAAAAAACCCTTTATATTCTGCATCATTTAGCTTAAAACTTAATAAAAAAAAAACACAGAAAAAAATTTCAGTTACAAAACAATTATGTGGACGCGAAAGGGTTAAATTTCATCTGCCATTTGAACATCCAGTCTTCCAATTTATCAAGGTTCTCTTGCAATTTTTCACAATCCTCTTTGGTTTTAACAACTTTGAATAATTATGTCTCATCTGCAAATTTGATTATCTCTCGCTAATCCCATTTCCAGGTCATTTATGAATGTGTTAAAAAGCAGCAGACAGCACAGATCCCTGGGATACTCCATTATTCACCATTCTCTGTTGGGAAAACTGGCCATTTAGCCCTAACCTCTGCTTTCTATCTTTTAACCAGCTCCTGATCCACAATAGTACACTGCCTCCTATCCCAAGACTTTTTAATTTTGCTAAGAGTCTCATGAGGGACCTTGTCAAAGGTTTTCTGAAAATCCAGATACACTATATCAACCAACTCACTTTTGTCTACCTGTTTATTCACATCTTCAAAAAAACATAACAGATTAGTAAGACGACACCTTCCTTGGCTAAAGCCATGTTGGCTGTCTCCCATTAAGCCATGTTCAGTAATTATGTTCTTTAGTACCTTTTCAGCTACTTCTTTTGAGAAGCATAGCGACTTTCCTTTTAGATTTATTTACTTTCCTAACAAAAAGGTTTGTTGCCCTTAAAATATCCCTTTTCAGTTTTGCCCATTGCTTTTCTACATCTCCCAACTGTTCCCATCCTGTTAATGGCTCCTTGAGATATTGTCCCATCTTGGCAAAATTAGTTTTCCTAAAGTCTAGGACCCTCGCTTTTGAATGGACTTTAGTCCTAATACTGAACCACACCATCTGGTGATCACTGGATGCGCGATGATCTCCCACTATAACATCAGAAACACTTCCCCCATTGGTAAGCACACAAAACCATTGTTGTGTGCCAACTGTGACCTCAATGTCCTTGGCTGCTAGACAGACCACATTATACACAGTCCCCGATAGTACGCTGCTATTGATTCCAGAAAGGCCACAGTGTCATCCTCAGGGTATAAGGCATAGTTATTCACCTGTAACAGGTGTTCTCCAGGGACAGCAGGAATCAGTCCTCATAAATGGATGACGCCAGCACTGATGGAACCCGCACGGAGCATTTCCCCAGCTTTCAAAGAAAGCCTTTGGGAATGCTACCATGCATGTGTGGTCCCCTTTCTAGCCCAAGTGTACCATCTTGCTCAGTCAGATGACATAGCAAAAATGATAAATTACACTTACCTGGTAATTGTAGTTTGAGTGCCGACAGTTCAGTCCTCTACCTCTGGGTTGTCAACCTCCTCCTGCAGCTTGGAGACTGGTATGTCAGAGTCATGACATCACTGGATATAGCCTGCCGGACACTCCCATCAGCCCCAGTGTGAACTATTAACAAAGCAGACTCAAAGGAGCAACAAATAAGTAGATATGATAACAAACGTAACCTAAACTGAACCATCACTCTATCTAGGCAATCCTTTCTTACACCCTTCCCTGCTAAAACACACAAGTAGGCAAAGGAAAGAGTGAAAATAGACCATTTGAAAGACAGACCTACCTGTAATGCTTTCCATGGCGCTACTAATCTGATACCATCCATGAAAGAACCCCGGGTGGGATTGAGGACTGAACTGTCATCATTCAAGGAACTATAATTACCAGGTAAGTGTAATTATCATTTCCTTATCATTCCTCCAGTTCAGTCCTCTATCTCTGGGATGTACCAGAGCAGTACTCATTGGGATGGGCCCTTCAGACCGGCACGTAATACCGCCGACCCAAAGCATGCATCACTCGCCGCTGCCACATCAAGACAGTAGTGCTTGCTGAACGTATACAGAGACGACCAAGTAGCTGCCCTACAAGTTTCCACTGGCGGAACTAAACTGTGTTCCGCCCAGGAAGACGCTTGCGCTCTGGTGGAATGCGCTGGCAACCCTGCCGGTACCGACCGACCTTGAAGAAGATAAGCTGAAGCAATAGCCTTCCGAATCCATCTGGCAAATGGAAGCTTTCGCTGCCGCTTCTCCCTTGCGAACACCTCCAAACACAAACCACCGGTCCGACCTGCGAAACGGTTCCGAGACCTTCAAATACTGCCGCAACACCCTTTTTACATCCAATCGGTGTAAACTGCGCTCCCAATCGTCTCCCTCTAGAGAACCCAGAACTGGCAAGGAGACTGATTCAGGTGAAAGGGCGAAACCACCTTCAGCAAAAAGGACGGTACTGGATGTAGCACCACCTTCTCTCTAGAAAAGGACAAGAATGGTTCCCTACAAGACAATGCTTGCAACTCCGAAACGCATCTCGCTGAACAGATCGCCACCAGAAATACTGTTTTTAACGTCAAGTCCTTTACTGAAATCCGATGCAACGGCTCAAAAGGGCGGTTTGGTTAATGCTGCTAACACCAAATTGAGATCCCAAGGCAGAATCATCACTCTACGCGACGACCGCAATCTCAAAATCGCTTTGAGAAAATGCAACACGTCCGCATGGAGACCGAGTGCAATGCCCTGAACCTTGCCTCGATAACATGAGAGCCGCTAATTGCACACGCAGGGAACTGGCTGCCAGTCCCTTATCAAAACCGTCCTGCAGAAAAAACTTAAAATCGAGGGAATGGAGACCGTAGCCGCTCGGATCTGCTGCCTCAAACACCAATCCTCAAATATACGCCAGATACGAACATACGGCAGGGGCGTGGACTGTTTCCTCAATCTAAGCATCGTTGAGATGACCGATACCGAATAGCCTTTTCGCTTCAACCTGGCCCTCTCAATGGCCAAACCGTAAGCAAGAACCGAACCACTTGAGGCATGAAGAGAGGCCCTTGCCTCAACAGGTCCACCCTCACCGGCAACCGCCAAGGATCGCCGTCGAGGAGACGCATGAGGTCCGCGTACCACGGATGCCTCGGCCAGTTGGGTGCTACCAGGAGCACCCTTCCCGGATGAGCTCCGATTCGCTGAACCACCCAGCCGATCAGCGCCCAGGGGGGAAAGACATACAGCAGACCTGTGGACGGCCACTGATGCAACGCCGCATCGATGCCTTCCGACATTCTTTCCCACCTTCTGCTGAAGAAACGATTGGCCTTCGCCGACTGAAAAGTCGCCATTAAATCCATTACTGGCCTCCCCCAACGGCCATCTATCTGTGCAAAGACGTCCGGATGCAGTTCCCACTCCCCTGCATCCACTCGAACTCTGCTGAGAAAGTCGGCTCTCACGTTGTCCTTTCCTGCGATGTGCGCCGCCGAAATTGCTGACAGCCGACTCTCTGCCCAAGCGAACAACAAGTCCGCCTCCTCCTCCATGGCTGCACTCCCCGTGCCACCCTGGCGATTGATGTAGGCGACTGTCGTCGAGTTGTCGGATAGAACTCTGACCGACCTGCTACTGAAGCCTCGAACGCCTGTAGTGCCCGAAAGACCACTCGGAGCTCCAGACGATTGATCGACCATGAACTCTCCAGAGGAGACCAAAACCCCTGCGCGAACCTGCTCTCACAGTGGGCTCCCCAGCCCCCAAGGCTGGCGTCCGTTAACAATGGGAGCCACTCCGGCTGCTGCAGCGGCATCCTGGCTGCCAACGACGTCGGAAGCAACCACCACTGAAGAGACTGCCTGATATTGAAGGGACACGGAAGCCGTTTGCTCAAAGAATCCGTCTGATGAGACCACCGGCAAAGGAGCGACCTCCGGAGAGGCCGCATATGAACTTTGGTCCAAGGCACTGCCTCCAGAGTCGCCGCCATAGTTCCCAACACGCGAAGATAAGTCCATGCCGACGGTGTCGGAGTGGCCCTGAACCTGCAAACCAGGCGCCTGAGAACACGGGCTCACCTCTCTGGCAAAAACACCTTTCCACTCTTCGTGTTGAACAGCACCCCCAGATACTCCAGGTTTTGAGAAGGTTCCAACCGGCTTTTGGCTGGATTGACCACCCAACCAAGACTCTGAAGAAACTCTACCACTCTGCTTGTTACCTGAACGCTCTCTGCCTCGGACTTGGCACGAATTAACCAACTGTCGAGGTATGGATGCACCAAGATTCTTCCTTCTTTGCGCAACGCCGCCGCTACCACCACCATGATTTTGGTGAAAGTTCACGGAACCGTTGCTAGACCGAAGGGCAACGCCTGGAACTGATAGTGCCCCCAAGGAAAGGCAAACCTCAGAAACCTCTGGTGAGCTGCTCGAATGGGAATGTAAGTACGCTTCCGTGAGGTTGAGAGACGACAAGTACTCTCCTTGCCACTCTGCCACAATGACCGACCGCAAGGTTTCCATCCTGAAATGCGGTACCCGAAGACATCGATTTATGCCTTTTAGATCCAAAATGGGCCGCAACGCTCCGCCCTTCTTTGGCACCACAAAATAAATGGAGTACCGAAACACGCCGTACTCTGCCCCCGGTACCTCCACAACCGCCCCTAATTGTAGGAGCCGCTGTAATGTACTGCGAATCGCCAAGGTTTTTTCTTGTCCCCTGCAGGGTGACATGACGAAGGAATCCCGCATGGGACGCGCCAACTCCAGTGCGTATCCCTGACAAATTCTAACACCCACTGATCAGACGTGATGTGTGTCCAAGCAGGAAGAAATTCCCAAAGCCTCCCGCCTATCGGAGGTCCTCCCGCCAGGACCCGCATCATTTCATTGTGGCTTCCGAGACGCTGCAGAGGAGCTTGTGGAGAAACCTCTATTTGCTCCTCGGAACCCCCGAAATCGTTGGGCCCGCGATATAAAGCGTCCCCTCTGGGAGCCTCCGAAACGCGACGTGCGAAATCTTCAGAAATCCCGAAACTGGCCCCGAAAACCCAGCCCGGACCTCCCCTGTTTCGGCTTATCCTCTGGAAGCCTGCCACTCTTGGACTCCAAGGTCCTTCACCAATTTATCCACATCTTCGCCAAACAGCAAATGTCCCTTAAAGGGCAACTTACTGAGACGGGACTTGGATGAACCATCCGCCGCCCAATTTCGCAACCACACAGACCTGCGGGCTGCCACTATGGAAGCCGTGCTATTTGCAAGAGCTCTGATCAAGTCGTAATGGACGTCCACTAAATATGTTGTCCCGGACTCCAGGTGGCCCAGCTCCTTGAGCACCTCTTGATCCAGGAGTAACGAAAGGCGCAGTCGCTGAACCCAGCGCAAACAGGCCCGGGCCACCCAAGCCCCACAAATGGATGCCTGCAACGACAGCGCGTCCGCCTCAAATACCTGTTTTAGCAAGCTCTCGACCTTATGGTCCTGAGCATCCTTCAAAACCGCACTGCCTTCTACCGGGATAGTGGTCTTTTTTGTAACTGCCACCACTGCCGCATCCACCCGAGGCGAACGGAACTTTTCCTTATCCTTGTTGGCTAGGGGATAGAGCCTATTCATTGTCCGTATCCCTCTGAGCCCTGCTTCCGGCTGATCCCATTCCTCTTGGATCATTCTGTTGACTACCCGGTGAATCGGAAACACCACGTGCGTTTGCCTCACCGCTTGAACAACAGGATCCTCGACCTCTTCTTCACTAGTGGACTGAGTAGCGAGATTCAACATCTGCATAGATTCAGTGATCAGTGCTGCCAGCTCCTCCCTACGGAAGACCCTTATGATCTTAGCCTGATCCTCAGGTTCTGGGATCTCCTCGTCTTCCAGATCCTCCAACCCCTTCTCATGCTCCCAGTCGGGGTTCTCAACGTCCGGCAGAGCTCGAGTCCTCGACCTCTTAGGTGCCGACAGACCCACGCCCCCTCCCTCAGCTATGTCCATCTGCTGAGGAAGGGCAGAAAATGGCAACGCTACCGGCATCTTGCCCTGCTTGCGCAAGCAAAAGGCCTGGTGCATCATTAATATGAAATCAGGGCAAAAATCCCCGAGATCCGGCGACCCCCGGTCCGACAGAGTCCCTGAAGACCCTGCTGCCTCCTCCAACGCGGGCCCTTGTACAGCAGGTTGCACCGATTCAGGCCCCGTACCTGCCGATGCTACCTGCACTTCTGGGAGCTCTTTGGCATCCAACTGTTGCTCCACAGAGGAAGATAGCGCCGCACAACCGCGGCAGATCCCTGAATCGGCAACCATGCCTCTCCGGGTGCCGCAAACACATTGTGACCGTGCTGCCATAAGGCTGAAAGTATATCTATATACCTGTTTTGTTTTTTGGACGCGGAAAGAGAAATACTTCAACTTTAAATTTTAAACTGTTCTTCTAGGGCAGGGGTCTCAAACTCAAATTGCTTTGAGGGCCAAATGAGGACTTGTAAAGTAACCCGGGGGCCGCATAAGACGTGGGGCCTCATTTGCATAAGGGGCCTCATTTGCATAAATATTTGCATAATGTTACCATACACTAACTTTTAGTAAACATGCCTCTTAATGAGTATGGATAAAGAAAGACTAAAAGATTCAGAAATAGGAAGACAATAATTAAACTGGGAACCCCAAAAGCCAAACTTGGAATGTACAACAACACTGTAGAAATAAAACTATAAATTAATTTCCTCTTGTACTAAACAAAGCGCAAACATTAATGATGCACATTTCCCAGAGCTGACATATTCCAGTTAATAAATTCAAAATAAAGAGATATTTTTCTACCTTTTGTGCATTTTTTTTCAGTTGCAATTGCTCCAGCCACTTCTGGTTTCTTCGTGTCTTCTGCTATCTCCATCGTCTGCTGTCCATTTGTCCTTTCTTCTCTCTTCTAGTTTTTTTCCATTCTCTCTCCCTACATCTGCTTTAACATACTAATCTTTCTCCTTTTGCTCTTTCCTCATTCCTATTTCATCCACTCAAATTTTACCCCTCCATCCTCAATCCCCACTTACTCTCCCAATACCTGGCCAATTGTAGATTTGTCTTCTCTTCCAGACAAAATATTTTTCCCCTCTCCATTTCACTTTCCCAGCTCCATCCCATTCTAATCCTCCCCCAACATCAGCTCCCTTCTAGTTCCAGCCCCAGCCAGCATCTGCTCCTTTCTAGTCCCTGCATCAGTCCATTTCCAGTCCTATCCTAGCCTCACCATCAGCCCATTTCCAATCCTAGCCCCCCATCAGCCCATTTCCAATCCTAGCTCCCTCCCCTCACAGCCCATTTCCATTCCAAGCCCCCCTCCCCATCAGCCATTTGCAGTTCAAGCCCCCCTTCCACTCAGCCCATTTCCAGTCCTAGCAACCCCCCCAGCCCATTACCAGTCCTAGACCCCCCATAGCCCATTACCAGTCCTAACCTCCCCATAGCGCACTTCCAGTCTTACCCCCCCCATCACCCCATTTTCAGTCTTACCCCCCCCCATAGCCTATTACCAGTCCTAGTCCCCCCCATAGCCCACTTGCAGTCGTATCCCCCATCACCCCATTTTCAGTCTTACCTCCCCTCATAGGCCATTACCAGTCCTAACCCCCCAATCAGCCCACCTCCAGTCCTAACCCCCATCACCCCATTTTCAGTCCTAGCCCCCACCATAGCCCATGACCAGTCATAACCCCCCCCCCTGCCAATAGCCCACTTCCAGTCCTAACCCCCATCTGCCCATTTCCAGTCCTAGCCCCCACCATAGCCCATGACCAGTCATAACCCCCCCCCGGCCAATAGCCCACTTCCAGTCCTAACCCCCATCTGCCCATTTCCAGTCCTAGCCCCCACCATAGCCCATGACCAGTCATAACCCCCCCCTGCCAATAGCCCACTTCCAGTCCTAACCCCCATCTGCCCATTTCCAGTCCTAGCCCCCACCATAGCCCATTACCAGTTATAACCCCCCAGCCCATTACCAGTCATAACCCCCCCCCCCCTGCCAATAGCCCACTTCCTGTCCAAACCCCCATCGGCCCATTTCCACTCATATCCCCCCCCCCCCCCCGACAGAGGAAAACAAAAAAAAACCCAAAACCCTGACTTCTGCCGTTGCCGCCGTGGCAGCGGCAGAATCAATTGTCAAATAAAAAAAAAAAAAAAGACTTCTGCTGCTCAAGCAGCAATATCACCTGTCCTGCGGCCCCTTCCCCTGTGCCCGGAGATCCGAATCTGCTCATCAGCGGCGTGCTTTTCAAGCCGCGAAGAGTATTCCCCTCTCGCGCGCGAGAGGGGAATACTCTTCGCGGCTTGAAAAGCACGCCGCTGATGAGCAGATTCGGATCTCCGGGCACAGGGGAAGGGGCCGCAGGACAGGTGATATTGCTGCTTGAGCAGCAGAAGTCTTTTTTTTTTTTTATTTGACAATTGATTCTGCCGCTGCCACGGCGGCAACGGCAGAAGTCAGGGTTTTGGGGTTTTTTTGTTTTTCTCTTTCGCGGGCCGCACAAAGTTGTCTCGCGGGCCGCGTGTTTGAGACCCCTGTTCTAGGGAGACTCTCCCTTGAATTACTACACCAACTGCAGGCGCGGAAGAAGCCCCCCCCCCCCCAGGGGATTTACTTATCTGTTCCTCTAGTGAGCCCCAGACTAGGCTCACGACGTCCTCCTGCTGCATGGAGACTGGTCACACACTGGGGCTGATGGGAGTGTCCGGCAGGCTATATCCAGTGATGTCATGACTCTGACATACCAGTCTCCAAGCTGCAGGAGGAGGTTGACAACCCAGAGATAGAGGACTGAACTGGAGGAACGATAAGGAAAGAGTAGTTACTCACCTGTAACAGGTGTTCTCCAGGAGCAGCAGGAATCAGTCCTCACATATGGGTGCCGTCGGCGCCGACGGAGCCCTCGCCGAGCAATTTCCCCAGCTTTCAAAGAAAGCCTTTGGGAATTGCAGCGCGCATGCGCGGTCCCCTTCTCGCCCAAGGGTGCCATCTTTCTCAGTCTGATGACATAGCTAAAAGACAGCAAAAAGTTAGCAAAAAACAAATGATAGGACTGCAACTCCAAGGGGAGGAAGGAGGGTTGTGAGGACTGATTCCTGCTGCTCCTGGAGAACACCTGTTACAGGTGAGTAACTACTCTTTCTCCAGGACCAAGCAGGAAGTCAGTCCTCACATATGGGACTCCCAAGCTTAAGGCTACCGGAGGCCTCAAGCGGAAAAATGAGCTCCCTCTAGCTCAGAAGCACAGAAGGAAGGAATCTTCTCTGAAAACGCCCCCGACCGGTAGCCCAACACCAGAGCCGGAGGGTAGGAGTTGCCTAAACCTCAAACAGATTATAGAGGACTGACTGTCCGAAAGCACTGTCCCTGCAGGACTCCCTCTCCAGGCAGTAATGGGCCGCAAAAGTCTGGCTTGAAGACCAAGTAGCGGCCCGGCAGATGTCTGCCAACGGAACAGAGCGGAGATGAGCCACTGATGCAGCCTTCGCCCTAACACGATGAGCCGTGACTCGACCCTCAAACGAGAGGCCGGCTGCCCCATAAGCCCAGGCGATACAGTCAGCTACCCAAATGGACAAAGTACGCTTGGAGACAGGTAGCCCCAATTTATTGCGGTCAAAAGAAACGAAGAACTGAACAGCCCTCCAATGCTCTCGCGTACGGTCAAGGTGGAAGGACAAGGCCCTCCTACAGTCCAGGGTATGCAGGACCATCTCAGCCCGGCTAGCGTGCGGCCTGGGAAAGAAGGTCGGAAGAACCACCTCCTAGTTGAGATGAAAAGGAGAAACCACCTTTGGAAGAAACTTAGGGTGAGAACCTAGTGTAAGGAGGATCAGACACTAGGGCTTGCAGTTCACCAACACGCCTAGCAGAGGTAAGGGCTACCAAGAACAAGGTTTTCCAAGAAAGAAATTGAAGAGGGCAGGTAGCCATAGGTTCAAACGGCGGACAGGTAATCCGCTGCAAGACCACATTCAGATCCCATTCAGGGGCTGGTGGGCGTGAAGGAGGTTTAAGGAGAAGGCGGCCTCGGAGAAAACGAGCCACCAAAGGGTGGTGGGAAAGAGGTCTGTCATCCACTGGTGCGTGATGTGCAGAGAGAGCACTGAGGGGGACTCTGACAGAGTTGGACTTAAGGCCCAGATTGGAGAGGTAAAGCAAGTATTGCAAGACCACTGCTACCAAGCAGGAGAAGGGATTCTCAGACTGCTGAGCACACCAAATGAAGAACAGACGCCACTTAAGAGCGTAGGACGTCCGGGTGGAAGGCCTCCTCAAGGCCAAGACAACTTCTTCCACCTCCCGAGGCAGCTGGAGGGGAGCAAGGACTACCCTTTCAGCAGCCAGGCCATCAGATGAAGGGACCGGAGGTTGGGGTGTAGGAGAAACCATTGATCCTGTGTCAGCAGATCGGGCTGAAACCCCAGAGGAAGAGTGTCCACCGCCAGCTGCATTAGAAGTGGGAACCAAGGTTGTCTTGGCCACCGGGGAGCCACTAGGATCAGCGAGGCTTTGTCTGAGAACTTTGAAGAGTGTTCGAGACACCAGCGGCATGGGAGGAAAGGCATACAAGAGGCCTGTGGACCATGGAATCAGAAAAGCATCCGCCGCTACTCTGAGAGGATGCGGTTGTCGAGAGCAGAAGCTGGGAAGTTGCCGGTTCAGAGGACTGGCAAACAGATCCATGGTGGGGAGTCCCCACTTGAGAAAGATCTGCTGAACCACTAATGGATCCAATCTCCACTCGTGTGGTTGGAGGATCCTGCTTAGCTTGTCTGCCAGGTAATTTTCCTGACCTGGGAGATAGACCGCTTTGAGGAGGATGCCGTGGTGGACGGCCCAAGAGCACAGTCTTCGTGCCTCCTGACAGAGAAGGAAGGAGCCTGTGCCTCCTTGTTTGTTCACGTAGAACATTGCAACTTGATTGTCCGTCTGGACCAGCACAGACAGGTGAGAAGTGAGGTGGGAGAAGGCTCTCAGAGCTAGGCGGATGGCTCTGAGCTCCAGGAAGTTTATCTGCTGCGCAGACTCCCAAGGAATCCAGAGGCCTTGAGTACATGTCCCTTGGCAATGTGCTCCCCAACCCAGGAGAGAAGCATCGGTTGTTAGTACCTGAGAAGGCGGAGGAGATTGAAAATCCACTCCCAGTAGCAGGTTTGGCAGATGAAGCCACCACCACAGAGAAGAGACCAGCAGGTCGGAGACCTGTACTGAGTCCGTCAGGCTCCCCGTGGCCGGATGCCATTGAGTGCAAAGGCACCACTGAGCAGGTCGCATGTTCAGGCGGGCATTGGGGGTCACATGGACCGTGGAAGCCATATGGCCGAGCAGTCTCAGAAATTGCCTGGCAGAGACCAGGGAATTGCTGTGAAAGTGGCTGGCGAGATCCATGAGCCTGTGTGCTCTGTCTAGAGGCACGAAGGCCCGCGCCTGAAGTGTGCTTAACCTTGCGCCGATGAATTTGAGATCTTGAGAGGGGAGCAAAGTGGACTTTGCGAAGTTTATGACAAAGCCCAAGTGCTGGAGCAGAGACACAGTGCGATGAGTGGCCTGAGTGGCCTCTTGGGAAGACTGGGCCCTGATGAGCCAGTCGTCCAGGTATGGAAACACAAAAAGGCCTTGAAGTCTTAGATAGGCGGCCGCCACCACTGCTAGGCATTTGGTGAACACCCTGGGGGCGGAGGATAGGCCAAAGGGCAGTACAGTCTGTACTGGTAATGATTTCCTTCCACAACAAACCTGAGATATTGTCTGTGGTCTGGATGAATAAGGATGTGAGTATAGGCATCATTGAGATCTAAGGAGCATAGCCAGTCTCCCTGCTGGAGGTAGGGCAGCAGGATTCCAAGGGTAAGCATCTTGAACTTTTCCCTTGCCAGGAACTTGTTGAGGTTTCGCAAGTCCAGGATGGGTCTGAGGCCTCCTGTTCTTTTTGGTATCAGAAAGTACCCGGAATAAAAGCCGTGACCTCTCAGGTGGTGGGGCACCGGTTCCACAGCCTGTTCCTGAAGAAGACTTGCTAACTCCTGAAGGAGTAAGTCCCTGTGCAGAGGGAGTCTTGGAGGCTCCCCTGGAAAGTAGGAGGGAGGTACCTGGTGAAAGTGTAAAAGATAGCCTTTCTGAACTATATGAAGCACCCAGGTATCTGAGGTGCTGGCTGACCACCTGTGGACAAAGTGGACCAGCCGGCCTCCTGTGCTGAGAGAAACCAGCTGAGGGGAAGAGGCTATGCTGATGGAGTCAAAACCCCCCACCCTGCTGAGCAGGGGCCGGTGTTGTGGGCTTGGGGGCCTGCTGCCTACGGGGACCCATTACCCCGTCCCTTGGCCTGCTGACCCTTTTGGGGAGCTGCTGAGGCCTGATACTGAGGGTAGTGTTTATAGGCAGCCGCCTTCATCGGGTAAAAGGGCTTTTTCCCCGAGCACTTCAGAGAAGGGGCAGAGGTTTTTCTGGACAGCCTAGTTCTGGTCAGAGTCTCGGTCTCGATCTGTGCAGCCTTTTCAGTCATGGGTTTGCCAAAGAGCTTTTCACCTCTGCAGGGGACATCGACCAACTTGTCCTGCACCCATGGCTCGAGGTCGGATGACTGAAGCCAAGCCTGGCGGCGGGCACCGATGCCAGCCCTGGCTACTCAAGCCGATGCTTCGAAGCCATCGTAGGCTGCTCGAGAGATAAACTTCGAGCACTCTCGAATACCAGTGGACAAGGCTTGGAACCTCTGCAAAGGTTCCTCGGAGAGACCAGCAGAGAACCCGGCAATTTCTTTTGCCAGATTTCGGAGATACATGCCCATATAGAGCTGGTAGGTCTGGACTCGACAAGCAAGCATAGAGCCCTGGAAGCACTTTCTACCGAGGGCATCCAGGTTCCGGGCCTCCTGGCCGGGAGGCACCGAGGAGTGCATCTTCTGACTCTTGAGTCGATGCATGGCCGATTCCACCACCATGGAATGGTGCGGTAGTTGTGCCTTTTGGAACCCGGGGCTCTTGCGGACTCGATAAATGGAATCGACCCGCTTGCTTAACACCGGTGCCGACGCCGGGCTCTCCCACATGTGGAAGAGAAGTCGTTCCAGCATCAGAGGAACTGGTACAGTAAAGGCCTCCTTCGGGGGAGAGTCATACTGGAGGGCATCGAGCTCTTCGGATCGAGGCTCCTCCTCGGGATCCGCGGGAAATGCCAAGGCCTTGGCCATATCCCGCACGAAGTCCGAGAACCGGGTGTCCTCCGGGGGGGACCGTCTCCGAGGTTCGGACTCGGGTGAGTCCGATGGGACACACCGAGTCCAGAAAGTACCAGGTGACTCTTCGTCCTCCGTTTCCCAGTCTGACTCCTCGGAGGAGGAATCGAGCGGCTCCGGTCGGGCGGGCACCAATGCCCTCCGCCCCGACGCCGAGGGTGTCGGCGTCGACGACCTCGGTCCCGAACGGGAGGCCGAGGGAGACCGCGACCGAGGATCGACTCGAGCTCGCATGAACTCGAGGATCGGCTCTGTCTCCGGGGTCGACTTGGACGTCGACGTCCCGGTGGTCGGGGCAGATGCATTGGCGAGGCCAGCGATCAATGTCCGCTGCTGGTCCATGAAGGCAGCCAAACTGCTCTCCAAGGCCGTCAACCTAAGTCCAAGCTCAGGAGACCCAGCAGTCCACGACTCGGGGCCCGACATCGGCTCCTTCGGAGGCGAGTCCACGAGGACTACAGTACTCACGTGTCCAGGCGACTCCATTTTGAGATGAGGATGTTTCGAAGGCCTCTCCGACTCCGAGGACCCGGGACGGCTATCGGGGCTATGCGACCTGGCCCTCGAGGAACCAGGAGCGTCCACCAATGCCGCCCTCGTGGGTTTTTTCTTCCTATGATGTTCCCGGGTAGGAGACCCCCGCTCAGAGGAACTCCGACGATGCTCAGGACCGGAGTCCCGGGACGTCGAAGCCTCTGACGAGGTCCGGGCCCGGCCGGACGCGGAGTCAGAGAAGATGATTCGTTCCCTTTGATGCTGCCGACTCCTCAACGCTTTTGAAGACATCTTGCTACACGGACCACAGATCATCGGGTCATGATCGGGTCCGAGGCAGCGGAGGCAGCAGTCGTGTGTGTCGGTAAGAGACATAAGTTTCTTACACCGATCACACTTTTTAAACCCGCTGGCAGCCATCGAGGGAAAAAGGGCCCCTGCGAGGTCAAAAGACAGGGCTGCCAGTGAAAAATTAAAAAATTAAAAAATGGCGCAAACGCTTGTCACGAAGGACAAAAAAACGAAAAATAAAGAACGGACCCGATACTGGCGTAGCGGGTCCGGGCGGGAAAAGGATCCGGCGTCGAACCGAGAAGGAATAAGAAATAAGAAAGAAAATCAACTTTTTCTGCGGCGATCACAAACAGCGTCTGTAGGGCTCCGCGGAAAAAAGAAGACTGAGCAAGATGGCACCCTTGGGCGGGAAGGGGACCGCGCATGCGCGCTGCAATTCCCAAAGGCTTTCTTTGAAAGCTGGGGAAATTGCTCCACGAGGGCTCCGTCGGCGCCGACGTCACCCATATGTGAGGACTGACTTCCTGCTTGGTCCTGGAGAAAAGGACTTAAACAATGTAGGGAGGCAACTTCAAGGGGAGGAGGGGGGGGTTGTGAGGACAGATTCCTACTGTCCCTGGAGAACACCTGTTACAGGTGAGTAACTATGCTTTCTCCAGGAACAAGCAGGAAGTCAGTCCACACATATGGGACTCCTTAGCTCCAGGCTGCCGGAGGACCGAACCACAACAGTACCACTGGTGACCTGACAAGCAGCCATGAGTCGCAGAAGATGAATCCCTATGGAGAGACTGCAAGACCCTAGAATCCAGCGACACTATCACTCTGGTAGCCTGAACACAGAAGGATCGGAGGGCAGGAGTTGCTTACGCACCAAAAATATTACGGAGTACTGCCTGTCTGAAGGCACCGTCCCTGTGGGACTCACTTTCCAGGCAATAGTGAACTGCAAACATATGAATTGAAGCCCATGTGGCGGCCCTGCAGATTCCCGTCACCAGCACAGAGAGGAGGTTGGCTAATCGACATGGCCATAAACCTCATGCAATGCGCAGTGATCCAGTGCTCAAGGGAGAGGCCTGCTCGATCATAGGCAAGGGCAATGCAATCCGCCACCCAAGTGGACAGAGTCTACTTAGTTACCGGGAGCCCCAGTCTACTGGGGTCATATGATACAAAGAGCTGAGGAGCTTTGCGATGGGCCTGGGTCTTCTGCAGATAGGACAGGGCCCGCTTGCAGTCTAGCACATGCAATTTGAGTTCCTCCCTGCTGGCATGGGGCCATGGGAAAAAGGTGGGGAGGACCACCTCCTGGTTGAGGTGGAAGGGAGATACCACTTTGGTGATGAATTTAGGGTGTGTGCAGAGCACTACCCCTTTCTTATAGAACCTTAAATATGGTGGATTCACCACCAAGGCCAGGAGTTTGCTCACTCTGAGCAGACGTGATGGCCACCATGAAAGTTACTTTCCAAGAGAGTTATCTCAGATGGCAGGTGGCCAGGGGCTCGAATGGCAGCTTGGTGAGCTGGGAGAGCACCACATTAAGGTCCCATTCTGCTGCCAGAGGGCAGGCAGGGCTTTGATAGCAAGAGGCCCCAAAGAACTAGGAGACCAGGGGTAGGTTTGAGAGGGATTTCCCCTCTACAGGGTGATGGTAAGCTACTATGGCACTCAGGTGTACCCCCTCTGAATTAGACTTTAGGCCATCATGCGAGAGGTACAATAAGTATTGTAGCACTAGTTGCATGCAGCAGGAGAAAGGGTTCTCCTTTCTCTCCATACACTAGAGAATCTTCTCCATATGAAGGAGTACTCCTGTCTGGTGGAGGGTTTTCAGGAGGCCAGCAGGATCTCCTTAAATTCCCCTGGGAGATTGAAACGGACCAAGGCTACCCTTTCAGCAGCCATGCCATCAACGCTAGCAACCCCAAGATGGGATGCAGGAGGATCCCTCCTCCTGTGACAGAAGGTCTGAATCCCGATCCAGCAGGACCGGGAGTGCCACTGACAGTCAAAGCAACAGAAGGAACCATGGTTGCCAGACCCATCTGGGGACAATCAGGATCACTGATGCCTGCTCGCTCTAGATTTTGAAGTGAGTCTTAGCCATCATAGGAGATGGTGGAAAGGCACAGAGGAGGACTTCAGACCATGGGATCAGGAAGGTGTCTGCTGCTACTCACCCTGGGTGCAGCTGGCATGAGCAGAAGCAGGGCAGCTGCGTGTTATCTGGGGAGGCGAACAGGTCCATCTTGGGCCTGCCCCAGAGGCGGCAGAGTCTTTGCGCCACCTTGGTGTGGTGATATCATTCATGTTGTCCGCCAAGCAATTGTCCTGGCCTGGGAGGTATACTGTTTGTAGGAGCATTCCGTGATGTACCACTAAGGAGGAGAGAGCCACCGCTTCCTGGCAGAGAGAATATGAACCCGTGCCCCCTTGCTTGTTCACATAGAACATGGCAACCTAGTTGTCCATCTGGATTAGCACAGGACCGTTGCACAGGAGGCGGCAGAATGTTTGCAGGGCCAGGAAAATGGACCCGAGTTCCAGGAGGTTGATCTGCAGAAGCGACTCCTCTTACAGCCAGCTGCCTTGAGTGCGGAAGTCTCTGCAGTGTGCTCCCCAACCCAGAAGGGAGATGTCAGTGGTTAGGACCATCTGCGGTGTGGGTGCCTGGAATGGCACCCCCTCCCAGAGGTGGCATAGGGACTGCCACCAGTTGAGGGTGACTGACCCTGTCACACAACGTGCCTGTGGCTTGGGTCCTCTGGGAGCAGAGACACCACTGTACCACCACATATGCAGCAGGCTAGGGGCATGACGTGAACTGTTGAGGCCATGTGGCCCAGTAAGCAGAGGCGGTGGTGAGCTGGTACAGACTGGCGTGCATGTGCCTCTCCTGCAGGCTGCACAATGTGCCCTTTCCTTTGGAAGGAAGGCCTTGACCTGTAGCGTGTCCAGCTGGGCACCTATGAACTCCAGATTTGGATTTGGAGTAATTTATGACAAACCCCGGGTGCTGCAGGAGGCAGATTGTTCGCCTGGCTGGCCTCGAGTGCTGTGCTGCCTCTGATGAGCCAGTCATCCAGATAGGGGAAGACGAAGGCCCCCTTGTAGGCGCAAGTAGGTGGCCACGACCATCAGGCACTTTGTAAAGAATGGACGAGGAAGCCAAGGTACTGTTTGTGGGAGTAGTGAATCAGGATGTGGGCATATGCATCCTTTAAGTCCAAGGAGCACAGCCAATCTCCCTGGTGGAGGTAGGGCAGCAGAGTTCCAAGAGAGAGCATCATGAACTTCTCCTTCAACAGAAACTTGTTCAGGTTTCACAGATCTAGCATGGGCCTGAGGCCTCCAGTTCTTTTGGGGACAAGGAAATACCTTGAGTAGAAACCTTTACCCCACAGTTGTCTGGACACAGGCTCTAGCACCTTGCCCCTGAGCAAGCCCACGAGTTCTGACAGGAGCAAGGTCTGGTGAAGGAGAGGCTGCACCAGCACTCCTGGAAGAACCCTGGAGGTGTTTGTTGGAACCAGAGGAGATTGCCCTCTTTACCACTTGTAGGACCCACTGGTCTGTGGTGACCCCGGCCCACCTGTGGGCAAAACGTGCCAGGCAACCCCCTGTGGACTGGGGAGGGTCTCCCAGGGGAGAGGAGGCCCTGCCCAGAGAGTCAAGAGCTCCTGCCAGGCTGGGTGGGAGCTGGGGTCTGAGGGTTCTGAGCCTTTGGCTACATCGGCCCATGGCCCTGGTTCTTGGGCTGGGGGCCTGTTGCTGTTGCCCCAAGAAGGGCTGGTAGTGGCCCTGGTGAAAAGACTCCTCCTTCCTTGGGAAGGGTGGTCTCTTCCCTGAAGGCTTCTTTCAGGAAAGGGTCGAGATTTTCTTTGTCACAACCTCTGCCTCTATTTCGGCTGCCTTGTCAGCCATAGGCTTGTCAAAAAGGGTTTTGCCCAGTGCAGGGAACATCAAGCAATTTCTCTTGCACTCATTGCTCGAGGTCAAAGGCCTGGTGCCGAGCCCCAATGCCCACTGCTGCTACCTGGGCTGCAGACTCTAAGCCATCATAGGCGGCATGGGAGAGGAACTTTCAACATAGAAACATAGAAACATGACGACAGAAAAAGACCACATGGCCTATCTAGTCTGTCCTTCCATAACAACTACAACAGTCCACTTTTTACCTTTAGAGATCCTCTGTGTTGGTCCCATGCTTTTTTGAATTCAGTTACTGTCCTCATCTCTACCACCTCCACTGGGAGACTATTCCATGGATCCACTACTCTTTCTGCAAAGAAATATTTCCGCATATCACTCCTGAATCTATCTCCCTTCACCCTCATCCCATGTCCCCTCATAGCAGAACTTGCTTTCAATTGAAAGAGACTCTCTCCCTGAACATTTATGCCACGGAGGTATTTAAACATCTCAATCATATCACCTCTATCCCGCCTTTCCTCTAAGGTGTACATATTAAGATCCTTAAGTCTGTCCTCATATGCTTTATAATGAAGCCCATTAATCATTTTAGTAGCAACCCTCTGCACCGACTCCATCCTGTTCACATCCTTTTGAAGGTGCGGTCTCCAGAACTGCACACCATACTCCAAATGAGGTCGCACCAAAGACTTATACAGAGGCATTATCACCTCCTTTTTTCTGCTAGCCATTCCTCTCCGTATGCACCCAAGCATCCTTCTAGCTTTTGCCGTCGCCTTTTCTACCTGTTTAGCTACTTTAAGATCATCAGACACAACCACGCCTAGGTCCCGCTCTTCTTTAGTGGACAAAAGTACTTCACTTCCTATACTGTATTGCTCCCTTGGATTGCTGCAGCCCAAATGCATGACCTTACATTTTTTAACATTAAATCCCAGCTGCCAAATTCTAGACCATTCTTCAAGCTTAGCTAGATCCCTCCTCATGTTATCTACACCTTCCTGGGTGTCTACTCTATTGCAGATTTTGGTATCATCCGCAAAGAGGCAAACCTTACCCGACAGCCCTTCCGCTATATCACTAACAAAGATGTTAAAAAGAATCGGACCAAGGACAGATCCCTGGGGCACACCACTGGTAACATCCTTCTCCTCAGAGTGAGCTCCATTTACTTGTACTCTTTGTCGCCTCCCACCCAACCAATTTCTAACCCAAGCAGTAACTTTAGGGTCCATCCCTAGGGTGCTCAGTTTGTTTATAAGTCGCCTGTGAGGAACAGTGTCAAAGGCTTTACAGAAATCTAAATACACCACATCTAGAGCTCTCCCTCGGTCCAATTCCCTGGTCACCCAGTCAAAGAAATCAATCAGATTTGTCTGACAAGACCTGCCTCTGGTGAATCCATGCTGCCTCGGATCCTGTAATCCGCTGGACTCCAGAAACCTCACTATTTTCTCTTTCAGCAGCGTTTCCAATAATTTACTCACCACCGAAGTTAAACTAACCGGTTTAAACAGTCCCAGATCCTGGCAGTCAGGGCTTGGAAACTCTGGAAGCATTCCCCGGCAAGGCACACAGCCTGCCAGCTCTTGGATGAGACCCTTGAGCTACATACCTATGTACAACTCATAGGTCCGTATCCAGCAGCTCAGCATGATCCCCGGAAGCACTTGCGCCCAAGAGCGTTGAAGGCTCTGGCTTCCCTGCCTGGTGGGATAGAAGAGCAGTTCTTCTGGCTTTTGAGTTTCTGCATCGAGAACTCCACTACCATGGAGCTGTGTGAGAGTTCGGACTTCTGGAAGCCTGGGCCCTTCTTGACATGATATATTGTGCTGTGGCGTCAAGCTGACCACCGGCACAGAAGCTGGGGTCTCCCACAACCGTAGGAGCAGTCTCTTGAGGATGGACTGTACTGGCACCATCAGAGTCTCCTTTGGCAGAGACTCATACTAGAGAATCTCCAGTTCTTCAGTGCATGGGTCCTCCTCTGATTCGGTTAGGACCAAGGGGGCCCAAGCCATATCCCGTATGAAGTCATGGAAAGCCACGTCCTTGGGTGGGGAAGGGTGCCAGGGTTCCAGAGGGGACAGCTCCAAGGGGACATCTCGGTGTCGAGAGGTCTCTCAGTCGTAGCCGGAGGGTGTTAAGGATTCTGAGGCTTGGGGCCCTTGTGTCTAGAGGCTGGCTCCAAGGAACTGGGGTCCCCTGGTGGGTCTTGGGTTGGATTCCCGGAAACTGGCTGGGGATGACCGGACACCGAAAGACCAGGACCTCAATTGGTGCTGAGGGCTCACCTGAGGCCAATGGCACTTGGGGCCTGGCTCGATGCACGGGACTCCCCCACAGTAAGGGCCCAGTTGTCAGGGCAGATGATGCAGATGAACCTCACATCACTACCTGCTGCAAGGCCAGGAAGGCAGAGATATTCTGCTCCAGGGCCACCATCCTGGACTCAATACTAGGAGGCTCTGCAGCTTTTGGCATGGGCACAGAGGGCCTCAGGCCCAATGCCGGCAAACTCGCGAGCACATCCTTGACAAGGACCACGGCTTCAGGGAGCCTCATATGGTTGCTGCCGGCCAAGACTCCGTCTTAGAGACCTTAAGGGGATGCTGCTCAGAGTCGCCCAAGTCCCTCCATGGGACCTTACTGAGTTTCACCGGTGGACCCTCTATTGGCTTTGAGGATTTATTCTTTACAGGGTTTGGCGTCTTCACAGAAGAGCTGCCTCCTCAGGACTCTGAAGATGTCCAGGCCTCACAGGATGTGTTTGGCTTGGGGCTCAGTGTCAGGGCAGCCGGTGCCGAGTTGGACCGTGGAAACAGCTTCTCCTGTAACTCTGTTTCTTGTTGGTTCTCTGAATCAGTCTGGCACAGGTCGCAGGTGGCACTGTCGTGGTCCGATCCAAGGCAGTGCAAGCAGCAGTCATGGGTGTCTGAGACAGACATGGTCTGACCGCAGCGGTCACACTTTTTGAACCCACCAGGGAACATGGTGGGAGACACCTGGTTGGTTTGGACAAGTACGCTGTGCTAGGTTCCAGGCCGTCCCTCTGCTTTCTAGGCCTTCAGGCAGATACACATCTCGAGCTTCTGCCCAAACAGTTCTTGGGGAACTGGGTGAGGGGGTAGGTTAGCACTGAGGCTGCAAAGAAAAGCGTCTTGATCCAGCGGAAATCCTGGCTGCCCAACCATTCTATTAATACTGACAGGGAGAAGAGCCCCTGCCCTCCATACAGGAAACTCCAGCAGGATACCAAAAGATACGTCCTAGAGATCTCCGCTGTCGAGCTCCACTGAGAAAGGCACCCCCTTAGGGAAGTTACTTATGAGTTAAAACAATCTTCAATCAAGCTGCATCAGACATACATCCACCATCTGCTGGAGACAAAGAAATAGTGAAGTGTGACCCTAGCTCCATCAGCAGTAGTAGCAGCAGCAAAGGTGTGTCAGGAAGTTTCTGGTGGTTTCTCAGTTTCCACATCTGCTGATAGGGGGAATACAACTCACTTGTCTGGACTGGTCTAACAGGACAAACTGGAAGTCTGAACTGGATGTAGAAACTGATAGGGAACCAATGAAATGGTTTTAGAGACAATGGCAAAACAGTTGCCGTGTGTCAGAGTGTTGAATGGATTGAAGGGGAAAAAGAAATCAGTAGGAGATCAGCGAGAAGCAGGATGCAATATTCTAAGTGGGAGGTGACTAGAGTGGATAAGGGTAGATAGTGCATTCAGAGAGTCAGGGACAAATTTTGTTCATTTTATAACAAAATCTAAAACTTGTTGCTTCTATCTGTAGAATGTGCGCAGAGAGAGCAGTCAAAATGACTCCAAGGCTGCAAGTTGAGGAAACAGTAGTGTGATCCACAGAAAGAGAGAAAAGAGGAAGAAAGAGGTAGATTAAGGGGAAAAGATAATGAACTTTCTTGGCCATATTTAGTTTCAGACTATACTGGAGCGCACAACTTCAGAAGCATGAGGCACCCGACTCCATTGCATGGCTGAAACATGCTCCAAAGGCCCATCCTGTCCAAGAGACATACAATCCATAGCCAACATGGACACCGTTTCTGCAGGTGGGAACATCTCTGAAACAGACCTCATAAGAACATAAGATATGCCATACTGGATCAGACCAAGGTCCATCAAGCCCAGTATCCTGTTTCCAACAGTGGCCAATCTAGGTCATACGTACCTAGCAGTTTCCCCAAAAGACACAGGCTCCGCAATGCTTGTACTGGGTCAAGCATCGATATCCTGGGTCCCTTCTTAAGAATGGTTTATGGACCTTTCCTCCAGGAACTTGTCCAAACCTTTTTTAAACCCAGCTACACTAACAGCCTTTACTACATCCTCCGGTAACAAATTCCAGAGTTTGATTACACGTTGAGTGAAAAAATATTTTCTTATTAGTCTTAAGTAGTTTACCCTGTAGCTTCATTGCATGTCCCCTAGTCTTTCTATATTCTGATAACGTAAACAATCGATCTACGTTTACCCGTTCCACTCTGTTCATTAATTTATAGACTTCTATCATATCTCCCCTCAGCGGTCTCTTTTCCAGGTTAAAGAGCCCTAACCTTTTTAGCCTTCCATTGGAGTATCCTTCCATCCCCTTTACCATTTTGGTGGCCCTTCTCTGAACCTTTTCTAATAACTCTATATCCTTTTTAAGATACGGCGACCAGAATTGCACACAATATTCAAGGTGCGGTCTCACCATGGAACGATATAGAGGCATTATAATATCTTTTGTTTTATTTTCCATTCCTTTCCTTATGATACCTAGCATTCTATTTGCTCTCTTGGCTGCCGCTGCACACTGGGCCGAGGGTTTTAGCATGTTATCCACAATGACGCCTAAATCTTTTTCCTGGGTGGTGGTTCCTAATGTGGAACCTTGCATTGTGTAACCATAGTTTGGATTGTACTTCCCTAGGTGCATAACTTTGCACTTGTCCACATTAAATTTCATCTGCCATTTTGATGCCCAGTCTTCTAATTTATCAAGATCCTCTTGCAATTTTCCACAAGCCTCTTGGGTTTTAACAACTTTAAATAGTTTTGTGTCATCTGCAAATTTGATAACCTCACTCGTTATTCCACTTTCCAGGTCATTTATGAATATGTCAAAAAGCAGCGGACCCAGCACAGATCCCTGGGGTACACCACTATTCACCTTTCTCCATTGGGAAAATTGGCCATTTAGCCCAACCCTCTGCTTTCTATCTTTTAACCAGTTCTTGATCCACAGTAGTACACTGCCTCCTATCCCATGACTCTTTAGTTTTGCCAAAAGTCTCTGATGAGGGACCTTGTCAAAGGCTTTCTAAAAGTCCAGATACACTATATCAACCGACTCACCTTTGTCCACCTGTTTATTCACACTTTCAAAAAAACACAACAGATTAGTAAGACAAGATCTTCCTTGTCTAAAGACATGTTGGCTGTCTCCCATTAGGCCATGACTATCTGCATGCTGAGTAATTTTATTCTTTATGATGATTTCTACCATTTTTCCCGGTACTGACGTGAGGCTCACCGGTCTGTAGTTTCCCGGATCACCCCTGGAACCCTTTTTAAAAATTGGTGTTACATTGGCCATCCTCCAATCTTCAGGTATTACAGATGATTTTAATGATAGTTCACAGATTAGTAATAGCAGGTCTGCAATCTCATATTTCAGTTCTTTCAACACCCTTGGATGTATACCATCCGGCCCAGGTGATTTGCTACTCTTCAGTTTATCTAATAGTTGTAATACATCTTCTCGATGTATCAATATTTCCTTCAATTCTTCCGCACCTTTAAATACCACTTCAGTCATGGTGAACATCCCTACATCTTCCTCAGTAAAGACCGAAGCAAAGAATTCATTCAGTCTCTCCGCTATCGCCTTGTCGCCTCTTAGTGCCCCTTTAACTCCTCTATCATCTAATGGACCAACTGACTCTCACAGGTTTTTTGCTACAAATGTACTTGAAAAAAATCTTTATTTCGCGTTTTTGCTTCCACAGCAAGCTTCTTCTCAAATTCTCCCTTTGCCTGCTTTATCAATGCCTTGCATTTGACTTGCCAGTGCTTGTGCCGTTTACAGATTTCATCGTTTGGCTCTTTTTTTCCATTTCCTGAAAGATGCTTTTTTGGCAACAGCCTCTGACCTCACCTTTAAGCCATGCTGGCAGTTTTTTGGACTTCCTTCCACTTTTCTTAAAGCGTGGAATACAGCTGGTCTGGGCTGCTAAGATAGTATTTTTCAACAACACCCAAGCTTGATGTAAGTCTTTAACCTTTGCAACTGCTCCTTTTAGTTTTTTCTTAACTATTTTCCTCATTTTATCAGTCTTCCTTTCAAAAGTTAAAAGGTAGTGCTGTGGATTTCCGTACTATCCCTCCTCCACTAATTAAATCAAAGGCGATCATGCTATGATCACTATTGCCAAGTGGCCCCAACACCCTTATCTCTTGCACTAGATCTGGTGTTCCACTAAGGACTAGGTCTAATATGGCATCCCCTCTGGTCGGTTCATGAACCAGCTGCTCCAAGAAGCAGTCATTTATGTCATCTAGGAACTTTATCTCCCTAGCATGTCCTGCCGTGACACTGACCCAGTCGATACTGGGGTGATTGAAATCACCCATTATTATTACTACGCTGTAACTTTTGTTAGCTTCCTTGATTATTTCATCATCCATTTGTTCATTCTGGCCTGGTGGTCGATAGTACACCCCCACTGCCATTGCCTTCCCCTTTTTACATGGAATTTCAATACATGGAAGAGCCCCTCCAAAACCTCATGCTCAGCCTGCCTTTTCTGCACAAGCAGCCTTGGATAAGCTCCATGGCTCTCACCTGCTCCCCACTGCAATAGGAGCAGAATGCCCCCACAGAAGAGCTGACACGGTTAGGGCTGAAATGCTGCAGCATTAGCTGCCTGGCATAACTGCTCCTCCCTTCACTGCTGCAATCATCAGCACTAACCAGCTGAACAGCCTGATGCAGACACTGTGTCCCTCCCAGTCTAATGTGACACTGGCTTAAATCAATGTAGAGTCCTGAAGAAAAAACCTCTTGCCAGCACTGAAAACTATAACACAGCCCCCGCAGCCCTACCCACATTCTGTGTCCTTACTTAGATAATTTGGGGTTTTTTTGTTTTGTTTTCAGAGCACAAGTCCTAGGCAGTGAGGGGGAGGGGGAGGATGAGTAGAAGAGAAGCAGAGTACATAAAGATTGCCTACTTACCACCCCTCAAAAGGACCAATTGAATCTAGCTCCTTGGCTGAACAGGACCGACATCCACAGGTCAAACTCCTGGACCAGCCATGTCCTCATGCTCAGACAAAAGGTCCATCCATAAAAGCCAGACCAGCCACTCAACTAATTCACCACTAGAAGCCAGGTCTCAATTATGCTGCATAAGTCCACCTGCAATCATCTGCTGGAAGCAGAGAATACTGTAAGGTTCAGGGCTACATCAATCCTTTGGCTGCTGGTGAAATCAGTCAGTATCCTCTGCCACCAGCTACTGATTGAAGAACACAGCCCATTTGTCTGGATTGGTCTTGCAGGATGAAAAGAAAAGAAAAGAAATAGTTGGTGGGTTCCCTCCCTCCCCCCCCCAATACCTTTCCTACTACTTATACTTGCTCTTTTGACTGCTATAACATAGGATTTTAACATACTGTTCACAAAGACATTCTCAGGTGGTGACTAACATGGGACCCAGCATCATATCTATTGTTTGGCTTATTTTATCTCTATAGGCATCACTTTAGAAAAAATCAAAATAAGGGAATATTTAAGACATCTGGGCTGGATGTACCAATCTCAAATCATTAGGTCAGCACAACCACCTGCTAGTTTTAAAAATAAAATGTGAGGAGGTACATATCAGTAGGCTCAACAATTTGCAGAGAGTTGGGCTGCCCTAAGCCCAATGCCTTATGTCACCTCCCCCCTATACACTAGAGATCTCACAAGCTAGAGTAGCACCTGTATCAGCATTCATAAAGTCTTGCTGCCTTGGCAACTTAGTTGATGCTTTCTCCTGAATATCCAACTGGAAGAAGAGGCTGCAGTACCAAAGTTAGCAAAGAAAAACACCCCAAATATGTAATGACATACTATAAATCAAACCAAAAGTCAAAACATGATACCCATGAGTCCGTTTAGTACACCACTAATATTTTTCTGTCGGGATCCGCCGGCCTGAGTCGGGGAGAGGAAAAGCTCCCCTCTCCGTGCCGGTAGAAGCCTTTTAATTATTTTCAACAAAGTAACAAAATAGACAGTAGTGAAAATCACTTATCTGAAAAAGTGGACCAAATCCTTTCATCAAAAGGGCGTCAAGATTTCTGACAGCGACATACATGTTTCGGGCTCAAAAAGAGCCCTGTATCAAGCGAATTCAGCGAAATTCAGCAAAATTGTGCGCACAATTTTGCTGAATTCGCTTGATACAGGGCTCTTTTTGAGCTCGAAACATGCATGTCGCTGTCAGAAATCTTGACGCCCTTTTGATGAAAGGATTTGGTCCACTTTTTCAGATAAGTGATTTTCACTACTGTCTATTTTGTTACTTTGTTGAAAATAATTAAAAGGCTTCTACCGGCACGGAGAGGGGAGCTTTTCCTCTCCCCGACTCAGGCCGGCGGATCCCGACAGAAAAATATTAGTGATGTACTAAACGGACTCACGGGTATCATGTTTTGACTTTTGTTTTTGATTTGGTACCAAAGTTAGCAGCAGGCATGGTGAACTCCTACGATTTGGGAAGGTGACAGCACACATCACCATCACGCTGATAAAGAGATGAAGGTGGCACACATCTGTCACATGCTACAATTCTGCCTAGAGTTCTACTTCCAATCAGGCCCACTTCATCCATGCACATATTCCATACCCACCAAAGGAATTTGCTTAGTGTCTTACACTAAATTTGTGGCAGAAAATAGATTTTTTTTTTTAACTGGCTCAGGACCTTTTAGTATAGTCTTCCTGCTCCCATTAGTATTTGTGCTAGCTTCGCCAACTAAAAGGTTCTATTATGCACATAGATAGCATAATATTTTCATCTTTAGAAAGTTATGTCCTTGAACAAAACCAAAGGTTGGGGGAGGGGGTACCCAAGCACTTACCGCAGCAATCATAATCGCATTATCCAAGAAACCAAAACCTATGAAAGGCAATGCATTGTGGAGGAAAACTGGAAGAGAGAAATCATATAACGTGAGTGTACTATAGTAAAAATATATTAGTACAGTATCATCATTAAACTAACATACCACATGGGCTCACAAGTTTAAGAAAAGATAAATTAGACTTACCTGCTAATTACTGTTCCTTGAAAAACTCCAGTCCAGTCCCTCACCGCTGGGTAGTGCACCTCCTCACGCAGCATGGAGACTGGGCATGTCAGAATTCTGAAGCCTCTAGCACATATACCGCTGGCACCTCCCACCAGCTTCCAGGGATCTAATGACAAAGCAGACTCAAAGGAGCAACACATAAGTAGCTATACTAACAAGTAAATCTAAACACTAAACCGTTGTAGAAACTTAACTGACCCTCTGAAAGAAGAGGATAACTTCTCCACTTCCCCTCAAAGGAAGATGAAGAAAAGAAGAAACAGTGCAAAGAATGCTCAAACGAGTAGACAGGCTGATAAGGATCTTTATTACTAGAGAAAGGTAAATACTTACTGTAATCTGTCTCCTCGACCGGTTGGTCCGCAACTAAAATCGCGAAAAGCCGATAAAACCCCGGGTGGGAATCGGGACTGGACTGGAGATCCTCAAGGAACAACAATTAGCAGGTAAGTCTAATTTCTCTTTCCTCATCGTCCCTCCAGTCCAGTCCCTCACCGCTGGGATGTAACAGAGCAGTACACTAATGGGAGGGACCTGCCCAACCGGACCGCAAAACCGCCGACCTGAAACAGGCATCCCTCGCCGTCTGGACATCGAGCCGGTAATGTCTACTGAAGGTATGCAAGGACCACCACATGGCTGCCTTGCAAATTTCAATCAGCGGAACCAAACCATGTTCCATCCACAACACCACCTGAGCCCTTGTGGAATGAGCCTGCAAACCTAAGGGCACTTGCCGACCTTGCAAAATATAAGTTGACACACCTAGAAATAAAAGCCTTGGCCACTGCTTCGCCTCTACGCGGACCACCAAAAAGAACAAAACAAACGTTAAGATTTGCGAAAGGACTCTGAAGCCTTCAAATAATCACGGAGAACTCTTTACGTCCAACAAACGCAAACTACGGTCAGCCACGCTGCCCCTAAAGACCTCAACACTGATAAGGACACTGACTGATTCACATGAAACGGCAAAACCACCTTTGGTAGAAAAGAAGGAACGGGACGCAATGCCACTTTCCCCTGAAAAAAGTCAAACGGTTCTCTACAGGACAAAGCCTGTAATTCCAAAACTCGCCGTGCAGAAAAGATTGCTACTAGAAAGACTGTCTTTAGAGTCAGATCTTTAATAGAGGCCGGATTCAAGGGTTCAAAGGACTGCCTCGTCAACGCCCCCAGCACCAAATTGAGATCCCACGGAGGAATCACTACCCTGCGTGGAGGCCGCAACCAAGACACCACTCTCAGGAAATGCAAAACATCCGGATGAGAATCCAAGGGGACCCCATGAATCTTACCGCAACAAGAAATAGCTGCCAACTGCACTCACAAAGAGCTGGCTGCCAGCCCCTTATCAAAACCATCCTGTAAGAAATTCAAAACCACTGGAATTGATACCGTGGAAGGACGCATCTCTTTGACTGTACACCACTCTTCAAAAATACGCCAAACACGAACATAAGCTAAGGAAGTTGACCTTTCCCTGGCCAAGAGTAAAGTAGAAATTACTGCACTAGAGTAACCCTTCTTTAACTGTGCCCTTTCAATAGCCAAGCCATAAGCGAGAACTGAGCCACCTGAGGCATGCGAAGAGGACCCTGCAACAGGAGATTCTCCCGAATCGGTAATTGCCACGGCTGCCCATCGAGAAGATACACCAAGTCTGCGTACCACGGACGATGCGGTAAAATTACATATCCCTCATGTGCTTCGATGCGCTGAACCACCCGGCCTATGAGGGTCCACAGAGGAAAGACATACAGGAGACCCTGCAAGGGCCACTGTTGCAGCAAGGTATCCAGACCCTTGGACATCCTTTTCCTTCTCCTGCAGAAAAAGCGGTTGATCTTGGCCGTCTGAAAGGTCGCCATGAGATCCATTATGGGCATTCCCCACTTGCTGACCAACTGCGCAAAGACTTCCGGATGAAGCTCCCACTCTCCGGGATCCACTTGAACTCGGTTGAGGTAATTGGCCATTACATTGTCCGATCCCGCTATGTGCGCCACTGACAGAGCCTGAAGACGAGGCTCTGCCCACTCAAATAGGGCTTCTGCTTCCTCTTCCAAAGCCGTGCTGCCCGTGCCCCCTTGACAATTGAGGTACGCCACCACGTATGCACTGTCTGAGAATACTCAAACTGCACAACCCCGCAAACTGGACTTGAAAGCGCACAGTGCTAGAGCAACTGCCCGTAACTCCAGCCGATTGATGGACTACTAGACCTTCTGCATGCTACATTCCCCCTGCGTGAAGAGCACCCTGCAATGAGCTCCCCAGCCCGCCAGACTGGCATCCGTCAACACTGGAACCCACTGCGGCTGCTCGAGGGGCATGCCCACCGCCAACTTCTCCGGACGAAGTCACCACTGAAGAGACGCCCAACTCTCACTGGACAAGGCAGATGCTTGTTCAGAGAATCCCTCTGGTGAGACCAGCGAAGGAGCAAAGTCCTCTACAAGGGACACATGTGCACCCTAGCCCAAGGTACCACATCCAACGTAGCTGCCATAGTTCCCAGCACTCGAAGATACTGACACGCTGACGGCGCCGGCCGCTTCAAAAAACTGCGCACCAGGAACCGCAGCCCTTGGGCTCGAGGCTCCAGCAAGAACACCGCTCTGACCTGTGTGTCGAACCAAACCCCCAATTATTCCAGACTCAGAGGGTAACAATCGGCTCCAGGCGACATCGACCACCCAACCAAGACTTTGCAGGAGCTGTACCACTCTGGTTGTAATCCGCACACACTCAGTTCTCGACTTAACCAAGCGACGAGATAAGGGTGAACTAGAACACTCTCTCTGCAAAGAAATGCCGCTGCCACCAGCATTACTTTGGTGAAAGTCCGTGGAGCTGTTGCCAAACCGAACAGCAAGGCCTGGAATTGAAAATGACCCCACGGCACCACAAACCGTAAGAACCTTTGATGATCTGGCCTGATTGGAATGTGCAGATAGCTTCGGTGAGATCAAGAGACATCAAGAACTCTCCCCATCATACTGCCACTATTACAGAATGCAACGTTTCCATGCGGAAATGCGGCACTCAAAGACAACGGTTCACACCCTTGAGGACGAGAATCGGGCGAAAAGCCCCATCTCTTTGGCACCACGAAACAAACAGTATCGCCCGCAACCACACTGCTCTTGTGGGACCGGAACGACCTCTCCCAGCTGCAGTAGGCGTGACAGACTCGCCCGAACTGCCAACTCCTTCCATCACCGCAAGGGGAGAGAAAAAAAGAGTCACGTACCGGCCAGGCAAACCCGAGGGAATAGTCTTCTCGAATGACCTCCAAGACCCATTGGTCAGATGTTATCTGGACCCAGGCTGGGAGAAAATCCCGAAGACGACCCCCTACGGGCTGAATCCCTACCTGGATCCCCCTCGCTTCATTGCGCTTTCAAAGCCGGCAGGAGAAGGACTGGTGAACACTCGGTCCACTCTGTGGAAACCTCTAAAACCTTGACCTCGAAAGGGGTATCTTCCTCTCTGAAAAGCCCCCAAACATGAGGTCCGAAAACGTCTAAAATCCCAACACTGACCCCTCGCAACTGCTCCGGTCCGTCCCGGCTTTGACTTATCTTCTGGTAAAAGACTTCCTTTTGACTCCCCCAAATCCTTGACTAGCTTGTCAAGATCTTCACCGAACAGCAGCTTTCCCTTAAAGGGGAGTTTGCTCAGCCTCGACCAGGAGGAGCTATCTGCTGCCCAATTTCTTAGCCAAATATACCAACGTGCCGCCACCAGAGAACATATCATAAGATATGCCATACTGGGTCAGACCAAGGTCCATCAAGCCCAGTATCCTGTTTCCAACAGTGGTCAATCTAGGTCATACGTACCTAGCAGTTTCCTCAGTGCTTGTATTGGGTCAAGCATGGATATCCTGGGTCCCTTTTTAATAACGGTTTATGGACCTTTCTCCAGGAACTTGTCCAAACCTTTTTTAAACCCAGCTACACTAACAGCCTTTACTACATCCTCCGGTAACAAATTCCAGAGTTTGATTACACGTTGAGTGAAAAAATATTTTCTTATTAGTCTTAAGTAGTTTACCCTGTAGCTTCATTGCATGTCCCCTAGTCTTTCTATATTCTGATAACGTAAACAATCGATCTACGTTTGCCTGTTTCACTCCATTTATTAATTTATAGACTTCTATCATATCTCCCCTCAGCCGTCTCTTTCCCAGGTTAAAGAGCCCTAATCTTTTTAGCCTTTTCATAGGGGTATCCTTCCATTCCCTTTACCATTTTGGTGGCTCTTCTCTGAATCTTTTCTAATAACGCTATATCCTTTATAACATACGGCGACCAGAAATGAACACAATATTCAAGGTGCGGTAGCACCATGGAATGATACAGAGGCATTATAATATCCTTTGTTTTATTTTCCATTCCTTTCCATATGATACCTAGTATTCTATTTGCTCTCTTGGCTGCCGCTGCACACTGGGCGGAGGGTTTTAACACATTATCTACAATGACGACAATCATTTTCCTGGGTGGTGGTTCCTAATATGGAACCTTGCATCGAGTAACAATAGCTTGGGTTGTTCTTTCCTAGGTGCATAACTTTGCATTTGTCCACATTAAATTTCATTTGCCATTTTTGATGCACCGTCTTCCAATTTTATCAAGATCCTCTTGCAATTTTCCACAATCCTCATCAGTTTTAACAACTTTAGTTTTGTCTCATTTGCAAATTTGATAACCTCACTCGTTATTCCCTTTTCCAGGTCATTTATGAATATGTCAAAAAGCAGCGGACCCAGCACAGATTCCTGTGGTACACCACTATTCACTTATCTCCATAGGGAAAATTGGCCATTTAGCCCTACCCTCTGCTTTCTATCTTTTAACCAGTTCCTGATCCACAATAGCACACTGCCTCCTATCCCATGACTCTTTAGTTTTGCCAAAAGTCTCTGATGAGGAACCTTGTCAAAGGCTTTCTGAAAGTCCAGATACACTATATCAACCGACTCACCTTTGTCCACCTGTTTAGTAAGACAAGATCTTCCTCATCTAAAACCTTGTTGGCTGTCTCCCATTAGGCCATGACTATCTACATGCTGAGTAATTTTGTTCTTTATGATGGTTTCTACCATTTTTCCCGGTACTGACATCAGGCTCACCAGTCTGTAGTTTCCCGTATCACCCCCGGAACCCTTTTTAAAAATTGGGGTTACATTGGCCATCCTCCAATCTTCAGTTTCCCAGAAGATTTTAATGATAGTTCACAGATTACTAATAGCATGTCTGCAATCTCATATTTCAGTTTTTTCAACACCCTTGGATGTATATCATCCGGTCCAGATGATTTGCTAGTCTTCAGTTTATCATAGTAACATACATAGTAACATAGTAAATGACAGCAGATAAAGACCAGCATGGTCCATCCAGTCTGCTCAGCAAATATACAGCAAGAGTAGGTGCACCCTTCGCTCCGTGCAGGCCACCCCTCCACATGTTTTTGTTTAGGGGTGGACCCACCACTCCATGTAGGACACCCCTATTTATTGAGAAGTTAGATGGTTCAGTTTATTTTGGTTTTATCCTGTTGCTATAAAGGGATCCGCAGTGCTTGTCCCATGCTGTTTTGAATTCCGTCACCGTGTTTGTCCCCACCACTTCCATTGGGAGAGCATTCCAAGCATCCACCACCCTTTCAGTGAAAAAATATTTCCCGACATTGCCTTTCAATTTTCCACCTTGCAGCTTCATGTTATGCCCTCTAGTTTTGCAGCTTCCCCGTCTTTGAGAGAGGTTCGTTCCTCTAAGTATTTAAAGGTCTGAATAATATTTTTCCTACCCCTCCTCTCCTCTCCTCCAAAGTGTACATATTTAGGTCTTAAAGTCTCTTCTCATAGGGTTTCTTACACAGGCTCCAAATCATTTTAGTCGCCTTCCTCTGAACAGTTTCCAGTCTTTTTACATCTTTTGCAAGATATGGCCTCCAAAACTGAACACAGTATTCCAAGTGAGGCCTCACCAGCGACCTGTACAGTGGCATAAGTACCTCTTCCTTTCTGCTGGTAATCCCTCTTTGTATGCAGCCCAACATCCTCCTGGCTTTTGTCACCGCCTTGTCGCACTGTTTTGCCACCTTGAGATCAGACCAAGGTCTTTCTCTTGAACCATGCACACCAACCTCTCGCCCCCTATTGCATACATTTCCCTTGAACTTCTGCTACCTAAGTGCATGACACTGCACTTTTTCGCATTAAATTGTAATTCCCAAGCATTAGACCATTCTTCCAGCTTTTGTAGATCTTTCCTCATGTTACCCACTCCCTCGGGGAGTCCACTCTGTTGCAAATTTGTGTGTCATGTGCAAAAAGACAGACTTACGAGGGGTGTCCGATATTAAAGGTACAGGCCAAAATTACACTAACATTTGTATTTAAAGAAATTATTCAATACATTCCACCAAAAACTACATACGTTTGTTTACTTATCCATATAATCGCTGTAAAAAGACATTTATCACAGCATGACACTAGTTTGAACATCCCTTCACGGTACAGTTGCGTGTCAAGTTGCTAGAAGTAGTCCTTAATGGTGTCTTGCAATTCCTCCAGATCCGCAAAGCATTTCCCCACCAAGAATTTCTTCAAAGGTCCGAATAAATGAAAATCCGAAGGGGCTAAGACCGGACTATACGTATTCCATATGTGGAGTTGGTATGATTGCCACCTCTACCTTTAATAATCGGACACCCCTCGTAGTTGTAATACATCTTCCCAATGTATCGATATTTCCGACAATTCTTTCGCACCTTTAAATACCACTTCAGTCATGGGTAACATCCCTACATCTTCCTCAGTAAAGACCGAAGCAAAGAATTCATTCAGTCTCTCCGCAATCGCCTTGTCACCTCTTAGTGCCCCTTTAACCCCTCTATCATCTAATGGACCAACTGATCTCTCACAGGTTTTTTGCTACGAATGTATTTGAAAAAGTCTTTATTACGCGTTTTTGCTTCCACAGCAAGCTTCTCATATTCTCCCTTTGCCTGCCTTATCAAATGTCTTGCATTTAATTTGCCAGTGCGCTTGTGCTGTTTTCAGTTTGTCGTTTAGCTCTCTTTTTTCATTTCCTGAAAGATGCTTTTTTGGCAACTCTGACCTCACCTTTAAACCATGCTGGCAGTTTTTTGGACTTCCTTCTACTTTTCTTAAAGCGTCAATAGAGCCGGTCTGGGCTTCCAAGATAGCATAGTTACTCACCTGTATCAGGTGATCTCCGAGAACAGCAGGAATTTAGTCTTCACATATGGGTATTGTCGGTACCGACAGTCTGCGCGGGAACGCTCCCCAGCATCCAATAGGAACGCTTTTGGAAGCATTCCTCAGCACATGCGCGCTGCCTTCCCACCTTTCCAACTGTCCCTCTTCAGTTAAGTTTGTAGCTGAGTGAAAGGATAGAGGGAGAGAGGAAAGAGACAGAGAGATAGAGAGACAACTCCTAGGGAAGGTGGGTGGGTTGTGACGACTAAATTCCTGCTGTTCCCGGAGATCACCTGTTACAGGTGAGTAACTACACTATCTCCAGGAACAAGCAGGAATGTAGTCTTCACATATGGGGACTCCCTAGCTGAAGATGCCAGGGAGATGACCCCCAGGAAGCTGCCACCTATGGTGAGGTGGGCCATGCTTCCTCCCATGGATCTCTGGCATCCCACCAGGGTTGGTGGGTAGGCTTTGTATTAGGTTTGAAAGAGATTTTGAAGAACAGCCTGGCCAAAGGCGGCATCCCAACAGGAGGCTTTATCTAGGCAGTAGTGGGCTGTAAAGGTATGTACCGAAGCCAAGGTGGCTGCTCGACAAATGTCATCAATAGACACAGAGTGAAGGTTAGCCATAGAGGCTGACATGGCTCTCACATTATGAGCTGTGACATGGCCTTGAAGAGGAAGACTCTTACTCTCATTAGAAAAGGCTATGCATTGTGCAATCCATTTGGATAACGTCCACTTGGAGACTGGAAGTCCCAAATGACTAGCATCAAAAGCAATAAAAAATTGAGAAGATTATGTTGCTGTGTTCTTTGTAAGTAAAAAGCTAAGGCTCTTTTACAGTCCAAAGTGTGAAGGTTCTTCTCTGCATTAGAGACATGAGGCCTCGGAAAGAATACAGGAAGATAAATTGCTTGATTTAAATGAAAAGGCAAAACCACCTTTGGCATAAAGTGTGGATGAGTTCTGAGGACAACCTTATCATGGTGAAACCTAGTGTAAGGAGGATCAGCCACTAACGCTTGCAATTCACTAATGCGACGTGCAGAGGTGATTGCAATTAGGAAGATGACCTTCCAGGACAAAAAAAAACTTTAGGGTAGTAGTGGCTAAAAGCTCAAAAGGCAGTTTCATGAGCTGCCCGAGAACTAGATTTAAATCCCACGCCACCGGTGGTGGTTTGATGGGAGGTTTTGTTATAAGACCACTTCTCAAATCTGGATATGAGAGGATGAGAGGAAATTGGTTGTCCATTTAGAGGCTTATAGGAAGCTGTAATTGCGCTAAGATGGATTCTTAATGAATTGCTCTTTAGACCTGAATTTGATAAATGAAGTAGATACTCTAGTATCGACTCCAAAGGTATCAACAGGGGGTTTAACCCCTTCTGGGAACACCATATAGTAAAACGTTTCCACTTGAAGACGTAAGATAGTCTTGTGGAGGTTTTCTAGACACCTGAAGGATATCCTTTACCTGTTGGGAAAGGTTGAGATCCTGAAGATTTAAGCTCTCAGCAACCAGGCCGTGAGATGCAGGGACTGGGGATTCAGGTGCCATAGCGTCCCGCTCTCTTGGAAAAGGAGATCTGGAACACAGCCTAACTCCAGAGGTGCAGCTTGAGAGAGATGTAGAAGCAGGGGATATCACGTTTGATGTGGCCACCGTGGCGCTATGAGGATCATACGACCTCTGTCTGACGTTTGAAAAGTGTTTTGGGGATGAGGAGAATGGGTGGAAAGGCATAGAGAAGTCCTGACCCCAGTGAAGGAGGAAGGCATCCCTTGCCTGGCAACTGTGAGCCGGAATCCTGGAACAGAACCGGGGAAGTTTGGCATTCAGTGGACTTGCAAAGAGGTCTATGTCTGGAGTTCCCCAGATGTAAAATACCTTTGTCACCTGGTCTGGGGGAGAGACCATTCGTGAGGCAGCAGTACTCGGCTGAGTTTGTCTGCCCAAAGGTTTTGAATGCCTGGAAAATATACCACGAGGTGAATTTGATGCTCTCTGGCGAGGGCTCAAAGTCGTAAAGCTTCGTTGCATAAAGACAGAGAGCCTGTTCCGCCCTGCTTGTTCACATAGAACATGGCTACTTGATTGTCCGTTTGGACTAGGACTGTCTTGTAGCTGAGCTGGGCATGGAATACTCGAAGAGCTAAATAGATTGCTCTTAATTCCAGGTGGTTTATGTGAAGACAAGCCTCCTGTGGAGTCCAGGTGCCCTGGTAGAAAGATGATGCAGGTGTGCTCCCCAACCCACCTGCGAATCATCTTTTAGGGTGGCCTGGAATAGGGGTTGTCGGAAAGGAGACCCCACTGAAAGATTCTACAGTGATTGCCACCATTGAAGGGACAAGATCAGTCGATGAGAGTTTGCCATCTTGTCTGACAATCGTCCTGTGGCCTGTGTCCACTGTTGATAGGGTCCACTGGGCTGCTCGCATGTGGAGGCGAGCATAGGGAACTACATGGATTGTGGATGCCATGTTTCCCAGTAACTGTAGCAGTTTGAGCAGTTAGGGAGGATTTTCCGGCTGCTTGAGAAGCTAGTTGCACTATGCGAAGACACTGGGCGTGTGGAAGGAAAGCCCTTGACTGTCTTATCTAGACAGGCTCTTAAGAACTCCAGAGACTGGGAAGGAACAAGTTGGAATTTTGGGAAGTTTATTACCAATCCCAAATACTGGAGGATTCGCATTGTGCGAAACAGTGCAAAGCTGGCCTCTGCAACTGTGGGGGCTCGAATGAGCCAGTCGTCCAAGTAAGGAAAAACGAATATCCCTAGGGTTCTCGCAGGAATGCAGCTAATACTGCCATGCACTTCGTGAATACTCTTGGTGCGGAAGCCAGACCAAAGGGAAGAACCCTGTATTGGAAGTTTTTTCCCTTCAAAAGGAATCCTAAGAACTTCCTGTAATCTGGATGGATCAGAATGTGAGTGAGTATATGCATCCTTTACGTCTAGAGAGCAAAGCCAATCCTGACTGTGAAGGTATGGCAGCAGAGTTCCTAGAGAAATCATTTTGAACTTCTCTCAGAGCAGGTATTTGTTCAATTCTCTGAGGTCTAGAATGGGTCCGTGTCCGCCTGTTTTTTTTGGAATAAGAAAATAGGGGGAGTAGAACCCTGTACCCTGCTGGAGAATGGGTACCTTCCTCTATTGCCCCTTGGGCAAGAAGTGTTGAGACCACGTGATCCAACAGATTGTCTGCAGATGTCTGGGAATTGAACTGCCTTAAGATTGTAGGAGGGGGCATGCTGTAAAAATGAAGCCTGTACCCCTCTCCTACAAAGGACAGAGTCCAATTTTCTGCTGTTATTTAGTGTCATATGTTGGCAAAATGACAGACTGCCTGGAATATTTAGGGGTTCTGGACCCCTCAGAGGCAGGAAGGCCAAGCTCTCTAGGAAGGAGTCAAAGCCCTTGAGGGGATGAACCTGCGGAGCTGGTTGAGCTCTCGGGCCTTTTGGCTTCTTCTGTAGTTTGAATTGCTGTTGTCCCCTTTGGGCAACTCGACTATGAGCTTGGCTTTGCTGGGTATAGGATGGATAAAACTTCCTCTTTTTGCTGAAAGAGGGTTTCTTATAGGGTTTCTTTTTGGCTGGAGTGGCTGTAGATTTTGACAATCTATCTAAGGTGATATTGTCAGCATCTATCTCATTAGCCTTTTCCTGCCAATTCTTGCCAAAGAGGTTTTCTCCTGTGCAAGGGATGTTGCCTAATTTATCCTGTACCCAAATCTCCAAGTCTGATGCCTGAAGCCAGGCAATCCGTCGTGCACCAATGGCAATAGCAGAGGTTCTGCTGATGCATTCAAAGCAATCAAAGGCTGCACGATTAACAAATTTGGAGACATCTTGAGCATGCCTGACAAGCGTAAGGAAGTCTTGTCATCTGTCATCTGGGAGAAGTGGGCTCATAAGCTCCAAATGTCCTGTTACCTCATTGAGGAACATACCCATATACAAGATACATGAGCTGATCCTAGCTGAAAGCATGGAAGCTTGAAAGGTTCGACGCCCAAAAGCATCAAGAGTCCTGCATTCACGACCTGGAGGATTGGATGCATGTCTCTTTGCACTTTTCATCCTACGCATGGCTGACTCCACTACCATGGAATGGTGTGGCAGCTGAGTCTTTTGAAAACCAGGACATGGCGGAACTCGATACATGGTATCAAGCCTCCTAGAATGAGGAGATGTGATCAAAGGTGTCTCCCACATTCTGAGCATCAAATCATGGAGAATTTCATGAATGGGCAGAGTGGCTGCCTCCCTTTGGAGCTTTAGGATATTGGAGAATTTCCAATTCCTTTGGCTCTAGGTTCCTTTTCAGGAGCTACCATGATTGAAAGGCCTTTGGCAACATCACGAATAAAATCCTAAAAGGGAGGCGGAGCCAGCACGTCTGCAGCATGGCGGTGTGAGTGAGGATCTCCTGGGCCCCACTGCACTAATCCTGACCGTTTCAGTTATTGTCTGCAGAATTAGCCTACCTGAACTGCTGAAGTCCCAGGGGATTATGTCAGTCAGCAAGCAGACTCGACTCGAATTCCCAAATCCGACGCCAGTGGGCACAAAAAGAACTAAGTCGGACCCGTTGTCACCGCGCAAGATGGCATCGCAGCATGAAGCTGCAGAGGGCATGCAAGAATTGTTAAAGGAGGTACATGCGATTCACAGTAGGGTTGATGCAAATGGTGATACCCTAAATGCAGTGCAGTCGGATTTGAAGGAGTTGAGCGCCCAGTTGCAATCGCTTACATTGAGAGTGGAGAAAATGGAGGGGGCCGCGGCTAAAAGCGAGGAACGTTTTGCACAGATGCCAAGAATCCTACGTAAGCTGGAGTGGTTAGAAAAGAACTACGAGGATATGAACAACAGAGCGCGGCGCAGTAATATTCGGATCGTCGGCCTCAAGGAGGGGGTAGAAGGTGGAGACCCGATCAAGTTTTTGGAGGCGCTAATACCCAAATTGCTCAAAATGGAGTTTTCCTGCCCGTTTGAGCTGGAGCGGGCCCATCGTATCCCCACGTCGTCCAACTCGCGAGGCCAGGCACCGCGCCCGATGATTTTGTGTGTCCTGAGACACCAACAAGCAATGCAGATTCTTGCGGCTGCTAAGAACTGCCGGCAGCTGATGTATGAGGGCCAGAAGGTAGCCCTATACCCGGACTTCAGCAAACCGACCGTTGAGAAACGTAAGCAGTTCCTAGCACTGAGGCCGCGCTTACAGAGATTGCAGGCAAGATATGGCCTAATTAATCCAGCGCGCTTTAAAGTCACTCTCAATAATGTGACCAAGTCGTTTGAAGATCCTGCGATTTTGGCGCAATACATAGAAGATCAAGAAGCGCTCATCATGCATACGTGACTGTTCACTGACTCACAGGTTGTTCGCATCTATATGCCTCTAAGTTGCCCGTGGGCCTTGAAAGTGTTTTATTGGCCTGACCTTCTGGTTGGATGTTCTCAGCATGGCTGAGTCGAGGCCCCGGCCCTATGTTCGAGCCCACTCTTCTGGCCTAATAGGAGTGAGGCTGGGCCGGATGACCAACAGTATCCCCTATAGCATGGTGATGGTTTGTGTCAGAAATCTCACTTTTTACTGAACTGTGTCGCACGACATGTTTAACTTCCATTGGTGACGGGAACCGCTGTGCAGCAACAGTCTTGCTGTCTCGTCAGGTGGGTGTGGGGTGGGGGTAAGGGGATGGGACGGTTCTCAGAGGGAAATTATGGGTTATATTGGTATGTGTTATTTAGCATCAGTGTTATGTTTTGATATATTTGATTATGGCTAACGAATTAAACCTCTTATCCTTGAATGTAAAGGGTATCAAGACACCAATGAAACGAAAGAAAATATTAACATACTGCGTGAAGCAGCGCGCTGATATAGCTTTTCTCCAGGAAACGCATCTCTCAGCCTTGGAGACCAAGGTTTGGGTTAGTTGGCTGCTCCCCAGCGGTCCAGAAGAGGAACGGGGTTGCTATTCTAGTGCGTAAGACTCTGGGGGCGGAGATACTGCGGTCCAGCAGCGACATCGCTGGAAGGTGGGCCATTACTCTCCTCCAGATTGGGAAATTTAAATGTGTATTAGTTAATATATATGGTCCTAACAAAGACGACCCTAATTTTTTCTGTGAATTGAATTGCACAATGCAAGGGGCAAATGAAGCTCCCATAATTCTGGGCGGAGACCTCAATTTGGCCCTAGATTCCCTAATAGATCGTAGTCCAGGGAGGATCAGTAAGAGGGCGAGAGCGGATATTGCCCTCTCTAGCCTCATGGAAGACTGTGGGTTAGTGGACATATGGAGGCTGCTACACCCAGTCGATAAAGAATACACCTTCTACTCCCCAGTCCATAACTCTTTCTCTCGTATAGATTACTTCTTGGTCTCCAAGTCTCTGGTTGCGAGCAGCTGTGAAGCGGAAATACTGAGTATGACTATCTCTGATCATGCTGCAATCACGGTAAAGATCAAGCTACATGATCCTTCATGCTTGGGCTCAAATTGGTCATTCAATAGGGCCTGGCTGGCGGAACCCGACTTTCTGAAGGATTTGCGTTCCACTGTGAGGTCCTATTTTGAAGTTAATAGGATTCAGGATACGGCGGGATGGGCTTGGTGGGAAGCCTTTAAGGCCTCGCTCCGGGGAACTATTACCAGTTATAAGATTAAAGAAAATAAAAAACGGAAAGCTCAAATGGCAGCTTTGGAAGCCCAAATAAAAGCCGGGGAAAGATTGTGGTTTAAATGCCCTAATGCTGCTACCCTGAGGCGGCTCCAAAAGTTGAGGTTTGATTATAACGCGAAGTTGAGCTCCGAAGTAGAACATCATATGATGCAGCAGTCCGCTCGTTAACATATTGAAAGTAATAGGGCTAGTAAGTCATTAGCGAATGCCCTTCGAGGGAAGCGAGAAAAATCCCGAATCTCCTCGCTCATCGACAATAATCAGGCCCGCATAGTTGAGGATGAACAGATCTTGCATGAGTTCTCCCAGTATTATGCCAAGCTATACTCTGAGGTCAAGGCGGAACCGGCAGCAGTTTCAAGCTTTCTGGAGAAACTCACACAGCCTAAATTGATGGCTGCGCAAGCTAAGCAGTTAGGAGAGCCCTTTTCCCTTAAAGAAATTCGAACGGCACTCAATTCTATGCCGAGAGGTAAGGCGGCAGGACCTGATGGGCTGCCGGCAGAGCTTTACAAAGCCCTCGGGGCTGAACTGGGCCCCTACTTAGTGACCTACTACGAGTGGCTAGTGCAGGAACAGGAGTGTGTGGGCAACTTCTCGGAAGCCATGATAGTAGTACTGGAAAAGCCTGGTAGAGATCCCAGTTATGTTACGAATTACAGGCCCATCTCCCTCTTAAATGCAGATTATAAAGTCTATGCCAGTATTCTGTTGGTGATCTTATACATCCTGACCAATCTGGGTTTATTCCCGGCAGAGCGACCACCGATAATGCGTGGCTACTATGTAACCTGTTGGACAAGGCTGCAGGAGAGGAATTACCATATATTGCCCTTTCCCTTGATGCCGAAAAGGCATTTGATAGGCTGGAGTGGCCCTTTCTCTTCTCTGTTCTAGAGTGGTTTGGCCTAGGGGGTGAGTTTATACGGAAAGTACGTGTACTGTATAGGCAGCCGAGTGCTAGAATTCTTGCTAATGGTGTGCTCTCTGCTCCCTTCCTCCTGCACAGAGGAACCAGGCAGGGTTGCCCTCTCTCCCCACTGCTTTTTAACCTGGCGCTAGAACCTTTAGCTATCGCCATTAGGCAAAGCACTGATGTAACCGGCTTTCCGTGTGGGGAAGTCCAAGTGAAACTTTCGGCCTTTGCTGACGACCTCATCCTGTTTACGCAACCACGTGAAGTATCATGGCTTTTGGAATTGATCGAAGCCTATTCGGGTCTTTCGGGGTATAAAATCAACGGGACCAAGTCGGTTGCATTTCCGCTCAACAGCTGTTCCAACTCTAGTATGATGGCCCCGTTTCCCTTCCGCTGGGAAACGGGGTGCGTTAAATATCTAGGAGCATATTATTGCATCTCCTGGGACCGAATGTTACAAGCAAATATAGACGAGATTATCCAATTGATACGCCATAAAACCCTAGCTTGGTCCCCCCTGCGGTTTACATGGTGGGGTAGACTGGAGATTATTAAAATGTCGTTGACACCCAAGATTAACTACATCCTTGGCATGCTTCCTGTCACTCTCCCATCCAAAATTTATTCAGATATCGAGAGATGTCTCTTATCTTTTCTCTGGAATGGGGCCCAGCATCGCATCGCCAGTAAAATGCTCAAGGCACCCAGGGAGCAAGGGGGTGTACACTTCCCAGATATACAATGGTATCATCATGCCCTCTTGCTGAAGCAAGGGGCGTGGTGGCTAGACGGCGACAAAAGTGACCGCAGTCCAAGCTGGCTAGCAGTAGAGATGGCTATGGCCAGCCCTTACCCTCTACAATATATGCTGGGGGCTTTATGTCCCATCGACTCAGGGGGGGGGGGGGAAAAGAGTACTTCAGGCCACTCAGGAGGCTTACTTAGCATTAGCTCAGGCAGCGGGTGGTGATGGCAAGCCCTCTAAGCAGACCCCCTTATGGTGGAACCCCCAATTTTGACTCGGAGGGCAGAAGTTTGCCTGGCGTGCATGGCAGGCAAAGGGGATATGGGTAGTAGACCATCTGATCAGCGGGCATAGCTGGAAAAGTTTCGCGGCCCTCCGTGCGGAATTTTCTCTCCCGAGTGCCTGTTTTCTCCGCTGGACGCAGCTTAAACACTGCATGGTGTCAAAAAATTATTGTGCCCAAGGCGCTCCCAGCTGACGCCAAGATACGCAAAAGGCTTCGTGAGATGTTTGACCAAAAAGGGCTGGTCTCCAAGATATATGATATGTTTCGGCGGTATGGATCATGCCAACCGGTGGGATTAACTAAGGTGTGGGAGGTTGAGACAACCTGTTCTTTACCTTCCCTGTCTTGGAAAATACTATGGGGACCCATAACACGGGACTCAAGATCAGCTGCAATCACGCAATCGATGTACTTTGTTCTGCATAGGGCCTATGTGACCCCTGTAAAACTCTCTAAATGGGATAAATCTATTACGGGCAAATGCTGGTCTTGTCAGGATGGACTTGGCACATTTGCTCACATGTTTTATGATTGTCCATTTGTGGCTAGGTTCTGGGTGGGCATTTGGGGCAAAATCCAAATTGTGCTGGGTATTACAGATGAATTATCCCGGAATGTGGTCTATCTGCATTCACTTCCTCTGGGACTTCCCAAAGTGGAGCGTTTTCTGTTGAATTATATGATTGCAGTCGCTCTTAAAATGATTTTATTGAACTGGAAAAATTTTCAGCGCCTGCACCCAAACAGCTGGTGGGGGCAAGTATGTAGATACTCACAATATGAGAAGTTGTATAGTAAACTCCATTTTCCTGAGAGTGGTTCTTCACTCAGAGAGATGGGCACTGCTGGACCGATTCCGTTGATCGGTCCTCCTATGCTCCCGGGGGATGCCCTTATGTAGCCACTTTGGCCAATTAGAAGCGGTCTTATATTTTGGTTGTGGAAAGCTGTTCTGTTTTGCCTTATCAAACGTGTCTCTCTGTATCTCTTCCCTGAGAACCGGGGGGTTGAGGGAGGGGGGGGTGGGATTCATTGTTGGGTTGCAAATGGGATCTTTGTATGATTGTGTTTTATGATCTGTATTGCTATAATTCCGAATAAAAAGATGTTCAAAAAAAAAAAAATCCTAAAAGGACGTCCTCTGGAGGCGACATTCTGCGTTGGGGAGAAGAGTCTTCCGGGAGAAAAACTCTGGTACCAACAGAATTATCAGACTCATCGGAATCGGAGGATTCGCAGTATCTCTGATCACAATGTTCATGTAAGGCACAGTCCCGGTATCGATTGAAGTTGGTACCGAGTTGATCCAGTACCGATCTTTCCATGCCAGGCAAAGACAGCATGGGAAGAATTCCCACTGGGGCCGGTACCGCCGGTGTCGGTGCCAGTGCCGGTATCTGTGCCGGTACCGGTGTCCGTTCAACCATTGGTGTCAACGGTACCACAGCTGTGAGGAGAGCTGCAATATTGCGCTTGATAGCGAGGAATCTCAGGTTTATCGACACTGCCGATGCCTGGATGTCGGTACCGGTGAAGACGGCCGGGACCCCTGAGCATGGCACCAGTAGTTCTGTCGAGGCCGAAGCCTCGAGAACATCCTGGAACCCCATTGATGCTTTGGAGGCCGAAGCCTCCTGCCAGGGCTGTTTTGCCGGTGTGGTTCCCTCAAGGGCAATGCCCATGGCCTCTCAATGCTTTGCAGGAGAGCTACCTTTTGAGGACTGGCTTTTATGTTTAGTTACCTGAGATCCATGGGAGGAAGCAGAGGCTCTTGAAGACGTCGATGCAATGGTCCTGGCATCCGAAGAAAAGAGGGTACCGAGCTTTGCAGCCCAGTTCTGTCTTCCTCTTTTAGTCATTCCCATACAAGAGACACTCAGATGGAGAATGGTCAGGGCCTAAACATTTAAGACACCAGTCATGGGTGTAGGTGACGGAAATGGTACCGCCACACTTAGTGCATTTTTTTTTTAAACCACTAGCTGGTTTTTCCATCTTTAAGGAAAAATGGGGCCAAGTGCCCAAAATGGCGCCTAGCACTGAAAAAGAAAGTTTCTGAAGAGAAACAATTCAGAATTTTATATTTTTTTTTTAAAGAAAAAAAAGAAAAGAACCGGTGGTACCGGTAGGCGTTGTGCGGAGGCAAGCACAGCCACAAGAAAACAAGATTAAAGAAGAAATTTTCTGCGGTGACAAGGTATGAGTCCTGTTGGCTCCGCGGAAAACGAAAAACTGAAGAGGGACAGTTGAAAAGGCGTGAAGGCAGCGTGCATGTGCTGAGGGATGCTCTCAAAAGCGTTCCTATTGGACGCTGGGGAGCGTTCCCACGCAGGCTTCGTCGGTACCGACAATACCCATATGTGAAGACTACATTCCTGCTTGTTCCTGGAGATAGTATTTTTCAACAACCAAGCTTGATGTAAGTCTAACCTTTGCAACTGCTCCTTTTAGTTTTTTCTTAACTAATTTTCCTCATTTTATTATAGTCTCCCTTTCGAAAGTTAAAAGGTAGTACTGCAGATTTCCTTACCATCCCTCCTCCACTAATTAAATCAAACGCGATCATGCTATGATCACTATTGCCAAGTGGCCAAAACACCCTTCTCTCTTGCACCAGATCTGGTGTTCCACTAAGGACTAGATCCAATATGGCTTCCCCTCTGGTCGGTTCATGAACCAACTGCTCCAAGCAGCAGTCATTTATTTCATCTAAGAACTTTAACTCCCTAGCATGTAATGCCGTGACACTGACCCAGTCGATACCGGGGTAATTGAAATCACCCATTATTACTGTGCTGTAACTTTTGTTAGCTTCCTTGATTTCTTTGAGCATTTCATCATCCATTTGTTCATTCTGGCAAGGCAGTCGATAGTACACCCCCACTGCCATTGCCTTACACTTTTTACATGGAATTTCAATCCACAGAGATTCTACAGCAAATTGTATTTCCTGCAAAACTTTAATCCTTTCTGACTCAATGCCCTCTAACAGAGCACAACCCCTCCACCAATTTGATCAGCTCTATCATTTCGATATAGTTTGTACCCAGTGTCCCACTGGTTGTCCTCCTTCCACCATGTCTCTGATATTCCAATCATATCTAACCTCTCATTTAGTGCTATATATTCTAACTCTCCCATCTTATTTTTTAGACGTCTAGCATTTGCATACAAGCATTTTATTCATGTTAATTTGGCTATTGGTAGGCATGGGTAATTTGGAATCTTTAGGCTCTGTCTGCTCCATACTCAAGGGCATTTGGGCTACTTTATACTTTTTTGGAATCTCTCTGCTTTTCGTAGTATCCTTCAAGGATACATTCTTCCGAACCATGCCCTCTTGTGCAACTGTCGGCTTTCCCCTATTATCTAGTTTAAAGGATACTCTCCCGCCTTTTTAAAGGTTAATGCTAGCAGCCTGGTTCCATCCCGGTTAAGGTGAAGCCCATCCCTTTGGAAGAGCCCCTCCTTTCCCCAGAATGTTCCCCAGTTCCTAACAAATCCAAAACCCTCATCCTTGCACTATAGTCTCATCCACACATTGAGGCTCCGGAGCTCTGCCTGCCTTTGGGGTCCTGCGTGTGGAACGGGAAGCATTTCAGAGAACGCTACCCTGGAAGTTCTGGATTTCAACTTCCTACCTAAAAAACTAAATTTAGCCTCCAGAACCTCCCTCCCACATTTTCCTATGTCATTTGTACCGACATGTACCAAGACAGCAGACTCCTCCCCAGCACTACCTATCTAGATGGCACGTGAGGTCTGTTACCTTTGCACCAGGCAGGCATGTTACCAGGCGATCCTCACGTCCACCACCCACCCAGCTATCTACATGCCTAATGATCGAATCACCAACTATAAATGGCTGCCCTAACCCTTCCCTCGTGGGCACATGGCCCTGGAGAAATATCCTCGGTGTGAGGCTTTTACATCACCTGGAGGACAGGTCCTAGTTACAGGATCACTTCCTGCCACGTGACCTCTCTCCTCCATGGCAACAGGGATGCTGTCAGACGAGGTGGGACTTCAGGACTGTAGGTTTCGTCTATGTACTTCTGTCTTTCTTATATCTTCGCAGTCTGCTACTCTAGCCTCTAGAGAACGGACTCGTTCCCTGAGAGCAAAGAGCTCCTTGCACCTAGTGCACACGTAAGACCTCTCACCAACCGGGAGAAAATCATACATGTGACACTCAATGCAAAACACTGGAAAGCCCCCATCTCGCTGCTGGACTGCTGTCTGTATCTTAGTTTTAAGCTTGTGTTTAGATCTGTAAGTTCTTTACTTACTAAGGATTGCTGTGGATACTTATACTAATAAAAGTGTACCTAATATGTTTAATATACCTTGTTCACCTGAAGCTTAATTAATCTCAGGTCCTTAGTGTATGACTGATTTGGCTAACGAGCTGTACCTGAGCACCTTTTCTTTAAGATGTGTAAGTACCTATAAAGCTACAAATATCCCAGGGGTGGGTGGGTAGGTGTTGGGGAGGGCGGGAGGGAAATAACACTTATTAAAAGAGGGCTGCTACACAGTACCCATGTCCTGTGCTTCTGAGGTAAGCTGTGACCAACTTCCTGGGTGATTAAGAGTCCTTGCTTGGATAGGAGTCGTCTTTCAAAATGGCCTTTTGAAGACATGCTATTGGCTAAACTTCTGCTCTGGTCATAATGGACATTGGCTAAGTAGCCCCAGACTCCAATCGAGCCATGCAAGCCAACTGATCCTGCGATTGCTCCCCTGCCTGCTGCAAGCGCTGCGACCAGCAAAGACAAGCTCTCCCCACCCATGCTCCACAAATAGAGGCCTGTAACGAGAGCGCATTGACCTCAAAGGTCTGTTTTAATAACGAGTCCACTTTCTGGATTTGACTGTCCTTTAACGAGTAGTTACTCACCTGTAACAGGTGTTCTCCAGGAGCAGCAGGAATCAGTCCTCACATATGGGTGTCATCGGCGCCGATGAAGCCCCAGCGGAGCATTTCCCCAGCTTTCCATGAAAGCCTTTGGGAATGCTGGCACGCATGCGCAGTTCCCTTCCCGCCTAAAGGTGCCATCTTACCTCAGTCAAATGACATAGCTAAGAAGAGCACACAAAAATGTAAAAACACAAACTATGTACAACTGCAACTCCAAGGGGAGGAGGGAGGGTTGTGAGGACTGATTCCTGCTGCTCCTGGAGAACACCTGTTACAGGTGAGTAACTACTCTTTCTCCAGGACCAAGCAGGAATCAGTCCTCACCACTGTTCCCTCTAAGCTGTGCGGGTGTGCGCGCGCGCACACACCTCGCCAAGCGAGCGCACATGCTTTACAACAGAGCACACGAAAATTACGGTTCTGATTCTGATAGAAAACACAGATGTCTTAAAATTTTAAAGTTGTGATTGTAATTACTAGAAATTTTCCACTTCATTTAGTAATAGTCTATTTTCATTTAATTTATATTTAATGCATATAAATACTTCGTATGAAGTCTTATCAATCAGCTGTAAATCTGTAACCCTTTTTGCTGTGTGCTACCTCCCCCCCCCCCCCCCAATCGCTTTGTACATACCCCTAATTACTGGCCGGTACAACCAACCTTACCATGTATACCAACCGCTGCTGATCACTGGAAGCAGCGGGATACAAATTGTACGCAAATAAATAAATAAATAATTTGATTAAAATCAATGTGGTATACATACTGTATGCTGACGTGTAGTCAAATTTTAAAGTATATAACTCCGAGTGTCATTATGTGGCGCACAGAAATTTAACCTTCCTTCAAAAGCGCACAGCTGATATTTTATGCGCACACAGCCTACAGAAAATTAGAGGGAACATTGGTCCTCACATATGGGAGACTCCCTAGCTCTGGGCTACCGAGCAACCCAGGCTGAACAAGAGAACTCCCTCTAGTCCCAGCAGCAAAGAAAGGCTTGTCAAGGACACAACCTCCACTGGTAGCCCAACAGAGGGTAGGAGGGCAGGAGTTGCCTAAACCTCAAAGAGATTCAGGAGTACTGCTTGGCCAAAAGCACTGTCCCTACGGGACTCCTTTTCCAGACAGTAGTGGGCTGCAAAAGTCTGGCTTGAAGACCAAGTTGCAGCCCTGCAGATGTCTACCAAGGGCACAGAGCAGAGATGAGCCACTGAGGCAGCCATTGCACTGGCACGATGGGCCGTGACCCTACTCTGCAAAGGAAGGTCAGCCGCCTTGTAAGCCCAGGTGATACAGTCAGCCACCCAGATAGACAAGGTACGCTTGGACACAGCTAACCCCAACTTATTGGGGTCAAAGGATACGAAGAGCTGGGTAGCCCTTCTATGCCCCTGCGTACGGTCAAGGTAGAAGGATAAGGCCCTCCTACAGTCCAGGGTATGCAGGACTGCTTCAGCCTGGCTTGCATGAGGCCTAGGGAAGAATGTTGGAAGAACCACCTCCTGATTGAGGTGGAAAGAGGAGACAACCTTAGGGAGGAACTTGGGATGAGTCCTGAGGACTACCCTGTTCCTATAAATCCTGGTGTAAAGCCTATCACAGACCAGGGCCTGAAGCTCACTCACTCGCCTAGCCGAGGTAAGGGCTATCAGGAAGAGTGTCTTCCAGGAGAAGAAGCGCAGTGGACAAGTAGCCATCGGCTCAAAGGGTGGGCGAGTCAGTTGCTGCAAGACCACATTCAGCTCCTACTCAGGAGCAGGACGACGGATGGGGGGCTTGAGCAAAAGCAAGCCCCTGAGAAAGCGGGACACCAAGGGGTGACCTGACAAAGAATGTCCCTCCACCAGTGAGTGGTGAGCTGCTAGAGCTGAGAGGTGGACCCGAACAGAATTGGACTTAAGTCCCTGATTTGATAAGTGCAGTAAGTACTGAAACACTACTGGCACAGTACAGGAGAAAGGATCCTCTGTACGTAGCTGACACCACACAGAAAACCTCTTCCATTTGAGAGCATAGGCTTTCCTAGTGGACTGTTTTCTAGAGGCTAGGACAACCTCCTCAACTTCCTGAGGCAGGCCCCAGGGAGCCAAGACTACCCTTGCAGCCTCCAGGCCATCAAATTGAGAGTCTTGAGATTGGGGTGTAGTAAGGAACCCTGCTCCTGAGAGAGAAGGTCGGGTTGCAACCCCAGAGGCAGTGGGGGATCCACCGCCAGTTGAAGAAGAGGAAACCAAGGCTGTCTCGGCCATCTGGGAGCTACCAGCAGGACCGAGGCCTTGTCCCGAAGAATCTTGAACAGAGTTCGGGCCACCAAGGACGTGGGAGGAAATGCATACAGGAGGCCCTGAGACCAGGACATCAGAAAGGCATCTGGTGCGATCCTCAAAGGATGTGGTTGCCTGGAGCAGAACTTGAGTAGCTGCTTGTTTAGTGGACTGGCAAAGAGATCTATCCAAGGGAGACCCCACTTCAGGAAGATCTTTTGAACCACCAAGGGATGCAGCTGCCACTCGTGGGGCTGCAGAATCCTGCTCAACCGGTCGGCCAGGCAGTTCTCCTGGCCTGGGAGGTACACCGCGTTGAGAAGCATGTGGTGCTTCAGGGCAAAGGAACAAAGGCCCTGAGTCTCTCGACAAAGGATCTGGGACCCAGTGCCGCCCTGCTTGTTCACATAAAACATGGCCACCTGGTTGTCTGTTTGAATCAAGACTGAGCGGTGAGACAGGGCTGGAGAAAAAACTCTGAGAGCCAAGCGGATAGCTCGAAGTTCCAGCAGATTGATCTGTTGGGCTGCCTCCCAGGGAGACCAGAGGCCTTGGATGCACTTGTCCAGACAATGGGCACCCCAGCCCTTCAGAGAGGCGTCGGTGGTGAGGACCACTGAGTATTCTGGCATTTGGAAGGGCATTCCTTTGAGTAGATTGGGTGGATGTAGCCACCAGCTGAGGGAGGCCAAAAGGGGTTTGGATACCTTTATCTTGTCTCATAAGTGGCCTATGGCTTGAAACCACTGAGTCCGAAGGCACCACTGTGCAGGCCTCATATGGAGCCTGGCATTGGGAGTCACATGTACTGTCGAAGCCATGTGACCCAGAAGCCTGAGGCAGAGTCTGGCGGAGACCAGGGACCTGTTCAGAAACTGCTTTGCCACGTCCAGCCTTTGAGCCCTGTCTTCTGGCAAGAATGCCTTTGCCAGTTGAGAATCCAACCTTGCCCCTATGAACTCCAAGTTCTGGGAGGGGAGCAAAGTGGACTTTGCGAAGTTTATGACAAAGCCCACCTTTTGAAGCAGAGCAATGGTGTTGAGGGTGGCTTGTCTGGCCTCCAGGGACGTCTGACCCCTGATGAGCCAGTCGTCCAGAAAGGGAAAAACAAAGATGCCTTAATTTCTCAGGTAGGCCGCAACCACTGCCAGGCACTTGGTAAAGACCCTGGGAGCGGAGGACAGGCCAAAAGATAGTACTCTGTACTGATAATGGTTTCCTCCCACAATGAACCTGAGGTACTTTCTGTGGTCTGGATGAATGAGGATGTGAGTGTACGCATCCTTTAGATCTAAGGAGCATAGCCAATCTCCCTGCTGGAGGTAGGGCAGAAGTGTCCCAAGAGTAAGCATCTTGAACTTTTCTTTTCTCTAGGAACTTGTTGAGGTTTCTGAGGTCCAGAATGGGTCGAAGGCCACCGGTTCTTTTGGGTATCAGGAAATACCTGGAGTATAATCCGTGACCTTGCAAGTGGGGAGGCACAGGCTCCACCGCCCTGTCCACCAACAGACCATGAAGCTCTTTTAGAAGGAGGTCTGTGTGCAGGGGAGGCCTTGGAGGCTCCCCTGGAAAATATGGCGGTGGCAGTTAGTCCACAATGGCTATGCCCTCCATTTTCACCATGTCCAGCACCCAACTGTCCCCGGTGATAAGGGGCCACTGGTGGGCAAAGAGGTGAGGCGACCTCCTGTGCAGGGTGGGGAGAGCAGTGGAGGAGAGGCTACGCTCAAGGAGTCAAAAACCCCCACCCTGCTGAGTGGTAGCAGGGGCCTGAGGCTTGGGGGTCCTCTGCCTACGGGGCCCATTACCCTGGCCCTTGGCTTGCTGACCCTGGGGGGCAGCTTGGGCAGCCTGATACTGAGGGTACTGTTTGTAGGCAGTGCCCTTCCTCGGGTAAAAGGACTTTTTACCCGAGCCCTTCTTCTTATGTGAAGGGGCAGAGGTCTTCCTCGACAGCCTTGTCCGGGTAAGGTGCTCTGTCTCGAGCTGAGCGGCCTTCTCGGTCACGGGTTTGCCAAAAAGGTTCTCACCTCGGCAGGGGACATCGACCAACTTGTCCTGAACCCATGGCTTGAGGTCCGATGACTGCAGCCACGCCTGGCGTTGAGCCGCGATGCCGGCAGTCGCTACTCGGGCCGAAGCCTCGAAGCCATCGTAGGCGGCGCGGGAAATGAACGCCGAGCATTCCCGAATCCCCGAGGATAAGGTCTGAAATCTCTGCAAGGGTTCCCCGGAGAGACCAGCAGAGAAGCTGGCCAGTTCTTTGGCCAGTTCCCGCAAGTACATGCCCATGTACAGCTAGTAAGACTGGACACGGCAAGCAAGCATCGACCCCTGGAAGCACTTCCTACCGACGCCATCAAGGTTACGGGCCTCCCTGCCGGGGGGGCACCGCAGAGTGCATCTTCTGGCTCTTCAGACGATGCATGGACGATTCCACAACCATGGAATGGTGTGGTAGCTGTGCTTTCTGGAAACCAGGGCTTTTGCCGAGTCGATAAATGGAATAGACTCGCTTACTCAGAACGGGCACCGAGGCCGGGGCCTCCCACATTCGGAAGAGGAACTGTTCCAGCATCGGAGGAACCGGGACAGTAAAGGCCTCCTTCGGAGGAGAGTCGTACCGTAGAGCATCGAGCTCCTCGGCTCGAGGCTCTTCCTCGGGATTGGCAGGGATAGCCAAGGCAGCGGCCATATCCCGGACGAACTCCAAGAACCTAGTGTCCTCCGGAGGGGATCTACTCCGGGGATCAGACTGCGGTGAGTCCGACGGGATACACCGAGTCTTAAAAGTATCGGGAGACTCCTCGTCCTCCGTCTCCCAAGCGGACTCGTCCGAGGAGGAGTCAGGGTCCGACCCCGCAGGGCCCCGAGTCACCCGTCCCGACACCAGGGGCACCGGCGTCGACACCCTCGGTCCCGAACGGGAGGTCGAGGGAGACCTCGACCGAGGACGACTTTGAGCCACGAGGGTCTCGAGTATCGGCTCGGTCTCCGGAGTTGACTTCGAAGTCGACGTCCCGGTGGTCGGGGCAGATGCACCAGACAGGCTGGCCATCAGTGCCCGCTGCTGCTCCATGAAGGCAGACAGTCTGCACTCCAAGGCTGTCATCCTGAGACTCAGCTCGGGAGACGCAGCAACCACCGACTCGGGCCCTGGCGGCGCCGGCCCAACGTCGGCTCTCTGGGAGGAGAGTCCACGAGGACTACGGGGTTTATGTGTCCAGCAGACTCCGGCTCCACGCAAGGAACTTTGGCAGGCTTCTCTTGGTCCACGGGCCCGGGACGGCAGTCGGGGGTCTTAGACCTGGCCCTCGAGGAACCAGGGACCTCCTCCGACGCCGCCCTCACGAGCCGCTTCTTCCTCTTACGTTCCTGGTCGGGGGACTCCCGTCCGAGGAGCTTCGACGGCGCTCGGGATCGGAATCCCAAGATGTCGAGGCCTCAGACGAGGTCCGGGCCCAGCCGGAGACAGAGTCCGAGAAAAACCTTTCCTTTTGATGCTGTCGACTCTTTAGTGCCTTGGAAGACATCTTCCCACATGGCCCACACGACTTTGGGTCGTGGTCAGGGCCGAGGCACCGAAGGCAGCAGTCGTGTGTGTCGGTGAGAGACAATTTTCTTACACCGATCACACTTTTTGAAACCACTGGAAGCCATCGGGGAAAAAATAGCCCCAACGAGGTCAAAAGACCGGCCTTCCAGTGAAAAATGAAAAAAGGGCGCGAACGCTAGCCACGAAGGGCAAAACAACGAAAAATGAAGAAAACGGGCTCGATACCAGTGTACCAAACCCAGCGGGAGGGGAACCGGAGAAAAAATAGCGAAAATCGCCTAAGAAAAAAATCACTTTTATCCGGGAGAACAGGACACACGTCCGATGGGCTTCTCGGAAAAAAAGAGAGAGACTGAGGTAAGATGGCACCTTTAGGCGGGAAGGGAACCGCGCATGCATGCCAGCATTCCCAAAGGCTTTCATGGAAAGCTGGGGAAATGCTCCGCTGGGGCTTCATCGGCGCCGATGACACCCATATGTGAGGACTGACTTCCTGCTTGGTCCTGGAGAAAGCAGCACTACCTTCCACCGGAATGGTAGTCTTCTTTGTGACGGCCGAAACGGCTGGATCCAGCCGAGGAGAATGAAACATCTCTCGTTCCTTGTCAGGTAAGGGATAGAGACAAGTCATAGACCTTACATCCCTAAGACCTGCCTCTGGCAAATCCCATTTGTCCTGAATCATCTGTTTAACCACTTTATGAACGGGAAACACTGCCTGGGATTTCCATACTGCCTGAATAAGAGAATCTTCGAAACTCTCATCCTCTGACGGAGTGACCACCAAAGAGTTAAGAGCCTGAAGAGACTGTTTTAAAAGCTGTTAGCTCTTCTCTTTGAAAGACTGATAATTCTCGCCTGGTCCTCAGGCTCCTGAATCTCACACCTTCCTCGAGCTCCTCCATAGGCACTTCTGGATCCATGCAAACTTGTTACCTTCTAACCAAACCTACCCAAGAAGATGCTCGTCCAGTGACCGAGCTCTCTTAACTGGTCTCGCTTCTGCGCTCCCAGGCTTCTCCGGGGATGTTTGGACCACCCCGGCTCCCAATCCTGAGAGATCCGGGACAGCCCCCTGCAGCCGCAGACAGTAAGCCTGATGTAACAGTAGCACAAAATCCGGGGAAGCGCCACCCAGAGCTGTTCCAATCACTCCTGGTGGACCACAGGACTCTGTTGCGATAGGCTCGTCGCCTGCAGAGAGGCCAGAGGCTCTACTAGAGATCCCCCCTCTGTAGCCACTGCAGACCCCTGTGCCGCTGAGGAAGGCACGTCTTTGATCTTGTTCTGTAACTCCTGTTCCATACTAAGTGCTTCTGTCGCGCAACCGCAACACATGCTGGCGTCCGGAGACTGTCCCCCGACGGGTACCACACACTACTAGACACTGTGGACGCATAGACATTAGACCAGGGGTTTTCAACGCAGTCCTCGGGGAACCCTAGGCCAGTCAGGTTTTCAGGATTCCCAGAATGAATATGCATGAAAAAGATGTGCATGTTCTGCCTTCACTGTATGCAAATCTATCTTATGCATATTCATTGTGGGAATCCTGAAAACCCGACTGGCCTAAGGTTACCCGAGGACTGGGTTGAAAACCTATGCATTAGGCTGTGCTACCCAGAAAAGGTACAGAGACCCCCTTAAAACAAAAGGTTAAAGATAAATAAAATACCTGCGGGGGGGGGGGGGGGGTCACACCCCTTTGCTTTGCTTAATAAAAAGCTTAAAGAGGTCTCAGAGCCTGTAAAAACCAATTCCCAACTTCCCTGCTCAAGAACTTTGCCAAGGAATCCCCTGCCACTGAAAAAACAGAGCCAGAGAAAAACCGCAGGAAAAAGCAGCCACCGCTAAACCAGACATGCTGAAAAAAATGCAGTAGGGCTTCACACGAGGGAGCAGGCCATGATCTGCCAGGAAATGCGATCGGGAACTCACCTCTGTAAAAATTGGTCTCTCAGTGATTCCAAGCTTCTGCAGAGAAAACGGACCCCATCTCTGACAAAAACCTCACATCTAACAGAAAGGGAAGGCTGTGAGAGAGCAGGGACAGTGCCGACGGCACCTCCCCCAGCAACACGATCCTGAGCCGACTGGCAGGCAGGGCAGGTAAAGCAGACACAGCTCCCCTCCGTACAGACAAGGAGGGGAGTGTAGCAGGGCACAAAAAATAGCAATTGTGTTGAAGGAGCAGCAACCAACTGTCCCTTCAACTGCCTTCTTCTGCTCCAAGTCTTCTCTCCCCTCCCCCCAAAGAAGCTTAAATTGCTGAACCCAAACCAAAGAAAGATATAGGGATAAAAACAAAGCCCAAAAACACTAACTAGCCTAACTAAAGCTCCTTATATGCTTGTCTGGTGAGCCCAGCACCTAGGCTCACTACCTCCATCTGCATGGAGACTGAGCACACTGGGAGCTGGTGGGAGATGCCAGCGGTATATGTGCTAGAGGCTTCAGAATTCCGACATGAGCAGTCTCCATGCTGCAGGAGGAGGTGCACGACCCAGCAGTGAGGGACTTGAATGGAGGGACAATAAAGGAACCTAGGCTTACCAAGCTACAAATTCCACCTTCAAAAACAAACTATTTTACCTTTGATACATTTCACAACAGGCAAAAGCAACTATTTTCAAGGATTATCCATCTGTCTGTCCATTCATACACATGCATGGTCAGAAATAAAAAGAGGCAGGCAGGCAAAGAACAGTAGAGATGGAGGGAAGCACAGGCCCTCAAATAAGATGACCCATGGCAGCTGTCCAACACTCCCTTGTTCCACCAACGAACAGTACAGCCTAGTTCAGGGCCTGAAGGTGGTGGTAGTGATGGTGGCATCAGCATCAGTAGCAGCAGAGTGTTAAAAAGTATGGGGTTGTCAGTACACAGTCCTCTGCCAAGTCCTATCTCCTCCTAACTTCTATACAGAAAGCAGGGCCTAGAAGAGGAACATGCACAGAGTGCCCCATGCTTCTTAACACCTTGTTGTTCTGAACCAGCCTTCTGTCCGTGGGGCAGGAGAGAGCGGAGAAGTTGGTATTCAGGCCACTGGAGAAAGGGGAGAACACAATGGTGTCCATAATAAGCATGCACTTTGACTTGTTCCTTTGAAGATTTATTTTCCTTATCAACTATAATAACTCTATACTCTTACCCCACAACCCTTCTACTACTATGGATCATTTATATAGCGCTACTAGGTGCATGCAGCATTGTTCAGACACAAAAGACAGTCCCTGCTCATCAGAGCTTACAATTGGGGAAACTGCTAGGTACGTATGACCTAGATTGGCCACTGCTGGAAACAGGCTACTGGGCTTGATGGACCTTGGTCTGACCCAGTATGGCATATCTTATGTTATGTTCTAATCTAATCAAAACAGTACAAAAGATGAGAGTAAGGGTACAACAGAGAATGGTAAGGAGAACAAAGGATTAAGATCCAAAAGCGGCCTGAAAGAGGCGAGCCTTTAGGATTTGTAAAGGGGAGGAGATGAAACCAGATGGAAAGATGCAGGTGGTTTGTTCCAGGCATAAGGCGCAGCAAGGTGAAAAGAACCAAATTTGGAGTTGGTTAAGGAAGCGAAGGGCATAGAGAGAAGCAAGCAAGAGGAAGAGTGGAGTTCATGAGGCGGCGTGTAAGGAGATGAGAGAGGAAAAGTAGAATGAATGCATTTATAGGTCAAAAGGAGAAGTTTGCATCGGATACGGAAACAGAAGAGAAGCCAAAGAAGTGATTTAAGAAGAGGGGTTATACTAGTATATTGGGACTGGCAAAAGATTAGCCGCACAGCAGAGTTTGGAACAGACTGAAGGGGAAAAAGATGACTCGGAGGGAGACCAGCAAAGGAGGAGGTTGCAATAGTCGAGGCGAGAGGTGATTAAAGAGTGAAAATACAAATAAATTAAGAATGTGCATAAGGAAAATAAGAAGCGCCTCCAAAAGCACTCTCAGTAGACAAGTATTAGCAATTTAAAAACAAACTGTAAAAATGATAAAGTAAAGTACTTAAACCTTGAAAAAAGAAGGAAATAAAAAAAAATGTTCCCATCTCTGTTAATTTCAACTCCTGCTAGACTAGCCCAGACAGGGATTATGGTCAGCAGCCAGCAGGTAGAGAAAGACCCAGAGCAACTTTCAATGACATTCTCACTTGTATTCACACTGGTGCAACACAGAGAAACCAGTACGACACTTCCCAAGCAGAAATAAAATCAAAACTATCAAACAAGTTCGTACAAACTTTTGGTGCTTACCATACGTGACTCTGCATTAGTCACTGATAATGAAAATGCAATTAAAAGGCAGCAAGGCTCCCAAACCTGTAATAATAGTCTTTCAGATTGGGCCCTAGAGTGGTCTAGCAGGATTCAAGTAAAGGATATTAGCAGGTATGAAGATTTCTCCTCTTATCCTGCTAGACCAGTGGGATACACCCAAGCAGTCAGAACCCAGGGTGGAAGACTCTGGAAAAAACTGCTCTGACAAAGATGCCATCCACTCCAGCTCCCAATTGTAGTGCTTCTCAAAGGTTCTCTGAAATGACCACACAGCAGTCTTACAGATATCCTCTGGAGATACCCAGGGAGGCTTGTGCCCTAGTAGAGTAGGAGTAAACTCTTGACTCCCTCCAGCATGCATTGCCCATGCAGAAGGTAGGGTGAATAGCCTCTTTAACCCTTTCAAGGCCTACTTTAAATTTTTAATCCACATTCTGCAGCCAGGTTAATTTTTGCATATTTCAGGAAAATTGTACCCGTCTTATTCAATATGTTCTAATAGTGATTTTCCTTCTGCTATGGTCATGTATTATATACCATTTGATAGGAATATTTAGTGAGAAATTTGGATCCCAAGAGTTTCGGGCTCGGCCTGGAAAGGGTTAATCCAATGAGCAACGAAGGACTTCGTCACTGTCTATCCTTTCCTTAGACCACAGATTAGTAGGACAAAAATGGTCCGACTGATGGAATTAGTAAGCACCAGATACTTCATTAACAACCTTCCTTGTGTCCAACAGATGAGGTGAGGGGTCTATGCAAAGATCCTCCCTCTCAGGAAGAGAACAGGATCACAGTCTGATTAAAATGAATGGAAGGAAAACACATTTGGGAGACAGGATAGAACCATCCTCAAGAGAGAGAGATGCCGTCAAGATGATCAGATACCTGCTTGGCAGATGCTAGGAATACCACCAGAAATACAACCCTTCAGAATCAAATCCTTAAGAGAGGCCATACAAAGGGAATCAAAAGGTGGACCTCTCAGGGACTTCAAACACTGAAGAAAGATTCCATTGCAGTATAACCAGATGCATGGGCAGATTGATCAGCTTCATCCCTTAAGTGGAACAGGTTGCACCGCTAAGGATACTCCATGAATATGCCTTTGGTAGCACGTAAGAGTTGCCACTTGAACCTTGAGAGAGTTCAGAACTGAAAAGCAAGTTATAAAGGAGAAAACAGCAACTGAGTTAGTCTTCCTGGCATCCAGGGCCTGAGAGGACCACCACCTCTCAAAAACCCTCCAGAACCTCACATAGGCCAAGGATGTAGAGGCCCTCCTGACCTTAAGAAGAGTCTTAACTCCAGAATATCCTCTCTAAAAAGCTTACAACTCTCGAAGGCCAGGCCGTAAGCAAGAAGGGAAAGGAATTCTCTATGACTAGGGGACTGCCACAGAAGTCCCCTCTCCTGAGGTAGCAATAGAGGCAACACTGCAAAGAGGCTCAAGAGATATATGTTATGGCCAGTGTGATCAATCTGGCACCACTAGCATGGCCAAGCCCAAGTGAGAATGAATTCTGCACTGAACTCTGCTCACTAAGGGCCACATGGGAAAGACATACAGTAGCCCCATCTGAGGCCACACCTACTACTACTACTGAACATTTGTAAAGTGCTACAAGACATACACAGCGCTGCACAGACAGATAAAGCACAGTTACTTACCTGTAACAGGTGATCTCTGGGAACAGCAGGAATTAGTCTTCACATATGGGTACGTCGGTACCGACGGAGCCTGCACGGGAATGCTCCCCAGCATCCAATCAGAAAGCTTTTGGGAGCATCCCTCGCGCCTGCGCGCTGACTTCCCGCCTTTCCCACTGCCTCTCCCTCAGTTGAGTTTCATAGCTGAGACAGAAGGAGAGAAAGAGGAAAGGAGATAGATAGATACAACTCCTAGGGGAGGTGGGTGGGTTGTGAAGACTAATTCCTGCTGTTCCCAGAGATCACCTGTTACAGGTAAGTAACTGTGCTATCTCCAGGAACAAGCAGGAATGAGTCTTCACATATGGGGACTCCCTAGCTGTGGGTGCCAGGGGAGATCCCATAAAAAGCGTATCCCTGGAAGAGAACGGCATTTTCCAAACCTGGATCCCCGGCATCCCCTGAGGGATGGGGGGGTAGGAGTTGAATAGAGAAGAGCTGTAGAGGAACAGCGAATCTAAAGACTCCAGAGAAAAAGAGTCTTTAGAATGTATGTCAAGTATCATTAAAATATTTAATGAACTAGTACAATATAGATCTTACCTACTGGATTGTAGGAAGTAGAACTGTGATGGAAGGTACTGTAGATGCAGTAGCGGAATCCTCAAGGTAACTTCACAGCAGTGAGGATGAAGTTCCAAATCTGGAATGGGCAGGTGACCCAGGTGTCAACTGGAGCAGGAGAAGAACGGCAGGTCTTCAATGGAAAGCTTTATGTGAAAAAGCTGAGAACTCTTTTAGGCACAGAGTTATTAACATTGAGGATTAAAAGAAGAAGACTGACCGATCTGGAATTAGCCCAGTCCGGAAGGGAAGAGAGTATGGAAAAAACCCCTTTTCCCAGGGAAAACAGCAGGGTACTCCGGAACACTGAAGATGTACACTGTCTTTCCTAGCCAATAAGAAATAGGAAGACATTGAAGTTTGATACCTCATAGATAAGGTGGTGTATAACAAAAATAGAAGCTGTTGACGCCACAGCAATAATTGTGAGTATAACCGGACCCAGTTACCGAGCCGTATGATAATAGGCAAGCGGACTGTCTGGACCCCTTTAGTACCGACAGTTAGGGAGACAGTGGGTAATACACAGGGTGCTACCTCCCAAAAAGCACATAACTATATAGATATATAGATAGATAGATATGTATCTAGGAAACTATATACAGATATGAATATATATGTCTAGACAAGTGTGACATATATATCTATATATAGATATAGATGGGCATGGTTTATGCTCACCCAGGGTACAAAAACATGTATGCCTACATGAAAACAATACTGCCTGCAACTGGGCCACAGAAGAAACATCCACATGGGAAATGTGATGCGAAAAACCTCATCTAATAGTAGGGGGCGAAAACCACCCGAAGAGTATAGAGAATCTATTTCTGTGGTACAGGGATGCAGATCAGTGGAATTAGCAATATAGTTGCGTGAAGAACAGAGGACAATATCAGTCTGGGGAGAGCACGTCAGGAGCACTTTAGGCTGCTGATGCGTCCCAAGGACAGAAAACGCATAGACCAAGATACCAGGATGACCCAGCCAAGGGACTCAGGGGTATCATGTACAGTAAGAGAGTATGCATTGTCCAAGTGGAGCAGAAACATAATGCCAAGCTGTAAGGAAAAAAGGGGGGGATTCCTGCCAGATTGGGAGCTCCTTGGACATTCACGCAGAACAAACTTGTCTTCTGCATCACAACGGAAGACAAGAGGGTATAATTATCTAGATAACCATGGAATGACTATATAAGCCTCTTCTATCATATGGAAGACCCTCAGAGACAAAGCCCAATGCTCTATGGCAAGGGCCCACAGTGGGAAGCCTCTCTGACGATTGCAGAGAGCATCGTGCAGGAGATGGGACTGACAGAAGTCGACAGGTTGCCACATCCTCGATAAGGACATAGCCAGGAGAAGATAACCTGCAGTGAGTGTCAGCACGCAGATAGTTGAGAGCAGCGTGCAGAAGCATTAAAGTACGCACTGGAACTCCTGCACGCACAGCAACTGAACAAGATAGCAGAGGGGATTCTCCTGTATGAAACAGGGAGAAGACAGACCAAGGGAGCGGGGATATCCCGGCCCTGTCCAGAACATGCGTTGAAGGATAACAGGAAGCCTACACTGGAAAGAAAGAGAGAGAGACGTTCTAGTATGATACCGACTCAAGCAGGGGAAACCCTGGAAGAGAGGGGTTGAAGGTGACGTACCATATGGTAAGTCAGCAGAAGGAAAGAATGTCCATGTGGGGACAGAAGCTATCATGGGATAGTGGTGATCTCCCTTTATAGCAATAAGAAAGGGAGAATACTGTGACCCATGGACAAAAGCATACTGAAAAGAAAACCCAGTGTAGAGTTGGAAGAAGAACTTCTGGTAAGAAGAAGTTAATTGTAGACTGCAACATACAGGAGCCTATGGCTGCCGGTCATGATTATCCTGGTGAGAGCCTGGGAACTTCAGACCAGGATGAGATGTCCCTTGCTTGGGGACATCTGGAGGATGGGCAGAAGGAGGATGAAACTTTTTCTTAGGGAAAGAAGGTTTGGTAGGACATTTCCTACATCCTGGGGAAAAAGAAGGCTTAGGATGGTTTCCAGAACTAGGAAAGTCAGTGGAGCACTGAGCAACCTGACGTAAAGCCTCGATATTGAAAGCACAGTTACTTACCTGTAACAGGTGATCTCTGGGAACAGCAGGAATTAGTCCTCACATATGGGTACGTCGGTACCGACGGAGCCCGTGCGGTAAAGCTCCCCAGCTTCCCAGAAGGAAAGCTTTTTGGGCCTCCCACTGTGCATGCGCGCTGCCTTCCCACCTTCCTGACCAACTCTCCTCAGTTCGAGTTTAAAGCCGAGATAATAGAGAGAGGAAAGGAAAGAGAGAGAGATACAACTCCTAGGGGAGGTGGGTGGGTTGTGAGGACTAATTCCTGCTGTTCCCAGAGATCACCTGTTACAGGTAAGTAACTGTGCTATCTCCAGGAACAAGCAGGAATAAGTCCTCACATATGGGGACTCCCTAGCTAAGATGCCTGGGAGAGCCCCTCAAGGGTATGAGACCCTGAAAGGTTCCTCATCTTCCTATGGATCTCAGGCATCCATTCAGGGAAGGTGGGCTGGAGTTGTTCAAGAATGGAACAGGTGTCTGAGGACAGCCTGACCAAACAAGGCATCCCGGCGGGAGTCCTTGTCCAAACAGTAATGGGCTGTAAAGGTATGAACCGAGGCCCAGGTGGCTGCTCGACAGATCTGGTCAATGGACACAGAGTTTAGATGAGCCATAGAGGTGGCCATGGCCCTCACATTGTGAGCGGTGACATGGCTCTCCAGAGAAAGGTTCTTACTCTGGTAAGCAAAAGAGATACACTGAGCAATCCAATTGGAGAGTGCTCTTTTAGAGACTGGAAGTCCTAAATGAGAAGGATCAAAAGCAACAAAAAGCTGAGAAGACTTTCGATGTTGCTGTGTCCTGTGGAGGTAAAAGGCAAGAGCTCTTTTACAATCTAGAGTATGAAGGGTCCTCTCTGCACTGGATGCATGAGGAGCTGGAAAAAAGACAGGTAAATATACCTCTTGATTAAGATGAAAAGGGGAGACCACTTTAGGCATAAAGTGGGGATTGGTCTTAAGGACCACCTTATCATGATGGAACCTTGTATAAGGTGGATTAGCCACTAGAGCTTGCAGTTCACTGATACGGCGAGCTGAGGTGACTGCAATAAGAAAAATAACCTTCCAAGAAAGAAATTTCAAGGAGGTAGTGGCTAAGGGTTCAAAGGGTGGCTTCATAAGCTGACCAAGAACCAAGTTTAAGTCCCATGCCACCGGAGGAGGTCGAATGGGAGGTTTAGTTAAGGTTAGGCCTCTCATGAATCTTGCAATAAGAGGATGAGAGGAAACAGGTTGTCCATTGATAAGGGATGCTGCAATAGCACTCAAATGGACTCTTACTGAATTCGTTTTGAGTCCTGCATTGGAGAGATGCAGGAGATATTCCAAAAGAGAATTCAAAGGAAGTGCTAGAGGGTTAAAACCCTTTTGAGCACACCAAATGGAAAATCTTTTCCATTTAAAAGCATAAGAACGCCTAGTGGAAGGTTTCCTAGAGGCATGGAGGATATCCTTCACTTGCTGCGAAAGATTGAAGTGTTGAAGTTCTAGGCCTTCAGTAACCAAGCTCTGAGGTGAAGGGACTTGGGGTTTGGGTGCCACAAAGTCCCCTCCTCTTGAGACAGAAGGTCTGGAGCCGCTCCCAAGTCCAGGAGGGGGCTTGGGAGAGATGCAGAAGTAGAGGGTACCACACTTGGCGTGGCCAGCGTGGAGCTATGAGGATCATGGACCCTTGATCCCTTTGAAGTTTGAACAGAGTCTTGGGAATCAAAGGAATGGGTGGAAAGGCATATAGGAAGCCCTGACCCCAATGAAAGAGGAAGGCATCCTTGGCCTGAACTCCCTGACACGGAATTCTGGAACAGAACCGGGGAAGTTTGGCATTCCACGGACTTGCAAAGAGGTCTATGTCCGGGGTCCCCCATTTCTGGAAGATTCTGAGTACCTGATCCATGTGTAGGGACCATTCGTGTGGAAGCAGAACTCGACTGAGTCTGTCTGCCCAAGAGTTTTGGATTCCTGGAAGATATACTGCCAGGAGATGGATTTGATGCTCTCTGGCGAAGGCCCATAATCTTAGAGCTTCGTTGCAAAGCAACAGAGAGCCAGTCCATCCTTGTTTGTTTATGTAAAACATGGCTACTTGATTGTCCGTATGAATAAGGACCGTCACGTTGCTGAGGAGGGTATGAAAAACTCAGAGCTAGAAAGATTGCTCGAAGTTCCAAGTGGTTGATATGAAGGGTGGTCTCCTGTGGAGACCAAGTGCCCTGAGTGGAGAGATCTTGAAGATGAGCTCCCCAACCTGTTTGGGAGGCATCTGTTGTGAGGGTTGCTTGGGGCAACAATGGTTGAAAGGGGGCCCCCAACAACAGATTTTGAGTGGACATCCACCATTGGAGAGACCAAAAGAGACGTTTGGAGTTTGCTATTTGGTCTGAGAGAGCTCCTGATGCTTGAGTCCACTGGGTGGACAAAGTCCATTAAGCTGCTCTCATATGTAGGCGAGCATAGGGCACCATATGTACTGTGGAGGCCATGTGGCCTAATAGTTGTAGCATCTCCCTGGCAGTCAAGTGGCTTCTGGACTGAGTCTGGGAGGCTAAGTGCACTAGACGTTGGCAACGGGCCTGAGGAAGATAGGCCCTTGCAGTGGTGGTATCCAACCAGGCCCCTATGAATTCCAGGGACTGAGTAGGGGTGAGTTGAGACTTTGGCAGATTGATCACAAGTCCCAGATACTGCAGAATGTGTCTGGTGCGATCCAGGGAAGTCTGAGCCTCGGACTGAGATGGAGCTCGGATGAGCCAGTCGTCCAGGTATGGGAAGACAAAAATTCCCAGGGCTCGTAGAAATGCAGCTACTATTGCCATGCATTTGGTAAATACCCTTGGAGCAGAGGCTAGACCAAAGGGAAGTACTCTGTATTGGAAATGTTTTCCCTGGAACAGAAACCGTAGGAATTTTCTGTGGGATGGATGAGTATATGTGTGTACGCATCCTTGAGATCTAGAGAACAAAGCCAATCCTGACTCTGTAGGTATGGAAGGAGAGTACCTAGAGAAAGCATCTTGAATTTCTCCTTGCATAGGAATTTGTTCAATTCTCTGAGATCTAGAATAGGTCTGTACCCCCCTGTTTTCTTGGGAATGAGAAAATAAGGGGAGTAAAACCCTGACCCCTGTTGAAGAAGAGGAACCTCTTCTATTGCCCTTTGGGCGAGAAGGGTGGTCACCTCCTGACCTAACAGGTTCAGGAGAGATGGGGGAGAATTGAAACATCTCACCATGGTATGGGGAAGAAGGCTGGAGAAATGTAGTTTGTAGCCCTCTCTGATGATAGAGAGGGTCCATTGTTCTGATCCCATCTGGGAGCAAAATGAGTTAACCTTCCTGGAATGGTGAGAGGCTCTGGATGTTTTAGAGCCAGAAAGGTTAAGTTCTCTAGAGTTAAGTCAAAAACCCTGAGGGGGTTGGGACTGCTGGGCTGTAGCAGCCCCTGCAGGTTTTGCCCTGGCCTGTTTAGGCTGCTGACGCTTAGGAGCAAAGCGAGCTGCAGAAGATTGTTGGCCAGTATTTGTAGCAAATCTGGCCTTCTTATAGAAAGGCTTCTTGAAAGATTTTTTCTTGACAGGGGCAGAGGTAGACTTAGAAAGTCTATCTAAAGCAGCATTTTCTGCATCCATTTGGGTGGCTTTGATTTGCCACTCCTTACCAAACAGATTCTCACCTGTACAGGGCAGATTTCCCAACCCATCCTGGACCCAGGGTTCTAGGTCAGAGGCCTGGAGCCAAGCAATTCTGTGAGCCGCTATGGCAATACCTGAGGCTCTGCTAGCACCCTCAAAGGAGTCAAAGGCTGCTCTGTTGAAGAACTTTGAAATATCTTGGGTATGCTTTAGCAAAAGGAGGAACTCCTCCTTTCTATCCTCTGGGATAAAGGGGAGAAAATGGCGTATTTTCAATGCAATCTCCTTCAGAAACATGCCCATATAGAGGCTGTTTGAATTGATTCTGGCAATAAGTATATTTGCTTGGAAGATTTTTCTACCAAAAGCATCCAAAGTCCTACATTCTCTCCCTGGAGGAGTAGAAGAGTGTCTTTTGGTACTCTTTATCCTTTTCATAGCCGACTGCACCACAATAGAGTGGTGAGGGAGCTGAGTTTTTTGAAAACCAGGAGAAGGAGGGACACGATACATGGTGTCCAAACGACGAGAATGTGGAGATGGGAGACTCCTCTCACCCTAAGTCCATCATGTGTTCTTGAAGAATTTCATGAATGGGCAAGGTGACTGCCTCTTTGGGAACCTTAGAGTATCCTAAAATATCTAATTTTTTGCTCTAGGTTCTTTTTCAGAGGTTACTGAAATAGAGAGACCTTTAGCTACTTCAATGATGAAGTCTTGAAAGGACAAATCCTCTGGAGGAGACATTCTCCTCTTTGGAGAAGAGGGCTCTTCAGGTAGAGTTAGGGATACTTCAGCAGAGTCATCTGATGAATCAGAATCAACAGAAGACTTGAAGTATCGTCTGTTTGCTTCCAGGGATCGATAAGCGTATCGACCGGTATTGACATCGGGGGTACCCGGAACCGGATCGGTATCGGGGAAAACCCCGGAACCGGGAACCGGAATCGGTATCCTGGTCGATGTGGATGCCCTGGGTACCGGTATCGGTTGTGGTACCGGAACCGGAGTCGGTACCGTCGCAGCTCTAATAAAAGCCATAATGGCCTGCTGCATGGATTGAACTGTATGATCCATAGACGCCACGACTGTCTGGATGTCGGTACCGGAAGATTGAGCCGGTACCCCAGAGCAGTCTAACAGGTGATCGGTCGAGGCCGTGCCATCGATGTCAACCTGTAACCCCATAGGAGGAGCTTTGGAAGCCGGAGCTTCCCGCCGGGGTTGTTTGGCTGGGGCAGGGTCCTCAGGGTCAAGCCCGGGGGCATCTCGATACTTGGAGGGAGATTTGCCCTTTGAGGACCTGCCAGAGGAATGTTTGGTTACCTGAGATCCATCAGGAGAGGAAGACCTGGAAGATGTCGATGCTGGAGTATCTGTAGAAAACAGCATGTGAAACTTGGCTGCCCGGTTTTGTAAGCCACGTTTAGACATCAAAGAACAGGATGGGCAATCCGGAATGGAGTGGTCAGGCCCCAAACATTTAAGACACCATTCATGGGTGTCTGTGACTGATATAGTACCGCTACACTTGGTGCATTTTTTAAAACCAGAGGCTTGTTTCTCCATGAGGGAGAATTCTGTGAAGGCCTAGAGGCCTCACAGAACAAACACACCAAGTGGGGAAAAATAAGATTTTTTTTTTTTTTTTAAAGGAATAAAGAAAAAAGACCGGCGGTACCGGTCTGGAATCGGGGAAGGCAGACACGCGGCCAAAGAAACAAATTAAAACAACAACTTCTTCAGCGGTGACAGGAACATGACCTGCTGGCTCCGCGGAAAAAAGAACTGAGGAGAGTTGGTCAGGAAGGCGGGAAGGCAGCGCGCATGCACAGTGGGAGGCCCCAAAAGCTTTCCTTCTGGGAAGCTGGGGAGCTTTCCCGCGCGGGCTCGGTCGGTACCGACGTACCCATATGTGAGGATTTATTCCTGCTTGTTCCTGGAGATGAGATTTTCTCCAGTACACGGAGAATTACCCAGTGTATGTTGTGCCCATCTGCTCAGGTCTGAAGCCTGCAGCCAGGCTGTACGACGTGCTCCAATGGCAATAGCAGAGGATCTGCTAACAGACTCAAGAGTCTAGAGAAGCACGAGAAAGAAACCAAGAGATATTCCTGCTATGGTTAAGAAGCAAGGAATAGTAAGAGGCCTTAGGTACTGACAAAAAAGGAGACAAAAGAGATAATTTCTCTGTGACCTCCCGAAGTGTTAGACTCATATAAAAGATATATGAAATAATTCTGGAAGCCAACATGGAAGTTTGGAAGGTTTGACGCCCAAAGGCATCAAGGGCTTTAGATGCACGACCTGGAGGAGAAGAAGAATGCTTCTTCTTGCTTCTGACCTTCCCCTCATTGCCGATTCCACTACAATGGAATGATGCGAAAGTTAGTTCTTCTGAAACCCCGGAGAGGGGGGCACCTGATACAGAACATGCATGGCTGTAGAAGGTGCAGGAACCTTTAAAGGCGACTGCCAAATCCCCAGAAGGTGGTCCTGCAAAGAAGGATGTAAAGGAAGCATCATGGTTGCTTTTTCTGCAGGACCTTGGTTAAGAGTAGGGCCAGGAATAGGAATGGCAAGAAAGTCTGCCATGTCAAGGAGAAATTCCTGAAAAGAAGGAACTCCCAGAGGAACTATTCCTGGGTAGGCTGAAGTTGAATGAGCAGCTTGAACACCAGAAGACCTACCGGATTGGTGCACCAAAGGAATCCTGCTAGATGGAGAATGATACCGACAGTTCCAATTCGAGGCAGTTAGTACTGCATCGTCGGTTCCCGGTATCGATTCCAAGCTAGGTACAGAAAGGATCGATGGCACCGATGGAACTGCAGGAGTCGACCGATACCGACACTGGCATCGGGGACGGCAATGCCCTCTGAGCCGGCAGCAGCGGCTGCCGAAGTGATACCGAGGCAACCAGAGAGCTTTGATACCGACAGTTCCGATTCGAGGCAGTTAGTACTGCATCGTCGGTTCCCAGTATCGATTCCAAGCTAGGCATCGAAAGGATCGAAGGCACCGATGGAACTACAGGAGTCGACATCGATACCGTACTGCGTAGCCGGAAGGGACAAGGGTCGGTTCCGAAAACCGTCGGAACCAAGTCATCCAGACTGGATATTGATTCTAGACTGGGCATCGAACCGAGCGAGGTTATCGACGCCCGTCTAGAAGGCACCGACGTCGGTGGTGGTGTCGGCGATGCCGATCCCAGAAAGTTAATTGGAATCGCATCGATCGGCACCGAAGGCGCCGAGGACGTCCGAAGACGCCGCTTGGCGAAGAGAGGAACACTCAACACCGGCGCCGATGTCGGGGTATAGGTACCGCCCGAAGCCGGTACCCCCTACGAGCATGGCGTAGCAAGAGGAAAAGCCATCTGGGGCGTATCGCTTGGCCCCGAGGCCCAGGATACCTGACGCCGAGCCCCGGTGGAGAGTGGAACACTCGACACCGATGCCGATGCATCGGTGCCGCTCGAAGCCGGGACCAACCTCGCGGCTGGTTGGGACAGAGGAAAGCCAGTCTGGGTCGTGTCGATCAAAGGCACCGAGGACCCCAGATGATGATCCCTAGTGATCAACGGAGCACTCGACACCGGCGTCGATGCCGGGGAATCGGCCCCGTCCGAAGCCGGCACTAACCCCGCTCGTGGCTGGGATGCAGGAAGGCCAGTCTGGGTCGAATCGATCGGTCCCGAAGGCACCGAGGACACCAGCTGACAATCCTTGGTGAAGAGTGGAACACTCGATGCCGGCGCCGATGCCGGGGAATCGGCACCGCTCGAAGCAGATACTACCCCCGAGCATGGCTCAGGTATGTTCTGTGAGGAACGAACCCCAGGAACAACCTGAAACCCCGTGAATGCTTTGGAGCACGAAGACTCCCGCTGGGGTTTTTATTGCCAAAGGGGTCTTGAGGGGAAGGCCGGAGCCGTCGTCATGCTGGGCATGAGACTTACCCCTCAAGAATTGGCTAGTCTTAACAGACTGTTTGGGGGTTACCTGATCCTGGAGAGAAGAATAAATCGATGTCCTCACCTCAGGAGGAAAAACAGCATCGAGGGATACCCGAAAAAGAGAGGGTCTTCTCCCGACCCTAAAGCCCGAAGGACCGGGGGAAAAAGGGTCAGGACCCAAACAGGATATACACCAAGTGGTGGAGTCTAAAAAGAAGACTAAGTCTCCACAGTGGAGGCACTTCTTAGGGGAAGAAGGCTCCATGCTGGAAAGGCCTGGAAGGCCTCAGAAGGGACTTGAGGAGAAAAAGACCTCGAAGTGGTTAAAAGAAAAAAAACAAGGCACCGGCGGTGCCGGTATCGGCGGGAAAACGGCCGCAACCACAAGAAAACAAAAAATAAGCATTTAAGAGAAAAGGTTTCTGCGGTGACAGGAGGTACATCCTGCCGGCTCCGCGGAAAAACGAAAACTGGGGAGAGGCAGTGGGAAAGGCAGGAAGTCACCGCGCAGGCGCGAGGGATGCTCCCAAAAGCTTTCTGAATGGATGCTGGGGAGCATTCCCGTGCGGGCTCTGTCGGCGCCGACGTACCCACATGTGAAGACTCATTCCTGCTTGTTCCTGGAGATCCTATGGTTGCTGGTTATGATTAGACTGGCTAGAGTCTGGAGACTTCAGACTAGGATGAGATGTCCCTTGCTTGGGTACATCTGGAGGATGGGCAGGAGAAGGGTGAAACCTTCTTTTCTTAGGGATAGAAGGTTTGGTAGGACATTTCCTACGTCCTGGGGAAAAAGAAGGCTTAGGATGGCTTCCAGAACCAGGGAAGTCAGTGGAGCAATGAGCAACCTGACGTAAAGCCTCTTTATTGAAGAGATTTTCTCCAGTACAAGGAGAATTACCCAGTGTATGCTGTGCCCATCTGCTCAAGTCTGAAGCTTGCAGCCAGGCTGTACGACGTGCTCCAATGGCAATAGCAGAGGATCTGCTAACAGACTCAAAAGAGTCTAGAGAAGCACGAGAAAGAAACCAAGATATATTCCTGCTATGATTAAGAAGCAAGGAATAGTCAGTGGCCTTAGGTTCTGACAAAAAAGGGGACAAAAGAGATAATTTCTCTGTGACCTCCTGAAGTGTCAGACTCATAAAAAAATATATGAAATAATTCTTGAAGCCAGCATAGAAGTTTGGAAGGTTTGACGTCCAAAGGCATCAAGTGCTTTAGATGCACGACCTGGCGGATAAGAAGAATGCTTCTTCTTACTTTTTACCTTCCTCATTGCTGATTCCACTACAATGGAATGATGTGGAAGTTGGTTTTTTTGAAACCCCGGAGAGGGAGGCACCTGATACAGAACATTAATGGCTGTAGAAGGTGAAGAAACCTTTAAAGGTGATTCCCACATCCTCAGAAGAAGATCCTGCAAAGAATGATGTAAAGGAAGCATTATATTTTCCTTTTCTGCAGGATCTTGGTCAAGAGTAGAGCCAGGAATAGGAATGGCAAGAAAGGTTGCCATATCAAGGAGAAATTTCTGAAAAAAAGGATCTCCAATAGGAACTATTCCTGGGTAAGCTGAGGTTGAAGGAGCAGCTTGAGCACCAGAAGACATACTGGACTGGTGCAGAAAAAGAATCCTGCTAGATGGACAGTGATACTGACAGTTCTGATTCGAGGCAGTTAGTACTGCATCGTCAGTGCCCGGTATCGATTCCAAGCTAGGCATAGAAAGGATCAATGGCACCGATGGAACTGCAGGAATCGACATCGATACCGATACCGGTATCGGAGACTATAATGTCATCGAAGCAGTAATCGGGGGCTGCTGAAGCGGTACCGAGGTAGCCAGAGAACCTTGGTGAATATCCTCGGTACTGCATAGTCGGAAACGATATGGATCGGTTCCGAAACACGTCGGTACCAAATCATCTAGACTGGAGATCGATTCTAGACTCGGCATCGAAGGGAGCGAGTCTATCGATGCATGTCTAGAAGGTACCGACGTTGGTGGTGGTATCGGCGATGCCGATACAGGAAAGTCAATCGGAATCGTATCGATCGGTTCCGAAGGTACCGAGGACGTCCGAAGACGATACCTGGTGAAGAGAGGAATACTCGACACCGGTGCCGATGTCGGGGTATCGGTACCGCTCGAAGCCGATACCAACCCCGAGCATGGCGAAGATACAGGAAAGTCAATCTGGGTGGTATCGATCGGCCCCGAAGGTACCGAGGACACCAGATGACGATCCCTGGTGAAGAGTGGAACACTCGACACCGGTGCCGGGTTATCGGTACCGCTCGAAGCGGATACCACCCCCGAGCACGGCTCAGGTATGTTCTGTGAGGGGTGAGCCCCAGGAACAACCTGAAACCCCGTAAATGCTTTGCAGCCCGAAGACTCCCGCCGGGGTTTTTATTGCCAATGGGGTCTTGAGGGCAAGGCCGGAGCCGTCGTCATGCTGGGCATGAGACTTACCCTTCAAGAATTGGCTAGTCTTAACAGACTGTTTGTGGGTTACCTGATCCTGGAGAGAAGAATAAACCGGTGTCCTCACCTCAGGAGGAAAAACGGCATCGAGGGAAACTCGAAAAAGGGAAGGTCTTCTCCCAATAATACAAGCCTGATGGATCAGGAAAAAAAGGGTCAGGACCCAAACAGGTTAGACACCAAGCATTGGAGTGTAAAAAGAAAACTGTTTCCACAGTGAAGGCACTTCTTAGGGGAAGAAGGCTCCATGTTGGAGAGGCCTGGTAGGCCCAAAAAGTTAAAACAAAAACTGAGGAGAAAAAATTTCTCTAAGTTTAGAAAAGAAAAGAATAAAGCATCGGCAGTACCGGTATCGGCGGGAAAGACAGCCGCGACCACAAGAAAACAAGGAAATAAGAATTTTAAAGAAAAAAAGTTTCTGCGGGGACAGGACGTTGTCCTGTCGGCTCCGCGGAAAAACGAAAACTGAGGCGAGGCAGTGGGAAAGGCGGGAAGTCAGCGCGCAGGCGCGAGGGATGCTCCCAAAAGCTTTCTGATTGGATGCTGGGGAGCATTCCCGTGCAGGCTCCATCGGTACCAACGTATCCATATGTGAAGACTCATTCCTGCTTGTTCCTGGAGATATGCAAAAAAACAGTCCCTGCTCAGAGCTTACAGTCTAGTCAAAACAGACACAGTAGCTGTAGATATGGGATATATAAGGAAACAAAAGAGATCAGGTGAGTCAAGATCTGAAAGCAGCAGTGAAGAGGCGAGTTTTCAGCCTGGATTTGAAAAGGGTCAGTGTGAAGGTGCCTGACATACAGACTCAGGTAGTTTGTTACAGGCATAAGAAGCAGCAAGGTGAAAAGAGCGAAGTTTGGAGTTAGCAATAGAAGAGACGGGCAGATAGAAGCAATTTGTCATAAGAATGGAGTTCCCAAGGATGGGTGTAGTGAGAGAAGAGAAAGGTAGTGAGGAGCTGCAGAGTGAATGCACTTATAAGTCAGCAGGAAAAATTTGAACTGGATGTGGAAACTGATAGGGAGCCAATGAAGTGACTTGAGAAGAGGGGTAATATGAGCATGATGAGTCTGGCGGAAGATTAACCACGCAGCAGAGTGTTGAACAGATTAAGGGGAGAGAGATGATTCAGAGGAAGACCAACAAGGAGTAGGTTGCAATAATCTAGATGGGAGATGACTAAAGAATGGATAAGTTTCTTAGTAGTGTGTTCAGAAAGGAATGGGCAAATTTTGTCAATCTTATAGAGAAAGAAATGGCAGGTATTAGCTATCAGTTGGATTGTGTGAAGAAGAGGAGAAAGGAGTCAAAGACGACCCCAAGGTTGCAAGCTGAGGAGACAGGGAGGAGTAGAAAGTTATCTACAGAGACTGAGAAAAGTGGAAGGGGCGATGCCTAAACAGCAGAATCCAAGCCTACTACCTGCAGATTCCTTCCAGAAGCTGAAAACGTTTCTCACCTTGGCATTCCCCTGGGTGGCCATCAGATAAAACACTGGTAGATCTCGCCTCCGCCTGCTGGAATCCATGATGTTACACCTCAAAAAAGTCAGCCTGCACGTTGTCAAACACCATTATGTGGGCCGCTGACAGTTATTAGATGAGACTATCCAATGACAGAGCTGTGCCACCTGCAAGTGCAACCTTGCTTGTGACATAAGTGCAGTGGCACTGAGAAAGTGACCACTGTTCCCTCCAGGAGGGATCAGAACCTCTCCAAAGCCAGGTGGATCGCCCTGGCCTCTACTCTGTTGATGGACCAGGAGGCCTTCCTGAGAGGACCAGAGCCCCTGTACAAATAGATCCAGACAATGCACCCTCCCTCCCCCCCAACCCAGCAGGCTAGACACTGTGGTGACCTATCACCCTCATCTGGCACCTCCAGAGACAGAGGATAAGAGATGGTAGTCACCAATCTAATTTCCTTCTGGGGAAGGAGGCAGGTACTATTCAAATAACTGGGAGCAAGTAGACTAGTGAATTAGACGTGTCCATGCAGGGGGCACATGTACAGCCTGATCTAAGGTACTAATTCCAGGTCAATACCATTGATCCAGGAGGCAGTGCATGCAAATTTCTCTCCTGCATATTCATTGTGGTTATCGTGAAAAGTTGAACTGGCTAGGTGCGTTCTGAGAACTGGGTTCAGAACCCCTGAATTAGAATATAGGCACCAAGCAAAAGGCAGTACCATATTTTCATGCAAATAATGCACGCATGTATATGACGTGCAGGAATGACACCATTTTGTTTGAGAATTTTCATATAACATGCCCATGAGTATACCGCACATATGCATGCCCTTTTTGCTGTTGACCATGCCAAGAATGAAACAAGTCATACACCACCAACTTCAAACTACGTCAATGTGAGAGCAAAAGAAACAAGCAACAGAGCAGCAGTGAGAGAGTTTGAGGTTGGAGAGACATCCATTCACGAATGGAGAAAGAAGAAAAAGGAGCACAAGAATATGAACCCTCACAAATGCGCATATCGTGGGCCCAAAGCAAAATGGCCTAAACTGGAGAATGACTTGAGAGATTGGGTTCTTTCTTGAAGGGAACAAAATAAAGTTCTCTCTACTGTTGCAATTCAGATCAAAGCGAAGCTTTAGGCAAATGAAAGAGGAATCATTGATTTCAAAGCAGGTTTCACCTGTATTTCTAGATTCATGAAATGAAATGGACTTTTAGTGAGAATGAGAACCACTGTAGGCCAGTGGACTTCATCTTTTGCTCCCAGTCGTCTGGAACGACTTCCATGAATTTGTCTCCAATTAATCTCTGAATGTGATATATCTGCAATGGGCATTATAAATATGGATGAGGTTCCAAGGTCTTTCAACATCCTGCCACCAGGACAATAGCTGCTTCAGGCATGAAAACTGTAGCCATTACAACCATTGGGTATGAAAGGGCCTGCTTCACTGCAGTCCTTGGATGCACTGCAAGTGGGGTAAAATTAAAGCCAATAGTAGTTTTTCAAGAGAGTTACCAAGCCCCGCGAAAAACTGCCCACCAGTGTGATTATCCATTACAATAGGAAGGGATGGATGGACTGTGACCTTATGAAAGTATGGGTTGATAAACGTTATAGGGCCAGGCGGGGAGGATTCTTCTCCAAAAAGTCCTTACTAATTTTCGACGCCATGGCTGCCCACAAAGAAAAAGCATTCAAAATTATATAAACTCCACTGGTGCCCACATAGCTGTAATACTTGGCAATCTTACCTGCAAGCTACAGCCGGTAGACATAGCAGTTAACCCACCCATTCAAGATGTTTGTGAAAAGAGTGGGACGAATGAATGCAGTCTGGGATTCACAAATTCACACCATCAGGAAGACTGAAGACAGCATGGTTTTCAGAAGTCTGCAAGTGGGTGTCTTCTGCTTGGGTAAAATAACACCACAAACCATCCACAATGACTTCAAAAAGGATGGGATTGTCTAACAGCAGAATAAGACATTTGGATACTGACGACGAAGGTGAAGATGCCAATAGCAGTGACGACATCACTTCAGAAATCACAGAAGAGCATCTGCAGTTAGCTTTTAAGTTATTTCAACAATTTAGACAGTTTTGTATACCACCTTATCCTTCAATCAAAGTGGTCACAACACAATTGGGGGATACATTTAACATGAGGAGATATGAGACACATACACTAATGCTTACAGGGAGCATGGGCAATGGAGGGTTAAGTGGCTTGCCCAAGACCACAAGGAGCACCTGGGGGACTAGAAACCCCAGTCCTTCCAGCCCTAGGTTGCTGTCCTCTAGTGGGATTTGAACCCCTGACCTTCTGGCCTGAGGTAACTTGCCCCAACCACTAGGCCACTCCTCCCAGTGAACAGACTTTAAAGGGTACAAGGAGTCAGATTATGATAATGTGAATTGACCTAGTCTAATTTAGTTTCATTTACTTGCATTTAGTCTCACTGAAATTCAAAAAATGACTGAATTTCTTTTCATGTTGAATTGATAATTACATATATAACATGCACACACATATAATGTGCAGGAGGCGCAGTTTTCACAAAAAGGTATATGATGCATGCATTATATATGTCAAAATATGGTATTTAAGCAAACCTCCCTCCCAACTACCCAAATGAAATTACAAAAGATGCCCATTCCTCATATACTTAATGAAAATCAAAACTTAACCCCCCCCCACCACCACCACCAAAAAAACCCCATAAAGTTTAATATGGAGTTGATATGAGATAAGGCAGCTTCCTCCTAACAGTCCAGAATCCAGTGATGATTTGGTCCTATCAGGGTCTCAAGTAGGAAACACTCTCAGTAGGCAGGGCCAGAACATTGCTCAATACCAGACTAGGAGGATAAGGATCTTACCACCTGTTGGCTTGGCCTGAGATCTTCCCTATCTGAAACTAGAATCCCCATAAAACATCCTGCTTGTTTCAATGAGTGGGTGTGCAGGGGGAGGGTGGACGAGAAGTCTTTTTTGCTTATATCAGACAGGGCTGAAGGGAGGATTGGGGGATTAAGTTACATTTTGGATTAAGCAGAAAAAGAGGGTTAGAGATGGAGGCTTTTTTTCAAATTTCACCAATAAAGTTAATTGTTTAATTATAAAGTGTGATTGAGAAGTCTCTCCACACTGAGTGTCAAACTGAAAGGAAAGGCAAACCTACCCAACTATGTGCAAATGCCCCCAGCTGGGGGGTCCTGGGACAAAGCAGCAAACTCTCCCAACAAAACCGCAGCAGCGTACCTTCTTAACAGAACAGGAGCAGCTCAGCCACACACAGTCAGAGCTGAGTTACTCCAGTTTTGGTGGGAGAGTTTGCTCCTTTGTCCTGGGATCCAAGGTGACTTGAACTATCCAGAGGCGCAGAGGAGAGATTGGCGATGCCAGAGGTGCTCAGGGGGAGCAGTGCTTGGTTGGTGATCACCATGGTGGGGCAAACTCTGTAGCTGGGGGCATTTGCACATAAAGGCATTGCACTGTACTTATACAGTAAAGCTTACAAAGAAAAATAGAACTCAGTTCTAGATGATATAGCATAGTTACTTACCTGTAACAGGTGGTGATCTCCGGGAACAGCAGGAATTTAGTCTTCACATATGGGTATCGTCGGTACCAACAGAGCCTGCACGGGAACGCTCCCCAGCGTCCAATAGAAAAGCTTTTGGGAGCATCCCACAGCGCCTGCGTGCTGCCTTCTCGCCTTTCCCAACTGTCCCTCTCCAGTTGAGTTTAAAACTGAGACAAAAGAGAGGGAAAGAGAGAAAGAGATACAACTCCTAGAGGAGGTGGGTGGGTTGTGAAGACTAAATTCCTGCTGTTCCTGAAGATCACCTGTTACAGGTGAGTAACTATGCTATCTTCAGGAACAAGCAGGAATGTAGTCTTCACATATGGGGACTTCCTAGCTGCAGATGCCAGGGAGAAAGCCCCAGAAGTTGTGTGCCCCAGAAGTTGTATGCTCCACTTCCCCCCCATGGATCTCTGGCATCCTACCAGGGATGGTGGGTAGGAGTTGATTAAGTATGGAACAGGTGTTGAAGAATAGCCTGATCAAACAAGGCAACCCGGCGGGAGTCCTTGTCTAAGCAGTAATGGGCTGTGAAGGTATGAACCGAAGCCCAAGTAGCTGCTCGACAGATGTCGTCGACAGACACAGAGTGAAGATCAGCCATAGAGGCTGCCCATGGCTCTCACATTGTCAGCTGTGACATGGCCTTCAAGAGAAAGGTTCTTACTCTCATAGGCAAAAGATATGCACTGTGCAATCCAGCTGGACAGTGTTCTTTTGGAGACCGGAAGTCCCAAATGACTAGGATCAAAAGCAACAAAGAGTTGAGAAGACTTTCTATGGTGCTGTGTCCTTTGCAAGTAAAAGGCCAAAGCCCTTTTACAGTCCAAAAGTATGAAGATTGCTTTCTGCATTTGAGGTGTGAGGCCTTGGGAAGAATACAGGAAGGTAAACCACTTGGTTTAAATGAAAAAGGTGACACCACCTTTGGCATAAAGTGTGGATGAGTCCTAAGGACTACCTTATCATGATGGAACCTTGTATAAGGAGGATCAGCCACCAACGCTTGCAATTCACTGATGTGACGTGCTAATGTGATTGCAATAAGAAAGATGACCTTACAGGAAAGGAATTTCAAAGAGATAGTGGCTAATGGTTCAAAAGGCGGTTTCACGAGCTGCCCAAGAACCGGATTTCAGTCCCATGCCACCGGTGGTGGCTTAATGGGAGGCTTAGTTAAAAGAAGGCCTCTCATAAGTCTCGCTATGAGAGGATGAGAGGAAAGAGATTGTCAATTTAGAGGCTTGAAAGAAGCTGCAATAGCACTCAAATGAACTCTCACTGAATTGGTCTTAAGCCCTGCATTTGATAAATGGAGAGATACTCCAGTAATGATTCCAGAGGTATCGCAAGATGGTTAAGACCCTTCTGCGAAAACCATATGGTAAACCTTTTCCACTAAAACGCATAAGAGGGTCTTGTGGAAGGTTTCCTGGAAGCATAAAGGATATCTTTTACCTGCTGGGAAAGGTTAAGACCGTGAAGTTCTAGGCTTTCAGCAACCAGGCCCTGAGATGCAGAGACTAGGGACTGGGATGCCACAGCATCCCCTCCTCTTGAGAAAGAAGATTTGGAGCAGATCCTAACTCCAGAGGCAGAGCTTGAGAGAGATGTAGGAGCAGAGGGTACCACATTTGCCGTGGCCAACGTGGAGTTATGAGAATCGTATGACCTCTGTCCCTCTGAAGCTTGAAGAGGGTTTTGGGAATTAGGGGAATGGGTGTAAAGGCATACAGGAAGTCCTGACCCCAATGGAGGAGAAAAGCATCCCTGGCCTGACAACCCTGAGCCGGAATTCTGGAACAGAACCGGGGAAGTTTGGCATTCAGCGGGAGTTGCAAAGATGTCTATGTCCAGGGTTCCCCAAATTTGAAAAATTTTGGACACCTGGTCTGCATGGAGAGACCATTCGTGTGGAAGCAGAACTCAACTGAGTATGTCTGCCCAAGAGTTTTGAATGCCTGGAAGATACACCACAAGGAGATGAATCTGATGCTCTCTGGCGAGGGCCCATAGTCGCAAAGCTTCGTTGCATAGCAACAGAGAGCCTGTTCCGCCCTGCTTGTTCATATAGAACATGGCTACTTGACTGTCCGTTTGAACTAGGACTGTCTTGTAGCTGAGCTGGGTGTGGAATACTCGAAGAGCAAGGAAGATTGCTCTGAGTTCCAGGAGACTGATGTGTACATAGGCCTCCTGTGGAGTCCAGGTACCCTGAGTAGAGAGGCCTTGCAGGTGGGCTCCCCAACCCACCTGAGGCATCTGTTGTTAGAGTGGCTTTGTGGCAGGCTATGGCCTAGAGTAGTCTGCTAATATGAAAGGCCTGTAAGTTAGGCCTGGATCCCAACCCCCATTATAGCTAGAAAAGAACCAAAAATCTGTGAAAAATGAGAAAATTGTTTTAAACTGCTTAATAAGAAGTTTTACATGAATTCATAAGTCTTTCATTATTCTCTTGTGTGCAAAAGAAAGAAATGTTCCAATATATGCATTCCTAGAGCTAGAGACGACCTTGCAGTAGAGAAGTATCAAACCTAGAAACTGCACCATTGTTAGGACAGTCCTAAGGGAGGGAGCTGGGTGCTAGGCCCAGGAGGGATCTCTGATTGGACAGGTGCATATATCAAGCTGGAACCAATAGAAAGTTCTCATGTATCAAACTGAAAAAGAGGTATAAATGAGTATGTCCCTGTAAAAACTTTGCTCAGTCCTTTTAAAGCTTTGGCTAACTGAGCCATGTGCACAATAAATTGGCTTGGATCTTTGAACAGACTCCTGGTTTTATGTATTGCATGCTTATCAGCTGCTACATTTTCTTGGTGCGTTGGGCCGGAATGTGTGAGCAGGGGATGGTATGCAAGTGAATATACCACGACTTCTCGCCTCAAAGGTTTGGTCCGGTTGGAACCATGTCTGTCCGACCGCAGAGGAATTCTCAGGCGCCGCCGATCCCTTTGTATTGGAGAGGGCTCCACCTTCCCTCGGCGGGCCACTGGGTCCAGCTGGCCAACACCTCAGAACCAGAGGGGAGTCCAGGGTCCAACCCAAGAACTGGTTTGGTAATGGAAACTGGATCCGGTGAGTAGACATTTTTGTGATTTGATAGTCAGTACAGCCTGGGAAAAAGTCTTGCATGAGTATGCGCGAGACTGCTTTGGTATAGACTAACTGGGAAAATCTCGCATGAGTATGTGCAAGACAAGAGAGCTTGATCACCTCTCATAAGGGCGGTCCTAGTACGCTCTGCATAAGAAAAAGCGGAAGCCAAAGCCATCGACCCTTCTTGTTTGGAATAGTCAGTCAGAAAACCTGGGCACTTGAAAATGATTTTTGTGATGATTGCCTGTGTGATTGAGAGGTCTTGAAATACAGACCGAGCGAAAGTGGACTCCTGAGTAGTGCAGTTCCTGACCAGGCGACTGCACCCAGGTCGCGAAAAGGAGGAAGCGTTTGGTGTTTGTCTGTCCTTACTATGTGTTTTCTGTATCTGATTTCTGTTATCTGTTGAAACCGCAAGTTTCCCTTCTGGTATAATGTGAGATTATTCTGTTGGGTAATTTGTGGAACAGTTTACCGATTAAGAAATAGTATTAAGCAGAAAAGACAAAAAGGAAACAAACTCAGGAGTTACTTTTTCAGTAAAGCTGTCTCATTCATTCCAGTTTTTTCCTTCTGCACAGCCTGAAACTGGCAAGCAGAGAGAGAAGGAGCGTGTCTGGAGAAAGGAATGTGTAGTATCTTTTAACCCTGTGAAGGCTTATTTTCAGCGTTCTGCAGCTGGGTTAATTTGTGCTTATTTCAGGAAAATTGTACCTGTTTTATTCAATATGTTTTAATAGTGATGTTCCTTCTGCTATGGTCATGTATTATATATCATTTAATAAGAATGTTTAGTCAGGATTGTGGATCCCGACAGTTTTGGGCTTAGCCTGGAAAGGGTTAAGTTCTTATTAACCCCTTTCGAGTTCCTGTACTGGTTCTTGTACAGACCAATTGAAAAGGATTTCTGTAAAGCTATAGGTATAATGCATTTATGGGCTTAGCCTTGTCTTGTGTTTTTTTTATGTTCAAATCTTCAGCAGGCACTGTAATGGTTCAAACAGAAACTGCTTTTGTTTTCCCTTTGACCTACGAAGTAGAGGTTAAGAACCCTGACAGGACTATGAAGCATCCTGAGCCAGTAGTACCAGATCGCGACTTGAAAGTGATTTAAATCCTGAGTGAATGAGGAGTTAATCGTGCTTGAATTCTAGTTCCTGATATACTGCGGCAAGCACCTCAGAAGAAATACTTACTCTTAATAGAAAAAATAAAAAAGGAAGAAAAAGGGGTGTATATGTATTCCAGATATCCGCCCACTTTATGAAAAAGTATCCGGAATGTCTTTTGAATATCTGCTTCCTAAACTGTAAGATTTAAAGTAATTTCTTTTGCAGAGACATTGTTCAGCTTAAATGCTGATTACGGCTGGCAGTTAGTTTCCATGCTAAGTAATTTCATTCCAGTCATACGTAACAGATATGTGGCCGTCATGTTAGGAGCCATAGTTCTTTCTGTTGGGATTGTTATAACATGTTGCAAAATAATAGTTTTATATATTTTAAGGACTTCATCTAAACTGTTCCTATTTAGAATGAGCACACACATCCATTATGTTTAGTCCATAAGAAACGCAGCCTGACTGCCCGCCCCCTCCGTCTGTTGTCAAATATGTCACCATGGGGGGGGGGGGGGTCAGAGTCCACGCAGATTTTGTTGAAATGTACGACTAGGAATTTTAGCAAGGGCTTTGCTGGAGACTACAGACTTAAAATGTCTCCGTCCCTATTAGAAATGCTCTGTGAAAGGGAGTGGCCAGTGTTAGCTACTTTATGGCCCCGTAGTTTCCCGTGTTCAGATTGTGCAAAAAATGTTCCCTGATCAGTTCCCCTACGTAGATTACTGGTTAAATGTTTGTGAGAAAAAACCCTCCTGGATAAAGCGTTGCTATGAGAAACAATGTAGGAGATTAGTAGCAAACACAAGGGAGGGGGGCCCAGAAGTTTTGAAAAAAAACAAAACAAAAACAACCCTGCCCGTTTATTATCTTTATAGGCCAGTTCCCTCAGCTCTGCCACCACCTTGGGCAGAGCCTGGGGCAGGGGGGGGAGACACCTCCTTGCAGATGTACCCCAAGTAGTTCACCAGCCACCTCCACAGCAGGAGGACATACACCCCCTGTTGACCGAAAGCCCCGGCACAGTTTAAAGTACTCCGAGTGGGCCACAGTCCACCGATGACACTACAAGCAGGGATTCATTTGCCAGTTCAGGGTCACTCACAGCCAGCGCCCATGAACATGAAGTGGAACCCAGACAGTCCCGATTGCCGTATACCTTCAGAAGTACAACTACCAGTAAAAGGGAGGGTCACATTATCCCATTACGCCAGGTCCAGGGCCTACCCACCCTTAATACCGAAAGCCAGCTGACCAGCCTTGTTTCTGCCACCGATTTACTGAACTGAAAGCTGCATTATGCCTCCTACACTGAGAAACCTTAGGATTTGATTGAACTAATGAACAGTATTATGCAGACCCATCAGCCTTGATAACCCCAAGTGGGATCCAAATAATGCAGGCAGCCCTCACTATATACCCCATGCGATCCAGCAGCCCAGGAGAATTTGTGTATGGTAGATGCAGTTTTTGTCAGTCAGTCCCAGAGAGAGATAAAACGGAAATTGCAGAAACTGGATGGATTTGCGTGTATGAATACAGCACAGTTAATGGAAGTTGCTCAGAAAGTTTTTGTGAATTGTGAAAATGAATGTGACAGAGAAAGTGAACATAAGATGAAGAAGAAAACAGATCTTCTTGCTGATACTTTAGTTGAATGACGTGGAGGAGGTTTTCCTAATCGAAGGAGCAGAGGAAGTGGAAGGGGTCGTGAAAATAATCGGCTCCCACTGGGTGCGAATCAGTGCGCCCATTGCAGTGAAGGACATTAGAGAAGTGAATGCCCGTATCTTGACTCCACCCCCAGGAAGGGAGGAGGGAGCACTTGAAGAACAGGAGGTGGATTTTAGAGTCATGAAAGAATAAACCGAGCACAGTGTTCCAGCAAGAGAGGGAAGCAGCTATAGAGCGAGTGGCAGCCGAAGAGGGCTACAGCATGGATGAAGACTAGGCCAGACCGGGCTCCAAGTTTCCCTGGGTCCCCAGGAGCCTATGGTCAGTCTGAAAATAGGGGACCAATATTTGGACTTTATGGGGGATACAGGAGCAGAATACTAAAGCCAGTAGCCCCTTTGTTTTCTCGATGCATCACCATTGTCAGAGCTACTGGGGCTAAGGCCACAAGGCCTTTCCTGCAGAACCGCATGTGTGAACTAGGGGGACAGAAAATAACGCACCAGTTCTTGTATATGCCTGAATGCCCTATTCCACTTTTGGGCCGAGATCTGCTTGCAAAGCTCCAGGCACAAATATCCTTTGCTGAAGGGGGAGAAATGAAAATGACTGAACCCAAAGCCTGCTGGATTGATGGTGCTGACTGTTCCCCGAGAAGAAGAGTAGCGGTTCTATAGTGCATCTCCAATCAAGCCAGCTAGTTCCTGTATACCCACCAACCTTATAGCCCCACCTGAAGTATGGGCAGAAGATAATCCACCTGGCCTAGCAAAGAACATAGCCCCTGTCATTGTCACCCTCAAGCCAGGAGCGGAACCAGTGCATGTGAAGCAGTATCCTCTTCCCCGAACAGCTAATGAAACTATTGAAGTATGGACTTCTCAAGGAGTGCCAGTCACCTTGGAACACCCCCTTCTCCCAGTTAAGAAACATGGGACAGGGGATTACCGCCCAGTACAAGACCTAAGGCGGGTAAATGACGCAGTTGAGACTATACACCCCGTAGTGCCAAATCCTTATACTCTCTTGGGACTGATACCCGCTGAGGCTACTCATTTCACCATCCTGGACCTGAAAGATGCCTTTTTCTGTGTACGCCTAGCCCCCAGCAGTCAACTTTTGTTTGCTTTTGAATGGCAAGACCCCACAACAGGAAGGCGGGGCCAACTCACCTGGACTCGATTACCCCAAGGATTTAAGAATTTACCTACTCTCTTCAGTGCTGCTTTAAATCAGGATCTTTCAAGCTACTATGTGAACCCAGGAGAAAGGGTTCTTCTCCAGTATGTGGACAATTTGCTCATAACCACCAACTCAGAAAGTGAATGTCTACAAGCCACCAGTGAACTCTTGCAACTTTTTAATGAGGCTGGATACAAAGTCTCAAGAGCCAAGGCGCAATTATGTCAAACAAGTTAAATACCTAGGATTCCAGTTGTCCAGCGGAATTCAACGCCTGGGACCAGAACGCAAAGAAGCTGTATGCAGTATTCCTACTCCAACCACCAGGAGGCAAGTGAGAGCCTTCTTGGGTGCCGCAGGGTACTGTCATATATGGATCCCCAATTTTGAGCTGCTAGCAAAACCATTGTATCAAGCTACCAAAGGAATGGAAAAGTCTCCATTGGAATGGGGACTTGAACAGGATGCAGCCTTTCGATCTTTGAAAGCCGCTCTGATGTTATCACCAGCTCTGGGTCTATCAGATGTCCAGAAAACCTTTCAGTCTCTATGTTCATGAGTCACAAGGAAATGTTCTAGGAGTGTTGACTCAATCTCTTGGATCTTGGCAACGGCCAGTAGCCTATTTGTCAAAACAATCGGATGTAGTTGCAAAAGGCTGGCCCCCTTGTTTGAGAGCTGTTGCAGCTACAGCCCTCCTAGTGAGCAATGCAGACAAGCTCACTTTGAGACAGAATCTTCAAGTTACTGTACCACACTCTGTTCTAACCATTATGAAACACAAAGGAAGTTTCTGGCTCACAAATTCACGAATGTTGACGTATCAGAGTATGTTGTGTGACAACCCCCAGATACAATTGAAGGTCAGTCAAGCTTTGAATCCTGCTACGTTGTTACCAGTTGTTCTTGACCCCCCCCCCCCCCCCGGATCACGACTGTCTAGAAACTATGGACACTGTAGTTTCAAGCCGCCCTGATTTGACTGATATTCCTTTGGAGAACCCTGAATGGACTTTCTTTGTAGATGGAAGCAGTCTTGTCATCATTAATGAACACTGTTGTGCCAGATATGCAGTAGTGACCCTTGATCTGGTAGTTGAGTCCTCAGCCCTGGTCCCAGGAACTTCAGCGCAGAAAGCTGAACTGATAGCCCTCACTACAGCATTGACATTAGGAGAAGGACTCCGCTTAAATGTGTACCCAGATTCCAAGTATGCCCTTACAACCTTGCATGCACATGGGGCCCTGTACAAAGAATGAGGGTGGATAACCTCAGGAAGCAAGTCCATTAAGTATGGCCCCGAGATATTGACATTATCAGATGCATACTGCCTACAGATTTCAGAATTTAGGAAAAGTAGAATGTATGAATAGAACCCTGAAATCTCAGTTGTCCAAACTTTGTCAAAAAGTTCACCTGAAGTGGCCCCAGATTCTTCCTATAGCCCTTCTTAGGATATACTTAGCCCCTACTAAGTCTTTAGGAGTTTCCCCTTTTTGAGATTCTGTATGGGCGACCCCCGCCTATTGTATAGAAAATAAAGGGAGATATGGAACAGATTAGATCTGAAATTACTAAACAAGAACTATTGGTTTTAAGTTCTGTTTTGCAGAGTCTTCATATGTGGGTAGAAGACCAGCTGCCCATCCATCTAACAGAACCCCTGCATCCTCTCAAGCCTGGAGTCTGTGTGGATTAAAGAGTGGAGAAAGACACCGTTGACACCGCATTGGAAGGGACCTTATGTTGTCATCTTGTTAACCCCAACAGCAGTTAAAGTTGCAGAACTCGAACCCTGGATTCATCACAGTCAAGTAAAGTCAGCAGCCAGTGATAGCACTGTAGAACGGAAGGCAGCTACAAAAGTTTTAGCTATGTGGCAGTATTACCCTATACCCCAAAATGATGCTTTTACGCAAGTATAATATGTGATTTAATTCTCACCCTCTCACTTGCGGGTGAGAATAATCAAAGGGGGGAATGTGGCAGGCTATGGCCTAGAGTAGTCTGCTAATATGAAAGGCCTGTAAGTTAGGCCTGGATCCCAACCCCCAATATAGCTAGAAAAGAACCAAAAATCTGTGAAAAATGAGAAAATTGTTTTAAACTGCTTAATAAGAAGTTTTACATGAATTCATAAGTCTTTCATTATTCTCTTGTGTGCAAAAGAAAGAAATGTTTCAATACATGCATTCCTAGAGCTAGAGACGACCTTGCAGTAGAGAAGTATCAAACCTAGAAACTGCACCATTGTTAGGACAGTCCTAAGGGAGGGAGCTGGGTGCAAGGCCCAGGAGGAATCTCTGATTGGACAGGTGCAGGGGGCGTTGGAACCAATAGGAAGTTTGCATGTATCAAGCTGGAACCAATAGAAAGTTCTCATGTATCAAACTGAAAAAGGAGGTATAAATGAGTATGTCTCTAAAAACTTTGCTCAGTCCTTTTAAAGCTTTGGCTAACTGAGCCATGTGCACAATAAATTGGCTTGGATCTTTGAACAGACTCCTGGTTTTATTTATTGCATGCTTATCAGCTGCTACAGCTTGGGGTGGGGGTTGCTGAAAAGGAGACCCCCACCAAAAGGTTTTGGGGTGACTGCCACCAGGAGGGACAAAATAAGGCGATCTGGAGTTTGCTATTTTGTCTGACAGGCAACCTGATGCCTGAGTCCACTGAGTGGATAAAGTCCACTGGGCTGCCCTCATATGGAGGCGAGCATAAGGAACCACATGCACGGTGGATGCCATGTGGTCTAGCAAGTGTAACATATCCTGAGCAGTGAGGTGAGGTGTTAGCACTGCTTGGGAAGCTAAATACACAATGCGAAGGCAGCAGGGCTGTGGAAGGTAGGCCCTTGTCTGTCTGGTATCCAGCAGAGCTCCTATAAACTCCAGGGACTGAGTGGGAGCAAGGTTGGATTTTGGGAAGTTTATGACAAGTCCCAAATACTGAAGGATGTGTATTGTGCGAGAGAGAGCAACCCTGGCCTCTGGCTCTGAAGGGGCTCGAATGAGCCAGTCGTCTAAGTAAGGGAAGACGAATATTCCCAGGGTGCGGAGAAATGCTGCCACCACAGCCATACATTTTGTGAACACCCTTGGTGCCGAGGCCAGGCCAAAAGGAAGAACCCTGTATTGGCAGTGCTTCCCTTGAAACAGAAAGCAAAGGAACTTTCGGTGAGTTGGATGGATGAGAACATGAGTGTATGCATCCTTGAGATCTAGAGAACAAAGCTAATCCCGACTCTGAAGGTATGGCTGCAGAGTTCCTAGAGAAATCATTTTGAACTTCTCTTTGAACAGGAATTTGTTCAATTCTCTGAGGTCTAAAATGGGTCTGTGTCCTCCTGTTTTCTTTGGAATAAGGAAATAGGGGCCGTAAAACCCTGTACCCTGTTGGGGAATGGGCACCTCTTCTATTGCCCCTTGGGCAAGAAGCACAGTGACCTCTTGACCTAACTGGTCATTGAGAAAGGTCTGAGAATTGAACTGTCTTACCACTGAAGGAGGGGGCATGCTGAGGAAATGAAGCTTGTACCCCTCTTACAATAGACAGAGTCCAATTTTCTGCTGTTATCTGACCCCATCTGGGGGCAAAATGACACAACCTTCCTGGGATGGCGGAGGGTTCTGTGCCGTTCAGGGCCAGGAAAGCAAAGTTCTCTAGATAGGAGTCAAAGCCCCTGTAGAGGCCGAGTCTGCTGAGCCGGATGAGGCTTAGCTGCTTTTGTCTTTCTTTGCCTAGGTTGTTGCTGCTGTCCCTTTTGGGCAGACTAACCTAAACGATGCCCCTATTGGGTATAGGAGGGATAAAACAACTTCTTCTTACTGAAGAATGGTTTCTTAGAGGATTTTTTCCTCGCAGGATCAGCTGTAGATTTAGACAATCTATCCACAGCATCTCTCTCATTAGCTTTTTCCTGCCAATTCTTGCCAAAGAGATTCTCTCCTGTGCAAGGAATATTCCCTAGTTTAGCAACACTACAGAAAGCAGAGTATACCACGTAGATGCGAAGAACCAAGTCCAGACGTGGTATGAGGAAAAACCACCTTTATTTTTCGTATACCAGGGACTACCCAACACAGGCCGTGTTTCGTTGCCTTCGTCAGGGGTTTTAAACTGGCACACTAAAAACATAAAATATCAATAAAAACATATCATAATAAAAAATACAATAAAAGGATGATTAATAAATAATTAAAAATAAGAACCAAACAATTAATGATCACACATAAAACGTCAAATATGCTAATAAAATATAAAAATATTATGACAAACATTCAAAGTGTATATCAATTATATAAGTGAAATCACCATGAACATATACTAAAAAGGGTGTTAAAAAAGGGTGTGACACCAGTAGTAAAGATCCAAATAAAACTGTACCTTGTTAAGAATCTTCTCTTGCGTACCCTTGTTTGTACTGTGTACAAGGACAACAACTGAAAAGGGCAATAGAAATGTGACAAATGTAAACATGCAGATCAAGAGAGACCAAAAACGCTGAACTATATTTAAACTTCGATACTAACACACCAGAGCAGGAGCAAAAAAACACAGTGTGTCTAGACTGAGTGCAGGCAAGCCACTTAACCCTCCATAGCCCATGTTCCCTGTAAAATAGTTATCTCCAAGTTATAATGCCCTATTCAATGTAATTTCAGTTTGTTCAATGTAAACCGCCTTGATATCATGAAAGCCGGTATATAAGAAATGTTAAATAAAATAAATAAAATAAAGGCCTTCAATAAGGTGTTCAACTTCCTGTTTTGGACATCCCTGAGAGCTGCACTGCCTTCTATTGGGATCGTAGTCTTCTTGGTAACCGCCGACACAGCCATGTCCACTTTAGGTGAATGAAGGAGCTCGCGTTCTTGCTTGAGTACTGGGTAGAGGCACGTCATGGCACGCACCCTCCTAAGTCCGGCCTCTGGTAGATCCCACTCCTCCTAGATCATCTACTAGACCACCCTATGCACCAGGAAAAAAAAACACAAAAGAAAAACCGTTGTGATTTCCGCACAGCCTGGAGCAGAGGATCCTCCAGAGTCTCGTCCTCCATTGGTAGGCTAGTGGGCATATTCAGGGCCTTCAAGGATTCTAAGATTAGCACCGGAAGCTCCTCCTGGCAGAACACCCGCACAAGTTGGGACTTATCTTCCTACTCTGGGATTTCTCCTTCCAACTCCTCCTGCAAATCCAGCTCCGTGTCCAGGCCATAACCCTCCAGCCCCTCCAACAATGGTGACTGCTGCCATCCTCTGGGCCTCTGACCCTCTTAACCGCCCCTGCTACCGCCTTGTCCTCCTTTGTGCCAGACGCCCTCTTAACACTGCGTGCCAACACGGAGGATCTGCCCACCAACCCCTGCTGATATAAGCAAAACGCCTTGTGCAAAAGCAAGACAAATCCCAGTGAAAAATCCCCTGGGAGATCTGCTGCTCCCAGGGTCTGAGGGGCAGAGGATCCAGGCGCAGCTGAAGGACTGAGGACCAGTTCCGCTGAAGCCAGGTCAGCACCACCCCGCCTCCTGGACTTCCAGCGCCAGAGGGACTCTCCTGCCTCCACTTGTCCCACATGCCTGCTTCGGAGACCGCTCCCCAGTGAGTCCCACACACCAGGCACTGAGGCCTAGCCAGCATGGTGGGAGTGCTGCAGGATCTCCTCCACCCCACAATGCCTCCCCCAACTACAAACGAGGTGGGCAGGAGGACTCTTCTCCATGTGCCTTTCCTGAACTCTGCTTGCACTTCAGACAGTTCTCGTTCCAGGTATGGTTGTAGTCCCTTCTGGATGATCTTGAATAGACTCTTGTTAGCATGTGGGATCAGAGCAATTGCGCGATAGTTTCCACAGTCAGTCGGCATGGCCAGCAAGGCTCTGACCCTAGTGAAGATAAGGACAAACTGGAATCAAAGTAACTCAAATTAAATCAAATTAAACCCAAGTAAAACAAATTAAATTAAAGTAAGCCTAAATAAAGTGAAAGTAAACAGCCCTGGCTGCTCAGGAGAAAAAAATAGCCGCTGACCTCCCATGCCCGCTAAACACAGCAGGAACCAGACGCACATGTGAGCACAGGGAAAAAACAGAAGACGCGCCGCTGGTGCTTCCCGCGCAGCTGTAGGACCACAACACACGTTTGCGAGCTGCTCTGTGCCTCTGGATTCTCTAGCAATATTGCTGCCGCTACCCTGCCGTTTAAACACTTACCGCTCTGCAAAACGCAGCTCTCCTCCTCCCTTGTGCTCAGCCGTCAGTTCTCAGCTTTGGCACTGAGGGGGCTGACCCAGGGCTGCCAATCTGCACGTCTCTGCCCACGCAGCAGCTCTTCATCCGATAACTGGTTCGGGAGCCGCCTGAAGACTCAGGCTGCAGGAGGCCTCCAAGATCTCCCTCGGAGTCCGGAGGGGAGGGGGGAGGGGTAAAAAGCCTCCCTTTCTGCCCTTTAGCCTCTTCCTAGCTTTCCTCTTTTTTTTTTTTGTTTACTTTAAAATTTAAAGAACCTGTAAATTACAGGGGAAAGGAACACCAAAACCTTAGCTAACCCTAATATTTGCGCCTTAGTTGTCCCTTCAGCGAGTCCAGCACCCTGGCTCACTACCTCCTCCTGCTGCTTGGAGACTGAGCATATTGGAGCTGGTAAGAGCTGCCAGCTGCATAAGTACACTGGTGTCATCAAAAAAATGACATGCTCAATCTCCAAGCAGCTGGAGGAGGAACACTATCCAGAGATGTGGGACTGGACTAGAGGGATAATAAGGAATGAGCTTTTCCAACGTTGAAATCCACAGATGCAGTCAAACCTGTAGGGTGGATCCTGGACTGGTCTACCAGGATTCAAGGAAATAAAATGATCATGTAAATGTCTCCTTCCTTATCCTTCTAGTCCAGTCCAGATGAGTGGGACGTACCCAGTCAGGACATAGGGTGGGAGGAAGATGCACTGGACAGAAATGCCCTGCCAAAGGCACCATATGCTCCAACTTGCACATTCAATCCATAGTGCTTCACATAAGGTGCTCAGGGAAGGCCAAGTAGCCACCACAGATGTTCCTCAGGGACACCAAGGCAGACTCTGCCCAGGAGGCAGCATGGGCCCTAGTTCAGTGATTCTACTCCCTCCAGCACACACTGTCCACAGAGAAGGTACACTGAACTAATGGCCTCCTTAATCCAGTGGGACAGTGTTTACTTGGCCATGCCTACCCTTTCCTCAAACTACTGAAGGAAACAAAGATAGTTAGACCGACAGAAGGAAGGTTCAATTAGGCCTTACCTGCTAATTGTCAATTCCTTGAATCCCTCCAGTCCAGTTTAGATGCATGGGTTATGCCCCTTCACCAGCAGATGTAGATCGAAAACCACAGGATTTTGGTGATGACACTTCATAGGAGAACTCTGCAACTCCTCCAATCCAGTAATGACCTTTCAAAGTAGATCCCAAACAAAGGAAACCTAACAAATATATACATGTAACTAGCTGGAAGCCCATGGAGCATTCCAAGACAATGCCCCATAGAGAACAGAGCCTGCGCTGCCAGGGACAGGACTCCAAATCAGAGACTAAACCCCATAAATGACAAAAAAATAGGAAAAATTCCAGACCCCAGTTCCTGACCACAGGACACCAATGACTTCTTAGCCAGGATTGCCAAATACTAAGCAAGGGAGGTTCCTGGACTGGACTAGGGGTGCTCAAGGAAAGACAATTAGCAGGTAAGGCCTAAATGAACCTTCCATACCGTCTCCTCCAGTCCAGTCCAGACGCATGGGATGTACACCGGAGCAGTATTCAAGGCAGGGAGGGACCAGTGATCAGGCCTGTAGCACCCATGCATCAAGCCAATAATGGCGGACGAACGAATGGAGCATAAGAACAAAAGATATGCCATTTTGGGTCAGACCAAGGTCCATCAAGCCCAGTATCCTGTTTCCAACAGTTGCCAATCTAGGTCATACGTACCTAGCAGTTTCCCCAAAAGACACAGGTTCCGCAATGCTTGTACTGGGTCAAGCATTGATATCCTGGGTCCCTTCTTAATAATGGTTTATGGACCTTTCCTCCAGGAACTTGTCCAAACCTTTTTTAAACCCAGCTACACTAACAGCCTTTACTACATCCTCCGGTAATAAATTCCAGAGTTTGATTACAAGTTGAGCGAAAAAATATTTTCTTTTATTAGTGTTAAATAGTTTACCCTGTAACTTCATTGCATTTCCCCTAGTCTTTCTATATTCTGATAACGTAAACAATCGATCTATGTTTACCCGTTCCACTCAGTTCATTAATTTATAGACTTCTATCATATCTCCCCCTCACCCGTCTCTTTTCCAGGTTAAAGAGCCCTAAACCTTTTTAGCCTTTCTTCATAGGAGTATCCTTCCATCCCCTTTACCATTTTGGTGGCTCTTCTCTGAACCTTTTCTAATAACGCTATATCCTTTTTAAGATACGGCGACCAGAATTGCACACAATATTCAAAGTGCGGTCTCACCATGGAACGATATAGAGGCATTATAATATCTTGTTTTATTTTCCATTCCTTTCCTTATGATGCCTAGCATTCTATTTGCTCTCTTGGCTGCCGCTGCACACTGGGCCGAGGGTTTTAACATGTTATCCACAATGACGCCTAAATCTTTTTCCTGGGTGGTGGTTCCTAATGTGGAACCTTGCATCGTGTAACCATAGTTTGGGTTGTTCGTCCCTAGGTGCATAACTTTGCACTTGTCCACATTAAATTTCATCTGCCATTTTGATGCCCAGTCTTCCAATTTATCAAGATCCTCTTGCAATTTTCCACAATCCTCTTGGGTTTTAACAACTTAAAATAGTTTTGTGTCATCTGCAAATTTGATAACCTCACTCGTTATTCCACTTTCCAGGTCATTTATGAATATGTCAAAAAGCAGCGGACCCAGCACAGATTCCTGGGGTACACCACTATTCACCTTTCTCCATTGGGAAAATTGGCCATTTAGCCCAACCCTCTGCTTTCTATCTAAACAAGTTCCTGATCCACAGTAGTGCACTGCCTCCTATCCCATGACTCTTTAGTTTTGCCAAAAGTCTCTGATGAGGGACCTTGTCAAAAGCTTTCTGAAAGTCCAGATACACTATATCAACTGACTCACCTTGGTCCACCTGCTTATTCACACTTTCAAAAAAACATAACAGATTATTAAGACAAGATCTTCCTTGTCTAAAGCCATGTTGGCTGTCTCCCATTAGGCCATGGCTATCTACATGCTGAGTAATTTTATTCTTTATGATGGTTTCTACCATTTTTCCTGGTACTGACGTGAGGATCACCCGTCTGTAGTTTCCCGGATCACCGATGGAACCCTTTTTAAAAATTGGTGTTACATTTGCGATCCTCCAATCTTCAGGTATTAGAGATGATTTTAATGATAGTTCACAGATTACTAATAGCAGGTCTGCAATCTCATATTTCAGTTCTTTCAACACCCTTGGATGTATACCATCCGGCCCAGGTGATTTGCTACTTTTCAGTTTATCTAATAGTTGTAATACATCTTCCCGATGTATCGATATTTCATTCAATTCTTCCGCACCTTTAAATACCACTTCAGTCATGGGGAACATCCCTACATCTTCCTCAGTAAAGACCGAAGCAAAGAATTCATTCAGTCTCTCCACTATCGCCTTGTCGCCTCTTAGTGCCCCTTCAACTCCTCTATCATCTAATGGACCAAATTGACTCTCTCACAGGTTTTGTGCTACGAATGTACTTGAGAAAAATCTTTATTCCGCGTTTTTGCTTCCGCAGCAAGCTTCTTCTCAAATTCTCTTTGCCTGCTTTATCAATACCTTGCATTTGACTTGCCAGTGCTTGTGCTGTTTCCAGGTTTCGTCGTTTGGCTCTTTTTTGCATTTCCTGAAAGATGCTTTTTTGGCAACAGCCTCTCTGACCTCACCTTTAAACCATGCTGGCAGTTTTGTGGACTTCCTTCCACTTTTCTTAAAGCGTGGAATACAGCTGGTCTGGGCTTCCAAGATAGTATTTTTCAACACCCAAGCTTGATGTAAGTCTTTAACCTTTGCAACTGCTCCTTTTAGCTTTTTCTTAACTATTTTCCTCATTTTATCATAGTCTCCCTTTCGAAAGTTAAAAGGTAGCACTGTGGATTTCCTTACTATCCCTCCTCCACTAATTAAATTAAAGGCGATCATGCTATGATCACTATTGCCAAGTGGCCCCAACACCCTTATCTCTTGCACTAGATCTGGTGTTCCACTAAGGACTAGGTCTAATATGGCTTCTTCCCCTCTGGTCGGTTCATGAACCAGCTGCTCCAAGAAGCAGTCATTTATGCCATCTAGGAACTTTATCTCCCTAGCATGTCCTGCCGTGACACTGACCCAGTCGATACCGGGGTAATTGAAATCACCCATTATTATTACTGCGCTGTAACATTTGTTAGCTTCCTTGATCGCCGTCTTATAGATCTCCACTGGTGGCATGAGACTGAACTCAACCTAAGATGCTGCCTGCACCCTGGTCAAGTGCATGCAGAACCCCAACAGAAGAGGTATGCGCTTAAGCAGGTAGGCTGATGCAATTGTTTTTCAACCAGCGCGCAATAGAAGCCTTGGAGGCTCCTTCGCCTTTGTGTGGCCCCCAAACAGAACAAATGTTTGGACTTGCAAAAGTGAGTCATAAGCTTGAGATAGCGCCACAAAGTCCTTCTGACATCCAATGCATGAATGCAGCTAATGTCTCGCCAAGTCTTTGCCCAAAAACACCGGCAACAGCAGCGCCTGATTAAGGTGAAATGCTGAAAGTATCTTTGGCAAAAAAGAACTGAACTGAATGCAGGACCAGCCTCTCCCTGGTCATTACCAGGAAGGGCTCCCTACAGGGCAAAACCTGCAACTCAAAAATTATACAGGCCAAGTTAATTGCCAGAAGGAAAAAAGACAAATATTAGACTTACCTGCTAATAATTGTTCCTTGAGGAACTCCAGTCCAGTCCCGAAACCTCTGGGTTGAGCACCTCCTCCAGCAGCTTGGAGACTGAGCATGTCATTTTTTGATGACTCCTGTATAAATACCTGAGGGACCGCCTACAGGCTCCAGTAACCTATTGACAAAGCAGACTCACCGGAGCAACAAATAAGTAATTAACATGCAAATAACTCAGAAAACCTATCAACTACTTGAACTGCACCTATGAACACTCCACATGGAAAAAACTCCCCCCTTTCCTCCGAACTGTGAGAACCTGCCAGAAACTCCTCCAGGTGCCCACCAACCCCCTTTCAGGCTGCGCAGAATTGACACCCTCCATGTCCTCACCCCAGCTTCTGCAGCCCACAAACACAAACCAAAGGCTATCCTGCCCTTACTACACCCAGAGTCTGACTTCAGGCCCCGGAACCAACAACTGATACATAGGGCAGGATCCTGGACTGGACTGGAGTTCCTCAAGGAACAATTAGCAGGTAAGTCTAATTTTGTCTTCCTTATTGTCCCTCCAAAAAGTCCTGAAACCTCTGGGGATGTAACAGAACAGTAAATTTCAACGGGAGGGAGCTGCCAAACCGGCCTGAAGCACAGCCGATCCAAAACAGGCATCCCTTGCTGCCTGGACATCCAGACGATAATGCTTGACAAAGGAATGCAGAGACAACCACGTGGCCGCCTTACAAATTTCTACCAGAGACACCAAACTAAATTCAGCCCACAAAGCATCTTGAGAGTCAGATCCTTGAGTGAGGCTCTGCCCCGTGGCTCAAAAGGTTCCCGTATCAACACCTCCAGCACCACATTGAGATCCCATGTTGATATATGATTACCCTTCTTGGCAGATGAAGCAGTATCACCTCCCTTAGGAATCTTCCCACATCAGGGTGCGCCCCCAAGGCTACCCCCTGGATCTTACCACGATAACAGGAAATCGCAGCCAGCTTGACCCTCAAGGAGCTAGCTGCCAGACCCTTATCGAAACAGTCCTGCAGAAATGCTAAAACGTCAGATACTGAGGCCTTGGTTGGTCAAATCTGACGTTCCGCCCCCCCAAGCTTCAAAGATGTGCCAGACGTGAACATAAAACAGAGAAGCAGATCTGCGCCTGGCCTTCAACAAGGTGAAGGGATATTCGGCTGCAGTGTCTCCATCAGCCACAAGTGAGAATCGATCCACTTGTGGCATGTGCACCGGCCCCTGCATTAGAAGATCTTCCTGATCCGGAAGTCACCATGGATAACCCTCCAGAAGCCAAATGAGATCTGCATACCATGGCCATCTTGGCCAGTCCGGAGCTATAAGTCACTAGACCCTGATGGGCCTTTATCCTCTGCACTATCCACCCTATTAGAGCCTATGGTGGGAATACGTACAGGAGCCCTTCCTCGGGTCGCCACAGCATCAGGGCGTCCAGGCCTTCAGACATCCTCTCCCGCCGTTTCCTGAAGAAGCGACTGGCCTTGGCCAACTCTAAGGTCACCATCAGATCCATGACCGGTACTGCCCAGTGGCGCACCACTTGGGAGAACACCTCCTGGTTGAGCACCCACTCTCCGGGATCCACCCGCAATAGACCGAGATAATCTGCCATCACATTGTCGATCCCTGCCACATGCACCACCGACAGTGCTTGAAGGTGTACTTTGGCCCAATCTAAGAGCCGATCGCACTCCTCCCCCAGGACACACTGCCTGTACCCATCTGACAATTGATGTAAGCCACTGTGGTTGCATTGTCCAACAGCACTCTCACCACCTTCCCCTGCAACCACTGCTGGAACATCTGGAGTACCAGGAACATGGCCCTCATCTCTAGCCTGTTTATCGACCAACTCTGTTCCTGAACATTCCACTGTCCCTGGGCATAGTGCCCCTCGTAGTGGGCCCCCCAAGCCAGACAGGCTGGCACCCATCGTTAACACAACCCACGACAGTGCTTCCAGCTGCATTCCGTTCTCCAGGTTCCCCGGGCAAAGCCACCATGAAGAGCCTGCCTGGTCTCCTGCAGACAGGCAAGCTTCTGCAAAAGGGGATGGGTCTGGTGAGACCACCTCCCTAACAAAGTCCTCTGCAATGGTCTCATTTGTGCCCTTGCCCATGGCACCAACTCGAGTGTGGCCGCCATGGTCCCCAAGAACTAAAGTGCCAGGCTGTGGGAGAAGTCCTGGCCAGAAACTGGCACACCAGCTTGCAGAGCCCTTGCACCTGCAACTCTGGGAGGAACACTTTCCCTTCCCATGTATTCAACCATGCTCCCAAATATGTGAGATTCTGAGAAGATACCATCCAGCTTTTGGACATACTGACTACCCAGCCTAGGCTTTGCAGAAACTAAACCACCCGGGCCGTGGCCTGTTCACTTTCTTGTTTTGACTTTGCCTAGATCAGCTAATCAAGGTATGGATGCACTAGTATCCCTTCCCTGCAAAGAGCCACCACCACTCGGCCAGCCCAAAGGGTAATGCCCCATCGGTACTGCAAACCACAGGAATCACTGGTGTTCCTGGCAAAATCGGGATATGCAGATAAACCTCGGACAGGTCCAGAGACGTAAGGAACTCTCCCTGTCAAACCACCACTATGACAGACCACAATGTCTCCATGTGAAAATGCGATACCTTCAGACATCAGTTTACCTGCTTGAAATCTATAAATGAGTGAAAGGACCCTTCCTTCTTTGGCACCACAAAATAAATGGCATATCGATTGCTGCTGCACTGGTCTGGAGGAACTGGAACCACGGCTCTGAGCTCCAACAGCTGATGCAAGGTATCCCCCACCACTGCCTGCTTAGCCGGTGCCCTGCAAGGAGACTGAATGAACGAATCGGCCAATGGGCGCTCGAATTCCAGAGCGTAACCCTCCCAAACGACTTCGAGCACCCACTGGTTGGACGTAGTTGGGCCCAGTCAGAGTAAAAATCCTGCAGATTGCCCCCCACAGCTGTACCCCACCTGGGCTCCCCTCACTTCATTGTGGTTTGGGGCCCAAGGGGGAGGCGGCCACAAGACATCTGACGGCTCCCCGAAACCCTTGGCCTCTAGAAGGAAAGCTTCCCCTCTGAAACTGATTAAACCTCGTGGAATGAAATCACCTAGCGTCCCACTGCTGCCCTTGGAAGTGGACGATGAGGAAGAGGGATGGCTTTTCCTTTGCTTATCCTCTGGCAGGCAACCCCCCTTGGACTCGCCCAAGTCCTTTACTAACTCTTCCAAGTCTTCCCCTGTATTACTAATTAAAAATTTATTTGGATCAGCAAGGAATATTAAACCTTTGAGCCATCCTGTGAGGAATCATGCTGAGCCAGAGCTATCCTGGGAGAAATCATGCTGAGCCAGCTGTTTACCAGCTTATTAGCCAGGAGACAGAAGCTGTGGGGAGTGACTGACCAGAATTGTGTATTAACTCTGAGAACAAACAGAGGCTGGTAGCAAACAAAGGCTGGAGAAGGACTGGTCAAATTACTGTTGAACAAACGTGTATGGGGTGGAGAATATCTGTAGAGAAAAGCTCATGTGAGGAGTCATGTGGTCCAACTGCAACACACTTACAGCCTATATATAGAGAGAGAAAATTCAGAACAGAGAGAGTAGATATCTGCTTGGCCAGGCGCATGCCAAGGCGTGAAGAATCCCAGACTTTTCTCCAGCCTTCGCTGAGGCTCTCCCAGCTGTTAAAAATGGGCTGCGATGATGGAAGTTTGGTGATGCATTGTTCTGTTCTTGTAAGGGACAGGGCGTTTGGACATGCAATCTCTCATAACTATCGGTGATGTATTATTCTCCTGTAATTACTTGCTTTCTAGTTATCTGTTTTATTGTCATTGCAATATCACTAACTTATTGTTCTATTGTAAAGTCACTAACTTATTGTCAAGCTAATTGTCATATTAAATAGCTTATTAAATACCATGCATGAGTGGTTGAATGATCTTGAATTTAATAGAATCCTAGGCAATACATCCCCGAAGAGTAGCTTTCCCCAAAAGGGAAGCCTGCTCAACAGAGCCTTGGAGGATCCATCCGCTGCCCAGTTATAAAACCACAGATAGCAGCGAGCCACTACCACCGAAGCCATATTCTTCGAGATACCCCTAATCAGGTCGTAGTGGACATCAGCCAAATATGCCGCCTCCAATTCCAGCCTGGCTGCTTCCCCAGCCTGTTCTGCAGGCGGCTCTTCCTGCTGTAACCGCTAAGACCATCTGAGGCAGGCTCTAGCGACCCAGGTCCCACAAAAGGAAGCCTGAAAAGAAAGGGCATTCATATCAAAAACTTACTTCAACAAAGTGTCCAACTTTCGAGCCTGGACGGCCTTAAGCGCTACACTGCCTTTCACTGGAATAGACGTCTTCTTGGTGACCGCTGAAACTGCCGCATCCACCTTAGGCGGCCGAAAGAGTTTGCGGTCCTGATCGGAAAGGGATAGAGCCGAGCCATCACCCTTGAGCCCCTGAAGCCTGCTTCCGGCATATCCCACTCTTCTTGGACCATCTGCCAGATCACTTTATGTAGTGGGAATACTGTTTTACGCACCACCTGAATCAAGGGATCCTCCAACGAGTCGTCCTCCGGCAGAGGCGCTGCAGATTAAGAGCCTTGAGAGATTCCACGATGAGCGCCAATAACTCCTCTCGGCAAAACACCCTGACCACCCTTGCCTGCTCTTCTCGTTCTGGAAGCTCACCGTCCTCCAGGTCCTCCTCGACGTCCTCTCCCCAAAAAAAATAAAATAAAATAAATTCTGGTAGTGGATAGCAATCCAGGGAGCACTCCAAACCCTCCTCATAGGGTCTGTGCTTCTTCGCGGGAACTACACCTGCCCCCACCCCCACAGGAGCACCCACTCGCTTCTCCCTGCGCTCTACCCCTGCAGAAATAGCACCATGACCCTGCAGACGCATACAAAAAGCTTGGTGGAGCAACAGTACAAACTCAGGCAAGAAACCCTCCGGTGCCCCCACCTGATCCAGGGCCTGTGGGAGGGGAAGACTAGGACTGGCCGAGGTGCAAGGTACCACTTCCTGTGCTGCCAAGAGCGAGGACAGTGACTCCTGCTGCACCCCAACCTGAGCCGCCACCGTCTGTCGCTCTGAACTGTCCCCTAGGGCTTGCTCCATAGAGGCTGCCTCCTGAGCATACCCCCTATAAAATGCCTGCTTCCAACACAGCCCCTCGCCGCGTACCACACACCAGGCACTAGGGTCTGGAAGGCATACTCCACCAGCAGACAGGGACTAACTGTCAGCAGCCCTGCGAGCCTTGCCCTGACTTACCTAAACAAAGGTCCTCCTACCAAGTACAATCAGAGTCTTTTTTTTGTTTGTTTTTAGAAGGAGTACCCCTGTATACCGACTATCTTCCAGCCAGAATCGCAAAAAGAACACTTAATTTGCAGCCATCCGATGCCTAGGGGAAGCTAACCACCGAGGATAAAACGGGGAAAGAAAAACAAACCGCTCTGCTGCACTTCCTGCGCTGCCACCACGCGATAGGGCCTGCTCTTGCCAATTGCGCTCCTTACCCGATGGTCTGCAACAGCCTCCGCTTCTGCTCAGCTAATAGCCTCCCCCCTGAAATGCACCTTACCGCCAAAACACTGCTTTCTCCGCTCTCGATCCTGCCGCCTGTCTCCCTCGGCGTCAAGAGGGGGGGGGGGAGGAGTACTCAAAATGTGCCGCTTCACCTGCTGCCACTCCACAAAAACTCCACTGGCTGCTCACCCAATCCGTGGGTTCGGGAGCCGGCTTGATCAGCCCCAGGGGCCCAAAAGGAGTCTCTGCACCTCAACCCCGTTCCCCACAGAAGGAAGGAGGGGGAGGAAAAAAAGGGGGAAAGCTCTCCAAGTCCACCCCTCTTGCACAGAGCCTCAGACTGACAGGCACCAATTTAAACACAAAAGCTACAAGCCTAGCTTAACCTAAGAACAAAAACTCTATATATCTGTCCCTCAAGTGAGTCCAGCACCCTGGCTCACCACACCTCCTCCAGCTGCTTGGAGACCGAGTAAACTGAAGCCTGTTGGCAGTCTCTCTGGTATTTATATGGGAATCATCAAAAAGATGACATGTTCAGTCTCCAAGCTTCTGGAGGTGGTGCTCAACCCAGAGGTTTCGGGACTGGACTGGAGGGACGATAAGGAATAGCCTTCAGCGTGAGATCCTTGACCATACACTGACCCAGAGGCTCAAAGGGGGGCTCCCATCAAGGCCAACCACCACCAAGGGGAGATACCATGGAGGTACTGGATGCCAAAACGGAGAGTGTACCTGCTTAGCCACCTTAAGGAAATGTCCTACATCTGGATGGACCGCAAGTGCCATCCCCTGAATCAGACCCAAGAAACAGGACAAGGACACCATCTGTACATGCAGAGTCCCACACTAGACCTCTGTCCAGCCCTGTTTGGAGAAAATCCAGAACCTTGAGAACCACAGCCACCCATGCTTGCAGGTTCTTCTGTGCAAACCAACCTCAAGAGCTGCCACACTCTAGAACACAAGATCAAAGCGGAGGGCTTGCGTGCCTGCAGCAAGGTGGCTTTGACCTGAGCTGAGCAACATCTCCCTCATACTACTCCTCTCAAGAGCCAAGCCTATAAGCAAGAAGCAATCCACCTGAGGTATGACAATCTGTCCCGTAACAGGTTGCCCTTCACTAGATGCCATGGATCGTCCACTGAAGCCGGCATACCACAGCTTCCGCGGCCAATCCGGAACCACCAGCACCACCAGGCCTGGGTAAGCTGCCACCCTCTGCAACAGACATCCTATTAACAGACACAGAAGGAAGGCATACAGGATCTCATCTGTCACCCTTGTGCCACAGCGTCCAGACCTCCAGACATTCTTTTCCTCCTGCAACTTAAAAACCTCAGAACCTTTGCGCTGGCTGCCAATGCCATAAGATCCATAACCATCTGTTCCCATCATCAGATCAAGTCACAGAATACTGAGTCCTCCAGGGACCATTCCCCTGGATCAAGCTGATGCTTGTACAGAAAATCAGCCTGGAGATTTTCCTTTCCAGCCATATGCGCTGCCAAAGAGTGACTGACAGTTACTCTCGGCCCACTGCAACAGCAAAGTCACTTCCTCTGCCAGGCTTGTGCTGCCCATGCTGCCCTGTCTGTTGATGTATGCCAGTGGTCGCATTGTTCGAGAAGACTCACCACCTGCTGGTGCAACAACAGATTTATTTATTTTATTTTATTTATTTACAATCTCTTATATACCGCACTATTCATCATCAGCGCGGTTCACATGGAACAAAATGCTCAGTACATTTAACACGTATGAGTTTACAGGTAACAGGGCATAAATAACTTGGATAACCAGGATAACTATTTACAAAACATACTACAGATGTGTCGCAATGCTACCGCCCACATCTCCAAACAATTTATAGAGCACGCACTCTCCACTGTCAACCAGCGACCCCGTGTCACTTGACCCCAACAGTGCATTCCCCAAATGGACAAGCTGGCATCAGTCGTGACTACCACCCAGTTGAGCAGCTCCAAAGGCATGTCCGCTGACAACTTGCCGGTATCTAGTCACCAGTCAAGACTCTGCCTTGCCTCTGGTGGGTAGGGCAACTTCCTCAACAGGGCATGCCTCTGAGGGGACCATCTGGACAACAGCGCCTTCTGCAAGGGCCTCATATGAACACTAGCCCACTGCAACAGAGCCAGAGCAGCTGCCATGGAGCCCAGCAGCTGGGGGTAATGACACACTGATGGGGCAGTCATTCGCAGGAACCACCAGATCTGCAGCTGAAGCTTTATGGCCCGGTGCTCCGGCAAGGACACAACTCCTCTCTGGGTATCAAAGCGTGCCCTCATGTAAAATCAGGACCTGTGAAGGAACCAGCTTGCTTTTTCCAAAGTTGATCACCCAGTCAACTCCCTGCAAGAAAGCAATCGCCTTCCAGGTGACAGGTACATTTTGCTTCCGACTTTGCCCTGATCAGCCAGTCAACGAGGTGTGGATGAACCAACACCACTTCATTCCATAAAGGCAGCCACTGCCACAACCGTCACCTTCATGAATGTTTGAGGTGCCGTCACCAGCCCAAAAGGCAAGGCTTGAAATGGAACTTGCCCTGCCGGCACAGAGAAACAGAGAAAATGCTGTTGTTCCTGATAAGTAGTGCCACCCACCCACTACCTGAACCTTGAGGGTTTAAGTAGGAGGTGGCCTTTGGTGCCCTTCAGGGTTGAGATTGTAGTTGTGTGTGCTCAAGTAGTTAAGGCAGGCAAATAAATTTCTTTTGTGAGGTTTATTTCCCGCTTTTCAGTTCAAGTGCAAACAGACGCAAAAGACATTTTAAGGCACAAAACAAGAGTAAGAAACCAAACTTATACAAGGCTTGCACTGCTGGGCTAAATGTCCATAAACTTCAGGATTCACATTCAATGGTCATGTGACTTCTCTTTAACTGAAACAAACTCTGGCATAACAGCAAAGCTCTTGATATCCAGACAAATATGCTTTTAACGTATTCACTTCTCATAAGCTTCTCAGCAAGACAATCAGCAAGGTAACTTCTTGTTATATTTCTTCATATAACCTTTTAAAGCATTTAATCAATCTCCTTCTCAATAACACATGTTGAGCAGTCCATTGCAGTCTTGTTCTGTGGACGGAAGAGAAGAATCTAGAGGCATCTCCTCTTCACAGCTGTTTGTAGCCCGTGCTGACTTATAGGGAGAAACTGCCCTGCTCTCAAGGAATTCCCTAAAGTCTTTGAGAATTAATTCAGCCTGCATCTTTCCTGGGCTAAGCTGGTATTTTCCTTCTCCTTCAGGTAAATGTTTAAGATCCTTATCTCATGATAATTAGGAATGCTGCTTTTGTTAGGACAACAGTTCAGCGTGTTAGAAGAACCCTTCCCCCACTTATCTCTGAACGTAAGTGCTGGGTTTAAAACTTCAGCTGAGTCTGGAGAGTTTCTTAACAGGGTTTTACAAGTAGAACCGTCAGGCTTCTCTGGGTTCACTTCTCTGCAATAAGACTCAGCTTTCTTATGAGAGTATCTTGGGCTGCTTAAATACTTTTCAGGCTGCACCCAACTGCCACCATATTGTCTGACTTTATTCTGGCTTTTAAAGTTAGCCTTCAATCTTTCTGGCTTCCCACTGTTATAGCTGCTAGCTGCTTCAACTCCCCTTTGTACCTTGTGCTGAGGTTTTCTCCAGGAGAATTTTGTCCCTCTGCTTTCTGCTCCAAGGTCCTGCTTGGTTCTCTGGAAGCCTGGGTTGTATCCTTGGGTCTCTCAGTGCTCTTAAATCCTTCTGCTCCCAGAAGTCTCTCACTGCCCCTGAGTCTCCCAGGTACTTGCTCCGTGAGTCCCAACTGCTTCTCTGTGGATCACAGCTGCCTAGTTGCTCTCTCTCCAACTCTTCCTGTTCCTCTTGTCCTTCAAACTCTCCTTCTTCCTCTTCTCTTGCTGCTTCTAACTCTGTTTCTGACTGCTTAACAAGCTGCCCGTGTGTTGCACTGCCCGCCTCCTGCTTGGGCGTGCCCAATCAGGGACTTGGCTTCTCTCCTCCCCTAAAGGTGAGGTGTGGTTCCTGATTAGCAACGTGTTTTTTTCTCTCTGAAGAGAAAATCCTGCATTCTCTTGCAGTACTGGTTTTCTCCACCAGATCTCTGTCTGTTTCCATAGTTTCATGAGAGGCTTCTACGTCACAGTAGGAATATATAGATAAGTCTCTGTGAGATCTAGGGCTGTCAAACTCGCCCTTCCTCACAGCTACAATCACTGACTGCAGAGTCTCCATGCAGAAGTATGGGATGTGCAAGGCTCTGTTCACATGTTTGAGGTCAAGGATTGGCCGAAAGCCCTTTTTAGGGGACCACAAAATAGATGGAATCTCTACCAAGACTGAGTTGCTCCAGCAGTACTTCTACTATGGCCCCCAGCCGGAGCAACCTGCCCAAAGTGTCCGCCACCACAGCCGCTTTGGCAGGGACTTTGCACAGAGAGCTGACAAAGGCATTTGCCAGCGACCAAGCAAACTCCAGGGCATACCTATTCCAAATGACCTCAAGCAACTACTGGTCGGATATAATCTGGGCCCAAGAGGAGTAGAAGTCTCTTATCTGCCCCCCTCCCCCCCCCCCCGGCACTAACTTCTCCTAAGCCCCCCCCTTTGCTTCATTGTGGCTTTTTAGGCATGGCTGGGGCCCCAGTACAGTAGCCCCTACCTGCACCTCTCCCACCTCAGAAATGATTGCCCTCTTGACGGGAATCAACCTCGTTGAAAAGGGAGCAAAAAGTACTGCCTGAAACCTATGGAAGTCTCTGTTCTCGCCCTTTGTGGAGCCAGACAGCTACAGCGTCTTGGGCTCGTCTTCCAGTAGCTTCGCTCCCTTGGCTTCTCCCAAATCCTTCATTAACTTCTCCAATGCCTTCCCAAAGAGCAAGTTACCCTTAAAGGGTAGCCTGTCAAAAGCGCACTTTAATACATCCGCTGACCAATTACAGAACTAGAGCAGTCGGTGGGCTGAAACCACCGCGGCCATCCCTTTGCAGACATCTGCACCAAATCATACAGCGCATCTGCCAGGAATGCCAAACCCGACTCCAGCTTAGCTGCCCCTGGAGTGGCTGCCTGCTGCCCCTGGCAAACTCTGTGTCCATCTCAAGCCGGCTCGAGCCACATGAGCCCCACGAACGGAAGCCTGAAGCACTAAGGCATTGACCTCAAAGGCCTGCTTCAAAACGATCAAGCTTTCAATCCTAAACGTCCTTTAAGGCAGCTCCACATTCCATAGGAATGGCGGTCTTCTTGGTTACCGCAGTGACCAAGGCATCCACCCTGCAGACCAGCATGAGGGATCTCCCATTCCCCCTCGATTAACTCCTTAATTGCAGAGTGCACCAGGAAGGCCTTTTCGGACTCTGACTTCTCAAAGTGATGGGAGGATCCTGTTCTAGCACCTGCTGAGGAATATTCAAAGCTCCTAGGGACTGCAAAATTAGAGCAGATAATTCCTCCCTCTGTAAACAAACTGACAATGCTTGGATCTTCCAAGGGGAATCTCCCCCTCTTCTAGATCCGGTGCCAGAGACTCCTACAAAAGCCCAGAGGGTCCCTCCAAAAGATCCTCTGATTCCCCGGATCCCCCCCTCCCCCACCCCCAGAGCGTCCTCCAACAGCTGCCTCACGTTGGGTCAGGGACCTCCTTAGCTAGGGAGAGAGACTGTTTTCCCACTGCATCAGCCCTGGACCTCTGCCCAGGGACCTCCACTGGAGCCTGCTTCAGGCAGTAGGTCTGGTGCAATAAGAGGATGAAATCCTGTGAAAAGGGAAAGCCAGAAAAACCTCCTGTTCCTGTTCCCTAGCAACCCGGGCCCCCATGCTTCCCAAGCTCGGGCCTGTAACCTCCAGTAAGTCTGCAGCCCCTCTACTGATAGAGAACAAAATGGCCAAGAATCCTGCCAAAACCGTGAGATCCTTTGACTGCATGAGTCCTGGAGAATGGGCATTTGAATAGCCTCTCTCAAATGATTCTGGATTCCCTGAAGCGGAGCCTGCAAGCAGAATTCAGCTGTTTTGCCATTCTCCGTGCACCTGCAGCAGAGTTCCACTGAATCACCTACTGCAAGCCACAGGCCATGCACACCAGCTTGCTGCTAAGTGTCGTGCTGATGCCTGCCATCTCTTCCAGCCCTGGCAGATCCACAAGAGCCCCCAAGAATCACTCAGACACTCACCTCCATGACCGCTGACACTGGGGCTGCCGCTGGCACTCAAGCCTGGGGCCTTCGACCTTGTTGTGCTGCTGCAACAGCTCCCTGCTGCCTCACTTTACTTTTTTTTTTCTTCCGGTTTTGTTAACTCTGCTCACATGGTCAAAGGGTTGGTTTGTTTGTTTTTTTGCTTTAAAACCTAACTTCTCTCCTTTCCTTTTCTTAATCCCTCCAGAAATGCACAGAGCTCCTCACTATCTGCTAGAGAGTGAGAAATACTGGATTGGGAGATGTGCACATTTCCCTTGTGGAATGTCATCACCAAAATCCTGTTCAGTCTCCATCTGCAGGTGAAGGAGCATAGCCCTTGTGTCTAGACTGGAAGGACAATATGGAATTACAAATCTCCAGGTATCTCAGTGTCCTCGCGTCCAACAAATGCAGTGAAGAGCATGCCCAAAGACTCACCTCCAAGGAAGGAAGGCAGGATGACAGCATGATAAATCTGAAAGAAAGGAAGACAGCACACCAATGGGAGAAAGTAGGGCATGGATCCACAGAGGAACAAACACTGTCGAGATGAACAAAAGGGGCTCCCTGGAGGCTTGTAACTCTGACATCCACATGGCAGACAATAGCCACCAGGAAAACTAGAGTTATGGGTCAAATCCTTGAGAGCAAGCCTCAAAATCCAGAGGGGGGGGGGAAGATTCCACTAAGGAACAACCATACACAATGGCAGATGGATCGGATTCAATCTCTTGTTGAAACAGACAAAGGTGTGCCACCAAGGACGCCACTTGAACTAGCCCATGGTAGCATACTTGGGCCGCTATCTGAACACTGAGCGCAGCTCCTCCTGCAGTTGTAGGTTATTCTATCCATGGCCCCCGCAAAGCAAAGTCCATGGCATCAGTTCATCTACTTCATGGTACCCAAGCAAAAGGAGGGTCTTTGAGCCAATCCTGAACCCAAAAGGTGGTCATACCAAAGCCTCAAGTGCCTCACTTCTGCATGGATCCTCGCCTTCCATCAGGGGAAGCTCCCTCTCTTCCGCTGACAGCCACTGGAGAAAGGAAATCTTCTACATCCCAAACACCCCTAGAGGGGACAAGGTGGGGCTCCAGGAGGAATTCATGAGTGAATGCACAGCATGAACGTGTTTAACCCGCCTGGTGCCAGAGGTGAAGTCAGGGCCTCCTACCTCCACGAGGACTGCTTCCATGCAACTAGAAGATGTTTCAGATGCTGTTATTCAAAATGGCCCTGGGGCCCTCCCACAGGAATCTGCTGGCTGAAGCTTGGAACCAGTCTGAAACAAGAGCACAAGATGACTCGCTAACGTCCAAATGCACACCAAAAAGCGAGATACTCAGAAGGAAGGTTTTATTAAGACCACAATGGTCAAGAAGTAGAATATCACCACCACAAGACCCTACACGAGCCGCATTTTGGCAGAGCCTTCTTCAGGGGTCAGAACACTGATGTACATTCTTCTATTTGAACAATCCTGTCATACAAATTCCTGCTAACAGTTTTTCATACAAAGCCAGCACTGCAGAACCACTCAAGCTGGTGCTCATTTCATAACATGGTGTCCGTCCTGACTAGAATAGGTTGTCCCGAAAGTTGGGGTTGAAAAACCCTAACAGCATTTGTCAATCCTTGTAATTCTAGAAGGTTGATCTGCAGGGCAGAGTCCTGTTATGTCCACAGTTCTTGTGAGTTTAGGTCGTTCCGATGTGCTCCCCAACCTATTTTGGAAACATCCATTGTTAGGGTACATCGAGGTGGAGGAATCTGAAAAAGTGACCAGACGCGTAGGTTCTGCGAAGAGCACCACACTGAAGGGCCCTCATCAGTTGAGGGGTGATGTGATCTTGCCTCCGAGACGCCCTTTTGCTTGTGTCTGTTGAGAAGACAGAGTCCATTGTGCTTGTCGCATGTGTAAGCAAGCACAGGGGATGATATGGACCATGGAAGCCATGTGTCCTAATAGCCATAGCATTTCACGAGCTGTTACTCTGCTTTGCCTTTACATTCCCCTTGCCAGCTCAATGAGGTGGGCAAAGCAATCCTGTGGGAGGAAAGCTCGGGCCTCTTGAGTGACCAAGAGTGGTCCAATGAACTCCAGGAGTTGGGATAGAGCGAGGTGAAACTTGCAAAGTTTATGACAAATCCCTGATGTTGGAGCACCGTGATGGTGCGAAGAAGGGAGAGCCTTACCAACTGAAGGAAGTCTCCCCTGATCAGCCAGTCATCTAAGTAAGGGAAGACGAATACCTCCGAAGTGTGTAGATAGGCAGAGACTACTGCCATGCATTTTGTGAAGACTCGCAGTGCAGAGTCTAATCCGAAGGGAAGAATCCAGTACTGATAATGGTTTCCTTGAAACATGAAGCGCAGTTATCGTCTGTGCAAGGGATGGATCAGTAAATGCATGTACGCTTCTTAGGTCTAGAGATCATAGCCAATTGTGTGTCTGGAGATATGGAAGAAGAGTTCCTAGAGAAATCGGTTTTTTTAAATTTTCTCAGACCAGGAACTTGTTTAGGTCTCAGATCCAAGATGGGCCTGAATCCTCCTGTTTTCTTTGGGATGAGAAAATATGGAGTAGAAGCGCATCCTTTGAGAAGGAACTCTCTCCATGATGCCTGGGACAACAGGGCAGTTACCTCTTCTTTTAAGAGAATGCTTTGAAGAGGTTGGGTGTAAAATTTCAAAGTGAAGCGGATATCCCCTTTGGACAATGTCAAGTGCCCACTGCTCTGCTATTATGAGGTGCCACATGTGAGCATAGTAACAGTCTGACTGGTATGTGGAGAGGCTGTAGAGCCTCCAGAGGCAGACTTGCAATACTCTCTAGGAAGGAGTCAAAAACCAGGTGCAGGTTGTGCCTGTGCCACTGGTTGAGCCTTGGGCTTCTTGGGTTGGCAAGGGTCCTGCTGTTTCTGCTGAGGATGCTGAGACTAATAGGCCACTGAAGGTGGGTAAGGAGGATAGTAACACTTTTTACAACAGAAAGATTTCTTGGGAAAGTCTTCCTTTTGGAGAGGTCAGACATTTTCCTGGAAAGGCATTTTAAAGGTGAGATCATCTCTTGATCTCTCTGGCCTTTTCCTTCCAATCCTTTCCAAAAAGGTTCTCTCCAGCACATGGGATATTGGCCAGTTTGTCCTGGACCCATTGCTCAAGATCTGATGCTTGTAACCAGGCCATTCTGCGAGCCCCAATGCAGTCTGCTGAAACTCTGCTTGTTTTTCCAAAGGCATCGAAAGAGGCTCTGGTAAGAAACTTAGAAAGTATTTTGGCCTTGCACTCCGCTTATCCTTAGACAGCATAGGGGCAAAAGTCTCCAGATCTCTGGTGACATCCTTTAGAAAAACTCGTACATGCTGTACATGGGTATTTTGGAGGCCAACGTACATGCTGGAAGCGTCAATGCCCAAAGGCATCCAGCATCCAAGTCTCTACCAGAAGGCACAGATGAATGATTTTTTTGAACTCTTTATTTGGTGCACTGTCAATTCCACCACCATTGAGTGGTGGGGAAGCTGAGATTTTTGGAAGCCTGGACACTCTGGTACTCTGTACATGGTATTGAGTCTCCATGAACAGGACCTCCCACATGTGGAGCATAAGATCCTGCAGGAAACAATGCACCGGTAATGTAGCTGCCTCTTTAAGCATGGGAGGGTATTTGAGTGAGTATCTCCAATTCCTCTGCCCTCGGTTCCTTTTCCGAGGCTACTGTGATGGCAAGCCTTGCTGCCATGTCCTGTATAAAATCCTGAAAGAACATATCTTCTGGTGGGGACTGATGCAGTTCTTGAGGCAGCAATGGGTCCGAAGGGATGTCTGGAATATCTTGGGAACAGTGATCCCTCGTCAGATTCTGAAGAACTGTAATCAGAGTCTGGTAAGAAGTCAAAGTATCGGCGGTCTTGTGTTTGACCTCGATGCTTCATGGACGTCAAGGGTCGATGCCAATACAGATGCTCAGAGGCATCAGAATCAAAAGCCATGGCAGTTTGAGCATGTTGGGTTCTTGTGGTATCAGACAATTCCAAACAAAGGCATCAGCCTTGGGGGCTATGACTGTCTGTTCGAGGGCTGGCACTGGGGCAGATACACCTGGCTGTAGGCTCAGTGCCAAAGCCTGCACTCCTTGAGTTCTCAAAGATATCAGTACCAAGGCTGCTATGAGTGCGGCCAAACTTTCTCAAGAGCCAGAATGCACTGGTCTTGGAAGATGGCCGATGTCTAGGTGGAATCACTCACAGGGCTTTGAGCCACTATCCTAGAACATAGAACCAGCAGCTCTCTGGAGGCAGTGTCTTACTACATCAAAGGCTAACACCTTGTAATGAAGATGTGCCGTTTATTTACAAACAAAGCAAGGATACTTATTCAGAAAGGCAAGTAATTCTCTTAAGTTACACATGAGTAGTTAGAAAAGATAACTAGAAAGCAATTTTTTACAGGAGAATACTTCACTGAAAGAGTTATGAGGTAGTGCTGCTATTTACAGAGAATAATACTTCAAACTGCATCATGGCAGCCCCTTTAAAATATCAGCTGGGAGAGCTCAGCGGAGGCTGGAGAGAAGTCTGGGATTCTTCATGCTTGGCATGCGCCTGGCCAAGCAGATCTACGCTCTCTCTCTGTTCTGGGTTTTCTCACTCTCTATATAGGGTGTAAGTGTGTTGCAGCTGACCATCACATGATTCCTCACATGAGCTTATTCCTACAGCCATTCTCCACCCCATACACCCTCCTGCATGACCAGTCCCTCTCCAGCCTTTGTTTGCTCCCAGTCTTTGGTTTCTGGGCAGGCGTCTGACAATGCTCAACCCCCCCCCCCCCCCCATGGTTTTAGAAGTTAAGAATTATTTACCTAATTGTAATTGTGGAGTTCTGATCAATTGATCTACATCTGCTAAGAGAATTGTTCAAAGGCCAGGAGAAGAATTCTGTCTCCCTCACCCTAGGACATTTGCATTTGTTAGGAGAAGAACCAGATAAGAAGAATTCTGTCTCCCTCTCTGGTCTTCCAGTATTCCTCAGGCTAGATGTGTAGGCAAGTTTCTCACCAGACTGCAAATCCAGCTTTGATCTCTGGGCTAGCAAGCTGGCTCAGCCTGATTTCTCACATGCAGAATGGCTCAAAAGTTCAATTTCCTTGCAAAGTTCAATATTCCTTACTGATCCAAATAAATCTTTAATTAGTAATACAGATAGATTACTCAGGAGCGTCCCGAAGGCCCCCCTCCCCCGTGCTTTGGAGAACAGGTCCTCCGACCAAGGCTGTTTGACTGACCAGTTGGCATCGGAAGCACCCCTAGGGGAGTTACGATGCTTATGCTGAGACTTTTCCCTGGTCTTGGTATAGGTCTTTGATGCTGATGACTTAGGAGCGGCCAGAGACTGACAAAACCTGAGACCCATGAGAGGAAGTCTATGTCCTCAAAGTAGACCGATATTGACCCTTATTCTTTGAGAGGAACTTCCTTTCTGCGAATGCTGATAGTACCAACATGTTACGTAAATTGGCATTATGTTTTTGTGCCACCACAAGTTGCAGGTCTGCAAATACTGGAATTGTTTGTATCAAATGCCACTCATCTTGTACAATCTTCATGTCAAGTGAGAATTGCAAATAAAGAAGCGGGCACACCATCTACGTATCTGAATTCTTAGTTGCAAGAGAGCATCCCTCAAAGAGTCCCAAGCTCTTTCATAGGCTTGGTTGATGTAACAAATAGGGTAATCTCTTGCTATGAATCTTCATTTCATTATCTCGGCCTGGCAATCAGTCTTCAAAAGTAGTACAGATCTGTCAGGTTCTTAAAAATTGCCCCTCTCGAAGATTCTTTAGCGCCAGATTGTGAAAGCTACTATAATGTAGAAGATTATTCCCATCTGTGGGCTTCCTGTACAATGTAGTAGTAAATCCCTCTTGATTCTTCCTGATCAGTAAATCCAAATATGGGATCTGATGTGGATCATAAGTGATCAGGAACTGAAGGTTCTCATCCACCCTTGGGAGTGTGAGGTTGCGCCCAGGTAGTCCAAAACCTCCCCTGGGCTGGGCCTGAACCGGTGCCTAGGGCTTTGGGACCATGTCCCTGGCCTTTCTTTTGATGGGCTAAGGGCCAGAGAAGAATTGGAAGTGCGGAGTAGACCCAAAGCTCCCTTTCTTCCTCAGGAAGAGCAGCTTTTTCCCCCGGGGCTCTTTTGGGGGTGCACCGAGGTCTTCTTTGAGAGCCTGTTTCTCGAGATATACTTGGTCTCCATCTCTGCTGCTTTGTCCGCCATGGTTTCCCAAACAGGTTTTCACCTGTGCAGGGGACAATCAATTTATTCTGTACCCACTGTGCCAGGTTGGATGACTGCAACCATGCCTGGCGTCGTGCCCCAATGCCTGCGGCAGCCACCTAGCTGATGAATCGAAGCCTTCATAGGCTGCTCAGCACAGGAACTTTCAACATTCCTTTACCACCGAGGTTAGGGTTTTGAACCACTATAGGGGGCTCTCCATCGAGGCCTGCCAAGAATCCCCTGATCTCCCGACAGTTCTTTCAGGTGTGTGCTGATATAGAGCTGGTATGAGTGGATTCGGCATGTTAGCATCAAGCCCTGGAAGGCCTTTTGGCCAAGAGTATTGAGGGTTCAGGCCTCCCTGCTGGGTGGTACCAACAAATACGTTTTTTGGCTCTTAAGCTGGCACATGGTAGACTCCACGACCATTGAGTTATGGGGGTGCTGGATCTTATGGAACCCAGGGCTCCAGCATACCTGGTACATGGTATCGAGGTGCCTGCTGACAACTGGTGCTGATGCCAGTGTTTCCCATATCCAAAGGATGAGGCAGCCGAGGATTGGGAGCACCAGAACCGTAAGAGTTTCCATTGGGGGTGCCTCGTATTGGCATATCTGCAATTCCTCAGTTTGCGGGTAATCCTCAGCCTTAATCACGAGAGCTTCGACCATATTCCTCACAAAACTGAGGAATGGTACGTCCTCAGGTGGGGAGCGCCATCAGGTCGCCAGGGGAAACTGGTCCAAGGACACATCACGTGTTGTCTCGTGTCCAGGGACTCTTCATCCTCTATCTCCCATTCAGACTTGAAGTCTGAGTACTAGTCCGATGTTGCATGATCACCTCACTCGAGGGCTGCACTCAGCGGTGCAAAGGCCCGGAGGGTCATTGGTCCAAACTGCGGACGCTTGCCGGGGCGGGACTGGTATCCTGAGGAACAGGAACAGAACCTCGATTGGGGCCAGGGGCTCTCTCGAGGCCAATGGTGCACGAGGACTGGCTCAACATCTGGGGAAGCCCTCTATGTCGGAGGGTCCCATTGTTGGGGCAAATGAACCAGATAAGCTGAACAAAACGCCCACTGCATGGCCACTAAGGCAGATATACTGCTTTCTAGGGATGCCATTCTGGTCTCCGTGCCAGTTGGCTCTGCAGCCTTCGATGCAGACGCAAAGGACTTCGGGCCAGTTGTCGGTACTGTCGAGGGAGAGTCCTCAATGGAGGATGGCCTCGGGGGCTCGAAATCAGTTGGTGGGAGCAGACAACTCTTTGCGGGGCACCTTGGAGAGCCACTCCTGCCCCAACTCCTCTGATTCACACCTGGGGCTGCGGGCCCTGTGGTGGATTTCCCCTTCCTACCCAATCCGTCCTCAGGAGGCAGTCCTCAAGAATTTATGTAACCATTTCTGGGACTTCCGCTCAGAGGAACTGTGGCTGTGGGACTCTGAGGCGGCTCTGGCTATGCGGGCACCAAGGTATTGGAGGGGGCCCTGGAGCATGGTGTTACTAGAGATACCGGGGCGGAGTTGAACCTATGAAAAAATTTTTCCTGCTGCTGGAGACTCGAGGGTCTTTGGAGTCATTGTTCTGCAAAGTTTGCAGTCAGTCATTCTGCTCCAGGCCAAGGCACCGGAGGCAGCAGCTTTGTGGGTTGGTGAGTGACATGACTGCCACACTGGTCACACTTTTTGAAGCCACTCAAGGTGATCGGGAAAGGGGTCCCTGCCTCCCAGCAGGGGTCCAAGGCCATCGGCTGAAAAAGGGTGTGAACGCCAGTCGAGGAGAACCTCTATGAAAAAATGGATAGACAAACCAGAGGAGCGACGCCGAGGCGAGCTGGCTCGGCGACGGTAAGGAACCGGTACACAAACCGACACAACTTATCAAAATCAGACCGAGTAAATAAAGGACAACATCAGAAGGGCTCCATGGAAAAAAGGAGACGGAGACAAGATGGCATCCTTGGGTGGGAAGTGGACCATGCGCATGCGTGGTGCATCTCCCAAAGGTTTTCTTTGAAAGCTGGGGAAATGCTTCTGCGCAGGCACCATCGGCAGACGTCACCCATATGTGAGGATTGACTTCCTGCTTGTTCCTGGAGAAGTAGATAACATGAAGAGGTATCTAGCTGAGAATCTGGAAGCTGAGATTTAACATTGAAAAAGGCAGGGTTATGTATTTGAGCTGCAAAAATCCAAGAGGGTGGTACAGTATAGGGGATGAAGTACTTCTGTCCACAGAAGAACGGTACCTGGGCATGACTGTTTAAGATCTTAAAATGGCTAAAAAGTAGAAAAAGGCGATGGCAAAAGCCAGAAGGATGCTTGGGTGCATAGGGAGAAGAATGGTCAGCAGAAAAAAAGGAGGCGATAGTGACTCTGTATAAGTCTTTGGTAAGACCTTATTTGGAATAGTGTGTGCAATTCTGGAGACCACACTTACAAAAGGATATAAACAGGATGAAGTCGATGCAGAGATTGGCTACCAAAATGATCAGTGATCTTTGTTATAAGAGATATAGGGAAAGACTTAAGGATCTCAATATGTATACTTTAGAGGAAAGGCAAGAAAGAGGAGCTATGAGAGAAAGTGTAGTTACTCACCTGTAACAGTTCACCAGGGACAGCAGGAATCAGTCTTCACATATTGGCGACATCAGCAGCGATGGAGCCCACGTGGAGCATTCCCCCAGCTTTCAAAGAAAGCCTTTGGGAATCCACCATGCATGTGTGGTCCCCTTCCTGCCCAAGGGTGCCATCTTACTCAGTCAGATGCCATAGCTAAAGCCCTACCAAAGAGATGGCAAAAATGGATAGCAACTGCAAGGGGAGGAGGGATGGTTGTGAGGACCGATTACTGCTGTCCCTGGAGAACACCTGTTACAGGTGAGTAACTACGCTTTCTCCAGGAAACAAGCAGGAAGTCAGTCCTCACATATGGAACACCCTAGCTACAGGCTACCGAGGACCTGTAGGAAAAAATCATGGCAAAGCCGTGAGCAATCGCCAGTAAAACTGAAGGCAGCCCAAGGACCCCAAGTCCCTGGGTGACCATGCTCCCAGTAGCTGGAACAGGAAGGGTCGGAGGACAGGAGATGCTTAAACCCTGAACAGGTTATGGAGTACGGCCTGGCCAAAGGCACTGTCCCGAAGGGACTCCCTCTCCAGGCAGTAATGCACCGCAAATTGGTGAGCAGAGGACCAGATGGCGGCCCAGCAGATGTCTGCCAGTGGCACCGAGCGCAAGCTGGCGAACGATGTTACCATCGTTTGAACACTGTGTGCTGAAACTCAGATCCAGGGGAAGCCTGGCCTGGGCAAAAGTGATACAGTCTGCCACCCAGAAGGACAAGGTTCACTTGGTGACTGCCAGCCCCAGGCAGCTGGCGTCATAGGAGACGAAGAGATGCCCAGATCGGCAGTGGTCCTGAGTCCGCTGCATGTAGAAGGAGAGCTCTCTTGCAGTCCAGCATGTGGAGAACAGCCGACACCCAGTCGGTGTGGGGCTTTGGGAAGAAGGTGGGCAGCATTCTCTTGGTTGAGATGGAAATCCAAGACAACTTTCAGGAGGAACTTGGGGTGAGTACGTAGGACCACCCTGCTCCTATAGAACTTCGTGTACAGGGCCTCGGCCATCAGCGCCTGGAGTTCACCGACCCTCCCGGCAGAGGTGAGAGCCACCAGGAAGTCCACCTTCCATGACGGGTACCGCAGCAAGCAGGTAGCTGTGGGCTCAAAAGGGTGGCTTGGTGAGTTACATGAGGACTGCGTTGAGGTCCCATTGTGCAGGCAGAGGGTGGGCGGGGGGCCTGGAAAGGAGCAAGCCCCGCATGAACCAGACCAGCGGTTGCCGGTTCGCTAGGGTTCACTTGAGTGCCACCTCGACAGAGTTAGACTTCAGCCCAGCCTGCGAGAGGTGAAGGTGGTAATGCAGGAAAACAGGTCTGTTCAGACCTGCGAGCATCACAACAAGAACCAGCACCACTTGAAGGTGTATGCCCACCTGCTCAAATCCTTCCATGAGGCCAGAAGAATAGGGCGACCCGCTTGGCCGCCAAGTTGTGAGGGAGAGAGACCTCAAATGGGGTGAAGCAGCCAACCCTCCTCCTGCATTAGTAGTCCCGGTGAGTCCCCTAGAGGAACTGGGTCTCTGCTGAGAGGCGGAGTAACAGAAGGAACCATGGTTGCCTGGGCCACTTCAGGGCCACGAGGCTCACCAAGGCCCTGTCCTGCTGGACCTTGAGAAGGGTCCGAGCAATGAGCAGCATGGGGGGGAAATGCATACAGCAGGCCAGTTGTCCATGACAGCAGGAAAGCATCCGGAGCCACCCTCCTTGCCAAGTGAGGAAGGGGGTCGCAGAACTAGGGGAGCTGCGAGTTTGCAGGGCTAGCAAAGAAGTCCAGGTCTGGAGTCCCCCAATGCTGGAAGAGCCACTGTGCCATCCGGGGACACAGGTGCCACTTGTGTGGCTGGAGGACCCTGTTTAGCCGGTCTGCCAAGGCGTTGTCCTGGCCTGGGAGATTGGTTGCTTGGAGGGTGATGCCCAGGCTCACTGCAAAAGAGCAGAGTCATCGCCTCCTTGTTTGTTCACATAGAACACAGTGACCTGGTTTTCCATCTGGATAAGCACCACTCTGTGCTGCAAGCGGTGCCGGAAGGCCCTGAGCATGAGGAGGATGGTTTGGAACTCCAGCAGATTGAATCTGCTGCTGAGCCTCCTCAGGGGACCAAGTCCCTTGCGTGCACAGTTCCTCACGGTGGGCCCCCCCCCCCCCAGCCCAACAGGGAGGCATCCATCGTCAAGACAATCTGATGCATCAGGGTCTGGAAGGACACGCCTCGGAGCAGGTTCTGTGCATCCCGCCACCAGGTTAGGGACTCTGCCAGGCAGGGTGTGACTGAGACTGGGTCTCAAAGACAGCCTGTCACCTGGGTCCACTATGCGTGGAGGCACCGCTGTGCTTCCTGTATGTTGAAGCAGACATGGGAATCAACATGGACAGTGGAGGCCATGTGGCCTAGAAGGCAAAAGCATCGACCGAGCCGAGACCATGCTGTGGCATTGCATGTTGGACGCCAGGGACACAAGGCAGTCTGCCCTGTCCTGGGGGAGGAAGGCAATGGCCCAAAAAGTGTCCAAGTGGGCCCCGATGAACTCCAGGGACTGCACCAGAGAGAGGTGGAAGTTTGGATAGTTGACCACAAATCCCAGGTGCTCCAGAAGGTGAATGGTGCAGTCTGTGGCCCGACGAGCCTCGGAGGCCACGCCCCCTTGTCAAGAGCCAGTCATTTAGATAAGGATAGACAAAGGTGCCCTGCAACGAGAGGTGGGCCACAGCCACGGCCAAGCATTTTGTGAAGACACAAGGCCAAAAGGAAGCACTCTGTACTGGTAGTGGTTTCCCTGTACCATGAAACAAAGCAACCTTCTGTGTTTGGGATGGACAAGGATGCCAATATAAGCATCCTTTAGGTCCAAAGAGCATAGTCAATCGTCCAGCAATGTTCCAAGGGAGAGCATCTTGAACGTCTCCCACACCAGGAACTTGTTTAGGTTCCGCAGGTCGAGGATGGGTCGGAGAACCCCCCGTTCTCTTCGGGATGAGGAAGTATCGGGAGTAAAATCACCGTCCTCTGGAGGTTCAGTGGGAATGGTTCCACCGCCCCGTTCGAGGCGGCCTGCTAGCTCCTGAGTCAGAAGGGCCTGGTGCAGAGAAAGCCGCCACAGCTCCCTGGGGGAAGTACTGAGAGGGGGGGAAGCTGGTCCAGATTGGGGGGGGGGGGAGCCCTCCTGTATGACCTGGAGAACCCAGGCGTTGGTGGTGATGAATTCCCACCTGAGGGCAAAATGGACCAGACGCCCCCAACCGGCAGCTGATTTGCCAGCGAATGAGAAGCTATGCCAATGGTGTCAAAACCCCAAGGCTGGCTGAGCTGGTGCCAGTGGTTGGGTCTTGGGACCCTTCGGCTTGCGAGGGCCATGGGCCACGCCTTTTCCCTGGCTGCCTTGGGCAGGAGTCAGCAACGGTGGGTAGGGTGGGTAGCCCCTGTACGGGAGCCCCTTCTGGTGGAAGAAAGGCTTTTTGCCCTGCTGCTTCTTCTTCTTGGGGAAGAGGTCTTCCGGGAGAGGCGAGTATGGGTCACGTACTCAGTCTCAATCTCTGCTGCCCTGTCAAACAGTTGTTCCCCAAGGCAAGGGACATCCAGCAGTTTCTCCTGGACTCACTGCTCCAGGTCTGAGAATTGGAGCCAGGCCTGTCTGCAGGCTCCAATGCCAGCAGCCGCTACCCGGGCAGAGGACTCGAAGCAGTCATACGCTGCTCGTGAGAGGTACTTAGAACACTCTCCAATGAACTTCGAGGGCCTGGAAATGGCAGAGGTGGTCTCCATCGAGGTCCGCCGAAAAGCCTCAGAGCTCCTCAGTGAGGTCATGGAGAAACATCCCAATGTACAAGTGATAAACCTGAATGCAGCATGCTAGCATAGAGCCCTGGTAAGGCTTGCGCCTGAGGGCTCAAGGGTACGAGATTCTCTGCCTGGTGGGATCGAAGAATGAATCTTCAAGCTCTTCTGCTTCCACATGGCTGATTCGACCACCATCGAGCTGTGAGGAAGCTGGGCTTTCCGAAACCCCGGTCCCCGCTGGACTCTATTCATAGCGTCCAGGCGCTTGCTAACAATAGGGATGGAAGCCGGTGTCTCCCACATCTGGAGGAGGAGCCAATTGAGAATGGAGGGAACTGGGACCGTAAGGGTCTCCTTTGGGAGAGCCTCATATTGAAGATATCGAGCTCCTTTGCGTGAGGCTCTTCCTCATACTCAGTGGCAAGCACCATGGCCCACACCATATCCTGGACGAATTCCAAGAAGGTGGTGTCCTCTGGAGGGGACTGCCACTTCTGGGTCAGCGGAGAGGAATCCGAGGGAAGGTCCTGATGGGACCGGGTTTCCGGGGAGGTATCCCTGTCGAAGTCCCAGTCTGAATAGTCCATGGAAGAATATGGGTTGGGCAGACCGAGAAGGATCAGTGACCTACGCTGGGCTCCCGAGGCCGAAGCCTGCCTGGAACCGGATGTGCTCGCCCGTGAAAATTGCATGCCCAAGGACTGGGATGGAGATAGCGATCCTCACGAAGCCGCTGGCTCTTGAGGGTCACTGCAGCAGCCCAGGGAGTCCATGAGGTCGAGGTCCCTGTGGTTTCGAGGTGCGTGCTGGCAGGGCCTGACACCAGTGCCTGCTGAGCAGCGAGGAATGCAGAAATGCAGCATTCCAAAGCCAGCATTCAGGCTTCCCACTCGAAAGTGGGGCCCTGCGACACCGACGCTGTGGTGATCGGATCGGGTGTCAAGGAGGAGAGGGGGTCCTCGCCGTGACAACCCTCTGGAGACTGGGTGCTATTGCCAGAGGCCTCCGTATCGGTTTGAGGTACCTTTCTGGGCCGCTCCCTCTCCAACTCTGGAATCTATAGAGGGGGGCTGAGAGACCAGGTGCGTGACTGCTCATGCTTGTCTGGCGCCCCTGACAGTGTACTCATGGCCTCCTTCTTCCGCTCACGCTCTGGTCAGAGTGCTGCCAGGCCCGAGGAGGAGCCTTAGGGGACTCCAGGGGTTGCGGGTCTGCAGAGTGGGAGGCTACCGGAAATACCAGGGCTGCCTTATGGAAGATATTATCCAGCTTCTACTTATAATTCTGGATGGCCTTGGAGGACATCTTCTTGCAGAGGGAGCATTGCTCCAGGTCATGGTCGACTCCCAGGTACCCGGGGCAACAGTCATGGGTGTCCGTGAGCGACATGTTCTTAGAACACTTATCACATTTTTTGAAACTGGAGGCCATTGGGGCAAAGAGGACCCCAGCAAAGTCGAAGATCCTCAACGCAGCCAGCGGTTAAAAAGGGCGCAAAAGCGTGGGGAGAAAACTAAGTGCAAAAAAGAATCCCGAGACCCAGAGCTTAAGCAATGGATGGTGGGAAGAGGACCGGCAAAGGCCGGAAAGGCAAAAATAGAGCTAGGATTTGAAAAACCTTTTCCAGGGATGAGACGCACATCCGAAGGGCTCCGCAGAAAAAGGGAGATAGTAAGATGGCACCCTTGGGCGGGAAGGGGGCCATGCATGTGTGGTGGCATTCCCAAAGGCTTTCTTTGAAAGCTGGGAAAATGCTCTGCGCAGGCTCCGGTGCCGACGTCACCCATATGTGAGGACTGACTTCCTGCTTGTTCATGAATTCAAGTATCTGAATTCAAGAAAGCATGGGAAGAAAGCATGGGATAAAACAGGTGATCTCCTAAAGGGAAAAATGACTATAGTAAGGGCAGACTAGATAGGCCATTTGGTCTTTCTGCCATCATGTTTTTATGAATGATCCCCACTTGGCTAAATTACAGGAATGATGGCAGGGAAAAATATTGTTAGTCTTCATTTTTCCCCAAATGTTCTGATTTCTGGGCGTTTTAGGTCATTTTTTCACATCCGTTTTAACAGTGATTTTTTAGTGCATACTTTAAAGCATCTTAACATCCCCTGATCTACATACATATGATAATTTGTAGGTTTGTGCACATTAAATTTAGAGCATGCTAAATGATGTAAGACATGCTAACAAAGGCACATCCCTAAAAAATTAACGGTCTTTAAGTTACTGCTATTACAGAACATCTCTCTCCTCGTCTGTCTAGCTTTGTATAAAATGAAAGGATTTCTATCACACAAACTAACAAGGAAACTGAAACGAGTTTCTAAAATAACTATGGAACTTATTCTCACAGCATCCCTCCACTCCTTTGACTTTCTTGAAAAACTATAACTCAGCATAAGGATCATTATTTTAATACACATTATTTGAGGTGATTTAATACAATTTACATCTGTACCAAAACAAGAAAAGTAAAGTATCAAGTAAAGAAAAAAAATTACCATATCTTAGTTGTTCCGATGATGGCGGTTCAACTTCTAATTTTTCTGAAAATCAAAAAAAGAGAAAATGTCTAATTAAACCTATGAACAATTCCACTCTATTTTTCAAATTGCTACAATCAAGAAAAACAATAGGCAAAACAATTTTCTTTCCTTGAATCATGCTACAACAGTCCAAATGAGTGGTTATGCTCCCTTGACAGAAGGTGAAGGCAGACAAACAACTTTCATTGATGCCATTATTAAGTTCATATGCTAGTGCAGCACTGAGAGAAAGCCAGTATGACACTTCCACTTCCCAAGCAATAAACTGAAAAAACTCAGAAAAACTCATAGCACAATGTTAATTACCAACAGAGAAGCCATTGGCAAAAGTGATCATAGCATGATCACATTTAATTTAATAAATGAAAGGATGGCAAAGAAATCCACAGTACGCCCATTAACTTTCAAAAGGGAGACTATGATAAAATGAGGAAAATAGTTAAGAAAAAAACAACTAAAAAGGAGCAGCTGCAAAGGTTAAAGATTTACATCAAGCATGAGCATTGTTTAAAAATATACTATCTCGGAAGTCCAGACCAGATGTATTCCATGCTTTGAATGAAAGGAAGGCCAAAAAAACATGCCAGCATGGTTTAAAGGTGAGGTCAGAGGCTGTTGCAGCCAAAAAAGCATCTTTCAGGAAATGGAAAAAGGACCCAAATGACCAAACATGAAACATAAGAACTGGCAAGTTAGATGTAAGGCATTGGTAAGGCAGGCAAAGAGAATTTGAGAAAAAGTTCCCGTGGAAGCAAAAAAGCATAATAAAAACTTTTTCAAGTAAATTCATTGCAAAAAACCTGAATGTGTCAGTTGGACCATTAGATGATAGAGAGGTAAAAAGGGGCACTAATAGGGGACAAGAGCATAGCAGAGAGATTGAATAAATTCTTTGCTTCGGTCTTTACTGAGGAAGATGCAGGGACGTTACCCATGCCTGAAATGGTATTTAAAGGTGATGCATCGAAAGAACTTAAAGAATATTTATATACCGGGACGATGTATTATAACTATTTGGTAAACAGCAGGAGTAGCAAAATCACCTAGACCAGGAGAGATCAGCATCACCACCGGGCAAAATAGCCACCTAAACCGGAGCTCCCACAGACGCACCAAAAAAAAAAAAAAAAAAACACACACCCCCCCACACACCTAAAACTGAGTGCAAGCCTCAATAAAAACGCCACAAATCTGCGCTGGAGGGTCCACAGCACATGGAGATAGTGACTAAATTAAAAAAAAAAAAAAAAAAAAAATTTACAGGATCTGAAGGAGTTTGTATACATGGGCGCCACGACAGCAAAACACAACAAAAAAAAAAAACACCCAGAGAAGATGGTAGGCACAGCAACCCAGTCGGCAGAACTCAAAGCCCAAGTGACAATGGCAGCCAGCCCAAGGTCAGGGATCACAGGTGACGGAGGCCTACAGAAGGAAATGCGCAAATGGTTTAAAGCTCTAAAGTTGGACATTGCGCAAGTATATGCAGAAGTGGTTGCAAGTATAGAAGGTCTATGATCCGGGTTGAGTGATCTCACATTACACGACCACATTACTCCCCATCCTGTACCACCTGCACTGGCTCCCAATCAGCTCTTGAATCCGCTTCAAAGTACTTATAAACATTTTCAAAATAATACACAACCTATCAGCTAACAGCCTACAACCACTCATTAAAACTGACCGCAGCATAAGACCAAGAAGAAAAGGAACCTTGGACACCATCAGTCCACCAAAGGAATTCGCCAAAACAAAAACAGGCCACATCAAGAGGGGCACTTTCCCTCGCAGCGCCCGCCCTATGAAACTCTCTCCCCGACCATCTAAGATCAACCAAAGACCTCAAGGACTTCAGAAAGCCGCTTAAAACAACTCTATTTACAGAACACAAGGACTTCACCTGAACTGATTCCTATGTGCAGTACCTACAACTCTCTGTAGGTTTTGATCTTAGATCACCTTTGTACATGGCTCTAATCTTGTATATATGTATATTGCTCACTTTGTATATAGCTCACCAGTAAAATCTAGCACACTGCACTTCACATCACTCTTCTTAATCTCCCACTGCATGCTGATCACACAATTATCTCGATTGTTTGATGTGCTAAACCACTTTGTTTTAATGATAAAGCGGTATACTAAATATGTATGTATGTATAAATAAATCTCTGCCAAAGGGTGGAAGAGATGGAGGAGCATAAAACATGGACAGTATGGGCATATTTGAAAATAAGATGGAAGCCCTAAACCAACTGCATGCAGGGTTGAAAGATAAGCTTGAGGACTTTGAGACTAGATCTAGGCGAAATAACCTGTGTTTTCAGGAAGTGGCAGAGACAGAAGCTTTCAGTGACTACAAAGACCAGTTCTCCTCCTGGACCAGATAGATTTAAAGAATTGACTGGGCCCACAGGGCACTGCAACTTGCGGGATCCCCATCTTCCCCCCCCCCCCCCCCACCCCAACAACAACATGCCTCGGGACATCATTGCCCGTTTCCACAACTACGGGGTGAAAGAACAAATGGCCCAGCAGGCAACAGCACATGATACTCTTGAAGGGGAGAGCAATAAAATGGAAATCTTTGCAGACTTGGCCCAATTAACAATGCAAAAGCACAGAAGCATGCAAGATATAATGTCCAAGCTGCAGGAAGAGGGAATGAGATACACCTAGGACTTTCCCATTTGGTCTGACTTTTTTTCTATAGGGGAAGAGGATGCACATCAGAATGCGGGAGGAGGCAACCACACACTTGCGGCAGCCAATATTGAAGGACTAGCGCTGGAATCCAAGCCAGATGCAGGGAAACGTACAGGCCCACCAAAATGGCAGAGTGTAATGCATGGCAGAAGAGGCTACAGATACAATCTGAGGGAGGCGGCCTTAATATTGTGGAGAATGCCCCCACCTGAGAGAGTCAATGCTTGTGGAGCTGGGACATAACAGTGCTGGGAGGTAACACTGTGGATCCTTGGATAATATTCATTGAAGATGGCTTGATGTGATAACATGATCATCCACAATAGAGGAAACACAAGGATTGGAGAATTGGTTTGTTGAAATGTTGGTTATGCATACCGTTATTATGCTAAGACTTGATGGGCTCAATGTCAAGGGAATGGAGTGGGGGGGAGAGGGGGAACGAAACAGGGAAGGGAAAGAGATGGAATGTAAGGCGGGTAACTATTGAGGGGAAGGAGGCAAGCGGTAAAAAGAGGGTGGCTGTCTACCCTGGAATGTCAGCTCCTACTGTCCTATGGGGGGAGGAGGGCAGGATAGTACAGAGAGTAGGGGGTGGGGAGGATGGGTTGGAGGGGGGAGGGAAAGAGGGGTTAAGGCAGAGCTAGTTTTAGTAGAGGATAGGGGATATAATAGTGGGAGAGCTTAAAATTGTAACTATCAGTATGTGAGTATTGAACTTCCCTTTTAAGGGATAACTATTGGATAAAGAAATGACAAGGCAAAAAGCAGATATCTGGTGCAAGAAACACCTGAGCAGGAAGCATGAACATCCAAGTAAGGCCAAAAGGCTATGCTATGGGATTCTTTGCATCTAATTTGGTGGAGCAGAAAAAGGAGGGGGTGGCAATCTTCATTGTCAACCATCTGAGGGTGGAAACAGGAGAGATGGTAAAAGATGGGGGGAAAGATATCTAATAGCCTGGATAAAAATAGGAAATGAGTTGTTACGAGTAATAGTCATCTATGCACCAAATGGAAATCAGGGGGAATTTTTTTAGGGAAGTAGAAAAGCATGTAGATGACCTTGGTGAAGGGTTACTAATATGTGGGGGAGACTAACGATGGAACTGGGGAAGAGGGTCGTCGGAACGATAGGGCTCTGTTAAAAGCGCTTTGCATGGGCCTTGGATTTGGTTGATGCTTGGTGCTATCTGAGCCCTGGGAAACAGTAATTTACATTCTACTCACCAATCCATGGAACATATTCCAGAACCGATATGAAATGGATAGGGAAAGAGGGGCTGGTGAGATTGTTAGACGCAAGCATGGAAGCAATAATCTAGTTGGACCATGCACCAGTAGAGTTTGGATCAAGTTTAAAGGGGAATGAAGGAGGGGCAAAATTCTGGCTACCTAGAAGACAGAGTGATTCAAGAGATTGAGAGACTAATACCAGAATACTTTAAGGAGAATGATAATGGGGAAGAGGGATTGGGGGAGGGGGTCATTTGGGATGCATTTAAGGCAGTGGTGAGGGGCATTCTAATCAAATGGGGGGGCGTGGAAAAAACAGGAACAATGTGAACAAGTACATAAACTACGCAGCCAGCTCTACTTGCTAGAGTCTGCTGACACTAGCGATAAGAGGGGTAGCTTTAGAGGCCAGGTCTTAGCAGTTCGAGCCCAATTGAATGCTCTTGAAGCTGCGGACATCCACTATAAAAATGCAGTTAGCCAGCAGGAATACTTTGAAAGTGGGAATAAAATGGGCAAATAAATTGGCACGGCAACTATGGAACCGTAAAATGTGCTCACACATCTTGGCTATAAGGGGAGAGGGGAGCATTCATTCTGCTCCAGACAAGGCATTAGGGCGAAATTTGTTAAATTCTATAAATGTCTACATATGGCGCCACCTCCACAACCTGGGGAGCAGGCGGAGGGCTCTCACATCTGTCAATCTTCTTAAATTAAGTCCAGAGGAGCGGATGTACCTAGATAAAGCAGCTTCTACTGCAGAGGTAAAACACAGTTACTTACCTGTAACAGGTGATCTCTGGGAACAGCAGGAATAAGTCTTCACATATGGGTACGTCGGTACCGACGGAGCCTGCACGGGAACGCTCCCCAGCGTCCAATCAGAAAGCTTTTGGGAGCATCCCACAGCGCCTGCGGGATGCCTTCCCGCCTTTCCAACTGTCTCTCCTCAGTTGAGTTTTATAGCTGAGACAAAGAGGGAGAGAGAGAGGGGAGGGAGAGAGAGGGGAGGGAGAGAGAGGGGAGGGAGAGAGACAACTCCTAGGGGAGGTGGGTGGTGGGTTGTGAAGACTTATTCCTGCTGTTCCCAGAGATCACCTGTTACAGGTAAGTAACTGTGCTATCTCCAGGAACAAGCAGGAATGAGTCTTCACATATGGGGGACTCCCTAGATTTTGATGCCAGGGAGAGCGCCCAGAAGTTGTGTGAACCTGGGGACAGGGCTGCACTTCCCCACCTGGATCTCTGGCATCCCCTGAGGGATGGTGGGTAGGAGTTGATTAGGTATGGAACAGGTGTTTGAGAACAGCCTGACCAAACAAGGCATCCCGGCGGGAGTCCTTCTCTAAGCAGTAATAGGCTGTGAAGGTATGAACTGAGGCCCAAGTGACTGCTCAACAGATGTCGCCGATAGACACAGAGTTCAGATGAGCCATTGAGGTTGCCATGGCTCTCACATTGTGAGCTGTGACATGGCCCTCCAGAGAAATGTTCTTGCTCGGATAGGCGAAAGAAATACATTGGGCAATCCAGTTGGAAAGAGTTCTCTTGGAGACTGGCTGTCCCAAATGAGAAGGATCAAAAGCAACAAAGAGTTGGGAAGACTTTCTATGTTGCTGTGTCCTCTGTAAGTAAAAAGCCAGAGCTCTTTTACAGTCCAGGGTATGAAGATTCTTCTCTGCAGGTGATGCATGAGGCCCTCGAAAAAAGACAGGTAGGTAGACCTCTTAGTTGAGGTGAAAAGGCGAGACCACCTTAGGCATAAAATGTGGGTTAGTCCTAAGGACCACCTTGTCATGATGGAATCTTGTATAAGGTGGATTAGCTACTAGTGCTTGCAATTCACTGATGCGGCGTGCTGATGTGATTGCAATGAGAAAGATAACCTTCCAAGAAAGGTATTTCAAGGAGGTAGTAGCTAAAGGTTCAAAAGGCGGCTTCATAAGCTGACCAAGAACCAAATTTAAGTCCCATGCCACCAGTGGTGGTCTAATGGGAGGCTTTGTTAAAAGGAGGCCTCTCATGAACCTTGCTACAAGGGGATGAGAGGAAACAGGTTGTCCATTTAGAGGCTTGAGTGAAGCTGCAATAGCACTCAGATGGACTCTTACTGAATGTATCTTAAGGCCTGCATTAGAGAGGCATTAGAGAGATGCAGGAGATATTCCAGCAACGATTCCAGAGGTATGGCACGGGGGTTAAGACCCTTTTCAGAACACCAGATGGTAAACCTTTTCCACTTGAAGGCGTAAGAACGTCTAGTGGAAGGTTTTCTGGAAGCTTGAAGAACATCTTTCACTTGCTGAGAAAGAGGAATATCCTGGAGATCTAGGCCTTCAGCAACCAAGCCCTGAGATGCAGAGACTGGGGACTGGGATGCCACAACTTTCCATCCTCCTGAGAGAGGAGGTCTGGAGCAGACCCTAACTCTAGGGAGGGAGCTTGAGAGAGATGTAGAAGCAGAGGGTACCACACTTGCCGTGGCAAATGTGGAGCTATGAGAATCATGTGGCCTCTGTCTCTCTGAAGCTTGAATAGTGTCTTGGGAATTAGGGGAATTGGTGGAAAGGCATAAAGGAAGTCTTGACCCCAGTGAAGGAGGAAGGCATTCTTGGCCTGAACTCCCTGACACGGAATTCTGGAACAGAACCGGGGAAGTTTGGCATTCCACGGACTTGCAAAGAGGTCTATGTCCGGGGTTCCCCAAAATCGAAAGATCCTGGCTACCTGGTCCATGTGGAGGGACCACTCGTGTGGAAGCAGAACTCGACTGAGTCTGTCCGCACAAGAGTTTTGAACGCCTGGAAGATATACTGCCAGAAGATGGATGTGATGCTCTCTGGCGAAGGTCCACAGTCGCAAAGCTTCGTTGCAAAGTGACAGAGAGCCAGTCCCGCCCTGCTTGTTTACATAGAACATGGTTACTTGGTTGTCCGTATGGATGAGGACTGTCCTGTAGCTGAGCAGGGAATGGAACACTCTGAGAGCTAAGAATATTAATCTGAATTCCAAGAGATTGATATGCAGAGAAGTCTCCTGTGGAGACCAGATGCCCTGGGTGGAGAGATCCTGCAGATGAGCTCCCCAACCCATTGGAGAAGCATCTGTTAGAGTTGCTTGGGGTAGCGACTGCTGAAAAGGGGACCCCAGCAACAGATTTGGAGGGGACTTCCACCACTGGAGAGACCAAAAGAGGCGACTGGAGTTTGCTATTTTGTCTGACAGGCAACATGATGCCTGAGTCCATTGGGTGGACAAAGTCCATTGAGCTGCCCTCATGTGAAGGCGAGCATATGGAACCACATGCACGGTGGATGCCACGTGGCCTAGTAGTTGTAACATCTCTCGAGCAGTTAAATGGGACTTTAACTGTATCTGGGAGGCTAACTGCACCAAGCATAGGCAACGGGCCTGAGGAAGATAGGCCCTTGCAGTTGTGGTATCCAGCAAGGCCCCTATAAACTCCAGGGACTGAGTAGGGGAGAGATGGGATTTTGGGATGTTTATTACCAGTCCCAAATACTGAAGGACACGCATTGTGCAGGTTAGAGAAATCTGGGCCTCTGACTGGGATGGAGCTCGAATGAGCCAGTCGTCCAGATATGGGAAAATAAATATTCCTAGAGTACGTAGAAATGCAGCTACTACTGCCATGCATTTCGTGAACACCCTTGGTGCAGAGGCCAGACCGAAAGGAAGCACCCTGTATTGGTAGTGCTTTCAACCTTCTGTGTGTTGGATGGATGAGGACATGGGTGTACGCATCCTTGAGATCTAGAGAACAAAGCCAATCCTGACTCTGAAGGTATGGCAGCAGAGTACAGAGAGAAATCATCTTGAATTTCTCTTTGAATAGAAACTTGTTCAATTCTCTGAGATCTAATATGGGTCTGTAGCCCCCCGTTTTCTTTGGAATAAGAAAATAAGGGGAGTAGAACCCTGAGCCCTGTTAAAGAAGGGGTACTTCTTCTATTGCCCCTTGGGCAAGAAGGGTAGCAATCTCCTGACCCAGAAGGTTGAGGAGAGATGTTGGAGAATTGAACTGTCTCACCATGGTGTGGGGAGGAAGGTTTAAGAAATTAAGCTTGTACCCTTCCCTTATAATGGAGAGGGTCCATTGCTCTGCTGTGATTTGCTCCCATCTGGGAGCAAAGTAAGCCAACCTTCCTGGAATGGTGAGGGGCTCTGGTTCTTCCAGAGCCAGAAAGGCTAAGTTCTCTAGTTGCAAGTCAAAGGCCCTGAGGAGGCTGAGGCTGCTGAGCCGTGGGAGGCCTGGCAGCCTTTGACTTGGCCTGTTTAGGTGGTTGCTGACGCTTTGCAGCAAAACGACCTGCAGAAGATGCCTGCTGACCATAAGCAGGATAGTATCTTCCCTTTTTAGAAAAGGCTATCTTTTTGAACAATCTTTTCTTAGCAGGAGCAGAGGTAGACTTTGAAAGTCGATCCAAAGCAGAGTTCTCAGCATCCATCTGAGTGGCCTTTGCCAAAAAGGTTTTCACCTGTGCAAGGAAGATTTCCCAGTTCATCTTGGACCCAAAGTTCCAAATCAGAGGCTTGTAACCAAGCAATTCTATGTCCACCTATGGCAATAGCCGAGGCTCTGCTTACACACTCAAAAGAGTCAAAGGCTGCACAGTTGGAAAATTTGGAAACATCTTGGGCATGTTTAAGCCAAGTGAGAAAATTCCTGCCTTTTATCTTCTGAAATAAAAGGGGCTAAAGTCTGCAGATGATCTGTGACTTCTTTTAGAAACATCCCCATATAGAGACTATAGGAGTTGATTCTGGCAGCAAGCATATGAATGAGGAGAGGTAGTAAGAGGCGTCTCCCACATGCTCAACATGAGATCATAGAGTATCTCATGAATAGGTAAAGTAGCTGCTTCTTTAGGAGCCTTAGGATACTGCAAAATATCTAGTTGCTTGGCTCTAGGCTCTGACTCAGGGGCCACTGTAATGGAGAGGCCCCTAGCCACTTCCCTAATGAAGTCCTGAAAAGACAAGTCTTCTGGAGGAGACATTCTTCGTTTTGGAGAATCAGACTCCTGAGGAAAAAGTACCGGTGCCTCGATAGAAGCCTCCAACTCAGAGTCTTCGGAGGAATCGAAGTATCGCCTGTCCGGATGCTCCTGTAAAGCCCGATACATGTACCGTGTGGGATCGATATCGGGAGTAAGCTGTACCGGTTCGGTACCGATGGGCGTCATCGCACAGGGTACCGCTGCAGTCGACATCGAAGCCGATGTCGATGCAATCTGTACCGGCACCGGGAACGATGCCGGTGCCGGAGTCAGTACCGGCAACGGAGATTGTTGCGGTACCGAATGCGTCGAAGCCTGCATAAACGCCGTTAGGGTGCGCTGCATGGACAGAATCTTCTGATCCATCGACACCAGAGTCTGAATGTCGGTACCAGTGGAGGCCACCGGTACCCCAGAACACGGCAACAGGTGATCGGTCTAGGCCGAGCCATCGATGTCAACCTGTGACCCCATAGACAATGCTTTGGAAGCCAGAACTTCCCGCCGGGGTAATTTTGCCGGTGCAGAATCCTCGAGGACAAGCCCGGAGGCATCTCGATGCTTAGAGGGAGATTTGCCCTTCAAGGACCGGCTAGATTTATGTTTGGTTACCTGAAATCCATGGGAGGAAGAAGCAGCCCTGGAAGACGTCGATGCCACCGAGGCTGCATCAGAGGGAAACAGGGTACTGAGCTTGGCTGCTCGGTTCTGCCGACCTCTTTTAGACATCATGGTACAGGACACACAATCCGTGATGGAATGGTCAGGCCCCAAACATTTTAGACACCAGTCATGGGTGTCTGTGACAGAAATAGTACCGCCACACTTCGTGCACTTTTTGAACCCAGAAGCGGGCTTCTCCATGAGGAGAAAAAATGTTCAGGCCTAAGGCCCAAACCGAAAATGCACAGGTGAAGAAAGAAAAGTTTTGGGGGGGGTTTTATAAGAAAAGAAAAGACCGGCGGTACTGGTCTGACGTCGAAGAAGGCAGGTGCGACAGAAAAATAAAGAAAAAAATTAAGAATTCTTCTGCGGTGACAGGAACACGACCTGCTGGCTCCGCGGAAAAGAAGAACTGGAGAGAGGCGGTTGGGAAAGGTGGGAAGGCAGCGCGCCGGCGCTGTGGAATGCTCCCAAAAGCTTTCTTACTGGACACTGGGGAGCGTTCCCGCGCAGGCTCTGTCGGTACCGATGATACCCATATGTGAAGACTCATTCCTGCTTGTTCCTGGAGATTCATCGGTACCGGGGTATCGGTACCGGAAGGCTGCAGAGGGCAGGGTACCGGCATGGCTGACACCGATGCCGATGCCACTGGTACCGGGATCGGTACCGATGGCGATACCGGAGCTGGTACCTGTGGAGTAGTCTGTTGCGGTACCACGGGCGTCGATGCCACAAGGAAAGCCGCCAGACTGCGTTCCATGGACAGAATCCTCTGATCCATCGACGCTGCCAATGCCTGGAAGTCAGTATCGGTGGAGGCCACCGGTACCCCAGAGAGCATGGCACCAGGAGATCTGTTGAGGCCACGCCATCTAGATCGTCCTGGAACCCTGATGGTGATGCTTTAGAAGCCAAAGCCTCCCGCCGGGGTAATTTTACCGGTGCAGAATCCGAGGGCAAGGCCAGAGGCATCTCGATGCTTAGGAGATTTGCCCTTCGAGGACCGGCTGGATTTATGTTTAGTTACCTGAGATCCATGTGAGGAAGAAGCAGCCCTGGAAAACGTCGATGCCACCGAAGCCGCATCAGAGGGAAACAGGGTACTGAGCTTGGCAGCTCGGTTCTGTCGACCTCTCTTAGACATCATGGAACAGGACACACAATCTTTAATGGAATGGTCAGGGCCTAAACATTTGAGACACCAGTCATGGGTGTCGGTGACGGATATAATACCGCCACATTGTGTACTTCTTAAAACCCGAGGCAGGTTTTTCCATATTTAAAGGAAAAAGGTTTTGGGCCTAAGGCCCAAAACTGAAGTACACCTGAAGGAAAAATAGAAGGGTTTTTTGTTTTTTTGTTTTTTTTAAGAAAGAAATAAGAACCGGCGGTACCAGTATAGCGTCGAGGAAGGCAGACGCGTACAGAAAATAAATAAAGAAAAAATAAGGAAAATTCTTCTGCGGTGACAGGAACACGACCTACTGGCTCCGTGGAAAAACGAACAACTGAGGAAAGACAGTTGGAAAGGCGGGAAGGCAGCACACAGGCGCTGTGGGATGCTCCCAAAAGCTTTCTGATTGGACGCTGGGGAGCGTTCCCGCGCAGGCTCCGTCGGTACCGACGTACCCATATGTGAAGACTCACTCCTGCTTGTTCCTGGAGATTGCAGGCTATAAAAATTTAAAAAAAAAAAAAAACAAAAAGGCCCCAGGCCTCGACTGTTTCACAGCATGCTTTTATAAGAAACTGAGAACCTTGTTGCAGGCTCTTCTAATACGGCTCTTTAATGCACCCAGGGAGGAGGGGGAGGGTTATTAGCGGATACCATGGGATGGGCAGGGATTTCCATAATCCCTAAAGGGAATTGCGCCTCTTATAGACCCATCTTGCTACTCAACATAGATGTGAAGCTTCTTGTCTTGGCTCAACGCTTAAACCATGGACTTTTGAGCTTGATTCATGAAGACCAGGTGGGCTTTATGCCAGGGCAACAGGCAGCAGATCATGTCCGTAAGATCCTTAATCTTATATGGGAAGCTAGACGCCCAGAACCGGCCCTTTTGGTCTTGCTAGATGCTGAAAAAGCATTTGACCATTTGTAATGGGACTTTGTTTTGAGTATTGGGCAGGATGGGATTTGGGGACTACTTTATAGGGTGGGTCCAGGCTTTATATCGTAACCCATGGGCATGTGTGAAAGTGAATCGCCGATATTCTTGAGTTTTTCCCCATGGAAAGAGGAACGAGACAGGGATTTATTTGCACTGGTGATGGAGCCCCTAGCAGCTCAGATTAGAGCCAGCCAGGATATACGGGGGATCAATATACGAGGTTAAGATCGGCGTATGTCACTATTCGCTGATGTTTATCATGGCAGTTATCCATTCAGCTATTTCATTATCGATAATTATGTGGGAATTAAAGAGGTATGAGCGGTTATCTGGTTTCTGGACAGACAATTCTACCATTCGTAACCTCACTACACCAGACACCTTGAAGATGCGCTTGCAAGCTAGTTTGCCATTCAAATGGGCAGAGCACTATATCCGCTACTTAGGGGCATGCATAGGGAGAGCGCACACCGAATTGTACATACTAAATTATAAAACATTGGCATGGGAGGCATAACCTCTCCTGTCTAGTTGGAGGGGAAAACACCTCTCGTAGCTGGGTAGAATTGTGGCAGTCAAAATGATGCTACTCCCATGATTCATGTATTTCTTTCAATTCCTCCCAGTCGAGGTGCCTATCAGGATATTGAAATGAGTACAACAGCAAATCTTCCGATTTGTCTGGAGAGGCCAACCCCCTTGGGTGGCTAGATCAGTTATGCACGCACCTCATACTGAGGGTGGACTGGGGTTCCCCGACTTATCAAAATATTATCAGGCAGCACAAACAAACATTTACATGTGGCAAAAGAATAATAAGAAGCAATGGGTCAGTATAGAAGGGTCAGGGCAATGCCCAGAATCATTGGATACTTTAATCTGGTGTAGGGGACAGCAGTGGGGTCCAAACCCCTCTACATGCTTCACAATGGGAGTGTGGAAGAAACACTGTCCAGTAGTATTAGCTGGTAAATCAGTGCCCATTACAGCATGTTTTAAAATAGGGGGAAGGCCCATAGCAGCAGATACTGGCAAGATGGGAGGCAAAGGGGCTCACATGGGTATCACAACTACTTCATAAAGGAGGAGTGTAGCCTTTTGAAGATTTATACCACTTTAGAGAACAAGATAGAAATAGCTACTTGCAGGTAAGAGCTTTCCTGCTACAGAATAAAATACAAGAAGAGATCAGTAGGGAGAAGGAGTGGTTTGAGGGTATGTGTTTTTTGGAAGGGAAAGGAATTATCTCAAAGAGTTATAGAGGGCTAATGGGGGAAGGAAGGACTAAACTGGGCTACATGATTAAATGGGAAGGCATCACATGGGACAAGGAAACCCGGGATGAAATAATTTATGGTATAATGACGCTTTCCATAGCTACCAAAGTACTAGAAAATGGCTATAAAGTACTTCTTAGATGGTACTTAACCCCAGTAAAGCTGTCACAGGCAGGAGTATTGGGAACAGGAGCTGTTGGAGACAATGTGGGGGAAGAGGAACCTTTTTCCACATGCGGTGGGATTGCAGAGTGGTGCAAAGTTACTTGGAGATGGTGCGGAAACCGCTGGAAGATATGGAGGGTTGGAAGATGCCATGGCAGTCCATGATATTTCTGCTCCACCGGAAGACAGAGGTGGTACCTCGGCAGTACCAAGGAGTAGTGACCCAATATATAGTAGCAGCAAGGTGCGAAATAGCCGCACACTGAAATCAACCTGCTTTATCAGGTCTTACCAGCTATAAGCAAAGACTTGTGAATCACTATAAGCTTCATAAACTGACAGCTTTAAAAAGAGGACGGGGAAACAATCGAAAAAAAAACTTGGAATTGTGTATGGCAATAAGTATCTAAATAAGTGGAGGAGGGGATGCAAAGCTTTTGGGGGAGGAAGATCCTGGTTATAGATGAGATTTACAAGATTACAGAAGGAGGAATCGCCTCACTATGACATATGAATGGAGGGGGGATAGAAGGGGATATTTGAAGATATAAGGTTGTCAAGGGCTTCAGCCCTATGTTATCGTATTATATAAAAAAAAAGTTTCAATAAATATTTAAAGTGAAAAATAAAAATCACCTGGACTAGACTGTATATATCAGAGGGTACTGAAAGAACTGAAATATGAGACTGCAGACCTACTATTAGTAATCATTAAAATCATCTATAGTACCTGAAGATTGGCGAATGGCCATTGTAACACCTATTTTTAAAAAAAGGTTCAAGGGGTGATCTGAGAAACTACAAACCAGTGTGGAGAAGGAAAAGATGGCGTGGTAATTTCCAAGGTCCTTCTTGCATCATGGCGAGAACATAAAGGTACCAGATCTGTCTGGGCCCCTGAGGAGCAATGAGGATTAGGGGTGCTCTGTTTACATGGAGCTTGAGGAGGGTCCGAGGAATGAGTGGAAACTGTGAAAATGCATAGAGATAATCCATCCAAGAGACAAGGAAAGCATCTGCTGTCCATCTGGTCGAGCTGGGATAAATGGAGCAATAGAGGGGACACTTGGCATTGTTGCCTGTGGCAAAGAGATCCACTTCAGAGTTCTCCCAGGCTTGATAGATAGGAGCGAGGACTGTGGGATGTAGGGAAAACTCGTGAGGGTCGAGGTGATGACTGAGGGAGTCCGCCAGCTGGTTCTATATACCCAGGAGGTAGACTGCCTAAAGGAATACTCCAAGGGATTGAGTATAAAGCTACAAGTGGATGGCTTTGCAGCAAAGTTGGAAGGAGCTGCAGCCACCGCCACCTTGTTTGTTTGTTGATGTAGAACATGACAACTTGATTGTCAGTCTGCACTAGGATCGATTTGATGCAGGCCCAATGATGGAAAACATGCATGGTATAGTACAGCGTTTTTCAACCACTGTGCCGCGGCACACTAGTGTGCCGTGAGATATTGTCTGGTGTGCCGTGGGAAAAATTCCAATTTCATCCATAACATGTGGCCTCGGCTCACAAATTAGGGTTGCCAACCGGCCGGTTTGTCCATGGCCAGGCCGGCTGCCGGCACAGTTGTAAAACCGGCCATTGAACAGCCGGTTTTTTGCTCTGGCCGCAAGATCGGGAGCGGCCAGAGCAAAAAACCGGCTTTTGTGCCGAAGTCTGCGGCGGCGCGAACGCGATCGCGATTCCCTATAGCAGTGCAGCCGCTGGTTCTGCTTTGTACAGAGCAGCGGCTGCACTACACTTACATTGAAAAGTAAAGAGAAACTGTGTCAGGAGCCCTCCGATCATGCAGAGCCCGAGGAAGTGATGTCATGGGGGCGGGCTCCTCACAGGCTGTCTTTCCTTTTCAAATTAACTTTAGCTGCAATAAAGTTAATTTGAAAAGGAAAAAGACAGCCTGTGAGGAGCCCACCCCCATGACATCACTTCCTCGGGCTCTGCGATGACCGGAGGGCTCCTGACACAGTTTCTCTTTACTTTTCAATGTAAGTGTAGTGCAGCCGCTGCTCTGTACAAAGCAGAAGCAGCAGCTTGGGCAGGGGGGGGGTGTGTGTGTGTGAGTGAACCAGCAAGGGGGGGGGGGGGAGTGTGAGTGAACCAGCAAGGGGGGGGGGTGTGAGGGAACCAAGAGTGGAGGGTGGGGGGCGATGGTGTGAGTGAACCAGCAGGGGAGGGGGGGGGTAAGTGAGTGAGTGACCCAGCAGGAGGGGTGAGTAAGTGACAGGGGGGGTGGGTGAGTGAACCAGCAGTGGAGGAGGGGGTGGTGTGAGTGAACCAGCAGGGGAGGGGGGTTGGTGTGAACCAGCAGGGGAGGGGGTTGGTGTGAACCAGCAGGGGAGGGGGTTGGTGTGAACCAGCAGGGGAGGGGGTTGGTGTGAGTGTTAGATTCCTATTCAAGAGAATTACTTTATATATAGTCAATATAGGCACAAAGGTAAATTTTTTTAACATTTTCTAATGGTGGTGTGCCTCGTGATTTTTTTCATGAAAAAAGTGTGCCTTTGCACAAAAAAGGTTGAAAAACACTGGTATAGTAAACTGCACGCATCTTCAGTCGGTTGATGTGCAAAGTCCCCGAGTCGTGACATGCAAAAAATGGGTACCCCCCAGCCCATGTGTGAGGCATCTGTCATTAAAGTGAGCTGATGCAGCTATTCCAGGAAAGGCCGCCCATCAATAAGGCTGGATGGAAGAGTCCACCAATGAAGAGAATGATGCAACATGTGCAGGTTTTGGTAATGCAGAGACCTGATGATGAAGGGATCCAGTATGCCGGATTCTAGTTGAATTTGAGATGTTACTGGAGCGGGCACATGTAGAGACGTGCAAAGGGAACCACGTGCACTAAGGCTGCCATGTGACCTAAGAGGTGCAATATGGTGTGAGCTGAGGCACTTTGTAGAGTGAGCAGTTGGGTGTGAGCTGCTGAAGGATGGCTATTCTATTGGGTGGCAGGAAAGCACAAGCCATTGTAGTGTCTAAGCAAGCACTTATGAAGTCCAGCACTTTACTAGGTTTGCATTGCAACTTCTGGAAGTAGATGAAGCAGAATTGTTGCAGAAGTAAGGATGTGTGGACTGACACCTGGGCTGAGGCCTTCTGGGGCACAGATTTTTTTATTTATTTTATTTAGACAGTTTTGTATACCCTATCCCTTCAATCGAAGTGGTAACACAATTGGGGGATACATTTAACAAGAGGGGATATGAGACACATACACTAATACTTATAGAGAACATAGAAACATGACAGAAAAAGACCACATGGTGGCCTATCTAGTCTGTCCTTCCATATCAACTACAACAGTCCCCTTTTTATCATCTTTAGAGATCCTGTGTTTGTCCCATGCTTTTTTGAATTCAGATACTGTCCTCATCTCTACCACCTCCGCTGGGAGACTATTCCACGGATCCACTACTCTTTCCGTAAAGAAATATTTCCACATATCACTCCTGAATCTATCCCCCTTCACCCTCATCCCATGTCCCCTTTTAGCAGAACTTGCTTTCAATTGAAAGAGGCTTTCTCCCTGAACATTTATGCCACAGAGGTATTTAAACATCTCAATCATATCACCTCTATCCCGCCTTTCCTCTAAGGTGTACATATTAAGATCCTTAAGTCTGTCCTCATATGTTTTATAATGAAGACCACTAATCATTTTAGTAGCCACCCTCTGCACTGACTCCATCCTGTTCACATCCTTTTGAAGGTGCGGTCTCCAGAATTGCACACTATACTCCAAATGAGGTCGCACCAAAAAACTTATACAGAGGCACTATCACCTCCTTTTTCCTGCTAGCCATTCCTCTCCCTATGCAACCAAGCATCCTTCTAGCTTTTGCCGTCGCCTTTTCTACCTGTTTAGCTACTTTAAGGTCATCAGACACAACCACGCCTAGGTCCCGCTCTTCTTTAGTGGACAAAAGTACTTCACCCACTATACTATATTGCTCCCTTGGATTGCTGCAGCCCAAATGCATGACTTTACATTTTTTAACATTAAATCCCAGCTTCCAAATTCTAGACCATTCAAGCTTAGCTAGATCCCTCCTCATGTTATCTACACACCTTCCTGGGTGTCTACTCTATTGCAGATTTTGGTATCATCCGCAAAGAGGCAAACCTTACCAGACAGCCCTTCCGCTATATCACTAACAAAAAGAAATCGGACCAAGGACAGATCCCTGGGGTACACCACTGGTAACATCCTTCTCCTCAGAGTGAGCTCCATTTACTTGTACTCAATGTCACCTCCCACCCAACCAATTTCTAAACCAAGCAGTAACTTTAGGGTCCATCCCTAGGGTGTTCAGTTTGTTTATAAGTCGCCTGTGAGGAACAGTGTCAAAGGCTTTACTGAAATATAAATATACCAAATCTAGGGCTTTCCCCTCGATCCAACTCCCTGGTCACCCAGTCAAAGAAATCAATCAAATTTGTCTGACAAGACCCACCTCTGGTGAATCCATACTGCCTCGGATCCTATAATTTGCTGGACTTCAGAAACCTCACTATTTTCTCTTTCAGCAGCGTTTCCAATAATTTACTCACCACCGAAGTTAAACTACAGGCCGGTTAGTTTTCAACCACATTCTTACTTCCGCATTTGTGTAAAGGCACCACATGAGCCTCTCTCCATAAGAACACTGGGCTTGATGGACCTTGGTCTGACCCAGTATGGCATTATCTTATGTTCTTATAAAATATGCCATACTGGGTCAGACGAAGGTCCATCAAGCCCAGTATCCTGTTTCCAACAGTGGCCAATCTAGGTCATACATACCTAGCAGTTTCCCCAAAAGACACAGGTTCCACAATGCTTGTACTGGATCAAGCATGGATATCCTGGGTCCCTTCTTAATAATGGTTTATGGACCTTTCCACCAGGAACTTGTCCAAACCTTTTTTAAACTCAGCTACACTAACAGCCTTTATTACATCCCCCGGTAACAAATTCCAGAGTTTGATTACACGTTGAGTGAAAAAATATTTTCTTTTATTAGTCTTAAATAGTTTACATTGTAGCTTCATTGCATGTCCCCTAGTCTTTTTATATTCTGATAACGTCAACAATTGATCTACGTTTACCCGTTCCACTCCATTCATTAATTTAGAGACTTCTATCATATCTCCACTCATCCGTCTCTTTTCCAGGTTAAAGAGCCCTAACCTTTTTAGCCTTTCTTCATAGGAGTATCCTTCCATCCCCTTTACGTTTTTGGTGGCTCTTCTCTGAACCTTTTCTAATATCGCTATATCCTTTTTAAAGATACGGCGAGCAGAATTGCACACAATATTCAAGGTGCGATATCACCATGGAACAATATAGAGGCATTATAATATAATTTTTTTATTTTCCATTCCTTTCCTTATGATACCTCACATTCTATTTGCTCTCTTGGCCGCCGCTGCACACTGGGCCGAGGGTTTTAACATGGTATCCACGACGACGCCTAAATCTTTTTCCTGGGTGATGGTTCCTAATGTGGAACCTTGCATCATGTAACCATAGTTTGGGTTGTTCTTCCCTGGGTGCATAACTTTGCACTTGTCCACATTAAATTTCATCTGCCATTTTGATGCCCAGTCTTCCAATTTATCAAGATCCTCTTGCAATGTTCCACAATCCTCTTGGGTTTTAACAACTTTCAATAGTTGTGTCATCTGCAAATTTGATAACCTCACTCGTTATTCCACTTTCCAGGTCATTTATGAATATGTTAAAAAGCAGCGGACCCAGCACAGATCCCTGCGGTACACCACTATTCACCTTTCTCCATTGGGAAAATTGGCCATTTAGCCCTACCCTCTTTCTATCTTTTAACCAGTTCCTGATCCACAGTAGTACACTGCCTCCTATCCCATGACTCTTTAGTTTTGCCAAAAGTCTCTCATGAGGGACCTTGTCAAAGGCTTTCTGAAAGTCCAGATACACTATATCAACCAACTTACCTTTGTCCACCTGTTTATTCACACCTTCAAAAAAACATAACACTCACGACTCCAATGAGGCATTGAAAAGGTCAGTCAGTGGAGCTACTAAAACGTCCAAGTTCCTTCAGTATTTTAGGGTGTATCCCATCCGGTCCCATCGCTTTGTCTACTTTAAGTTGAGCTAGTTTCTCAGACACAGTCTTCTGAAAATTGTTCAAGATGTCCCTTGCTTCTGTTCCTGTTTCTGGGTGTTTTCTGAGGTCCTGGCTCCTGGTTCTTCATCTGAGAAAACAGAACAGAAATTTGTTAAGCAATTCCGCTTTATCCTTATCAGCTTCTACATATTCCTCCCCTGCACCCTCGAGTCTGACAATACCACTTTTGCCCTCCTCTTCTCACTAATATCTGAAAAATGTCTTATCCTCCCATTTTATTGCATTGGCTATTTCCTCCTTTTTGAATCTTTGCCTTCCTGAGTACTTTGCTAGCTTCTCTAATTTTTTCCAACTATAGATGCCTGTCTTCCTCTCTCTGTGATCTCTTGTATTTCATGAAGGCCTCCCTCTTTTCCTTCACTTTTTCAGCTACTTCTTTCGAAAGCCATAGTGGTCTGCTTTTCCTTTTACCTTTATTTACCATTTTAACAAAAAGGTTGGTTGTCCTTAAAATATCCCCTTTCAGTTTTGCCCACTGTTTTTCTACATACCCCAGCTGCTCCCTTCCCATTAACGACTCCCTGAGGTATTGGCCCATCTTCGCAAAATTAGTCTTCCTAGAGTCTAAGATCCTCACCTTGGAATGGATTTTAACAGCCCTAGTCCTAATACTGAACCACACCATCTGGTGATCACTGGATGCAAAATGATCTCCCACTACAACATCAGAAACACTTTCACCCTTGGTAAGCACCAAGTCCAGTATGGCCCCTTCACGTGTGGGGTCTGTTACCAATTGCCTGAATAGTTCTCCCTGTAGAGAATCCAGGATCTCCTTACTTCTAGATGATACTGCAGCAGGAATGTGCCAATCAACATCTGGCATATTGAAATCTCCTATCAGTAGCACTTCCCCTTTCCTAGCAATGCTGCATATGTCTTCAATTAACTCTGTCCACCTGTTCCTCTTGTGAGGGAAGTCTGTATATCACACCAATGCAAATAGACTTCTTTCCCTCTTTCTAGTTTAACCCACAATGCCTCCTCTCTCCCTTTTCAGCTCTGTAATTCCAAAACTTTAATAGTAGTTTTTACATATAATGCCACTCCTCCTCCCCTTCTTCCTACCCTGTCCTTTCTGAATAAAGTATTGCCAGGTAGTTACATCCCAATCATGGTTTTCTGTAACTGCCACTAAATCCAAGTCAGCCACTCCCACCAAAACTTCAACATCAGGGATCTTATTTCCCATGCTACAGGCATTTATACACACTGCTTTCGATATGTTACCCATTTCCATAAAGGTATTTAAATGTATTACTTACCTGGGGGCTTTCACCACCCATCCCCAACGAATCTAGTTCAAAGCCCTCTTCAGCAGACCAGCCAGCCCACCACCGAAGATGCGTTGACCTTTCTTGGACAGATGCCATCTCTGCTCTGCAACCCTTGGAACAGCATCCCATGGTCTAGGAAACCAAAACGCTCTCGACGACACCATCCACGCAGCCATGCATTCATCTCCAGGATGCTAGTCTCTGCCTTGGCCTTTACCCTCAACAGGGAGGACTGAAGAGAACACCACCTGTGCACCTAAACTGCTTCATCCTCTGTCCCAGAGCCATGAAGTCACTTTTGATACGTTCCGAGGGAGACCTGGCAGTATCATTTGTTCCAACATGGATTAGCAACATTGGGTAATATTGGGCTTGATGAGTCTCGGCAAACTCTCTGTAACATCTTGGATTTTGGCACCAGGCAGACAGCATACCTCTGTGGACATCAAGTCTGGTCAGCAGATGGATGCCTCAGTACCCCTCAGAAGAGAGAGTCTCCAACCACCACTACCCTTCTCTTCCTCGTGGTCACTGATTCTGCAACTTTGGGGTACTTGAGCTCTGGTTCTTCCCTTTCCAGGGCTTTCACCTCTTCCACTTCCAGGGCTGCATAATGGTTCTTCAATTCAAGGGCTGGAGAAGTTGGATTGGTGATTCTGCAGGCTCTGGTGACTTGTGTCCAACCATCGACATTCTGTTGGCACCCATCTTCTCCTCAGCTGGAGAGCTTGGTTGCTGCAAGAAGCATCTCAATGTACTTCTCACTGTCTTGAATGCTCTTTAGCCTCGCCACCTCCTTGAGTTCCTCCACTTGTTTCCTTAGAGCTTCAGCATGCAGATACCCTGCATAGTGTTCTGTTGAAGCGGAAACTGAGGTATCGCCAATGGTGAGGATGGATGGTAATGTGAGTTTAGGCGCCCTTGAGATCCAGAGAGGCGCACGTCAGCCTGTCTCAAAAGGGGGAGTAATAGTGGTTAGAGAAGTCACCTTGAACGTCTTTCCTGATGTAGAGGTTGCGTTCTCGAAAGTCAAGGATCGGTTCGAGACCTCCAGTTTTTTTGGGAATAAGCAAGAACTAGGAGTAGAATCCCTTGTCCCACTCTTGCTCCATCACAGGCTCGACTGCACGATTGCAGAGTAGATTCGTAATCTCGTCTGCTAGCACAGGAACGTGCGAAGGAAGAAGACTGCTGGGCAGTGGTGGTTGCTGTGGGGAGGATAACCATGAAATTGAGTTTGTAAACTGATGCAATTATGCCGAGGACCCAACAATTTGTGGTGATGGACTGCCAGGCCTTCTGGAAGTGCTAGAGATTTATTTTTATTTATTTATTTGGTATACATTTGTAAGCCGCCACTTCCAGCGATCAGCAGCCGACAATGGTGTAAAATACAAGGAAGTAAATTATATAATCAGAATAAAAGATAAAGTATGATTTGAGGGAGGGGTACACCACAGTGACATAGAAATTACAAATATACATTACATTTTGATCATCCAGGTTTGAGCAACAAATAAGCAAATAAATATACATTTGATTGAATTCAGATTATAAATATACATTTGATTGACCAAGATGTGTTACAAATTTTATCACCCAGTTTGTTCAACCAGGTAAAGTTACAGGTTTATCAAGTACATATGTTACAGTTGTATAATACCTTGGCAGATATGCAATCTTACTAACATTGACATCGGATCTATTTTTGCCTTCTAAGCTTCAGGGGTTAGGCCACTTAGGTGTGGAGAGGGTGATGAAACTGTCTAGGTGATACCGTAATGTGTTTGGAACAGGTGGGTTTTAAGCTTTTTTCTGAAGTCCTGTATATTGTTGATCAGTCGTATCTCATAAGATAGTTTGTTCCAAAGTATGGGAGCAGTGTACGTGTATGCCCGGTTGCTCGTTCCCTCTTTAACATCTCTTATACTACTAGGAACGCAGAGTGTATTCAGGTTAGTAGTCCTTCGGCATCTGTTGGGGGGCTGTGTGGTTATGAGGTTGTCGAGGAATGATGGGGCTATCCTGTGAATGATTTTGAAAGTTGTTACCAGTATTTTGTATACTGTTCGTGCAGAGATTGGGAGCCAGTGAAGTTCTATCAGTACTGGTGTAATGTGATCCCTCAGTTTCTTATTCAAGATGATCCTGGCTGATACATTTTGTGCCAATTGTAAGATGTTTATGGGGTTTTTTGGTAGCCCTTGCAAGATGGCATTACAGTAGTCAAAGTGAGGGATGATGAGCGCTTGAGCTACTATTCTGAAGTCTGTTTGTTCGATTATGTTGTGTAGGGGTTGAAGGACTCTCAGCTTGTGAAATATTGCTCTGTTGGTCAACCGGAGATGTTTGTCCATTTTTAGGTTAGCATCAATGAGAACTCCTAGATATTTGATCTCATTTTTAGATTGATAGGTATTGTTGTTAAGGGTGATTGAAGCAGGAGGTTTGAAGTCTTGTTTACTTGATACGAACATCACATCAGTCTTTTTGTGGTTTATCGACATGTTATTTTGGAGCCATTTTTGCATTTCACCTAGGCATTCTTCTATTTGGTTGAAATTAGGATTTTCTATATCAAGTTGAGTGTACAACATGATATCATCCGCGTATAAGTATCATCTGATGTTGTGCTTTTGGAAAATCGTACAGACTGGCTGGATGTAAATGTTGAATAGCAGGGAGGAGATAGCTGAGCCTTGAGGTATTCCCTTGGGTTTGTGGGAAAAGCTTTGCCTGCTCGTTATTGAAACGTACCTGTTGCATTCTATTTGTGAGGTATGACTCGAACCATTTTAATGGTGTTCCTGCTATACCTATGGACGCAAGTCTTTGCAGAAGTATTTGATGGTGAACTGTGTCGAATGCAGCTGATATATCAATGAATATGAGTAAGAACATCTTATTTTTGTTTTCCAGACCCTTGATGAGGTTGTCAAGGAGCGCAATGAGTAGGGTTTCTACTCCATGGTGTGGTCTGAAACCATATTGATGGTGGTCAAGGATTTTGTTTTCATCTAGGTGGTCCTGTAATTGCAGTTGGGTTACCTTTTCAATAATCGTAGCAAGGAAGGATATGCTTGATATCGGCCTGTATGAGGTTGGATCTTCTTTGTTGAGCGCTTTATTCTTTAAAATAGGCCTTATTAGGGATCTTTTAAGTTGGGCGGGCATAATACCCTGCTGAAGAGATTGATTTACTATGTGCGTTATCAGATGGCTAACTTCCTGCTTAGTAGATTTGATCCATTCTGCTGGGCAGGGATCTAGCAGCGAGGTTGTTGAATTAAGGTTAGAGATGGTATTTATGATCGTCCTTTCGTCGATTAACTGGAAGGTGGACCATCCTTCTTTCTGTTTACTACTTGAGTTCATGCTGTCCAGCTGCTTGGGGCATGTAGTGATTACATTCTGTGACTGGGTAGTCAGGTTTTGTGGATTTAGTTTGATAGCATAGTGATTTGCCAGATCTTGGGCCTTTATATGTCCATTGCAGTTGTCTTCCGGCAGGGGCTTCGTGAGAGATTTGACTAGCTCAAACAGCTCTCTGGGTCTGTTAATAGCCTTGTTGAGTACTTTGGTGTGGTGAGCTTTCTTGGCAAGGTTGATCTCATTTTTGTATTTGGCTAGGAGCTCCAGGTATAAGCTTGTGTAGATCAGACTTAGTTTGTCTCCATTTTCTTTCCAGTTTTCATAAGTGCTGTTTCATTTTGTGCAATAGTGATGTGTACCAGGGCTCAGTTCTAGTTTTTGTCTCCTTGGTTGATGACTTCCATGTTGGCTGAGAGCTGGCCTCTATAGTAGAGTTCCATTGTTGGATTAGATCTTCGACATCATAGTTGTCTTGGGTTATGTGTTCATTGAGCGAGTTTATCAGGGTTTCCTTGTTGAATTGCTGGAACTTTCTTCGTTGTTGATTAGTTGGACCAGATAATGACTTGTTCGTAGAAAGGCATGGGTACAGAGTGATCTGGATTTGATAGTGATCGGACCATGGAACTTGGGTTATGTGGATTTTGGGTTGCTTCAATTCAGGTTGTAATGGCATCTTAGGGTGAAATACCAAGTCAAGGGTGTTCCCTTTATAGTGGGTTTCTTCTTGTATTAATTGATTATATCCTAGCTGGTCCATGGCTTCCAAGAAAGAGGTTGCCTGGAAATGGGGGGTTGAGTTCAGGTTGAAGTCGCCTAGGATTATTTGGTATTTCTTAACTGCAGTGGTGGAAATGGCTTCAAGAATGTCAGCGAGGGTATCGTCGTGTGGTGTTGGAGGTCTATACAACAGGGATATCGATAGGTTGTTATTCTCTATTCGGAGAATGTTGATTCCCTGTATGGTTGTATTTGAGGTGTTTGTCAGCCCACGAGAGGGGTATCAGCATCCCACTGTTGGGTGTTGCAGGGCTGGTACCCCTGCAGATCTACAGCTGCAAATCTCTGGCCTGCTCAGATGCTAAAGCCTGAACCAAAGCTGACCAAACAAGATTGCTTCCTGCTGCAAGAAACGTTTGTTGTGTTTCCAGTCTCAGACCTGACCTTCAAGCAACTGCTTGCCAAGTGTTTATATGTGTGCATACTGAAGACCATTGCTCCTGACTAATTCACTGCCCACATGCAAGAACATCTGCTTCTCTGGCCCTTATCTACAGACGGTTCTACTGGCCTTAGACACTTAACTACTCTATATCCAGAAACTACATGCAGTTTCCTTTGCATGACATCTCACTATGGACTCTTTGTCTGCTAGAAGGATGCATGTAGGCTACCTCCTGATTCGCTGAGAACTCCGTTTATCCTATGCCAACCAATTACCAAAATGTGATAAGGATTCATCACAAAGAATACTACAGTCTCCACTATTCACCTTTTTCCATTGGGAATATTGGCCATTTAGCCCTACCCTCTGCTTTCTATCTTTTAACCAGTTCCCGATCCACAATAGTACACTGCCTCCTATCCCATGACTTTTTAGCTTCGCCAAAAGTCTGATGGGGGGACCTTGTCAAAAGCTTTCTGAAAGTCCAGATACACTATATCAACCGACTCAACTTTGTCTACCTGTTTATGCACACCTTCAAAAAAACATATCAGATTAGTAAGACAAGATCTTCCTTGTCTAAAGCCATGTTGGCTGTCTCCCATTAGGCCATGACTATCTACATGCTGTGTAATTTTGTTCTTTATGATGGCTTCTACCATTTTCCCTGGTACTGACGTCAGGCTCACCGGTCTGTAATTTCCCGGGTCACCCCTGGAACCCTTTTTAAAAATTGGTGTTACGTTGGCGACCCTCCAATCTTCAGGTATTAGATGATTTTAATGAAAGTTCACAGATTACCAATAGCAGGTCTGCAATCTCATATTTCAGTTCTTTCAACACTCTGGGATGTATACCACCCGGTCCAGGTGATTTGCTACTATTCAGTTTATCAAATAGTTGTAATATATCTTCCCGGTGTAGCGATATTTCTCTCAATTCCTCTGCAGTATCACCTTTAAATACCACTTCAGTCTTGGGTAACATCCCTACATCTTCCTCAGTAAAGACCGAAGCAAAGAATTCATTCAGTCTCTCTGCTATAGCCTTGTCTCCTCTTACTGCCCCCTTTTACCCCTCTATCATCTAATGGTCCAATTGACTCTCTCACAGGCCTTTTGCTACGAATGTACTTGAAAAAGTCTTTATTTCGTGTTTTTGCTTCCGTAGCAAGTTTCTTCTCAAATTCCCACTTTGCCTGCCTTATCAATGCTTTGCATTTAACTTGCCAGTGCTTGTGCTGTTTCCAGTTTTCATCATTTGGCTCTTTTTTCCATTTCCTGAAGGTTGAGAGGAGTACAGTATCTAAATTCGAAAAGCATGGGACCAATAGAGGCTCTCTAAAGGAAAAAAGGGGACTCTTGTAGTGAGTGATATGGAAGAACAGACTAGATAGGCCATGTGATCTTTTTCTGCCATCATGTTTCTATGTTTCTCTAAAGGAAGACAGACTGTAGAGCTTAGTAATTGGATGGAAGGGGAGAATGGAAAGGCCATATGGTCTTTATCTGCCATTAAGTCTATGTTTCTATAAGAAATTAGGTCAAATCACAAAAGTATCTCTGGTGGCCCAGTGGACCCAGATCCCCTCCACCTGACTCCCCCCCCCCCCCTCGGCACGCCTAGCCCTCACGAATCCACTCTTCCCCTCCTCCAGGGCTACATGATTCCAAACACCCTGACCCAGGGCACCATGGGTCAAAGTAGACTCAACCAAACCAGACAGCCTCCGATACAGCTAGTCTTCCCCTCCCCCCCTGGGACCAATGGTTCATGGAGGCATCCAGCAGCAGCAGCCTCCCTTCATACTGCCATCTTGGAAATGGCAGTGCCCGATTCCTTGAGATGCATCAGGACACTAAGGGTCAATCTACCAAATAAGGTAATGTTTCCGTTATTTGGGAATCACTGCCTTATTTGGCAGATTGTCCCTTCATGGTGCCTCATAGCGCCTCCTGATGTACCATAAAGGGGGGGTCAGGCACTGCTGTTGTCCAAGATAGAAGCAGGTTTGGGGGCCACCAAGGAGATCTTTGGAGGGAGGGAGGGAGAGTGGGTGGGTATGCTGGAGCCCACTTGGGCCACCAAGGATTCTTGGGTTTTCTGAGAAGTGCTGCACGTCACCTCGGATGACATAAGAACATAAGAACATAAGATATGCCATACTGGGTCAGACCAAGGTCCATCAAGCCCAGTATTCTGTTTCCAACAGTGGCCAATCTAGGTCATACGTACCTAGCAGTTTCCCCAAGGGACACAGGTTCCACAATGCTTGTATTGGTTCAAGCATTGATATCCTGGGTCCCTTCTTAATAATGGTTTATGGACCTTTCCTCCAGGAACTTGTCCAAACCTTTTTTAAACCCAGCTACACTAACAGCCTTTACTACATCCTCCGGTAACAAATTCCAGAGTTTGATTACACGTTGAGTGAAAAAATATTTTCTTTTATTAGTCTTAAATAGTTTACCCTGTAGCTTCATTGCATGTCCCCTAGTCTTTCTATATTCTGATAAGGTAAACAATCGATCTACGTTTACCCGTTCCACTCCGTTCATTAATTTATAGACTTCTATCATATCTCCCCTCAGCCGTCTCTTTTCCAGGTTAAAGAGCCCCAACCTTTTTAGCCTTTCTTCATAGGAGTAGCCTTCCATCCCCTTTACCATTTTAGTGGCTCTTCTCTGAACCTTTTCTAAAATCGCTATATCCTTTTTAAGATACGGCGACCAGAATTGCACACAATATTCAAGGTGCGGTCTCACCATGGAACGATATAGAGGCATTATAATATCTTTTGTTTTATTTTCCATTCCTTTCCTTATCATACCTAGCATTCTATTTGCTCTCTTGGCCGCCGCTGCACACTGGGCCGAGGGTTTTAACATGGTATCCACAAGGACGCCTAAATCTTTTTCTTGGGTGGTGGTTCCTAATGTGGAACCTTGCATCGTGTAACCATAGTTTGGGTTGTTCTTCCCTAGGTGCATAACCTTGCACTTCTCCACATTAAATTTCATCTGCCATTTTGATGCCCAGTCTTCCAATTTATCAAGATCCTCTTGCAATTTTCCACAATCCTCCTGGGTTTTAACAACTTTAAATAGTTTTGTGTCATCAGCAAATTTGATAACCTCACTCGTTATTCCACTTTCCAGGTCATTTATGAATATGTCAAAAAGCAGCGGACCCAGCACAGATCCCTGGGGTACACCACTATTCACCTTTCGCCATTGGGAAAATTGGCCATTTAGCCCTACCCTCTGCTTTCTATCTTTTAACCAGTTCCTGATCCACAGTAGTACACTGCCTCCTATCCCATGACTCTTTAGTTTTGCCAAAAGTCTCTCATGAGGGACCTTGTCAAAGGCTTTCTGAAAGTCCAGATACACAATATCAACCGACTCACCTTTGTCCACCTGTTTATTCACTCCTTCAAAAAAACATAACAGATTAGTAAGACAAGATCTTCCTTGTCTAAAGCCATGTTGGCTGTCTCCCATTAGGTCATGACTATCTATATGCTGAGTAATTTTATTCTTTATGATGGTTTCTACCATTTTTCCCGGTACTGATGTCAGGCTCACCGGTCTGTAGTTTCCCGGATCACCCCTCGAACCCTTTTTAAAAATTGGTGTTACATTGGCGATCCTCCAATCCTCAGGTATTAGAGATGATTTTAATGATAGTTCACAGATTACTGATAGCAGGTCTGCAATCTCAAATTTCAGTTCTTTCAACACCCTTGGATGTATACCATCCGGCCCAGGTGATTTGCTACTCTTCAGTTTATCTAATAGTTGTAAGACATCTTCCCGATGTATCGATATTTCCTTCAATTCTTCCACACCTTTAAATACCACTTCAGTCGTGGGTAACATCCCTACATCTTCCTCAGTAAAGACCGAAGCAAAGAATTCATTCAGTCTCTCCGCTATCGCCTTGTCGCCTCTTAGTGCTCCTTTAACCCCTTTATCATCTAATGGACCAACTGACTCTCTCACGGGTTTTTTGCTACGAATGTACTTGAAAAGGTCTTTATTTCGCGTTTTTGCTTCCGCAGCAAGCTTCTTCTCAAATTCTCTCTTTGCCTGCCTTATCAATGCCTTGCATTTGACTTGCCAGTGCTTGTGCTGTTTCCAGGTTTCATCATTTGGCTCTTTTTTCCATTTCTTGAAAGATGCTTTTTTGGCAACAACAGCCTCTCTGACCTCAGCTTTAAACCATGCTGGCAATTTTTTAGACTTCCTTCCACTTTTCTTAAAGCGTGGAATACAGCTGGTCTGGGCTTCCAAGATAGTATTTTTCAACACCACCCAAGCTTGATGTACGTCTTTAACCTTTGCAACTGCTCCTTTTAGTTTTTTCTTAACTGTTTTCCTCATTCTATCATAGTCTCCCTTTCGAAAGTTAAAGGGTAGTACTGTGGATTTCCTTACTATCCCTCCTCCACTAATTAAATCAAAGGCGATCATGCTATGATCACTACTGCCAAGTGGCCCCAACACCCTTATCTCTTGCACTACATCTGGTGTTCCACTAAGGACTAGGTCTAATATTGCTTCCCCTCTGGTCGGTTCATGAACCAGCTGCTCCAAGAAGCAGTCATTTATTTCATCTAGGAACTTTATCTCCCTAGCATGTCCTGTTGTGACACTGACCCAGTCGATGCCGGGGTAATTGAAATCACCCATTATTATTACTGCACTGTAACTTTTGCTAGCTTCCTTGATTTCTTTGAGCATTTCATCATCCATTTGTTCATTCTGGCCAGGCGGACGATAGTACACCCCCACTGCCATCGCCTTCCCCTTTTTACATGGAATTTCAATTCATAGAGATTCTACAGCAAATTTTGTTTCTTGCAAAACTTTAATCCTTTCTGATTCAATGCCCTCTCTAACATAGAGCGCAACCCCTCCACCAATTTGATCAGCTCTATCATTTCGATATAGTTTGTACCCAGGTATCACAGTGTCCCACTGGTTGTCCTCCTTCCACCATGTCTCTGATATTCCAATCATATCTAACCTCTCGTTTAGTGCTATATATTCTAACTCTCCCATCTTGTTTTGTAGACTTCTAGCATTTGCATACAAGCATTTTAGAGACTATTTTATTCATATTAATTTGGCTATTGGTAGACATGGGTAATTTGGGATCTTTAAGTTCTGTCTGCTCCATACTTGAGGGCATTTGGGCTACTTTACTCTTTTTTGGAACCTCTCTGCTTTTTGTAGTATCCTTCAAGGATACATTCTTCCGAACCATGCGCTCTTGGGCGACTGTCGGCTTTCCCCTATTATCTAGTTTAAAAGCTGCTCTATCTCCTTTTTAAAGGTTAATGCCAACAGCCTGGTTCCATCCCGGTTAAGGTGAAGCCCATCCCTTCGGAAGAGCCCCTCCTTTCCCCAGAATGTTCCCCAGTTCCTAACAAATCCGAACCCCTCATCTCTGCACCATTGTCTCATCCACGCATTGAGACTCCGGAGCTCTGCCTGCCTATTGGGTCCTGCACGTGGAACGGGAAGCATTTCGGAGAACGCTACCCTGGAAGTTCTGGATTTCAACTTCCTACCTAAAAGCCTAAATTTAGCTTCCAGAACCTCCCTACCACATTTTCCTATGTCATTGGTACCAACATGTACCAAGACAGCAGACTCCTCCCCAGCACTATCTAAGACCTTATCTAGGTGGCGTGTGAGGTCCGCTACCTTCGCACCAGGCAGGCATGTTACCAGGCGATCCTCACGTCCACCAGCCACCCAGCTATCTACATGCCTAATGATCGAATCACCAACTATAACTGCTGTCCTAACCCTTCCCGCATGGGCACTTGGCCCTGGAGAAACCTCCTCGGTGCGAGAGGGGTTTACATCACCTGGAGGACAGGTCCTAGTTACAGGATCACTTCCTGCCACACCAGGGTGATGCTCTCCTGTCACGTGACCTCTCTCCTCCATGGCAACAGGGATGCTGCCAGACTGGAGGTGGGACTTCAGGACTATATCCCTGTAGGTCTTGTCTATGTACCTCTCTGTCTGTCTTATGTTTTCCAAGTCTGCTACTCTAGCCTCTAGAGAACGGACTCGTTCCCTGAGAGCAGAGAGCTCCTTGCACCTAGTGCAGACGTAAGACCTTTCACCAGCTGGGAGAAAATCATACATGTGACACTCAATGCAAAAGACTGGAAAGCCCACATACCGCTGCTGGACTGCTGTCTGCATCTTAGTTTTAAGTTTGTGTTTAGATCTTTAAGTTCTATATGTACTAAAGGGTGCAATGGATATTTATACCACTAAAACTGTACCTAAGAAGTTTAATATACCTTGTTCACCTGAAGCTTAATTAATCTCAGGTCCTTGGTGTATGACTGATTTGGGTAATGAGCTTCACCTGAGAGCACCTCCTGTCTTGCTCCCTCGCTGCATCTTTACTACAGTCCTGGGCCGACATCAAGATTCAATGCTAAGAGAAGAGTTAAACTGTGGTAAGTTTTAGCACACTTGTTTTTAGAAAATGTGAGGAATTTCTTATTCAGCCATTTTTGCATGAGATTTGCATGCCCACCGAGCTATCCTTTGATTTTACACAGATTTTCCTAAAGCTAAAAATGCTTGCTGCATCTAGGTAAGACTAGTATGGGAAAATCACAAGTAAACTCCTGCACTAAAGGATAGAAAAGCTTATTGCATTGGGGTCACAATGTCTGGCCTCCACTTAAATAACTGTTTACCAAATGATCTGCAAATTCCTCCATATAGGTTTGATGATATACTAAGCCATCAAGATGATAAAAAGCAATCATTCAGTATCGTTCCACTTACTCAAGAATCATCGATTAACAGTATATAATGAGGTAAATTTTTAGCAGATCATAGAGGAAGTACTTTGAAATATTTAATCTAGACATCTCAAAAATATACATTCAGTGCCACTATACATTTAGTTAGCACTACATGCAGTTAGTACATGCAGATGCACAAACTCAGTGAAATGTGAGCTCAGGATGGAGACATGATCATTTACAGCTTCTTCAATTAGGTGATATTTTCCTTACCCATTAATTTTCCATGAATCCTGCTAGACCAGTCCAGATGAGTGGGTTATGTTCGCCAACCAGCAGATGGAAGCAGCACATGATAGTTTCAGTGATGTTGTCACCTGGATAAGTCACCGTCCTCAAATGGCAAGTTCTAGAGCTGTACATGTAAGCAGATGTGAGCACTAAAAACTTTACTGAAAAGCTGCAAACATGAGTAATACTTTCCTACAGGAAACCCAACTGTCCACAAGATGGTGAACTGGATTAAAAATTGGTTGACAGAAGGTGATGGTACATGGAACTCACTCGGATGAAAGGAAGGTGATTAGCAGGGTGCCCCAGGGTTCGGTCCTGGTCCTGGGCCTGGCACTCTTCAATGTATTTGTGAGGGATATTGCTGAAGGACTGAATGGAAGAGTCTGTCTTTTTGCAGATGACACAAAAATTTATAACAGAGTGGACTCCCCCAAGGGAGGGGATAACATGAGGAAAGATCTACAAAAGCTGGAAGAATGGTCTAATGCTTGGCAATTACGATTTAATGCGAAAAAGTGCAGTGTCATGCACTTAGGTAGCAGAAATCCAAGGGAAATGTACGCAATAGTTGGCGAGAGGTTGGTGTGCATGGTTCAGGAAAAAGACCTTGGTGTGATCATCTCTGATGATCTCAAGGTGGCAAAACAATGCGACAAGGCGGTGGCAAAAGCCAGGAAGATGTTGGGCTGCATACAAAGAGCGGCTGCATACAAAGAGGGATTACCAGCAGAAAGAAAGAGGTACTTATGCCACTGTACAGGTCGCTGGTGAGGCCTCACTTGGAATACTGTGTTCAGTTTTGGAGACCATATCTTGCAAAAGATGTAAAAAGACTGGAAACTGTTCAGAGGAAGGCGACCAAAATGATTTGGGGCCTGCATAAGAAACCTTATGAGAAGAGACTTGAAGACCTAAATATGTACACTTTGGAGGAGAGGAGGGATAGGGGAGATATGATTCAGACCTTTAAATACTTAAAGAGGAACAATGAACAAACAAACCTCTTCCAAAGACGGGGAAGCTGCAAAACTAGAGGGCATAACATGAAGCTGCAAGGTGGAAAACTGAAAGGCAATGTCAGGAAATATTTTTTTCACTGAAAGGGTGGTGGATGCTTGGAATGCTCTTCCAATGGACGTGGTGGGGGCAAACACGGTGACGGAATTCAAAACAGCATGGGACAAGCACTGTGCATCCCTTTATAGCAACAGGATAAAAACAAAATAAACTGAACCATCTAACTTCTCAACAAATAGGTGTGTCCTACATGGAGTGGTGGGTCCACCCCTAAACAAAGACATGGGGAGGGGTGGCCTGCACGGAGTGACGGGTGCACCTACTCTTGCTGTATATTTGCTGGGCAGACTGGATGGACCATGCTGGTCTTTATCTGCTGTCATTTACTATGTTACTATGTTACAAACCTGAATACACTTACATTTATTAACTTTAGGCAGAAACAAATCCTGGCCTACAGGCTCCTCTGCCACAGATAGATCTAGGAATGACCTAGCAGGATTCAAGGAAAGAAAATTAACAGGTAAGGAACATTTTACTTTCCTTCTCGTCCTGCTAGACCAGTCCAGATGAGCAAGACATATTCAAGCAGTTAAGTCCCAGGTGGAAGGAAGACATCATCCCCTTGAGGACTGCCTTCCCAGAGGCACACTTTTCACTGGCTGCAACTGTTTTCCATAGCAAAAAACTCTTCTGATGTCCAATGCACAAAGCAATATGTCCTGCCTAAGATTCTTAACTGAAAAGGCCAGAAGACAGACTGCCTGATTCAGATGAACTGGAGACAGGACTTTAGGCAGAAATGATGGCCCTGTACATACAGAGAGATGGCTCTGGACGAAAAGGAAACCCGAATCTCAACAAGAGAGAGTTTGAAGCTCTGAAATGCATCTGGAAACCAAAACCACCAAGAAAGTCACCTTTAGCATTAAATCAGGGCCAGGCAAAATGGTAGAAAACATAAAAAGAACAAAATTGTAGTTCTAGATTAAAAACAATCTAAACCAGTCGTGATTTAATAGGTCAAAGCCAACATGGATTTAGCCAAGGGAATTCTTGCCTCACCAATCTGCTACAATTGTTTTGAAAGTGTGAAGAAACAGATAAAGGTGAGCTGGTGAATATAGGGTATCTTCATCTTCAGAAAGCCTTTGACAAGGTCCCTCATGGAGACTCTTGAGGAAAATTTTAAAAAGTCGTGGAATAGGAGGCATTGTCCTGTTCTAGATTGGGAACCCATTAAAAGATAGAAAACAGAGTAAGGCCAAATGGTCAATTTCTCAATGGAAGAAAAGTAAATGGAGTACCCCCAGGAATCTGTGCTGGGACCACTATTTTAACATTTATAAAAGCTCCAGAAATGGGGACAAAGAGGGAGATAATCAAATCTGTAGAAGACAAAATTATTCAAAGTTGTTAAATCACCAAGAGGATTATGCAAAACCATAAAGAGGGCCTTGAGAAAAAAAAATCGGAAGACTGGGCAGGGCATCCAAACGGCAGATGAAATTTAATGAGGACAACTGCAAAGTTATGCACTTAGGGAAGAACCACCCATACTATAGCTACATGATGCAAGGTTCCACATTAGGAGCCACCACCTAGAAAAAAAAGGATGCAGGCATCATAGTGGATAATACATTAAAATCCTCTGCTCAGTGTGCAGCAGCAGCAAAGGCAGCTAGTAGTATGCTAGGAATTATAAAGAAAGGTGAAATTAGGCCTTACCTGCTAATTTTCTTTCCTGTAGTCTCTCCAGTCCAGTCCAGGCAAGTGGGTTATAATCCCCAACCAGCAGGTGGAGACTGAGAAAGACAAATCAGTCAGATCAGTACAAACAGCCTGTGCTCACTGACCTCATCCAGTGTTTTGGACACTCATCAAGCAGAAAACAGCAACTGAACCCCAAACTGCCAATCTCTGCCAGGCATGAGCTCCCCAAGAATAGAGGGACTCTGCAGAACATGTCTGCCATGCGGAAGCCTTCCCCTAAAATTCCATACTCTGAACACTTAAAACAATTTTTGTTTTGAAAACAGCCTCATGAAAAAACAAGCACCAACTGAAAAACATGGGAGCCCGAACTACTGGACCAGACATGACCGCTCATACTGAAAAATTCCTTAGCAAACATGCCTGACTCATCAACATACTGAAATCTTCTAGTGTGGGTCCTGGACTTGAATAGAGGGACTACGGGAAAGAAAATTAACAGGTAAGCCTAATTTCACCTTCCAAGGTGTCCCTCCAATCCAGTCAAGTAGGACATAGTCAAGCAGTTCTAATGCTGGATAAGAACCAAAAGACCAGCTCGCAACACCTTTTCACCAAAGTGGGCATCCTGCTTCGCCTGCATATCCAAATGATAGTGCTGCACAAAGGAATAAAGAGATGACCAAGTGGCCACACAACAGATGTCCTCCTCCCCACCCATTTCAGCTCAGGAGGAAGCCTGAGCCTTCGCCAAATGGGCGCATAGGCTCGCAGGTGCCTACCGCCCTTCAACAAATATGACAACATAATTGCTTCCTGGATCCAAAGGGTGATGGAGGCCTTAGAAAGCACCTCCCCCTTTCCGTGTCCGCCAAAGAGGATAAATAGCCTCTGATCGTCGAAACAGTTGTGTCACAGCCAAGTACCACTTCAAGACCAGATGAACATCCATCCAATTCGTGCAGGAGGGAGAGTCTCCACGAGTCCCGCTGACCCAAAAAAAGAGGGCAGGGCTAAGACCTGATTGACATGAAAATCTACCACCACTGAGCAGAAAGGAAGGCAGGAAGGAACCACCTGGAGAACTACCTGCTCCTTGGAAAAAAAACAAGATAGGGCTCACTGCAGGAAAAAGTCTGCATCTCAGATTCAATGGGCAGAAAAAAAGTTACCATCAGAAAGATGGCCTTCAAGGTCAGGGCTTTGACAGAGGCCCTTTTAAGAGGCTCAAAAGGCAGGCCACTCAGGATGGACAGCACCAGGATGAGGTCCCAGGCAGGATCCATCTTTTGGCATGGAGGTTGTAGGAGCTTCCCCCCCCCCCCCCCCCAAAACAAAAACCAGACCACGTCCGAGTGTGATACCAAAGACACACCTTGCACCCAGCCATGAAAGCAAGACAAGGCCACTAACTGGACCCAAAATGAGCCCAGCGCTAGGCCCTTCTAGAGTCCAGCCTGTAAAAAGGCCAAAATAGCCAACAAGAGCCCCCAAAGGGATGAATCCAATTCTCCTCACACCAAGCCTCGAAGAGCCACCGAACACACACATAGGCCAGGGAGGCAGACACCACTTTTCCGGCCTGTCAGCACTGCATCACCTGTGCAGAATATACTTTGCGCCTCACCCGAGCCCTTTCAAGACCCAAGCTGTAAATATGAATCGATCCACCACCAGCATCCACACTGGCCCCTGTATCAGAAGGTCCTGCACTGATAACAAAAAAATGCCTTACTGGGTCAGGAACAAGGTCCATCAAGCCCAGTAACTTGTTGTTTCCAAAAGTGGCCAATCCAGGTCACAAGTACCTGGCAGGTTCCCAAAGAGGCACATAGGTTCCACAATACTTGTCCCGGGGCAAGTGGATTTCCTGGGTCCTCTTTAATAATGGTTTATAGACCTTTCCTCCAGGAACTTCTCAAAATCGTTTTTAAACCCAGCTACACTAGCAGCTTTTGCTACATCTTCCTGTAATGAATTGCACAGTTTGATTACGTGTTGAGTGAACAAATATTTTCTCTTATTAGTCTTAAATGAGTTGCAATGTAGCTTCATTGTGTGTCTTTTTGATGGTGTAAACTGATCTACATTTACCCGTTCCACTCATTAATTTATAGACTTCTATCATATCCCCCCCTCAGCTGGCTCCTTTCCTAGTTGAAAAGCCCCAACCTTTTAAGCCTCTCCTCATAGGGGTATCCTATTCCCTTTACCATTTTTGGTCACCCTTTTCTGTACCTTTTCTAATTTAACTATATCCTTTTTAAGATCTGGCAACCAGAACTGCAAACAATATTTGAGGTGCAGTTACACCATAGAATGATACAGAGGCATTATAATATCCTTTGTTTTATTCTCCATTCTTTTCCTTATGATTCCTGGCATTCTATTTGCTTTCTTGGCCACTGTTGCACACTATGTGGAGGGTTTCATCGAACAGACTCCTCTACTAGGAGCCTCACCAAATCCACGTACCAGGGCCTGAGGAGCCAGTCTGGAGCTATCAGCAGCACTCGACCGCGATGCGCCTCTATGCACTGCAAAACCTGCCCTATCACGGATCAAGGTGGGAAGACATACAGCAGCTCCACCCAAGGCCATGTCTGCACTAGAGCATCAAAGCCCTCTGACATTGTGGACTTTCAACAACTGAAAAAAATGTGAGGCGCTGTCATTCTCCAAACAAGCCATCAAGTCCATCGCCAGCATCCCCCATTACTTGACAAATGATTGGAACATCCTCAGACACCATTCCAATAGATCTACAGTATGGTGACTCAAGTAATCTGCCTACACATTCGCTGCCAATAGCACAATTAGATGGGCTTCCACCCACTGCAAGTGCAGTAATGCTCTGCCACTACCAGCGAGCTCCACATGCCACCTTGGCAACTGACATAAGCCACTGTGGTAGCATTGTCCGACAGGGTCTGCACCACTCTGCTGCACTAAGGGTGAAAAGGCTTCAAGAACAAGACACATCGCCCTAGTCTCCAATGAATGATGGGCCATTGCTCTTCGGTGGACCACTGGCTCTACATCATGTGTGACAGACAATGGCCATCCCAGCCAAACTCGCCTCTGTGGTGACCACCATCTAGTGGCTGGATCAAAGCATTAAGCCCTAATGTCTTAGGGTGCTTTCTATAACTGAATAAGTGGACTGCCTTGGCATTTCAATGTGTTGTCATCAGGTTAAACATTGCTGGATACCAGCTTTGTACAATGAGACTGAACACTTGAGGGCTAAGCTCCCACCCTCTGGGATCGAGATGGTTCCAACTTAGGAAATCCACTTGTATGTTCTGAGCTGCAATGTGAGCTGCCAAGAGAGCTCTCAAAATGTAATCTCTATCCAGCTGCTGGCACTACTCTCTAATGCCATGACCTCGCTTCTGCTTGTTGACATATGCCACCACCATCACACTGTCAGAGAATACTTGGACTAATCTACCTTCCAGGATGCTCTGGAACCTCTCCAAAGCAGCAGATAGCTCAAGGAGTTGGCCTGGCCCATCAACAGACTTTGAAACAAGAGCTCAACACCCCTGCATGAATTATCCCAGATAGTGGGTTCTCCAGCCTAGAAGACTGGCATCAGCCTTTACAGCCACCCACCTGGGCATCTCCAGCAGCATCCCCTTCAGCAGTTGAGCCAAAGGTCCTGCTCCTTGGACGAGCTCCTTGGACGAGCTCAGGGCGAGCGTCACGGTAGCCCCCCTTTTGATGTCAACACTCTGTTGGTTTATTTCAAGTTTGCGTTTTCCTCGGAGCTACTTCAACAGGTCAGTTTTAAACTCCCACTCTACCACTCCCCAGTTCTGTGCTCGGTTTCTGTGTTTCTATTACTGTTTTATACTTTATACTGCTCAGAATATGTCCTCAATTCCGGTTCTCTGGGGTCGGCGTCCTTTGGCCCTGTCGTTAGCTCCTTCAGGTTCTTCAGCACGCTGCCCTTCTAATCTGATTTTATGTGCCCCTTCTACTTCTTGTTCCATGCACCAACTCTCCCCTGGTCTGTCATCGGGGACTCCCGTAAAACTGCTTAATCTGGCTTTATTGAATTGCCGTTCCCTCCGGTCAAAATCTCTCCTCATCCAGGATCTTGTCTCCTCGAACTCCGTTGATCTCTGTTTTCTTACAGAGACCTGGTTGAGGGAGGGTGACAACCCAATCCTCTCCAACTCTCTTCCTCCTGGGTTTGCTGCAATTTCAACTCCCAGAGTAGGGAGAAGTGGAGGCGGGTTGGCTGTTCTTCATCGTGCATCTATTGGTCTCGAGGAAGTGTCCTCTCCCTTTGTTCTGTATTCTGAATCCCTTCTTCTCCGTCTTCATTCCTCTCCCCCCCTCTATTTTCTTCTCCTCTACCTCCCCCCTTCCCTGACAACTACCCACTGGGATGCGGCTCTTCAAACCATCTCCAACATCTCTGTTCAATTCCCTAACCTAATTATACTAGGTGACTTCAATGTCCATATAGACCACCCCAGCAGACAGAAAGATCGTGTCTTTCTTGATCTAGTACATGATATTCCTTTCCTGCAGCATGTACCTGGCCCTACTCACACAGCTGGTCATACATTAGACCTCATTCTCTCTCCCAACACACTGCTATCAACAATCTCTCCCCCTACCATGGTCAGTGTTCCCTGGTCAGACCATTTTTGCATCTTCTTTTCAATCTCTTCCCCCTCCTTAATATCTGCGGATGCTATCCCACCCTCTTCTTCAGTCTCTTCTTGCCGTCGTATCACCCCTGATACTCTTAGGGCTTTTCCTCCTGCTTCTTCTCTTTTCCCGCCAAACTTTGCTACACTTTCTTCCGATGATCAAGTTTCCCTCTGGAACTCTCTTTTGCTGACTACACTGGACAGCTTGGCCCCCCTTCAGACACCCCCAATCAGGCGTGGACCCCCCCTCACTCCCCATGGTACACTCCTGCTCTCCGCCTCCAGCGAACAACTCCGGCATGTACAACGACAGTGGGCTCGCCACCCCTCTCCTGAATTACGCCTTCACTTCCAGCAGCTTTTTTCTGCATACCGCCAGGCGATCCAATCTGCCAAGCGGGATTTTCATGAAACCGAAATCTCCACTGCAGCAAGCTCATCGAGACAACTTTTTTCCATCTTGCGTAGACTCTCTGTTAGCTCTGATCAACAGCGTTTAACCATGGCCCCTAATCCCCAGTCTCTTGCTACGTTTTTCTCTGATAAAATTCTCCATCTCCGTTCATCCTTTTTACATCCCTCCCCCCCCCCCCCCGCCGTTGTCCCCACTCTGTCCTGCCTTACCCTCCTCCCCGTCTAACCTTGCCTTAGCCCATTCCTGGTCTTCCTTCCACTCTGTCACTTCTGCTGAAGTCCTACAGGCTCTAGCAAAATCAAATAAAACCACCTGCAAACTGGACCCAATTCCTTCCTCCTGGCTGTCTGAACCTTCTTTAGAGCTCATTCCTACTATTACCACCAGTCTTTCCACCGGTTATTTCCCCTCATCATGGAAATCAGCTATTGTTCGCCCTATTCTTAAACAGTCTTCTCTTGATCCTTCTATTCTTTCTCACTTGCGTCCTGGTCTCAAACCTTCCTTTCGTAGCTAAGCTCTTAGAGCGCCTTGTCTTTGATCAACTAAACTCCCACACTGAATCCACTAATACCCTTCACCCTCGCCAAGCTGGCTTCCGTCACGGACATAGCACGGAGACAGTCCTTTTAGCACTCCTTAATGATTTGCATGTTGCGCACGATCATGGTGATATTTCTCTTTTGGTGTCTCTCGACTTATCTGCGGCCTTTGATTTGATTGACCACCGTACTTTGCTCTCTCTTCTATCGGATGTGGGATTACAAGGCACAGTCTGGCAATGGTTTTCTTCTTTTCTTACAGCCCGTTCTTTTTCGGTTCACGTTGGTAATCAGTCCTCAGTTGCTTTGCCTCTCACCTGCGGTGTCCCACAAGGTTCTGTTCTTTCTCCTCTTCTATTTAATATCTTTCTAGCTCCATTATCCCTGGAAATTCAACAGTTCCCTGTATCATTCTATATGTATGCAGATGACATTATTTTGCTGTTCCATACCTCTCCCCTGGCATTAGACATTACCCAGCTAAATCTCTGTCTTTCTCAGATCTCTTCTTGGTTGTCCCAAAATTTCTTGCACCTGAATCCATCAAAATCCACTGCCATGTGGGTTTCCCTGACTGGCTCCTATCCTTCTCTGGCCCCCCTGATTGACTCTACTCCCCTCCCTCTTGTGTCATCCTTCCGCTATCTTGGTATAATTCTCGACCCCACGCTGTCTTTTCATCAATATCTTACTTCCCTTATACGTAGATCCTTTGCCACCCTACGACAGATTAGGACTGTCCGCTCCCTTCTCCCCGTTTCTTCTTTAGTCACCCTTGTTTTGGCCTTAGTTGTCAGTCGTTTGGATTATTGTAATGTCTTTCTTGCTAACCTCCCAAAGTATCAACTTCTACGCCTACAACGCATTCAAAATACCGCTGCCCGTCTCGTCACATTTTCACGCCGTTTCGACCATATCATACCTATCCTTTTCCGGCTACATTGGTTACCTCTTCGTTTCCGTTTTCACTATATTTATTTATTTACATTCTCTTATATACCGCGCTATTCTGTATCAGTGCGGTTTACATTGAACAAACTGAAATTACATTGAACAGGGCATTATAACTTGGAGATAACTATTTTACAGGGAACATGGGCTATGGAGGGTTAAGTGGCTTGCCCAAGACCACAAGGAGCACCTGTGGGACTAGAAACCCCAGTCCTTCCGACCCAAGGTTGCTGTCCTCTAGTGGGATTTGAACCCCCGACCTTCCGGCCTGAAGTACCTTGCCCCAACCACTAGGCCACTCCTCCACTCTAGTTTCTTATTCTAATTCACCGTGCTCTTCATACTAACACTCCTCTCTATCTTGCTGACCGAATTTCCCTTCACACCCCCTATCGTCAGCTTCGACCCCTCCATGCAAATCGTCTGTCTCTTCCTTCCCCGTCACAGGCACACCTTGAACAGACCCGCCATGCCGCTTTTTTCTTTCTAGGTCCAGTACTTTGGAATGCTTTACCACCGTTTCTCCGTTTGGAACCCTCATACCCCCAATTTAAAACACTACTCAAAACCCATCTATTTCAGCAAGCTTTTCATCTTTCTCCCGATGGTCCATCCTGATGTTCTCTCAATTACCTATTATTATGTACGTCCTGTCCATTTGTTTTGTTTAGTTGTGTCCTTTGTCTAATCATGGTCTAGTGTTGTCTTCCCCTTTTGGGCCTTTTTATCACGCTTGTTTTAAGAAACCCTGTTAATTTATGTTTTAACTATTGGCCCTCTAGTTTGTTTTGCAATGTTTTGGTCTCTTTGTTACTTTGTCTATGCCTTTATTCTTTATACCTGCTTTTCTGTTTTACTTTGGCGTTCCTTTTCTTGTTTGTGCATTGCCAACCTTTTAATTGTACACCGCTTTATGTTGCGACGAAAAGCGGTTTATCAAATTTTAAATAAAGATAAAGATAAAAAAACCATTCAGAGCCCGTTTCGCCCTCAGTGGGAGTAGGAAACAGATCATACTGGTGGAAGCATGGTAACCAATGAGGCAGAAAGGACCTCTTGAGCAGACACACGAGTCCTTGCTCATGGGACAAGCTCCAGCATTGCCACCATCAATTCTGTAGGTAATCAAGCCCTTAGCACCAGTTGAAAGCAAAAAGGCCTATTTAAGTGTTTAATACCACCCCTTCCAGCAATCAAGGGAGGTTTACAAGGAACAAACAAAACAGGTACATTCAACTTTTTAAAACATAAGTGGATCCAAATCATATAACATTTAATATTTATTTACATTCTCTTATATACCGCGCTATTCTGCATCAGTGCTGTTTACATTGAACAAACTGAAATTACATTGAACAGGGCATTATAACTTGGAGATAACCCTCCATAGCCCATGTTCCCTGTAAAATAGTTAAGTGGCTTGCCCAAGACCACAAGGAGAACCTGTGGGACTAGAAACCCCAGTCCTTCCGGCCCAAGGTTGCTGTCCTCTAGTGGGATTTGAACCCCCGACCTTCCGGCCTGAAGTACCTTGCCCCAACCACTAGGCCACTCCTCCACTCCTTAATATATTTAAAATGAACATATTTACATAAAACGATTTACATTAAATACATACTTTTAGTAAATGTATTATAGGGTGGGAGAAGAGGAGGCTGTTCTTTAAGCATCTGTAATTAAATATGGATTGCTATAGTTCTAGGAGGGGTTAGGGCTAGGAAGTGCAAAACAGAAACTATGTTGGATAGAGCTGGTCATGGTTGTGATTATCTACAAAATGGTCAAGGAATAAAAATGTTTTAATTTCTTTACAGAACAGTTGGAGGTCATTAATAGCTCTTAGTTTATCCGGGTGGGCATTCCATAAGATTGGGGCGAAGTATGAAAATGCTCTATTGCTCGTGGATCGGTTTGTGTATCTGTATTGGGTGGGGGCTGTAATATTATTTTGAGTATACTCTTCTTGTTCATGCAAAAGGGAAGAAGGGTCTAAGGTGTTGTAGGAGTCTTAGTTTATAGTAGACCGATTTGGTAATTTTCTTTATATGGGTGAGCATACTGAGGGTCTGATCAAGAGTCATCCCAAGGTCTCTCACTCCCTGTCTTACTGTTAAGTCAATCTGTTGTAACATGATTTTTGGGAGATATGAAAGTTTGGTTCCTTGAGATGAATAAAACCTCAGTTTTGTTATAATTTATCTTCAAGTTGCGTTAAGTTAAGCCATTTTATTATTTCAGTCAGGCATGCATCTAATTGATAATAGTCTAGGTTGATAATGTCTACGGGAATATAAATAATATCATCCGCATAGATGTGGAAGCGTAAATGAAATTTCTAGAGGATGGAACACATGGGTTGTAAATAAATATTAAAGAGTAAAGCAGAAAGGGACGAACCCTGGGGTGTATACCCTGTTCTTGTTTGTAAGAATTAGAAGTTTGTTGACCTATTCTAACTTCTTGTGTATGGTCCATAAGATGAGTCAGACCATTTTAAGACATTACCATGCAGTCCAATTTGTTGGAGCCTTGATAAGAGGATGTTGTAGCTATCATCAAAAGCAGATGCGATGAACAAAAATACTAGTTCAAAGGCTTGTTTTGTGTTATCAATCCCTTGAATTAAGTTATCAGAAAGGACTAGCAATAAAGTCTCTATACTGTGGAATGGTCTGAAACCATATTGTTGTTAATCTAAAGGGGAATTAAGGTCAATAAAGTCTTGCAATTGAATCTGGACAATTTTTTCAATTACTTTAGCAAGAAATGGGAGACTGGATATAGGTCTATATGAATTGGGGTTCTCTTTCTCTAGGGATTTATGTTTTAGAATTGGTCTGATCAATGTGTGCTTGAGGGCATTGGGCATGGTTCCCTGAGTGATTGGTTTACAATTCTGAATATATAAGGTGCTAATTCTGCTTTAGTTGCCTAACAGGTCAAACAATGGTAAGGATTTGAGGATTTATTTTTATTAAATTGCTAGCTCTAACTGGGAGCTCTCAAAAGGGGTTTTGTATAATTTTAAAGCAAAGTTACTTTCTTTTTGGTGCTTTAGTAGAAATATTTCCTTGAGCAGAGTAGGTTGTTGAACTCTAGTAACCTTCTCAGCTTTTGGGAACTGCTGACACCTAATCAGGAGTTAGTTCCCTACCCCCCCCCCCACCCCCCTAGTGAGCAGTCTTGCTTTATAGGGCACCTCCCCATTTAACAAAGCACAGAGACTTGGAGCAGCACATTTTGAATATAAAGAGATTTAACTGCTTTTTCTCTGAAAGGACAGCTGGGAAACCAACTGGTACTTGGTAGATCTCTCTCTCTTGCTTTAACAGATACTTAAGCTTCACGAAGAGAACAATGGCTGGGAAAAATTGTATCGCTAAAGCTGTTGCCCCGTTACAGCTTCTGCCTCTGTCCAGACAGAGGTCCTAATGCCAGTTGAAGGACCGGTTCCATGTGCAGGGTACCTGCATGCTGAAGCTCTGAGGAAACAAGTGGAGGAACTCAGAGGAGGTGGTGTTCTCTTCAGTCCTCCCTGTTGAGGGTAAAGGCCAAGGCAGAGACTCTCTCGCATCCTGGAGATGAATGCATGGCTGTGTGGATAGTGTCATCGAGAGCGTTTTGGTTTCCTAGACCATGGAATGCTGTTCCAAGGGTTGCAGAGCAGAGATGGCATCTGTCCAAGAAAGGTCAAACGCGTCTTCGGTGGTGGGCTGGCTGGTCTGCTGAAGAGGGCTTTGAACTAGATTCGTTGGGGATGGGTGAAGAAAGCCCCCACGTAAGTAATACATTAAATACCTTTATGGAAATGGGTAACAGGGGTAACATATGGAAAGCAGTGTGTATAAATGCCTGTATCATGGGAAATAATATCCCTGATGTTGAAGCTTTGGTGGGAGTGGCTGACTTGGATTTATAGTGGCAGTTACAGAAATATGGTTCACAGAAAACCATGATTTGAGATGTAACTATACCTGGTTATACGTTATTCAGAAAGGACAGAATAGGAAGAAGGGAAGGAGAAGTGGCACTATATGTAAAAGCTACTATTAAAGCTTTAACTCAAAACACACAACCTCCGTCAAGCAATTGCGTGATCTGGTCCATTCCAATTTACCGGTCTCTACTTTTGACAAGGATTGTTCTGTACCGGGTCATTGGGCATGCGGCCGCTGTAAGTTTTGCAGCATTACCATGACCGGGTCTCAATGGGTTTGTCCAATATCACATCGGTCTTTTTCATTTTCTGGATTCTCCACATGTCAGTCTAGTCATGTGGTGTATATACTCATTTGTCCTTGTGGACTTGTGTATGTAGGAAGAACTATTCGTCCGGTCAAGACACCCTTGGGGGAGCATGCTTCTAGGATAAAGCAAAGAGTTTTGTCAGCACCGGTGGTTGAACATTGTGTTCTCAAAAATCACTCTTTTTTTTATTTTAAATGGAGAGTGATTGATCAGGTGCCACCCCTCCACCGGGGGGGGGGGGGGGTGACCGGGAGCAACAATTACAACGACGGGAACAGCGTTGGATATTCCGATTACGTTTGGTGGCTCCTTTGGGCTTGAATGCTGAATTGGACTGGTGGAGCTTGATTTAACATATGGGGGGGGGGGGTTTGTTTGAGGTTATGTATTCTTCAGGTATTCATTCATACTTTTCAATCTGGTTTGATCCAGGGATACACATTCTGATTGGAGGTATTAGTCACGTGACCAACCAGGTGACAGCCGGTGGGGCCTATCAGCAGTCATCACTACGACATATATGAACTGTTGGGTTTAGCGTCTTTTAGTGACTTGATGGCGGGAACGTAGGCTGGTAGACATTCAACGGAGGAACACTTGATACAGGACTTTCGTTGGCCCGAAACATGCATGTCGTGTGGATGTATGTCTGGATTCCAGTTTTCTTTGACCGAGAACATCGTCTGAGAAGTGTGTCCACACTATTTTTATATTTTGGGTGATTTTCTTCACTGGATTAAAAGGGCACTTCTTGCACTGAGGGGGGGAGGGGGAGTGTCACCATTTCTCCTCTCAGGCAAGTCGATCCCGACAAAAATGGAGATATAGGCATTGGTATATAGTTTTTGGATTTTCTAATTGCTACACCCATCAGTTAATGGTCAATGACTTTTCTATCTGATTACTATTAAAGCTTTGGAATTACAGGGCTTAAAAGGGAGAGAGAGGAGGCATTGTGGGTTAAACCAGAAAGAGGGAAAGAGAAATCTATTTGCATTGGTGTGCTATACAGACCTCCCTCACAAGAGGAAGAGGTAGACAGAGTTAATTGAAGACATACACAGCATTGCTAAGGAAGGGGAAGTGCTACTGATAAGGGATTTCAATATGCCAGATGTTGATTGGCACATTCCTGCTGCAGTATCATCTAGAAGTAAGGAGATACTGGATTCTCTACAGGGAGAACTATTCAGGCAATTGGTAACAGACCCCACACGTGAAGGGGCCATACTGGACTTGGTGTTTACCAATGGTGAAAGTGTTTCTGATGTTGTAGTGTGAGATCATTTTGCATCCAATGATCACCAGATGGTGTGGTTCAGTATTAGGACTACGGCTGTTAGAATCCATTCAAAGGATCTTAGACTTTAGGAAGACTAACTTTGCCAAGATGGGCCAATACCTCAGGGAGTCGTTAGTGGGATGGGAACAGCTGGGGTATGTAGAAAAAAATAGTAATTAGATCTTACCTGCTAATTAGTGTTCCTGAAGGAACAACAGTCCAGTCCCTTTACTTCTGGGTTACGCAACCCTTCCAGCAGCTTGGAGGCTGAGCCCAACCTTTTTGGGGATGGAGCGGTATAAATACCACTGGGACCACCCACCAACTCCAGTATTCGAATGATAAAGCAGACATAACGAACTTCCATCAACCACCTACATAACATAATACCTCAAAGGACTATCAACTTTTTTTTTTTTTTGGGATGGCATAGGAGAAGGAGGAGGAGGAATGGCAACAGGCGGAGGGGGGTACCTGAGTCTGCCCGAGCCGGCTTTCTCCTGCACTCCTTCATGCCGAACCGGCCCTACGCTCGGTCCGATGCTCTTCAATGAACAATAGGCCTTAACGTTCGCCGGAACCGGGTGGGATCAGGGACTGGACTGTCGTTCCTTCAGGAACACTAATTAGCAGGTAAGATCTAATTACTGTTTCCTTATCGTCACTCCAGTCCAGTCCCTTTACATCTGGGATGTACCAGAGCAGTTCAATCCTGGGTGGGATCCGGCATACCGGACTGAAGAACCGCTAGACCAAACCGAGCGTCCGCTGAACTCTGCACGTCCAGCCTGTAGTGCTTGGTGAAGGTATGCAGAGAGGACCAAGTCGCTGCCCTACAAATATCCAGCGGGGGAACTAGGCTGAATTCCGCCCAAGAGGTAGCCTGAGCCCGAGTGGAGTGCGCACGCAGACCCACTGGGACCTGCTTCCCCTTCAGGATGTAGGCGGAAGCAATCGCCTCTCTGATCCACCTGGAGATAGAGGCCTTGGCCGCCGCCTCCCCTTTGCGTGGACCCCTGAACTGAATGAATAGTCGGTCGGACTTCCGGAAAGGCGCTGTGCGAGATAGGTAACGTTTCAAAGCCCTCTGGACGTCTAGGAGACGAAGTTTGCTATCCCTACCTTCATGCCCCTCGGCCGAGAAGGCCGGGAGGCTAACTGTCTGGATCACATGAAAGGGAGAGATAACTTTGGGCAAGAAGGAAGGAACCGTGCGCAGAACCACTTTGTCCTTGAGAAAGGACAGAAAGGGGGGCTGAGATGACAGCGCCTGTCATTCCGAAACCCTCCTGGCCGAACAGATGGCGACCAGAAAAACTGTCTTTAGGGTTAAAACCTTTAAGGAGGCCCTCTTTAATGGCTCGAAGGGTTCCCCGATCAAGGCATTTAGCACTAGGTTAAGATCCCAAGGGGGGATGACCGATCTCCGTTGAGGACGTAGCCGTCTAACCGCCCTTAGGAACCTGGAGACGTCCGCGTGGGCCCCTAGGGGTTTGCCACAGACCTTGCCTCTATAGCAAGCGATCGCAGCCAGCTGGACCCGTAAGGAGCTGTGCGCCAGACCCTTGTCAAATCCTGCTTGCAAGAATTCCAGAACCTCCGGGACTGAGGCCGAAAGGGGTTTCCGACAGTGCTCCGCACACCAGCCTTCGAAGATGCGCCAAACTCTTACATAGGATAGACAGGTCGAACGCTTCTTAGCATTCAACAGCATCGAGATTACTGCTCCTGAATAGCCTCGTTTTAGGAGCCACGCCCTTTCAATAGCCAGGCCGTAAGCGAGAATCGATCCACGTGAGGCATCCGAACCGGGCCTTGTCTCAGCAGGTCCCTTTTGCAAGGGAGCCGCCAAGGTTGGTCGGCGATCATCCTCACCAGATCCACATACCAGGGGCGGCTATGAGGATTACCAATCCTTGGTGGGACTCCACCCGCTGGAGAACCTTTCCGATCAGGACCCAAGGGGGAAATACATAGAGAAGACCTTCTGAAGGCCACTTTTGGGACAGGGCATCTAAGCCCTCGGACATTCTTTCCTTCCGCCGACTGAAGAATCTGTCCACCTTGGCTGACGAGAACCATGCCATGAGGTCCATGACTGGGAGTCCCCATCGGGCCACTATCTGGTTGAAGGTCTCCTGTTCCAGTTCCCACTCTCCGTGGTCTATCTTGCACCTGCTGAGGAAATCGGCTGTGACGTTGTCCGCGCCCGCCACGTGCTGAGCTGAAAGCGCTTGCAGTCGGACCTCCGCCCACTGGAATAGAGCGTCCGCCTCCTTCTCCAAGGCGGGGCTGCTGGTGCCTCCCTGGTGGTTGATGTAGGCCACCGCGGTGACATTGGTCGGAGAGAACGCGAATTGCTCTTTTTTGCACTAAGGCCTCGAGAGCCTTGAGCGCTAGGGTGACGGCCCGCAATTCCAGTCTGTTGATGGGCCATTACGATTCCAACTGTGTCCAGCGGCCCTGGACGAACTGGTCCTCACAGTGCGCTCCCCAGCCTGTCAGGCTGGCATCCGTTGTCAATAGTAACTACTGATGAGGTTCGAGGGGCCTGTTTGGTCCGCGGAGCGCAAGGTAACTGCATTGACAGAAGATGATGCTGGGGAGACCACCGACGTAATAGCGCCCGCTGCAATGGCCGCATGTGGGCCCTGGCCCATGGCACTACCTCTATCGCAGCCGCCATTGTTCCCAGAACCTGAAGGTAATGCCACGCCGAGGGATTTTGTCTGCCTAGAAACTGCGTGACTAGAAGCCTTAGCTCCCTTGATCTTGTCTGTGACAGGAATACTCTGCCCCTGTTGGTGTCGAATCTTGCTCCGAGGTACTCGAGTTCCTGGGAGGGAGTCATCCTGCTCTTTGCACGATTGATGACCCACCCCAACTCCTCTAGAACCTGGATCACTCTGGTCGTCGCCGAGTGACTTTCCTCTTCCGACAATCGTCTAAGTAAGGGTGCACTAATATTCCCTCCTTCCGAAGGAAGGCCGCTACTACCACCATCACCTTGGTGAACGTCCTGGGAGCCGTAGCTAGGCCGAAGGGTAGGGCCTGGAATTGAAAGTGGCCTCTTGGCACTGCGAATCTCAGGAACTGTTGATGGGACTTCCTGACCGGGATATGCAAGTAGGCTTCTGTCAAATCGAGGGACGTTAGGAACTCCCCGCCCCTCACGGCTGCTATGACTGAACGTAGGGTCTCCATCCGGAAATGTGGTACCCTGAGGCAGCGGTTGACCTGTTTTAGATCCAGGATCGGTCGAAAAGGCCCTTCCTTCTTTGGTACTACGAAGTAAATCGAGTACCGACCAGAGCTGCACTGGTCTGGTGGTACTGGGACCACGGCCCCTAGCGCTATTAGGCGAGCGAAAGTTGCCTCTATCGCTGCCCTCTTTGTAGAAGAACCGCAGGGAGACTGAACAAAGGCTGGAAGTATTTGTTTTGCAAATTCGAGAGCATAGCCTTCTCTGATCACCTCTAGGACCCATTGATCGGACGTGACTCGGGACCAGGCGGGAAGAAACAGCCTTAGGCGTCCGCCCACCGGCCACCCTTCCTCCTGGACCCCCGTCATCTCATTGTTGTTTTCTAGGTCCCGAGGAGGAGGAGGATGCCCCAAAACCTCGACCTGCTCCTCGAAACCCTCTGAAACCTTGTCCCTTCGAGGGAAAACGGCCCCTGGGAAAAGTGTTTGACCTGGCTGGGCGAAACCTCTGCGAGTCCCTAGGCTGGGTACGCACTGAGGCTAGGGGGCGCCCTTGCTTTGGTCTATCTTCCGGGAGCCTGCCTCCCTTAGACTCACCCAGGTCCTTTACTAACTTCTCTAAATCCTCACCAAATAACAGCTTCCCCTTAAAGGGAAGTCGACTCAGGCCTGCCTTCGAGGAAGCATCAGCTGCCCAATTCCGTAGCCACAGATAACGCCTAGCCGCCACCACCACAGAGGCCATGTTCTTGGCTAGGCTTCTGATGAGGTCATGCTGGCTATCCGCCAAGTAGGCTGCTTCGGATTCCACCCTAGCCGAGTTGGCCTGTGTTTCGCCCGTTGAGCCCTCTGCCTGGAGCTGTTGTGCCCACCTTAAACAGGCCCGAGCCACCCAAGCTCCTGACACGGAGGCCTGCAAGGCGAGAGTGCTTACATCAAAGGCTTGTTTCAGGAGCGTATCCAACTTCCTGTCTTGAGCATCTCTTAAGGCCGTGCTGCCCTCAACTGGGATAGTCGTCTTCTTAGTAACTGCTGATACCGCTGCATCCACCCTGGGAGATTTCAGCAGCTCTTTATCTGCCTCTGAAAGAGGGTATAGGCGAGTCATGGCCCGGACTCCCCTTAAGCTTGACTCTGGTTGATCCCATTCTTCCTGGATCATCTGACGCATGACCCTGTGGACAGGGAAAACCTTCTGGGATCTCCTAATGGCCTGGATTAAGGGATCCTCCAATGCCTCTTCCTGTGCTGGCGTGTCTGAGGCCACATTGAGAACTTTCAGGGACTCATTAATCAATGCCGGGAGCTCCTCTCGATGAAAAACTAACTATCCGGAATTGATCTTCTTCCGGGATTTCCCCTTCTTCAAGCTCCTCCTCTTCCTCGTCCAGGTCCTTATCAGAGCTATCCTCCTCCGGGGTACCCTGAGAGAGGGACGCTAGAGGCTCCTCACAACCAAGACGGGGACGCTTAGGAGGAATACCGGATTCCGGATTGCTTGCTCTCATGGATCTAGCTGACTTGTCGTCCGCTGACGGACCAGCCTCTTCTGTCCCTAAGCCCTGCCTACGCAGGCAGTAAGCCTTGTGAAGTAAGAGGATGAAGTCAGGGGAGAAAAATTCTCCGGCCCCCCCTGCACCAGTGGGGGGGGGGGCGAAAGGGGCAGAGGAGGAGTGGGCAGATCCGAGGGTGTAGAGAGAGGGAACTGGGACCCCCCTTCCCCTTCTAGAGGGTCTCCTGACCCCTGAGAAGGCTGTGTCATGGCCAAGTTAATTTCCTGCTCCACTGAGGCAGCCACTGCAGCACAGCTCCTGCAGATTCCTGCCTCTGCGGAGGTGCCCCTGCGTGTTCCACAGGAAGGGCAGCGAGGCTTGGTCGCCATGACTTAGTGCTGGGGACTTCCCACTGAGAGCACTCAAAAAAACCAATATTTCCCCCGGGGAGGAACACTAAGAGCCCTTAGTTTGGTAGTTAAAGGAAATTTAAATCAGTTCGAAATTCAATGAATTAAATGAAGTAAATGCACTAAAAGAATAGAATTAACCTTGCATTAAACCTGAAATTAAAATTGAAATTAAATTAAAAGTAACTAGCTTAAACTCCTTTTCCTCTAACAGAGGTACTTGCGGTTTTAAAGGCTGTCTGTATGTGGATCCTGGGACTGACTCAGCGATCACCGCCCGTTGGCTCTACACATGGTAGGCCTCAACACGTGGAGCCTGAACAGAGGACCGCGAGCCTATTCGTGGCGCCGTCCTGCACTCCGGAGCTGAAGCCCGCTGATTTCTTTGTGCAATCGCCGATTAATCGCTGTTTAATTGCACCCCGCAGGAACCGGGAACAGCGTGTCTCGCCTCCACGTCCTTCCGATTCGGGACGGGTCTGGCGGTCAACGCTGACTAGTGGCGCAGCCTCCAGCACTCAGCCACCAGAAGGGCTTCGGCGCGAGGCAAGTCAGTGCTGTGGAGAATCCGAAGGAGAGGTGCAGGAGCTGGAGACACTGCAGCCGGGCAGGACAGAAAACCTGCAGGCAGAGAATCGCCTCTGAGGCCCGTCCCGGGGGAGAGGGGAGGGGGGGGGGAGGGAGGATGGAGAGAGCAGGCAGTACTTAAAGGAGCAGAGCCCCAGAAAAAAAACAAAGTAAAATAAAGGTGAAATAAAGCCAAATTAAAACCAAATTAGAGCCAAATTAAATGGAATAGATAAAGGTAGGACTCCAGTAAGCCCCAGGCTTACGAAACCCTCCAGCTGCTTGGAGGCTGAGAATACTGGAGTTGGTGGGTGGTCCCAGTGGTATTTATACCGCTCCATCCCCAAAAAGGTTGGGCTCAGCCTCCAAGCTGCTGGAAGGGTTGCGTAACCCAGAAGTAAAGGGACTGGACTGGAGTGACGATAAGGAAATTCACTTACCGCCGTGAAGTGCAGCCTCTCAAGCCGCAACGCCACTCAGTTCTGCCGCGAGTGACATCTGCAGCGAGAGCTGCTCTGCAAGATCAGACTGCCGATTTGATCTCCCGCAGGGAAACAAAGCCGGCGAGCACATGCTCTGTGAGAGTGCGTCCCACGGAGCTGTCCCCCGTACTGTCTAGGGGAGGAGATCCTGATAGCTGAACTGTCTTTGCGAGGCGAGGATAAAGAAAGGAAGAAAGCCTAGATTGAAGCCAGCGTCTCTTTTTTTTGAGAATAAGAAAAAAGGTATAGCTCCCAGGCACGAAGGAAAGTAATTTAAATTAAGGGGATCAAAGTAAAATTTAAAATGTAAATTAAGATTATACAATTTAAAGTTTGTGACATCTAAACCAGGACTAAACTGCTCCTTATCTGTTCCTCAAAAGCCCAGCACCTAGGCTCACTACATCCTCCTGCTGCATGGAGACTGGACACACTGGGGCTGATGGGAGAGACCAGCAGGTTACATCCAGTGATATCATTGATATCATGATTTTGACATGCCCAGTCACCAAGCTGCCGGAGGAGTTACACAACCCAGAGGTGGAGGACTGAAATGGAGGAACGATAAAGAAAGGCCTGTCATGGTTATGAATAATTGGTATATTATAGAGCGAGAGAGAGAGTGTGTGTGTAAGTGTGTGTGTGTGTCTAATATAGTTAAAAGAAGTAAAACAGCGTTTGATTGAGAGCAGTTACAAGATGTAAAAATGTTTGTTTACTTGCTTTAACTGCTCTCAAACAGTTTGATGGAGATTATGCTAGGAACTGAATTGCATACAGCAGGCAATAATCAGACTGACCTAAGCCACAAATTAATGTAGAATTTACCTATGCCTGAGAATGTGCTATGCTGCAACAGAGTGTGAACAGTAAGTTATATAGCTATTTACCTTACCAGAATAAAAGTTCAGATAAACAAAGCAAGGTTGTCTTATATCATGCATAGTCTTCAATGGGGCCACTCGCACAGGCTCGCCAGACGTTGGCACGCCTGAAGTCTTTGAAATCATACAGTTAGGGAAGCCAGAGATGTCAGAGAGGGGTGGGAAAAGGTGCCATGTGAGGGCAGGCTTACTTTCCCCGGCTTTGAATCAGACTGCTGCTACTTGTTTTAGTTCTGTCCGATGTCCCACGATGGCTCCGATGTGCAGGAAAACCCCCGGTCCCTTTTTCCCTGAAGGGGCACGGCTGTGAGAGAGGCCTAGACCTGAGATTGCAGCCTGACCATCTTGTATAGGGCGTCAGAAGCATCCTTCCGAGCTGCACACTGAAGTTTGCTCTCAAGTACTCTGGGTGCTTGAAGGGAACCAAGCAGTAGTTGACCACCCACCCCAGATCTTCCAAGCACAGGATCACTCTGCTGGTGGCTGCCCTGGTGCCTTCCTCAAAGTCCACTCTGATCAGCCCATCATCCAAATATAGATGAATTCTGGTGCTTTGCTTATGCAGGAAGGTAGCTACCACCACCTATGATCTTTGAGAAGGTCCTTGGTGCTGTGGTTAAGCCAGAGGGGAGGGCCTGAACCTGGTAATGCCAGTCTAGGACACAGAAATAGATACTTCTGATGCAGACCCCAAATGATGATATGGAAATAGGCCTCAGACGGTTCAGGGAAGTGGAAAAAAAAGCCCCACTTTCTTTCTCTCACATTGCAATGGCCAACATTACAAGTTTGTATATGAAAGCAAGGAACCCTCAAGCTTTGCATTAACTCCCTTCAGTTCCCAAATTGGCTCGAGTACTCCCTTCTTTGGGACTATGAAATAGATTGCGTAGTGGCCATGACCTTGCTCCTCTGAAACTAGAAGCTGTCATGCCCATTCCTACATCAAACACTGGAGGGTTTCCAACAGCTTCTTTTTTAGCTTGCGACCTGCAGGGTGTTACCAAGACAACCTCATAAAGAGACTCTGCAGTTTCCAGGGTATAACACTCCTGAATAACCTTGAAGACCCACTGCTCCAAGGATCCAGACCATTTCCAAGGAGGATAGTATGAGGCAACCCTGCCCCCTCTCCCAACTAGCTAAACCTCAGAAGGGGCCCACGTATCTCTCTGAAAGCTGTTTGAGCCTCCCAAGAGCCACAAGAGTTCAGAAAACTCTGGCTCCCTGAAAAGACTGATCTCCTCAAGGATTACTCAGTACATATGCCAAGAACACAGGGATGGACCCCTTGCCTGTCCTAAGGATGCCCCAATCTCTGTATTGTATCTTGCTTGAGTTTTGTTCTCCGGGCTTCTCTGCTGATGACACACCTAGATTCTTGACCAGCTTCTCCAGGTCCTTCCCAAATAGAAGCCTCCCTTTAAAAGGAAGCTTGCTAAACCAACTAACTGTGCAGCCATAGCTATCTGTATACCACAATCATGGTTGCCCCCAACCTTGATAGCATAATTATTCACTTGTAACAGGTGTTCTCAAGGGACAGCAGGAATCAGTCCTCGCATATGGGTGACGTCAGCACCGACAGAGCCCACGCGGAGCATTTCCCCAGTTTTCACAGATAGCCTTTGGGACATGCTACCAAGCATGTCTAGTCTTCTTCCCACCCAAGGGTGCCACCTTGCTCAGACAGATGACACAGGTTAGAAAGATAGTAAAAAACAAAACAAGGTAGGGAGGCAACTCCCAGAAGAGGAGGGAGGTTATGAAGACCAATTCCTGCTGTCCCTGGAGAACACCCGTTACAGGTGAGTAACTATGCTTTCTCCAGGAACAAGCAGGAAGTCAGTCCTCACATATGGGACTCCCTAGTTCCAGGCTGCCGAGGACCGAACCACAACAGAACCAACGGCGACCAAGTCAGGTAGCCATGAGTTGCAGAAGATGAGTCCCCACTGAGAGACTCTGCAAGATCCTAGCATCCAGCAGCCTGAACACAGAAGGGTCGGAGGGCAGGAGTTGCCTACACCCGGAGAATATTATGGAGAACTGCCTGACCAAACACACTGTCCCTGCAGGACTCACTCTCCAGGCAGTAGCAAGCTGTGAATGTGTGAATCAAAGACCATGTGGTGGCCCTTGCATTATCTCCATCACCGGCACGGAGCACAGGTTGGCTACATACATGGCCATTGCCCTCATGCAATGCGCTGTGATCCGGTGCTCAAGGGAGAGGCCAACTCACTCATAAGCAAGGGCAATACAGTCTGCCACCCAGGTGGACAGAGTTCGCTTAGTCACAGGGAGCCCCAGTCTGCTGGGGTCATAAGACCCAAAAAGCTGGGGAGCTCTGCGATGAGCCTGGGTCCACTGTAAGTAGGACAGGGCCATTTGCAAACCAGTGTATGAAGTACTAGTTCCTCCCTGCCAGCGTGATGCTGTGGGAAGAAGGTGGGGGAGGACCACCTCTTGGTTGAGGTGGAAAGGAGAGATACCACCTTCAGGAGGAATTTGGGGTGTGCAGAACACTACTCTGTTCTTGTAGAACCTCGTGTATGGTGAATCCACCACCAGGGCCTGGAGTTCGCTCACTCTTCGAGCGGACATGAGGGGTCACCAGAAAGACCACTTTCCAAAACAGGTACCACAGGTGGCAAGGGGCTCAATTGACAGACAGTCTGGTGTGCTGTGAGCACCACATTAATGTCCCACTGCACTGCCAGAGGGCAGAGAGGGGGGCTTGGATAACAGAAGGCCCCGGAGGAACCTGGCGACCCGAGAGGGGTTTTCCCCTCGACAGAGTGATGGTGAGCAGGTATCGCGCTCAGATGCACCCTCACTGAGTTAGACTTCAGACCTGTGTGGGACATGCACAGTAGGTACTGGAGTACTAATTGCACATGGCAGGAGAAAGGGTTCTCCTTTCTTTCTGCACACCAGACAGAGAATCTACACTTAAAGACATAAGCCCGCCTATTGGAGAGCTTTTGGGAAGCCAGTAGGATCTCCTAGACTTCTCTCAGAAGACTGAAAGGGACCAGTGCTACCCTTTCAGCAGCCACGACCTTAGCATTAGGGACCCCAAGGTGGGGTGCAGGGGGGAGCCCCCACTTCTGAGATTAGAGGGCCAGTGCTCGGCCAAGCGGGACTGGGAATGCCGCCGACAGGGAGAGCAGCAGTGGAAACCAGGGCTGCCTGGTCCACCTAGAGACAATAAGTATAGCTGACCTCCTGTTGCTCTGGACCTCGAAGAGGGTCCTTGTGACGGGAGATGGGGGTGGTGTCGGTAAGAACGCATAGAGTAGGCCTTCCGACCACAAGATCAGGAAGTCATCTGCCGCCACTCTCTCCAGGTGATGTTGGGACAAGCAGAAACAAGGCAGCCGCTTGTTGTCCAAAGAGGCAAATAGATCCATCACGGACCTGCCCCAGAGGTGGAAGAGCCTCTTGGCCACCCTAGGGTTCAATCGTCACTCATGCAACTGAAGGACTCTGCAGCTCGCAACAAGATGTTCTTGCGGGCAGTTCACCTCCTGGGCCAAGATAACTGCCTAGTGAACAGGCTAAGCAAAGGAGAGGAGGGCCACTGCCTCCTGGCAGAGGGAGTATGAACCTGTGCACCACTGCTTGTTGATATAGAACGTGGCAACTTGTCTGTCAAGATTAGTACAGACAGGCGATGGAACGCTCGTAGGGCTAGGAAGATTGCCCTGAGCTCCAGGAGACTGATCTGTAGGAGCAGCGACTCCTGGGACCAGCTTCCGTGTGTGCGGCGGTCCCCACAATGCATCCCCCAGCCTAGGAGGGAAGCATCCATGGTCAGGGGTCTGTTGCATAGGTGCCTGGAAGGGCATTCCTGCCCAGAGATGGTGGACATTTTGCCACCAGTTGAGGGATATTGCCAATTGTCAGGTAACTCTGACCCTGTCCCATAGCCTGCCCATTGCTTGAGTCCACTGTGAGCGGAGGCACCACTGGGCTGTCCTCATGTGCAAGAGGGCTGAGGGCATTACATTGACCATAGAGGCTGAGAAGATGAGCTGGCACTGACCAGCAACATTGCACCTCTCCTGCCAGTTGTCTGAGGCATTCTAGCTGTGCCAGCTGCACCCTTAAGGAACTGGCTGCTAGACCTTTATCAAAACCGTCCTGCAGAAAAAAAAAACTAACACCAAAGGTACTGAGCCCGTAGCCGCCCGCACCTGCCTATGGGAGCACCAATCCTCAAAAATGCACCATATGCGAACATACGTCAGCGAGGTAGACTTCTTCCTAGCCCGCAGCAAAGTCACGATAACTGCACCGGAGTATCCCTTCTTCAACCTCGCCCTTTCAATGGCCAAACCGTAAGCGAGAACCGATCCACTTGAGGCATCTTGCAGTAACAGATTCTCCGACGCCGGCAACCTCCATGGCTCCCCGTCAAGTAACTGGATGAGATCGGCATACCACGGACACCGTGGCAAGAATCAAATAAAACAATGTAATACAGTGTAAAGAACTAAAATAGTCTAACAAAATGCTGAATGAAGGGCTTCACAGCACTGTGATCTGCTGCGCCTGTCACCGCCACGCGGCGAGCACGCCAACAAAATGTCCCCAGCCGAGAAAGGCAAATAGTGCCAAAATCCGCCGGAACAAACCGCTCACTTCTGCGGTCTGTTCGTCTGCTGTCCTGATCCCCTTGCTCCCACATACTACCTCACAATGCTGATCCACCGATGCATGTCTTCCGGCTGTGTGGCCCCACTCCGCTAAGGAGCGAGCGTAGGACCGCTGGACCAACTTCCCGCCACTCAGCGGCTGATGAAAGTGGCTGCCGCAGCTCATGAAACAGGGGATCGCACGGTGCAGAGCTCTCCTCCGGATGATCAGGGAAGAGAGATCTGACCCCAGCAATTCAACCGAATGTACTTTGAGGAAGGAGACCGGCCTGGCAATGGCAAAGGCAAAGGGCAGTGTCTTTTTTTTTTTTTTTAATTTTAAAAAGACACAGTAACCCAATTTCACAGAATTTAACACATAATGGCCAATCAATTGAATCAAATCAAACCAAACCAAACTAAATCAAATCAAACCATTTCTACTCTAAAACGCTCCTTATATGTCACTCAAGTGAGCCCAGCACTTAGGCTCACTACGTCCTCCTGCTGCATGGAGACTGGACACACTGGGGCTGATGGGAGAGAGCAGCAGTCTACATCCAGGGATATCACGTTTTTGACATGCCCAGTCTCCAAGCTGCAGGACGAGGTGCACAACCCAGAGGTGGCGGACTAAATTGGAGGAACGATAAGGAACTGCCTATAAAACTGACTCCTGTATTTTGGTCAAATAACTGAGCAATCTCTGCTGATATGGTTTACTCTTATTATCTGCTCATAAATTCATCACTTCGAAACAAAAGAATAAAATCTTATCATGCCAAAAGGCTAACCATCACTAGGTACAGAGGTCTCAGTAAAACACACGCAGCTGTTCGTAACGTCTTAATGTTATCAACATTACATTCGCTGCTATTCACATCAACGACCTCTTATGTTGTACCTTTATCATTAACATTTACTTGACTATATATCTTCAACTCTATATCATTATGATTCTTTGAAAAAAATGTTTATATTTTTTTCTTTTTATCTTTTTTTCTTTTCTTTCTCTTATTGTCAGTCCGGATGTCCTATTTTCTCCCAACTGTCCATAGTATCTTTTCGAACACTTATATGGAAAATAAGAGTTTACCCTGCATAAGTGTATCATACACTTATGCAGGGTATACTCTTATTTTCCATATTAAGTGTAACAATACTAAAAACACTTAGCTTCAGTCTTGTCCATTATTTCATTAAGGAGATGTCCATCATTCGTGCTAGCGGCTGTGATTGAAATCCCCAGTCCCTTACTTCTGGGTAGTGTATCTCTTCCAGCAGCTTTGATGACACCAGTACTAATACAGCAGGGACCTGCCCACTATCTCCAGTAACCTACTGACAAAGCAGACTCACAGGAGTAATTAAGTAGCTAAAACACCCCCCCCCCCTTCCTGGAGAACAGATTCCCTCTCTCCCCCCCGAATAAGGAGACTTACCCGAGGGTTCCACCAGGCAATGATATCCAGGACCGAGCATGAGACAGACAATCCTTTTTGGCCATCCTCAACACCACCCTCCCCAGAGATTGTGAAACCCCCCCCCCCACCCCGGGCTATTACCATAGTCATGGAAAAGCGCTTCAGGCCCCGGTCACTGACAACCTGTACTCGGGGTGGGATCTGGGACTGGACTGGAGTTCCTCAAGGAACAATAATTAGCAGCTAGGTCTAATTTCATCTTCCTTATCGTCCCTCCAGTCAAGTCTCGCACTTCCGGGATGCAAGCAATCAAAACTAATGGGAGGGGACCTGCCAAACCGGCCTGAAGCACCGCCGTTCCAAAACAGGCATCTCCCGCCACCTGGATGTCCAGGTGATAATGCTTAGCAAAAGTATGAAGCTAAGATCAGGTTGCCACCTTGCAGATTTCAACTGCCGGCACCAACCCATACTCTGCCCTCTATGCCACTTGAGCCCCTCGTGGAATGAGCCTGCAATCCCACAGGCACTTGCTTACCCCTCAGGATGTATGCAGACATGATTGCTTCTTTGATCCATCTAGAAATAGAGGCCTTGGCCGCCGCCTCTCCTCTGCGTGGACCTTAAAATAGTACAAATCGTCGATTTGATTTACGAAAATACAGTTCTCTTCAAATACCGCCTCAGGACGCGATGAACATACAATTGTTGCAACTGGGGGCTGGTGGAGATGTTCTCCACGTTCCCCAGGACTGGTAAGGAAACCGCCTGATTCAAATTAAAGGCTGAAATCACCTTGGGCAAAAATGAAGGCACCAGTCAGATGACCACCTTCTCCTTAGAAAAAGGAAAGGAACCGCTCCTGGCAGGACAAGGCCTGCAGCTCCGAAATTCTGCACGCCGAGCATATCGCCACCAGAACAAACACCTTGAGAGTCAAGTCCTTCAGCAAAGCTCAATTCAGTGGCTCAAAAGGCTCTCCACGCAGTGCTGCTATCAAACTGAGATCCCACAGCGGGACCAACCGCCGCAGAGGGTGCAGATGGACCACCACTCTCAGGAATCATACGACGTCCGGGTGCGTCAATGTCACCCCCTGGACCTTTCCGCAATAGCATGAAAAACTGCCACCAGTTGTACCCTCAAAGAACTCGCCACCAGGACTTTTTCGAACACGGCCTGCAAAAACGCTAAGACGTCAGTTGGATGTGTCTGCACACCATGCCTCAAAGATGTGCCAGATTCAAATATAGGCTAGAGAGATAGACCTCTACCTTGCTTTCAGCAAGGTCGCAATCAATGGGCTCAAGTAACCTTTCTTCCTCAATCGCGCCCTCTCAAAAACCAAGCCATAAACAAGAATTGATCTACCTGAGGCATGAGTACAGGCCCCTGTGTCAAGAGATCCTCCCGCATCGGTAGACGCTATGGCTGATCTGTTAGAATCCTCATGAGGTCAGCATACCACGGACGTCTTGTCCAATCTGGAGCGATCAGAATGACCATCCCCCGATGAGCTTCAATCCTCTGCATGACCAAGCCTATAAGAGTCTATGGCAGGAACACAGGAATCTCTCTGCCAGCCACCACAACACCACGGCGCCCAAGCCCTCTGACATCCTCTTCTGCTGAAAAAGTGGCTCACTTTGGTAGTCAAGAATGTTGCAATCAGGTCCATGACCAGGATGCTCCTTTGGCACACCACGTGGGCGAACACCTCATGGCTGAGCACCCACTCCCCAGGGTCCACATGAACTCGACTCAGGTAGTCCGTCATATTGTCGACCCCTGCCACATGTGCTGCTGACAACGCCTGGAGGTGACTTTCTGCCCAGCTCAGATATTCGGCCTCCACCTCCAAGGCTGCACTGCCCGTGCCTCCCTGCCGGTTGATGTAGGCTAATGTGGTTGCATTGTCTGACAGGATCCATACCGCCTTCCCCTGCAACCATGGCTCAAGGTTCCGGAACGCAAGGGCCACCACCCACATCTTCAGCCTGTTGATAGACCAATGAGCCTCCAGCGTACTCCAGAGACCCCGTGCAATGTGTCCTTCACAATGGGCTCCCCATCCCGACAGACTGGCATCTGTCGTCAGTGAGATCCACAATGGCGACACGAGGGGCATACCTCTTTTCAGATTTTCTGGACACAATCACCATTGGAGCGCTCTCCTGGCCACTTGTGGGCAGAGGAGCTTCTGGGACAGGGGATGTGTCCCAGAAGCTGGAGCAATCCCCTCCTCTGAAGAGGCCTCATGTGTGCCTTCACCCACGGGACAAATTCAAGAGTTGCTAGGACCTGCAGATAATGCCAATTCATCGGTTCTGACATTTTCAGGAACTGTCACACTAAACGTCTGAGCCCTTGGGCAGGCTGTTCCAGAATGAAGACTCTCCCCACGTGGGTATCTAAGTGTGCTCCCAAGTACTCTAGTTCCTGCAATGGGTCCAAATGGCTCTTGGCCATGATGGCCACCCAACTGAGAGACTTTGGAGGAACTGCACCACCTGGGATGTTGCTCGTTCACTTTCGTCCTTGGACTTTGCATGAATCAGCCAGTCATCGAGATACGGATTCACTAGCACACCTTTCCTGCAGAGCACCACTGCTACCACGACCATGAGCTTGGTGAAGGTGTGTGGTGCTGTAGTGAGACCAAACGGCAGCACCCGAAACTGAAAATGCCCCACTGGCACTGCAAACTGGAGGAACTGCTGTTTTTTCTGGCCATATGGGGATATGCAGGTACGCCTCTGTTAGATCGGGAGACATCAAGAACTCTCCGGTTCTGTGACTACGATGGACCACAACATTTCCATGTAAAAATTCAGGACCCACAAGCAGCAGTTCACCCGCTTGAAGTTGAGGATGGTCAGAAGGGCCCTTCCTTCTTTGATACTATGAAGTAAATGGGGTACCGACCGCAGCTGTATTGTCTCGAAGAACAGGCCTCACAGCCTTGAGCTATAGCAGCCGCATCAAGGTGTCTCTTACCGCTATTGCCTTGGCTTGTGCGTAGCAGGGAGACTGAACGAAGGAGTTGCCCACTGGACAAGCCAACTCTAGGGCATACCCCTGGAGAATAACCTCCAACACCCATTGGTTGGATGTGATCTGGGCCCAGACAGGATAGAACTCCCGCAGCTGACCTCCTATTGGCTGCATCACAGCCTGGGCTCCCCTTTACTTCATTGGGATTTCTTAGGTCCTGAGGACGATGTGGGGGCAAATACCCAGTCCGCTTCTCTAAAACTCCAAAACCCCTGTCCTCTGGAGGGGTATCCTCCTTTCCGATATGGGTTGAAGCATGTAGAACGAAAATGTCTGAAGTCTCGCGGCTGACCCCAGGACGCAGGAGAAGCGCGGCTCTGTTTCTGCTTATCTTTGGGCAAACGCCTGTCTTTGGACTCTCCCAAGTCCTTGACCAGCTTGTCCAGGTCCTCCCCAAACAGCAATGTGCCTCTGAAGGGCAATTTACTGAATCGGGCCTTGGAAAAACTGTCCGCCGCCCAGTTCTGCAGACAGATAGTGGCAGGCCGCCACTACGGAGGCCATGCTCTTAGAAAGATCTCCAATGAGATCGTAGTGGATATCCACCAGATAGGCCGCCACCAACTCCTGACTGCCTCCCCTGTCTGGTCTGTCTCCCCATGCTGTTGAACCCACCGAGACCAACAGAGGCAGGCCCTAGCCACCCAGGCTATCTTCCAACGGTATCGCTGTCTTTTTGGTAAATGCTGAAACGGTTGCGTCCACCTTCGGGGACCGGAAAAGCTTGCGATCCTGATCCACGAGTGGATAGAGGTGTGCTATGGTCCTCAACCCCTTAGGCCTGCCTCTAGCAGATCCCACTCATCCTGTATCATCTGCCTAGCTACTCTATGCATGGGAAAAACCTTATGCATCTTACATACCGCTTGTAGTAGCAGATCCTCCAGGGGCTTCTCTGCTCCCGGAAGACTAGTGGATATATTAAGAGCCTTCAGGGATTCCGTGATGATTGCCAGTAACTCTTCCTGGTGAAGCACCCATACTAGCCATGCCTGGTCTTCCTGTTCTGGGATTTACCCATCTTCATCTTCCAAGCTCTTCCCCCTCCGAACCTTCAGACAATGGAGCCGGTCCCTGCCCACAGTACTACCTTTTAACTTTCAAAAGGGAGACTGATAAAATGAGGAAAATAGTTAAGAAAAAACTAAAAGGAGCAGTTGCAAAGGTTAAAAGACGTACATCAAGCTTGGGTGTTGTTGAAAACTACTATCTAGGAAGCCCAGACCAGCTGTATTCCACACTTTAAGGAAAGTGGAAGGAAGTCCAAAAAACTGCCAGCATAGTTTAAAGGTGAGGTAAGAGTGGCTGTTGCCAAAAAAGCATCTTTCAGGAAATGCAAAAAAAGAGCCAAATGACGAAACCTGGAAACAGCACAAGCACTGGCAAGTCAAATGCAAGGCACTGATAAGGCAGGCAAAGGGAGAATTTGAGAAGAAGCTTGCTGCGGAAGCAAAAATGTGAAATAGACTTTTTCAAGTACATTGGTAGCAAAAAACCTGTGAGAGAGTCAATTACTCCATTAGATGATAGAGGGGTTAAAGGGGCACTAAGAGACAAGGCGATAGCGGAGAGACTGAATGAATTCTTTGCTTTGGTCTTTACTGAGGAAGATGTAGGGATGTTCCCCATGACTGAAGTGGTATTTAAAAGGTGCGGAAGAATTGAAGGAAATATCAATACAATCGGGAAGATGTAATACAACTATTAGATAAACTGAAGAGTAGCAAGTCACCTGGGCTGGATGGTATACATACAAGGGTGTTGAAAGAACTGAAATATGAGATTGCAGATCTGCTATTAGTAATCTGTGAATTTTCATTAAAATCATCTGTAATACCTGAAGAATGGAGGATCGCCAATGTAATGCCAATTTTTAAAAAGGGTTCCAGGGGTGATCCAGGAAACTACAGACCGGTGAGCCTGACGTCAGTACCGGGTAAAATGGAAGAAACCATCATAAAGAACAAAATTACTCAGCATGTAGATAGTCATGGCCTAATGGGAGACAGCCAACATGGCTTTAGACAAGGAAGACCTTGTCTTATTAATCTGTTATGTTTTTTTGAAGTTGTGAATACACAGATGGACAAAGGTGAGTCGGTTGATATAGTGTATCTGGACTTTCAGAAAGCCTTTGACAAGGTCCCTCAGAGACATTTGGCAAAACTAAAGTCATGGGATAGGAGGCAGTGTACTATTGTGGATCAGGAACTGGTTAAAAGATAGAAAGCAGAGGGTAGGGCTAAATGGCCAATTTTCCCAATGGAGAAAGGTTAATAGTCGTGTACCCCAGGGATCTGTGCTGGGTCCGCTGCTTTTTGACATATTCATAAATGACCTGGAAAAGGGAATAAATGAGTGAGGTTATCAAATTTGCAGATGACACAAAACTAAAGGTCTTAAAACCCAAGAGGATTGTGGAAAATTGCAAGAGGATCTTGATAAATTGGAAGACTGGGCATCAAAATGGCAAATTAAATTTAATGTGGACAAATGCAAAGTTCTGCACCTAGGGAAGAACAGCCCAAACTATGGTTACACGATGCAAGGTTCCACATTAGGAACCACCACCCAGGAAAAAGATTTAGGCGTCATTGTGGATAACATGTTAAAACCCTCGGCCCAGTGTGCAGCGGCAGCCAAGAGAGCAAATAGAATGCTAGGTATCATAAGGAAAGGAATGGAAAAAAAAATTATATTATAATGCCTCTATATCGTTCCATGGTGAGACCACACCTTGAATATTGTGTGCAATTCTGGTTGCCATATATTAAAAAGGATGTAGCATTATTAGAAAAGGTTCAGAGAAGAGCCACCATAATGGTAAAGGGGATGGAAGGATACTCCTATGAAGAAAGGCTAAAAAGGTTAGGGCTCTTTAACCTGGAAAAGAGACAGCCGAGGGGAGATATGATAGAAGTCTATAAATTAATGAACGGAGTGGAATGGGTAAACGTAGATTGGTTGTTTATGTTATCAGATTATAGAAAGACTAGGGGACATGCAAAGAAGCTACAGGGTAAACTATTTAAGACTAATAAAATAAAATAATTCAACGTGTAATCAAACTCTGGAATTTGTTACCAGAGGAGGTAGTAAAGGCTGTTAGTGTAGCTGGGTTTAAAAAGGTTTGGACAAGTTCCTGGAGGAAAGGTCTATAAACCAGTCTTAAGAAGGGACCCAGGATATCAATGCTTCACCCAGTACAAGCGTTGTGGAACCTGTGTCTTTTGGGGAAATTGCTAGGCACGTATGACCTAGATTGGCCACTGTTGGAAACAGGACACTGGGCTTGATGGACCTTGGTCTAACCCAGTATGGCACATCTTATTTTCTTTTGCCCCTCCCTCAAAGGTCGGGGTCTCTTTGCCGGCACTACTCCCAGCTCGAGCTCACTTGGACCCACTGCTTGTTTGGTGCTGCGCTCAGATTCAAAGGGACCTCCCACGTACCCCTGCTGGTGCAAGCAGAATACCATATGGAGAAGGAGCACAAATTCTGGGGAGAAAATACCCGGGACCCCCACATCATCAAGGCTTGGAGCTGTGGAGGGTCTGGAAATGGCCAGGAAGAAGGAAGTTGTCTCCTGAGGTGCAAGTCTGGCCCCCACTGACTCCTGCGCAGTTCAAGACGGAGAGAGAGCTCTCTGACCTGCCATGTCTTGCAGAGTCTGTTCCATTCAGGTGGCCTCCTGTACACACACCCGACAGCTGCCCGCCTCTGAGACTGCACCCCACTGTGATCCACAGACCAGGCAATGCGGTCTGGCAGGCATAACAGCAATATACCAGGGGCCCAGTCCCTAGCTTGCACCTAACCCCTTTGAAGCCAAGGAAAAAGACACCCTCTGCCTGCTAGCTGGACTACTATCAGCTGAAAACAGCAGCAAGCCTTAAAAACAAAGCCTCTTTTTGGGTTACCCCCCCCCAAAGTAGGGTTGCTAGCCTAATTCTTCCCACTGCAAAAACCCAAAAATTCACTAGTGGCAACCCGTACTCATGAAAAAGAGAATGGGAAAGAAGAAAAAAGAAAAAGTGGAAGAAAGGAAAAAAAAGTTGCCCCTTTCCTTTCTGCGCAACTCTGAACTGCTCACCATGTGGCTGCAAGCCCCAGAGGAATGCGGGCTTTCGGCGTCAAACAGGCCTCTGATGAAAATTCTCCCCTCCTGGCTTCCTGAATAGCCCTGGACACCCCGAGTATCCAAATCACCCCCCCCCCCCCCGAAGAACTCACTGCTTGTGAGCTGCTCCTCCTCTCCTGCGCCTCCTGAGCTCAGCCAATAAATAGTAATTACACTTACCTGGTAATTGTAGTTCCTTGAGTGACGACAGCTTAGTCCTCTACGTATGGGTAGTGCACCTCCTCCTGCAGCATGAAGACTGGACCAATCAAATTTCAGCATCACTGGAACCAGCATCCTGGCTATCCCTTGTACTCCAGTGAACTACTGTCAAAGCAAACTCAAACAGATAGCTAACCTTTAAGACAAAAAGTCAATACTTTAATATGCCGTGCAAGATGCGGAACATCCGTATTCGTTTTGGGTTTTTTTGGGTTTTTTTAGTAGAGTGAAAACTACAGCAATCACAGTAGACTGCATCCAGCCCTATAAGAGGGAAAGGAAAAAACAAAAAACAGCCAACCAAGGGTCCCTCTCCTGCCGCACCAGAAGCAGTCAGCGAGAGCAAAGACGACAAATAAGAAACACTTGAAAGACTCACCTGTAAATACCGAGTCCTGTACCAAATGCATGCCGAGGTGAAAAATAGTATTCCAAGGGAGGGAAGGAGGACTAAGCTGTCGTCACTCAAGGAACTACAATTACCAGGTAAGTGTAATTACTATTTCCTTATCGTTCCTCCAGCTTAGTCCTCTACGTATGGGATGTAACAGAGCAGCCTTAACGGGAGGGATTCCGCCAACCGGCACGCAAGACCGCAGAACCAAAACAGGCATCCCGTGCCGCCAAGACATCAAGACGATAGTGCTTACTGAAAGTGTGTAGGGACGACCACGTCGCCGCTTTACAAGTTTCCTCCGGCGAAACCCGGCTATATTCCGCCCAGGACGCCGCTTGAGCTGGTAGAATGAGCCCTCAAGCCCATCGGCGCAACACGCCCCTGTAACAGATAGGCAGAGGCAATTGCCTCCTTAATCCACCGAGAAATGGAGGCTTTCGCTGCCGCCTCACCTTTCCTGGAACTGCCGAACAGGACAAATAAACGATCGGACTTGCGGAAAGTTTCGGTGACCGTTAAATACCGACGCAACACTCTTTTAAGATCCAAACGACTAAGACCGCGATCAGAGGCCTGCCCGCCCAACGCGTGCAACACCGGGAGCGAGATCACCTGATTCAAGTGAAAAGGGGAAGACACTTTAGGCAAAAAGGAAGTCACCGGCCTCAGCACCACCTTCTGATCCGAGAAAGATAGGAAAGGCTCCATGCAAGAAAGAGCGTGAAGCTCGGAAATGCGGCGCACCGAACAAATCGCTACAAGAAACACCGTCTTAAGGGTCAAATCCTTTACCGAAATTCGAGAGAGAGGCTCAAACGGGGCGACCGTAAGCGCCCGCAAGACCAAGTTGAGGTCCCACGCCGGAACGGAAACACGGCACGGAGGGTGCAGTCTAGAAACCGCCTTCAGGTAACGAACCACATCGGCATGGGAGCCCAGCGCGATCCCTTGCACCTTACCCCTGTAACAGGAAAAAGCCGCTAACTGCACCCGCAAGGAACTGGCAGCTAAACCCTTATCAAAACCGTCCTGTAAAAATTCCAACACCACCGGGAGAGAGGCCGTAGCCGCCCGAACTTGACGCCTGGAACACCAATCCTCAAAGATACGCCAAACCCGGACATAAGCTAGCGAAGTGGACCTTCTACGCGCCTGAAGCAACGTCGCCACAACGGACTTCGAATAACCTTTCTTCCTTAACTTCGCCCGTTCAATAGCCAGGCCGTAAGAGAGAATCTCTCCACTTGCGGCATGCGAAGAGGACCCTGACACAACAGATCCAGATCCAGAGTAAGAGGAAGACGCCACGGAGAATCGATCAGCAGACGAACCAGATCGGCATACCAGGGACGACGGGGCCAATCCGGTGCTATCAACAATACCTGTCCCCTGTGAGACTCGATCCGCTGAATCACCCGACCCAGAAGAGGCCACGGGGGAAACACATAAAGAAGGCCTGCGGTGGGCCAGGTCTGCAACAGAGCATCGATGCCATCGGACATGGGTTCTCGCCATCAACTGTAGAAGCGAGAAGCTTTTGCAGACCGAAAGGTGGCCATCAGATCCATGACAGGCTGACCCCAACGATGCACCAACTGCTGGAATACGGCGGGATTCAACTCCCATTCGCCGGCATCTATCTGAACGCGACTGAGAAAATCCGCTGTGACATTGTCTTTCCCTGCAATGTGCGCTGCCGAGATTGTCAGCAACCGAGGCTCTATCCACGCAAATGGCAACTGGGCCTCCGCTTCCAAGGCCACACTGCCGGTACCGCCCTGTCCATTTATGTAAGCTACGGTCGCGGCATTGTCGGAGAGAACTCGCACCGCCCGGCGCGTTACCTGGATCTCGAAACTTTGCAGCGCCAACCGAACAGCTCTCAGTTCCAAACGATTGATCGACCAGCCGCTCTCCTGCTGGGACCAGAGACCCTGCGTCACTTGCTCCCTGCAGTGCGCGCCCCAGCCCGTTAGACAGGCATCCGTCAACAGCGGAACCCAGTCGGGCTGTTCCAAGGGCATTCCCGCACGAAGCGAGGATGGACGCAGCCACCATTTCAGATCGTTGCGAACCATCCGCGGACAGGGAAGTCGCTTGTTCAATGAATCAACCCGATTGGACCAGCGGCGGAGTAAGGCCCTCTGTAGGGATCGCATGTGGAAGTGAGCCCAGGGCACCACTTCCAGGGATGCCGCCATTGTTCCTAACAGCTGCAGATAGTGCCAAGCTGACGGGGCTGAGGTCCTTCGAAAGCGGCGCACTAGAGCCTGGAGAGAGAACACCCTCCGTTCCGGAAGAAACACGGTCCCTCTGCAAGTATCAAATAGTACCCCCAGGTACTCAAGCAACTGAGTCGGATCCAAGCGACTCTTGCCGGGGTTGACAACCCAGCCGAGGGACTGCAGAAGCCCGACGACCCTCGCCGTGGCTGATTCGCACTCCGAGCGAGTCTTTCCGCATATCAACCAATCGTCCAGATAAGGATGAACCAACACACCCTCCTGACGCAAGGCCGCCGCTACCACCACCATGATTTTGGTGAACACCCGAGGAGCGGTGGCCAGTCCGAAAGGCAAAGCTTGGACCTGGAAGTGACCCCACAGAAGAGCGAATCGGAGATACTGTTGATGGGACTGCCGTATAGGAATATGGAGATAGGCCTCGGTCAGATCGAGAGAGGTAAGAAATTTGCCTTTGCGGACGGCGACAATTACGGACCGCAGGGTTTCCATCCGAAAATGTGACTCGCAGACAACGATTCACGCCCTCGAGATCTAAAATAAGACGAAGAGCACCATCCTTCTTTGGCACCACGAAATAAATGGAGTATCTGCCGAGACCGTACTCCGCCGGCGGAACGGGAACCACTGCTCCCAGCCGGAGTAAGCGATCGAGAGTCTGCTGGATCTGAGCGGTCTTGAGGGGGCCCCGGCAGGGGGATGCCACAAAAGAATCGAGAACGGGCCGGGCTAGATCCAAAGCGTACCTGTCCCGAATAATCTCCAAAACCCAGCGATCTGACGTGATACGGGCCCAAGCCGAGTGAAACTGCTGAAGACGACCCCCAATCGCAGTAACCTCTGCCTGGACCCGCAGCCCTTCATTGGGGCTTGCGAGCGGCAGTAGAGGTCGCGGCAGCGAATCCTCTAGAGGCCCCTCGAAAACCTCGAAAGCTTGGAGACCTCGAGATATACCTACCGCGCTGCGTTCCCACAAAGCGGGGTGACCGAAACCTACGAAAGTCCCGAAACTGCCCCCGAGGGGAAGGAAGGGATCTACCTCGCCTTGGGCGATCCTCGGGAAGGCGACCGCCCTTAGATTCACCCAGCTCCTTGACCAACTTATCAAGATCTTCACCAAAGAGGAGCTTGCCTTTAAAGGGTAACTTTCCCAGGCGAGATTTAGAAGAAGCATCCGCCGCCCAACTCTTCAACCAAAGGGCTCTGCGAGCCGCCACCAAGGAACCCATGCTATTAGAAAGCGCCCGGATAAGGTCGTAATGGACATCCGCTAAATACGCCGACCCAGACTCCAAGCGCTGAAGCTCGTTCAAGTCCTCGGCCTCCGCGGACGCCGCCTGACGAAGACGCTGTACCCAGCGAAGACAGGCTCGAGCAACCCAAGCTCCACAAATGGAGGCCTGCAACGCTACGGCGTCCGCCTCAAACGATTGTTTCAACAACCCATCCATTTTCCGGTCCTGAGGCTCTTTCAAGGCCGCACTACCTTCAACAGGGATCATGGTCTTCTTAGTTACAGCCGAGACCGCCGCATCCACCTTAGGCAAACGGAACCGGTCGAGGTCCTTGTCCGCCAACGGATAAAGCTTATGCATGATTTTCATCCCCCTGAGCCCCGATTCCGGTGTATCCCACTCTGCTTGTATCATTTGATCAATGACTCTGTGCATGGGGAAGACCACCTGTGTCTGACGTACCACCTGAATGATAGGATCCGCACCATCTTCCTCCTCAGCCGGCGGTGGTGGGGACAGGCCAAGAGTCTGAAGTGCCTCAGAAAGGAGCGCGGGTAATTCCTCTCTGCGAAAGACTCGAATGATTTTCGCCTGATCTTCGGGCTCAGGGAGCTCGCCTTCCTCTAATGCCTCCTCCTCTACATCTAACTCCGGTTCCTCACCCTCTATCCAATCCGAATCGGACAACAAGGGCTCCTGCAGGCGCTGCCGCTTGGTCGCTCGCACACCAGATAAAACACTGCCCGAAGCAGTAGGCTGCGCGGTCGCCCCCTGACCAGGAGGGGAGCCGACAGCAAAACCTTGTCGCCTACGACAAAAAGCTTGATGCATTAATAGAATAAAGTTGGGAGAAAAATCCTCCAAGAAGGAATCACCCCGGAGATCAGCCTGCATCCCCCCGACAGGAAGAGAGGGGGCCGCTCCCGAAGGGCCTTCCAAGGGTGAGTCCGTCGCCATTGTCACGGGAGGGGACTCAGAAGAAACCGCCAAGGAAGTCTCCAGCCGCTGCTCCATACTGAGGGATACAGAGGCGCAGCGCTGACAGACACCCGTCTCTAAAGAAGCGCCCCTCCGAGAGCCACAAATAACACACAGGGACCCCGATGGCATGAAGCCAAAAAACACATGGTCACTCACGGACGAAGAAATACAGTACCTGACCCCAGATATGACGGGAGGCAACACGGAGTCCCAGGAGCAGCGGGCCACTAACACAAGGCTGGGAGCCTGCCCGTAAGGACAAAACCGCAGACTCTGCCTTCTATTTTATTTTAGAAATTGCCTTCTTTATTTTTTTGTTTGTTTTCTTTTTTTTTTTTTTTTTTTTTTTTTTTAAAGAAGCTGAGAAAAAATAAACATGCTCTCCAGCACGTGAAGCAGCAATCCCCGGCAGTCCAAACACTCCCTCAACAGGTGAGATCCCAGAGATTGCACAAAGAAGAAACAAAAGAAACAAAAGCACAACCGATGCGCAGTTAAGAGGTCCGCCGCAGCAGATGCCTAAGACTCCGGGAAAGCCGAACCCGGCAACGTGGACTGCACGGAGAAGATAACTGCGACGGACAAAATGGCCGCGGCTTCTCCCTTAGATCAGGCGCGCTGTAGAATTTTGGCGCCAAAAATGCCCGGCAACGCTAAACAAGGATGCCCCTTCACAGAGAGTCCAGATCCGGGCAAAAGAAAACAGCACACAAAATAAGTAAAAGAAATAAAAGAAATCAAAGGTAAAACACGCGAGAGGGGCCAAGACAGTGACAGTGGCACAAACGGTGTCTGCCTCCGCGAAGCCCGTCGGCACTGCCAAGCACACAGGTTCCTACTTTATTTTTATTTATTTTATTTAGCTGTATTTATATCCCACTTTTCACCGGGTCAAAGCGGTCAATTGGGAGATACATTTAACACGAGGGGATATGACACACATACGCTAATACTTACAGGGAACATGGGCAATGGAGGGTTAAGTGGCTTGCCCAAGACCACAAGGAGTGCCTATAGGACTAGAAATCCCAGTCCCTCCGGTCTGAGATTGCTGTCCCCAGGTGGGACTTGAACCCCCGGCCCTCCAGCCTGAAGTACCTTGTCCTAACCACTAGGCCACTCCTACCTGACCGAAACTGAAGCGCTGGCCAGCCACAAAGGAGCTCTGCCCCGAACAGTCAAGGGAACAGAGATCCAAGCCCAAAGGAAATTAGAAGGCAATGATACAGCAAGCGGCCTGTGGCTGAACAGGAGAGAGACCTCGGCTGAGCCCCCCCTCCTCCAGAGTGCCGTTTAGTACAGAAATTTTAAAGAGACAGGTACTCCTCTCTTAACAAAGAAAAGGAATCCCCAATAGGGACAAAGGAAACAAAAAATAAAAGGTTAGCTAAACTAAGCCCTAAACTGACTGACTTGTGAGCCCAGCCAGGCTCACACACATCTTCCTGCTGCTTGAAGACTGGACACACTGGAGTACAAGGGATAGCCAGGATGCTGGTTCCAGTGATGCTGAAATTTGATTGGTCCAGTCTTCATGCTGCAGGAGGAGGTGCACTACCCATACGTAGAGGACTAAGCTGGAGGAACGATAAGGAACCACAGCTTCAGCCTGCTCTGCAGTCCTATAATAGTCAAGTGGCTTCTCACTCGCTTACGGGCCAGAAACTGCCAGTTCGCCAGTTGTTCTCACGGCCTCCACAACACCCCCACTCACCAAGGGGGGTGGGGAATCCTTCCCCGTTTCTCTTTTTTTTCTTCCTCAAGAACAAAGCAAAAAACTGCTGCACAGCAAAGCCAATTGGCAAAATAAAAATAAACTACACTAATTTAAAACTAAACTAAAGCTCCTTAGTTGTCCCTTCAGCGAGTACAGCACCCTGGCTCACCACCTCCTCTAGCTGCTTGGAGACAGAGTATACTGGAGATAGTGGGCGGTCCCAGCTGTATTAGTACTGGTGTCATCAAGAGATGACATGCTCAGTCTCCAAGCTGCTGGAAGAAGTACCCTACCCTGAAGTGCGGGACTGGACTGGAGGGATGTTAAGGAAGCTGCTATTACCAGTGAATTTTTGAGTATCTGCATGCACAAACCTACTCCATGCCTGCTGCGTCTCAACCACTATCGGAGGAGGTGGGATGTGTCAGGCCTTGAGTGCATGTGCACACAGATGTTCACAGACCCACTGACAACGGCTTTAAAGGGCATCCCTTCATGTAGTGCCACTGGCCCAAAGGTTTGCAGCTTTAAGCGAATACCTAGTCCATCAAGTAGAACCAGTCTTGAATGAAAGGAAATACACAAACACTGAACATTCTCAAGGAGTTAAAACTTGTGCTGCAAATTTTAGCCAAGCTGTACGTTTTGTTATTTTTCCAGCAATAAAAACATGCTAATTATCCCAAATCAAGCAAGCAACAAATCTCTCACAGCAATGGTTTGCTATAGCTCATAGACATGCCAGAACATATGAAGTATTTTACTATACCAAAACCATTGTTTTCTTCAGGTGCTGTCACCTGTGTCATCTGCTTCTGAACAGAGAAAAGCCAAGGTTTTGGATATCGTGATGCTAGAATTTTTACCAAGAAAAAAAAAGTTTAATATCAATGTACTTTTGTTAATGCTTTTATATATTGTCATTAGATTGTAAAAGCAACTGTACATGTACATTACAAACTGATATTTTGCACAGAAATAGAACCTTTAATCACTACATATATAGTGCCTGGAAGTAAAACAAGGTGTCTATTTACTAAAGGTTTTTTCACAATGTTGCCTATGAAAAAATTGCTTAACAGGGCCCTAAATTTGAACGTAAAACTATTTCTAGTAAACACATTTTGAAACAGTAATTACTCTTGCTTCATTTTGCCTATAAACAAACCATTTCTATGAAGAAAATTTAGATACCTGATCATTTTTGTTCCTTGAATCCTGGTAGATCAGTCCAGATGAATGGGTTATGCTCCCCAACCAGCAGGTGGAAACAGACCAGAGCAACTTTCAGTAATGTCATCACTAGTATATCCATCTGTGCAGTACCGAGAGAACATAAGAACATAAGATATGCCATACTAGGTCAGACCAAGGTCCATCAAGCCCAGTATCCTGTTTCCAACAGTGGCCAATCTAGGTCACAAGTACCTAGCAGTTTCCCCAAAAGACACAGGTTCCACAATGCTTGTATTGGGTCAAGCAAGGATATCCTGGGTTCTTTTTAATAATGGTTTATGGACATTTCCTCCAGGAATTTGTCCAGACCTTTTTTAAACCCAGTTACACTAACAGCTTTTACTACATTCTCCGGTAATAAATTCCAGAGTTTGATTACACATTGAGTGAAAAAACAATTTCTATTAGTCTTCAATAGGTTACCCTGTAGCTTCACTGCATGTCCCCTAGTCTTTCTATATTCTGCTGACGTAAACAAAATCTACTTTTACCCATTCCACTCCATTCATTAAGTTTATAGACCTCTATCACATCTCCCCTCAGCCGTCTCTTTTTCAAGTTGAAGAGCCCTAATCTTTTAAGCCTCTCTTCATAGGGGTATCCTTCCATCCCCTTTACCATTTTGGTGGCTCTTCTCTGTACCTTTTCTAATAACGATGGAACGCTACAGAGGCATTATAATATCCTTTGTTTTATTTTCCATTCCTTTCCTTATGATACCTAGCATTCTATTTGCTCTCTTGGCCACCCCTGCACACTGGGCGGAGGATTTTAACGTTATCCACGATGACGGCTAAATCTATTTCCTGGGTGGTGGTTCCCAATGTGGAACCTTGCATCATGTAACTATAGTTTGGGTTGTTCTTTCTTAGGTGCATAACTTTGCACTTGTCCACATTAAATTTCATCTGCCATTTGGTCCATAAAACATTATTAAAGAGGACCCAGGTATTCTACTTCTTGCCCCAGTACAACCATTATGGAACCTGTGTGTCTTTTTGGAAAACTGCTAGGTACTTGTGACCTGGATTGGCCACTTTGGAAACAGGATACTGGGCTTGATGGACATACCAGGTCAAACCAGACTCAGGATCTCAGAGACCCAGGGGCCTGACCAGATGTGGTGTCACTTTGAAAGAAATAGATGGAGACACCTCCAAACTGGTAGAACCTCTGAAGAGGTCCTCTTCCCATAAAACCAGCTGATCCCTAGATACCATTCCCTACCACTGGCTCACAGACCCCTCCCTCACCTATGTCCTCTGCATGTTCAATTCCAGTCTCTCTGCTGGCACTTTTCCCTCCTTATGGAAGCATGCCCTGGTACGCTCTATCCTTAAGAAATATGCTCTTGACCCCACTGTCCCTGCTCACTGGCATCTTGTTTCTAATCTCTCCTTCCTCTCCAAGGTGTTAGAGAAACTTGTCTTTGCACAGTTGTCCACGCATCTCGACTCCACTTGCGCTCTCCACCCCCTTCAAACCAGATTTAGGCCCAGCCATAGCACAAACTATTCTTCTCTCCCTTGTAAACGAGCTCCATACCTCTCACAAGCATGGTGATATCACTTTAACTGTCTCCTTGGACTTCTCTGTGGCTTTTGATCTGATTGATCACTCTACTCTTCTCTCCAGACTCCACGACTTCTAGCTTAGGAGCACTGTCCTCCTCTGGTTTCAGTGTTTTCTTTCTGTACACTCTCTCTCTGTTCAAGCTGAGTCCTCTCTCCCCACCCACTCCTCTCTCTTGTGGCATTCCACAAGGTTCGGTCCTAGCCCCTCTTTTTTAAACGTGTTCTTGGCCCCTCTTGCACTTGTTATAGAACAATCTGGCCTATCAGCATACTTCTATGCCAATATTATTATCTTACTCCAGCACACAACTACTGACTTCACCCATATGAATTCCTTCTTACTTCAAGCATACTGCTCACCACTTCTATCCATTACCTTGGTGTGACTATGGATTCCTCCCTTTTTTTTTCATGAGCACATTTCCTCCATTGTCTGCTGTTCCTTTCCTTCTCTTCAACAGATCTGTGCAGTACACCCATTCCTTTCCTTTTCCTCCTCTTTAGCAGATATTATGTTACGTGAACCGCTCTGATGCATTGCCTGAGTGGTATATCAAAAATCCAATAAAGATAAAGCTTTTACTACATCCTCCGGTAACGAATTCCAGGAATTTGATTACGCATTGAGTGAAAAAAAATATTCTCTTATTAGTCAAATTGGTTGCACTGTAGCTTCATCATGTGTCCCCTAATCTCCCTGCTTTTTGATAAACAACCCATCTACATTTACCCATTCTACTCCATTCATTAGTTTGTAGACCTCTATCATATCTCCCCTCAGCCATCTCTTTTCCATGTTGAAGAAACCCAACCTTTTAAGTTTTTCCTCAAAGGGGTATCCTTCCATCCCTTTACCATTTTTATTGCCCTTCTCTATATATTTTCTAATTCTGCTATATCCTTTTTAAGATATGGCAACCAGAAATGCATGCAATATTCCAGGTATAATGGCACCATCCCTCATATGGCTTGCAGCTTTCGTGCTGTGAGGGCTTGTGTGCTCAGAGCTAAGCTATCGGTAGTTTAACTACAGGCAGGATCTCCCAAGATGGACAGGTCTCAGCTGAGGTGCCAGACCAAGACAAAAACCACCCATCTGGACAGGAGCAGAGTGGGACAGTGCTGGCGGCAAAGGATCACATTTCTGTGACAACGGCAACAACATTAAAACTTAAACTGCATGGAAGAGAGGCCTGGCAATCTACTTCCGTATCTTGCCATGAAAACCCAATGGATAGTCACAACAAAACAAATTGCATTATACAGTAGTGCTGGAAGATGGGACCCCCAGGTCGGAAGGCACTCAACTGGCTACTAGGGAGGAGCTGAAGACTTTTTCAGAGTAAAGCCAGCATTTATGATGTGGATGGATCAAAGTCCTTGGGACGTCCGACTGCTGATGTAGCTGCGCATGAAATGAGAGTCAGAAGCTGCAAAGATGTCTTACATATTGTGGGCAAGGAATGTACGAAGCATGAAGCAAGGGAAGATGGAGGTGATCAAGAATGAAATGGAACATATACAAATTGATCTGTTGCCAGTCCATTTCAGTTTGCTGACACCCATCGGGCACTTTGCATCAAATGAGCACATGGTCCACTATGCTGGAAATGAAAAAAGACAAAGAAGAAATGGAGTTGCCTTTATAATTAAGAAACTTACAAGAACTATAACGAAATATAATGCAGTCAGTGAACATTTAATTTCTATTCATCAAAGAGGAATACCTATCAACACAACTATAATACAAGTATATGCCCCAACAACAGCTGCAGAAGAGGATAAAATTGATTAGTTCTATGAACAAGGATATCCCGATGGTCATGGGTTACTAAAACGCAACAGCTGGCAACAAAGGCGGCGGCAAAACGGTTGGAAAATAGGGACTTGGCAACAGAAATGAAGATGGAGAAAGACTGGTCTTGCAGAATTCTATCAATAATCTATTCATCTCAAACACCTTCTTGCAGCAACACAGGTGGCACTATACACGGACTTCACCCAATGGATTGTGCAAAAATGAAATTGATTTCATCTGTGGACGTCAACGATGGAAAAGCTCTAAAACAAAGAAACCTTGGAGCTGACTGTGGCACAGATCACTAACTACTAGTGTGCAAACTCAAGCTAAAGTTGAAAAACAAAAAACCACTCATGAATGTCGAAAAATATGGACCTTGAGAATATACCATATGAATTTAAAGACTACCTGCAAAATCGATTTGCTGCTTTAGATACAAATGACAGAGCTCCAGAAGAGTTATGGGTTGACATCAAGGTTGTGGTTGGAAGAAAGCGAGAAGTCTCTACAAAAAGGTGAAAAAGCAAAAAACATCCAAAATGGATGACCAAAGAAACTCTGAAAACTGCCCAGAAATGCAGAGAAGCTAAAGCCAGAGGAGAAAGAGGCAATCGCAGAACAGAGAGAGATTTCCAACATGCAGTAAGACAAGACGATGTACTACAATGACGCATGCAAGGAAATAGAAGCAGAAACTATTAGAGGAAGAACAAGAATGGCTTTCCTAAAGCTACGAGAGTTAAAGAAATAAATTTCAGCCTCGAATTGGTATGTTACAAGATGCTCAAGGATCTATGTTAACTGATGCTGAGAAGATCAAGAAAAGGTGGACAGAATATAGAGTTTTTGTATGATAAAGATCAAGCGGAGCAACAGCCGTTTCAAACTGTACCTTATGATCCAGAACCATTGGTGATGAAAGGAAGTTGAAGCAGCATTGAAAGCCAAATAGAACAAAGCACCAGGCATTGATGGCATTCCCATAGAAGTATTACAGCAGTCTGATGCAACCGTTACCATACTTACAAGGCTCTGCCAGGAAATTTGGAAGACAATATCATCGCCAACTGACTGGAAAAGATCTGTGTTTATATGAATACTACATAAAGGTGATCCAACCATCTGTGAAAATTATTGCGCAATCCCATATGTCAGCAAGATTCTACTGAAGGTTATTTAATAGAGACTACAACCATACCTGGAACAAGAACTACCTGAAGTGCAAGCAGGGTTCAGGAAAGGGTGAGCATGAGAGACATCACAGATGTGAGATGGATCCTTGAAAAGACTAAAGAATACCAAGAGAATAGCTATCTGTGCTTTGACTACAGCAAGGCTTTTGACTGTGTAAACCATGAGAAACTCTGGGCCACATTAGGAAGCATGGGTATACCAGAAAACCTGACCGTTCTCTTACACAACCTTTACGTTGATCAAGAAGCAACAGTTCAAACAGAACAAGGAGAAACAGAATGGTTTTAAATCAGCAAATGTATACGTCAAGGCTGCATACTTTCCCCCTACCTGTTTAATTTATATGTAGAACAAATCAGAGAAACATGATTGTATGAAGACAGAGGTGTGAAGATTGGTGGAAGACTCAACCACCTTCACTATGCTGATGATACCACATTACTGGTTGAAAGTGAAGACTATCTGAAACATTTGCTTCTCAAAATCAAGAAGTGTCTTAAAATGGGCCTGCACTTTAATGTAAAAGGTGACAAAAGGTCATGACAACTGGCAAAAAAATCATAAGATCATCATTGATGGAGAAAAAAACTGAAATAGTTGACAGCTTTAACTTAATTGGATCAACAATTAAAGGACTAGCAATCAAGAAATCCAACGACATACTGCTCTTGGTAGAATGGCTATGAAGGACCTAGACAATATTCTCAAGAGCAGAGATCTCTCTCTCCAAAGATTAGACTAGTTCAAGCCATGGCATTTTCAATAACGTCATCTGGATGCAAAAGTTGACCAGTGAAAAAGATAGACAGGAAGAAATTAAATGCCTTTGAATTATGGTGCTGGCAACCAATACTGTGTATACCATAGACTACCCGAAGAACAAACCAGTCAGTATTAGAAGAGATCAAACCTAAGCTTCCTTTAGAAGCTCAGACAAGACCTGACTTTCATACTTTGAACACATCTGTCACTTTGCTGTCCTCTAGTGGTTTCAAATCCCACTAGAGGACAGCAACCTTGGGCCGGAAGGACTGGGGTTTCTAGTCCCACAGGTGCTCCTTGTGGTCTTGGGCAAGCCACTTAACCCTTCATAGCCCATGTTCCCTGTAAAATAGTTATCTCCAAGTTATAATGCCCTGTTCAATGTAATTTCAGTTTGTTCAATGTAAACCTCACTGATGCAGAATAGCGCGGTATATAAGAGAATGTAAATAAATAAATCTTGCAAAGAGAGAGATCACTGGAGAAAGACATCATGCTTGGCAAGGTAGAAAGCCAACACAAAAGAGGAAGGCCAACAATGAGATGGATCGATACAGTAACAGCAGCTATGGGTGCCAGTCTGTCAATGAGCCGCCTGACTGAAGACCAAACACAATTTAGGACAACTATCCAGAGAGTCGCCACTGACTCAACGACACTATGGAACGATACAGAGACAATTTAACAGTCTTTGTTTTATTCTCCATTCCTTGCCTTATGATTCCTAGCATTCTATTTACTTTCTTGTCCGCCACTACACATTGGGTGGAGGGTTTCAATATATTATCCACGGTGCCTATATCTTTTTCATGGGTGGTGGTTCCTAATGTGGAACCCTGCATCATGTAACTGTAGTTTGGGCTGTTCTTTCCTAAGTGCATAACTTTGCACTTGTACAAATAACAGATTAAATTTAATGTGGACATCCAATCTTCTAGTTTATCAAGGTCCTCTTGCAATTTTTTCACAATCCTCTTGTGTTTTAATAATTTTGAATAATTGTGTCATTTGCATATTTAACCACCTCACTCGTTATTCCCATTTCCAGGTCATTTACAGATCCCTGGGGTATCGTTTATTCCAACTTGATATACCGCCCTTTGTGGGGCATACAGAGACGTTTACAAATATTTAAAAACAAAGCAGAAAAGAACACCATCCTAGTACAGGAAAGAGAGAAACAGGATGTATGGGGAAGGGGAGGAGAAAAAGGGAACACTAAGACAACACAGCTCGAGTGGCAACAGGACATGATTGAGGGGTAGCAGAGCCTGTGCCAAGGTCCATAAGAGACAGCTATACACAGACCTACACAAAAACATACAGCAATACATATATATAGTCAAACAACTCATCCTAGGCCGACCGAAGGTCAAAAGCCTACTCGAAGTGGGTTTCCAGAAGATATTTAAAACTTGCCAAAGGAAAGTTCAAGATGGACATGGAAAGGCAAATACCTGAGGGTCAGAGTCACAAAGAAGAAATTAACACAGCATGGCAAGGGTTGTATTAATCTGTTATCATGAAGGGAGCGCAGGAACATATGGAATAGTGAAGCGTGAAAGATATTGAGGAGCATTGTTATGGAGAGCTTTGTGTGCCAAAATGAGGATGGGAGCAGGAGCCAGTCATGCTGAATGAAAAGTGGGGTCACGTGGTTGTATTTCTTGTCTTTAGCTAATGCTCTGATGGCAATATTTTGGATAAACTGAAGCCTCTTCAACTGGAAAGGCTGGTAAAAATATTGTAATCATCGAGCCGGGCAATGACAGTACTAAGAAGGATGGATACTTGTGTGGCAAAATCCAGAAAGGGGTGCAACGCTCAAAATCTACCAAAAACAGAGAAAGAGGACTTGGAAAGGCGATTAATGTGTGTACCAAAAGATAGCTCAGAATCAAAGTATATGCCCAGGTATTTAAAGAAAGTATACAGAGTGATGGGAATGAACCCAAGAGATGGGGCTAGAAATGGAGCTGTTCCTGAGCTAGTAATCCATGTGGTGGTAGTTTTTGACAGATTAAGCTTCCGAGCATTTGCTCCAGTTTACCTTTCTCGATTGAGAAAATTGGCCGTTTAGCTCTACTCTATTTTCTATCTACAATAATACACTGCCTCTTATCCCACGACTTCTTAATTTTACCAGGGTCTCTTATGAGGGACCTTGTCAAATGCTTTCTGAAAATCCAAATACACTATATCCACTAGCTCACCTTTGTTTATTCACATCTTCCAAAAAAATAACAGATTAGTAAGACAAGACTTTCCTTGGCTAAAACCATGTTGGTAGAAACCATTAAAAAGAATAAACTGAACATTTAGATAGCCATTTTTCCCAGTACTGACATCAGGCTCACTGTCTGTAGCTTCCCCGATCACCCCTGTAACCCATTTTAAAAACTGGTATTAAATTGGCCATTTGGCATTACATTGCAGAGCTGCCATATGGGCCGATGAAGAAAACTAGCACGGCCTTTAAGCACAGATACCACTTTTAAAGCACAATTACTGCCACCACCAAATGCAGAAGAGAGAGACTGACATATGCGTAAACAGCAAAGGAAAAACTAGCACAAAAGTAACACAAGTGTATTTAAATATATTTAAATTATAGGCAAATGAGATGCGCATAATAAAACCATTATGCTAAAAATATTAGCTGCTCCCAATGCAGAGAAATACAGGAGGATTTTGCTACCAGCCTTAGCGCAATGCCTGGTCTTGAGGTGGCTTAAACATCTAGCGCGTGCTCCCAACAGTATTTTAATGGCATCAGGTGCTTTCCCTGATGTCAAACTCCCCTCAAATCACCAAGGCATTTACCCTCAGATGATCCAGGCATCGGGAAAAACCCCCAATGCCATCAAAATGCTGTCAGGGGGCTGGTGCCCCTGACAGAAAGCAAATTCCTGGTGGCCCAGCAGCATCGATCCCCCCTCCCAACTAAAAATAACCCTGGCGGCCCAGCGGCCACGAAGGCGCCACCCTCCTTCCAGTACCTTCAAACATGTTCCCGCTCTTGTGCTGCCGTCTTAAAAAGGTGGATAGGATAGAGTCTTAAAAAGGGCAGCACATCCTAGGGTGCGCTAGGCGGGATCAGACTGCCATATAAAAGGTAGAAAATGCCTTATATGGCAATCTGGCCCCGCACAGAACCAGGTGCTGCCATTTTTTAAGATGGCAACGCTCCCACTCATTTGTAAAGGTATCGAGGAGGGTGGGGGAATTCGGGGCCTCTGGACCAACAGCTATTTTTAGCTGGAGGGTTCAGGGATCAGTGGTCCACCAGGTTGATTTTTAGTTGGGGGGGGGGCGGAGGAAAAAAATGGGGGGGCGCTAGGCCACCTGGAATCCACTGTCAGGGACGCCAGCTCACGACAGTATTTTGATGGCACGGGGGGGGGGGGCTTTCCTCAATGCCTCGATCATCTGAGGGGGAAATATCAAACTCCCCTCAGATGATCCAGGCATCAGGAAAAGCCCCCTGTGCCATCAAAATTCTGTTGGGATTCATATGCAAATTAGCCATACAGTGTCCCTGTTTCTCTGGGATAGTATGCCAAACTTGAGCAGACTTCTGTGCGAATGCGTTTGGCTTGCTTTCCCAGTTTAATGCTGACATTTGAGTACAATTTAACAGATGACTAACACTGGCTAATTTGCATACGAGCCCCTTCTGCATGCCTGCATTAAAGTCGCACAATATCGGTGTGCTGCAAATAGGCGGAAAAAGATTGATAGTGCGCAACTTCAGTGCCAGCTTTCTGCATCAGCCTGCTAGTATCCTGAAAGGGTATAGTGAGGTCCCTTCTGAGAAACAGGCAGATCATGGAGATCCTAGTGTTTCATTAGGGCAGTGGTTTCCAACCCAGTCCTCGGGTACCCCACAAGTCAGTCAGGTTTTAGGATAGCCACAATGAATATGTATGAGATAGATCTGCATATAATGGAAGCAGTGCATGCAGATTTCTCATATGCATATTCATTATGGATATCCTGAAAACCCGACTGGCCTGGGGGTACCTGAGGACTGGGTTGGGAACCATTGCACTAGGGCAATCACCCCATACTCCTCAAACCTACCTCCTAAGAAAAGGATTTCTCTATAGCATCCCAACCAACCTTCACAGTAAATAAGACAGGGCTCCTGGAGGAAAAGATGAGCAAAAGAGTGACATGAGGGCCCAAATCCCCTGTAGGGGCATGGACATTGGACTCCCATGAAAGGGGCTGTCAAGCTGCTAGAGACTGAAAATAGGCTACGAGTGGTACAGGAACTCAAGCCAAGTGCAAAAGCAGCCCTGGAGGGCCTCCAAACCTTAGGCTATATTCATCCCACCGGGCTCCCCCCTCCACAGGGATCAAGCAGCTACCTCAAATGGGCATGGTATCCCCACCAACAGGAAAAAAAAAAAGCACAGGAAAGGAGTGGCAGAGGCCACAGAAATGGAATGGGGACCCAAAACACTAAAAAAGCAGCATTGGGTAAAAACTGCTGGGATCACAGGCTGCATCGAACCATGCAGCTGTGCACAACCGAAGAATAAAAAAAAAAAAAAAAAAAAAAAAAAAAAGAGACTGAAAAAAAGCCCACAGCAGAAAATGGCTATGGTGAAAAAAGAATCCCAAATAGGATTCCCATCACCTGAAGGGTTAACTGCGAAATTTGAGCAGGGAAGCACCAGATACCCATATAGGCTTGTGAGGGCCAGCTGAAGAGACGTTTTGGGGTTTTTCCTTTTATTTAAAGCTGCTTTATTGCAATTCTGACGAGCAATGACTGCAGGCTGTTATGATGACAATTTGATCAACTGCACTGTATGTCGGCACATTGAAGCTTTGCCTCCCCCTGATGGAGCACAGTTGCAAAATACTATGAGGGCGTCTAGTAGCACTGGGGCTAATGTGCAGATATGTTTTGTGCCTTGATGTTTGGATGATCGATATAGCAAACATATGCTGCAGTTTTTAAATGTATGCTTTGTGGGCAAAGGGATATATACTTGAGGATATTGCTGATATTTTAGGAAAAAGACAAAGATTAAAAAAACAAACAGTTTTAAAATACCTGACCTCTGATGATGGGAGTTTTTCTAGGATCCTTGATGTTCCTGAGCATTGCCCGAGGCAGAGATTGATATGCCTGGACTGTTAAGCTTGATGGGTCCGAGATTATTTTCTCCCTACTAATGCTGGGAAGAAACACACACCTGAAGTTGCAGCAACAGGTAGAATGAAGCTTTTCTTGTGAATTAAACTGCTGCAGGCAGGCAAATGCTGGCTTCTCTCAATGTTGCACCAGTAGATATACCAAGTGCATCACTGCAAGTCCGCTCAAGTCTGTCTTCACCCACTGGCAAGGGAGCATAACCACTCTGGACTGGTCTAATAGTACGATAAGGAATTTAAGTTTATACTAATATATAAAAAGAGATGATTAAGAGGTGCGGTGAATTGAGTTTTTGTGGCCTAGGATACACTAACTGTTTCTGCTGCAGAATCATCTTTTGCAAAACAATACACTACCACAAATCCTCAACTTCATAAAACGAGTCTCTTAGTAATGTTTGAAAGTTCCCCCCCTCCCCCAAATGTTTGTTTGTAAATTTCTTTTGAACTAGAGCATTACTGCAGCAAATGCGACTAGTTATTCATAGTTTTTTACCATATGAAAGACTTAATATACTAATAACAAAAAATAAAAGATAGGGTTTTGTTTGTAGACAAAATTATCCTGGTTTGAAACCTTTACAATGAAAAGGAATGCAACCACTAATATGACAAGCCAAAGGGTCTATTTACTCAAGCTTAGAAAAACGGGTCTTTAGTGCATGCTAACACCTGGGCCATGCAGCAGAGTGCTTGGGATAAGTGTTAGTGAAAAGGGTACCTAAATGCATTAACGCACACTATCTGCTTTAGCCCATTTTACTCGTATGGGCCGTGCACCACTGAGTACATGCTAAAGTCTTTTAGGGCACATTAGGCTTTAGTAAAGCCCTTCATCATTACTTGGGGCCCATGTTTAAACACACAGCCCATGCTTACATTTCAAGAATGCTGGATAGCCCTATGCAGTACTATCACACATTATCCGTTCATCAATAAATATATAGCATAGTGCATTTCTCTTGTACAGTGCTCATAGTTAGGACTGAAAACTATTCAAAATGGAAAATGTTATTCTGTCTATGAATCTACTTTCCATAGATTAAAGAGTGTGGACAGTGTGTTCTTTTTTACTGCAAGAAAATATCCAGATGCTCTCATATTGATCATATTGCCTCTTCCTAAAACAACTCTAAGCCCTTCCCCTTCACGACTGTTTTTCAATTCGACCTTTATTAGGATTATCAAATTAGTTCTTGCTTTAATGAAGTCACTACATCCTACAAAATACTCCTTATTTGGCAAATTATAACTAACGCAGATTTTCGTTAAAATAAAGAAGAAAGTAAAAGGGCTGGGCCAATAGTGGTCTCCATCCTCCACTCCAATTTATATGGATAAAGGAAAAAGGTCACTGCAAGTCAAAAAAGGTTCCTGATCACCAACCTGACATGACCTGGCAAAATAAGCACCAAATTTGCCCCTTTGGGAGGCTTCCCACAAAGAGCCTCTCTAAGTGACAGATTGCATATCACCCTGTCATCCCCAACATTTTATTTTGAATAGTAATGACAACTAAAAAAATAATTCACTCACATTACTCAAATACTAAGTACAAATTACTTCAAACAAATGTAACCCAACTCGTTACTAAACAACTCCACACAAGACAAATCTATAAGGTTTAGTATGCAAAAATAGATACATTATTCAAATTTTTGTCGTTTGTCAGCTTGGCACTATTTGGCCAGTAAACCTCTGCCCACACTTACAGACATCCGGGAAGCAAACCACGGCAACATCGCAGCCTGGCTCTTTTGCAAAGGAACAAGCTGTTCCACTGGATGTTTTCCACGGTATGAAATGATCGCCTCTTTTGCAAGGAGTTTGGCATACCAGACGATGTACACCATAGGCCTACTTTATCAAAGAATTGAAATAAATCCCTTGATAAATCCGCCCTAGATTATAAACCTTAATAACTCACAGAGCGACTAGAAAGAAGTCATCAGAGAAGGGCAAAAAGAAAACAAGCAGCCACTTCGGTACCCTTTAACCAATCTCCACGTTTCAAACTTTCCGATCAGCGGGCACACCCACCCACACATTGGGAAGGTCCCAATAGAATAACTCAATCTCACCTTCTCGGAAAGGCCAATGTAAACTTATTTTAGGGGAAAGGTTTAGGATGTTTAACGCAGGAGCAAAGTGAGCCACACCGAAAACGCTCCATCGCGAGACTGCAGCAGAAGGCAGAGAAGCTGGCACGGGAGTCAAGCGCAGCTCACCGAAAAGCCGAACTCCAAGTCACATGAAGAGATGCATAGCACCGAGTGCACTGGAACGAGATTTTGTTTTTATAATGATGTAGGAGGAGGAAACCAGAATCTATATATAGAGTTGCTTAAGTGTTAAATGACAGTCGCTGGATCGATCATGAGTATAGTCAACACCCATCCCCTCCCCCACCACCACCTCACCTTGTGCTATTGCTATGGACTCGAAGCGGTGCAGCTCCCGCAGCAGGCAGCTCCTCTCTGTAGGGTGCAGGCTGTAAATGAAATCGCGGGCTCCAGGACCAGTGTTCAGCGGCTCCATTGCCTCTTTCCTCGGGTGCGTGCCCAGCGTCCGGCAGGACAGTGCTGCACCCGTCTTCAGTCGGCACCAGGGCTTCAGGGAGGTGGCAGCGGACCGCAGGGCAACCCGACTCAGCAAAGGCAGCATGACTTCCACGTAGTCCTCTTATGGAGGGGGAAGGGGGGGGGGTCGAAATCCCTCCCCAAGATAACCCTCCGGTATTAGGTCCCGTTACAGCACGGCGTAAGCGTCCAGCTGCGGCATTCACTCTGCGGCCCAGGGGCGAACAACCTTGGAACTATCTCAGAACTTCTTTCTCCTCCTCCGTTAGTTGTTTCTTCTCGGGAGATTTAAAAAAACATACGTACTCTGTCTCGCTCCGGTATCGGATAATTGAAACCAGAGAGGGGCTGAAGAAATAATAAATAAAGGCACACCGGGTCATGAGAAGTCAACGGTTGAAAAAGTGAAAAGTGCCCTTGGGGGGATGCGAGGATTGTTCCTGTCAGCGAGGAGGCGTGGCGAGGGTAGAAAGAGCTAAAAACGCAATTTAAAATATGTAATATCCCCCACTTAAAAAAGGATGAAAAAACGATGTTTGTTTAAAGAAAGAACGAGCAGGAAACAGGGCTGTCAGCTGGGGCGGATGTCGCGGTTGCCCCGGGGACCGGTTCACGGCAAGGGGGTTCGCTAGCACGCGCCGTCCGTCTATGCCTTTGATGGGTGCGCTCGCGCCCTGCTTCCAGGTTCCAGCCCGCTAAGGGGACAAGACGAGAAAGGGAGCAAGCCAGGCGCCTCTCCTGTCTCCTCACAGTCCATACAGCAACTAGGCTTTTCGTCAAAATCTCTGTTCCCCTTTCACATCCTTCTGTAGTTACTCCAGCAGCTTACTAGTCTGACAGGGTGCGTACAGGCCCCTCCAGTTTCAGCGAGAACAAAGCACAAACACCCAAATTCCTATCCAGTCACTGACTGAAGCCAAAAGCAGCCTACAAATTCAAGCTGCTGTTCCCAATGAGGTGGAGGAGGGGTGAGTGATGTCATCACGACTGCGTCTTTTTCTCTCTCTTCATTCTTGCGGCTCTTTGGCTAGGAAATCTTTCTGACGTCAGCTTTGGGTGGAGCGTAAACTGGCAAGGGTGGTGTCTAGTCTCCCAGCTCCGTTTGCAGCCAGCATTGTCATCCTTTGATTATTAAGCGAGTGTGGGTTAGGCTACGCCTAGCTTGCCATTCTGCTCTTTTATCCCAAGGCTGTCACGTGTCGGCCACTCCTAACAATAGCGATGCATCCGTTTTTTTCTTTGGGAAATTGAAAACAGTATTGTCAGTTTACAGATTTTGTGGGGAATTTTTCAGCCCTTAACAGATTTTGTGGCGTTTTTTTTCACCACTGACCTTCTTTGGCCTCTGCATGAGCATTTATTTCCACCGACCAGTCTAATGCGGGAAGGACCCTGGGGTCATAGGAAGGGAGGGCAAAAGAACAGGAAAACAAACAACAGTTACAGGAGAGGCAGCAGAAGTGCCCCCAACCTTGCCTGGAAAGCTTCTGTGAGTTGGTTGAGCTCAGAGGGAGTGACTGTCTTTTTTGCATGTATCTGTGCAGCGCTGTGTGCCCCTGTAGCGCTTTTTAAACGATTCATAGCAGCAGTAGTAGTAGTAGTAGGAAGCCACGGAAAGAGCTATCGGCGAGGGCAAAAACTTCTCATGATGATGCCTCTGCAGTATCAGTTTGGACGAAGACATTGAGCACATACACAGCTGCAGAAGCGTATGCGTCTCAGGGATTGCGAGAGGATGCATATGTGTATCAGAGCAAGAAAAAGATAATGGGTGTCTAAGAACTAGAGAGAATGTGTTAAGAACATCAGCTAGAGTATGAGAATTTGTGTATATGGTAAAAAGAGAGCAAGCGAGAAAGTGTGTGTGTGTGTGTATCAGAGAGAGAACGAGAGTGTATGTGGGATAGAGCCAATGAGTGAGAAACAAACTCGCTCCTTAGCTCCCCCACCCCAATCTACACCAAATTTAAGAGCAATCAAAACTCAAACATTCCAAACTATGCTGGTACCACCATGGTTTTATCTACAGTGTTGTGCAAAAGTCTGGAATCACTTGTAAATTTGACGTTTTTGCAACTTCGTGACCTTATATCTTAATTTCTTTTTCCTCCCAGTAGCTTTTTCTGTGTATCTCATGATAAGTGATAGATTTGGCTATTAGGGCCAACTTTTAGTATTGGTTTGGCCCTTAGTTTCTAAGTTTGTTCCCCATAGTTGTCCTGTTGATAGATTTTCTGTGAAAATCGCGTAATGTACATCGTTGGCCAACGATATATTATTGTACGTATGCTTTAAAATATTATGGACGCACGCCAGGTTTTCTTCAAATTAATGTATGTGGCCTTGAAAAAGGCTGTTTTTATGTGTCAGTGATGGCTCGGTATTTGATGGGCCACCCTTTGTTCTTGATCACCTGACTGCACCTTGTCGGCATTGAATGAACCAGTCTGACAAGGTGATTGTTGGTGACAATGCAGTTCCAAGCTGCAATGAGTGACTCAATCAGCTCACGCTTTGATGTCGGATGCCTCTTGGATACTTCCAAGGCCACCTTGTGCCACAGGTTCTCGATTGGATTCAGATCTGGAGACTGGGCAGGCCAGTCCATTGACTTGATGTTGTTCTGCTTCTTCCAGCTGATCACCTGTCTGGAGCGATGGCAGGGTGCATTGTCATCTTGGAACAGGAACTGGCCAGGAAACAGCTGGTGTGCTGATGGCATCATGCACTTTTGCAGTATGGTGATGTACTTGGCCCTGTTGACCATTCCATCGACGATGTGAAGACGTCCAACGCCACTGGCAGCCATGTAGCCCCAGACCATGACCTTCAAAGGATGCTTCACAGTGAGGTTGAGTCACTCAGGCTTGAATTCTTCTCCAGGAAATCTCCTCACATAGGTGTGGGCCTGGTTACCAAACAGGCAGAAGGTGCTTTCATCGCTGAATAGCACCTTTTCCCACATTTCAGTCAACCAGGTTGAGTGCTTTCTCGCCCACACGATCCGGTTGCGCCTTTATATGTCAGTCATCAATGGCTTATTCCGTGCTTTGCAGCCCCGGAGGCCAAACTGCAGGCCCCAGCGATGAACTGTTGATGAGCAGACACTGACCTCATTCTTGTCTAACCACTCTCGAAGTAGCTGAGGAGAGGTCAACTTGCAATTAGTGAAATACATCGTAGTGTGCGGTCCTGGCATGATGTTGATGCACGTGGACGACCTGAACGAGGCTTGTCCACCACTGAACCTGTTTCTTTCTTCTTCTGTACAATCTTAACAACAGCGCTCTGACTGCAGCCAACTTTCCTGGCTATCTGACGGCTTGAAAATCCTTCCTCACTCATAAAGGACACACGAACACACTCCTCCAACGTCAGGGTCCAAGTCATCTTCAATGTCGATCCAGAAAGCATATGAAATTCAAAAATTCTGCGTGTTTTTATAGCTGCACTGTTGGCTAGATATCTACATTGTGATTGGTTAGTGAAACCAGCCTCCTGATTGGTCAGAAATAATGTGTGCATATTGGATAATCTCGATCCAGTTTTGACGCAGGATCCACAAAAATCGCAGTAGCTATCTCCCAGTGTCTGTAAAGTATTTAAATTGGAAGCAAGGAATGCAAAAAAGTCAACTCTAATAGCCAAATGTATCCCTTTTAACATGGTAGAAAGATGAATATGCTGGGCTAACGCAAAATTTAAAAAAAAAAAAACGTTAGAAAGTACGAAAAACGCAAAACTCACAAGTGATTCCAGACTTTTGCACACCACTGTACTTTTTATCTAATGGGGAAACTTCACAGTAGAAAAACTTTCTTCAAGTAGAAGTTGCTGACACAAACTGTCAACTTGTTTAACAGCTCCGGTCTGTCAGCCACTTCCTGCTCAGTGAGGATCTATGATTTTGGAGTTGTCGAAGCTATAGGCTGGCCAGTTGAATCATTTCCTACCTTCCCCTTTGGGGCCGGTGGATTGTGCTATCAAATATCAGCTATTCTCCCAGAGGGCCAGTCACCCAAGAAAATGAAGCCTTAGCAGCAAGATTAAATCCCCATTTGATTCAGTTTCTTAAAAATATAGAGATCAGTGGACTAGAGGCATTGGAATCACAGTCAGCCATGATACCCTGTGCCTTTAAGAGGGTTGAATTCATGGGAAGTACCTTTGCCCTAGAGCTAGATAGGTTAAAATTTGAGGCCTTCAGAGACTTCCTGTTAACTTTTGGTATTAAATATTCATCCCCCTCACCCTGGTCTATTAAAAGTTCAAGAGTGTTTGGGCTGGCTGGAAGTCTGCTTTAAATAATTGTTTAGAAGTCAGTGCAGAAAGCAGGATACCCATTTCCAGGAGTGAGATTTTAAGCCAATCCTAGATTTCTGACAATCATCCTGTTGCATCATGGAACCTGCAGCACTGATTACAATGGGTAAATTCAGTGACTGCAAATAACAAAAACAGGAAACAACATCAGCATTGGCAAGTAAGATGCAAGGCATTGATAAGGCAAGCAGAGAGATAATTTGAAAAAAAAAGCTTGCTGTGGAAGCAAAAATGCACATTACCAGGGCTGGCCCATCCACTAGGTGGCCACTCAGGGCAGCAGACCTCCATAGGCAGCATGGCACACATTTATTTAATAATGCTTATATACCGCTTTTCACCGGGTCAAAGCGGTGTACATTCAGATATGGTATATATTTTCCCTTGTCCCCTAAGGACTCACAATCTACGTTTTGTACCTGAGGCAATGGAGGGTTAAGTGGCCACTGTGTCAAAGCACATAGCCTGCTGCACACCCCCCCCCCCCTCCTCCCATGCTGAGCCATACTAGGCCTCTGTCCCCTGCTGCCGCTGATTCCAGTGGGTGGGTGTGGCTCAGCAGCAGCAGCAGCAGCCCGCAGCAAGCCAAGTGCTACAGCACACATGGCCCACTGCTTCTGACCCCCTGAAGTTGTGTCAGAGGGGTCAGAAGCGGCAGGCCATGTGTGCTAAAGCACATGGCCTGCTGCTCCTGCCAAGCCGCTCCCAACCCTGCTGCCAGAATCAGTGACAGCGTGGGGCAGCTCAGCATGGGGAGGGGGAAGGCAGTGTGACTCAGTGCATGGGGAGGCAACAAGGCCAAGGTTCCTGCCTAGGGTGGCAGAAGCCCTTGGGCCAGCCCTGGCACAATAAAACCTTTTCAAGTACATTCGTAGCAAAAAATCTTTTGTGAGAGTCAGTTGGACCATTAGTTGATAAAGGGACACTAAGGGAGGACAAGGCCATAGAAAAGAGACTAAATTAATTCTTTGCTTTGGTCTTTACTGAAGAAGATGTAGGGAAGCTATACATGCCTGAAATGATATTTAAAGGTGATGTATCAGAAGAACTGAAACAAATTTCAATAAACCAGGAAGATGTATTAAAATTATTTTATAAACTAAAGAGTAGCAAATCACCTGAACCAGATAGTATACATCCCAGGGTGCCAAAAGAACTGAAATATGAGGTTGCAGACCTACTATTAGTAATCTGTGAGCTATCATTAAAATCATATGTAGTACCTGAAGATTGGAGAATGGCCAATGTAATGCCACTTTTTAAAAAGAGTTCCAGGGGTGATCCTGGAAACTACAGACAGGTGAGCCTTATGTCAGTACCAGGCAAAATAGTAGAAACCATTATAAAAAATACAATTACTGAATATTTGGATAGTCATGATTTCATGGGATAAAGCCAACATGAAAGAAAGGTCTTGTCTTACAAATCTATTATATTTTTTGAAGATGTGAATAAACAGGTAGATAACGGTGAGCCACTTGATATAATGCATGTGAATTTTCAGAAAGCCTTTCACAAGGTCCCTCATGAGAGACTTGGCAAAATTAAAGAGTCATGGGATAGGAGGCAGTGTACTATTGTGGATCATGAAATGGTTAAAAGATAGAAAGCAAAGAGTAGGGCTAAATGGCCAATTTTCTCAATGGAGAAAAGTGAACAGTGGCATTCCTCAGGGATCTGTGCTGGGCCCACTGCTTTTTAACATATTCATAAATGAACTGGGAATCAAAATGAGTGAGGTGATCAAATTTGCAGATGACACAAAATTATTAAAAGTTATTAAAACTCAAGAGGATTGTGAAAAATTGCAAGAGTACCTTGGTAAATTGGAAGACTAAACGTCCAAATGGCAGATGAAATTTAATGTAGACAAGTGCAAAGTTATGCACCAGGGTAAGAACAACCCAAACTACAGTTACACAATGCAAGGTTGCACATTAGGAACCAGCTCCCAGGATAAAGGATTTAGGCGTCATCATGGATAATACATTGAAACCCTCTGCCCAGTGTGCAGCAGTAGCCAAGAATGCAAATGGAATGCTAGGTATCATAAGGAAAGGAATGTAGAATAAAACCAAGGACATTATAATGCTTCTGTATAGTTCCATCGTGCGACCGCACCTTGAATATTGTGTGCAGTTGTGGCTGCCATATCTTAAAAAGGATATAGCAGAATTAGAAAAGGTACAGAGAAGAGTCACCATAATAGTAAAGCGGATGGAAGAATATCCCTATGAGGAAAGGCTTAAAAGGTTAGGGCTCTTCAACTTAGAAAAGAGATGGCTGAGGGGAGATATGACAGAGGTCTATAAATTAATGAATAGAGCGGACCTGGTAAACGTAGATTGGTTGTTTACTCCATTAAAAAGTAGAAAGACTAGGGGATTTACAATGAAGCTACAATTGGAGAAAATATGTTTTCACTCAACGTGTAATCAAACTCTGGAATTCGTTACCAGATGGTGTAGTAAAAGCTATTAGCATAGCTGGGTTTAAAAAAGGTTTAGATAAGTTCCTGGAGGAAAAGTCCATAAACCATAATGAAATGCCATACTGGGTCAGATCAAGGTCCATCAAGCCCAGTATCCTATTTCCAAAAGTGACCAATCCAAGGCATAAGGGAAATCCACTGCTTACCCTGGGGCAAACATTGTGGAACCTGTGTACCTTTTTGGGAACCTGACAAGTACTTGTAACCTGGCTTGGCCATTGTTTGAAACAGGATACTGGGCTTGATGGACATTGGTCTGACCCATAATGGAATTTCTTATGTTGTTATGTACTGCACTGCAGTGCAATTTTAAAACCAGAAATGGAAAAAAAAATCTCACTCCTGGAACTGGGTAACTTAGCACCTCTGCCTGTAACAGAGGTCCTTTATGGACAACAGAGGAATGGAACCATATGAATGTGTGATGTCATTATGGGCTTGTTGCTCTATTCAGTGCTTAGCAGAGTCCCTCCCAGTCTTTCTGAGCATGTGCAGCAAATCCCACACAATTGAAAAGGCTCTCCTCTGCCTACCTCCTCTGCTCTCAATTTACGGCAGAAGGGAGTATTTGGTTCCATTCCCTTGCTGGATCCAGATAAATGGGTGCCTCCAAAGCTGAGAGTCACACATATCATGACCTGGACTATAGAGACATGGGTGGATAGAGTCAAGCAAAAAGATTTCTTAGACTTGGTTGTCTAAAACTACTGTCATTTTGTGAAATGAAATCTAAATTCTAATATTTTAAAGATGTGAATAGAAGACCATGTTGCTGCTTTGCAGATACACAATGGAAGTGGCCCTGAACCACTGTGGTTGCTTTGACCCACAAATGATGTGCTGTAATGCACCCTGGCACCTGCTCACCAGCATTCAAGTAGCAATCCACAGTCCATCTGGATAAGGTTTGCTTAGTCACCACATGGCTGGGAGCATTTGGATCATAGGAGATGAAGAGCTGTGCATCCTTTCTTATGTTCTGGATTGCATATAAATAATAAATCTGGTCTTGCGTGCAGTCCAAAGTGTACAAAGTAACCTTGACTGTGTTAAAGTGATGCTTTGGAAAAATGCTGGAAACACACTATTGTGATTAAGGTGGAATGCTAGCACTACTTTTGGTAGGTATTTGCAATAAGTTAACAAAACATCTTTCTCTGAAAAAATGTATGTAGGGAAAATGAGTGAATTGCAAGACCTTGTTCATCAACTCTTCAGGAAGAAGTAATCTCAATTAAGAATAAAACTTTCTAGGAGATGTGTGGAAACGTTACTCAGGTATTCTTTGAGCCACTGACCTAAGCAAGTATTTAAGTTCCAGGACAGCCTGGGGGGAGGGGGGACTTTACAGGTGCTTTTATATTGCATAGGCCCTTGGTAAATCTGTAGACCAATGAAATAGACTGAGATAGGTCATTGCTTGATGAGCTCATAAGCTGCAATTGTTGGTAAATGCAGCCTCACGAAATTCATTTCTAAATTCAAGTCAGATAGGTGCAAGAAAATAGTTCAGCAGGAGACGGATGTGGCAAGTGATCGGTCTCTGTGAATGCTAACTGCACCATACAGCAAAGTGCTTCCATGTTGTTTGGTATGATGTCCTTGTAGCTGGTTTTCTAGATGCTTGAAGTATCTGCAGAACATCTTTTGTAACAGGCATACAGGATGCTAGTTGGCCTTCAGGCTCCATGCCATTAGCGAGAGAGGTGATGGGTCAGGGTGGAGGAATATCTCATGTTGTGTCAGGAGGAAAGGCTTGCAATGCAAGCAGATTGGTTGGTGCTGTGATAGCCTCACCAGCCATGGAAACCAGAGCTGGCATGGCCAGATCGGAGTTACTAGAATGACATGGGCCTGATTCCTTATGATCTTCTCACCAATAGCAGCCTTACCTAGGTGGTCTAGATACACATAAAGGAGCCCCATGCTCCAGTGATGCTGAAGGCATTGTGTGAATATAAGACTTTAGCTGGTTTCCTGGAGCAGAAGGTGGAACATTTCTTGTTATCCTTGGAGGCAAAGAAATCAATCATGAGGGTACCTCAACATCTGAAAACAGCATGGATGGTCTCGTCTTCAGGTTCCCATTCACGAGAGTCCAGGCATCGGCTAAATCTGTTTGGTAATCAGGGGTGGCCCACAGGTGATGTGGGGCCATGTGTGGAGACTCATTACAGGGCTTTATTTGCATGTCTACTGAGCCTCATTTGCATACGTTTAATTTATTTTAAAATTTATATGCTGCCCATCTAAATTTTAGGAGGCTTCCAAAGGAGCTCTTCGCAAACCTCTTTTTTGCCCCTGCAATGACTTAGGGGCATGTTTGCTAAATATAATTTTGCGTTAAGTGCCACTGCACCAATAGAAATAAATGGGTGTTGCTGCACTTAATGCACATTCATAAATGTTAATGTGCGCTAACGTTTAGTAGACATGTCTCTTAGTGAGTGTTTTAATACCATTTGCATGGACAGTGAGGAAGTACATTAGGAAGTACTATAAAACACTGCTCAGCCCATAGCAAACCTGTCATATCAAGAGCACACTTTATAGCACAAAATTACAACAAACAAAAAGAAATGAAAAGGAGAACGGAGGGTCTCAGAACCAATGGGGTTATTTGTGAAGAGCATTAAAAATCTTCTGCTAACTCACAACCCCAAAACATCAACGGCCCAACCAACATTACACTTTGGAGAAGATAATTGATGATAACTGAAAAGGAGGAAACTATACAATGTTTTCACTCAACAAGAAAAGATGGCTTCCCGATACTTAACTTAGTCATCGGTAGCACTTCACTTCCCAATGCCCTCTCAGGATGTCCAAATGGTATTTCGCCAATAGCTTCATCAGGAGATGATATATTTACACCTTGTGCTATGAAGAAAACAAATGAAAATTCATTAAAATACTCACAGTTATAAAGGCATACAGACAGGCATACTTCAAAACTTTCTTAACTGAACAATACATAAAACCCCATTACCTATACTCAGTACTCCATACAACACCCATCCGTATCTCTAAGATTTACCAATGTGTATCACAAAAGACGCCATGCATGCGACTTTAAATCAAAATCCCTACCAATCCTCTTAGAGGGAACCATACTCAATATACCATTAATGTAAACCTTCACCTAGGGAAAACAAGCAATGCACCTTTAGAGCTCTTCATAGGCACATGCCCCAAACTATTTGAGAATTTAACCCTCCAGGGAACACTGCCCAGTTTAAAAATCCATCTCTGATCACATACAATCAGATATATGAACAAACATGGTTCTTTGTATACTCACAAACCCCTCGGGATCTGTTGACGTCTAATATACTCAATTAGTGACAGTCTATGTAGCTCAGATCTTATAACACGTTTCTGTAAAGTCAGAAGAGTCCCCCAGTTGTTTCCATCAACGGAAGCTTCGCCGAAAGCAAACGGGGCTTTCTCTTTAAGAAATTCAGTTATATGTCCTTCAGAAAAACTCAATGTATCCTGCCAAAAAACTTGACCTTCCATTGTAGACATATAGATATATATGCTCATATATATGTGTTTGAGTAATCAACTGATGCTCCGGAAGTGACCATATACAGTGATTATATATCAAGAGCACTAACAGGACTCAAAACCTACCTATCAAAAGGCAGTATTGCAAATATAAAACCAATACATCTCTTACTGACAAGTGGGACTGTCACATAGAAACTACAGGCCTGATATTCAGCACTGGTGGCTAGTGCGATTACAGCGGCTAGCCGCCAGCACGGAACATTAAACCCAGATATTCAATGCCGGGGTCATATCTGGCCCAAGCATTGAATATCTAGGGTCACTGCATACCCTTCAATGGTGCAGAAGCTAACCAGGCAGCAGCTATATTGAGCTGTTGCCCAGTTAACTCCTACGGGTAAAGATAGGTCAGCTTTTCCCACAGGTGGCTAACTGGGCAGCAGTTCAATATCACCACTGCCTGGTTAGCAACTGGCACCGCCTCTGCTCTGTCCCAGAAAAGCACCCGATATGCTCTGATGCTAAGCGGTTAATACATACAGTAGCAGCGCTAATCAGAGATGTTCAGTGGCACTAACTGTGTTTAGAGATCTGTAAAGCATGTAAATGCCTTTGAAAAGCGGGCCCTCCATGAACAGAATACCGCAGCTCGGTCATAGTCACAAAACATAGACCTTCACCACACACAGAACAAGGGATCACATCACAATTTAGAAATATGAAGGTAATAACCGAACTGGGAACCCCAAAAGCCAAACTTGAAATGCACCACATTTTCTCTTGTACTGAACAAACACAAAGACATCAGTGATGCACATTTCTCAGAGCTGACATATTCCAGGTAATAAATTACAAATACAATATTTATTTATACCTTTTGTTGTTTGGGCATGTTATTTTTCAGTCACAATTGCCCTGGTCTCACTCGTCTGCTTTCTTCATATCTTCTGCTAACTCTCCATTGTCTGCTGTCCATTTGTCCTATCTTCTCTTGTCTGCTATTTTTCCACTTTCTCTCTCAACATTTGCCTTTGACATATTAACATAGTAACATAGTAAATGACGGTAGATAAAGACCAGTATGGTCCCTCTAGTCTGCCCAGCAAGATGGCCGGAGTAAGATGGTGCCACTCTGTGCAGGCCACCCCTCCCCATGTCTTTGTTTAGGGGTGAACCCACCGCTCCATGCAGGACACCCCTATTTGTTGAGAAGTTAGATGGTTCAGTTTATTTTGATTTTATTCTGTTGCTATAAATGGATCCACTGTGTCTGTCCCATGCCATTTTGAATTCTGTCACTGTATTTGCCCCCACCACCTCCATCGGGAGGGCATTCCAAGCATCCACCACCTTATTTTATTTATTTATTTGATAGTTCTTTTATACCACGCTCTTTGTTTTCAGTGTGGTTTACAATGAAACAAAATGACTCTCGGACAAATAAGCTGTCCTGAGTTTACATAGAACAGGGAAGGCAACTGGGATTTCAACTTTTGGAAACTTATTTACAGATTGTGAGGTAAATTATTTACAGTGGATGGATTCTGTATCAGTGATGTGCATCATGATATAGGACCGCTGCTGATTTCACCTTCTCAGTGAAAAAGTATTTCCTGATATTGCCTTTCAATTTTCCACCTTGCAGCTTCATGTTATGCCCTCTCGTTTTACAGCTTCCCCGTCTTTGGAAGAGGTTTGTTTGTTCATTATTTCTCCTTAAGTATTTAAAGGTCTGAATCATATCTCCCCTACCCCTCCTCTCCTCCAAAGTGTACATATTTAGGTCTTCAAGTCTCTTCTTATAAGGCTTCTGACGCAGGCTCCAAATCATTTTGGTCGCCTTCCTCTGAACAGTTTCCATTCTTTTTACATCCTTTGCAAGATACGGTCTCCAAAACTGAACACAGTATTCCAAGTGAGGCCTCACCAGTGACTCATACAGTGGTATTAGAACCTCTTTCTTTCTGCTGGTAATTCCTCTACGTATGCAGCCCAACATCCTCCTGCCTTTTGCCACCTTGTCGCACTGCTTTGCCACCTTGAGATCTACAGAAATAATCTTTTCCTTTTTGCTCTTTCTTCCATTTCTTTCTTTACTTCTTCTACATCCACTCATACACACTGTGGTGAAGACTCCCTTCCAGAGGAAATGGAGATAGGGGTAAATCCTGATAGAAGGGATGACACACACAGGATTTCCAAAACTGACTTGGAAAAAACACAGTTATCGGCTGAGCTGAAGACAAGCCCCAGCCCAGGGGAGGAGTTAGGCTTCAGCACTGATTGGGCACGCCCAGGGGAACGACAGGGAGTGCCGGGAAATGAAGCCCTTTTTAAATCCTCAGACAGGATTGACAGAGGAGGCAGCAAGGCTGGCAAAGGAGGCAGCAAGGCTGGCAAGGCAGGCAGCAAGGCTGACAAGGAGAGCAGCAAGAAACGAAGCAGACGAGAAGCAGCTTCCAGTGCACATTGGTCTTCAGGAGGAACTTGGAATCAAAAGGGAAAAACGCTAGAACCCTGGGAGAAGGCAGAACCCGGGAACAGTAAGCCTTGGAGCCCAATATACTCTCAAGGAGATCCTTACTGCACAGTAGAGCCTAGACGTGGGAAGGCTAGCCAACTCATCTCTTGGAGAAAAGGTATTTTGGCTGGTGACGAGCAGTGCTATAAAAGCCAGGAACCAAAACAGGAAAGACGTTTTTCTGAGAGAAATTCTCCTAGCAGAAGAACTAGCCATAAAACTCCTGAGTTTCTAAAGAGGAGAGAGTCCTGGAAGAAAGGTGTCTGTTCTTATAAAGGTCTCTGATAAAGGTAAAGCTGAATTTCCTAATTTTAATGCCTTGCTGGAGAAACCCTTTTATTGTGCTGACCTCCCTAAGCCAAACTCTGCAACAGGAGCAGATAGTGAGTGGGGGAAGGGTGTGACCCTTACCGGAGACTATCAAGCAGCTAAAGAGCAGCTACAGGCTGAATTGCTTCTAAAAGAGTTTCAGCAATTTCTGGAGCTAAAGTCAGGGAAACATAAGAAACCTGATGAAGAGAACAATTGCCTTAGCCCAGATGAATGTATGCAGATAGATAATGATGTGCCTACCTTGAGTTATGATCCTTGTGCAATGGATTGCTCTTTGTTTTAGAGAGTAATAGTGTAAAGAAGCATCTGGAGTTTGTATGAGAAGAATACAAAACGCTTGCTATACCTGTTGCCTAGCCGTGAAAGTTCACAAATTGTTTTCACCTGTTTCTGTAAAGCCACACTGTGAGGAGAACAGCTGTTACTGTGAGGCTGCAATAATCCCAAGCAACCACACGAGGCAAAGCTGAGTAGAAGCTACCGTGACTGTGTAAAGCTGAGTTAAAGCTATTTGATTTCAGTTGTTTTCCTGACCTCCTGATTTCACCTTTATGTTGAAAGTTGCACCTTTACGTTATGCACCTTTGAAATGTAATGCGTTGAAAATATCCCCACAACAAATAAATTTCTTGCAAGCCTTATCACTCGAGTCACAACTACAACTTTCATCCCTAAAGAAAAAAAACAAGTGTACTACGAATCCCAGCATTCAGAGGGATCAGTACCACCTTTATTCATAAGGGACATTATATAAGGCCACTCCTGCCTGTAAGCTCTAGGGCCCAGGCAGGAGTGTCGCAACACACATGTCCTCAATCCCTCTTTGACTTTTCATCTAGCAACTTTCCCTCTACTCCTCTAACCTCCAGCCCAACCCATCTCTCCCATTTCCCATCTCATTCCTTTGCCTAGTCTCTTATTCCCTTGTCATCCACTCACTTCCCATTACCACATTTTTTTAAAAAAATTGTATTTATAGATTTTAACAAAATTATCCAGAAAACAAATCTGAATACAAATTATAGAAAAAGGATTCAAAGAGAAGAAAAATTAACTAAAGGAAATTATACCAACCTGGTTTAGCCCACAAAATACAAAACCACAATAAGGACCCAATTAAGAAAAACAAAGAGTTACAAGAGGGAAACCCACCATATCCCTGGAAATTCAGAAATCATAGGAGCATAGTTGGCATACATGGTAGCCGGTATAGGAAGCTCATACCCGCCCCTCAATTTCCCTACACTGAAAAAATTGCACAAGTTGCTGGGGTTCAAAAAACAGAAATTGCTTAGACTGATACAACACAACACATTTACAAGGATACTTTAATCTAAATTGTGCACCCAGAGCGGCGACTCTCTCATGCAAGGCCAGGAAATCTCTCTGCCTCTTCTGGGTGTCTCTAGCCAAATCAGGAAAAATGGAAAAATAGAAATTTTCGACCCCATAAACTGAGAAACAGACATATTTTGGAAATATAACCTAAGAACAGAGTTCTGGTCGGATTCAAATGCAAAGCACACCAACAGGGTGGCTCGGCTGGTCACCAACTCCAGGGAGCTTTCTAAAAACTCCGCAAGATCCAACTGGGCAGGTCCTGCGGCACCTCCAGATTCCGACTCCATGCTTGGCACAGAAGAAGATATCACCACATACTGTGCCCTCACTATGGGGGGCAAAGATTCAACAGGCATTCGCAGGACATCTGTAAAGTACTTACGGACCAAGTCCACTGGTTCCAGCAATGGGGATCGAGGGAAATTCAAAAATCTCATGTTCCGATGCAGTTGATTATCCATAAACTCAATCCGCCTTGCTTGAATCAAACGCTCCCTGAAATGCGCACTTCCAAGGGTGTGCAGCTCTTCAACCCTGGTTTCCAGCTGAGTCACCCGTGAAGCATGCCCTGCTAACTCTGTCTCTCCACCGTCGAACACTGAGCTTTAACACATGCCAATTCTTGAGTAAAAGTCCCTACAATAGGAAGAAGGGCCTGTTGGAGCGAAGATATTGCTTCCTGTAAGTTTTCCAGTGTCACTAGCGCAGGTCGTTCCAAACAGCCAAAAGCCCGGACAGCCGAGATGTTAGGGAAGCTGGTCTTCAATTGCTTCTCACTTAGACTACCCCCGGGAGAAAGAGCCAAAGCTCTACTCCCCCTGCAGTCACCACCAACGTCAGCTTCAATGGAGAGCCCTCTACAGTGCCGGGAACCTCCCGACCCAGAGACGCTACCTCATGCCGCCCCTCCTCGAAGCAACTTCCGGGCTGTGGCGGGAGCACTTGAACAGGGCTCAATTCCACCCCATCATTCAGATCCGCTGAAGAAACCCGCAGATCAGCCGAAGCCATGGGAGACGCCGATGGAAGACAGAACCCAGCTATAGAAGACTGCACCAAGCCGCCCACAGGAGAAGAGGTGTTGGAGGGTTTTAGGAATTGTTTCCTCTTTTTCCCCATTGGTAAGGCCAATGCAGCAAACTAGCTCAGCACACCCACTTCAGCGTCTTACTCTGCCGCCATCTTGAATCCTTTTTTCCCTATTACCACATTTACACCCTCTGTAATGACCATCTTCCTCTCACTCATCTCCTTGCCAACTTTCCATGGCCTCTTTCCATAATTCTACCATGCCCACCATCTCTTCTCTCTCTTTCCCACCACCCTAAATCAGCATCTCCCATTCCCCTCACTCTTCCTCTTTTACCCCCAAGAACCAGCATCTCCCTTTCTCTTCCGCCTTCCCAGATTTTTTTTTCCTTTCACCAATTGACTAGGAGCCTTCTATCCCCTTCCCATTTTCCATCCCCTCCTCCACAATGGTCTCGCATCTCTCCCCTGTATCCCCCCATCCCCTGTCCAATATATCCCTTCTCTCTCATAACCCCAAATCTCCCTCTCTGCAACCTCTGTCCCATGGCAAAATATCATGCAGCACCATCTCTGGCATCATCTTTCTTTCTCTGAGTCAGTATGCAGCAGCCAGTGTTGCCTGTAGCATTCACTTCTGGTGCATAGTTCAATGGTTCCTTGTATTGGAAATGAATGCTACGTGCAGCAGTGGCTGCTGTCACTGACTCGGAGAAGGAAAGATGAAGCTTGGGATAGTGTCGCAGATTCTGTGATCTGTCTTCTGCTGGGGCTGCATGCACAATGGGTTGCGCTGGCCCTGGGCCCACCATCTGAGTTCCCCTTTACTTTCTCAATACACAGCCAATTTTAGAGTTTGTCTTCTTCTTATCTTCCACCCAATTTTAAAGTCTGCACCTAAGTCCCAGTTCCTGCTCTCCCCCATCTCCCTCTCCATAATACCTATCCTCCTGCCTCCTATACCCATTCTTCATACCCAACCAGCTACTTCCTTCTCCGATATTCATTTACTCTGCCCTTCCTCCTCCTTACTCCAGCATCCCTCTTATGCCTCTCCCTCTCAACCTTCTGCTCTGTATGACCTTATTTCTTTACTCCTAAACAAAATATCTGTCCCCCTCCGCATCCTCACTCAGCCAGACTTTTCTCCAACTAACCCCCAGCATCTGCACCTATCAGCTCCCCAGTGTCATCCCCTTACAGTCCTCCCCCAGCATCAGCTCCCTTCCAGTCCCAGCCCCTCCCAGCATGAGCTCTCCTTCAGTCCCAGTCTCAGCCCTCCCCCCAGAATCAGCTTTTCCTCAGTGCCAGTCTCCACCAGCATCAGCTCCCCTTCGGTCCCAGCCCTCGCCATTTCAGCTCCCTTCCAGTCCTTGTCTCTCCCAGCGTCAGCTCTCCTTCAGTCCCACCTCTCCCCCAGCATCAGCTTCCCTTCAGTCCCAGCCCCCCAGTATCAGCTCTCTTTCAGTCCTTGTCCCTCCCAGAATCATCTTTCCTTCAGTCCCAACCGCTCCCCCCCCCCCCACCCCGGCATCAACTCCCCTTCAGTCTCAGCTCCCCCCCCCCCCCCCACTCAGTATCAGCTCCCTTCCAATCCTTGTCCCTCTCAGCTACAGTCCTCTTCCAGTATTGTGCTCCCCTCCCCCCAAGTTAGTCAACCCTTCTCCTCCTTGCTCTATTACACAGTCCTGGGAACATTTTCCCTCGCTCCTGCGGCTGTGTTAAACTGCAGCTGACTGCATGATTGCATCACCATCATTTTAAAAGTGAAACGGGAGCACTCCCTGTCTCTTGAGCAAGAAAGGAAGTGTCCCCATTTCACTTTTAAAAGTGTGGCGATGCGATCATGCCATCAGCTGCAGCTTAGCACAGCCACAGAAGTGAGTGAAAATGCTCCCATGACTGTGCACAGGTGAGCCAGTGAGGCAGGCTTGCAGTACCCCGAGCCAGTGCCTCCCTGGCTCACCGCTTACAGTAAGTGGCTGGTGGTGCAGGTCCTGTTTCAAAGCAGGGCCATGTATGGGCAACATGAAAGAGCCAATTTCCATATCTTGACTGCCTCTCAACACAGAGAGAGGGACCCCACACCCTCCTGCTTGTTGTTTATAAAACATGGCAATGTCATTGTCTGTCTCTATTTTGACTATCTTGTTGCTGAAATGTTGATGGAAGGCCTCAAAGCCATGGGAATTGTTAACAGCTCTAAGAGATTGATGTGCAGCTTGCGTTCAGTTCTTGTCCGGAGACCTTGAGTGCACAAATGGAGGAAGTATGCTCCCCATCCTGTCTTGGTGGCATCCACAGCGACGGTGACCTGAGGAAAAGGACTCTGGAATGGGTAGCCTTCCTTAAGGTGCTTGGGATTGGCTCACCAGTAAGAGAATGGTGCACTGATTAAATTGCTTCCACTCTCCTACATAGAGGATGTCTCAGCTGAGATTACTGGAGCTTCAATTGCCACTGTAAAGGATGCATTCATAATCTTGCTAGAGGCAAGACATGCACAGACACAGCCATGTGCCTCAGGACCATGAAGATATCATGTGCAGGGGCCATACACTTGAGGGATAACTATAGGGCTAGGGATGCTAGTATCAGACGATGATTGCTTGGCAGAAATGTTTGACCTGTGAATTGCAAGTTCTGTTTGGGAACTAGGAAAGAGTCTTCTGCATTTATTAGAACACCAAGAGCTTGAAGGAACAACATGGTTAGTTTCAAGGATCTTTCTTAATCCTTCCGCAGTACTTTGGAGCAGCCCACTTGGTTCCCAGGTGTCCTGGCTGACCCAGTAACTCGTGTGGTTCCCTAAGAAGGTTCTGCACTTTTCAGCGCTCTTAAGCTCATAAGCCCTAGGCCTTTCTTTTTTTTAAGGGACATTCCTAAAAAAAATCATCTGGTGGATCACATGATCAATGTAGCCTGAGAGAGTGAGGAAGGGGGGGGCTTTTCAATAGCTTGGTGATTTGCTGCATGTTGTGGTACTGCAGAGCCTATGCAAACGAAAAAAAAGGTTTTAAATCCAGAAAAAAGATTCCAACACCAGATGCGACATTACGAAGAGCCAGATAGGGGGAGCAAGAGAGACCTTCCAAGGCCTAGAGAACTGCACCCCAGAGCTGGTGATGTAATGCCGCCCAACAGCCAATCCAGGAAAGGGGGAGTTCCTCTTAGGAAAGGCTGGGAAGTTGAAAAGGAGGAAGTAGGACAAGCAAGAGAAGCAGAGGCAGAGGTAGAGACAGAAGCCGAAGAGGAAAAGGAAAAGGAGTCTTGGCAAAGAGACTTGAGAGGAAGGAGTTCCTGGCAAGAAGACACAGTGAGTCCGGTGCAGCAGAATACCAGGAGTTCTTGGCAAAGAGACACTGGAAAGAAAGGTACCAGGAGAGAAACAAAGGTCAGAGTTTTATATGAGGAACCGGTACCAGCAGATGCAGGACACTGTGGAAGTTACCAGAGAGATGATGAAGTCATTGCCATAAGGGGTAACACTCTTCATTCAAGGAGCAAAAGGTGTGGGTGTGAAAGAGTGGTAACTCCACCCGAAGGCCAGCTGAACAGTGGGAAGGCTGAATTGCAGCAGGACTGAATTGCAGCAGGACTAGGCCTCAAGACTCAGCTAACTGGGATAGGCCCAGAGAACAAGGTAAACCACCTTTTTATTCTAATAAGCGTTATAACTTGCTGCCACAGGGAGCACAAGGAACAGAGGTGTGCACTCCTTACCAAGCTGTCTGTAAGACAAGACACAAGCTTTTATCAAAAGAAAGACTGTTTAATACAAGGCACCAAGACAAAGGAAGATACTTCCATAGCAAGCATTCACATGACCAAAGCCCAGACCTAGGCCCAGAACACTGGAGGCTAGTGCAAGCGGTATATGAGAAGCCTCAACGTATTCCACAAGAATATACTGATACAGAGTCACAGTTATCAGACCCACAGCCTATGCAGGTGGAATTCAATGAGGACCCTCCTGAGATAGCCATGGATTGCAGCTACTGTCAAGCAGGAAGCCTAGAGTCTCTGCCTGATGTGTAAAGCAGGGCTCAGTAGCAAAGCCTGTGTTTTATTTGCATAAGGTCCTGTGAAGTAACAGTAGACAAAGCAATATCTGAATATGTTTTCTTTTCTACCTGAAGCAAGGTTTTCTTTATGTTGATGTAGACTCCACTATTTGAACCATTGTACATTAGGGGAAATAAAAAGCCTTTCTTTCCCTACACTCGGACTTTGTGTTCACTTGAAGTTTTGGTACACGGTAGGTCCTGGGAACAAATACCCAGACCCCGCATACAAGGACCAAACTCAAAGATAGAAAAAAAACTCATGTCCACCCGACCTGCCTTAACCACCCTTGGCCACTAGGGCGGCGGTGCGACAATGTGCTCAGAGACTGGGAGGGACTTTGTTGAACACTGAAGAGAGAAACAAGTCCAGACCCAGGAGATGCTGATGATGTCACCACTGCCTTGAAACCTTTTAAATAGGTGTTAATGCCAAAAGGCCATTTTGAAAGACTCCTTCTATCCAAGCAAGGACTGTTAATCACCCAGGAAGATGGTCACAGCTTACCTTAGAAGCACAGGACAGGGTACTGTGTAGCAGCCCTCTTTTAATAAGTCTTATTTCCCTCCCTCGCTACCCAACACCCACCCAACCCTGGGATAATCATAGTTTTGTAGGTACTTACACATCTTAGTAATTGACGGCAGATATAGACCAGTATGGTCCATCTAGTCTGCCCAGCAATATGACAGGAGTAGGTGCACCCCTTCCCATGTCTTTTAGGGAGTAGGTGTACCCCTACCCATGTCTTTGCTTAGTGTCTTAAAGGGAACGAGCTACTCTCAGGTGCAGCTCTTTATCCAAATCAGTCATACATTAAAGGACCCGAGATTAATTAACCTTCAGGTGAACAAGGTATATTAAACATATTAGGTACACTTTGATTAGTATAAGTATCCACAGCAACCCTTAAGTAAAGAACTTACAGACCTAAACACAAGCTTAAAACTAAGATGCAGACAGCAGTCCAGCAGCAAGATGGGGGCTTTCCAGTCTTTTGCATTGAGTGCCACATGTATGATTTTCTCCCAGTTGGTGAGAGGTCTTACGTGTGCACTAGGTACAAGGAGCTCTTTGCTCTCAGGGAACGAGTCCGTTCTCTAGAGGCTAGAGTAGCAGACTTGGAAGACATAAGAAAGACAGAGGTACATAGACGAGACTTACAGGGATATAGTCCTGAAGTCCCACACCCAGTATGGCAGCATCCCTGTTGCCATGGAGGAGAGAGGTCACGTGACAGGAGAGCATCACTCTGGTGTGGCATGAAGTGATCCTGTAACTAGGACCTGTCCTCCAGATGATGTAAAACCCTCTCACACCGAGGAAGTTTCTCCAGGGCCATGTGCCCATGAGGGAAGGGTTAGGACAGCCGTTATAGTTGGTGATTTGATTATTAGGCATGTAGATAGCTGGGTGGCTGGTGGACGTGAGGATTGCCTGGTAACATGCCTGCCTGGTGCGAAGGTAGCGGACCTCACGCACCACCTAGATAAGGTCTTAGATAGTGCTGGGGAGGAGTCTGCTATCTTGGTACATGTCGGTACCTATGACATAGGAAAATGTGGTAGGGAGGTTCTGGAGGCTAAATTTTAGGCTTTTAGGTAGGAAGTTGAAAGCCAGAACCTCCAGGGTAGCATTCTCCGAAATGCTTCCTGTTCCACGCGCAGGACCCAAAAGGCAGGCAGAGCTCCGGAGTCTCAATGCATGGATGAGACAATGGTGCAAGGATGAGGGTTTTGGATTTGTTAGGAACTGTGAAACATTCTGGGGAAAGGAGGGGCTCTTCTGAAGGGATGGGCTTCACCTTAACCGGGATGGAACCAGGCTGCTGGCATTAACCTTTAAAAAGGAGATAGAGCAGCTTTTAAACTAGATAAGAGGGGAAAGCCGACAGTCGCCCAAGAGCACATGGTTCGGAAGAATGTATCCTTGAAGGATACTACCAAAAGCAGGGAGGTTCCAAAAAAAGTGTAAAGTAGACCAAATGCCCTTGAATATGGAGCAGACAGAGCTTAAAGATTCCAAATTACCCATGCCTACCAATAGCCAGATTAATATGAATAAAATACAGTCTCTAAAATGCTTGTATGAAAATGCTAGAAGTCTAAAAAATAAGATGAGATAATTAGAATATATAGCACTAAATCAGAGGTTAGATATGATTGGAATCTCAGAGACATGGTGGAAGGAGAACAACCAGTGGGACACTGTGATACCTGGGTACAAATTATATCGTAATGATAGAGCTGATCAAATTGGTGAAGGGGTTGTGCTCTATGTTAGAGAGGGCTTTGAGTCAGAAAGGATTAAAGTTTTGCAGGAAACAAAATTTGCTGTAGAATCTCTATGGATTGAAATTCCATGTAAAAAGGGGAAGGCAATGGCAGTGGGGGTGTACTATCGACCGCCTGGCCAGAATGAACAAATGGATGATGAAATGCTCAAAGAAATCAGGGAAGCTAACAAAAGTTACAGCACAGTAATAATAATGGGTGATTTCAATTACCCCGGTATCGACTGGGTCAGTGTCACGGCAGGACATGCTAGGGAGATAAAGTTCCTAGATGAAATAAATTACTGCTTCTTGGAGCAGCTGATTCATGAACCAACCAGAGGTGAAGCCATATTGGACCTAGTCCGTTGTGGAACACCAGATCTAGTGTAAGAGATAAGGGTGTTGGGGCCACTTGGCAATAGTGATGATAGCATGATCGTGTTTGATTTAATTAATGGAGGAGGGATGGTAAGGAAATCCACAGTACTACCTTTTAACTTTCAAAAGGGAGATTATGATAAAATGAGGAAAATAGTTAAGAAAAAACTAAAAGGAGCAGGTGCAAAGGTTAAAGACTTACATCAAGCTTGGGTGTTGTTGAAAAATACTATCTTGGAAGCCCAGACTGGCTGTATTGCACGCTTTAAGAAAAGTGGAAGGACGTCCAGAAAACTGCCAGCATAGTTTAAAGGTGAGGTCAGAGAGGCTGTTGTTGCCAAAAAAGCATCTTTCAGGAAATGGAAAAAAGAGCCAAATGACAAACTGAAAACAGCACAAGCACTGGCAAGTTAAATGCAAGGCATTGATAAGGCAGGCAAAGGGAGAATTTGAGAAGAAGCTTGCTGCGGAAACAAAAACACGTAATAAAGACTTTTTCAAGTACATTCGTAGCAAAAAACCTGTGAGAGAGTCAGTTGGTCCATTAGATGATAGAGGGGTTAAAGGGGCAATAAGAGGCGACAAGGTGATAGCGGAGAGACTGAATGAATTATTTGCTTCGGTCTTTATTGAGGAAGATGTAGGGATGTTACCCATGACTGAAGTAGTATTTAAAGGTGCGGAAGAATTGAAGGAAATATCGATACATCGGGAAGATGTATTACAACTATTTGATAAACTGAAGAGTAGCAAATCACCTGGACCAGTTGATATACATCCAAGGGTGTTGAAAGAACTGAAATATGAGATTGCAGACCTGCTATTACTAATCTGTGAACTATCATTAAAATCATCTATAATACCTGTAGTTTGGAGGATGGCCAACGTAATGCCAATTTTTAAAAAGGGTTCCAGGGGTGATCCGGGCAACTACACACTAGTGAGCCTGACGTCAGTACCGGGAAAAATGGTAGAAACCATCATAAAGAACAAAATTGCTGAACATGCAGATAGTCATGGCTTAATGGGAGACAGGTGTGAGTAAACAGGTAGAAAAGGTGAGTCGGTTGATATAGTGTATTTGAACTTTCAGAAAGCCTTTGATAAGGTCCCTCATCAGAGACTTTTGGCAAAACTAAAGAGTCATGGGATAGGAGGCAGTGTACTATTGTGGATCAGGAACTGGTTAAAAGATAGAAAGCAGAGGGGTACGGCTAAATGGCCAATTTTCCCAGTGGAGAAAGGTGAATAGTGGTGTACCCCAGGGATCTGTGCTGGGTCCGCTGCTTTTTGACATATTCATAAATGAGATGTCCTGGAAAAGGGAATAACGAGTGAGGTTATCAAATTTGCAGATGGCACAAAACTATTTAAAGTTGTTAAAACCCATGAGGATTGTGGAAAATTGCAAGAGGATCTCGATAAATTGGAAGACTGGGCATCAAAATGGCAGATGAAATTTAGGGGGATGTTTACTAAAGTGCGGTAAACGTGAATAACGCGCGTTGTATGACGTTAACGACCGCAAGCGCAGTATAACGTGCGTAAACACGCGCCAACGACCGGTAACGTCATACTACGCGCGTTGACCGCGCTTAACGATCGTAAAGCCCCACGGCGCGTTAAAACAGCGCAGAAGGTGGAGAGTGGGCGGAGAGAAGGGGTCAATGGGCGGAGAGGGGGCGGGGAGAGGCTCCCCCGCACTAACGCGCTGTAATTCTGAGCTCAATTCCAACGCGAATGAAAACCTGCCGTTGAAGGCATCTTTAAAGGTAAGAGAAACCATTTCCGTCAGCAATGTACAGAGAAACCTGGGTAACACACAAAACGTGAGCAGTGTGATACATGTGCACAGAATGAAATGTCACAGAAGACAATAAAAATGACCAGAGGAAACCCCTTTAAAAACATAAATCAGCTGTTAAACAGTGATAGCAATGGACAACAAGGAACAGCACTCCCTGGAAAGCACAAAATAAAAACCTAATGATATGTGGAAGGGTTCACGCTTCGCAGACCCTCTAAAAGGGAAAGTCACTGTAATGGAGCTGACCTGGGAGTGTAGTGTAATGTCTCCCAATGATATCATTGTTGCCCAGCTTGGATATGGGTGTGTGTCCCTCCTGTGAGGTCCCCCTGAGGTGTATGTGCACCGTTGTCTGCATACAAGGGAAATGAGGCCACAGTAAACCTTTTGCAGAGCAGAGTCCCTGACCAGCCAGGCAGGTTATACTAACACCAGGGACAGCACTGTCTCTGTGGCCCCAGTGTGGTGCAATGGACACAGCCAGTGCCTGTAAGACCAGAGGGTCACAGGTTCAAATACTAGCTGGGACTGCCGCCAACCCAGTCACAATAGTCCTACCCACCACTAAAAAGTGAAAGTAAAGACACACCTTTAATGCAGAGAACAAAGGCATGGTCTATTTTTACACCACACCAAACACAGACACCAGAAACAGGCACAGCAACGAAAGCTGAGCCCCTCAAATGCAGCCCTAGAGGGCCCCACAGCATTCCTGTCCCATGCTGTCCCATCAAAGATGCCTGTGCTGCATAGCTATGCCCCACCCCCATGGTAGGCAGATGTAGGTCAGGCATATGTATGAGGGACAGCATGAAAACACAAATAAAACGTGGAAAATAGCAGAAAGAAAACTGTAAACATCACAAGTCAGCTGGGCAACAGTGATAGCAATGGGCCACAAATAAAAACACACTCCCTGGAAAGCGAAACCAAAACAAGAAAAGATACTTGGAAGGGACCACGCTACGGAGACCCTTTCAAAACACATCCCCTGTTATTGGAGCATTCGCGGGAGTGTCGTGTATTGTTGCCCAATGATATAATTGTTGGCCAGCTTGGTCATGGGGGATTGCCCCCTCATGCGAGGTCGTATGTGAGGTTACGTGCAAATTGCCTCCATACAAGCTATATGAGTCCACAGTAAAATGGTGCAGAGCAGGGTCTCTGACCTGTCAGGCCAGGTATCCCATCTCCAGGGATCGCATTGTCCCTGTGGCCTCAGTGTGGTGCAACAGACACAGCCAGTGCCTCTAAGACCAGAGTGTCACAGGTTCAAATCCCAGCTGGGGCCATGCCAATCCTGCCCACATATTCTCCCCACAACTAAACTGTGATGGAATGGTCACACCCTTATTGCTGAGAACATACGCATGGACAAAACACCAATATTTTACCACACCAGATATAGGCGCATTACCCAGAGCATAGTCCCCCAAATGCAGTCCTGGAGGGCCCCACACCATTCAGTTACCATGCTGCCCCCAATAAAGATACCTGTGCTGCATAACTATGCCCCCCCCCCTGGTCTGCAGATGTAGCCCATGCATATTTATGAGGGACAGCATGAAAACCCGATCAGTGCCTGGAATGACAGGACTGGAGTTGTGGAACCCTGCCGTAAAGCAGCAGCTAACAGTGACACCCACCCACCCACAGGCCCCATTGGCCAATGAAACCCGAAGAGGTAAGACAATTGGCCCTGCTGTCAACTCCCAATACTAGCAGGTGCATACCTTAGCAATGGCACCCTACACATGGGTATATGGTACACACGCACTAAAAGTTGCCAATGATAAAATGCAGAACTCATGTCCTATGTAAAGCACATTGTGCACATTGAGCTCCACCACAACAAGCAGTCAGATGTCTGTGGTGTGTGCTGCAGGTCTGGCCCCTGACAGTGTCCAACACCCTTGGGAGTGATCCACAAGAGTATGTCGTACCACATCCATGCATGTACTGTGCCCATGACAGGTGTGGTGTGTATGGCTGCAGAACCCCCCTACAGTAGCACAATGCTGGCATAGGTGTGGGGGTGGCTGTCAGTCCAGCCAGTGTGTGGTGGCTGCAAACACCGTCGACAGGCCACACTTCCAGCAATGTTGCCAGTAGTGGGCTGCCAATATGCATAATGAGTAGCAAAGTACCATGGGTAGAGGTCGGACAAGGCGGGCTGGCCAGGGTGTATATGCACAGGGCAAAGGGCAGTGACAGGTACATTGTAGTGCCAGGCAACCACCTGCCCAGACAGGGTGACCACGGTAGATGCCGCTGCAAGCTCAGTGTCACCCTGAATGTGCAGTGACCACAGCATGTCTAGGCTCCACCATGGTGCTATATAGTAGTTCACTCATGTGATAAATATGGGTGTTCCCCTGGGCCCAGTCACAGATGTATCTGCTGGCTGTGTATGCTGGCACCCCAGTTCTGGGTGCAGGCATCTCTGCTGGTCACTAGCAGCCTGTTTGCAGCTGGTAGGTGATGTGATGGAGTGGCCTGCAGGGTGTGTTGGCCTGCACCAGGGGAATTACAGATAGTGGTTGGGATTGTCATTTTATACCAAGTCCCAATGTCTGATTGCTCCTGTGGCATGCATGTGTCTGGATCTCCAGTGACTGACCTGTGGGGTGTCTGCACCTCAGTAGGACTAGGGTTAATGTCCCCCCTCCACTGGCACCTTCCAAGGGAGGTAGAATGTGCAGATTATGATGGGTGACCCTGTTTGCCACCCAGGGGTGAGGGGGGTGGTGGGGCATGGGTCTACACCTGCCCCAAACAGACAGAGATGTCCAAGGTGGTCATGCAGAAAATATCTATCTCACACAGTAACACTGCTGTGGACGGTGCTGAGGACCTAGGGCTGGATGCCCCACTGCACACTCAGGGTGAGCAGAGTATCCGCACAATGTGGTGTTGGGCAGGTCCTCAATGCCAGTACAACAAATGGTCAGTACCCCCTATAAGGGCAAGGGGCTGTGGGGGGGTGCACATGACAATTTACCCCTACCATGTCCAGAGTCTGTGGGGATGCATTCCATATGGTGTGCCTGTGTGGAGAGCTGATTAGCATGTGCAGTGCATCATGGGGGTGACTGTATTATTCAATCCCCCTCACTCACTATCTGATATATGGGTGTGTTTGCCTGCATCCCTCCGACACGTCCAGGAAATAAAATATAATTGGTGCTGCCCCCTCCCTCATTGTGTCATGTACAGGGTGCTACATCAGCCAGCCTTCTGCTAATGCCACCCTGGGGACTCAAACCCATGCTGCCCGTATCAGCAGTCACTGCAGTAACCATTGTGCTATAGCTCTGTATTAGTCTTGTATGTCTGGGTGGCTTCTTATGCTTAACGCGCGGTGGCCCGCTAACACGCAGGGTTACGCTCGTTAGTTTCGTAACGCGCCAGTTAACGCTCGTTGGTTTCGTAACGCGCGCTAGGTCTTCCGCGGTCCCGCCCATCTCCTTATTTGGGGGTTTGTCTTCTTAACGCGGCTCCGAACGCGAATTGCACTAACGCATTTTAGTAAACATACCCCTTAATGTGGACAAGTGCAAAGCTATGCACCTAGGGAAGTACAACCCAAACTATGGTTACACAATGCAAGGTTCCACATTAGGAACCACCACCCAGGAGAAATATTTAGGCGTCATTGTGGATAACATGTTAAAACCCTTGGCCTTGTGTGCAACGGCGGCCAAGAGAGCAAATAGAATGTTAGGTATCATAAGGAAAGGAATGGAAAATAAAATAAAGGATATTATAATGCCTCTGTATCGTTCCATGGTGCGACCGCACCTTGAATATTGTGTGCAATTCTGGTCACCTTATCTTAAAAAGGATATAGCGTTATTTGAAAAGGTTCAGAGAAGAGCCACCAAAATGGTAAAGGGGATGGAAGGATATCTCTATGAAGAAAGGCTAAAAATGTTAGGGCTCTTTAACCTGGAAAAGAGACAGCTGAGGGGAGATATGATAGAAGCCTATAAATTAATGAACGGAGTGGAATGGGTAAACGTAGATCGATTGTTTATGTTATCAGAATATAGAAAGACTAGGGGACATGCAATGAAGCTACAGGGTAAACTATTTAAGACAAATACAAGAAAATATTTTTTCACTCAACGTGTAGTCAAACTCTGGAATTTGTTACCGGAGGATGTAGTGAAAGCTGTTAGTGTAGCTGGGTTTAAAAAAGGTTTAGACAAGTTCCTGGAGGGCAGGTCCATAAACCATTATTAAAAAGGAACCCAGGATATCAATGCTTGACCCAATGCAAGCATTGTGGAACCTGTGTCTTTTGGGGAAACTGCTAGGTAAGTATGGCCTAGATTGGCCACTGTTGGAAACAGGATACTGGGCTTGATGGGCCTTGGTCTGACCCGGTATGGCATATCTTATGTTCTTATGTTCTTGTCCATGGAGAAAGGTGACTGGGTGGGTGACTGGGTTAGATTTGTTGTTTTAGACAACAAACACCATGCAATTGAAATGTAACCAGTTCTGACAGTGTTTTCTGAAATGGGGCAAGTACTGATCCCATTTATAAAAAAATAAAAAAAGAGATTGGCTTAGAAAAGGAACCAACTATGAAGGAGAAGCCTAGAACTGACAAGACTGCTCAGAGGAAGAGATAGCAATTTTTGTTACTATAGGAAGGTGTTACACAAATAGGGAGATTGATTTTATTTAAAGTCCCCTGTAAGTATGTTATTAAGTATCGGTCTATTAGATATGCTATCTTTGAGCCCTCTCAATTGACAGCCTTCTTGGCTGGAAAGCAGCAATCAGGTGCCCCAGTACATGCTGTATCATAGTATTAGAGGCTGGTCAGACATTGAGTGACTTATCTTGTTTGGTGTGTTTTGCAATACAGATTCCAGCAGGATAAGAAAGCTGTCTGTCCACATGCATACATTTCTTTGTACTCATGCAAAGAAACCTATGTGTTCAGATTAAAGTAGGCACCTTGGATGGTTCTGGCTGCAGCCACCAGCAAGGAAAAAAGTCTTGACTGCAGCCAACAATCTTAATCTGCCTGCAGGCCTGGGAAAATATTAGATGGGGGGGGGGAGGGGATGCAGAGAAGGTAGGAGACATTTAAAGGGACAGTGAGCTTGGAAAAGAATAGAGGGAGATTGAGGGCATACGGTGAGAGTGCAGTGGGAAAATAGAAGAAGGAAGTTTGGGGACAGTGGGGAAGGGGCAGCAGGAGAGGTAGTGGAGGGGGGAAGGAAAGTGTGCAAGGAGCTGGAAGTTGAGGAGATAAATGCAAGGTCGCAAAAAGGCCAGAATGTATATATTCCAAAAGATGCATCCCCTTCTGCAGAAAACACACACATACTGAGGCACCCCACCCCAGCACCACATACATACACAAGTATCCTACCCCTGCACCACACACACACACACACGTCCCACCCTCGCACCACGCACACTCACACACTCCACTGCCGCATGATGGATATATTGTATACACACACACATATTTACCTTTATTTTAAAACTTTCTACACCACCCTTCACAGCGTACATCAAGGCAGTTTACAATGTAAATTCAATATAATTAAAATTATTAAAAAAAGGAACAGAAGAAGAAAAGAAAATAGATCTAATACTTTGGGGTTTGACCTCTTCACCCTTTGACCTCTTAAAACAGGCATTGCTGAAGGATCTGAAACATAAAAACATTGAAAAGAAGACAAAAATCCTGACAACTGTCAAAATCAATAAGCTCATCATTAATGGAGAAGAAATTGAAATAGTTGACAACTTTAACCTACTTGGATTAACAATCAATAAAGAAAGGACAAGCAGTCAAGAAATCCGATGACACATTGCTCTTGGCAGAATGGCTATGAAGGACCTAGACAAGATTCTCAAGAGCAGAGATATCTCTCTCCATATAAAGATTCAACTTATCTAAGCCATGGTATTTTCAGTAACATCATATGGATGCGAATGTTGGACAGTGAAAAAGATAGACAGGAAGAAAATTGATGTCTTTGAATTGTGGTGCTGTGTATATCATGGATTGTCCGAAGAACAAACCAGTCAGTACTAGAGGAGATCAAATGTAAGCTTTCCTTAGAAGCTCAGTTGACAACACTTCGACTTTCATACTTTGGATACATCATGCGAAGAGAGAGATCGTTAGAGAAAGACATAATGCTTGGCAAAGTAGAAGGTCAACGCAAAAGAGGAAGGCCGACAATGAGATGGATCGATACAATAACAGCAGCTATGGGTGCCACTCTATCAACAATGAGCTGCCTAACTGAAGACCGAACACAGTTTAGGCTAACTATCCAGAGGGTCACCATGAGTCGACACCAACTCTCTGGCATTGCTTATCCAGTCTGCGCATTCATACAAACTACTAAGCTGTCAATCCCTTTCTCTCCCTCACTCTGTGCTTGTCCCATGATTTCTTGAATTCAGCTACCATTTTTGTTTCCATTGCAAGCCTATTCTACATGCCCACCAGCTTTTCTGTAAAGAAATATTTTCTTAGATTATTTATTTAGCTGTGCTTATATACCACTTTTCACTGGGTCAAAGCGGTTTACAGATATATGCTAACAGGCACTTTTTATTCCCTTGTCCCCGAAGGGCTCACAATCTAAGTGTACCTGAGGCAATGGAGGGTTAATTGGTTTGCCCAAGGCCACAAGGAGTGGCCATGGGACTAGAGTCCCCAGTCCCTCCGGCCTGAGGTTACTTGTCCCTATGTAGAAACTGAACCCCTGGCCCTCCAGACTGAGGTAACCTGTCCCAACCACTGAGCCACTCCTCCCCATTTCACCTTCCTCTTTTGCCCCTCATTCCAGAGCATCCTATTGATTAAAATAAACCTGCCTCCCATGTATTTGTAGCTTGGAGTTATTAAAATGTCTCTATCGTGTATTGTCTATCTTGTCTTTCTTTGAAAGTATGCATATTTAGATCTTTAAGTTTGTCTTTATATGCTATATGACAAAGACCACTGACCATTTCAGTAGCAACCATCCTTCTGGTTTATATCCTTTTGAAGGTGCAGACCCCAGAAGTGCCCACAGTACTCCAAATCAGGTCTATATCTATCCACTGAAGTTATACTATCACATCCTTTTTACTACTAACCATTCCTCTCTGCATCCAAGGATTCTTTTGAATTTTGCTGCTGCTTTATCTCCCTGGTGGCTACCCTAAGATCATCAGATATGATCACCCTCAGATCCTGCTCTTCTTTCACAAATAGAACTTCACCTCTTGACCATGGCCTTGGGTTTGCAGCCCAATGCATGACCCTGTATTTCTTTAGAATTAAATCTTAGCTGCCAAATTTTAGACCAGTGTTTCTTAAGTCAGTGCTGGTGTACTCTCTAGTCAGTCTGCTTTTTAGGATATACACAATGAATATGCATGAAACAGATTTGCATGCAATGGAGACAATGAAAGCAAATTTGTCTAATGCATATTCATTGTGAGTATCCTGAAAACCAGAATGGCTAGGGCAGCGATGGGGAACCTGCGGCCTTAAGGCCCCATGCGGCCTTTTGGAGCGTGATGTGCAGCCTTCTGCGGCCTTCTTAAACAAGTTTTCATATTGTTATATATATGACATTGATTAATATATGTGAACTAATTTTGGCAATATGGCGATTCCGCTAAGAGATGATTCTCGGTAAAAGCCGTTATCTGGCTGCGATAAGGTGATATTGCTTATCTAATTGTAGTTCTTGGAGGCGATAAGAGGTCACCCGAAATGTCCGTTGCCGGCGACGTCGGTACAGGGAACTGGCGATAGACACTACACCCGATAACAGACGCTGACAAACGCGGAACTGGCGTGGCGTAACATCACGCCTTCGGATAAATATATCACGATGAGACTTGGAGGAGAATGCGGAGGAAGAGTAAGGGATTTTGAACAAGAGAACACATTAGCGAATCAGTTTGGAGTTGGCGGTGAAGTGTAGTGGTCACGTGTGCGAGTCAAAGTGTGTCGCGTAGAGGAGAGTGTGCCTCAGCCTTGGCACGTGTAGGACGTAAAACCATGGTACGAGGAGGTACCCGGTGTGACGTTGAATAAATTCTCAACATTTTCGTTCAAATTTATATGTGAAGAAACAAATTCATGATTGCAACAAAAAAGAATTAGCGCTAATTTTGAAACCAAAATTTCTTCTCCACCTTCTGGCAACACTGTGGTGACAGTTACTAACTGGCTGGCATAGAGAGTGCAGCGTTTGTGGTTCCTTCCTTCAGAGTGTGTTTGTCACTTGATTACATTTTTTTTTTCCATCATGTCGAAAAAACCGAAAAGGTCGCTGAAAGAAGAACACAGAGTGTTTAACGATGAGTGGGAATTGCAATACTATGTTTCTGAGAAGGATAAAATGAGTTGCTTGCTCTGTGATTCTGTGATTTCAATGGTAAAAAAATACAATGCACATCAACACTACTCTACTCATAAGGACAATAAATACGTTAAGCTAGAAGGTGAATCCTGAAAGATTGCTTTACAAAAATGAAAGAAGGGAAGCAAAAGCAAAGGCAGTTATTCCAATCAGTGCAGAGTATCGGAAACACAACTACAGAAGCTACTTATAAAGTGGCGTATATACTTGGGAAAAAAGTACGCCATTTAGTGATGCGGAAATTATAAAAGATTGCATCGTAGAGGTTGTAGGATGCTTAGATCCTGATAAGGTTAACAAATACAAACAACTGCCTCTTTCAAGAAGAACTAATGCTGATTGGCAGCATGAATCAGCACTCAATGTAGTAGATCAACTGAAAGAAATAATCCTAAAAGAAAATGTGTACTATTCAATAGCGCTGGATGAATCAACTGATTGCACTGACTCAGCGGAGGCATTGTATTTTGTTTCCGCCATAACTAAGGATTTTCGTGTTCACGAAAAGTTGCTTACTCTGATCACTCTAAAGAGCAGAACGCGAGGAATCGATGTGTTTAACGATTTTAAAGACAAATGTGAATTCGGACTGAATCTGGCTAATTTAGTAAGTGTATGCACAGATGGTGCACCTTCTATGACAGGGAAGAACGAAGGCTTTATCGCACAACTTAAAGAGGTTTCAAACCATTTCTCTCTTCCGATGCTGGTGTTAGTACATGGTGCTGGGCAGCATGGACTAAATCTTGGAGTCCCGGATGCTGAGGTCCAGGCTGGACCAGAGTCCAGGATCTCAGTACCCAGGAACTCCAGTTCCAAGACTATACTGGCACAACATTATAGACTAACACACCACCTCTGATCCTGTATTTAAATTTCAGGGGCTTAACATGCCTCCTTGTGTTAGTATTTAGCTCACATCTTTCTTTTAGTAGTTCAAGGCAGGTATTTCCCTGTCCCTAGAAGGCTTACCTGAGGCCATGGAGGGTTAAATGACTTGGTCAAGACCATAAGGAGCATCAGTGGGATTTGCAACCTGGCTTCCCAGTCCACTGCTTTAACCACCAGGCTACTCTTCCACTCCCTGCATTGGGGAGTAATAGCTAATCCCTTCATTTAAATGGGATTTGTATAGAGGTGCACTAACTTTCAGGTACATTTTTACTCATGTTTAATGCATCTTTTTGTGAGCTAAAAATCATTTTAAGTATGAACAAGTGGGAAAAGCATGCACAGAATGTCTCATGGAATTCTTTTCAATCCTTCTAGGGTATGTGTCTGTATCTGCTTTGCCTATGTGTATTTCTATTTTGTATATTTATCTGTTTTTGTTTGTGTGTGTGTAGGCGGGTGTGCAGGTGCGTGTTTATGTGTGTCTGTGTATGCATGTTTGTATGCTCGCTTGTACATGGATGTATCTGTACACGTGAGTATGTCTTTATATCTGTGTTGTCTTTCTGGGTGTCTGTGATTGGGAAAGGAGATGAGAAAAGAGGGTAGTTTGAAAGGTGTGATTTCTTAATCACTTTGCTATAGTGAAACAATATGCTGCAGCTCTTCAAACTGCTTCTCCCATAGAAATGTATTGTGGTATTTTTTGGAAAGTGCATAAATCATGAGTAAAACGGCATGTTAAGCTTAGGGCGCATTATTTATAGTTATTTACTTATTCCTCAAATGTTATGTCATGCCTTCCTGAATCCATTCAAGGTGCATTATAATAAAATAAAACATTAACTTTCACATTGGCCTCTAAGGCAGCTTCCTCTTTTCTTTTTCCATCCAACATCTAGGTTGCATGTGTGATTGCTGTGAAATAGGGTGTGGAAAATAATGGAAGCACACCCTTTCAAGCAGAATAGCAGCAGCTAGTAAGGCTGTGAATGGTGAGCACTTAGATGAACTAGGTCATCTTTATCATTTAATTTATTACACATCTTTCCATTCAGAAATGCTCCCTGCCAAATACATCTTTCTGCCAGCCTTAGAAGGCTCTTAAGAAGGTATCTGAATTAAAGAGACAATTTTAAATCCCTCATTGAAATGCAAGGGAGTAACATCATTTCTAACAAACAGAATCAAAGTGGTTAGCCATTCTGATCAAAACGGAGGGATGTGTTTCTCTTTCATTTGTCAATTTGCTCTGCATTACATCTGTTGCTCTTAAGTGCCTTTGAGTCGATGTTGACTCACAGTTGCCTTAATTGCTCCAAATGATCCTCATCAAAGAATGTTTCCATTTTGGAGGGACTTGGAGGGTGGGATCTAGGGTATTGGTACAAGTCCCAATGGTGGATAATATAGAAGTAGTTACAGGATACAGTTGTTATAGCAGGATTGAGGGGGAAAAGTGTAAAGGCAAGGTGGAGACGGGTGTTACAGCATATATAAATGATGAAAGTAAGAGGGTTGGGGCTAGGGCAGCAGGAGATAGGAATATTAATAAATGCACATTCAATGAGGAGGCTAGGGAGCAAAGTTTGGGTTTTGTGACTATAACTGAGACATAGCTACAGGATTCAGTTACTGTGAATCATTTGGGTTCAGCTGGTGGATGGCTTCAGAGGTTGGATTGGTATTTTAATGGTTAGTGCATATTCCGGTGAGGGAAATATTAGAGATGGAATACTTATTAGCGTGGCAGTTGGCAGGCAGGTATCGGGGCTTTTGTTGGTTTACAGATTTTGAGATGGTGGATGGATTTTAATATACTGGATTACAGTTGACAAAACTTTCAGCTAGACAGCTATGTCACCCATTTCTGAAAATGTCATGAAAGACATAGGGGTATGTTTACTAAACCGTCTTAATGTGCGCCTGGCGATAGTGTGCAGGCTGCCATAAAAGGAGTGGGCGTTTCAGTCTTAAAGCAGCAAAACGGGAGTATCGCGTGATAACGCGCGCTGCTGCGCACATTATCGTGTGAAGCACCGCTAAGCGCGGTAATGCGCGGTAATCCTAAGTAGGTGCCCAGAGATGCACACATTGAAACAGAGGTGTAGCACAATGGTTAATACACTGACTGATGATATAGGGGTCATGAGTTCGATCCCCAGTGTGCCTAATACTTAAGGCTGGCTGAGGCATCAGCTTTGACATGTAAGTATTGTTTCCTGCAGCACTTTATTTGTATTTTATTAATTGCTGCCAGCAAACACACCCTAACGTACCGTAACCTAAGGTGCCGCATAAGGCACCCTATAAGGCACTCCATAGGGCACATTATAAAGTGCACTGTCCGCCACGGCACCCTATAATGTCCCCTATAGGGCACCCTATAAGTCGCTCCATAGGATACCATATAGTGCACCTTATATGGATGGTAACCATAAGGTGCCCTATAGGGCGCCCTATAAAGCACCCTCTGAGGCACCTTATGGGTACAGTACACTGAGGGTGTTTTTGCTGGCAGCACTAATGTACATTGAAAATAGATAATGCTTTGGACAGCCCTATCAAATAACCCCACTGTGGGTTTGAACCCATGACCTCTGGCTCCACAGGCAGTGAAGTAACCATTGGGCTACAGCTCTATAGCTGCTAGCAAGCCCCTGGCTGGCTGCAGAAGGACTGCACGTCACCACACAAACAGTCTGCTGTGGTCACCAGGATACGGTTAGCCCACCCGTACCCATGATGCACTGCACATTGTGATAAGGAAGCTTATCATAGCTCAGGTAGGAGCTATAGAAAAGATGATGTGACTCTGAACAAGCAACCTGTCAGTTCTGGTAGAAGCAAGAAAACAGAGTTTTCACATAAAAGACTACCAGTCCCAGAATGCACCAGGTTTCCAGCAGCCATGAGAGGGGCTGAAGTGAGAGAATGTGTGTGCAATCAAGAGAGCTATGAGGTAATCCCTAAGCACTCATCTCAAAGGGCAGGGCCTGATTCAACACAGCTGCGCTGTGTTAGGGAGCAGCACACATTAGGACAGAATAAGAATAGAGCTTATTCTTCAGATAACAGTTACTACAAGCTCCAGCCTGGCTTCAAGGAGAGTTTGAAGAACAGCTTCAGCAAAAGCCAAGCAGATAGAGAGAGAAGGAAACTCTCTGGAAGGAAGAGAAGAAAGCCCATTGGAAGGTCTGGGAGATTCCAAGGCAGTACCCATACTGGGAGGTATTCCAAATGCCAGCAGAGTCCATTGGACTGGATTCAGCCAGAGGAATGGATTGGCAGAGATAGGAATCACCAGTGGCTACCTGGAAGAGAGAAGACTACATGTGGAAGGGACTTTCAGACCAAGGCCAGAAGGTATGTGAGAGAAGATCCAGTGTCCAGGGATCAAGATTGGAAGGCTGGACATCAGAATTGGATTACATATTGGCCAGGCTATACAGAGAGAAATAATGATAGCAGGAGAGGCTCAGGTATGAACACTGATCCAGACCCTATCTATAATAGAGAATGGCAGCAAGGGAATAAGCATTCTCATGATAATGCCTTAATGAAAGACTCGTCTGTGCCAATGTATGATAGTGACCATATGCTAATTGATACAGCAGATGAAAATACAGTTTACATGGACTGTTCTCTATCTAAATGCTTTTGCTAGCTTACTCTGAGCAAACACATCAGCCATCACAAAGAAACCTAACTTTGTTCTTTATTTCCACTGCAAACAGCTCTTAAAGCAGGATTTGGGCTCACACAGTAGCAGCCAGCCAGCTAAAGGCTTTCAGCTGGTCCATTGATAGTAATTAGGGCTGCACCTGATTGTGTGTGTGAGCAAGGGAGAATCACTGCTGAGATCGGCGTGGAAAATAAGCAGAAGTTAACCTAACCAGCAAAGTTTATTCTTTACTTTGTGCCTTTGTATTTGGTAATTATTTGCTAAGAAAACATTAGCTAATTGCCTGACAAGCTGAAGGTTGTTTTCTGGTTTACTTTGTGACTTTTTGTTATCCATTTAAACACTGCAAGCAAGTAACCTCATTTATAGTGCTATCAAGCATACATGTGCTGGGTAAATTAAACCCCATCAATAAAAGAAGTATTTTATTGATCTTACCACTTGGTTTCACAACTCAAATTATTGTCATCAGCTGTGTTTGGGAGTGAATGAACTACAATACCCACAATACCTTGCAAGAATCATATGAATATATGCATCATCAAGATTGTGTAAGTTCTCACCCTAGGCAGCCGTCTGACAACATGCAAATCAGCCGTCTACAGATGAACACAAGATGCGGTATGCACCCCCACAGCACCTCGGCCTGGTAGGGGGAACTGACCATGTGTGTTACTGGCACAGAGTAGCTACACACCGTCACATTGTGCGGGTACTGTGCTCACCCTGAGGGTGCGGTGGGGCACCCAGCACCAGGTCCACAGCACCTTCCATGGCAGAAATAGGCCATGCTTTAGGTCCCCAGCAGTGCTAATGTGTGAGATAGGTAGTTCCTGCAGACACACTTTGGATACATCTGTATTTCTTAGTCAGGTTTAACCCTTATGGACCCATAGGCAGATTATGTACCACCACCCAACCCACCCTCTGTGGCTGAGGGTGGGAAATAGGGTCTCCCACCGACAGATCCACATTTTATGTCCCTGCAATGGCAGCAGTAGAGGGGACCACCAACCGCAGTCCTGCTGGGGAACAGACACCCTACAGGGCAGTCAATGCAGCTCTGTACACATCTATAAAGCAATAGCAGACAGACATTAGGCCCAGAAATACTCAGCTGCACCCCACCACTATCTGATATTCTCCTGCAGCCACTGCACCCTGCAAGGTGTTCCAGCAAGACACATACTAGCTGCAGGCGGTCTGCTAGCTAGTCCATAGGGCATGTTCCTGGAGGAGATGCATGCACCCAGAACTGGGATGTCAGCATACATACCAAACAGATAAGTCAGTGATTAGGCCCCAAAAGGGAACCCAGAAATATCACATGAAAGAAATATTATAGGGCACTATGGGGGAACCTAGCCATGCTGTGGTCACTGCTCAGTCAGGGTGAGAGTGAACTCCCAGCAGGACATGCTGTGGCCACCCTGTCTGTGCAGGTGGTGGCCGGGCGCTACCATGTCCCAGCCATTGCCCTATGCCCTGTGCAGATGCATCCTGGCCAGGCCACCCTGTCCGGGCTATACCCATGGTACCTTGCTCCTCATTATAGAAACATAGAAACATAGAAACATGATGACAGAAAAAGACCACAAGGCCCATCTAGTCTGTCCTTCCATAACAACAACTACAACAGTCCACCTTCTACCTTTAGAGATCCTCTGTGTTGGTCCCATGCTTTTTTGAATTCAGTTACTGTCCTCATCTCTACCACCTCCACTGGGAGACTATTCCACGGATCCACTACTCTTTCCGTAAATAAATATTTCCGCATATCACTCCTGAATCGATCTCCCTTCACCCTCATCCCATGTCCCCTCATAGCAGAACTTGCTTTCAATTGAAAGAGGCTCTCTCCCTGAACATTTATGCCACGGAGGTATTTAAACATCTCAATCATATCACCTCTATCCCGCCTTTCCTCTAAGGTGTACATATTAAGATCCTTAAGTCTGTCCTCATATTGGCAACAGTGCTGGCAGTGTGGGCTGTGGAGGGTGTTTTTAGCCACCACACACTGGATAGACGGACACACACTCCCACACCTATGCCAGCATTGTACAACTATAGAGATGTTTGGCAGCTCTGGCCACCGCTCCAGTCCTGGGCACAGTGCAGGCATGGCTATGGTACGCAATACTGTTGGGGTCACCCCCCAGGGTGGTAAACACTGTCAGACACAAGACCTGTAGCACACTCCACAGACATCAGAAAGGTTGCCATGATGCAGCTCAATCAGACAATTGTACTTAACATAGGAATTGCTATCTGCCAGTATTCATAGCAACCTTTTGATAGCTGTGTACCGTATTCCCAGGTTTAGGATGGCATTGCTAAGGTATGCAAGTGCTAGTATTGGGAGATGCACGCAGGGCCCATTGTCCTTCCTCTCCAGAAGGCATTGGATAATGGAGCTCGTGGGTGCGGGTGTGTCTGCCCTTGTTGGCTGCTGCTTTACGGCAGAGGTTCCCAACTCCAGTCCTGGTGTGCCAAACACTGTTTGGGTTTTCATGCTGTCCCTCATGAATATGCATGAGATACATCTGCATACCATGGGGGCGCGCATAGAAATGCAGCACAGGCATCTTTATTAGAGGCAGCATGGAACCTGAATGGTGTTTGGCCCCCAGGACTATATTTGGGAGACTCTGCTCTAGGGTATGCGCATGTTTATGGTGTCTGTGTTCTGTAGGGTAAAATGTAGGTGTCTTGGGCATGTTTATGTCATCTGCAATAAAGGTTCTGTCTGTATTAGCACGTTTTAGTAATGGGTAAAATATGGGAACTGGGTTGGCAGGAACCACAGCTGGGACTTGAACCTGTGCCCTTCTGCTTCTGAACACACTGGCTGTGTGCACTGCACCACTGTGTTGCCATAGACAGTGCATTCCCTGCTGATGCCATGACTGTTCGTCAGACAGAGCCTGTCTGTTGCAGTGCATGGCACCCACCTACACAGGGCTAGGCCACGGTCTGCTCTGGGCAGCTGCCACTGCCCCCTCCACCACCAGTATCCCTCTGCCACCATACTGACATGCCCTTCTGCTGGTGGTGCTGGTGGAGCGCAGTCTCAGGCCATCCAGTGTGCGGGTAGGCGGCTGCCTATGGTGCGGGTTCTTGGGTAGGGGTGCCTGCATAGCTGTCCACGCTTCCCCCCAGCACCGCCTGCCAATGTCCCGTGCCATTGGGGGGACCTGCTGGGTACTATCCCCTGGGACACCGTGGGAAACACACTCGTGCCCATGTTGGGCCCTCAGCAGTTGCTGTCTGGCTGCTCTACTGTTTCAGCATTCCTATGGGCCAGCTAGGCATCACCCTAGTCCGCACTGTGGGCCAGCTGCACCGCCGCATGTGCCGCCTGAGGCCCTCTGTGTCCCCTTTTCCAGCATCTGTCCAGTTTCCCATTCCATTGATCCAATTTTTTTCCTCTGTTTGTATCAACACGGAATGTCAACTGTCGCCATTCTACAACGTTTAAGATAAGTGGAATGGCCTATATAATGACTTTTGTATAAAGTTGAAGAAAAACGTATTTAAAATAATGAGATGAAAGCAACATAAATGTGTCTAAAAAAACCACTTGCAAAAACAGGTCATTGATGTAAACGGACACTAGAGTGGGCGAACAAATTACCCATAAATAAGTGTCATACTCTACCCGTTTATCTGAGACCAGTGACAAGAGGTTCTCAAAGAGATTGTGGTTATATGATAATAATTTTTCGAGTGAATTTTTCTTGTATAGTGCAGTTTCCCATTCCGACATGCCCACCCTACTGTTGCAGAACATGTGCACGCCATAGGACACCTGGCCAATAGGGTTGGAAACCCTGCGCAGCGCAATTTCACTGTGGGCTCGTTCACCTTGTATGGGGACGGAGCATAGACCCTTCCAAAATTCATATCGTTTTTTTGGAGCTTTCTTGGGAGTGTTTTTTGATGTTTCCCATTGCTGTCACTATTGCCCAGCTTGGTTATGTTTTTTTTACATTTACTTCTGTTCATTTTCAATGTTTATTTGCCCTTTTGTTCCGTGCACATGTATCACACATCACTTTTCTGTAGGTTTCCCTGGTTTTGCTGTACATTGCTGACGGAAATGGTTTCTTTTCCCTTTAAATCAGCTCTAACGCGAGGGTTTCTTAAAAAGCACCATCATCGCGCGATAACGTCGCAGAGCGCACGTTAGGACGGTTTAGTAAACATACCCCATAGTATATGTAAGTGTGGGCAAGCATTTTTGGCTTCATGGCCTTAGTTGAGCTGATGTCACTGTGGGAGCATGCTCAATTCACTTTCTCTGCCCAATTCCAAATACTGCTGCCATGAAGGTGACTGCAAAACCCAAACAATCAATGCTTATACACTAGTGGAACAAATTGTGGATACACCTGTAAAATTTGAGCTCTCCACGATAATATCTGTCTTACTTACGTTAATTAAGTATTCTATATATTAGGTACTCTATGCAGATTGTTGCCATAACATTTGGGAACATATTACAAATGAATATCATCAACATTTATCAGAAAAATCTTCGATTTAGAGTCAGATAAAGTAATTGATGTCTTTTTCTCAGGAAAATGATATTTTTCATGAAACTGTCGATCCACTTTAAGCAGGTTTTATGCAGAATCTCATGTATAAGCTGACACTTCAGATAATGTGTGCTATACTGCCAGGTGTATACAAGCTGCATCGAAGTCATATTTGTGCTTTGGTTATTTTTACAAATTAATTTTATTTATTAGCGAAAGTATTTTAAAAAATGACAAATGATTAATAAAAAATTTCCAATTTGGAATATGTTGTTGTATTTTGTAGATTAATGATGGCAGCAACAAAGAGGGTTGACTGGTCTCCTAAAAAGAGAGCAACAGCCATTACTTTGAGAAATGAGGGGCACAGCTTTCGTGCAATCGCTCAGAAGATGGGCCATTGAGTGACAGCATCTGGTGTACAAAAGTTGTGTGCTCGCTTCAAAGTCATTGAAAGTGTTGCAACTCAGAAGGGAAGAGGAAGGAAAAAGTCTACAACTCCAAAAACTGACAGAATGATTGTTAGGCTGGCTTTAAAAAATCGTAAATCATCTGCCAAGGACATCAATCAGGAACTTATGGATCTTGGTGTGTCTGTTACTGATCGAACTGTTCAAAAGAGGCTACTCAACGCCGGTCTGAGGGCAAGAATTCCAAGAATTCCAAGTTGTGATATGGATAATAATGTATTATGCTAGTCCTAACAGTGTACCAGTTTAAAAAGCCAGATGGGGAAAGGAGAAGAAATTCAGTTCTTGCAAGGGATAAGGGACTTCTGATCCATATCTTTAAGGCATGTTTCGCTTCACTGACAGCACCTATCGGGGAAGCCCCATCCATCTGTCTGTCTGTATGCATCTGTATACATGCACACTAACACACACACATCTGACATACTGCCAAGACTCACACACCCTGTGAGATGCACATACACAATACAACACCATACATACACAACAAAACACAATACGCAGGAAAAATTGTTATTGAAAAGTGCTTTAACATCACAGAATAAGATACAAATCATCAATCAGCTGGCAATTCCTGTACTGTCATACAGCTTTTGGACTGTGGACTGGCCTCTTAAAGATCTTGAAAAACTGGTTGTGCGAACAAGAAAACTCCTCCATGCTCATTAAGTAATTTACCAGAATCAGTGTATGTCATTCCTAGAGCTGATGGAGGGCTAGGATTTATAGAGATTGATTACACCTACAGAGCTACTATCATAGGCCTCCAAGCCTATCTGACAGCATCATCAGATCCAAATACGCAAAAAGTGCTGAAATATGAAAGTAAACGTCTAGAATCTGTCTCCGTCATCAAACTTGGACAAGCGTTCCAATGATTAGAAGGAATGAGTGAGAATCCACAGACATGCATGGGAAAGGAAATAACAGAATTTGCAAAACAAGAGAAAAAAACTCTTCAAAGAATTAGATCAGCAGGTGAGGAAAAACAAGTGACAAATGCACAAATACAGTGGAAAATACAGTATTACTCCAAGAACCTTTTGCCGATCAAGAATGGACACATGAATGGTTAAGGAGAAGTGAACTGAAACCGAAGGATGAAAGATTGATAGTTGCAGCCCAGGACAGCGGATTATGGACAAGATGGTTTACGGCGACCATTGAGAAAACTGGCAAAACAGACATATATCGATTCTGTAAGAAAGCGCTCAAAATAGTGACTCACCTTAAAGCAGACTGTGAAGTTCTGATGATGTAAAATTTCTATATAGAAAGGCATAACAAAGTAGCATGCCTCCTTCACTGGAAACGCTGTAAACATTACAAAGTGACAGTCCCTAAAAAGCACTGGGATCATGATCCTAAGACAGGGGTGGGCAATTCCGTTCCTGGAGGACCACAGACCAGTCAGATTTTCATGATGTCCCTAATGAATATTCATGGACCTATTTCAATACAATGGAAGGCAGTGGATGCAAATAGATCTCATGAATATTCATTAGGGACATCATGAAAACCTGACTGGTCTGCGGCCCTCCAGGACCGGAATTGCCCACCCCTGTCCTAAGAGAATAACAGAGAATGAAGAGGTGTTGATCACCTGGGATATTCCCATTTCGACGGATAAGAAATTGGATGCGAGGAAACCTGACATAGTGGTAAAGGAGAAGAACACCAGAATGGCATTGATAATAGAAGTGTTGGTACTGAATGATTATTCTGTGAATCGTGTGAAGAAATAGAAGATCCTGAAGTATCAAGAAATGCAGTCAGAGATGAAGAAAATGTGGCAGAAAGATATAGAGATCTTTCCAATTATACTGGGAGCAACAGGCTTGATAAAGAAGAATTTCCAAGCACATCTTGACAAACTTCCCAACCCTGTTACATCTTATGAACGCCAGAAGGAAGTTCTCTTTGGCGCGATGCAAGTACTGCGCCAAGCATTAACAGTAAATTTGAGAGACTGAAATCATATTCCATATATCCTGGCTTAGAAGTGAGGTCACGACTGTAATGGTATCCACAAAAATAACCCATTTGGAGAAAATGCCCCAAAGCAAAACAACAAAACACACATAATCCACCACATACATACAACCCATAATCCAACACACACACACACACACACATAACAAAGCAGACACAACACACACACACAATGTACAAACATGACACATATGACACATCACCACACACACATAACACATTACACACAATACCAATGCAGCACAACATCAACACATGGCTCATGCAACATGATACACACAACACCAACTCAACACAACACACACACAACACAGTACACACACAACAAAAACACCACACATACAACATACATGACACACACAAACATCCCAAAACACACACATACACACAAGACTCTAATAAACACGCACACACACATGCACACTCTGACAAACCCCAATACCCACATATGTACATACACCATGATACACACACACAGACCCACACACACAGACTGCTGACATACATGCACCTCTGACACACATACATATTCCTGATACACATACACACACCCCAACACATACTCCCCCGACACACACACACACACATCCTCCCACCCTCTGCTATCTCACCCTCAGATTTCCAGAAAGAAACAGCTAACTATCCTCGGAAATAACTCTACCCTCATACGATTGTGCTACCTTTACCCTGACATTTTCATCCATATCTCTCATACAGACATGCCTGAGTACAAATGGAGGAAAGAGGCAATGCTCCATTGTGTCACACTGTAAGTGTGCACTTTCAGCTTGTTTAACATGATTTTATTTATTTATTTTATTTAACAGTTATTTATATACCGCTCTTTCCCTAGTATCAAGTGCGGTTTACATGGAACAGTAGGTTAATTGGTATGTAATATACCAAGTCAGTTTACATAGAACAGATAATTATAATTTACAAGGAATGTTGTAACATTAAAGATATAACATATTAGAACATATATACATTGTTAGTTTAAATCTATAATCATCATGTGAATGAGAGTGTGGTATGGTTAATAGTGTATTAGTGATATTTATTTTGAAAATAGAGTATGTAATAATAATGTATAAATGTTAGCCTGTATCTATTTGAGTATTCTGTTCTGAGGGTGTATTGTAGTGTAATATGAATAAGTGAGTTTTTAATTTTTTTCTAAATTCCTTTATATCAGACAGCAGGCGAATGTTGTCAGGTAGATTGTTCCAAAGAATTGGAGCAGAGTGTGTCTGATTTTTTTATTTATTCAAGTCAGCAAACCTTATGCAAATAATTTTCTAAATCATGGGTGTGGATGATTAGACCTCAATAGTGTTCATTACCAACATAAGACATAGTGAAGCATTTAAGGAAGCTAACAGTACACTCCTTGCACTTTTTATTAAAGCCTTAACTTTACAAGGATGTCAAATTTTGCTGAGCCAGTGCACAATTTTCCACAGATAATAACTGTATGTGTGTGAAAGGCACACAAATGAACTTCTCAGTTAGTCTTAGGAAAATTAGGTAACTATTTAAAATTCCAATTCCGGGATACTTTTCCTCTGAAAAGGTTTATTTTATATGGTTTTACTGTTCTCCTACTTTATTTCAATAACATTTATTTAGATAACCTCATACAATAGAAGGGGCGAGATCGAGATGTAACTAATTAAACATATGCAGGGCAATATTTATTTATTTATTTGTGAGTTTTCTATACTGCTTTATCAGCAAAATCAAGGCGGTTTAAATGGAACTATTAAATGTACATAGAACAAGGAACATGGGTGCACGTAGGCAAAATTTCAACCAGCTTATCCACCTAAGCTGGACACTGAATATATGGTCCTAACTTTAAATGGATAAGTTATCCTTTTAAAGTTAGGACTGCAGTTTACATGGCCCACCTTTAGGTTCAAACATTTATATTAAAATACAAAACCCTACACAAGTCCCAGGCGTGTGGGGTATGAATGAACCCCTTCCATGCCACCCCCTCCAGCCCCTTCCAGCTCCCTCCGATCCCCTCCTGCACAAAGATTTGTCCAAACAACAATGATATACTCAGAAACCACATGAGTAATGGCCAATGCCAACCAACAGTCTTTCCACACTCCTTAGCCCAACATCTGCGTTTATAGGTCCCAGACCTCCTAATCACCTTGAACACTCAGGTATTAGCAGAACCGAGTGTACATTTAGTCTACCTTCCTCCACTCTCCTATTCCCCTTAGCCCTTATCTTACCCCACCCTCAATACTATCACATCCCTCCCCCCTCCCCCCAGGATCTGGAAAAATGTCTAAACGCAGGACAGAAATAAGACACCACCTAAAGCCCAAAGCACTTGCATTATTAATTTAAGATGGTACTGTGTGCTCTGGGAGTAAGCTTTTGTAAATAAGCTTCTCAAATATCCAGAAACAATAATGTACATTTTTGTCCTCCCCGTGCCCTTAGTCAGCCCATCTGAATGAGCTGGTGCAAGGCACTCCACCACTGCCAAAAAGAGGGTGGCTCCAAGACTATCCAAGTCAGGAGAATAGATTTCTTTCCCAACATCTGAGCCCTCCATACCTAAAGTTTCCTGTTCATCCTTCCAAGAGCTAAGCTAGCGGCATCATTACACACAATCAACTGCAGCTGGATGGGCAGAGAACAGGCAAGGACACTTTTCAAGTAACCCTGCACCTTCAATCAGAACTCTTGAACCTTCAGGCAACTCCAGAATATGTGGCCCAAGGTTGCTCGCACTCCTTCAGGTTATCTATACAGCCTATCCAAAATGGCTGCATCGAGGCATAGTGCATCCAATGCAAAATCTTCTATTGTGTCTCCTGTAAACCTGTGTTGGGGAATCGTAGTGTGCGCCCCCAGCAATTCCTCACTAGTCAAATTCAGTCCCGCCTCTTCATTCCACTTGGCTGCTAAGATAGGCCTTGACAAATTTTCTTGGATCTAGAGCCAGCCTAAATATTTTGTAGCTGGCCGCCAATACCTAGATCATAGTGCATGCCCTCACCCCCCAAAAAGGTATATCACAGTTACATTTCTAGATTTTAGGGCCTGATTTACTAAGACTGTTTTCCCATTTTTTTAATGGAAAAAAACATTGGTGTAGTTTGCCTTCTTACTTTGGGAGGAAAAAGGCAGTGGGAGCAGGGGCACCAGTTCAAACTGGCAGTGGGAGCAGGGGCACCAGTTCACCATTAGTGCCTGCAATATTTGGGGGGGGGGCACTGCCCCCCATACTCTCCCAAACTATGCTTATGGGCAAAAGCTTAATAAATCAGGCTCTTAATGGGCCACTGCACAGTGCCAACAAAAGGCAATGGCCACACCCCTCCTCTTCCCTCTTCCCTCTCCCACCACCCCCACTGACCCATTAAGCTACACCTGTTGTGTGTGTGTGGTGTGCAGATGGGGTGTCTGTGTGAGTCTGTGTCTATGTGTGGTGTGGAGCTAGGGTGCCTGCATGTATGTGGTGGGAAAGGGGTGCGCCTTTTGGACTTATACCTTGTGCTGTTTATTTCCCATACATTCATCTCTCCCTCCCCCCCACTCCAACTCCTCTCCTGCTGTCCCTCCCCCACCCCCAACTCTGTTTCTCTTCTCAGACTCTCCCCTTCAACCTCCACCCCCTTGCACTCATCCCCTGCCCTCCATTCCACCCACCATTCATTAGCTATTAAAACTTACTGCTCCTTTAATTTATTCAGTAGGCTGTGCAGACACCGACGCTCCTGGCCGCCATCGCAGCCCTTTCCGGCACTTCTGGTCATGGGGATTGGAATTCCCACGGGCAGACACTGATGCTCCCGGGCAAGCACTTCTGTCTGTGGGAAGTCACCGGCTAGCACTTCTACCCATGGGCTCTGAGCCATAGGCATCAGGTCTGATTTTATAGTCACCATGGCAACCTGATGCCTGGGTTTTTTCGAGCCTTGTACTAAGATGTCACTGAGACTTGGAGGTTTGCAAAAGCCCACTGAATCCAACCAACTTTCACCCTCCCTAACTCACTTGATAGGAAGAAGTCTTCCAACTCAGAACAGAAATCACTAGGTAACTTTCCTGGCCAAACTTCGAATAAGCTACCAATATGGAGATATGCAAAAACAACCCATCCCTTAAGTTTGAACTCACTCTGCAAATGGAAATAGAGCCCTGACCTTCCAATCCTTTATCCTCCCACTCCCTAGAGTGCAATCTGGGCTGTAAATCAGCGCTGCCTTGCAATGGTAAATAGATTGACTGCTCCACTGACCTGATGGCACCTTATTTGGCATTTGGATCCCTAACAATAGTACTGCAGGACTACTGCCAGTGGTCAGATGCCATTTTGAACCTGGGCTAGGCATTGTTACTGTTATTGTGTATGTGTGCCAATTTAAGTGCTAACTGCTTAGCACACTTTAGTATACAGGCACCATTGCAAAAATCCAGTGAATTACTAAAATAGGTTTAAAACTGTATTTTTTTGTCCGAGAGAGAATGTTTTGAATGTTAAAAATCGTAGGCATTTCTATTCCAGCAATTGTACGGTGAATTTTGTATATATTGATTGCTGGTTTTCTTGTTGCACCTAAGAAAAGATTGCACACAAACTATTATCCTTTACTGTGACTGTATTTTGAAGGCCTTTATAAAGATTGCCAATGATTCCAAAAGGAAAGTGGTGGTAAGTTAGAAGCAACTTCTTTGGTAAAAGCAAAACTAAAAACCCATAAAATAAACAAGCTGAATGTGCACACGTACCAGGCCAGCTCAAGGGGTTGTGGCACCCTGAGTCAGCTTTTGCTTTTGTGCCCCCCCCCCCCCCCTTGGGTCCGATCATGCAGTGCAAGCTGCACAATCATGGGTACATTTTCAGCCCATTGGCTTGCTACATGCCAGAACCCCCATTTAGTTAAATTTGTATATGCTGTGCCATTCTCCATATAGGTAGCAAACTGAATATACAGAAAGTGTCGTCATCATCGTTGCATTATTTGTTTAGGCTAGGCTTGCTAGAATTAAACTAAATATATAGCTTAACTGAATAGTGCCACTATCTGGATCATTTTCTGGCCTGCTCTTGCTCTTCCCCTAACATGCCCCTCAAATATGCAGATAAAATCTGATAATTCTGCAATTTAAACAGTCTGATATTTACATGATCGGGCTAATGTGTTTGCCAGCAAACACATTTATTTATTTAAAGTTTATTATATACCATCTTTCTACAATTCAAGACAGTTTACACAAAACTTAAAATAGAGGAGTGGCCTAGTGGTTGGGGCAAGTTACCTCAGGCCAGAAGGTTGGGGGTTCAAATCCCACTAGAGGACAGCAACCTTGGGCCAGAAGGACTGGGGTTTCTAGTCCCACAGGTGGTCTTGGGCAAGCCATTTAACCCTCCATTGCCCATGTTCCCTGTAAGTATTAGTGTATGTGTCTCATATCCCCCAATTGTGTTGTGACCACTTTGATTGAAGGATAAGGTGGTATACAAAACTCTCTAAATAAATAAATAAACAGTGTAGACACAGCTGTTGTACATAGAACAATAACTTCTTTAACATGAAGTTAACAATTAACTTTTTACATAATTACAGGTTGGTAGGTCATGGAGGTGGGTTGGGTGGGGAATGGGGATGAGAGAAGTTGGTCAGAAGGTGGAGGAAGAGGAGCATTTGGTGTTATGAGGAGGGGTAGGTAAGATGGAAGAGGTCGCAGGTTGGTTACATTAGGGTGGGAGTGGTTAAGGGAGAAGGGTAAAGTATTCTTGGAAGAGGTAGGTTTTGAGCCTCTTCCGGAATTTGGAGTGGTCTGGGCAGTTTCGTAAGTCGATGGGAGGGAGTTTCATACTGTAGGGGTATATGCTCTTTTTCTTCAGTGATGGTATATTTAAGGTGTTTGCAGTGTTGGTTCAATGTGAACTGGTGTTTTTAGGTTTAGAGAGCAGTGAGCATAAACAGTGGGCAGATTCATTGTTGATAACATTGTGTATGAGTGTGATGGTTTTAAATTTTATTCTGGAAAACATGGGGAGCCAATGGAGGCCGTGGAGGATTGGGGTGATGTGGGCTCATCTAGAGGTGTTAGTGATTAAGTGTGCTCACAACCGTGCCTAGCCCTGTGTGAGCGGTGTGACCGCACAGGGCGCAAAGGCTTAAGGGGTGCATTTTGGCTGTCTGTCGTTGCCTGCTGCCGCCACTTTTTCTTCTCTCAGTGGCGGCAGGCAACGGCAGACATCTGAAATGTGCCCCTTAAGCCTTCTCGTGGCATGCTAAGCACATCTGTCCCTCCCTGCTCTGATGCGACGTCAGAGAAGGGAGGGACATATCTGCTTAGCGCGCTGGCAACTTACACAGCAGGCGCGCCTCTTCTCTCTGGGGGAGGGGGGGGCGCGCCCATTGTGCAAGTCGCACAGGGCGCAATTCAACCTCGGTATGGCCCTGAGCATGCTATTGTGTTCCAGGCCATTTGGAGGGGATGGATACTGTGTTTAGGTAGACCTTGGTAGATGAGGTTACAGTAGTCAAGGGTGGGAATGGTAAGGGCTTTGCAACCAGTACAGAAAGAGTCAGGGTTAAGTAAGGGTTTGAAGTTTCTCAGGGTTCTTAATTTGGCATAAATTATGTTCATCATTTTCCTTATGTGATCTTGGAAGCTGAGGATCTGGTCAATTATGGGGTCAATGGGAGGAGTAGCCTAGTGGTTGGGGCAAGGTACTTCAGGCCAGAAGGTCAGGGGTTCAAATCCCACTAGAGGACAGCAACCTTGGGCCGGAAGGACTGGGGTTTCTAGTCCCACAGATGCTCCTTGTGGTCTTGGGCAAGCCACTTAACCCTCCATTGCCCATATTCCCTGTAAGTATTAGTGTATGTGTCTCATATCCCTGCATGTTAAATGTATCCCCCAATTGTGTTGTGACCGCTTTGATTGAAGGATAAGGTGGTATACAAAACTGTCTAAATAAATAATTACGCCAAGATATTTGACTTGATTCTTTATGGGGACAGTGAAGTCACCAAGGACAAGAGATGTCAGTGGAGTATAGGATGAATTGGAGGAAATTTGGAGAGCTTCTGTTTTAGATTGGTTAATTACAAGATTGTGACGAGTGAACCATTGTCTTATCTTGGTGAAGCATTTGGTAACATTGGTAAAGTTTGGCATTGTTATGTTAAATGGGGTAAAGAACATGATATTTTATTTATTTACTTATTTATTTAGTAGGTTTTCTATACCGCCTTCTCTTAAAATCAAAGCGGTTTACAGTGTAACATGCAGTTTTTACATAAAACACTGGGAGAGGGGGCATGCATGAGATTGGTTTAACTATTTACAGAATGAGCTATTTACATTATAGTACAAAAAGAATATTAGTTGTATGGGTGGGAGGGGTAGAGCTGGGGTAAGTGGAGAGTTAGGAGGGGTAGGAGGAAATCACTATCTGGGGTAAGGGCTTATATTCATTTTGTTATGTAATGTCTCCAAAATGTTTCACATAGAGAGTTCTTTCAGCTTATTCCAGAAGTCCTTGGAGTCCGAGGTGGCTCTCAGAGAGTCTGGGAGGGCATTCCATAGTGCAGGGGCAGTCAGGGAGAAAGTTCTTCCAGATGTGGATTGTTTGGATTTGGCATATACGCTGGGGGTGGTGATGGTGTTGGTGTTGGTGTTGGTAGTGAAGCGCCTTCTAGGTCTCGAGCAATTGTTCATATTAATGAGGTTCTTTAATACATCTGCCAAGATGGATTGCTTGATTTTAAAAATGTTTAGAGCAGATTTATATTTGATACGGGAGGTAATGGGGAGCCAATGAAGGTGGTTCAAGAGGGGGGTGATGTGGTCATATTTAGATGAGCCAGTTATAATACGGGCAGCGGTATTCTGTACCATCTGTAGGGAGCAGAGTGCGTGTTTGGGTAGGTCTAGGTATACGGGGTTGCAGTAGTCCAAGACGGGCGTGATTATAGCCTGGAGCACGGCATGGATCTAGGCTGAGTAGCGGTTTGAGCCATCTGATGATACTCAATTTGTGATAGGCGCTCTTGGTTGTCTTGTTTATGTTGGATTGTACATTTAATTCACAGTCCAGGGTGACTCCAAGGTACTTCACTTCTGTTTTGAGGGTATGGTGTGGTTTTTGAGCTGGATTGAGTGTGGTGGAGTGAATCCTGGGTTTCGTGTGACCAGGAGGGCTTCAGTCTTGGTGTAGTTGATGTTTAGGTTGTTTTGGGTTAGCCAGCTTATCATTTCTTCTAAGCAATCTGTCAATTTGGAGTAGTCTGGGTTGTCAAGGTTGATTGGAGAGTAGATCATTGTCATCTGCATATAGGGTGTAGTGGACCTTGTGCCTTTTAATGATTGTGCAGATGGGCTGAATGTATAGGTTAAATAAAAGTGCAGACAGGACTGATCCTTGTGGTATGCCCTGTATTGACCGGAATGGGGTAGAGGTGCTTGTTCCACATTTCACTTGTATTTGTCGGTTGTTGAGGTAGGAAGAGAACCAGTTGATAATGATGTTGTATAGACCAATGGCTTTTAGTCTGTCTAGTAGGATGAAGTGGAGACCGTGTCAAAAGCTGAGGAGATATTGATGAATATTAGGAGAAAGCCTTCTTGATATTGTTCATTCCTCTGATCAAGTTGTCAAATAGGTATATGAGTAGAGTTTCGACACTATGGTAAGGTCGAAAGCCGTGTTGGTGTGGGTCCAGTGGCACGTGTGAGTCAATGTGGTCCTGTAGCTGATGTTGGACAATTTTCTCTATGACCTTTGTGAAGAAGGGAAGGCTAGAGATGGGGCGGTATGCTGCAGGTCATTTTTCCTTAAGGCTGAGTTTTTGGGTATTGGTCAGACTGTAGCAAGCTTGAGGGCACATGGCATGTAACCTTGGGATAAGGATTGATGTACAATGTTGTGGATGAGTTGGCTTAGTTCTCCTTTGGCTGATTTAATCCAAGTTACCGGGCATGGATCTGATGGTGCAGTGCTGGAGTTTAGCTCTGAGATGATTTGTGTTATCTGATCAGTAAATGGGATGCTGAACTCCACCCAGATCTGCTTGATTTGTGTTGAACTGGTAGTGGTGTTGGTGGTACCATCAGGGGAAGATGTGTATTTGGACTGGAGGAAGTCGGCGAATGTTTGTGGTTGTATGGTTTCTTCATCTTTGTGGGTGGGTTCTTTAGTGAGAGTTCTAACAATTTCAAATAATTCTCTGGGTTTGTTGGCAGATTTGAGTATAAGGTTGGTATTGTATTCCTTTTTGTGTTGATAGATGAGGTTGTTGTATTCTTGTTGTTTCATGTGATAAAGCTGCAGGGTACTCTTGGTTTTGTTTTTTTTCCATTGTCTTTCAATTTTCCGTAGGGCTGTCTTTGCATTTCTTATTTCACCTGTATACCATGGAGCCGATCTGGGCCTTTTTCTTACAGGCTTGGAGTATAGAGAGTTGGGTGCTTTTGCTGCTGCAGAGATGGTTGTGTTCTAGTTGTCGATTAGTTTGTCCAGGTCACTGATGTCTTGGTTCAAGTTTGGGAGGACGTCGTGGAGGAAATGGCCCTTATTATAGCTCTTGAATCATCTACCTGGGTTGGGCTGTTCCACCTGTTGGGCTGTGTTTGGGATCTGTATATACAGCAGTATCATGTAGTGATCGGACCAAGGCACTGGGGTTATTATTGGGGTTGATACATTGCTGCAGTCGAGGAGTCTATTAGGTACAAAGATGAGGTCTGGAGAGGAGCCAAGATGGTGCGTGGGTGCAGTAATAAGTTGGGTGTATTTTAGTGAATCCATGGCATCAAGGAAGGATTCAGCCTCTTTAATAGTTGTTGACTTGAGATTAAAATCACCAAGGACCACCAGCTGTTTATGGGGGGTGTTGGCTGCATAAACTGATTCAAGGGTTGCTGTGAGTTCATCGGAGGTAGCTTTTGGAGCTCTGTATGTGAGGCATTTGGCAATATACTTATTTTCTATGATAGTGGAGTTGGTGTGTGTTGTGGTAGATGTCTGCAAGAATTCAAATCTGAGGTTACTTCATGCAAGGTGTGACACAGTAGATAATACAGAGCCCATGGAAGTTAGTGAAAATGAGAAACTTACCTCAAATTTGGCCAAACAGGAAAGGTCAGTACAGGGAGAAACAGCTGAGCAGCAAATGTCTCCAGCACAAGTAAAGCCAAAAGACATTAGAAGGAATTTTCCATGTAATAGTTGTGATGCAGGAAGAAACAGAAAGGCTCATCAGGAGCACCTGTGCCCAAAGTCTCACGTAACGTGCAGAGAAGGGAAGCATATAAGTTCCTGGTTAGAACCAGGAAGGGGCAGTCTGGGAAGAGGCAGTCCTGGGGAGGGAAGACCGGGAGAAGGAAGTCCTGGAGAGGAGAGACTCAGAAGCAGTCCCAGAGAGAGTCCCAGCAGGAGCAGGAGGAGGGGCAGCCACTCAGGAGGACTGAGCAAACAGCCAATGAGCACAGGTCATGCTGAAGGAAGTTTGCCGGTAGAAGGAAATTCTAAGCGTGACTTCAGAGCAAGGAACAGCTGGAGAGGTAACCAGGAACTTGCTAGCTCGGAGGGAGGCTGGAGAGCCTGGGAGAAAGTCCTCAACAACCCAGAAGCAAAAGCCAGGAACAAGGTAGAAAGGTGGGAACCTTGTTTTTCCAAAGAAGGGGTCAAAAGCTCTATATGTTTTAAAGGGCGTGGCCCTGGACATAACCATAAAGCTGAAAGATATCCAGTGTTCTCACTAGGTGGGAAGGGACAGAAAACCCAGCAAGAAGCCATTCGTATACCAGGCATTCATAGCCTGGGGCTTAAAGAACACTTTGTAGGAAAAGGTATTCGTGTGCCACAGGAAAGTGTGTCAGAAGCCAGCACATGTAATGAATGTGACTCTGGTAGTATCGGGAATGAACCTGAAGTAGTGCAATGGGAAAATAACAGTTATTCTTCAGACCCAATTCCCATGGAATGTACGCTATGTTTTTCGGATGACATCATTTCTTTGTGTTAACCTTGAAGAAAATAACCTTGTGACATTAACAAAGGAAAAGAGGATATTTTTTCTCTGTAACCGTCTTTTTGTTTGATGCTGTTTGTTGTGTTTTCATTCCTAAGAATATCTGTTTCGGGAAAGGGAATAAAGCCCTGATTTATTTACTTTACCACTCGACTGAAAGACTCTGTTTTAGTAGAAGAACAGATTTAAACTTAAAACTCTAGGCAGCCACCTAAATAGGGTTCACCGGGGCTCTATCACACGGGCCCCATCACAAAGGATAAGAACACCTCCTCCCCGTTTGTTTGTGCATGGGCAGTTGAATGCACAAACAACTAAGATTCCTCACAGATGATACTGACACCGAGGACTCCTGCCTTCTTCCCCGTCCTGCACAGCCTCAACCTTTGCCTCGACCTGTAACTTGACTCTTATAGGTGTACAATAATTGTGATGAACGAGCTGAAAGCCTTTAGATTTCATCAGAAATAATGAGAGAACATATGATATCAATTACAGAAAATGTGTAATTTTCATAAAATAAGAGTACAAAAAATAAATGATACATAATTAATGATAAATACCTTTGTCAGATCAAAAAATTCACAAAACTGCAAATTGTATCACGATCCAAACCGGACGTAAGCAACTGGGGTCAAAAATGACCCCACTGGTACTCTGTGCTGCAATTCATCACTAGCGTCATCTAGCGGATGAAAATTATTCCTCTCATGGAGCAATATAAAGAGAATATTGACATGTGAAAAGTCATAAAAAGATTGCATTCTTGAACAACTAGTTTCCGAGATACGCGTTGCGAAACTTGCAATGGGGTCACTTTTGACCCAATTGGTACTCCCAGGGTTAAGGGTCTTTTTTGGAGATGGGAGGGAAATGAGAACAGTATGAGTCAGTGGTCTGACCAAGGTACAGGGTGGGAGTGGTTATAATTGCCTTTGAGTATCAGTTTGATAGGGCATAATTATTCATATAGAATAATCCCAGACTCACCAATAAAATGCTCCTGACAATGGATGCAGAGCAGAAGTAGGGTGTTTCACTTTACAACTCAACATACAAAATATGCTATTGAAATTCTGGTCTCACATCAGTGACACCACCACTAACTCCCTTCACTGCCAGATAACATGCGTCATGAAACAAAAAAAAACACTGTAAATAGACACTCAACACCAGCACCAAGAATTCACATTGCACCAGCCCCGCCTATGGAAAATCAACACTGTAAATGTTTTAGAACCCCAATAATCCCCAGTTGGAAAAGAGAACAATCTGAACTACTACAGCTTTCTAGAGAGAACCTACATATTAACAGAATCCCTTTCTCTGGCTGCACATGGAAAACGCAGACCATCACCTAGTAAAGAACCAAAAACTACAAAATTTGAAACAAATATATAGGCAAAAATGAAAACGGAAAACCCCCAAAACAGACACTGAGCTGTGAAACACTTATGGCCTGATTCTGACCCGCATGTACATCCCCTTTGTATGTCCAGTCTGCACATACAGGCACTGCCCGGATAGCTCATTCAGGCATTTAAATGGAGCCTCGGTGCCATGGCGTCATGTTGCCATGGCACTGCGGCTCCATTTAAAAGCCATGATGCCGGCTGCCAGAAACTAAAGTTTATTCCCCGCAGCCTGACCCCCAATCTGGCCTCCTAAGGCCAAGGTCAGGTTGCGGTGAATTAACCCTGCCCCTGGCCCCCCCCCCCCCCCAGCCCCTTCCGTGCCCAGGGCCATGAAAAAACATACGTCCAGGGCAATGTTCCCTCTAATTTTCTGTAGGCTGTGTGCGCATGAAATATCAGCTGTGCAGCTTTTGAAGGAAGGTTAAATTTTTGTGCATCACATAACGACACTCGGAGTTATATACAGTCAAACCTCGGTTTTCATGATTAATCCGTTCGAAAAAGTCTGACTAAAACCGAAACGTATGAAAACTGAAGCAATATTTCCCATAAGAAATAATGTAAATCCAATTAATCCGTTCCAGACACCCAAAAATATTCACAAAAAATACATTTTATAGAGAATAACTATATTTTTACATACAGAAAACAATGAGAAATAAATATAAATGACTAATGAAATGGATAAATGAACATTTAACATCACTGAAAGCAAGCTAAGTACAGTACTGTACAGTACAGTATGTTAACATCTGGCCTTAGCCACCCCTGACAAGCTGCTGTGCCCAGCTCTCTTCGGAATCACATTGAATTCAGTCCATTAAAATACCTTTACATTATCTGCTCAATGCTTCAGAATGGCAGAAAATCTTAATGATATAGCTTCAGACGTACCCTGCAAGAGAAAGAACTGCCTCCCACATTCATGCAACATCTCCTGCTTACGTTGACAGCTTTTCTTCCCTGCTACCGGGACAAAATCTCAGTCAAAAGACGTTGAAAACCGAAGCAATGCATGAAAACCGGGACAAAATCTCAGTCAGAAAAGACGTTGAAAACCGAAGCGTATGAAAACCGGGGCAAATGAAAACCGAGGTTTGACTGTACTTTAAAATTTGACTACACGTCAGAATACAGTATGTATACCACATTGAGTGCACTAGAAAATATTGTAGAACTTGTGAAAACCGTAAATACACAACAACTTTTAAATTTTAAGATGTCTGTGTTGTTTTCTATCAGAATCAGAACCATAATTTTTGTGCGCTCTGTTGTAAAGTATGTGCGCTCACTCGGCAAGGTGTGTGCGCGCGCACACACGCACAGCTTAGAGGGAACAGTGGTCCAGGGAAGTTATTCCACCTCGGAGGTGGAATAACAAATGCATTTCCTCTTGTAATGAACTATAAGAAATGCACATTTTCAAAGCTGACACTTTTGTACCTTTGTTGCCTTAATTTATTTTTCCAGTTGGGTTGGGCCTGGTCTCTCTTTTCCATTTCCTCTTATTGGTTTTCTTTTACGTCCTTTTCCGGTATTTCATTTACATTTTATGTTTTTTGCACACTCCTGTCTTCATCCTTTCCTTCCCTACATCTCTCTCCAAGTTGATCCTTTTGTTTCATATTTTTTTCTCTATTTCTCTTATTTGCCTTTTACCAAACTATATCTTCATTCCATTCCTCTTTCTTCCTCCTTTAGTTTCCCTCTTTTCACCGTTCACCTTCTTACCAGCTTTCTATTTCCTAATCTTACTTCCCTAGTCCTTCCATTCCACATCTGTCTCATTCCTTTGCCAGCATGCTATCTTCCCGCTCTTTCACACTTTCTAGTCCCCCGTTTCCTCTCTCTCTACTCATTCCTTCCCCAGTCTCATCTACCACCACTTGCCTCTCATCCCCTAATCAGCCCCAGCTCGTTCCCTAGCACTCATCCTCTCTCCACCTCCAGGCCCTTTCTTATGTCTTTCCCCCTATCCAGGCTTTCATTTCCCGCTTCACTTCCCCCATTTCAACTCTCTCTCATCTCCTTCAAGGAAGATCTTTCACTCCTTTCCTGTGGCTCTCATCCACTCCATAGCACTCTGTCCTTTTCAATTGCCCCAACCTCTTCCCAACCTTTCAAACCTTCTCCTCTCCCTGTATTTCTGCACTTGGTCTCACGGTCCTAATCATACCCCTCACCTAATCACCTTATCTCCACTGTCCTCCTAATTTCTGGTCAATTTCTGAGTCTTCACTTTTCCTCCAAGCAACCCCAAGTCCCCACACACAATCCTACATAAGCCCTGAGTCGTCCCCCCCCCCCCCCCACCACCTGCCCAACACTTACACTCCAAATATCCAGTCTTTCTTCTGTTTTGCTACCCAGTCTTAGAGTCTCTACCTGTCAGAGTCCCTGCTTTCCCACATCCCAATGTCCCCAGTGCATGTCCTCCTGCCTTCTATTCCCCTTCCTCACCTTCTCCAATATTCATTAACCTTGTCTTTCCTTCTCCTTGCCCCAGCCTGCATTGTTATACCCCCTCCCTCTCAACCTTCCCCTGGTTATGACTTTGCTTCTTCCTCACTCCCCTCAGTATCAGTTCTCCTCTCCCTTCTCACTCCCCCAGCATCTCACTCTTTTTCCTACCCTTACCCCACAGCATTTGCTAGCATCAGCCCCCATTCAGTCCCAGAACCCCAGCCCCTAAATTAGCACCCTTCCAGTCTCAATCCTTCTTCAATCCCATCTCCTAGCCCCACTATCAGCCCATTTCCAATCCTAGAGAGCTCTTGAGCCTCCCCCATCCCCAATAAAGCAGCCACAGGCGCATCTGCTTTTGATCCCACAGCTATGCTGTACTCAAGCTGCCAGCACCGTGTTATTTTTAGCATTTTTGCATAATAAAAATGCCGCAGTGCAGGGCAGGTGGCACTCTGGGAGTGAGCTAGGCTTTCTGCACCCCTACTTTGGTGTGCCCTGAGCCAGTGCCTCACTGACTCACCTCTTAAGCCGGCCCTGCACTTACAGTGTGATAACGATGGCTTGTTTCCCTTTTCTTCCATTGGCAAACTCGGGCATGTCTGTATGGGAGATCTGAATGCAACAGTCATGGTAAAGTGTGTTTCAGCAAGGTAGCACAATGATATGCTGGGTATATTTATTTTCATGAAGAGAGTTTAGCTGTGTCATTGCAGAGGGTGGGAGGATGTGTGTGTGTGTACATGCATGTGTGTGTGTATGTATGTGTCAGGGGGTATGTATATGTATCAGGGATGTGTTTATCAGAGGGGTAAGTGTGTTAGGGATGCGTGTGTCTTGCTCTGTGTGTGTGTGTGTTTGCATGCGTGTGTCGTGTTATAAGTGTATGTGTATATGTGTCAGGGCATGTGTGTGTGTTGGGGTTGCCAACTGGCTCCATATGTGCCCAACAGGCTTGATCTGATCCTGGGGTTTACCTCATTGCATGCAAGGACTTATAATCTTGCTTTTCTTATGGAGTGCAATAGTAAATCAGAACTACATGCCCCTGCATGCAATGGGGTAAACCCAGGACTGGATCAAGCCAGTCAGACGCACTTGGAGCCAGTTGACAAACCTGGTTGGAGTTTGTTGGGGTGTGTGTATGTTGCAGGTAAGTATGCTGAATGTGTTTGTTGGGGGGTGTCAGACTGTATGTGTGTGTGTGTGTGTGTATGTGTGTCTGTGAGGTATTGTTTTTAGTGGTGCATTGTGCCATGTGTGGTGGTGTGTATGGTGTGTGTGTGTTGCATTGTGTATATGTGGTGTTGGGTTGGCATGCTGTGTTGTGTTGGAATGCTGTGTTGTGTTGGTATGATGTTGGTTGTGTTGCGTGTGGTGTGCCATGTGTGTAATGTGTGTGTGGTATGTTGTGTGTATGTCAGTGTGTGTGTTTGTGTGTGTATGTATCAAGTTCTTATGTTTGTCAGAATGTGTGTGTGTGTGTGTGTGTGTATCAGTCTCTTGTGTATGCCAGGATGTTTGTGTGTTTTGTGCATGTGCTGGGGTGTTGTGTATGTTGTCTTGTGTTGTGTGTGGTGTTTGTGTGTGTCATGTGTGTGGTGTTTGGTGTTTATGTGTATCACAGGTGTGTATCACACATATATGTGTAGTGTTTGTGTGTGTCACACATGTGTATGTGAGTGTCACACGTGTGTGTGTGTGTGCGCAAATGTGTATGGACAGACAGACAGACGTATAGAGCTTCCCCAGTAGGCACTATCGCTTAAGAGAAACATGCCCGAGAAAGGAAAACATGAAAATCTTTCATAGTAGTATTCTGCCAGAAAGTCCGTCACAGATTTGACTGTGTAAGCAAAATCTTACTAATCTTAGCTCTCAGTGTTGTGACAGGGAAATATTGTTTTGCTCCCCCATCTTTGTCCACCACATGCAAAAGAACTTGGAAAATTTTGAAGATGCAAAGGAAATGAATCATCAAGTGGAAACAATGTATTCAAGTGAAGGATCAACAGCACAAAGATAAAAATCATTTTTGCCCACATGGAAAATAATGCTTAGAAGCTGTGGCATAAAATTGCCCAAAAAGGAAGGGGACCAAATGACCCCACACTCTAGAGGCGAAGGCAGAGGATGGCAATCGGCAAGCTTACCATAATATGTTTCTGTTGCACTGCCCCCACCTGCCCCTACTGCTTTCTGCTAAAAGATTGTCTGTCCCAGCAGCTGGCACTGCTGGCTGCTGGACCAAAGTCTCGCGATAACAGCCATAAACTGCGGGAGGAAGGCAGTGCGACAAGCAGTTTAAAGTAAGTTTGCCAGTTGCAGAGGGTCCCTCATTAGAACTTACTCCACTGACTACAAGGTAACTAGTAGATAATCTGAATAAGATAATTCAGGCTGTAATTTTAGCGTGTCTGAACTGCTGCAATACATTTTGCTAATGGGGATGTTCACCGTTATGGAAGCCTGGAGAAATGCTTTTGTTTACTTACTGTCGGGTATCTTCAAAGGAGTGTAAACTATTGGAATGAACAGGCATTTCCCTCTTCATCTTACTGCTGCTGAGTTGCAGAAACAAGCACCTTTTAGAATCCTATTCATGCCCTGGAGAAGGTATAGCCACAGACGTCCCCAACAGCAATTTCAGACGTGCAGCACATGTATCTTTATTGACCCGCCCCAGCCATGCCCTCATTTGACATGGGCGTGATTGTGCTGGACATGTGTATCTTTGACATTTATAAAATGGCTCTGGGGACGTCTTTATGATTTGCTTGTCTGTGCCTGCTTTCAGAAATCCAAATCACAAATAGCGCTTCTAAAATCACCCTCATTATGTCCAACTTCATTTGCATTGATAAGCAATGCAAATTGCAGTCTAATTTGCTTTGATTGCCAATAAAAGGGAGTGTTATTTTTAAATTATTATGTTTTGTCTTTAATATTCTGAATGGGCTAGTGCAGGGGTTCTCAACCCTGTCCTCGGGACCCACCTAGCCAGTCGGGTTTTCAGGATAACCACGATGAATATGCATGGGAGATATTTGCATATAATGGAGGCAGTGTATGCAAATCTCTCTCATACATATTCACAGTGGTTATCCTGAAAACCCGACTGGCTAGGTGGGTCCTGAGGACAGGGTTGAGAACCCCTGGGCTAGTGCTTCAGGATATGGTCAACCTTGTGGTGATATCCAGTGAAAAAGAGATCTAGTTTTAATCTATCTTTTTCTTATCCTTTTGTTAAGAATGTTCATTCTAAGCATCCTTTGCTAAATTATTTTCATATAACCCTGGTTATGAAATTCTGAGCAGCCCATAACAGCCGCTACAGCCAAAAATGTATATAGTTACCCTGTTTAACCCTGTATAAAGAACCTGTTTACTGTAAGTCCAGTGAGGCCCTGCCTACACTGGACAAATGCGTTACTTGTAAACTGCACTGATCTCAAATAGCGCGGTATAAAAGAAACATAAATAAATAAATACATTTACTTTCGATATTAAATCTATCTCTAATCTTATTCCATGATGTTAAAACACTTTTCAATAATGATTTTAGTCTTTTGTAGTATCCTTTATTGATCTTTTCTCTCAATAATTCTTCTTGAGTGTTCCTTCCTCTACCCCAAGATATTTATATACGCCTTCCTGTTCAAGGTTCTTGATGTCACAGCCCTCAGCCAGGGAGATGTTTTCCATTTGGCTCAATTTTCCTGTAATGAAAATTGCCTTAGTACATTTGTCAAGGCTAAAAGTCACCTTGATGTCATTAGAAAAGCTTTTCACTACACAGAGTTCTCTGCTAATTGTTGGTCACTGGAACTGTAGAGCTTCAGATGATCTACAAATAGTAAATGGGATGTTACCTCTGGGTTGTTACCTTCTTTAGGATTCAGGCGAAATCCGTATCCCTAAGAGATGATGAGAGTACTCATTGGATTAAATGCCACACAAAACAGGAGTGGTGTTAGGGAATCTCCCTGAAATATTCCTTGCTGGATCTTAATGTTAGGAACGATGTACTGACCATCTTCATACTTCAAAAAGAGTGTGGTTTGTCACATTGTCATTCTGAACTTAATGTACTCTATCAAGCCAGGATTTATTTTATACATTTCAAGGCAATTTGTTATCCCAGAATATGGGATGCTGTCAAAACCTTTCTTATAATCAATCCATGCTATACTGAGATTTCTGCTTTTCTTAGCATTGGCCATGATGGCCTTATTCAACATTAACTGGTCTTTGGTTCCATATGCTCCCCTCTTATTGCCCTTTTGCTCTATTGCCATGATGTTATTGGACTAGATATGATCATATATCCTGTCTGCATCTATCACAGTGAACAGCTTATAGATTGTAGATAAATAAATTGTTGGTCTGTAATTTTGGGGACTGTTACTTGGGTCTCCCTTTGGAAGGAGAAATGTTCTTCCTGTTATAAGTCATTGTGGTATAAAGTCTGGCTCCTTTATTAATATTTTTTTGCAGTTTTCCAAGTCTTGGTGGAATGATGTTAACTGTTTAAGCCAAAAAGTTGGTCACTCCATCTAGGCTAGGGCTCTTCCAGTTTGGACTCATTTTAACCTGCTTTCCAGCTCTTTTGTTGTTACTGCAGGCCATTCCATAGGTTTGATGTTTGCTTTTTTAAAATGTTCCCTTAAGCAGGGTAACTACTGTGCTTTCCTATTGTGCTCTATAGCGTCCTCATATAGTTTTCTCCAGTTTCGGCTTTGGTTGGTGGTGCTTTTACCATATTAATGTTCTTTCCCAGTTCCCTGTAGAATTGTTTTTGGTTCTCTCTAAATAGTTTATTTTGATATCTTTCTTTCCTGTTTTCTTTATATCTTTGCAGTTTTTCTTCTTCTGCTGCTATTTTCAATTTATTGTTGGAATATATACAGTGCACTGCAAAAATATTCATCCCCTCTGTGTTTGTCCTGTTTTGTCGCATTACAACCTGGAATTAAAATGGACTTTTGGGGGTTAGCACCACATGATATACATAACATGCCTACGACTTTGAAAATACAAAACATCCTTTATTGTGACACAAACAATAATTAAGACAAAAAACAAAAACTGAAAGTGGGAGTGTGCATATGTATTCACCCCCAAAGTCAGTACATTGTAGAGCCACCTTTTGCTGCAATTACAACTGCAAGTCTCTTGGGATATATCTCTAATAGCTTAGCACATCAAGCCAATGGGACTTTTACCCATTCCTTAAGGCAAAACTGCTCTGACCCCTTCAAGTTAGATGGGCTGCGTTGGTGTACAGCAATCTTCAAGTAATGCTACAGATTCTCAATTGGATTGAGATCTGGGCTTTGACTAGGCCATTCCAAGACATTTAAATGTTTCTCTTTAAATCAGCTTTAGCAGTATGTTTAGGGTCATTACCCTGCTGGAAGCTGAACCTTCGTCCCAGTCCCATTCTCAAATCTCTGGCAGACTGAAACAGGTTTTCCTCAAGAACTGCCCTGTATTTAGTGCCATCCATTGTTCCTTCAATCCTGACCAGTTTTCCTGTCCCTGCCAATGAAAAACATCCCCACAGCATGATGCTGACACACCATGTTTCACTTTGAGAATGGTGTTCTCAGGATGATGGGAAGTGTTGGGTTTATGCCACACATGGCAATTACCATGATGGCCAAAAAGTTCAATTTCGTCTCATCTGACCAGAGAACCTTCTTCCATGTGTTGGGGGGGGGGGGGGTCCGCCACATGCTGTTGTGCAAACTCCAAATGTGTTTTCTTATTTCTTTCTTTAAGCAATGGCTTTTTTCTGGCCACTCTTCCATAAAGCCCTACTCTGTGGAGTTTATGGCTTAAAGTGGTCCTATGGACAGATACCCCCATCTCCGCAGTGGATCTTTGCAACTCCTTCAGTGTTATCCTTGGTGTCTTTTTAGCATCTCTGATTAATGCCCTCCTTGCGCAGTCTGTGAGTTTTGGTGGGCGGCCTTCTCTTGTCAGGTTTGTAGTGGTGTCATATTCGTTCTATTTTGTTATAATGGATTTAATGGTGCTCCATGGGATATTCAGAATTTGGAATATATTTTTTATAACTCTGATCTCCACAACTTTGTCTCTGACCTGCTTGGAGTGCTCCTTGGTCTTCATGTTGCTTGCTTAGTGGTGTTGCAGAGTCAGGGGCCTTTCAGAACAGGTATATTTATACAGGCATCATATGACAGATCATGTGACACTGATTGCACACAGGTGGACCCTAATCAACAAATTATGTGACTTATGAGGTTAATTAGTTTTATTTAGAGGTTTCATAGCAAAAGGAATGAATACATACGCACTCAAAACTTTTCAGCTTTTACTTGCTTTTTTTATATATATACAAGATATTTTATTGTCATTTCACTTCACCAGTTTGGACTATATTGTTAGGTCCATTACCTAACATCCAAATGAACCTCCATTTTCATTCCAGGTTGTAAGTAATGCGACAAAACAGGACAAAAAGCAAGGGGATGAATACTTTCACAACACACTGTAAATTGAAGGTCTTCTTCTGTTAATGCAGCATATTTCAGCTTGATGTTTTTTATCTTTCTCAATATCTTTGATTTCTTAATCCTTTTAGATACCTGTCTATTAGGGATATCTCTGCATGCAGTGATTTTATTTTTCCTTTGAAGTACTTTTTCCAAGAAGGAACTGTTATTGTTCTTTTTCTATAAGATATGTCATACTGGGTCAAACAAAAGGTCCATCAAGCCTAGAATACTGCTTACAACAGTGGCCATTCCAGGTCTCAAGTACCTGCCGGGTTTCCAGAGGTATACACATTCCATGCTGCTTGTCCCAGGGGTAAGAAGTGGATTTCCCAGTCCTCTTTAATAATGGTTTATGGACTTTTCTTCCAGGAACTTGTCCAAAACTGTTTTGAACCCAGCTACACTAAAAGCATTTCCAGAAATGAATTCCAGAGTTTGATTACGTGCTGAGTGAAAAAATCTTTTCTCCGATTAGTCTTAAATGTGACACATTTCAGCTTCATTGCGTGTCCCTTAGGGGTATGTTTACTAAAAGCCGCACAATTGCGTGCCGCACAATAGCGCACGGAAACGCGGCACTAAAACGCTCAGAAATGCTCTTAAACGCCCCGCAAAAGTGCGCGTGGGCCCCGCACAATTGCGCGCCGCACCAACGCACCCCGCACAAGTACCCGGCCCGCAAATGTCCGATAGAGGCGTGGAAAGGCATTCTGAGGGCGGAGGAAGGCTCCCGAGGGGCGGAGAGACGGGGTCAATGGGCGGGGAAGGGGAGGGGAGAGGCTCCCCGCACATGATCGGGGCCGAATTCACAGGTTAAAAATAGCGCGAGTGAAACACACACGGTAGAGGGCATTTAAAGGGAAGAGAAACCATTTCGCGTCAGCAATGTACAGGGAAACCGGGGAAACCTGCAAAACGTGAGCAGTGTGATACATGTGCACAGAACAAAAGTGCAAATAAAGATAGAAAAAGACCCAAACAAACATATTAAAAATAGGAAGGCAGCTGGGGAACCCCGATAATAATGGGCAAACATCAGAAACACACCCAGGAAAGCTCAAAGAAAATGAAATGAAGGTTGGAAGGGGCTACGGAGGGGAGACCCTTCCAAAAACCATTTCCTTGTTTCTGAGCCTTCCTGGGAGTGTTTGCTATGGTTGCCCATTAATATCACTGTTGCCCAGCTTGGTTATATTTATCCCCAGTTGTTCGTGGTCGGTTGAGGGGTGTATTTGCAGTTATGTCACCAGACATGGTGACGGAGCGCACAGTACAAATGTGCAGAGCAGGGTTTTTGACTCTGTTGGTCAGGTTTCCCACCCCCAGGGACTGCACTATCACTGTGGCCACAATGTGGTGCAGCAGACAGAGGCAGTACCTCTAGGACCAGAGGGTCACAGGTTCAAATCCAAGCTGGGGCTCCTGCCAACCCAGTCCCCATATTTTACCCACCACTAAACAGAGATAGTACAGACACTCCTTTATTGCAGAGAACATAAGCATGGTTCACACACCCATTTTGTACCCAACACCGCACACACACCATAACAATGGGCATTACCGACAGCCGAGTCCCACAAATGCAGTCCTGGAGTGCCACAACGCAATCAGGTCATATGCTTTTCCAAGATACGGACATGCCAGCATGTTGGCGGTAGGGTACAGGTGGTGGAGGGGGCAGTGGCTGCTAGCCACAGAAGACAGTGGCCGAGCCATGTGCAGGCTGGCACGTCCACTGCAACATAGGCCCTGTCGGATGTACAGTCATGGACTTCCCAGGGAATTCAGCACATCTGTGGCAACACAGTGGTGCAGTGCACACAGACAGTGTGTGCAGGAACAAAAGGTCACAGGTTCAAAGCCCAGCTGGGGCTACTACCAATCCTGTCCACATATTGTCCCCACAACTAAACCATGTTAGTAAGGGCAATCCTTTATTGCTGGGGACATACGCATTGGTCATACGCCATCTTTTACACCACCAAGCACAGACACCATGACCAGGGGCATTACCTAGAGCAGAGTCTCACAAATGCAGTCCTGGAGGACCACACACCATTCAGGTTCCATGCTGCCACACATACAAATAACTGTGCTGTATATCTATGCACCACCCCCATGGCATGTAGATGTAGCTCATGCATATTCATGAGGGACAGCAGGAAACCCCAACCAGGGTATATAGAATGTGTCACATTCCTCCTCGATTCTCACCACCACCAAAAAGTTGTCTAATAGACAATTTTTTGGTGGTGGTGAGAAGTGAGGAGGACTGTGACAAATTCTATCTAACCTTTTTGATGTCTTGGACATCTGCACCTTGTCCACTCACAATCTTAAATGACAGAGGTGTAAGGCAGGGGTCTCCAGATCCAGCCCTGGAGGGCCACAAACCAGTCAGGTTGGCAGGATATCTCTAATGCATATATATCTCATACATATTCATTAGAGATATCCCGAAAACCTGACTGGTCTGCGGCCCTCCAGGACCAAGTTTGCCCACCCCTGGTCTATACAGTGTGTGTTGGCTGCAAACACTGTCCACAGCCCACAGTGCCAGCACTGTTGCCAGTTTTGGCCTGATGATGTGCATAATGAGCAGCAAGGTACCATGGGTATAGCTCAGACAGGGTGGGCTGGCCAGGATGCATCTGCACAGGGCATAGGGCACTGGCAGGGACATTGTAGTGGCCGTCCACCACCTCCACAGACAGGGTGACCTCTGTATGTGCTGCTGGGCTTTCACTCCACCCTGACTGTGCAGTGACGGCAGCATGGCTAGGCACCCCCATAGTGCTTCATAGCATTTCCCTCATGTGATATATATGGGTCACCTGTTGGGGCCTAGTCACTGATGTATCTGCTTGGGTGTGTTGCCATCCCAGTTGTGGGTGCATGCATTTCCAGCGGGACTAACCAGCAGACTGTTCACAGCTGGTATGTGCCCTGCTGGAGTGCTGTGCAGTGGCTGATGGCTTGATGCAGGGGAATATCAGATGGTGGTGGGGTGCATCTTAGCATATCCAGGCCTACTGTCTGTCTGATATTGTGGTTTGGGTGTGTGTGGGGCTGCTTGGACTGCCCTGTAGGGTGTCTGTTCCCCAACATGGCTGGGGTTGATGGTCCACTCTACTGCCAACATTGCGGGGGGGGGGGGAAGAGAGATCTGTTGACGGGAGACCCTGTTTGCCACCCTCGGGGGGTGGTGGTACATGGCCCACCTGGGGGTCCGTGGGGGTTCCCCTGACTGAGACAGACAGAGATATCCAAGGTGTTCCATGCAGAAACTACCTATCTGACAGATTACGACTGTTTTAGAGCTCTGCCATGGCCTCTCTCAGTCATGGAGGGTGCTGTGGACCTGGTCCAGGGCGCCTCATCGCACACTCAGGGTGAGCACAGTTCCCGCACAATGTGACTGTGTGTAGCTACTCTGTGCCAGTTAATCACCCGGTCAGTACCTCCTACCTGGCCAAGGTGCTGTGTGGGTGCACACGGACACGTCCCCCTACCAGGCCGGGGAGCTGTTGGGGTGCATTCCCCATCTTGTGTTCATCTGTGGACAGCTGATTTGCATGTGCAGTGCATCATGGGTATGGGTGGCCTAACCCTATCCTGGTTACCACAGCAGACTGTCTGTGTGGTGACATGCAGGCTCTCTGCAGCCAGCCAGGGGCTTGCTGGCAGCTATATAGCTGTAGCCCAATGGTTACTTCACTGCCTGTGGAGCCAGAGGTAATGGGTTCAAGCCCACAGTGGGGTTATTTGATAGGGTTGTCCAAAGCTTTTTTTAGATTTAATGTACATATGTTGCTGCCATCAAACACACCCTCAGTGTACTGTACCCATAAGGTGCCTCTGAGGGTGCTTTATAGGGCGCCCTATAGGGCACCTTATGGTTGCTGTCCATATAAGGTGCACTATACCTTATCCTGTGATGCAACATATATGGTGCCCTATAGGGGACATTCTAGGGTGCCTTGGCGGACAGTGAACTTTAACATGTGCCTTATGGGCCGCCTTATGTTAACACGCTTTGTGAGTGCGTTTGCTAGTAGTGATAACTGAAATAAAAATAAATTGCCCCCTACAGCACTCATCCCCATAATATGCACTGCCTCAGTGAGCCTTCTTCATTGGGTACTGTGGGGGATTGAACCCCTGATCCCTGCACCATTGGTCAGTGTCTTAATCATTGTGCTGTGGCTCTGGTCCTGTGCTTGGGCATCAGCGCACTGCCTTATGCCGCCCAAATTTAATATGCCTCCTAAAGCACCTTTACCCATTAAAATTAATGCCTCAGCCAGCCCTTTTTGTTGCACACACTGGGGAATTGAACCCATGACAGCTGCACCAGCTGCCAGTGTCTTAACCATTGTACTATGACTCTGTTCCTTTGTGTGTGCATATCAGGGCGCCACTTAGCCTTCCCACACACTATTTTGCACGGCGCACATTAGCGCGCCGCGCAAATATGCGATCGCTTACTCCCGTTTTTTTTCTTTTTCTGCCTGACCCGCCCACTCCTTATATGGCACAGGCACACTACCGCGGCCCCGCACGTTAGGAATGTTTAGTAAACATGCCCCTTAGTCTTTCTACTTTTTGATGGAGTAAACAACCCATCCACTTCATTCAGGTCTATAATTCAGGTCTATAATTATTTTATAGACCTCTATCATATCTCCTCTCAGCCATCTATTTTCCAAGTTGAAGAGCCCTAACCTTTTAAACCTTTCTTCATAGGGGTATCTTCCCATCCCCTTTACCATTTTGGTTGCTCTTCTCGGTACCTTTTCCAGTTCTGCTATATCCTTATTGAGACATGGTGACCAGAATTGCATACAATATTCAAGGTACGGTCGCACCATGGAACAATACAGAGGCATTATAATATCCTGTTTTCTTGTTTTCCTTTCCTTATGATTCCTAGCATTCTATTTGCTTTCTTAGCTGCAGCTGCACACTGGGCCGAGGGTTTCAACATACTATCCACGATGACACCCAGATGCTTTTCTTGAGTGGTGATTCCTAAAATGGAACCTTGCATCGTGTAACTGTAGTTTGGGATGTTCTTCCCTAAGTGCATAACTTTGCACTTGTCCACATTAAATTTCATCTGCCATTTGGATGCCCAGTCTCCTAATTTTTTTCTAGCCCTACATTTTAGTTGGTACTATTCAGTAATAATTCTAGCTGAACAATATTGAATTTATTTCTGTGATGTCAGTAAATGGTCCCTTTATAAAGGTTATGGCCTTATTCATCTTATATATCATGCTTTTAACCTTAGGTGTTAAATTTAACTTGGGTAATCTTGCACTTGCCGCATATTCATCTTTTTACATATGGACTTGGAGTTTGTTAATTCCTCCATCTCTGGATCTTTCTCCTCCCTTTCATCTTCCTCTTCAGTTGAATTCTGCACTTGTCCTTTGTTGATCTCACTCTTTCACATTTCTAGATCTCTAAGCTCCATCTCCATCTCAACTGCTCTTTCTTCTGGTCCTCTCACTAGGTGTCCTCCTCCTCCCTCCTTGAAGTACTACAAATGGGGACTGCCACTTCTGGAGAGAGGTCTGCAATTGTAAGTATTTACTTCTGGGAATTTTTCTAAATCTTGGGGAAAAAGGAATTCTTTAGATTAAAGCTGACTAATCTGTGTTGTTGTTAAGTGCCGTCGAGTCGGAGTCGACTCATGGCGACCCTCTGGATAGCTATCCTAAATTGTGTTCGGTCTTCAGTCAGGCGGCTCATTGTTGACAGATTGGTACCTGTAGCTGCTGTTATTGTATCAATCCATCTCATTGCTGGCCTTCCTATTTTGCGTTGACCTTCTATCTTGCCAAGCATAATGTCTTTCTCTAATGATCTCTCTCTTCGCATGATGTGTCCAAAGTATGAAAGTCGAAGTCTTGTCATCTGAGCTTCTAAAGAAAGCTTAGGTTTGATCTCCTCTAGTACCGACTGGTTTGTTCTTCGGGCAGTCCATAGTATACATAGTATTCGCCGCCAGCACCATAATTCAAAGGCATCAATTTTCTTCCTATCTGTCTTTTTCACTGTCCAGCTTTCACATCCATATGATGTTATTGAAAATACCATGGCTTGAACAAGTCAAATCTTTGTATGGAGAGAGACATCTCTGCTCTTGAGAATCTTATCTAGGTCTTTCATAGCCATTCTGCCAAGAGCAATGCGTCGTCTGATTTCTTGACTGCTTGTTGCTTCTTTATTGATAGTTGATCCAAGTAGGTTAAAGTTGTTCACAATTTCAATTTCTTCTCCTTCAATGATGAACCTGTTGATTATGCCAGTTGTCATGATCTTTGTCTTCTTTACATTAAGGTGCAGGCCCATTTTGAGACTATGTTCTTTCAATGTGAGAAGCAAATGTTTCAGATCATCTTCACTTTCAACCAGTAATGTGGTATCATCAGCATAGCGAAGGTTGTTGATGAGTCTTCCACCAATCTTCACACCTCTGTTGTCTTCATACAATCCTGCTTCTCTGATGATTTGTTCTGCATATAAATTAAACAGGTAGGGGGAAAGTATGCAGCCTTGTCTTACACCTTTGCTTATTTTAAACCATTCTGTTTCTCCTTGTTCCGTTCGAACTGTTGCTTCTTGATCAATGTACAGATTGCGCAAGAGAACGATCAGGTGTTCTGGTATACCCATGCTTCTTAATGTGGCCCAGAGTTTCTCATGGTTTACACAGTCAAAAGCCTTGCTATAGTCGATAAAGCACAAATAGATATCCTTTTGGTATTCTTTAGTCTTTTCAAGGATCCATCTCACATCTGCAATGATGTCTCTCGTTCCTTGCCCTTTCCTGAACCCTGCTTGCACTTCAGGTAGTTCTTGTTCCAGGTATGATTGTAGTCTCTTTTGAATAATCTTCAGTAGAATCTTGCTGGCATGTGGGATCAGAGCGATTGTGCGATAATTTCCACAGTCAGTTGAATCACCTTTCTTTAGTATTGGTATAAACACAGATCTTTTCCAGTCAGTTGGCCATGATGTTGTCTTCCATATTTCTTGGCAGAGCCTTGTGAGTACGGTAACAGCTGCATCAGATTGCTGCCATCCTTCTATGGGAATGCTATCAATGCCTGGTGCTTTGTTCTTTGATAAGGCTTTCAATGCTGCTTCAACTTCTTCTTTCATCACCAGTGGTTCCCGATCATAAGGTACAGGTTGAAACGGCTGTTGGTCCACTTGATCTTTATCATATAAAAACTCTGTATATTCCTTCCAACATTTCTTGATCTTCTCAGCATCATTCAACATAGAACCTTGAGCATCTTGTAACATTCCAATTCGAGGCTGGAACTTTTTCTTTAACTCTCGTAGCTTTAGGAAAGCCGATCTTGTTCTTCCTCTAATAGTTTCTGCTTCTATTTCCTTGCAAGTATCATTGTAGTACTTTTCCTTGTCCTGTCTTGCTGCACGTTGGAAATCTCTGAGTTCTGCGACTGTCTTTCTTTCTCCTCTGGCTTTAGCTTCTCTGCGTTTCTGGGCAATTTTCAGTTTCTTCCGTCATCCATTTTGGCCGTTTTTGCTTTTTCACCTTTTGTAGAGACTTCTCGCTTTCTTCCAACACAACCTTCTTGATGTCATTCCATAACTCTTCTGGAGCTCTGTCATTTGTATCTAAAGCAGCAAATCGATTTTGCAGGCAGTCTTTAAATTCCAGTGGTATATTCTCAAGGTCATATTTTGCTGCATTCATGAGTGGTTTGCTCTTTTTCAACTTTTGCATACTAGTAGTTGATGATCTGTACCACAGTCAGCTCCAGGTTTTGTCTTTGTTGATGTTACAGAGCTTTTCAAAAACCCAGTGTAATTGTTAAATCAGTCAGTGCCTAGTAGCAGCAAAGAGCTTTCAGTTTAAATTTAAAACACAGCAGAGAGCTTTATCGTTACATTTAGTACCCAAGACTCCCTCTATCCAAGCAAGGGCTGTGGGACTCCCCCTGGAAATTGGTCACAGGTTACCTTAGAAGCACAGGACAGGGTACTGTGTAGCAGCCAGCTTTTAATAAGTCTTCTTTCCCTCCCTCCCTCCCAAAGGCCCACCCACCCCTTGGATAATCATAGTTTTATAGGTGCTTAAACCTCTTAAAGGAAAGGAGGTGCCATATTCACTCTCAGGTGCAGCTGTTTATCCTCATCAGTCATACATTAAGGTCCTGAGATTAATTAAGCTTCAGGTGAACAAAGTCCATTAAACATATTAGGTATAGTTTTTTTTATTAGTATAAGTATCCCCAGCAACCCTTAGTAAGTAAAGAACTTAAATATCTAAACACAACCCTAAAACTAAATTTCAGACAGCAGTCCAGCAGCTAGATGGGGGTTTCCAGTCTTTTGCATTGAGTGTCACATGTATGATTTTCTCCCAGTTGGTGAGGGGTCTTACGTGTGCACTAGGTGCAAGGAGCTCTTTGCTCTCAGGGAATGAGTCCGATCTCTGGAGGCTAGAGTAGCAGACTTGGAGGAGATAAGGAAGACAGAGAGGTACAAAGACGAGCCCTACAGGGATATAGTCCTGAAGTCCAACCTCCAGGCTGGCAGCATCCTTGTTGCCATGGAGGAGAGAGGTCACGTGACAGGAGAGTATTACCCTGGTGTGGCGGGAAGTGATCCTGTAGCTAGGACCTGTCCTCCTGGTGGTGTAAAACCCTCTCACACCGAGGAAGTTTCTCCAGGGCAATGGGCCCATGAGGGAAGGGTTAGGACAGCCATTATAGTTGGTGATTCGATCATTAGGCATGTAGATAGCTGGGTGGCTGGTGGACATGAGGATCGCCTGGTAACATGCCTGCCTGGTGCGTGGTAGCGGACTTCACGCGCCACCTAGACAAGGTCTTAGGATAGTGCTGGGGAGGAGTTTGCTGTCTTGGTACATGTCAGTACCGATGACATAGGAAAATGTGGTAGGGAGGTTCTGGAGGCTAACTTTAGACTTTTAGGTAGGAAGTTGAAATCCAGAACTTCCAGGGTAGCATTTTTTGAAATGCTTCCTGTTCCACACGCAGGATCCAAAAGGCAGGCAGAGCTCCGTAGTCTCAATGCATGGATGAGAGGATGGTGCAAGGATGAGGGTTTTGGATTTGTTAGGAACTGGGGAACATTCTGGGGAAAGGAGGGGCTCTTCCGAAGGGATGGGCTTCACCTTAAGCGGGATGGAACCATGCTGCTGGAATTTGATGTGAAAGCCGCCTTGATTTTAGGATAAGGAGGGATACAAATCCATTTAAATAAATAAAATAAATTAACCTTTAAAAAGGAGATAGAGCAGCTTTTAAACTAGATAATAGGGGAGAACCGACAGTCTCCCAAGCGTGCATGGTTCAGAACAATGTATCCTTGAAGGATACTGCCAAAAGAATGAAGTTAGGGCATATCAGCAGAGAAGTTCCAATAAAGACAAAAGTAGCCCAGATATAAAAAGGGGAAGGCGAAGGCAGTGGGGGTGTACTATCGACCGCCTGGCCAGAATGAACAAATAGTTGATGAAATGCTCAAATAAATCAGGGAAGCTAACGAAAGTTACAGCACAGTAATAATAATTGGTGATTTCAATTACCCCGGTATTGACTGGGTCAGTGTCACGTTCACAAGCACAATGCCCGAAGCCACTTGCCTCTAGTGGTCGAGGGGTGTGGTGTTGAGGATTCCTTCTTCTATCAGCTCCTAGCAGCCTATTTCTTCATGTTGGCTTCTGGGAAGTGTACTGCTAAAATATGTTGGTGCTTTAAGTAGAAGGTTTGTAGTTGAGGTAACCGAGGGTAAGGCTTGTAACAGAAAGTTTATTTCCATAACACAAAACACAGCAGGTTCAAGGTATCATTTACAGGATTACAACTGTAGGATTTACTTAAGGTACAGCAAATAATGGCAAACAAACCAAAAGAACTCAGAAATGGCTTTTTAAAGTCCTCTTACTTGCAGAAGCAATTGCCTTTAGAAACTAGGCTGCCACTTTCCTGTTATTCAGGCTTAATTCTTCTACAGCAGTTTGGTTTCTGCCAGCCTCAAAAAAACCTCTCTAGGCTGCATTTCTATGTGAAACCAAACTTAGAACAAAACAAACATTCCAAGCTGTTATCAAAACTCTTAGCAGGCTTTTCATATAGGAGAGGAGCAAGCAAAAACTCTTATAGCAGCTAACTTGGCTTTTCTTGCCGTTGCACAGTTCAAACACAGGTGACAAACAAGCATGAATCAGAGCTTCCTGATCAGGCTTACGTTGCAGTAAATTTCCCTTTTATTTCAAATCATTTTTATTAATTTCGCAAATATAACCAAGATAACACAACAGAACACAACACGGCAGGGCAGCAGAGTAAAACATAGCATAATCTAGAGAACACCCACCTCCTGAAACAATATCCAAAACCCCCTAACTGGCTATTACAAACAGGGTGCCATCTACATGCTGCTGAACAGTAAACATCAAACAAGTTGACACTGGCAATACTATTTCCCCACGCCCCTCCACCCCCATCCCAGCCCTCCCTCGCTTCCCTTCCCCCTCCCTCGCAACCCCCCTCCCCACTCCCTCCCCACCCCCTTCTACAGATGCACCTCCTCTCCCTCCCCCTCCCCCTTGAACACAAACTGCAACCTGATAACAGGCAGCGTCCATCCACTCATGCGTTCATCCAGTCAGACAGCCCGTTCAAATAGTCATCTCGCAGATCATCCACCCGTCCTCCCCCAACAAGACTCAATCAGCCGGCTCTAGGTATTCCTCCTCATCTGCCCCAATAGTCTCCAAAGTAGAACCCCCATTCACTCCTCACTAGATTTTTCCAAATTCCACCTGTTTCTTGCCCCCCAGAATCTGGTCTGAACGTTGCTCCAGGCCATTTAACTCTAGCATGCCACGGCATGGGTTCTGACTCACCGACCTGATCAGACTGCTCAGCTGACAACCTCTCTGGTGATCTGAAAGCTTCTCCACTTCCTGGTCCCCACCTCTGTTGCCAACCTGTTGCAGGGAATTCAGCTCTCTCAGCTCTGGGTAGCTCAGCTCTTCTCCAAGAATCCACTCCTTCTCTCTGCTTCTGTCTCAGCTGCTCTCCCGGCTGCTCTCCTTCTCGTCTCCCTCCTTCTCGTCTCTCCCCCTCTGCATAATCTAACCCAGGCTTATACCTCCAGGGTTTTAACCCCACCTCTTTCTTTCCCAGGTGTTGGTAATCCCTCTGCCTTCTGATATTAGAATGATCAGTGCACTTTTTAAAGTAAGGGCTTTGATCCTCATACTTGCAATCCCTCTTTCTTACTTTATCAGTCATTGGCTGAAACCTGTTCCAGCTGGGGGTTTTCTGTCTTTGAAACCTGGCTGTGGCTTTCTCTCCCTGCACTCCTAGAAGGGGACCCTTAATTAGGGTGAATTTGTTATGCTTCTCCCCTCCCCCACTCTCAGGATAGCTGATTTTGCCACATACCCCCCTGCTTAAGATATTACTGGCTGTTGGAAGTGATTGGGGTTCCTCCAAACAGTCGGTAATTCGGGATAAAGCATCTTCATTTTGGTGTAGTCTTCCCGCCCGATGCTCCACTCTGAAGTCGAAAGCTTGCAGGGCCATGTACCACCTAGTTAGCCTTGCATTATGGTTTTTCATCTGCTGAAGCCACTTCAAGGGTGCATGGTCTGTGATGAGTAAGAACTTCCAGCCTGTAAGATAGAATCAGAGAGCGTCCACTGCCCACTTAATAGCAAGACACTCTTTCTCTATGGTGGAATAGTTGCGCTCCGCGGGGGATAACCTTTTGCTCAGGAACATTACTGGGTGTTCCTCCCCTTTATACTTCTGAGATAGGACCACACCTAGACCTGCTTCTGAGGCATCCGTTTGCACCATGAAAGGTTGTGTGAAGTCCATACCACACAATACTGGAGCCATGCAAAGCCTCTCTTTTAACCAGTTGAAGGCCCTCTCAGCTTCCGGGGTCCAATTAAGACGGTTCGGATAGTTTTTCTTCAACATATCAGTGAATATAGAACTCTCCTCTGCAAAGCGGGGTAGGAACCTCCTATAGTAACCTACCAGGCCCAGAAAAACTTCTCAAGTGTTTCTTTGTTATTGGCCTGGGGAAATTCCTGATACTTTCCACCTTGTCGATTAAGGGCTTGACCTTTCCGCATCCAATCATATGCCCCAGGTACTTTACCTCCCATCTGGCAAAGGCGCATTTGCTCGGGTTCAATGTGAGGCCCGCCTGCCTCATAGACTGGAGGACGGCTTCAATCCTTGGAAGGTGCTCTTCCCAGGTGCGACTGTAGATAACGATGTCATCCATATAGGCAGCAGCATATTCTTGGTGCGGGAGCAGGACTTGATCTACCAGTCTGGCAATTCACTGCGGCACCATGGAGTCCGAAGGGCATCCTCTTAAATTGAAATAGCCCAACTGGGGTGCCCGAGACTCCCTGGTCAGGGGAATCTGCCAATACCCTTTTGTCATGTCCAATGTGGTCAAAAACTGGGCTTGTCCCAAGCGATCCAGTAGCTCTTCTATCCTGGGCATTGGGTATGCATCAAACACCGAGATGGCATTTACTTGTCTAAAATCAATGCAAAACCATAAAGTGCCATCTGGCTTTGGAACAAGCACTATTGGACTGCACCACGGGCTTCTTGACTCCTCGATGACTCCCATCTCTACCATTTCGTGTACCTGTGCAATTACTTCCTCTTTCTTAGCCTCCGGTAACCGGTATGGTCGTTGTCGAATCACCTTCCCTGGTGTGGTTATAACCTCATGGGCAACCAGTCGGGTTTCGCCAGGGACCGGCGTCAGGACATCTGGAAACCACTGTAACAGATTGGCCAACTCCTGCCTTTGGACCAAGGACAATTCTTCACCCACCTGGGGCTCCTGATGTTTCCTCCACTCTGTTACTTGTGGACCCAAATCCTCCTTCTCAGCTTCCTCTCTTCTCTCTTCCGAGGTGGCTGCCAGGGCTTCCAGCCCGGCCCGTCCGGTGGATCCAAATCCGCAAGCTCCTCGTTCTGTGGGAGTTAACACGGGGACCTCTTCCAGTGGGGGAAACCCACCCTTTCACATAGCTGGGCAATCCGGTCTCCAACCTTAACAGGAAAGTCTTCCTTACCAAAGTTAAACAACAATACCTTCACAGTACCTCTATAGTCAGGGTCAATTACACCTGCACCGACATCCAGGAAGTGTTTTACTGCCAGGCCCGAGCTAGGGGCTATTCATCCATAACAGCCAATAGGGATCTCCAATTGTAGGCCGATATCAATAAGGGCCTTTCCATGACTGGACACCACCTCATTCACAGCACTACACAAATCATATCCCGCGGCTTGCGGGGATGCCCTCCTAGGACTCATGGCCTTTTCGGAAACTTTACAATATTTTAATGTGAACTTCTGTTTAACCTGGAGATCTCCTCCCATTGACTTTTCAGTTGGTTTTCTGGGATTCCCAAACAAAGGGCCAGGGACCACTGTTACCATCCCTCCTGCCTTTTGCTCAAGGCCTTTCTCTAGCCCTTTCCTAAACTGGGGCCAATCCCTTCTTAACACTAGGTTGTGGGGAAGCTTTGGTACCACAGCCACGGGAATACTTTTTTCACCCCTAACCCTTTTATCTCCAATGTATACACGGGGTAACAAGAGGCAGCACTGTGGATGCAACGGATCTGGACATGACCTTCTGGTCTCCTCTGGACATATTTTGCTTGGGCCTCAATGGCCTGCCAAAGCCTCTGGGATACCATACTTTGGTCAGCCCCAGAGTCAAGCAAAGCATTGGTAGGGATCCCCTGTATAATCACACTTAGGAGAAAACCCTCTCCAAGAGACTTCACACTTGTACCAACCAACCCAGTACAAGCCTTGCATCCTCTTTGTAAGTGTCCCATCTCCCCACAATGAAAACACTTCTTTTTAGGCCACTTTTCCTGCTGAGCAGGCACATAGGTTTCCACAAAGCTTGTTTTATCTCCCTGTTTAATTTCTGATGAACTAAAATTGGCTTCAGCCTTCACTTTTGGAGCGCCCCCTTTTGGCTGACGCGCTAACTCAGCTTCCATGTAGCGCTCAGTTAACAGAGTTGCCTCTTTGTGCTCTGGCAGTTTTGTTGAATCAGAAATGATTGTATTTCCCTTGGCACTGCTGCCATAAACTGCTCCAATACTATCACATCTAATACCATATCCATATTTTTCCCATCTGGGGTCAGCCACTTTAATGCCAGGCACCAAATCCTTTGGCTTAATGCCTTCGGAGTTTCTCCAGCCTTAAGGGTTGTGGCTCGGAACATCCTGTGATATACACTTTTTGTCAACCCCAAACGGTTTCTAATAGCCGTTTTTACAGTATCATAGTCCAGGGCTTGGGCAGCTGGAATAGCCCTATATGCAGCCAGTGCTTCCCCTGTTAAAGAGGTCGCTAAACGTACTGCCCATTGGCTAGCTGGCCATCCCACAGCTTGTGCTACTCTTTCAAATGATTCTAAAAAGTCATCTATATCGTCCTCAGATAAAAGCTTGCCAAAATTAAAGGCCCCACTTGTGGGTGGGCCTACCAGCCTGTCCATTTGAAGAACTGATGGTCCTGCTGGTACCGGCTCTCCTCCAGTTTCTTGCCTTTTGGATGCAACCAGGGCAGCCACTAAGTCCAAGACAGGTAGCTGTGGCTCCCTGATAGCTGCAACTGCTCTCTCCTGAGCTTGCTGTGCCAACTCTTGCTGGCGCTTGAACTGCGTTGCCATCCATTGAATTAACTCCTTGGACTCCATCTTCAAGGATACCTGCAAGAAAAACACAAGACACCAAGGGCAGCACCACTCAAGTCTCCTTGTCTCCTTGTCCCCTTTGCCTCAAAAGCATTCACTATATATATTTTTTTCTTTATCCGAGCCAACCCCCACCTGGGTACGCTTTATCTGACTCAGGTGTTGACTCTTGCTTCCAAAGGGTAGTCTTTATGATGCTTCACGGCTGGCCTGCTCTGCCCTCCAGCTGACTCCACTGGTGAATCCACCTGAAGCTCCAGCAGTCGTCCGTGCTGTGTACCTTATTGCTGTATATCCTTTTTATAACCTGAAGGCAAAATCCGAAAAACTACACCACTGTCACAAGCACAACGCCTGAAGCCACTTGCCTCTAGTGGTCGAGGGGTGTGGTGGTTGAGGATTCCTTCTTCTATCAGCTCCTAGCAGCCTATTTCTTGGTGTTGGCTTCTGGAAAGTGTAGTACTGCTAAAATATGTTGGTGCTTTAAGTAGAAGGTTTGTAGTTGAGGTAACCGAGGGTAAGGCTTGTAACAGAAAGTTTATTTCCATAACACAAAACACAGCAGGTTCAAGGTATCATTTACAGGATTACAACTGTAGGATTTGCTTAAGGTACAGCAAATAATGGCAAACAAACCAAAAGAACTCAGAAATGGCTTTTTAAAGTCCTCTTACTTGCAGAAGCAATTGCCTTTAGAAACTAGGCTGCCACTTTCCTGTTTAGTCCTTGTTAATCAGAGCATAAAGAAAAATTCAGGCTTAATTCTTCTACAGCAGTTTGGTTTCTGCCAGCCTCACAAAACCTCTCTAGGCTGCATTTCTATGTGAAACCAAACTTAGAACAAAACAAACATTCCAAGCTGTTATCAAAACTCTTAGCAGGCTTTTCATATAGGAGAGGAGCAAGCAAAAACTCTTATAGCAGCTAACTTGGTTTTTCTTGCCGTTGCACAGTTCAAACACAGGTGACAAACAAGCATGAATCAGAGCTTCCTGATCAGGCTTACGTTGCAGTAAATTTCCCTTTTAAAACAGACAGGAATTTACCTCCACACTGCTTCTGCCATATGGTTAACTTCCAAGGAGAATTACTTCTTTCAGGGCTAGCTTTTCCTCAAGACCTCCTGTCTAGAGGTTGGCATAGAGAGAAATCCATAAAGCAATCTTCTTCCCCCAACTCTGACACTGGTTCTCCCAACTGCATGGGTTCTGACTCACCAACCTGGTCAGACTGCTCAGCTGACAACCTCTCTGGTGGTCTGAAAGCTTCTCCACTTCCTGGTCCCCACCTCTGTGGCCAACCTGTTGCAGGGAATTCAGCTCTCTCAGCTCTTTTCCAAGAATCCACTCCTTCTCTCTGCTTCTGTCGCAGCTGCTCTCCCGGCTGCTCTCTTTCTCGTCTCCCTCCTTCTCGTCTCTCTCCTTCTCGTCTCTCCCCATCTGCATAATCTAACCCAGGCTTATACCTCCAGGGTCTTAACCCCACCTCTTTCTTTCCCAGGTGTTGGTAATCCCCCTGCCTTCTGATATTAGAATGATCAGTGCACTTGTTAAAGTAAGGGCTTTGGTCCTCGTGCTTGCAATCCCTCTTTCTTACTTTATCAGTCATTGGCTGAAACCTGTTCCTGCTGGGGTTTTTCTGTCTTTGAAACCTGGCTGTGGCTTTCTCTCCCTGCACTCCTAGAAGGGGACCCTTAACTAGGGTGAATTCGTTATGCTTCTCACCTCCCCCACTCTCAGGATAGCTGACTTTGCCACACACGGCAGGACATGCTAGGGAAATAAAGTTTATAGATGAAATAAATGCCTGTTTCTTGGAGCAGCTGGTTCATGAACCGACCAGAGGGGAAGCCATTTTGGACCTAGTCTTTAGTGGAACATCAGATCTGGTGCAGGAGATAACAGTGTTGGGGTCACTTAGCAACAGTGATCATAGCATGATCGCGTTTGATTTAATTAATGGAGGAAGGATGGCAAGGAAATCTACAGTACTGCCTTTTAACTTTCGAAAGGGAGACTATGGTAAAATGAAGAAAATAGTTAAGAATAAACTAAAGGGAGCAGTTGCAAAGGTTAAAGACTTACATCAAGCTTCGGTGTAGTATAAAAATACTATCTTGGGAGCCCAGACCAGCTGTATTCCATGCTTTAAGAAAAGTGGAAGGAAGTCCAAAAAATTACCAGCATGGTTTAAAGGTGAGGTCAGAGAGGCTGTTGTTGCCAAAAAAAGCATCTTTCAGGAAATGGAAAAAAAGAGCCAAATGACAAAAATTGGAAACAGCACAAGCACTGGCAAGCTAAATGCAAGGCATTAATAAGGCAGGCAAAGAGAGAATTTGAGAAGAAGCTTGTTGTGGAAGCAAAAAAGTGTAATAAAGACTTTTTCAAGTATATTCGTAGCAAAAAGCCTGTGAGAGAGTCAATTGGACCATTAGATGAAAGAGGAGTAAAAGGGACACTTAAGAGGGGGAAAGGTCATACGGAGAGACTGAATGGATTCTTTGCTTTGGTCTTTACTGAGGAAGATGTAGGGATGTTACCTATGACTGAAGTGGTATTTAAAGGTGATACTGTGGAAGAATTGAAAGAAATATCGATACACTGGGAAGATGAATTACAACTATTTGATAAACTGAAGAGCAGCAAATCACCTGGACCGGATGGTATACATCCAAGGGTGTTGAAAGAACTGAAATATGAGATTGCAGACCTACTATTAGTAATCTGTGAACTATCATTAAAATCATCTGTAATACCTGAAGAATGGAGGATGGCCAATGTAAGCCAGTTTTTAAAAAGGGTTCCAGGGGTGATCCGGGAAACTACAGACCAGTGAGCCAGACATCAGTACCGGGAAAAATGGTAGAAACCACCATAAAGAACAAAATTACTGAACATGTAGATAGTCATGGCTTAATGGGAGACAGCCAACATGACTTTAGACAAGGAAGATATTGTCTTATTAATCTGTTTTGTTTTTTTGAAGGTGTGAATAAACAGGTAGACAAAGATGAGTCTGTTGATATAGTGTATCTGGACTTTCAGAAAGCCTTTGACAAGGTCTCTTATCAGAGACTTTTGGCAAATCTAAAAAAGTCATGGGATAGGAGGCAGTGTCTTATTGTGGATCAGAAACTGGTTAAAAGATAGAAAGCAAAGGGAAGGGCTAAATGGCAAAGTTTCCCAATGGAGAAAGGTGAATAGTGGAGTACCCGAGGGATCTGTGCTGGGTCCGCTGCTTTTTAACATATTTATAAATGACCTGGAAATGGGAATAACGAGTGAAGTTATCAAATTTGCAGATGACACTTAACTATTTAAAGTTATTAAAACCCATGAGGATTGTGAAAAATTGTAAGAGGATCTTGATAAATTGGAAGACAGGGCATCCAAATGGCAGATGAAATTTAATGTGGACAAGTGCAAAGTTATGCACCTAGGAAGGAACAACCCAAACTATGCTTACATGATGCAAGGTTCCACATTAGGAACCACCACCCTGGAAAAAGATTTAGGCCTCATCGTGGATGACATGTTAAAACCCTCCGCCCAGTGTGCAGCAGCGGCCAGGAGAGCAAATAGAATGCTAGTTATTATAAGGAAACAAATGGAGAATAAAACAAAAGATATTATAATGCCTCTGTATCGTTCCATGGTGCGACGACACCTTGAGTATTGTGTGCAATTCTGGTCGCCGTATCTTAAAAAGGATATAGCGTTATTAGAAAGGTACAGAGAAAAGCTACCAAAATGGTAAAGTGAATGGAGTGGAACGGGTAAACGTAGATCGATTGTTTACGTCATCAGAATATAAAAAGACTAGGCGTCATGCAATGAAGTTACAGGGTAACCTATTTAAGACTAATAAGAGAAATATTTTTTCACTCAACATGTAATGAAACTCTGGAATTTGTTACCTAAGGATGTAGTAAAAGCTGTTAGTGTAGCCGGGTTTAAAAAAGGTTTGGACAAGTTCCTGGAGGAAAGGTACATAAACCATTATTAAGAGGGACCCAGGATATTACTGCTTGACCCAATACAAGCATTGTGGAACCTGTGTCTTTTGGGGAAACTGCTAGATGCTTATGACCTAGATTGGCCACTGTTGTTAACAGGCTTGATGGACCTTGGCCTGATGCAGTATGGCATATCTTATGTTCTTATGATTGAAAGCAAGGTCTGCTACGAGGGGAAATGGGATGAGGGTGAAAGGGGATACATTCAGGAGTGATATTCGGAAATATTTCTTTACGGAAAGAGTGGTGGATCCGTGGAATAGTCTCCCAGTGGAGGTGGTAGAGATGAGGACAGTATCTGAATTCAAAGAAGCATGGAACAAACATAGAGGATCTCTAAAGGAAAAAAGGGGACTGTTGTAGTGGTTGATATGGAAGGACAGACTAGATAGGCCATGTGGTCTTTTTCTGTCGTCATGTTTCTATGTTTCTACAGCAGTGTCAGGTTGTGAGGTAAGTGTAGATGAATGCTGAGGGGATGGGGCTTGACAGTGATGCAACTAGTAATGCATTACAGTGTCACAGCTATAGAGACAACATGTGTACATGCAGAGCTGAGAACTCATCTTCTGCTTGTAAATGGTGTCTCCAATAGTGTGTGGATTTGCTGTATAGCTGACCAGCAGCATGTTGTATGCACATCACATGCATGCAAAGTGTATTGCTGCAACTCACAGTCCTCTCGACACAGACACATGACCCCACTTTCCAAAACGGTGGTAAGCTGGCATTGTTACTTGTGAGCCTCCTTTAATGCTGAGCTGTTTTCAATGCCCTCTCAGTGTGCAGGTGCTGTTAGCGCGCTCTGACACATTCAATGTACAGGCACTATTAGTGTGCTCTGCCATCCCAGCAGTTCTTGCTACAGGATCTCAGTGTGTAGACTCATGATACAGCTCTGGAAATGTAGGATAAAGTTAACCCACCTGCACATCTTATTCCTGAACCACAGGCTGGTCTTGAGCTCCTGACCCTTTGCTCTCACGCACTAGCCATGTATTCAGAGCCAGAGAGCATGCCTCCATCAATCGTGGCAGTCTTCCCCTCCTGCCTGTGGGGATCCGATGTCCCACAGGCAGACAGAATGAGTCTGCCGAGATCGCAGTCATGCCCCTTGTCTTCCGCCCATGGAAGATGGGATCCCCACGAGCAGAACAGGAGGGGAAGGCCACAGCGGCAGAGCATGGGGTGGAGTCAAGGTGGAGCTTGTCCTCCCCAATCAAAGAGGCGTTCCATGGTCCCTGAACTGGGTAACTCGGAAAATCTGCATGATGGTTTGTATCACAGCAGAGTAAACTCAGAAGAAAGCATAGAAAGTAGGAGAGACTACTTGCTTGTGGAACAGTATTGTGTGGTTTTCCTGACTAGCAAATACTGGGTCTCTATACTGGGACACTGGACTTAGGTTAGAAAAATTTGTGTTCATATAACTGAAAAGCGTGAAGAGCCTGAGAATGTTGGGAAGGCTTTGTGGCTTCTGCTAAGGAAAGCATCATCTTCAAAGCCAGCATTTTGTTAAAGTAAAGACTCCCAAGGGACAAGTGAGTAGTGAGTAGCCAGGAAGTGCTACTGAGGAAGGTGACCCTTCATTACCAGCTTACTGCTGGTTAATGATAGGGAGATATAAGTAAAAGGACTTCAATTCTACATTGGACTGAGAGAAACACTGAAGCGGGACTGCTAAGGAGTAATGCCATGGAGTTTACCTGCTTAGCGTTAACCAAGAGTCCTGCAGGGCTAACTCGGCTACATAAGCAAGGACTGTGTTTTACTGCTACCTTAATTACCTGAGAAATTTTCTGTTTGAGAGAGACTTTTAGTGCTCATCGGGGTTCAAGGAGCTTACAATATGTATAACTTTATATGGATACCTGAATTTCACTGTTCTCCATATAACTTTTTCCTCTGTCCCTAGAATACTTTATTTATCAGGTTTTTTATACTGCTTTATCATTTCAGTTAAAGCAGTTTACAATGTAACTTCAACTTGGTAATGAACATTGCACAGGGACATTCATAATTTGGAATTTTCTGCGGCAATGACGGGTTAAGTGACTTGCCCAAGGCCACAAGGAGTGCTAGTGGTTATTGAATGTTGTTTTTTTGGTTCCCAAGACCATGCTCTAACCATTAGACTTCTCCTCCATGCTGCTACTTTAAGCCATCCCCTCTTTATACATTTGAATTTTGGCTGAATAGTGAGTTATGCAGCCAAAATTTAATTTTTTAGAGTGGTCAAGCATTAAAAAATAAAGCCCTTATGCAATCAGCATACACTATGACCACATAAGTGCTCTTAACTATCAGACTTGTGGTGTGCAGGATTGCATGCCACTCTTTTTACATTGGTTGAAAACTAGCGGGAGCTCAGAGTGAGCTGATGAGAACACTGGGAGCTGTAGTTCCTGAACTGACAGGAAATGAGCTAACAAAGGCAGACTCAGCATTTAAGGGAAGGCACTTAAGGGAAGGGAGGAGTGGCCTAGTGGTTGGGGCAAGGTACCACAGGCTGGAAGGTCAGTGGTTCAAATCCCACTAGAGGACAGCAACCTAGGGCCAGAAGGACTGGGGTTTCTAGCCCCACAGGTGCTCCTTGTGGTCTTGGGCAAGCCACTTAACCCTCCATTGCCCATGTTCCCAATAAGTATTAGTGCATGTGTCTCATATCCCCTTGTGTTAAATGTATCCCCCAATTGTGTTGTGACCACTTTGATTGAAGGATAAGGTGGTATACACAACTGTCTAAATAAATACACATCTGTAGCTAATTAGCCAGTGTGTTGGTAATGGGCTATGGGGGGGGGGGGGGGGGGTTAAGACTGGCAATGGGCTGTGGGCTGATGGGGGCTGTCTGGAAATGGGGTGATGGGGGATTAGGACTGGTAATGGGCTATGGGGGGGTTAGGCCTGATAATGGGCTATGGGGGGGCTAGGACAGGAAATGGGCTGATGGGGAGGGGTTAGGACGAGGTGGGCTGATGTGGTTAGGACTGGTAATGGGCTGTGGGCTGATGGGGGGGTTTAGGACTGGCAATGGGCTATGGGGGGCTGACTGGAAATGGGCTGATGGGGTTAGGACTGGTAATGGGTTATGGGGGGGCTTAAACTGAAAATGGGGTGATGGGGGGTTAGGACTGGAAGTTGGTTGATGGGGGGCTAGGACTGGTAATGGGTTGGGGGGTTGCTAGGACTGGAAATGGGCTGAGCAGAAGGGGAGGCTTGAACTGCAGATAGTTGATGGGGAGGGGGCTTGGAATGGAAATGGGCTGTGAGGGAAGGGAGCTAGGACTGAAAATGGGCTGATGGAGCAGCTAGGATAGGACTGGAAATGGACTGTTGGGGGAGCTAAGATTGGAAATGGGCTGTGGTGGGGGCTTGAATTGAAATGGACTCATGGAGGGGCTAGAACTGGAAGTAGGCTCATGGGGGTGCTTGGACTGGAATTGGGCTGAGTGGAGGGGAGCTATGATTTGACATGGGCTGATGATGGGGCTAGGAAATGACTAGAAATGGGCTGATGGGGGGGGGGCTAGGATTGGAAATGAGCTGATGAAGGGACTCAGACTGGAAATGGATGGGGGAGCTAGGACTGGAAATGGGCTGATGGGGGGGCTAGGACTGGAAATGGGCTGATGCAGGGACTAGAAGGGAATGGATGCTGGGTGAGACTGGAACTAGAAGGGAGCTGATGTTGGGGGAGGATTAGAATGGGATGGGGCTGGGAGAGTAAAATGGAGAGGGGAAAAATATTTTGTGTGGGAGGGATGAAAAATCTATAATTGGCCGGGTATTGGGAGAGTAAGTGGGGATTGAGGATGGAGGGGTAAACTTTGTGAGGATGAAATAGGAATGAGGAAAGAGCAAAAGGAGAAAGATTAGTATGTTAAAGCAGATGTAGAGAGAGAGAATGGAAAAAAAACTAGAAGAGAGAAGAAAGGACAAATGGACAGCAGATGATGGAGAGTTAGCAGAAAACATGAAGAAACCAGAAGAAAGTGGCTGGACCAATTGCAACTGAAAAAATAATGCACAAAAGGTAGAAAGATATCTCTTTATTTTGAATTTATTAACTGGAATATGAAAGCTCATTAACGTCTGTGCTTTGTTTGGTACAAGAGGAAATTAATTTATAGTTTTATTTCTACAGTGTTGTTGTACATTCCAAGTTTGGCTTTTGGGGTTCCCAGTTTAATTATTGTCTTCCTGTTTCTAAATTGTGATTTCCTTGTTTGGTGATGGTCTATGTTCTGCATGTGTAACTGAGCTGAGGTATTCTGTTTATGTAATTCCTATTTGACATTGCCACTTGTTCTCTTTCCCCAGTATTCTCTGAAATGTATTGGTTTAATATTTGCAGTGTTGCCTTTTGATAGGTAGGGTATGGTGCTTTGTGAGTCCTGGTAATGCTGTCAGGATATGGCGGGTTTGCTATGGGTTCTAAATGGGCAGCGTTTGTAGTAGTTCCTAATGTGCCTGGCGGTTGGCACTGGATTATAGTAATGTAGAAATCTTTTAGTCTTTCTTTATCCATACACTCATTAAGAGACATGTTTACTAAAAGTTAGTGTATGGTAACATTATGCAAATATTTATGCAAATAAGGCCACTTATGCAAATGAGGCCCCGCACCGAGTCTCCGCACATGGCCCCGCACCCCCCTTGGGCCGCCCCTGGTGACAGGCCCACGCAGACAGCAGGGCTGGATATCTGCATGGGTATAGGAGATTTCACAGATATGAATGTGCCTCAGAAATGGGTGTTTAGATCTGTTGGCTGCAATTTTTCAGAAGGGGGCAACTATGTTATGTCCCACCCAGCCATTTGAGATAATCAGCATGTGACAGTGTTTGGAGTATGTACTCACATACAGGTTTCTTTGGCCAGAAAATATTAACCATGGAAATGAAAGCACATTTTTTTCTTCCCCCTGGAAACTTTGAAGCCATGAAACTGAGGCAGCCAGGAAGGTAGCTGTGAGGATAACCCCTCCCCTCTCAGCCTGAGTTACAGTGAAACAAAGCTTAAACACATACCCTTTCGCCCAGAGTCCAGCAGACTGGAGCATACCAGTTTAGACAGGTCATTTAGGCATGCTATATGATAGCCCATAACCCCCCCCCCCCCCCAGGGGCTACTGATTGGTGGAGAGGGGATACCTGAGACAAATGAGAAGCTAGTATGGGTTTGAAAACTTACTGTATATAAGACAGTGTGTGACACCACTGGGGCTCTCAGATCGTTTTGTTCAGGGTGCCGGCTCTGCCTGAGACTGTGAGCACAATAAACAGCATGTGTTTGCATACCAGTCTGTCTCTGTGTTTTCATCTGAGGGTTGGAGGGACAGAATTCGAATAGATAATAGATCTCCTGCTACAAAACAAGCACCTTTTTGCACCTTGTTAATGTTCAGGAGCAGATCTAGGCATGGAGACCTCAACAACCGGGGCCAGACGTGCTTGTGTCTTTCCGAAATCTCACTGCAATATGCACCTCCCTTGCCCCGCCCAGGCCACACCTCTACCACGTCCCCATGCTACATGGACATTGTTGCGCTAGAGACGTCTACTATATATACCTGGCTTTCTAAAATGGGTCTGGGTTCGTCGCTCTGATTTGCTTATCCGAATGTTCATTTTCAGACATCCAACTCATGAACAGAGTTTCTAAAATGACCCCCTGAGTTGTCAGAAACTATAATGAAGGAAAAACTTAGATGCTGCCCTTGGGTATGTTTAAATAAATGAGGAACTAACAGAGCAACAATAGGTATGCTGTGTGAAGTGTTCTAACTAGAAGCTATAGAGAAGTATTCATATGATGCTTTAAACTGAGATGGGGTGTTGTAGTGTCATATGAAGTGTACCCTCATTGAGGGTGTTGCCAGAGAACTATGAGAGGTCTGAGCATTGATAACCAGGAAGCCAGCTAAAGTAATTTAATTAGCAGGGCTTAATTTGTAGACAGAATGGAAGTGGAACTGTGGGCAGAGCCAGGGCCAAAAGTGACCTGGACTGGAAGTTTTAACGTACTTGTTTGTTCCTGGTTTTTCATTTTGCTGTTTGATTGCTTTATATTGCATCCGCTATACTATAGGTTGTTCCATGATGCAAGCATAGTTTCCAAAACTTAGCCAAGTCGGGTCTTCAATAAAATGTGTTAACAGGAGACCTTTTTGTGTGGCCGTGGTCTATCTCTGCTCCTTCATTTAGCATTGGCATTTAGCAATTTAAACAGCCCAACATTATCTCTATATTTTTTGTAAACACACACTTAGCCTAATTTATGCATTTGCCAGCGAATGCATAATTGCTTTTGAATAGGGTATAATTATTCATTCATATGGGACACTCTCAGATTCACCAATAAAACTCACCCAGCAGATGCAGAGCAGAAGTAGCGTTTTCACTTTACAACTTAACATAGAAAAAAGATTTCATTCAAATTCTAGCACCATTAACTCCCTCCACTGCCAAACATTGTGCGTCATAAAACAAAACTCTGCAAATGGACACTCAGTACCAGAACCAACCCTACCTATGAAAAATTAGCACTGCAAATATTCCAGAACATTAGTAACCTCCAGTTGGAAAAAGAGAATAAACTGAAGTACTATAGATTCCCTTACAGAACCAACATGTTAACCAAATCCCTCACCTCGGCTGCACATGGAAAATACAGACCATCATCTAGTAAAAGAAGGAACTACAAATTAGAAAAAAATACACAGACAAAAATTGAAATGGAAAACTCCTAAAACATACACTGAGCTGTGGAACATTGAAGAAAGAAACAAATAAATGTGCCACTCTTTTGTACCTTTGTTGTCTGATCATTTTATTTTTCTAGTTAGGCTGGTCCTGGTCTCTTTTCCACTTCCTCTTGTTGGTCTTCTTCTAAGTCCTTTTCCAGGATCTCATTTCCATTTTCTTTTCTTCACGCTCCCTGTCCTTGTCCTTTCCTTCCCTACATCTCTCTCCAACACTGATCCTTCAGCTTTATCTTTTTTTTTTCTCTGTTTCTTCACATCTGACTTTTTCTTAACTATAGATTTATTCCATTTCTCCCTCTCCCTCCTTTAATCTTCAGTCTTCTTCTTTTTACCTTTCATCTTCTTACCAGCTTTCCATTTCCCAACCTTACTTCCCTAGTCCTTCCATTCACCATGTGTCTCATTCCTTCACCAGCCTCCCATGTCCCCATCTTTCACCCACTTTCTAGTCCCCATTTCCTCCTTCCCAGCCTCATCTACCACCTTTTGCCTCTCTTCCCATAGGTCAGCCGCAGCTCATTCCCTAGCACATATCCTCTCACTACCTCCAGGGCCTTTCTTATGTCTTCCCCCCAATCCAGGTTTCCATTTCCACTTTCACCTCCCCCATTTCTACTCTCTCTCACCTATAACAGAAATATTATGGCCTGTCTGAAAAACGTACTTAGAAAAGTTAACTAAGAAGTGAGCTGTTTAGAAAATCAGAAACTTGGAGTTTCCATTTGGAGGTATAAGCTGTAAGTCTGCTGTTAAAGCCACAAACTGTGAACTTTCTGCTTAAAGCTATAGGCTGCAGTTGGATCAGAGAGAACCTAGTAAACCTTATGGTTTCAAAAAAGCACTTTGGATTAAATTGGGGCATGTGGCTATATAATGTGGCTTATGTTAAGTGTGAAACGTTGTTAGTAAGAAGTCTATTGAGGGACCTCCCCTTTAAACCTAGAGCCAGAAATGGTTGTGGAATACTGATATAGTATAGCTTTGCATTATAAAGATTTGCAATAAGAATCCTTTCATCTAGCTCCATGCATGCACATGATATGGTTGATATTCATACCTGTTAAGCCACCTAGACTAGAGAACTGATCTTTGCTTTATCCTATCTTTCATAGAAACATATACTGTTAGCAGATGAGGACCATTAGTCCATCTTGTCCTAGTTTCATTCCTGTTGCAATGCCATTCACCCCACTTGATCTCTAGTTTTCCATTTTTTAGCAACCAGGGACCCCTTCCTCCTCCCCCCTCCCCCCTTATTCGCTGCTTTTTTGAATTCCATTCACATTTCTACTGGGAGGCTGTCTGATGCACATTCCATCTTTTCAGTAAAGAAACATCTGCATGGTGCACCGAGGAGAGGATGTGTCGGTTGCTGAAAGTGGTGTGCACCTGCAAGCGCCGGTGCTTACGCACTCCCTACCTAACAACTTTTCCCCACTGTGGAAATGCTCCCCTGATGGCACAGCCCTGAGCTGCCAGAGCAAGAGAGCCACAGCGCAGCAAGAAGCCAGAGGAGATGGCAAAAGGAGAAGATGGGTCGGGGTAGGTAAGAGGAGAGTGCAGGATGGTAGGAAGAGCAGAAGGTTTTTTTCCCCAGCCTTCCTTACTGGAGCTTCATACTGTGACTTCTCATTCGAGGGGTTAACTTGGTCACTACTTTTGTTCAAAAACATTCTTTCTCCAGAGAGATTTGCCTCCTGTGCCTCCAAGCACTCGATTCAGTTTAATAAAAGTACGGAGTCGTGCATTTTGCGGTGCACAGATCGGAGGGAACAGTACATGATGGTGGTGAGATACTGATTGCACTATCCAGGATAAAGGCATCAAAGTGATCCTGTTTGAGGATTCTAAGGCAATGAAACAGTGCAATAAGATGCTGGCCAGAGTCTGAGGGTGATTATACAGCGCTGTGTATGCCTTGTAGCAATGATACGAATGATAAGAAGAAGCAGTAGAATAGGGAGCGGCACAGATGACAGAGAAAAGGAGTTGCTAATACTGTTAGATTCTGGAGGTCATTTTTTTGAGAGCTCATTGACAGGCAACCAAAATGGTGTAGAGTCTACACCAAAGGCCTTGTGAGAAGAGACTTAAAGACCTCCATATTTGAATATTCTACCATGCTGCCTATTAAGAAACATAGAAACATGATGACAGAAAAAGACCACATGGCCTATCTAGTCTGTCCTTCCATATCAACAGCTACAACAGTCCCCTTCTTTCCTTTAGAGATCCTCTGTGTTTGTCCCATGCTTTTTTTAATTCAGTTACTGTCCTCATCTCTACCACCTCCACTGGGAGACTATTCCATGGATCCACTACTCTTTCCGTAAAGAAATATTTCCGCATATCACTCCTGAATCTATCTCCCTTCACCCTCATCCCATGTCCCTTCGTAGCAGAACTTGCTTTCAATTGAAAGAGGCTCTCTCCCTGAACATTTATGCCACGGAGGTATTTAAACATCTCAATCATATCACCTCTATCCCGCCTTTCCTCTAAGTTGTACATATTAAGATCCTTCAGTCTGTCCTCATATGCTTTATAATGAAGACCACTAATCATTTTAGTAGCCACCCTCTGCACCAACTCCATCCTGTTCAAATCCTTTTGAAGGTGCGGTCTCCAGAATTGCACACTATACTCCAAATGAGTTCGCACCAAGTAGCCTAGTGGTAGCCTAGTAGCCTAGTGGTTGGGGCAAGGTACTTCAGGCTGGAAGGTCAGGGGTTCAAATCCCACTAGAGGACAGCAACCTTGGGCTGGAAGGACTGGGGTTTCTAGTCCCACAGATGCTCCTTGTGGTCTTGGGCAAGCCACTTAACCCTCCATTGCCCATGTTCCCTGTAAGTATTAGTGTATGTGTCTCATATCCCCACGTGTTAAATGTATCCCCCAATTGTGCTGTGACCGCTTTGATTGAAGGATAAGGCGGTATACAAAACTGTCTAAATAAAATAAACACAGAGGCATTATCACCTCCTTTCTTCTGCTAGCCATTCCTCTCCGTATGCACCCAAGCATCCTTCTGGCTTTTGCCGTCGCCTTTTCTACCTGTTTAGCTACTTTAAGATCATCAGACACAACCACGCCTAGGTCCTGCTCTTCTTTAGTGGACAAAAGTACTTCACCCCCTATACTATATTGCTCCCTTGGATTGCTGCAGCCCAAATGCATGATCTTACATTTTTTAACATTAAAACCCAGCTGCCAAATTCTAGACCATTCTTCAAGCTTAGCTAGATCCCTCCTCATGTAATCTACCCCTTCCTGCGTGTCTACTCTATTGCAGATTTTGGTATCATCCGCAAAGAGGCAAACCTTACCTGAAAGCCCTTCCGCTATATCACTAACAAAGATGTTAAAAAGAATCGGACCAAGGACAGATCCCTGGGGCACACCACTGATAACATCCTTCTCCTCAGAGTGAGCTCCATTTACTTGTACTCTTTGTCGCCTCCCACCCAACCAATTTCTAACCCAAGCAGTAACTTTAGGGTCCATCCCTAGGGTGCTCAGTTTGTTTATAAGTCGCCTGTGAGGAACAGTGTCAAAGGCTTTACTGAAATCTAAATACACCACATCTAGGGCTCTCCCTCGGTCCAACTCCCTGGTCACCCAGTCAAAGAAATCAATCAGATTTGTCTGACAAGACCTGCCTCTGGTGAATCCATGCTGCCTCAGATCCTGTAATCCGCTGGACTCCAGAAACCTCACTATTTTCTCTTTCAGCAGCGTTTCCAATAATTTACTCCCACCAAAGTTAAACTAACCGGCCTGTAGTTTTCAAGGTAGATATCATTAGTATTCTGCTGACACTGTATCATATTTATGTTATTTTGAATGTCCTACTATGCTATTTTAATGTATACGTTACTGAGATTGTCCCGTAGTGTTGCTATCTATTGTCTTTGTCCATGTTTTTCTCTGCTCTAATTGGCTATGATGCTGACACAGGGTCATTTTGCTATGGTTATGCTGCTACTAAGTTGTCTGTTTCAGGGGAGATGTGTTGTGCGCTGCCTTGGCTGAATCTCTTCATAGAGGTGGTTAATAAATTCAAATAAACAAACATGAGAGGAGAGGAGAGGCGGAGGCAGGGGAATTATGCCAGGGAATTTCAAATAGGCGCAGGATGGAAACCTTTCTATCCTGCTGTACATAAAGATAAGTGAAAGCGGGGAAAAGCTTGATTTAAATAGCCCATTCTCGTCTGTATGAAGTCTTTATCGGCCAGGAAGAACTGATGGTGGTACAGGCAGATAGAAGCGTAATTTTACTGATGGCTTCTTCTTAATGTCCCTTGGAGTAAATTAGAAACTGGTGAAATCTAGAGTAGTGCAGCCATGTGCTGCAGAGATAAAGAGAAAACGCTTCATACTGCTGAGCTGTGGAGCTATTAATAGGAACAATTACCTGTAGTTATTAAATTCACTGCGCCGTGAATTTAGAGAGTAGTCATTGCTTTCTGCTTCTTGCCAGAGTAGTCTGTCAGTATCTTTGTGTGTGCCTGGGGTCGGGGAGGGAGTAATGACTGAACAGATAGCCCAGGTTTACAGAGATGGTTTTAGGGAGCATTAGGGGACGAGGAAACAGGGAATGGTGGAGTGAGGGGCAATTTACAGCAAGCAAAGTAGTCCACCCTCTGCCCGAAAAGGATGCAGACGATAACATTTAGTGCTTTCACACTGCAAGATAAGGATTGAGTATTCCTAATCCGAAATTCCGAAATGCTCCAAAATCCGAAACGTTTTGAGCACTGACATGACGCCACAAAATTCCTCACCTGACCTCATGTGACGGGTCGCAGTCAAAACGCAGGCGCACAACAGAAAGTTTATTCAGCGTCCCCAAGGGAAAAGGACCTCCTAACCCCCTTCAGCTGCGCTATATCTTTTCTGCGCATGCACAGGGTAATAAAACGGCACGTGTGCAGGAGGAAACATTTAACAACGCCATCCAGCAGATATCTACCTCCTCATCCCTAGAGGGATCAAAACACAGCATTGTACTGTAGGTGGAGACTGAAAGCCTGCTGTTGTCTGTTAGTGCTGTTTAACAAATATTCCAAAATCTGAAAGAATCCGAAATCTGAAACACCTCTGGTCCTAGGAATTTCAGATAAGGGATACTCAAGCTGTAGCAGCAACCAGAGCAGAGTGACACTACTTGTTACATCTAAAACATACAACTTTTAAATAAATTGTACTTAAACAAAAGGTCATGTGTTCAATAACTAAAAGAAAAATGAACCCTTAGCCCAATAGTTCTCAACCCAGTCTTTGGGATACATGTTGCCAGTCAGGTTTTCAGGATATCCACAATGAGTATTGCATGAGAGATCTGTATGCACTGCCTCCATTGTGTGCACATTGTGGTCATCCTGAAAACCTGACTGGCTAGGTGTGTCCTGAGGCCTGGTTTTAGAACCCCCGCTGTAGCCGGATGGCCGACAGGAGGCTGTCTGGATAAGGGTGCTGACTGCAAAATTCAGCAGCACTATCCAAATAGTGCCACTAGATATCTCCACAGACCACCTTGGCACTTATCCAGACAGCAGAGGCCACATAAAAAGCAGGCCTACATCCAAAAAAACATATGTAGCTTCCTTGTAGTTAATAATACACTTACATGGAAAGCGTAAGAAAAAGGTAGCACCAAGTGCCAAAACTTTAGGTTTTAATACTAAGAATTGCCTCCGCCGAAGCTGCGTCTCACGGGAAACGTCAGGGAATATATTAATAGTCTGGCCACAGAACATGGCGGACTTCACCTTGAAAAAAGCGCGCAAAATGCGCTGCTTAGCTTCGAGAGAGGCAAGGGTAACCAATAGAGTGGAACGAGAAGGGATGTTATCCGTAGAGTCTTCGAGAAAAGCAGTTAAATTATCTATGGCAGGAACAATTTCATCCAGTGCACCCTCAGTGGGGTTAACCTGTTTAACACTTGAGAAAAGGTAATAAGTTTGTGATATTACAATAGGATCAGGTAACTTCAATATTTCTTTAAAATATTTCTCAAGTAGGATTCTGGGAGAAAGCAAGGAAGTCTGAGGGAAATTCAAAAATCGAAGATTACAAGAACGTGACACATTTTCCAGAGACTCTAAACGAGAGTATACAATCAAGGAGTCCTTAACCCTGGCTGTGTGAGCCGCCACAAGCGGTGGGACCTGAGAGCCAATTTTAGTTACTGCTTTATCCAGTATGTTAACCCTCTCATCTAGCTGTTGAAAGGAACCAACAGCCTCCTGAGAGAATAGACATAAAGCATTTAAAGTAGAAGACATTTTTTTATCAATAACCAATAAGGCAGACCAGATATCTTTTAAAGTAATCTCACCACCGGGGGATTCTGGCGAAATATTATTAACTACAAGGAAGCTACATATGTTTTTTTGGATGTAACTCAATTAGAGAAATTTGTCCTTGATCATTCTAGCACAAATGTTGGGGATAATTCTGGTTCATAGATAGGTATTCTCCGATATTGTAGGCCTTTGGGCTTTGTTTTCTAAATGTTTATGTTTTTATTTTCCTTAGCAATTCGGTCCGTTCTCCATGACGTGGACTTTATCATGTTATATTTCATGGATGTTATTTTCTTTCTGTAATATTGTATTCTGATTTTCCTTGTTTAATTTGGTGTAAGTTTTCATCAAAAAAAAAAGAAAAAAGCAGGCCTACACTGCAAACCAGACAAATGCCAGCTCAATATCGCAATAACCAGATTAAGTGCTGGTACTTATCGGACAGCACCACTCATAAGAACATAAGAACATAAGACATGCCATACTGGGTCAGACCGAGGTCCATCAAGCCCAGTATCCTGTTTCCAACAGTGGCCAATCTAGGTCATACGTACCTAGCAATATCCCCAAAAGACACAGGTTCCACAATGCTTGTACTGGGTCAAGCATTGATATCCTGGGTCCCTTTTTAATAGTGGTTTATGGACCTTTCCTCCAGGAACTTGTCCAAACCTTTTTTAAACCCAGCTATACTAACAGCCCTTACTAAATCCTCCGGTAACAGATTCCAGAGTTTGATTACACGTTGAGTGAAAAAATATTTTCTCTTATTTGTCTTAAATAGTTTACCCTGTAGCTTCATTACATGTCCCCTAATCTTTCTATATTCTGATAGCGTAAACAATTGATCCACGTTTATCCGTTCTACTCCATTCATTAATTTATAGACCTCTATCATATCTCCCCTCAGCCGTCTCTTTTCCAGGTTAAAGAGCCCTAACCTTTTTAGCCTCTCTTCATAGGAGTAGCCTTCCATCCCCTTCACCAATTTGGTGGCTCTTCTCTGTACTTTTTCTAATAACGCTATGTCCTTTTTAAGATACGGTGACCAGAATTGCACACAATATTCAAGGTGCGGTCGTACCATGGAGCGATACAGAGGCATTATAATATCCTTTGTTTTATTCTCCATCCCTTTCCTTCTGATACCTAGCATTCTATTTGCTTTCTTGGCCGCCGCTGCACACTGGGCGGAGGGTTTTAACATGTTATCCACGATGACTCCTAAATCTTTTTCCTGGGTGGTGGTTTCTAATGTGGAGCCTTGCATCGTGTAACTATAGTGTGGGTTGTTCTTTCCTAGGTGCATAACTTTGCACTTGTCCACATTAAATTTCATCTGCCATTTGGATGCCCAGTCTTCCAATTTATCCAGATCCTCCTGCAGTTTTCCACAATCCTCTTGGGTTTTAACAACTTTAAACAGTTTTGTGTCATCTGCAAATTTGATAACCTCACTAGTTGTTCCCTTTTCCAGGTCATTTATGAATATGTCAAAAAGTAGCGGACCCAGTACAGATCCCTGGGGTACTCCACTATTCACCTTTTTCCATTGGGAATATTGGCCATTTAGCCCTACCCTCTGCTTTCTATCTTTTAACCAGTTCCCGATCCACAATAGTACACTGCCTCCTATCCCATGACTTTTTAGCTTCGCCAAAAGTCTCTGATGGGGGACCTTGTCAAAAGCTTTCTGAAAGTCCAGATACACTATATCAACCGACTCACCTTTGTCTACCTGTTTATGCACACCTTCAAAAAACATATCAGATTAGTAAGACAAGATCTTCCTTGTCTAAAGCCATGTTGGCTGTCTCCCATTAGGCCATGACTATCTACATGCTGTGTAATTTTGTTCTTTATGATGGTTTCTACCATTTTCCCTGGTACTGACGTCAGGATCACCGGTCTGTAATTTCCAGGGTCACCCCTGGAACCCTTTTTAAAAATTGGTGTTACGTTGGCGACCTTCCAATCTTCAGGTATTACAGATGATTTTAATGAAAGTTCACAGATTACCAATAGCAGGTCTGCAATCTCATATTTCAGTTCTTTCAACACTCTGGGATGTATACCATCCGGTCCAGGTGATTTGCTACTATTCAGTTTATCAAATAGTTGTAATATATCTTCCCGGTGTAGCGATATTTCTCTCAATTCCTCTGCAGTATCACCTTTAAATACCACTTCAGTCTTGGGTAGCATCCCTACATCTTCCTCAGTAAAGACTGAAGCAAAGAATTCATTCAGTCTCTCTGCTATAGCCTTGTCTCCTCTTACTGCCCCTTTTACCCCTCTATCATCTAATGGTCCAATTGACTCTCTCACAGGCCTTTTGCTACGAATGTACTTGAAAAAGTCTTTATTTCGTGTTTTTGCTTCCGTAGCAAGTTTCTTCTCAAATTCCCGCTTTGCCTGCCTTATCAATGCTTTGCATTTAACTTGCCAGTGCTTGTGCTGTTTCCAGTTTTCATCATTTGGCTCTTTTTTCCATTTCCTGAAGGTTGCTTTTTTGGCAGCAACAGCCTCTCTGACCTCACCTTTAAACCATGCTGGCAGTTTTTTGGACTTTCTTCCACTTTTCTTAATGCGTGGAATACAGCTGGTCTGGGCTTCGAGGATAGTATTTTTAAATAACACCCAAGCTTGCTGTAAGTCTTTAACCTTTGGAACCGCTCCTTTTAGTTTTTTCTTAACTATATTCCTCATTCTATCATAGTCTCCCTTTCGAAAGTTAAAAGGTAGTACTGTGGATTCCTTTACTATCTGTCCTCCACTAATTAAATCAAACATGATCATACTATGATCATTATTGCCAAGTGGTCCCAACACCCTTATTTCTTGCACCAGATCTGGCGTTCCACTAAGGACTAGGTCTAGTATGGCTTCCCCTCTGGTCGGTTCATGAACCAGCTGCTCCAAGAAGCAGTCATTTATTTCATCTAGAAACTTTATCTCCTTAGCTTGTCCTGCTGTGACACTGACCCAGTCGATACCGGGGTAATTGAAATCACCCATTATTACTACTCTGTTGTGACTTTTGTTAGCTTCCTTGATTTCTTTGAGCATTTCATCATCCATTTGTTCATTCTGGCCAGGCGGTCGATAGTATACTCCCACTGCCATCACCTTCCCCTTCATACATGGAATTTCAATCCATAGAGATTCTACAGCAAATGTTGTTCCCTGCAAAACTTTAATCCTTTCTGACTCAATGCCCTCTCTAACATAGAGCGCAACCTCTCCACCAATTTGATCAGCTCTATCATTACGATATAGTTTGTATCCAGGTATCACAGTGTCCCACTGGTTATCCTCCTTCCACCATGTCTCTGAGAGTGCAATCTTATCTAACCTCTCATTTAGTGCTATATATTCTAACTCTCCCATCTTATTGTTTAGACTTCTAGCATTGGCATACAAACATTTTAGAGACTGTATTTTATTAATATTAATCTGGCTATTGGTAGGCATGGGTAATTTGGAATCTTTATGCTCTGTCTGCTCCTTACTCAAGGGCATTTGGGCTACTATACTCCCTTTTGGAACCTCACTGCTTTTGGTAGTATCCTTCAAGGATACCTTCGTCCGAACCATGCGCTCCTGGGTGACTGTCGGCTTTCCCCTATTTTCTAGTTTAAAAGCTTCTCTATCTTTTTTTTAAAGGTTAATGCCAGCAGTCTGGTCCCATCCTGATTAAGGTGAAGCCCATCCCTTCGGAAGTGCCCCCCCCTTTCCCCAGAATGTTCCCCAGTTCCTAACAAATCCAAAACCCTCATCCTTACACCATTGTCTCATCCACGCATTGAGACTCCGGAGCTCTGCCTGTCTTTTGGGTCCTGCACGTGGAACAGGAAGCATTTCGGAGAATGCTATCCTGGAAGTTCTGGATTTCAACGTTCTACCTAAAAGCTTAAATTTAGCCTCCAGAACTTTCCTACCACATTTTCCTATGTCATTGGTACCAACATGTACCAAGACAGCAGACTCCTCCCCAGCACTATCTATGATCCTATCTAGGCGGTGCGTGAGGTCTGCTACCTTCGCACTCAGCTGAGATAATCATCAGTGGCAGCTCCTATCCTGAGACTGCTGCTAAATATCCTGCTGATGTTTAAGAGCCCCAGCTGACCGCCATGGTGTTTGTCTATCGGCCTATTCACCAGGCTTTTTTCTCTAGTCTCTTTACTGCTTCCTCGTCTGTTTCCTAACTCCTTTTCCTGGCTTCATCTTTTCCTTCACCTTTTCATCTTCTATTAAGCATTTCCACAGCTTTACTAGACATAACGTAGGGACAGTCCCTGCTCTATGGAATTTAGGATCAGTTGAAATACACAGAAAGGACAAATTTACTTTCTCCTGGTCTCTCTCCTCTGCTGCTGTAATGCTGTCTTTCCATTCCCACCTCTTCATTCCTCTATAAAAAATAACTTAACTTTTAGGAACACATATATGTGTATCGTATGTGGTAATGTCTGGGCCTACTCTGCTGTTATTTTAGTCGTTCACATGCATATTTGGTCACAAACACACGTTAATGACCTTTTATAAAATACCGACTCGCATACATGTAAAATTACATGTGCTCACACAATGGAGCATACTTTTCCAGTAGGCATGCATGTGGGCACACATACATTATAAAATACTATCATTTACACACCTACTAGAAAATTTGTGACATGACAGAAATGAGTTACCGGGCCACGTTTTAAGAAGAATGACAAGCATAGTCCTCTTTACAGATAAGTGCAGACCCTAACGCAGAACTAGGCTGGATATAGTTTGAAACATGGGGCTCTGTTGGGAGCTTTGAAGACCAGATCTACTTTTAAGCTGAAAACAGTGAAGAAAAATTTAATTTTAAATTATCGAAGACCCATACATAAAGAGTGAACTATGGCACATTTGCTCTATAAAACATGTAAAAGGGATCTTGTGACATATTAACATAATTGCTGGTGTTGATATTTGAGTCCCCAAAACTGAACATAATACTCCAAGTGAGGCCTCACCAAAGACTTGTCCAGGGGCATTAAGAACATAAGATATGCCATACTGGGTCAGACCAAGGTCCATCAAGCTCAGTATCCTGTTTCCAACAGTGGCCAATCTAGGTCATACATACCTAGCAGTTTCCCCAAAAGACACAGGTTCCACAATGCTTGTACTGGGTCAAGCATTGATATCCTGGGTCCCTTCTTAATAATGGTTTATGGACCTTTCCTCCAGGAACTTGTCCAAACCTTTTTTAAACCCAGCATCACTAACAGCCTTTACCACATCCTCCGGTAACAAATTTCAGAGTTTGATTACACGTTGAGTGAAAAAATATTTTCTTTTATTAGTCTTAAATAGTTTACCCTGTAGCTTCATTGCATGTCCCCTAGTCTTTCTATATTCTGATAACATAAACAATCGATCTACGTTTACCCGTTCCACTCCGTTCATTAATTTATAGACTTCTATCATATCTCCCCTCAGCCATCTCTTTTCCAGGTTAAAGAGCCCTAACCTTTTTAGCCTTTCTTCATAGGAGTATCCTTCCATCCCCCTTACCATTTTGGTGGCTCTTCTCTGAACCTTTTCCTTCTTCTGCTGGTTTTTCCTCTCTGTAGGCAGCTTTGCATCCTTCTGGCTTTGGCCACCATCTTGTCCCATTGCTTCGTCATCTTGAGATCCTCTATCACCCCGTGGTCCCTCTTCTGCTCCGTGCACACAGCCTCTGGACCCTCTTGCATACAGCTCCTTTGCAGTCCTGCACTTCTTCACATTAAATCTTAATTGCCTAGTATTAGACCAGTCTTCTAACGTTTGTAGATCTTGTCTCATCTTGTCTACTCCTTCCAAGATACCCACTTTGTGGCAAACCTTCATGTCATCCTCAAAAAGGCAAACTTTTTTCTTTTAACCCTTTGGTAGCTATCATTCATGAAGACACATTTTATAAAAGGCTCAATGAGAGCTGAGTATCTTTGATGCTGTATGTATTTTATGTTTGTGGTGGTACACACAAGAGATGGGCAATTAATAAGCATACATGTGCAAATAATGAATGGATGAACACTGGGGTCATGTATGTTTATATACAGGGGTATGCCATGCTTTTATAAATTGCTGAGTGTGTATTATTAGGCTCATGCCTTTCTAGTGACATTTCTCTGTCTGGCTTGCATTGTCAGTTTGCACTTGAGGGTTAAGTGACTTGCCCAAGGATACAGGGAGCACCAGTGCAATTTGAACCCTGGTCTTTTTTATCACAGGCTGCTGCCCTAACCACTAGGCTACACCTCCACTCCATCTGCACATGGTAGCATTCATGTATATTTGAAATGAATTTTCTAAATGTGCACGCACCATCACAGGAAAAAAGCAGCTTACTTCAGAAAAATAAACTACATCCCAGGGGAGGTGCATTTGCTAGTCAGAAGAAAGGCTAGCAAATCTTCATACTTGAAACCTGAACGCCTCCATTCTCAAAAGACAAGTTAGTCAGGAATTCCATGTGATCTTGAGCATTTGTAAATGCTGGTGGATAAAACCTAGCATAGTCATATACACCTAAATAGCACGTTTTATAAAATCACCTCATTGGTTGTGCATTTTTGGTGGGCTGCACATATCACTTGCTTTATTTACGTGTCACCAGCACCTACATTTTTAAATTTACCTCCATACAGTCTAGTCTATATTGAGAGGCCATTTCTGTGCATAGCCCACTGTTTTATATGCATGAATGGCTTTTAAAATCCCCCTATGTTGCTATACCTTACCTTAAACAGTACAGATAAAGGCACATTTTACAAATGATGGCCAAGTGCAATCTGGGATGCCAAGCCAGAACATCTGAAAAGAACCAGGCACGCCCAAGTTCAGGCACAACTTCGCACAGCTGGATGTGCCTGGTAGAGTCGTCTGTGGAGCATCTACATAGATGTCCTCAGAATAGGATTTGAGACCAAAGACCTCTAGGAATAGCCTAATGCTTAGAGCTAGGGCAGTTAGAGTTTGAATCCAACTGCTGCTATCGTTGTAATTGTGCTGAATACTAGGGATGATGGAGTGGTTTATGGCCAAAACAAGCAGTTTTCCATGACATTTCTGAAATCGAGTAGGAACGTCTAAGTCCACCGCACCACCTCAGACACACCTCCCCCACACCCCCTGCCTAATTGGCCACCCATGCACCAGCAATGCCTTTAAAAGTTGTTTGCAATGATAACCCAACCTCACAAACACCTACCTCACCTCACCTTATGATCACCACCCAACCCCCTGTACCCACCCCCAATCAATATCCCCTATTCATATCTAAACTCACAGAAATACACACAAACAGTAAACTGTAAATAGTTACTAGTCGTCAGTTCAGACAACTATGTATATAAAGTATTCGCTTCATGTTAAATGTACCTATGGATCTATGTAAATAGTTCAACCTCTGTTCTTTGTAATATGTTGTGTTAAATGTAAACCGCCCATGATCTCTGGAAGGGGCGGTATAGAAGAGAGAGATTGATATATAAATCAATCTATCTATCTATCAATCAATCTGTGACAGATATGATCTTTGAATAAATGGAGAAAAGTCCCCTGTGGTATTTAGCCTGAGATCTGCACCTTTGGCAGACAGGGATCACCACAACAACAGCCCTCATCTTCCTTCCCTCCTTGGGATCATTTCTTATTGTTAGCTCACATCTTTCTAGGGGAAGATCAAGGCAAGTTACATTCAGGTAGAGTATGCATTTCCCTGTTCCCAAAGGGCTCACAATCTAAGTGTGTACCAGGGGCAATGGAGGGTTAAGTAGCTTGCCCAAAGCCACAAGGAGTGCCAGGGGGATTTGAATCCTGGTCTTTCCAGCTCTTGGCTGTTGCCTTAATCACTAGGTCACTTCCCCCCTCCATGTGTATTATCTTTTCTCTGTGGTGCACAAGACCCCATTTGACTCAATGAGATCTAAATCTGACCCTATTTTTTTCTTTTCAGATAAAAATAAGAGATCATGTCACTCTTTTAGCTCTGTCATGCTCATTATTAATAGCTTCTAAAATATACTCTATTGTAAGTACGTGAAAAGACCTTTGGGCAACCATTCTGTTAGAGATGAAAACCAACAAGAACCTTTTAGAGCAGTAATGGGAAAACAGCCCTGCAGCACCAGCCAAGTTTTACATCTACATTTTTTTGTTTCTGTTTTACAAATTGTGAGTGTTTATGTTCTGCAGCAGGGATGGATTCAGCTTCTGAAGCAAGACAGCACATGCGGACTATTAGAGATGATCAAAGGCCTCTCCCAGCTGAATAAATGCTTCCTGGCTGAAAGAGTTCCAGATCAGATCCACCCTCAGCTGCAAAATGAAAGATGCACATTGTAATTAGTAGCTGATTTCCCAACAAACGTACCTTGGCTAGGTGCCTGATTCATCAAGGTCTCAAGCCCATCAACACAAGAATGGGAGAAAAGCCTCAGTGAATCTAGAGAGTGATGATATACAGTCTGCTGTCTGGATAACTAGCTGGATAACTTTAGAGATCATCCGGATACTCATCCACACAGCAGATTGAATAGCCCCACTCTCTAGATAGCTGGGTGAAATGCCTATAATCTGCCCTCACTCTGTCCCCATACTAACTGGACAGTGCAAGGCAATCTCTAAGGGTTTTCAGCGGTGATATCCAGATAGTGCTGCTGAAAATCGGTGGATGCCTTTGTATATTGAACCGAGTGAAAAGGCCAGGGTGGTGTGATCTTGAGTGTGCTGGCTAGGACCTGATCCTCGCAGGCACCAGAAAAGGAGGCAATATGCAACTGGGAGGAAGAAGCAAGAAGTGTGCTAGAAGGGAACCAATTCCTGCTGGCACTTGATGAGGCGAGCTGCACCACGGTAAAGCAGCATGCTGTATTCCGGTAGGGACCGTACCCTCACCAGCACAAGAAGAAAGGAGCTGGCAGTGCTGGAGGAGTAGACTCAGGGGCGGCTCAAGACAATCTGCTGCCTGAGGTGAAGAATGAGATCGCGCCCCCTCCCTTAGAGGGGGGCGGGGCTTTTTCAGAACTCCAATCAGGGACTGAACCAAACCAAAAAACGATTAGATTATATGGAGGAAAGGCAAGATGTCTGCACACAGGGCCATACAAAGCTGCAATCGCACCCTGTGCGATTTGCAGCTCGGGCGCGTGCCCTTTCCTTCCCCCCATACCTCCATCCAGTGCTGCCTGCTCTTTCACTGCTGCTGCCGCCCTCTGTTTTTTTTCATGATGGCACCGGCAGCAGGGAAAGAGCAGGCAGTGCTGAACAGAGGTATGTGGAGGAGGGGGGGCATGCGCACGATCTGAAAGGCGCTGGCACTTTAAGCAGATCTGTCCCTCCCTGCTCTGACATCGCGTCGGAAGAGGGAGGGACCATACTTGCTTAAAGTGTTGCAAAAAGGCTTGTGGGGCGCATTTCGGCTGCCTGCTATTGTCCTGCCAGCGGCAGCAGAGCAACAGCAGACAGCCGAAATGCGCCTCCCAAGCCTTTGCACCCTGTGCGGCTGCACCGCTTGCACAGGGCTAGGTTCGGTCCTGTTTGCACACCAAGGAACTAATAGAGAGCAAGAACCAGCAGCACAGTTTATAAAACTAAATTATAACTCATTTTTATTTTGTTGCTATAAACTGCGTTATGGTTCTTGCTTTTTCTTTTTCAACATATATTTTGCATTCACAGTGGGTGCAGAGCAGAACCAGGACATTCACCCACAGAACTCAATATTTAAAAAAAAAAATCAGATTCTGATCATCTCACTAACAACAACCACCACTATTCTCCAGTACCAGGCATATTGTGAACTAATACAAAACCCAACAACAAAGAGCAAACCTACCATACCATACAATATCGGCACAAACTTCCAAAACTCACATAAGGAGCCCATCCAAAAAAAAGCAGTACTGTAAATATTACAGTGGGCCCTGGAACATCCATATACCTATCTGAAAAGCTGAACAAGTCAAATTAATACAGTACCGTATAGATCTTTATGTACAAACTCCATGTTAACAGAACACCTGGCCTCAGTCACACACTCACAACATCGACCCTCACCAAGTGCAGAATAAGTAACCATAATCTAAAGTAAAAATAAAAATATGTAGACAAAATTTAAACTGAAACCCCAAGAAGCCAGAGTCCACATGCAGTGCAACATCAGATAAATAAGAGATGCAGTTCCCCATTAATGTGTAAAATATAAAGATAGCACAAAGTCTAATCGCTAAAATTAAATAAAATTCATTTTTTCTATCTTTGTTGTCTGACCATTTTATTCTCTAATCATGCTGGTCCCGATCTGAAGCTTCTGCTTTCCTGTCTTCTCTTAGCTCTCTTTCTCTGGTCTATGGTCCATGGTCCATCTGCCATTTCTTCTCTCTTCTTTTGTTTTCTTCACTTCCTTCCATCAGCCCATTTCCAGTTCCAGTAACCCTCCCCAGTATCAGCCCCCTTTCTAGTCCTCCCCTCCCAGTACCTTCCAATGTCAACCGCCTTGCATTCCAACGACTGCCACTGGTGTCCATTCCCTTCCAATCCCCCTCCTTCCCCACTGTCCAAATACCATCCCAGGCATTTCCTGTTTCCCATCAGCGCCGGCGGGCTCAGCTTTAACAAAGCCGCAGGAAAAGGAAATACTCTCACTTCACATGGCTCTGCAAAGTTGAGCTGGCGAGGGGGGGAACGAGTGGCAGCTATCAGGGCTCTTTCTGGGAGACGGTGGCCGCGGGGCACTTCATGCTGCCGCTGCTGCTGTTGCCATGGCAGCAGCAGCAGCTTCTGCAACCTTTTGGGGTTTTTTTAATCTTTTGAAGGCCGAGTGAGGCGGTCTTTTTGGGGGCAATTTTTGCCACCCCCAAAAAGCTACCGCCTCACTCGGCCTCATTATAGAGCCGCCCCTGAGTAGACTCATGAGCCAAATAAGGTAACGAGAGATTGGGGATGTGTGCAGAGGGTGATGGTAGGGAGGAGAAAGGGGGAAGGAGGAAAGGAGAGGGCAAGGGAGGGGAGAGTGTGAGGAAAGAGCACTTAAGGGGGTGAGTGCAAAGAAGTGGGAGGTTGAGGAAGTGAGTGTACTGGGCAGAAAATATGGGGGAGGAGAAGAGAATACCTACATGACCCCAACCACAAACATATACATACTAAACAACTCCATCCCTCCACCCACACATGATTCCACAGCTCCCATAGCCCCCAAGACATCCCACCCACACATCTTCAAAGATACAGACCTGCACTCTCTACATAGAAACAAATTTTATTTATTTAAAAATATTTCTATACCATCTAAGAACAGCCAGCTGTACAAACTAAATTAAAACCACAAAACATGCAGTAACATGCAGTAACATTCCACCAGTCCGCCTGCTAAGAGAAAATAAACACACAGTACCACTCACACAAACATATGCATACATACAGGGCCGGCCCGTCCATTGAGCAAGAATTTTTTTGCACAGGGTCCCACGTTTCAGGGGGTCCCGCGCAAAAAACATCTTGCATCAGCGATCAGCCCAGCTAGATAATAAAAAAAACACAGACCGGCTGCTGCTGCCGCTGCAGAATCGAGCACCCCGCGGGGCCCCCCCTACCCTGCAGAGTCCTCCCCTTTCATCGTCAGCTCCCTCAGCGTCAGCTGCCAGAGCCTCGAGAGGAGAAGCTCTCCCTTCGTGGCTCTGAAAAGCCCGTGCTTTGGGAGCTGATGTTGAAAGAGGAGGACTCTGCAGGGCAGGGGGGGCCCCGCAGGGTGCTCGATTCTGCTGCTGCCACGGCGGCTGCGGCAGGGCAGCAGGAGTCAGTCTGTGTTTTTTTATTATCTAGCTGGGCTGATTGGGGAGAGGGGTTAAGACTGGCAATGGGCTATGGGGTGGGGGGCTAAGACTGGAAGTGGGCTATGGGGGGGCTAGGACTGGAAATGGGGTTATGGGGGGTTAGGACTGGATGTGGGCTGATGGGGGGGTTAGGACTGGTAAAACGCTATGGAGCAACCGTGCTAAGACTGGAAATCGGCTGAAGGGGTGTTAGTATTGTTAATGGGCTATGGGGGGCTAAGAATGAAAATGGGGTGATGGGGTTAGGACTGGAAGTGGGCTGATGGGGGGATTTGGACTGGTAATGGGCTATGGGGGGGCTAAGACTGTAAATGGGGTGATGGGGGTTAGGACTGGAAGTGGGCTGATGGGAGGATTTGGACTGGGAATGGGCTATGGGGAGGCTAGGACTGGAAATGGGCTGATGGGGGCGTTAGGACTGGTAATGGGCTATGTGGGGGGCTAGGACTGGAAATGGGCTGATGGGGGGTTAGGACTGGTAATGGGCTGATGGGAGGGCTAAGGCTGGAAATGGGCTGATGTGGGGTTAGGACTGGAAGTGGGCTGATGGGGGGTAGGACTGGTAATGGGCTGTGGGGGGGGGTAAGACTGAAAATGGGGTGATGGGGGTTAGGACTTGAAGTGGGCTGATGGGGGGCTTAGGACTGGTAATGGGTTGGGGGGTTGCTAGGACTGGAAATGGGCTATGGGGGGGAGTAGGACTGGAAATGGGCTGAGTGGAAGGGGGCTTGAACGGCAAATAGCTGAGGGGGACGGGGGCTTGGAATGGAAATGGGCTGAGTGGAAGGGGGCTTAAACTGCAAATAGCTGATGGGGAGGGGGCTTGGAATGGAAATGGGCTGTGAGGGGAGGGAGCTAGGACTGGAAATGGGCTGAGTGGGGGGGGGCTAGGACAGGAAATGGGCTGATGGAGGGGCTAGGATAGATTTGGAAATGGGCTGTTGGGGGGTGCTAAGACTGGAAATGGGCTAGGTGGGGGCTTGAATTGAAATGGACTCATGGAGGGGCTAGAACTGGAAGTAGGTTCATGGGGGGCTTGGATTGGAAATGGGCTGAGTGGAGGGGAGCTAGGATTTGACATGGGCTGATGGTGGGGCTAGGAAAGGACTAGAAATGGGCTTATGGGGGGCTGGGATTGGAAATGAGCTGATGGAGGGACTCGGATAGGACTGGAAATGGATGAGGGAGCTAGGATTGGAAATGGGCTGATGGTGGGGCTAGGACAGGATTGGAAATGGGCTGATGGGGGCTAGGACTGGAAATGGGCTGATGCAGGGACTAGAAGGGAGCGGATGCTGGGTGGGGCTGGAACTAGAAGGGAACTGATGTTGGGGGAGGATTAGAATGGGATGGAGCTGGGAGAGTGAAATGGAGAGGGAAAATATTTTGTGTGGGAGGGAAGACAAATCTACAATTGGCCGGATATTGGGAGAGTAAGTGGGGATTGAGGATGGAGGGGTAAAATTTGAGTGGACGAAATAGGAATGAGGAAAGAGCAAAAGGAGAAAGATTAGTATGTTAAAGCAGATGTAGAGAGAGGATGGAAAAAAACTAGAAGAGAGAAGAAAGGACAAATGGACAGCAGACGATGGAGAGTTAGCAGAAGACACGAAGAAACCAGAAGAAAGTAGCTGGAGCAATTGCAACTGAAAAAAAAATGCACAAAAGGTAGAAAAATATCTCTTTATTTTGAATTTATTAACTGGAATATGTCAGCTCTAGGAAATGTGCATCATTAATGTCTGCGCTTTGTTTAGTACAAGAGGAAATTAATTTATAGTTTTATTTCTACAGTGATGTTGTACATTCCAAGTTTGGCTTTTGGGGTTCCCAGTTTAATTATTGTCTTCCTGTTTCTAAATTGTGATTCCTTGTTTGGTGATGGTCTATGTTCTGCATGTGTAACTGAGCTGAGGTATTCTGTTTATGTAATTCCTATTTGACATTGCCACTTGTTCTCTTTCCCCAGTAGGTCATGTATTGTTATTCTTTGAAATGTATTGGTTTAATATTTGCAGCGTTGCCTTTTGATAGGTAGGGTCTGGTGCTTTGTGAGTCCTGGTAGTGCTGTTATGATACGGCGGGTTTGCTATGGGTTTAAATGGGCAGTGTTTGTAGTAGTTCCTAATGTGCCTGGTGGTTGGCACTGGATTATAGTAATGTAGAAATCTTTTAGTCTTTCTTTATCCATACACTCATTAAGAGGCATGTTTACTAAAAGTTAGTGTATGATAACATTACGCAAATATTTATGCAAATGAGGCACCTTATGCAAATGAGGCTCCGCACTGAGTCTCCGCACATGGCCCCGCACCCCCCTTGGGCCGCCCCTGCATACATACCTCACATATACACATCCCATATTGCACACCCTCCCTCACAGCTTCTGCCAACCTACTGAGACACACATTACCATGTCTCTCTCCCCTGAGTTCCTAGTAGAAGATCAGATAATAAAAACATACAGGTCGATAGTCAAAAGGACTTATGGGGGCATATTCAAAGGGTTTATGCTGTGTGTAGAACTGCAAGCTGCATAAATCCTATTAACCAGGCTATTCGGTTGGTTAGTGTCACTGAATATCTGACCTTAACTGGGCTAAAGGCTGGGGCATTTGGGGGGGGGGGGGGCGGCACCATTAGCTGTCTGGTTAAGGGCAATATTCAGCCACTAACTGGATAGCTAAACTGTATAAAGTTAGGACAGTGATCCTAACTTTATGTGGTTTTGCAAAGCAGTTAGCAGCTGAATATTGCCACTAACCAGATTGCAAAACAGCAGTCTGTCAAAACTAGATATTCAGCACCTTTCGCCAGATATGCATCGGTGCTAAGTATCTGGGTTCATTTTAGTGTAAATCTTTTTATTCATATTTGCACATAATAGAGATACAAACATAACAAGAAATGCCTCTAGAAACTATACAAGACATGCAAACCAATATGCATAAACATTTTAGGCATAGCCCACATCAAGGAAAGAAGGGAGCACATAGTTTTAAATAATTTTTACAATAATTTTAAAACAAATAGAGATTTATTATTATTAACAATTCTTATATACCGCACTATTAGACATCAGCGCGGTTTACATTGAACAGAAAACATCCGACAGTTTACATATGTCTGGTCAGTTACATTTAACAGGAAGTATAACTTGGCGAAAATAGGGGAAACTAAATACAATGGAGGGTTATCTGATAAGGGATATCATGGTTAACTATATACAAAGGTGGTACAATAGTACTTGGAACTGCTTGTTATTTCATTGAGAAGTTGGCCTGTTATGAGGGTCTGTTTGTTTGACCACTCAAGCTATTCGCCTGGGGGTTATGTTCGGAGCTGTCATTGAGATATTTAAGGAAGAGGAAATGTTTTAGTGCCTTTCTGAACTGACTCAAGTTGGGTACTGCTCTGATTTGTGCTGGTAAGTTGTTCCATAAAGTCGGGGCGCAGAGTCGGAAGGCTCTGTTGGCTGTTGATCTAGTGCATCTTGTGGTGTCATTTGGGATAACTAGTGTGTTTAATTCTGCTGTTCTTCGTGGCCTGTTTGGTGCAAGTGGTTGTATGAGGTTGGAGAGAGAGGAAGAGGTGAGCCCCTTAGCCGCTTTGAATGTTAGCAGTAAGGTCTTGAAACTGATCCTTGCTTGAATGGGGAGCCAGTGTAGCTGTTTTAGAAGGGGTGTTAGGTGATCTCTCCTGGATGCCCCGAGGAGTACCCTCGCTGCACTATTCATGGCTAATTGCAGGGGGTTCAGGGTGGACCGGGGGAGTCCTTGTAGTATGGAGTTTGAGAAGTCGAAATGGGGGAGTATAAGGGCTTGATAAATGGTACGGAAATCATCCGGTTCAAGTAGCATGCGTAGGTGTCTGAGGGATCTGATTTTAAAGTAGATTGCCTTGACTGTGTTGGCTATGTGGTTCTTCATGTCAAGGTTTTGGTCCAGCGTTACTCCCAGGTAGCGTATCGCCGGTTTAACTTGGAGTTGGGCATCCTTTACGTTAATACAACTAGGAGGGGTGAAGTTGGTGTTCCTCGAGACGAACAGGACTTCTGTCTTTTTGTGTTGTATTCTCAGGTTTTGTGATAGGAGCCACTCTGATATGGTGTCAAAGCAGTTAGTCAGCGGGGTAAGGTCTAGGCAATCCAATGATATTGGCATATATAGTAGCACGTCGTCTGCATATATCATGTAACTGGCATTAAAGGATTTGATGATGTCGCAGATGGGTTGAATGTATATATTAAACATCAATGCAGATAAAGAGGATCCTTGAGGTACACCTTGACTTTGTTGGAAAGGTTCAGATGTATCCCCGTCGACTCTGACATGCTGCCATCTATCGGACAGGTAAGATTTGCACCATTCGAGTGCTGTTCCACAGATGCCTTTTTCCCTTAGCCGGCAGATGAGAATTTCGTGGCATACCGAGTCAAAAGCCGCTGCTATGTCTAGAAAGACAAGAGCGAAACCCTGGCGTATGTTATCCACACCTGAGATTATGTTGTTGAGGAGAGTTGTGAGTAGCGTTTCTACTCCATGTGACTCTCTGAAACCATGTTGAGCCGGATCCAGTGGAGCTGAGGTGTCTATATGATCCTGTAATTGCCTGTGCACTATTTTCTCGATGATTTTTGCTAGCATAGGTATGCTAGATATGGGCCTATAGGATTCAACCTTTTGAGGATCCAGTTTGGTGTTCTTTAACAGCGGTCTTACAGAGGTCTGCTTGAGCGTGGTTGGGAAAGAGCCAGTGGTGAAGGAATGGTTTAAGATTTTTGTTATAATTGGAGATATGTCACATCGCAGGTCCTTTATCCAGTGTGCAGGGCAAGGGTCTGTGTGTGCAGTGGTTGTGTTTAGAGCTAGAATGGTATCTTCGATAGTTCTCTTCGAGGGAGTGAAGAAGGATGTCAGTGATACTGGGTAGTCTTGTTCATCAAGAGGGTCTGGTATTAATATTTTATTAGTCTTGCACATTTTAGATTGCATGTAGATAAGGAGAAACTTCCCCTTTAACCCTATCACTACTATGAGCTTACCAACAATTTAAAGAACCAAAACACCCCTCACACTTCCTTCTCTACTAGGAATTTCTCTAATTGTATAGGATCATAAAATACATATGTCACACCCTGCAAAGATATAATACACTTGCAGGAGTAACGCAAAAAGAAAGTTGCCCCAAGCTCCACAACCTTAGACCTCAAGGTCAAGAAAGACCTTCTATGCAACTGGAAACAACTGGGAATACATTAATTTTCTGACCACAAAATTTTGAATCCTTATTTTAAAAAAAAGGATTTCAGGACCTTAAGCTTATCAGCAATAGATACAAAGGAAACCAACAGAGTTGCCCACTTAGCAAATCTCATCACTTGAATCCTCCAGGAATTTAGTCAAATCCTGGTTGATATCAAGGGACAAGATGCCAAGCCCCCCCCCCCCCCACCCCCAGCATCCAATACCCGCTTTCCTATAGGCAGATAATAGCATCTCTGAACAGAAATCTTATCTTCAAACAATAATATTTCATGAAAATATTTCTCTAGTAAAATTTCAGGAGATAGCAACGTAGTCATAGGGAAATTGAGAAAACGTAAATTAGGAGCTCTAGCAGAATTTTCTACAGCTTCCAATTTAGAATGAATAGAAAGGGGATCTCTAATAGAGGAAACACTAGTCTGTTGGACAACCTGAAGTTGTCCCTCTAACCTGGAAATTGTATTAGACATCTCAATCATCTTATTATCTACATCCTGAAATTGCTGTACAGACTGCTCAGAAAACAAACATAGGGACTGAACAGTCTTAGAAAGTTTAGAATCTACACTAGCAATTGCTACCCACACATCTTTTAAGATAATATCTTGAAATGGAACAGGCCAAAGAGGAGCTGCTTGTTCATAAACTACAGGAACCGGGAGTGGCCGATGGGGGGAAGAAGGGCACGACTTCCCAAGCGAAACAACTGTAGAGGAAGGTTGTGGAACTGGGCCCAGAGAGGGGGTCCTTTCTAGCGAGCTAATAGAAGCCCTTTCAGCTGATAGCTGCAAAGGAAAAACAGGTCCAAAATGTTTGTCCAAAGGCCCTGTAACTTTGTGGGAGTCCTATGACAAGGAAACCTGTGCAACAATAGGTCTTTTAACCTTGTGTTTCCCCATCAGGGATTAGAACTTCTTCAACAGTACAACACCACAGTACCTTGTTACCAGAAGATGGAATACTTCACCAGCTCACCACTGGGTCATCGAAGGGGCATCAAAGGGGCGTATCCTGCCCCTTTAGACATGCCCCTTCAGGCCACGGCCCAGAAGGTCTATGGAAAGAATTATCAACTATCCTAGGGCCTCAATGCTGACGTCAGGGAGGAGGGAGAGGAAGGTTGACCGCCCATATGCTTGCAGCATCTCACTCCCCGATGGAACAAACACCTCACAGCAGCACAGCTCACCAAGCCCAATGGGAACTCCCGATCTTCCACCAAATAGCTGAACTGGTGTGCTTTTTACCCTCTGTCCTAGGGCCTCAATGCTGACGTCAGGGAGGAGGGAGAGGAAGGTTGACTGCTCATATGCTTGCAGCATCTCACTCCCCGATGGAACAAGCACCTCACAGCATCGCAGTTCACCAAGCCCAATGGGACCTCACGATCTTCCCATCTGGGTTCATTTTAAAGCGTTGATGGCCAGCCATTTTAGTAGTGTAGGTTACCGCCACTAAATATCTCCCTTATATGTTTAGCAATCACCATTAAATGTGTAAGTCTCCTCACACACTAGGATGCAAAGGGTAGTGGTGGATGGTGACTTCTTGCTGAAAGGTACAGAGGCATCCATTTGCAATCCAGACATAATGTCCTAGGAAGTGTGCTGTCTGGTGCCAAGATCTGAGATATTATGGAGAGTTTGTTGACACTCCTCAAACTACTATTATCTAATGTTGTTCATCCATGTTGGTACAATGATACTATAGGTTCCCATTTAAGCATGTCAAAGATGACTGTGTCTTTGGGAGAAAAGGTGAAGCACTTAGGTGTGTAGGTGGTGTTCTCCGCAATCCTTCCTGTCGAGGGGTCAAGGCCGAGGCCGAGAAGCTCACATCCTGGAGATGGATGGTATCCTTGAGGGTGTTTTTAGTTTCCTGGACTATGGCATAATTTTTTAAAGGCTGTTAAGCAGAGTTGGTGCCCACCAATCAAAGAAGGAGTGAAGCATCTTTCGCAACAGACTGCTATAGTGGGTGAGCTGGAATTCAGTGAACTCAGGATGATGAGATTCAATATTAGGACACAGGTGGAGATGGTTCATTCAAAAGCAATGGTCCTAGACTTCAGAAAAACTAACTTTGCAAAGATGGGGGAGCAGCTGGATGGAAATATCTAAAGGAAGTAGAATAGTGAGCAAGTAAGAGGAAAAGGCCACTATGGTTTTCAAAAGAAGTAGCTGAAAAAGGTAAGGAAAAAGAGGTTAGTCTTCATGAACTATAAGAGAAACATAGAAACATGATGACAGAAAAAGACCACATGGCCTATCCAGTCTGTTCTTCCATATCAACCACTACAACATTCCCCTTTTTTCCTTTAGAGATCCTCTGTGTTTGTCCCATGCTTCCTTGAATTCAGAAACTGTTCTCATCTCTACCATCTCCACTGGGAGACTATTCCACGGATCCACCATTCTTTCCATAAAGACATATTTCCGCATATCACTCCTGAATTTATCCCCTTTCACCCTCATCCCATTTCCCCTCGTAGCAGAGCTTGTTTTCTAGCGAAAGAGGCTCTCCTGTGCATTTATGCCACGGAGGTATTTAAATGACTCAATTGCAGAAAGAGGAATAAAAACAATATCTGGAGAAGCCAAGAGAAGCTGTTAAAGCTATTAGAAAAGATGCAAATGGAAGAAAAAATAGCCCATACAGTAAAACTTGGACAAGACTTTTTTTAAGATAAGTTAGTGAAAGGAAGAAGAGCAAAGATGGCATTGTGAGACTTGAGGGTGAAGGGGAGGAATGTGTAGTGGATGAGGATAAAGCAGAATTGCTTAACAAATATTTCTATTCTTTGTTCACAGAAGAAGAACCAGGAATAGGACTCCAGAAAACAAAAACCAACAGAAATGGAAGTGAAGTAGAATTTGAACTATTTTCAGAAAAGACTATGTTCATGTAGAGCAAGCTAAATTAAAAGTGAGCAAAGCGATGGGGCCAGATAGGATTCATCCAAGAGTATTGAAGGAACTTAGGAAACTACTGCCAGCTCTACTGTCGGACCTTTTCAATGCTTCTTTAGAGTCTGGATTGATCCCAGAGGCCTGGAGATGTGAGAAAGGGAATCCTGTACACAAAAACAGATGTAAGGAAGAGGTTAGTAACTAAAGACTGGTTAGTCTGACCTCTGTGGTGAGTACACTAATGGGCACGCTGCTAAAGCAGAGGATGGTACAGTTTCAGGAAACTAAGGGAATTCAGGATCTGAGAAAGCATGGCTTTACTAGAAGTAGGCCGTGTCAGATGAATCTGATTTCTTTAACTGGGTAACCAGAGAAATTGATCAGAAAAGAGCACTAGATATGGTATACTCAGATTTCACCAAAGCCTTTGACACCGTCCCACACTGACAACTTATAAATAAACCGAGTGCCCTACAGTGACTGACTAGGTTAGAAACTGGTTGAGGGGAAGGCAACAAAGGGTATTAAACAGAATTCAGTCTGAAGATATGGGTCTTACCAGTAATGTACCACAGGAAGTTGTCTTTGATCTTGTTAATAGTTTTGTCAGTGATATGGTAGAAGGTCTGTTGAGAAAAGTATACCTCTTTGCAAATGATACCAAAATCTACAACAGGGTAGACATCCATGAAGGTGGGAATCTATGGAAGCTTGAAGAATATTCAAGAATTTGGCAGCTAAGATTTAATGCTAAAAAATGCAAGATCATGCATTTGGGCTGCAAAATCCCAAGGGAGCAGTACTGTATAGAGGGTGATTATTTCAGTGCATGAAAGAAGAGCCGTACCTGGGGTGATCATATCAGATCTTAAAGTGGCTAAATAGGAAGGAAACGCAACAGCAAAAGTTAGAAGGATGCTTGAGTGCACAAGGAGAGGAATAGTCAGTATGAAAAAAGAGGTTATAGTGCCTTTATATAAGTCTCTAGTGAGACCTCATTTGGAGTACTGTGTACAATTCTGGAGACCACACCTTTAAAAGGATAGAAACAGAATGGAGTTGGTCCAGAGGGCAATGGTCAGTGGTCTTCATCATAAGGCTTATGGGATTTTTTGTTTATTTTTGTATTTATTTAAAAATGATTTTTTATTCTGCACTATAATATCCTTGGTGGATTACAACATAACATACACAATGAATTAAAATAAGAAACAACAAAAATATCAAAGAAACTAAAATAACACATCACAGTAAAATCAAATCATATAATCAGCTAATATAAAAATCTTTCAGTAAACTGGACATGCCTGCCTAAACAAATGGCACTTTAAGCCTCCTCCTAAAGGATGATAAATCTGTATCAAACCACAACTCAAGAGGAAGAGAATTCTGGAATTTAGGAGCAATGATGGAAAACATACGATCTCAGAGAGTGGTAAAATGAATCCTATTTTATTTCTATTTACATTCTCTTATATACCGTGCTATTCTGCATCAGTGCAATTTACATTGAACAAACTGAAATTACATTGAACAGGGCATTATAACTTGGAGATAACTATTTTACAGGGAACATGGGCTATGGAGGGTTAAGTGGCTTGCCCAAGACCACAAGGAGCACCTGTGGGACTAGAAACCCCAGTCCTTCCAGCCCAAGGTTGCTGTCCTCTAGTGGGATTTGAACCCCCAACCTTCCGGCCTGAAGTACCTTGCCCCAACCACTAGGCCACTCCTCCACTCCAATCCTATGATAAGAGGGTACTTTTAACAAGTATGCATTTTGCAATAGTAATGTACAAGACCATTTATAAAGCTTCAAAACAGATAATATACATTGAGTAGTATGATTTAATGCCCTATGCACTATCATAAGTATTTTATAGGTCACACGCAGGGGCGGCTCAAGGCAATCTGCTACCTGAGGCAAGGGATGAGATGGCGCTCCCCCCTCCCCCAGAGCAAGGGGGGAAGGTCTTTCTCAAAACTCCAGTCAGGGGCTGAACCATACCAAAAAGCCAATTAGATAATGTGGAGGAAATGCAAGATGTTTGCACACCAAGGAATTAAAAGAAAGAGCGAGAACCACAGCACTATTTATAACACCAAATTATAACTCATTTTTATTTTGTTTTTATAAACTGTGTTAAGGTTCTTGCTTTTTTATTTTTGAACATATATTTTGCATCCAAAGAACCCCCTCCCTGAACAATGGGAGCAGAGCAGAACTAGAACATTCACCCACAGAACTCAATATCTTTAAAAAAAAATCTGATTCAGACCATCTCACTAACAACAACAAACATTCTCCAGTACCAGGCATATTGTGAACTAATACAAAACCCTACAATAATATCACTGAGGATCTGTAGAGCAAACCTACCATACCGGCTCAACTTCCAAAATTCGCATAAGGAGCCTACCCAAAAAAGCATAACTGTAAATACGGCAATGAGCCCTGGAACATCCAAACACCTATTTGAAAAGTTGAACAATTCAGATTACTACAGTATAGATAAGAACATAAGATATGCCATACTGGGTCAGACCAAGCTCCATCAAGCTCAGTATCCTGTTTCCAACAGTGGCCAATCTAGGTCATATGTACTGTGATAAGGAAGCTTATCAAAGCTCAGGGTGTAATGACAAAAGAGGAGAATTTACTCTGATTAAGGGACCTGTGCTGGCAGGTTATAGAAATAAGTTAGCTTGTTTCCCAAAAAGACTACATGTTCCAGAATGCACTAGTATGCAGAAAGTCCCTAGGGGAGCTAGAGTAGAAAAGCATAAGTCTAATCAGAGAAAGCATTATGTCATCCCTAATCAAACAGCCCCTAGGAGAATGCTTAATCCAAAACACCTGAAGACTGCAAGGGTGGAGTTGCAATCTAAGCCCTTTAAAACTAGAGGGGAGTCTTCAGGAAGACAGAATAGAGGAGGCGAGAACGAGAACAGAAGGAAGAACAACCGGAAACTAAAGGAACAAGGACAAGGAAGCAGACGGTCCAAGAGAGGAGCTCAGAGAGGTACCTATGCCTGGAGAGATTCTTGGGGGAAACAACGTTCAGAGGACTGGAGAAAGCCAGAGGTCTGTAGATCCACAGCCAGGAACCCTCAAGCAACACCTAGGAAGAAGTCTGTTGCAGCTAAGGAGGAAAGGAACCCAAATACCTCTTGGAGGACGTCTGGAGAAAAGAGCCTGAGGTCCAGAGATACCAACTGGAGGACAGGACACAGAAGCTCTATTGCATACTGGCCAGAATACCAGAAGAAGCAGCCTGACACTTGCCTGGAGTCAGGTAGGAACTGTGAACGTTTCTCTAGCTTTGAGCAGTGCAAACAGCAGGGAAACAGTTTCTCTCCGTGTAGAGGTCAGTTCCTAAAGCCCTCTGAGTCAGACGGAGAAACAGAATCTATGCAATTTCAAGAGCAAGGTTTAATATCTAATACAGAGGATAATTATATGGACTGTTCTTTGAGTAGGTTGTTAATTTAGGAAAATCCTAAATATAAGAGAAAACATCAAAAGGAAACATTCTTAATATTGGCTTCCCATAAAGTTTTGTTGAAAAGAAAAAGCTTTTGGGAAAGTTTTGCACGTGTGCTGAAATCAAGCTACTGATTGCAGTTAATTGTCACCTGCTAGTAGAGGAGAGCCCAGCACAAGTTGTGCACACGTGAGTTTTAAAAGTTATTTTCTGTATGGAGAAAGTGAGCTATGCTTTTGTGTAAAGAAGTTTCCCTCTTTGATTTGTTTTTCCCCCAGCACTGCTAAGGAGTTTATTAGCAGTGGCTGAAAGAAGCCTTTCTGTTCCATAAAGGACTTTGATTCTTATTTGCATAAGATATTTCAGTTGCCTTAATTTGTGTGGAATAAACCCTGGAGACGTTATCTGGATGGTGTTACCAAGCATATCTGTGTGTGGAATAATCACCCCATAAATAAATTCTAATTTGGCCTTACACTCGACCAACTACAAGAGTTTTCATTTAAAAAGGCAAGCTTTGTGTGTGAATGGACTTCAATAACCACAATCCTTTGCAAGACAGTTAATTTACATACGTGCCAAGATGATGGTTCCTTCATAACAAGCACCCCCTTTTACAGTACCTAGCAGTTTCCCCAAAAGACACAGGTTCCACAATGCTTGTACTGGGTCAAGTATTGATATCCTGGGTCCCTTCTTAATAATGGTTTATGGACCTTTCCTCCAGGAACTTGTCCAAACCTTTTTTAAACCCAGCTACACTAACAGCCTTTACTACATCCTCCGGTAACAAATTCCAGAGTTTGATTTACTCTATAGCCGCAGCACCCCTAGATCCCTACATACAAACTCCATGTTAACAGAACACTTGGCCTTGGTCCCACACTTGGAACACAGACCTTCACCAAAGTACAGAATAAGTGACCATAACCTAAAAATACCCTCACTTGGTTTGCAGTTTGTCGTGCTGTGAGGGCTTGTGTGCATCAGTGATGCTGAGAGCTAAACTATCGGTAGTTTAATTACTGGCAGGGTCTCCCAAAATGGACAGGTCTCAGCTGAGGTGCCAAACCAAGATAAACCACCCATCTGGGCAGCAGCAGAATGGGATAGTGTTGATGGCGGAGGATCACATTTCTGTGACAACGGCAACACCACCAAACTTAAATTGCGCAGAAGAAAGGCCCGGCAATCTACTTCTGTATCTTGCCATGAAAACCCAATGGATAGTTACAAAACAAATTGTGCTATAGTGCTGGAAGATGAGACCCCCAGGTCGGAAGGCACTCAACTAGCTACTGGGGAAGAGCTGAAGACTTTTCAGAGTAAAGCCAGCATTTATGATGTGGTTGGATCAAAGCCCTCGGGATGCCTGACTGCTGATGTAGCTGCGCATGAAATGAGAGTCAGAAGCTGTAAAGATGTCTTACACATTGGAACATGGAACATACGAAGCATGAACCAAGGGAAGCTGGAGGTGGTCAAGAATGAAATGGAATATGTACAACTTGATCTGTTGGGTTCAGTGAACTGAAATGGACTGGCATCGGGCACTTTGCATCAGATGATCACATGGTCTACTATGCTGGAAATGAAAGACAAAGAAGAAATGGTGTTGCATTTATAATAAAGAAGAAACTTGCAAGAACTGTAATGAAATACAATGCAGTCAGCGAACGCTTAATCTCTATTTGTCTACGAGGAATGCCTATCAACACAACTATAATTCAAGTATATGCCCCAACAACAGCTGCAGAAGAGAATGAAATTGAAGAGTTCTATGAACAATGTCACACTTCAGCACCCTCTGGTATATATAGGCGGTTGCCTAGGAGGGGTTGGCATGTGAGGCATAGGGGAATACATATTTATAAACCTTCTAAGTGCTGCAGCCTGGTGTCCGTTGTAGTTGTGGTCCAAGTAAACACAGCAAAGGCCTCCGTGGGTTTAACAATAACTTTATTGCCGCACAGGAGTTTGGTGAACTACTTCCCCAAACACAGACAAAAGATGGTGCTACGCAATTGTGTCAAATAAAAGTCCAAGAATCCCCTGATGCTTCTCAGGTACAAACTCAAAGCAAAACATTCAGCTTTCAAACTTCCTTCAGCTTCAAATACAACAGCTGTTTCTCTCTACTGGCATTGCTTTCATATATATGCTTTAAACACAGGAAAACTTTCACAGCCTTGTACTTCTCTTCACAGCTGAATTAATTAGGCTTGAGTTTCCCACAGGCAGAACGCTGCCTTTCTCCGTGGAAACTCAGGTTATAGCAAATAGGCTTTCTCAGCACTTCTATAGGATATCTTTGTACAGCTTTCACTTCTTTTACAGGATACACTTATATGGCTTTCAGTCCTTATAACAAACCCCACAGTCCATAGCTGATCCACTGCTATCACTTAATGGTGCATCAGTTTGCATGTCCTCCAGCTCTGGGTCTGATATGTCCTTAAGACCTGGGTTAAGGGAGTCTACAGACTGCCACTGCTTAATTAGTGCTTTAAGCTGCTTCCGTTTGTTATCTCTAAAATATCTAGGCACTTGCAAGGATTCCAAATCACCAGCACCTTTTAAAACATCACAAAAAGGGCTCACCTTCCTTCTGGTCTGCCTAGTATATGCTTTCTGGTTGAGAGGCAAATATTTCCCTTGATACTGCTTCACTAGTTCTTTTAACACAGCGTGCTCTTCAGAGTCTAACTCTTGCCCGTGTCTGTGCTGCCTGCAATTAGTAACATGCTGAAAGGCACCTGGGCTATACTCAGAGCTAGAGCTCCTGTCACGTTCTCTGTAATATGAAAACTTTTGCAGTCTTTTGAATGGGACTTTCTCTCTTCCCAATCTCTCCTTTATAATTCTGGCTTTGAGAGAAGATTCCAGAGAACTACTCCTATCCCTTCCAGGCAAGGTATCTGACCTTTTCCCCTGAGGTTTAAAATAGTCTCTGACCTGTTTTTGTTTGCTGTGCAGCTCACGGTAGTTCCTTCCTGGAAGCTTTTTCAGACGGCACTCCTGAGACCTGGCTGGCTCTCTGCAGTCTGGCCAGCAACTCCCCAAGCACCTTGTGCCAACCGGGTATCGGTTGCTCTTGGCTTTGCTTCTCCTGGTTCCCAGATCTCTCCCTGGATCTGACTCTCCTGGACCTTCCTGGAACTGCTCTCTTTCTCCTTGCTGCTCATGGAACTCCACGTAGTGTTCTCTCTCTCTTTCTTGTTCTCGTTCTCCCTCTCTTTCTCGTTCCAGTTCTATCTGACTAACAGTTGCTTCCTGGTTATGTGAACAGGGCTGCCCTATCAGGTGTGACTCCACCCCTTTTCCTCCCCCGTCAGCTCCCTGGGTTTGCCTGAAGCTAGGGTGTGGCTCTCTTTCTGCTTTCCTGTGCAGAGCAGCTTTCAGGGCTGAATCCTTAACCCTTTCCTGACCTGTTTTACTGACAGCTTCTGAGGACAAAAAGTGTTTTAAACCCCTATTTTTAGGTTCTGCAACCTCTGCCTTGTCACAACAAGTACAAGCTGAAATTGACAGAACATGCAAACAGGATATCCTGATAGTCATGGATGACTGGAACGCAAAAGCTGGCAACAAAGAAGAAGGCAAAGTAGTTGGAAAATATGGACTTGACAACAGAAATGAAGCTGGAGAAAGACATAGAATTCTGCAAGACCAACGATCTATTCATCTCAAACACCTTCTTCCAGCAACACAAACGGCGACTGTACACATGTACTTCACCCAATGGATTGTATAAAAATCAAATTGACTACATCTGTGGAAGTCAACGATGGAAAAACTCTGTAACATCAACAAAGACAAAATCTGGAGCTGACTGTGGTACAGATCATCAACTACTAATATGCAAACTCAAGCTAAAGTTGAAAAAGAGCAAGCCACTCATGAATGCAGCAAAATATGACCTTGAGAATATACCACTGGAATTTAAAGACTGCCTGCAAAATTGATTTGCTGCTTTAGATACAAATTACAGAGTTCCAGAAGAGTTATGGAATGACATCAAGAAGGTTGTGTTGGAAGAAAGTGAGAAGTCTCTACAAAAGGTGAAAAAGCAAAAACGGCCAAAATGGATGACAGAAGAAACTCTGAAAATTGTCCAGAAACACAGAGAAGCTAAAGAAAGACAACTGCAGAACCCAACAAAGATTTCCAACGTGCAGCAAGAAAGGACAAGGAAAAGTACTACAATGACACATGCAAGGAAATAGAAGCAGAAACTATTAGAGGAAGAACAAGATCGGCTTTCCTGAAGCTACGAGAGTTAAAGAAAAAGTTCTAGCCTCGAATTGGAATGTTACAAGATGCTCAAGGTTCTATGTTGAATGCTGCTGAGAAGATCAAGAAAAGGTGGAAGGAATATATAGAGTTTTTATATTATAAAGATCAAGTGGACCAACAGCCATTTCAACCTGTACCTTATGATCGAGAACCATTGGTGATGAAAGAAGAAGTTGAAGCAGCATTGAAAGCCTTATCAAAGAACAAAGCACCAGGCATTGATAGCATTCCCATAGACGTATTACAGCAATCTGATGCAGCTGTTACCATACTTACAAGGCTCTGCCAAGAAATATGGAAGACAACATCATGGCCAACTAACTGGAAAAGATCTGTGTTTATACCAATACTAAAGAAAGGTGATCCAACTGACTGTGGAAATTATAGCACAATCGCTCTGATCCCACATGCCAGCAAGATTCTACTGAAGATTATTCAAAAGAGACTACAACCATACCTGGAACAAGAACTACCTGAAGGGCAAGCAGAGTTCAGGAAAGGGCGAGGAATGAGAGACATCTTTGCGGATGTGAGATGGATCCTTGAAAAGACTAAAGAATACCAAAAGGGTATCTATTTGTGCTTTATCGACTATAGCAAGGCTTTTAACTGTGTAAACCATGAGAAACTCTGGGCCACATTAAGAAGCATGGGTATACCAGAACACCTGATCGTTCTCTTACACAATCTGATCAAGAAGCAACAGTTCGAACGGAACAAGGAGAAACAAAATGGTTTAAAATAAGCAAAGGTGTAAAACAAGGCTGCATACTGCCACCCACCCACTCCCTGGATCTTGAGGGTTAAGGGAGGGGCTGGCCTTGAATGCCCTTGAGGGTTAATGTTGTAGTTGTGTTGGTGCTCAAGTGATAAGGCAAGGCAAAGAATATTTCTTTTTCTGAGGTTTATTTCCCGCTTTCGCAGTTCAAAATGCAGCAGATGTAAATGAAATAATATGGCACAAAACAAGGTTGAGAAACTGAACTTAAACAAGGCTTTTTTTCTTACTGCTTGACTGAATGTCCATTATTGATCACATTCACCTGTCATGTGATCTCCTTTTCATTAAGGTAACAGAAAAACTCTTATACCAGCACTGATCCTGAATTGCACAGAATATGCTTCCACTTATTCCCTTCAGATAAGCTCTTTTATCACAGCAAACAGTGAGGTAACTTTGCTATTTTCTTACATACAACACTGGCAAGCAAATCACTTAAATGTCCTTTGGAATCATACAAGTAGAGCAATCCATTGGGACTTCCTGTTCCGTAGATGGCAAAGAAATTAAAGGCATTTCTTCTTGCCAGCTGATCAATGGCTTTGCTACATTCGGAGTAGAAACTGCTCTGCTCTTAAGGAACTCTCTGAATTCAGTGAGAAGTAATTCAGCCTGTGTATTTTCTGAGCTAGGCTGAGCAAATCCTCCTTCAGGTGAATGCTTGTTTGTATTTCTTATCTCTAGGCAATTATCAGTGCTTTTACTTGGACAACATTTCAGCGTGTAAGCATTTCCCTTCCCCCACCTATCTCCACATGGCAGTGCAGGGTAAAACGCTTCAGCTGTGGTTAGAGAGTCTCTCAGAGTGTTAAAAGGAAAACAGTCAGGCTTTTCTTGACTTAACCAGTTAGTATCAAACTCTCTGCCTTTATCCTGTCTTTCACAATTAAAATTCACTCTTTCTGGCTTTCCACTGTTAAGCTTGCTAGCCGTGCCACTCCCACCAGATACCTTGTGCTTGGGCTTCTTCCAGGGTAATTCCTTATCCCTTTGCCTCCTATTCCAAGGTTCTTCTGGGTCCTTTAAACTCCTGAGCTGCAGCCTTGGGTCTCTCAGTGCCTTAGAATTCTTCTGCTTCCAGAAACCTTTCTTTGCCCCAGAGTCTCCCAGCTCCTGTCTGCTCCTTCTTGGATCACAGCTGCTTAGTGGTTCTCTCTCCCACGGTTCCTGTTCCTGGTGTCACACCCTGGGCCGCCTGTAGCGTTAGCATACTGGTTGGGCTGCAGGGGGACCTTTTATTGAAAGGTTGTAGTTGGGCTCCTTTTCAATAAGGTAGTTGAGGCACGAATGGTTAAGGTCAAGACAGGGTTTTATTTCCCCTCCCGGGGACGGATTCCAAACACAGGTAATAAAGAAACATAAGCCATACACTCTGGCAAAAAGGATAGGATAAAGTAAAGTCTTGTACTTTTAAACAGGCAGTTAAATTATTTCCACAACTGTATCTCTTCAGCACAGTGAAACCACATCACTTAATACAACCAATGAACAGTCCATCTGATTGTCAGATAATTCTGTTTCTGGTGGATCAATTATCATTGATTCAATCTGACTATCATCTGTACCACTCTGCTGCTGCCTATAGAGTGTTGGCAGATTATTCTCCTCTGCCAGCTCCCGTGACCTCCCTACTATCTCCTCTAGCAGGTAAGGATCTGTGTCACCATATCTTGGCATATAATTGTAATGAGAGTTATGTCCCTTATAACTCCTACGTGAGAAAGTCTTGTATCCACCTTTACATTGGCTAATTGGCCTACCTTCAGGGTTTGAGGCAAGAGAAAGTCTGTGCACTGCTCCTTTTAAAAGGGGTTTAAACCTTAGAGGCTTTTCTCTACGTTCAGGCTGCTCAGCACCCTCTTCCAACATACAAATGTCTGGCACCGTTATCCAGACTTGTACTTTCTCCTTGTGAATGCCTTCACCATAAGGAATAGGTTTTGAGGTTTGGTTAAAAGGTTTCTGTGCCTTTCTCCTCCAATTAACTCTATTAGCTGTTAGCTGCCTTTCTCTTTCCCATTCAGAATCAGAGTCACACACGTAAGTTTTCCTACCAGCCCAGGGCAGACGTTGCTTTCCAGATTCAGACCTCAGCTTGCACACAGACTCCAGCTGGTTCTGATTCACCACGTCTTTCCTGCTTCCTGTTGCTGGCCTCTCTGAATTCTCTGAGCTGCTCTCTCTGGAGCTACCAAAGCCAAAGCTCCTGCTCCTCCTACTGCCACTGCTCCTCACTAACTCTAGTGAACGTCCCTTATACGTTTGCTGAGGCTCTAATCCAGCCCTTCCCCCTCCCAGGTGAAAGCTATTAGAGCTATGAGCTGGGGATTGCTTATCAGCTGTGCGGGGTTCTTTCCCTCGTGGCTGGGAATGTTTGTGTTGCTCTTGGCAACTGGGTGTCCTGATATCTTCCTTCCTGCTAGAAACAGCCCTATTGCTCCTAGGTTCCTCTGTTTTTCTATCACAGGATTTCTTTTCCCCATTACACTGGTCATCTGACCTATCCTCGTCCAGGTGCTTGTGTCCTTCTTCCCAATCCTGGTGGTGCTCTCTCTGCTTCCCTGGCTTGTCTAACTGTTTCTGTTTCTGGTTTTTTTTTTACAAGCTGGCTGAGTGCTGCACTGCCCGCCTCCTGCTTGGGCGTGCCCAATCAGGGACTTGGCTTCTCACCTGCCTTGAAGTGAGGAGTGGTTCCTGATTAGCTCTGCATTCTTTTTTCCTCTCAGAGAAAATCCTGCATTCCCCTGCAGTACCGGCTCTCTCCACCGGATCACTATCAGTTTCCATTGCTTCATAAGAGTCTGCTACATCATAGATCCCCCCCCCTTAAGATATCACGGGCTGGCGTAGGCACACCCGCACAGCACGTGATTCTATCTATGGGTTCAATGGTGATGAGCTTCTGTTGGGGCTGTTGTCTGGGAGAGGCTATTGTGGCTATTTGGGCTAAAGCTACTCTCTCATGCCATGGTTTTAACATGTTGACATGGTAAACTTGCCTGCGACCTTTCCTATTCTCTACCAAGTAAGACACAGGTCCCACAGCTTGTACTACCCGACACGGTCCTTTCCAATGGCTCTCAAATTTTGGTTCTGTCCCAGCCACCATTACAATAACTTTCTCTCCAACATTTAGTTGACTTTGCTTTGTGTTCCTATCGTAATAGGCTTTTTGTTTGGCCTGACTACGCTTCAGGTTATCCACTGCAACTTGTGAAGTCCAGCATAGCCGCTTCTTTAAGTTTCTCAGGAACTCGGGCACTTCTACTTCCCTGGGATCGGGTTCTACCCACTGTTCTCTCAAAATATCGAGAATGCCTCGGGGAGACCTCCCGTATAGTAGCTCATAGGGTGCTGTTCCTAATGAGGCCTGTTTTCTCTCTCGGCATGCATAAAGAACAAAGGGTAGCATTGTATCCCAATTGTCCATTTCCCCCTCCAAACTCCTACGTAACATCCTTTTAAGAGTCTGGTTTTGTCTTTCGACTAAACCGTTCGTTTGAGGGTGGTATGCTGCTGTCTTGATGTGGTGAATACCAAAGGCATCCCACACTTGTCCTAAGTATTTTGACATGAAGTTGCTCCCCCTGTCAGTGAGAACTTCCTTAGGGAAACCCACTTCACAAAACAACTTAATAAGTTCGTTTGCAATTACTCTGGCAGATATGGTGCATAGTGGCATGGCCCACGGGAACCTTGTAGCGTGGTCTACCACCACTAAGATATAGCGGAAACCTTGGGGTGTTTTAATCAGAGGTCCGACAATGTCTACCCCTATCCTCTGGATGGGATCCTTAATCACTGGTGATGGTATCATGGGAACATCCCTGGGATGGGCTGCTGAAACCCTTTGGCACGCGGGGCAAGCCTCACAGAACTTGGCCATCTCTTTGAAGACACCAGGCCAGTAGAACCTGGATAAGATTTGTTCAAGGGTTCCCTGAATGCCTTTATGCCCCCCAACAGGATGGTCGTGTGCCAACCGTAGTACTATATTTTTAAAGGTCGTTGGCACAACCAACTGCTTTCTACTATCTCCTGTGAAAGGATCTTTACTCTCCCTGTAGAGAATTCCTGCAGTCAGGATAAATCTAGGTAAGGTATCCCTAGTAGTCTGAGCCCATTTGAATGCCTGTGTAAGAGCAGGGTCCGCTTGCTGCTCATTTGGGAACGTGGGAAACTTATTCATTAGCTCCTCTGGTACCCATGGTAGCTCTTGCCCTGCCCGTACTTCAGACTTGTTCTTAGAGCGAGACTGTTTCTCCTTACGTTTCACAGATTTAGGCTTCCTGACTTTAGTGTCTGGAGTATCTATCAACGCATCATCAGAGGGGAGAACTTCTCCGAGATCCTCTGAGGTATCTTCTTTCTTTTCTAAGGCTGAGGACTGGGCTCTTGTGGAGACCATTGCACCTTTCACCTGCAACTCTCTTTCCATCTCCCTGAAGAACTGCGGCCAATCCCTGCCTAGAATTACTGCCTGGGGAAGTCCTGGGACAACTGCTAATGGGACAGTCTTTGGTGCACCTAACCCTGCTATGCGTAAATTGTATACTGGGTAGGTAGAAATTCCTCCATGGACGCACCTTATTTTAACTGAATTCACAGGCTGAATTACTTCCTTGCCCTGCATGGCCTCTATTCTCTGCCAAAACTCTTCAGAGAGCATGCTTAACTCCGCCCCTGAATCCAACAGAGCTTGAGTGGTAATTCCCTGTACTTCAATAGCAAAAAGAAATCCGGGCCTATCATCCATAGGACTGCCCGCTATCAATGCAGTTTTTACAACACATTGTTTTTGCAAATGTCCCTCTTGCCCACATCTGTAACATCTTAGCCTATTCTTAGAGCTTTTCCATAAAGGCATGCACATCTTTACAGGGTCCTCATACACCCTTCCATCCCTTTCTGATCTGCCATTGCCTGACTCCTGGGAAGTAGTGCCAGCTCTCTGGGCAGTTAGCTCTGCCTCTATATATCTCTCAGAGAGTGCAACAGCTTCTTGGGGAGTTTTGCAATTCTGCAAGATTAGGAAGGTGCGGATTCCCTGTGGTAGAGCGTTCATGTACTGCTCTAAAATCAAAGCATCCAGTATTGACTCCACAGACCTCCCTTCTGGAGTTAACCATTTATCAAGCAAGCTTTGAATCCTATGACATAATGACTTAGGCGTCTCACTCGGTCTCAGTCTCACACTCCTCAAACGCGTGTGGTAGACTAAAGGAGTGAGCCCTAATCTCTCCCTGATTACCTTTTTTACTTCATCATAATTGCCAGCCATGGCAGCAGGCATGGCGCGGTAAGCGGCCATCGCTTCCCCCGTAAGGGATGCTGCCAGTCTTAGAGCCCAGTGCTCCTTAGGCCATGAGCTAAGGCGAGCTACTCTTTCAAAGCTCTCAAGATAGTCATCAACGTCATCTTGATTGGTAAGCTGTCCAAAATTAAACACAGTTCCCGCCTGTAAACCCACAGGTTGTACAGGGCCTGTTAAAATGGAACCTGTAGTAGATGATTGTCCAGCGGCTTGCTTCCTCTCTTTCATCCATTCCTCCATGAGTGTGAGTAGAGGCTGCTGCTGTTCACGCATACTTGTGTTGGCTTTCTCCTGGGCCTCTAATGCAAGATCTCGCTGGCGCTCCATCTGCGTCGCCATCCATTGAAAAACTTCTTTGGCGTCCATCGCCATCTTGGGATACCTGCAACAAATAAAAAAAAAGAGACCCAAGTGCGGAAAACACAGTACACTTTGGCTATCTGCTCTCTTTTTTTTTTTCCTTTCCTTTCTCCCTAGTCACCACTAGGCTTCACCCTTGCCCTGGTATCCTGGTTACCCGGGGTGGATACCCTTTACCTGGCTCAGGTGGTATACAAGCACGTCAGGAACAGAAGATCCTGTAGTCCTGCAGTCTCCTTCCTTGTTTGGGTTGGTCAGCTCTTCGGCTAGGCACCTCCTGGAAGTCAGCTTCTGCAGTTTTTGCTGTAGTTATTTCTTGCGCCTGTGCAGTATCCTCAATACTATGCCACTTTGCCACCCACCCACTCCCTGGACCTTGAGGGTTAAGGGAGGGGCTGGCCTTGAATGCCCTTGAGGGTTAATGTTGTAGTTGTGTTGGTGCTCAAGTGATAAGGCAAGGCAAAGAATATTTCTTTTTCTGAGGTTTATTTCCCGCTTTCGCAGTTCAAAATGCAGCAGACGTAAATGAAATAATATGGCACAAAACAAGGTTGAGAAACTGAACTTAAACAAGACTTTTTTCACTGCTTGACTGAATGTCCATTACTGATCACATTCACCTGTCATGTGATCTCCTTTTCATTAAGGTAACAGAAAAACTCTTATACCAGCACTGATCCTGAATTGCACAGAATATGCTTCCACTTATTCCCTTCAGATAAGCTCTTTTATCACAGCAAACAGTGAGGTAACTTTGCTATTTTCTTACATACAACACTGGCAAGCAAATCACTTAAATGTCCTTTGGAATCATACAAGTAGAGCAATCCATCGGGACTTCCTGTTCCGTAGACGGCAAAGAAATTAAAGGCATTTCTTCTTGCCAGCTGATCAATGGCTTTGCTACATTCGGAGTAGAAACTGCTCTGCTCTTAAGGAACTCTCTGAATTCAGTGAGAAGTAATTCAGCCTGTGTATTTTCTGTGTATTTTCTGAGCTAGGCTGAGCAAATCCTCCTTCAGGTGAATGCTTGTTTGTATTTCTTATCTCTAGGCAATTATCAGTGCTTTTACTTGGACAACATTTCAGCGTGTAAGCATTTCCCTTCCCCCACCTATCTCCACACGGCAGTGCAGGGTAAAACGCTTCAGCTGTGGTTAGAGAGTCTCTCAGAGTGTTAAAAGGAAAACAGTCAGGCTTTTCTTGACTTAACCAGTTAGTATCAAACTCTCTGCCTTTATCCTGTCTTTCACAATTAAAATTCACTCTTTCTGGCTTTCCACTGTTAAGCTTGCTAGCCGTGCCACTCCCACCAGATACCTTTTGCTTGGGCTTCTTCCAGGGTAATTCCTTATCCCTTTGCCTCCTATTCCAAGGTTCTTCTGGGTCCTTTAGACTCCTGAGCTGCAGCCTTGGGTCTCTCAGTGCCTTAGAATTCTTCTGCTTCCAGAAACCTTTCTTTGCCCCTGAGTCTCCCAGCTCCTGTCTGCTCCTTCTTGGATCACAGCTGCTTAGTGGTTCTCTCTCCCACAGTTCCTGTTCCTGGTCATCTGACCTATCCTCGTCCAGGCGCTTGTGTACTTCTTCCCAATCCTGGTGGTGCTCTCTCTGCTTCCCTGGCTTGTCTAACTGTTTCTGTTTCTGGGGTTTTTTTTGACAAGCTGGCTGAGTGCGGCACTGCCCGCCTCCTGCTTGGGCGTGCCCAATCAGGGACTTGGCTTCTCACCTGCCTTGAAGTGAGGAGTGGTTCCTGAATAGCTCTGCATTCTTTTTTCCTCTCAGAGAAAATCCTGCATTCCCCTGCAGTACCGGCTCTCTCCACCGGATCACTATCAGTTTCCATTGCTTCATAAGCGTCTGCTACATCACAATACTTTCCCCCCTACCTGTTTAATTTATATGCAGAACAAATCATCAGAGAAACAGGGTTATATGAAGACAACAGAGATGTGAAGATTGGTGGAAGACTCATCAACAACCTTCGCTATGCTGATGATACCACATTACTGGCTGAAAGTGAAGATGATCTGAAACATTTGCTTCTCGCAATCAATGAACATAGTCTCAAAATGGGCCTGCACCTTAATGTAAAGAAGACAAAGATCATGACAGCTGGCATAATCAACAGGTTCATCGTTGAAGGAGAAGAATTGAAATTGTGAACAACTTTAACCTACTTGGATCAAAGAAGCAACAAGCAGTCAAGAAATCAGATGACGCATTGCTCTTGGCAGAATGGCTATGAAAGACCTAGATAAGATTCTCAAGAGCAGAGATGTTTCTCTCCATACAAAGATTTGACTTGTTCAAGCCATGGTATTTTCAATAACATTATATGGATGTGAAAGCTGGACAGTGAAAAAGATAGACAGGAAGAAAATTGATGCCTTTGAATTATGGTGCTGGTGGCAAATACTGTGTATACCATGGACTGCCTGAAGAACAAACCAGTCGATACTAGAGGAGATCAAACCTAAGCTTTCTTTAGAAGCTCAGATGACAAGAGTTTGACTTTCATACTTTGGACACATCATGCGAAGAGAGAGATCATTAGAGAAAGACATCATGCTTGGCAAGATAGAAGGTCAACGCAAAAGAAGGCGGCCAGCAATGAGATGGATCGATACAATAACAGCAGCTATGGGTACCAGTCTGTCAACAATGAGCTGCCTGACTGAAGACCGAACACAATTTAGGATAGCTATCCAGAAGGTCGCCATGAGTCGACTCCAACTCGACGGCACTTAACAACAACAACCTAAAAATAAACATATGTAGATAAAAATTAAACTGAAACCCCAAAAAGTCAGATTCTGCATTCAATACAACACCAGAGAAATGGAAAGAGATGCATTTCCCTGTACTTTATAAAATATAAAGATAGCACCAAGACTGTTCATTAAATTGAAAATAAACTTCTTTTTCTACCTTTGTTGTCTGACCATTTTATTCTTATCATGCTGGTCCCAATCTGGGGTTTCTGCTTTCCTCCACCTCCTAGTGTCCCCCCCCCCTGCCCCCGTCTACCTCCTCCCAGGGGCAGCATGAGCATGATGCAGAGCCATGTGCGGAGATTCATTGCAGCATTATTTGGATAAATTTGGTATACTTTATTTTAAAATGTATATGCCACCAATCTAAAATCCTAGATGGCTTCCAAAAATATACATGCAATTTAAAAAGCAGATGTTACAATAAAACAAACATTAAAAAAACATTAAATTTGATTAATAAACAGCCACTTACACACACCCCCAATCAGATTTATTTCACTATGACCAGATTGCTTCCTTACTGTCCCTCAGCCAGAGTACCGTCCCTAAACAGAGTAAATCTAGGTACCTAGGAAACTGCTAGGTACATATGACCTAGAGTGGCCACTGTTGGAAACAGAATACTGGGCTTGATGGACCTTGGTCTGACCCAGTATGGCATATCTTATGTTCTTATAAGGCCATAAATAAGGGTGGGTTTTGATTGTGACAAGCCTTACTTTAACAGCAGTGGATGAAAGGCTTATCCTACCCAAGGATATTCACGTGATGACCTGGGGTTCCAGAAGTGATGCCTATACTGACCCCTTTACATTTTAAGCTAATGTGGCATTTTACGCCATGGCAGCACATGTCCATGGAGCAGACAGGCTCCTTGGGCAAGCTCCTTAGGGAGGCTCCAGTGGCAGCTTTCAGAAATTGTCAGTGTCATTCCAATCAATGGGTGATCCCACTGATTTTCAGAAGCAGCTAAAAGCTTTCTATTTTCAGGAAGCATTTTACTGATGTTATTATGTCTTTTTGATTTATATCTGTAAGTGTATGTTGTAATTGTGTGATGCTATATTATGAAGTATTTTCGTGACATGCCTAGAATTTAAGATAGGAGTGTGATAGGTTTTTTTAAATAAATACATTTTCATCATATTTTTGCTTTGTGGCTGCCCTTGGCTCAGCTTCAGTCATCCTGCATTGCTTTGTGAATTACACTTATTCAGCAACTATGGATTTGTCCTTCTAAATACTGATTATTTGAGACCTCGATATGTCCTGGCTTCTGTCCACTGCATTCCAATCAGGTAAATAATTTAATTAATTGATGCCCCAAATATATCTGAATGAATACCCTTGGGGACGGTAAGCCTTTCATTCATGGCTGTTAAAGTAAAGCTCTTACACTGTCACTCGTCACAATCAAAAAACACCCTTATTTATGGCTTTATTTTGGACAGGGACCTAGATTTACTCTGGTTGAGGGATGGTAAGGAAGCAGTTCTTAGCTGTTGTTTATTCCTGGGCTTGAATTCTGTGCCTATCTTGGAGCTGTCAGATGAATCTCTGGTATTCTGAATTGCTTCTATTCAAAATTGGATTTCTCTTCAAAAGAGGCTCTGCAGGCAGAACAATAAACCCCTTCAATAAAGTGTGTTTACTCCCAAAGAGAGCGGTGCTAGCACTAGCTGCAGGTTTAGGGAGCAGATCAGTAACCGATGGAAGGCAAAATAACCTATGGTGGACTTGAAATCGTATGCTTTCAAGGCAGCAGCCAGAGCGGTGCCAAACTGAGGCAAGCTAGTGACTGTAACCACGAGCGGCAAGAAGGGGAGGCGAGAGAGTGGAGTGCCAGCAGATGACTTGGTGGGCAAGCTTCAAAAATGGCAAGGGGACATAAAAGAATGGTTTTCCACTCTGCAGCAGAATTTAACTGCCTTTAAGCATCAGCCCCATGGTTCACAGCCGACCTGAGGGCATCACTAGCCCTTCTACGGAGGCTTGAGAAGCGCTGGAGGAAGTCACGCACCAGCAATGACCAAACAGCATACATCCAAAACCTGACTGCGCACCGCAAGGCCATCACAGACAAGATGAGACAGTACCATTCAGACACCCTGAAACGGTCATTAAATAAACCGCATGACCTCTTTAACCTAGTTAAAACTCTTGCTAAAGAACCAACCCCTGAGCACCATGGCGATATCCACCCGCAGGACTTTGCAGTCTACATTCAATCCAAAATGTGCAAGATCGACAAAATAGCAATACCTGACCCCCCACAACGATCAAGAGTACCCAGCATCGCTAACATCCTTCTCCACACCATCAAAGAAATTTATCAAAGATACCATCTTAGCCCTAAACACCACCACCGCACATACAGATCCTTGTCCGGCATTCTGGATAAAAGATCTGCGATGTTACCTCTCTCCAATTATAGCCAACATCATAAACAGATCATTTAACACTGGTTCGTTCCCCTCTACTCTCAAGCAGACCTCTGTCAGACCTCTTTTAAAAAACTCTAAGTTAGACCCCCAAAAGGTGGAGTCTTACAGGCCCATTTCTAGTATACCTATGCTCGCAAAAATCATTGAAAAGGTAGTGCATAGACAATTACAGGATCACATTGACTCTACTGCCCCACTAGATCCATCCCAACATGGATTCAGAGAGTCACACGGAGTGGAAACACTACTCACAGCCCTTTTCAACAATATAATTTCCGTCGTTGACAACATCCGACATGGTTTTGCACTCATTTTTTTAGATATAGCAGCAGCATTCGACTCAGTATGCCATGAGATTCTTCTCTGCCGGCTAAGAGAGAAAGGCATCAGCGGAACTGCACTCGAATGGTGCAGATCCTACCTGTCTGGAAGATGGCAGTATGTTCGAGTAGACGGGGCTACATCTGAACCATTTCAACAAAGGCAAGGAGTGCCTCAAGGATCCTCCCTATCATCCTTGATGTTTAATATACATATCCAACCCATCTGCAAAATCATTAGATCCTTCAATGTCAGTTGTATGATATATGACGACGATGTGTTATTATACATGCCGGTATCATTGGATAAACTGGACCTCGCCCCTCTGACTAACTGTTTCAACGCCATATCGGAGTGGTTCCTCTCACAAAATCTGCGAATTCAACACAGGAAGACAGAGGTTCTTTTCATCTCGAGGAATCCAAACTTCATACCACCCAACTGCGTGAAGGTAAATGATGCCGAACTACAAGTGAAACCCGATATACGTTACCTTGGAGTGACGCTGGATCAAAATCTCGACATGAAGAAACATATTGCTAACACCGTAAGAGCGATCTATTTCAAGATCAGATCCCTCAGACACCTATGCCCGCTACTTGATCCAGATGATTTTTGCACCATTTACCAAGCCCTGATCATTCCCCATTTTGATTATGCGAACTCCATACTACAAGGGCTCCCCCAATCCACCTTGAGCCCCCTGCAAATTGCTATGAACAGTGCAGCGCGGGTACTCTTTGGGGCTTCCAGGAGAGACCATGTTACACCCCTCCTGAAACAGTTACACAGGCTCCCCATCCAAGCCAGAATCAGTTTTAAGACCTTGCTGATGACCTTCAAAGCTGGCAAGGGGCTCTCCTCCTCCTCACTATCTGAACTCATTAAACCACTTGCACCTAACAGACCAAGAAGAACCTCAGAGTCCAACATGCTAACAATCCCAAAAGCAATGATAAGTTGCACCAAAACAACAGCTAACAGAGCTTTCAAACTCTGCGCCCCAAGACTATGGAATACCCTACCGGCACAGATCAGGGCAATACCCAACGTGAGTCAGTTCAGGAAGGCCCTTAAACATTTCCTCTTCATCAAATATCTCACTGACAACACCGATCCTCAGTCCCACTTGAATAGCGAGCACCTCAGCAATTATAGTAGTCAACCACACATGACCTCGCATCAGGTGTCCCCAACAATGTAAAACAACTAACAAGATCCTTTTCTCACTACACTTCTTATGTATATAGTTCACCCTGTTATCCAAGTTCCATATCCTTGTTAATTGTAATGACCAGACATATGCAATTTGTCGGATATTTTTGTTCTATGTGAACCGCGCTGATGTCAAATAGTGCGGTATATAAGAAATGTTAATAAATAAATAAATAAAGCAGGAGGCGCAGGGGTGGATTGCAGAACTTAAAAACGATCTGTCTGAGCTGGGGCAGCGCTTGAACGATGACCCTGCAGACTCACCTTCTCTTTTCCCTGGCAGCCGCGGCTGTGCTAGTGATCTTCAGTTTAATAACAGGGCCAGCCCGTCCATTGAGCGAGAATGTTTTTTGCACAGGGCCCCGCGTTTCAGGGGGCCCCGCGCAAAAAACATTCTGATCCAAAAGTAAAATTTTAAAATTTTTTTTAAAAAGCTGTCTGCTGCCGCTTCTGGGGCCGCCGCGGCAGAATCGAGTGTGCCGCGCGGCCCCCCCCTGTGCCCGGCAGAGCCTGCCCTCCCCTCTATCAGCTCTCTCTTTCCAGCGGCAGTCACACGCGCCGGCTTTCAGAGTGCTCTGAAAGCCGGAGCATGTGACTGCCGCTGGAAAGAGAGAGCTGATACAGGGGAGGGAAGGCTCTGCCGGGCACAGGGGGGCCCCGCGGCACACTCGATTCTGCCGCAGCGGCCCCGGAAGCGGCATCAGACAGCTTTTTTTTATTTTAAATTTTCCCTGGGCTGGGCTGGGCTGGGGGGGGGTTAGGAGTGGTGATGGGTGATGGGCGCGGGGGGGTGGGTTAGGAGTGGTGATGGGTGATGGGCGCGGGGGGGGGGTAGGAGTGGTGATGGGCACTGGGGGGGGGGTTAGGAGTGGTGATGGGCGCTGGGGGGGGTTAGGAGTGGTGATGGGCTATGGGGGGGCTTAAACTAAAAATTGGGTGATGGGGGATTAGGACTGGAAATGGCCTGGTGGGATTAGGACTGGGAGTGGGCTGATGGGGAGGTTAGGACTGGTAATGGGCTATGGGTGGGCTTAAACTAAAAATTGGGTGATGGGGGATTAGGACTGGAAATGGGCTGGTGGGATTAGGACTGGAAGTGGGTTGATGGGGGGTTAGGACTGGTAATGGGCTATGGGGGGCATAAACTAAAAATTGGGTGATGGGGGATTAGGACTGGAAATGGGCTGGTGGGATTAGGACTGGGAGTGGGCTATGGGGGGCTAGGACTGGTAATGGCTTGGGGGGTTGCTAGGACTGGAACCGGGCTGAGTGGCAGCGGGCTTGAACTGCAAAGAGCTGATGGGGACAGGGCTTGGAATGGAAATGGGCTGAGGGGAAGTGGGGGGGCTTGAACTGCAAATAGCTGATGGGGACGGGGCTTGGAATGGAAATGGGCAGAGGTGAAGAGGGTGGCTTGAACTGCAAATAGCTGATGGGGAGGGGGACTAGGAATGGAATTGGGCTGAGTGGAAGGGGGCTGGAACAGCAAATAGATGAAGTGACGTGGTGCTTGGAATGGGCTCTTAGGGGAGGGAGCTAGGACAGGAAATGGGCTGATGGAGGGGCTAGGATAGGACTGGGAATTGGGTGTTGGGGGGAGCTAAGATTGGAAATGGGCTGTGGTGGGGGCTTGGATTAAAATGGACTCATGGAGGAGCTAGAACTGGAAGTAGGCTCATGGGGGGCTTGGATTAGAAATGGGCTGAGTGGAGGGGAGCTAGGATTTAACATGGGCTGATGGTGGGGCTAGGAAAGGACTAGAAATGGTCTGATGGGAGGCTGGTATTGGAAATGAGCTGATGAAGGGACTCGGATAGGACTGGAAATGGATGGGGGAGCTAGGACTGGAAATGGACTGATGGGCGGCCAGGACTGGAAATGGGCTGATGTGGGGACTAGAAGGGAGCGGATACTGGGTGGGGCTGGAACTAAAAGGGAGCTGATGTTGGGGGAGATTAGAAGGGGATGGGGCTGGGAGAGTGAAATGGAGAGGGGAAAAATATTTTGTGTGGGAGGGAAGAAAAATGTACAATTGGCCGGGTTGTGACGCGGTAGCATTGCCAGAAGCCATGGAAACAGATAGTGACCCGGTGGAAGGTTCGGGTACTGCAGGTAAATGCAGGATTTTCCCTTCTCAGTACAACATGCACATGGCTAATCAGCTAACACAGCTCACCTCGGGGGAGGGGAGAAGCAGAGTTGCTGATTGGGCACACCCTAACAGGAGGCGGGTTCCCCAGAGCAGTGGCAGCTTTTTAAACAGAGAGAAGGAAGACAGAAGACAGAAAGGGAAAGAGAAAGAGAAAACGAAAGAGAAGGAATGGAGGAAGGAAGAGAAGGCAGCAGAGCAAGCAGAACACTGGACAAAGCCAGCAGAAGCGTGCTTTAGAGACGGAGCAAAGCAAGGACAAAGGAAGCAACCTGGAAGGCAGGAACTAGCCTTGGATGCCAGAACCTTTGACCTTGAAGGAGAAACGCTCCCCAGCTGCAATACTAGGAGAACGTTTTCAAAGCCAAGAAGCAGGTACCAGGGAGACTCAGTGCCTGGAAGAGCCTTCTGGGAGCAAGAGAGGGGCGAGGCATTGACAGACCCAGGCATAAAGCCTATGCTTTTGGAGCAGAGAGCTGACCCAGGGAAAGAAAGGCAAATTGCTAAAGAACTTTCAGACATTCCTCAATATAAGGTACAGAGTGTCTTTAATTCTGATAACAGCTTTTATGAGAAGCCAGACTGTGTGAATGTTAATTTTAAAACCCAGGGCAAGCCCAGGTTTTATGAAGACAGTTGGCTGCAACCTGAAACTCATTTATCTAAACCCAGCTTTTCTCACCAATCTGCTGACAGAGTTAGCAAGCAGGCTAGCTACAAGGACACAGCTGATTTTTATGGTAGAGATATATGCCGGGAGGATTTAGGAGGCCCTAAGTTTGAAGTGCTGTTTAGAAACACTCCACATGCAAATGAACTGAATAACCCAACACTGGCTTACAGAGACAAGTGGGGGAGGGGTAACTCCAGTGCAGTGAATGAGCGTGGTAACAGAGACGACATTGTTTGTTTGCCTGAAGCAAAACCTACAAACAATTACTCACCCCAGGAAGGAGCTAATTCTCAGCCCAGCCCATACAGAAAGCAGGCTGAAGCCCTCCTAAAAGAGTTCAAAGAATTCTTAAACAAACGAACCATTCCTGAGCAGAAAGTAGTGCAGTCAGTGCAGAGCCCAGAAGCAGATGTGCCATTGGTTCTTCCCTTGCCAATGATTGAGTTAAATCAACCAATGGACTGCTCAACCTGTCTGATTGACAAGGAATAGAAAAGCAAAGCTTGAATGGTCCTTTTTTTGTGATAACCTGAAATGTTTGCTATTTAAGTGCCCGGCTGAAGAGCTTACCTGAAGTTAAGAATAAGCTAAAGCATTGTTTGGTTATAGCACATGGACATTATTGGTTTCCTTGTTTTTGATTGCCAAGTAGAGTTCACATGAGGGAATGTGAACTCCAACATTAATGGACACTTTTGAGCACAGCCTTTAAAGAGCCTTATTTTCATTGTTCCTGTGTTTTTGGCTACAATACATTATCCTTTATGCTTGTCCTATCCTTTTGAAGCGGGAGAAATAAATCCTTATAAAAAGAAATATTATTTTGCCTGCCTTATCATTCGACCTACACAACTACAACCTTAATCTCAAGGCCCACCCCTCCTCAAACCCTCAAGGTTAGGGAGTGGGTGGTGGCAGGGTATTGGGAGACTAAGTGGGGATTGAGGATGGAGGGGTAAAATTTGAGTGGATGAAATAGGAATGAGGAAAGAGCAAAAGGAGAAAGATTATTATGTTAAAGCAGATGTAGAGAGAGACTGGAAAAAAACTAGAAGAGAAGAAAGGACAAATGGACAGCAGACGATGGAGAGATAGCAGAAGACACAAATAAACCAGAAGGAAGTGGCTGGAACAATTGCAACTGAAAAAAAAATGCACAAAAGGTACAAAGATATCTCTTTATTTTGAATTTATTAACTGGAATATGTCAGCTCTGGGAAATGTGCATTATTAATGTCTGTGCTTTGTTTAGTACAAGAGGAAATTAATTTTATAGTTTTATTTCTACATTGTTGTTGTACATTCCAAGTTTGGCTTTTAGGGTTCCCAGTTTAATTATTGCCTTCCTGTTTCTAAATTGTGATTCCTTGTTTGGTGATGGTCTATGTTCTGCATGTGTAACTGAGCTGAGGTATTCTGTTTATGTAATTCCTATTTGACATTGTCACTTGTTCTCTTTCCCCAGTAGGTCATGTATTGTTATTCTCTGAAATGTATTGGTTTAATATTTGCAGTGTTGCCTTTTGATAGGTAGGGTATGGTGCTTTATGAGTCCTGGTAGTGCTGTTAGGATACGGTGGGTTTGCTATGGGTTCTAAATGGGCAGTGTTTGTAGTAGTTCCTAATGTGCCTGGCGGTTGGCACTGGATTATAGTAATGTAGAAATCTTTGTCTTTCTTTATCCATACACTCATGAAGAGGCATGTTTACTAAAAGTTAGTGTATGGTAACATTATGCAAATATTTATGCAAATGAGGCCCCTTATGCAAATGAGGCCCCGCACCGAGTCTCCGCACATGGCCCCGCACCCCCCTTAGGCCGCCCCTATTTAATAAAAGCCAAACTGGTGCAGAGCTTTCCCGCCTCTATGAAGGAACAGTCAGCTGCGTCCCACCCCCAAAGGAAGTTAATGTAAGACAAAAACAGAATGTGCCTTACTTCAGGGTTTATGCCAAAATATTTACAAAGTCAGTAACTGTTACAGGCACTTCACAGTTCTTTGCATTCAAACAGGTTTTCAACACCAAGAGGAAAAACAAATACAAAACTTCTTCTTTCAGCTTAGCAAAAGCAAAAAGATATGTTAAAGCATGTCCTGCCGGTTACAATTCTGTGAGAGACTCTAGACCAGTGATGGCTAACCTTTTTGAGCCCGAGTGCCCAAACTGCCGCACAAAACCAAAGAATTTCCTCAAAGTGCCAGCACGTCAATTAAAGCCTCATTTGCATAAGGTGCCTCATTTGCATAAGGTGCCACATTTGCATAAATATTTGCATAATGTTACCATACACTAACTTTTAGTAAACATGCCTCTTAATGAGTATATGGATAAAGAAAGACTAAAAGGTTTCTACATTACTATAATCCAGTACCAACCGCCAGGCACATTAGGAACTACTACAAACGCTGCCCATTTAGAACCCATAGCAAACCCGCCGTATCCTAACAGCACTACCAGGACTCACAAAGCACCATACCCTAACTATCAAAAGGCAACACTGCAAATATTAAACCAATACATTTCAGAGAACAACAATACATGACCTACTGGGGAAAGAACAAGTGGCAATGTCAAATAGGAATTATATAAACAGAATACCTCAGCTCAGTTACACATGCAGAACAGACCATCACCAAACAAGGAATCACAATTTAGAAACAGGAAGACAATAATTAAACTGGGAACCCCAAAAGCCAAACTTGGAATATACAACAACACTGTAGAAATAAAACTATAAATTAATTTCCTCTTGTACTAAACAAAGCGCAAAAATTAATGATGCACATTTCCCAGAGCTGACATATTCCAGTTAATAAATTCAAAATAAAGAGATATTTTTCTACCTTTTGTGCATTTTTTTTCAGTTGCAATTGTTCCAGCCACTTTCTTCTGGTTTCTTCGTGTCTTCTGCTAACTCTCCATCTGCTGTCCATTTGTCCTTTCTTCTGTCTTCTTGGGTTTTTTTTCCATTCTCTCTCTACATCTGCTTTAACATACTAATCTTTCTCCTTTTGCTCTTTCCTCATTCCTATTTCATCTACTCAAAATTTACCCCTCCATCCTCAATCCCCACTTATTCTCCCAATACCCGGCCAATTGTAGATTTTTTATCCCTCCCACACAAAATATTTTTCCCCTCTCCATTTTACTCTCCCAGCCCCATCCCATTCTAATCCTCCCCCAACACCAGCTCCCTTCTAGTTCCAGCCTCACCCAGCATCCATTCCCTTCTAGTCCCTGCATCAGCCCATTTCCAGTCCTAGCAGCCCCCAACCCATTTCCAGTCCTAGAAACCCCCCAACCCAATACCAGTCCTAGCCCCCCCTCATCAACCCACTTCCAGTCCTAACCCCCCATCACCCCATTTTCAGTTTAAGCCCCCCCTATAACCCATTACCAGTCCTAACCCCCATCAGCCCACTTCCAGTCCTAACCCCCCCATCAGCCCACTTCCAGTCCTAACCCCCATCAACCCATTTCCAGTCAGCCCCCCATAGCCCATTGCCAGTCCTAACCCCCCCATCAGCCCACAGTCCATTACCAGTCCTAACCCCATCAGCCCACCTCAAGTCCTAACCCCTCCCCATCAGCCCATTTCCTGTCCTAGCCCCCCCATAGTCCATTATCAGTCCTAACCCCCCATAGCCCATTACCAGACAGCCCCCATCAGCCAACAGCCCATTACCAGTCTTAACCCCCCCATAGCCCATTGCCAGTCCTAACCCCCCCATCAGCCCACAGCCCATTACCAGTCCTAACACCATCAGCCCACCTCAAGTCCTAACCCCTCCCCATCAGCCCATTTCTTGTCCCAGCCCCCCCATAGCCCATTACCAGTCCTAAACCCCCCATAGCCCATTACCAGTCCTAACCCCATCAGACCACCTCCAGTGTTAACCCCCCATCAGCCCTTTTCGAGTCCTAACTAAACCCATAAGCCCACCTCAAGTCCTAACCCCTCCCCATCAGCCCTTTTCCTGTCCTAGCCCCCCATAGCCCATTACCAGTCCTAACCCCACCCAACAGCCCACCTCAAGTCCTAGCCCCCCATAGCCCAGTACCAGTCCTAACCCCACCCAACAGCCCACCTCAAGTCTTAACCCCTCCTCATCAGCCCATTTCCTGTCCTAGCCCCCATAGCCCATTACCAGTCCTAAGCCCCCAGCAACCCACGTCCAGTCCTAATCCCTTCAGCCCATATAGACTTAGCTCCCCATAGCCCATAGCCCCCCCATAGCCCATCACCACTCCTAACCTCCCCCAGCCCATCACCACTCCTAACCCCCCCATCAGCCCTTTTCATGTCCTAGCCCCCCATAGCCCAGTACCAGTCCTAGCCCCCAACAGCCCACAGCCATTACCACTCCTAACCCCCCCAGCCCATCACCAGTCCTAACCCCCCAACAGCCCACAGCCATTACCACTCCTAACCCCCCCAGCCCATTACCACTCCTAACCCCCCCAGCCCATCACCACTCCTAACCCCCCATCAGCCCATTTCCTGTCCTAGCCCCCCCCCAGCCCATCACCAGTCCTAACCCCCCACCCGCCCCCAGCCATTACCCCTCCTAACCCCCCCCCCAGCCCATCACCAGTCCTAACCCCCCCCCCCAGCGAAATTTTTTTTACAAAGAAAGCTGTCGCTGCCGGGGCCGGGGCCGCCGCGGCAGAATCGAGTGTGCCGCGGGGCCCCCCCGCCCAGCAGAGCCTGCCCTCCGTCCCCGGTATCACCTCTCTCAGCTGCCTCCAGTCACACGCGCCGGCTTTCAGAGCGCGAGGGAAGTTTCTCCCTCGCTGCTCTGTTAAGCCCGCGGGGGCTGATGGGAACTTCCCATCAGCCCCCGCGGGCATAACAGAGCAGCGAGGAAGAAACTCCACTCGCGCTCTGAAAGCAGGCGCGTTTGACTAGAGGCAGCTGAGAGAAGGTGATACCGGGGACGGGGGGCAGGCTCTGCTGGGCGGGGGGCCCTGCGGCACACTCGATTCTGCCGCGGCGGCCCCGGCCCCGGCAGCGGCAGCTTTTTATTTTATTTTTTTTTAATGCCGCATATTTTGATTGCGGACCTTCCCGCGTGCCAGCTGCAAGGCCTTCGCGTGCCACAGCTGGCACGCGTGCCATAGGTTCGCCATTGCTGCTCTAGACTCTTGGAAACACAGAGTGAGCAGTCCATCGGGTGCGCTAACTGCAACGGCTCTGGCTCTATCACCTCTATTTACATAGGTTCCTGTTCAGCCGAGTTGTCAGCTAGTCCTGAGCTTTCCCTGGATAAGGCAGGTTGTAGTTCAGTAGATCTCTCCAATATTCCCCAGCCTTGCTGGTCTTGGTTTGGCAAATAACTGTTATGGCTTTTTACTACGCCTCTCTGTAAAGGTTTCACAAGCCCTTCCCAGCTTTGTTTCCTATCAGTACAGTTCTCTGGGTTATAAGCTTTTCTAGGAGCTGGCTCACAGAAAGAAAATATAACGGTACCTTGGATCTTTGAGACATGCTCTGCTAGTATGTGCTCTACCCGGCAGTCTCCTTCTATCACCATCTTCCCTGAAGACTGGCTCCTGGAGCTTTCTGGAACGGGCTTGTCCTCCCTGGAACTTAGCTCTTCCTTGTAAGTGTTTTTGTTAAGTGCCGTCGAGTCGGAGTCGACTCATGGCGACCCTCTGGATAGCTATCCTAAATTGTGTTCGGTCTTCAGTCAGGCGGCTCATTGTTGACAGACTGGTACCCGTAGCTGCTGTTATTGTATCGATCCATCTCATTGCTGGCCTTCCTCTTTTGCGTTGACCTTCTATCTTGCCAAGCATAATGTCTTTCTCTAATGATTTCTCTCTTCGCATGATGTGTCCAAAGTATGAAAGTCGAAGTCTTGTCATCTGAGCTTCTAAAGAAAGCTTTGGTTTGATCTCCTCTAGTACCGACTGGTTTGTTCTTCGGGCAGTCCATGGTATACACAGTATTCGCCGCCAACGCCATAATTCAAAGGCATCAATTTTCTTCCTATCTGTCTTTTTCACTGTCCAGCTTTCACATCCATATGATGTTATTGAAAATACCATGGCTTGAACAAGTCAAATCTTTGTATGGAGAGAGACATCTCTGCTCTTGAGAATCTTATCTAGGTCTTTCATAGCCATTCTGCCAAGAGCAATGCGTCGTCTGATTTCTTGACTGCTTGTTGCTTCTTTATTGATAGTTGATCCAAGTAGGTTAAAGTTGTTCACAATTTCAATTTCTTCTCCTTCAACGATGAACCTGTTGATTATGCCAGTTGTCATGATCTTTGTCTTCTTTACATTAAGGTGCAGGCCCATTTTGAGACTATGTTCTTTGATTGTGAGAAGCAAATGTTTCAGATCATCTTCACTTTCAGCCAGTAATGTGGTATCATCAGCATAGCGAAGGTTGTTGATGAGTCTTCCACCAATCTTCACACCTCTGTTGTCTTCATACAATCCTGCTTCTCTGATGATTTGTTCTGCATATAAATTAAACAGGTAGGGGGAAAGTAAGTACTCCAAGCTTCTCTGTCTTTCAGTATGTGAGGTTCCTCTCTCAGGTCCCCTCTCAGTTCCTCTCTGAACTTATGTTCCTCTCCAAACTTGTGGTCCTCTCTGAGCTTGAGGTCCTCTCTCAGCTCCTCTCTGAACTCGAGATCCTCTCCCAGTTCCTCTCTCAGCTCGAGATCCTCTCTGCTTTCTTCCTTCTGAGCACTGTTTATAAAGCCGTTTCTCCACTGAGCTTCCTGGCTCTCTACTCAGGTGTACCTGATTAGCTCCTGCATTCTCAAAACCTGGGTGTGTCAGCTTAGCTTCTGCAGCCTCGTGCCTGCTCCCTCTAGCTGCACTTTTAGGTAACTGTACCCTCTGTGAGTCAGTTGCTTTATAATAAACAGTGTTTTTTCCTAGGTCTATAGCTTCAATGGCTTCAGCTTCATCACAACATTTGAAATATAAAGCTAGCACCATTTTATAATCTGGCTCGAGAGCAAAAGTCGCAAGTAAGGTAGTGAGAGGGTCAAGTGCCAAGGGCCTTCTGGCTTTTGCCGGTCCCCACCCAGAGATATTTTAAATCCATTAAGTGCATATAAATACTAGATAAAAAGTTCATAGGACTGGTGTGTTCCCTTGTTTATCAAGCAGTTGATGAAGGAACTGAGGACCACACCGAAAGAGGATTACATAGATAGCACCTGAACAGGGAATTAATTGGCACTAAATTGTCATTTGACAAGGACACTAAATATTTTTGGATTCCTGGCTAAAGATAAAAAAATTGCAATTGGTAGAATGAAACTGTTTTGTGACTGTGATGACCTTTGAACTGCAAAGTTCTGGTAAAGAGCAGGTGAATTAAGCAGGGAAAGTGCCAACCAACAGTTCAAATTGTGGGAAGATGAATCACAGTTTTTTTTGGATATTTGAGTTCAATTGCAGTGTTTTTAAGTGAAAATCTGCCTTCAAAAAAATTTGAATCGGCAGTTTCCTGCCGACAGGTCCAGTAATGTGCCTTCACAGGGACTTGGAAGTGTGCTGATGTAAAGCGTGAAGCACACCAATGAGGGAAGGCAGGACAGGTGTGCCAGCTTGACTGAGAGCATCAGCAAATGGGCCAAATCCTTACACTACACCCAATAGGATCAGCAATGTTGCTGATGGACCTGAGCCTTTACCACAAAGAGCCCATAAGTAGCTAACTGGGGTGTCGTTACTGTGAATTGGTAATCCAAAGCCTTCAGAGGGATGCAGAAAGCATTGAGACTTCATCTCATTCGAAGCCAGGATTTAAGCTATCCATTGAGGGTGGAATACAGTGGGCTGTGCCAAGGGCAAGCATGAGCATGCCTTCAAATCAATGTTGACCCAGCATCTCCTGGGTTTTCTTGGCAGTGTAACCAGGAGCAGATTGCCAGGCCTTTCTTCTGAGGCAATGGAGGATTAAGTGACTTGCCCAAGGCCACCAGAAATACTAGTGGGAATCAAACCCTCATCTCATCAAACCCTCATCCCCAAACGCACTCAGATCAAATATGTAAATAGTTCAGCAACTTTATTATATTGTACATAGTTAAGTATGTTTTAATGTTTAATGTAAAATGCTTAATGTTTAATGTACCTGGTTTTGTTAAATGTAAACTGCCTTGATTACCAGATAAGGTGGTATGTAAGAATGTGAAATAAATAAATAAATTAAATCCCTTGATTACCAAGCTAATGCTCTAACTATTGGGCTACTCCTGTACTCCACATGTATGAGCATGTACTGCAACAAATACTACAGTTTCATTTCTGCCATGAATAGTTCTTCAGTTCAGATGAATTTCCAGACTTAACAACTGGGAGAGTCTAGCAAGCCTCCAAGAGGTTGTCGAAATCGGGAATTCCGCCTCAGAATCTTGTTGAAGTCAGAGAGACTCAGAGTCTGTCAGAAGCCACTAGAGGGCCTACACCTAGCTCAGCAGTGAACCAGAATAGCAGTAATGCTGGAGACATGAGCCATAACAACCAGACTGGTGGGGTGAGTTCCAGGGAAGGGAACCTGCATCCCTCAGAAAGCACCACCATAACTTGGGAGAATGAAGCCAAGTGCAAGCATTGTCTGAGAGATCAACTCCACCAAAAAGCAGTGTAGCCTGTGCCACACCCACTACTGAGTTGAGGCCTACTTTTTGCCCAGCCATTGACCCAACAAAAACCCCAAAGCCACATGGACCTGGCAGAGGCTGCATTCAGCAGATACACGCAGAGACACTTGAAACAATGCACTTGCAGGCCCTGGCACCAGAAAATACTGTATTGTAGTCACAGAAGGTGGAAAGGTGGGAATCTGAGTTTTGCCACCTCTGACAATCTACCACTGATCAGCGAAGGATATCGCTAAGTAAAACAGTACTTTGGCAATGACTTACCTTATTGGACTATGAGTCTGGCATTAGGGGACTTTAGTCCAAAAATTGGCTACTGCTGTTTCAAATGTGTGATCAGTCTCTAGCCTGGAACTAAACAAATCATCCAGGAGCAACTTTGGCTCTGGCGGACATGGTAAAAGGAGCTTGCAATTTGAGAGTTCTGGAACTGAGAGCAGCAAAGAGCTGGATTTAGAAACCGTGCCCATACTGGAGCACTTGAAGAGGGACTCATGGGTTGAGCCTGGATGCCCCTGGTGAGAAGAGTGTGGGAGTTTTGGAACAGAGCATACCCTTATATAAACCTCCAGATCATGAGTGTGGTCGAGTTCAAAAGAGATGAATTGGTGAGGGATAAGATTGGATGAGGCTGATTCAACCTTTATCACTTACAGAGAGGATCAAGTAATTAAAACTATCATATGAGTAAACAGACATTTTCATTAATGGACAATTTTATCAGTGGCAAGTAGGATTCTCTGTTTGGAAGCATACCGTTGTGATCATTAGAGAAGAATGGAAATTTCAACATTACTCAGTTGAAAATCCTACCAAGAGGAGGACTAAGCTGGAAGCAAGGTCCACATTGGTACAGTGCCTGAAGTTACTTCAAAAAAGTCCTTGGCGACATTCCACATTATTAGCTAGTACCATGTTTAAGTGGCAGCATTGTTTGCTATTTCTCTGTTTCTCTCTTATTTTGTTAACCCGTGCTTTATTACCAGAGCCGCCCAGACAGAGCAGATGGCAGCATCAAGCAGTTTCATGCATAAAGTTAAAATTGTGAATTGACTAATGATCTAGTATAGCATTACAGCAGTAACATTTAAAGGGTTTTGGTTATTGCGGTATAAAAGAAAAAATGTAAAAAAGTGTTCTATATCGAAAGATATAAAAATTCTAATAAAGATGAACAATGTCAAAAGCCAGTTTTTGCTATAAAAAATTCAAAATGTTTCAAAAAAGTGTTCTGAACCACTTTGTTTTATTCCTATTGTTGATATACCTTATATCTTACTGTAATGTATGGATCGTTATAGGCGAGTAATATGATATGCATGAAACCAGGAGAAGCAAATTGGTTTGAGGGGTACAGTGATAGAATTTGAGGAAACAAAGAAACATGATTACAGAAAAAGACCATATGGCTTGCTCAGCATATAGGCATTTCATTATCAAATAAGTGAGTATGTGAATTTGAAATATAGGTTTCTACCTCTTCTAAGGTGCCCCATTTATTAAGAAGAAATTAAGTGTGGTTGACTACCTGCTACAAGGTGTCCCACTACTGAGATACAAAATGTTTGTGAATAATACACTTATAATACTACCTCATTCAAAAGATGAAGGACTGGTTTCTCCCGTTTGGAGATAACATAACCTCCGAATACAACATAAGAAAACGGAAGTACTCTTCATTACGAGGAACCCTAACTTTACCCCACCACAATACCTTAAAGTAAAAGAAGCTGAGTTACAATCTAAACCCTCAATACGCTACCTGGGAGTCACTTTGGATCAACGCCTGGACATGAAGGCCCACATAGGAAACACAGTCAGAGCAGTATACTACAAGATCCACTCGCTTAGGCATTTACGATCCATGCTCGAACCAAATGATTTCAGGACAATCTACCAGGCGTTGATCATACCTCATTTTGACTATGCCAATGCCATCCTACAACGATGGATCAGCATCAGGGATAGAGGGCCACGCTGGAGCTGATCTCACAACTACAAGGTCTGCCCCAATCCAACTTGAACCCGCTGCAGCTCGCCATGAACGCGGCAGCAAGGGTCATCCTTGGAGCCTCCAGAAGTGACCACGTGACACCTCTGCTGATACAGTTACATTGGCTACCCATCCAGGCCAGAATCGTTTTCAAGACCTTGTTACTCACTTTTAAAGCTATTAACAAGCTCTCCTCTGAATCCATAACTGCCCTCATCCATACCACATCTCCAAATAGAGCAAGAAGATCCACGGCTATAAAATCTCTAAAAGTCCCGAAAGCATTAACAGTTTGCACTACATCTACAGCCAATAGGGCTTTCAGTCTCAGTGCGCCAAGATGCTGGAATGCACTACCTCCAGGTATCCGTGCTATTAAGAGCCTAACACAGTTTAGGAAAGCCCTCAAATTCCACCTTTTCAACAAGTACCTCATAGAGCCCAACGACACCCCATAGAGTCCAACGATACAATCCGCTAAGCAAATATATGGTATCCCAACAACATGCCAAGAAAGATACCCTAACCTTATTGGTGCATATGTTTCTATGGAATTCCTGCTCATATGACTCTGTGTAGCAAGTTTTGTAAATAGTTTACCCCTGTTATCCAATTTTTTGCCCTGTTATCTGTAAACTCATACGTGTTATTTGTATTGAGCATTTTTGTTCCATGTAAACCGCGCTGATGCTGAATAGTGCGGTATATAAGAGACTGTAAATAAATAAATAAACATGAGTGAATAGATTTTGGGAGCAAGAGTAAAGATTTCTTAACTCAAAGAAATAGATACCTCAGAAGTAAAATGAACAAAGGGGTGTTTCTAATGTAGTATTTCTTTCTAGTAAAGAAGACAGGGGTACTTATTTATAAGATGTGGATTCTGGCCAGGGCCGGCCCGTCCATTGAGCAAGAATGTTTTTTGCACAGGGCCCCGCGTTTCAGGGGGCCCCGCGCAAAGAACATTCTGCTTTTTTTTAAATTTCATTTAAAAAAAAAAAAAAGCTGTCTCTGGCTGCTGCCGCTGCCGCTACCACCGCGGCAGCGGCAGAATGGAGTGTCCCGCGGGGCCTCCTCTGCTCGTTGAGCCCCTCTGCAAAGGCTTTCAGATTCGCGAAGGGAGAGTGTCTCCCTCGCGTCTCTGTTAAGTCGGCAGGGGCTAATGGGAAATTTCCCATTTACCCCTTTAGACGCGAGGGGCTGATGGGAAATTTCCCATTAGCCCTTGCGGGCTTAACAGAGACGCGAGGGAGACACTCTCCCTTCGCGAATCTGAAAGCCTTTGCAGAGGGGCTCAACGAGCAGAGGAGGCCCCGCGGGACACTCCATTCTGCCGCTGCCGCGGTGGTAGCGGCAACGGCAGCAGCCAGAGCCAGCTTTTTTTTTTTTAATTTTGCCATAAGCCGGTGTGTGTGTGTGTGGGGTGGGGGGTTAGGACCGGCAATGGGCGCGGCGGCGGCGGGGGGGGGGGGGGGGTTAAGACTGGCAATGGGGGGGGGGCTGTCGGGAAATGGGGCAATGGGGGGGTTAGGACTGGTAATGTGCTATGGGGGGGTTAGGACTGATAATGGGCTATGGGGGGGAGCTAGGACAGGAAATGGGCTGATGGGGAGTGGTAAGGACTGGAAATGTGCTGTGGGCTGTTGTGGGGTTAAGGACTGGAAATGGGCTATAGGGAGGGTGTTAAGACTGGTAATGGGCTGTGGGCTGATGGGGGCTGTCTGGAAATGGGGTGATGGGCTATGGGGGGGGTTAGGACTGATAATGGGCTATGGGGGGCGATGGGGAGGGGTTAGGACTTGAGGTGGGCTGATGTGGTTAGGACTGGTAATGGGCTGTGGGCTGATGGGGGGGTTAGGACTGGCAATGGGCTATGGGGGGCTGACTGGAAATGGGCTGATGGGGTTAAGACTGGAAGTGGGCTGATGGGGGGTTAGGACTGGTAATGGGTTATAGGGGGGCTTAAACTGAAAATGGGGTGATGGGGGTTAGGACTGGAAGTGGGTAGATGGGGGACTAGGACTGGTAATGGGTTGGGGGGTTGCTATGACTGGAAATGGGCTGAGTGGAAGGGGAGGCTTGAACTGCAAATAGCTGATGGGGAGGGAGCTTGGAATGGAAATGGGCTGTGAGGGAAGGGAGCTAGGACTGAAAATGGGCTGATGGAGCAGCTAGGATAGGACTGGAAATGGGCTGTTGGGGGGGAGCTAAGATTGGAAATGGGCTGTGGTGGGGGCTTGAATTGAAATGGACTCATGGAGGGGCTAGAAATGGAAGTAGGCTCATGGGGGGCTTGGACTGGAATTGGGCTGAGTGGAGGGGAGCTAGGATTTGACATGGGCTGATGGTGGGGCTAGGAAATGACTAGAAATGGGCTGATGGGGGCTAGGATTGGAAATGAGCTGATGAAGGGACTCAGACTGAAAATGGATGGGGGAGCTAGGACTGGAAATGGGTTGATGGGGGGCTAGGACTGGAAATGGGCTGATGCAGGGACTAGAAGGGAATGGATGCTGGGTGAGACTGGAACTAGAAGGGAGCTGATGTTGGGGGAGGATTAGAATGGGATGGGGCTGGGAGAGTAAAATGGAGAGGGGAAAAATATTTTGTGTAGGAGGGATGAAAAATCTACAATTGGCCAGGTATTGGGAGAGTAATTGGGGATTGAGGATGGAGGGGTAAAATTTGTGTGGATGAAATAGGAATGAGGAAAGAGCAAAAGGAGAAAGATTAGTATGTTAAAGCAGATGTAGAGAGAGAGAATGGAAAAAAAAACTAGAAGAGAGAAGAAAGAACAAATGGAAAGCAGACGATGGACTGTTAGCAGAAAACATGAAGAAACCAGAAGAAAGTGGCCGGAGCAATTGCAACTGAAAAAAATGCACAAAAGGTAGAAAGATATCTCTTTATTTTGAATTTATTAACTGGAATATGAAAGCTCTGGGAAATGTGCATCATTAACGTCTGTGCTTTGTTTGGTACAAGAGGAAATTAATTTATAGTTTTATTTCTACGGTGTTGTTGTACATTCCAAGTTTGGCTTTTGGGGTTCCCAGTTTAATTATTGCCTTCCTGTTTCTAAATTGTGATTCATTGTTTGGTGATGGTCTATGTTCTGCATGTGTAACTGAGCTGAGGTATTCTATTTATGTAATTCCTATTTGACATTGCCACTTGTTCTCTTTCCCCAGTATTCTCTGAAATGTATTGGTTTAATATTTGCAGTGTTGCCTTTTGATAGGTAGGGTATGGTGCTTTGTGAGTCCTGGTAATGCTGTCAGGATACGGCGGGTTTGCTATGGGTTCTAAATGGGCAGCGTTTGTAGTAGTTCCTAATGTGCCTGGCGGTTGGCACTGGATTATAGTAATGTAGAAATCTTTTAGTCTTTCTTTATCCATACACTCATTAAGAGACATGTTAGTGTATGGTAACATTATGCAAATATTTATGCAAATAAGGCCATTTATGCAAATGAGGCCCCGCACCGAATCTCCGCACATGGCCCCGCACCCCCCTTGGGCCGCCCCTGATTCTGGCACTAGGTCAAAGAATGTGATCCTGTAGCCTAGAAAAGATGTTTGAAAACCACTGTGTTTAAAGTGCAATCCGCAACCAACAAAGTTGTATTTATTCCACTTTTTAGACTGTTTCCATCCTATCCACGCATGGAAGCATCAGAACCTCTATAGCACTTTGATGTTTTGTCTACCTGTGACTACAGCACCCTCGGCTAGTAACTTGCTTATCGCAGTTACAACACTGAATTAATAGAGCTTATTCCAGAAGAAGCCTCTGTATATGATGGAAAGAAGAATCTATATATTTTTTTCAGAGAGCAGTCTACTAGATTGGCCACCTAGTGATGCCCTGGATAGAGCAGTATAAATACCAAGATCTGGAAGTCTGATCTTCAGACTGTGGATTATCAGTCATTTAGACCATTGTAAGAGCTTATACGTTGGTTTACCTGCTTATGTTATTCAAAATTTTCAGAATGCAGCTCCTTGAGTAATTAGAGGAATAAGTAAATATGAACATGTTACTTCAGTTTTGCATGAATTACGTTGACTTCCTGTAAAATGCATGTGACCAGGGGCGGCTCTATAATGAGGTGGAGTGAGACGGTTGCCTCAGGCGGCAAGTTTTGAAGGCGGCAAAAATGCCCCTCAAACAGCTGCCTCATTTTGCCTTCAAAGGTTAACCCCCCCCCCAAAAAAAAAAAAAAACAAGCACACAAAGGGAATAAAAACCATATAGGTTTAACCCTGCACAAGGCTCACAACTATTTCTTTATGAAGTAGGACTACAAAGACCATGATGCACCTGGTTTAGAAAAGGTTTTCCTTCTTCAACCAACAATAAGTGTCTGCCCTCTCCTTTCTGCACACTGCCACTAGGAGGGGCTGTGACATAATGGCATAGTTTTTAGGATATTTGCTGGGAAGCAAAAGAAGAAATTGCCAAATTCCAAGGAAAAGAAGCACTGAGTGGAAGATGGAAGTGTTGTCACCAGTACTGCTGGAGGACGTTGGACACATCGTTTGCTCAAGGCATGAGTCAACACCTGAAGCAGGTAACATGAAGTGGTCGCCATGGACCCAAAGGAGATCCTACAATGGATGGCGGTACAATTTGACAAGCAACGAGAGATGGCTTGCCAAGAGCAGCAACAAGCGGTGTCGGCCATGCAGGCGCAACAAAAGCCCATGTTGGAGATGATGGAGGCTTGGTTAGCTCAACAGAAGACAGCACAAGCAGCCGCTCCTTCTCTTCAAGGACTAAATGCTATAGTCAACAACAGTGGGGTAGGACCGTGGTCTTATGAGACACTGACTTTGGGAAAGTTGTCACCTAGCGACGACATTGACGACTTTTTGGAATCCTTTGATAGGATAGCGCATACCATAGGATGGCCAAAAGAGCAATGGGCTATACGCCTGGCAACCTCACTCACAGGAGAGGCGTTGTCAGCATATAAAGCTATGCCCGCAGCCCTAGCGAATGATTACATAGAAGTAACAAAGGCTGTAAGGGACCGCCTTGGCTTAACTCCTTTGGTGTACAACCGGATGCTAAGAGCTACCCGACTTAAAGCGGGAGAAACGCCAAAAGCTTTAGGTCAAAGGCTTAAGAGCCTGGCGATAAAGTGGTTGAGGCCCGAGACTAAGAGCATTGACACCATAGTTGATGTTATTGTATTAGAGCAATTCATGACTGCTGTGCCCCAGGAGGTGCAGGCCTTCCTGATACTGCAGAACTGCCGTACCACTGAAGAAGCAATCCTATTAACAGAAAGGTATTTTGAACTACAATTGGCTACTCGCAAAAGTGGTGAAGCTTCAAAGACAGCAGTAGAGGCTATGATGCAGTCATCAGAAAGGATGTCAAGGTATAAACCAGGAGGTTTTGAAACTGGTAGGCCTATGCCAGGAAATCACACTGAGAAAAAGAGATGTTTTCTTTGTGGGAACATAGGGCATCTAAAGAGTGAATGTAAATCGCGTACTGCACTGATAAGTGAAAATACAAAAATGTTGCGAGAAGGATTTTTGTTAGAGGTCAAAGTGCAAGGTATATCTGCGAATGCTCTTCTCGATTCTGGTGCAGACCAGAGCATGATCTCTAAAAAGCTCTGGCGCACAATTGAAGATCAAGCTGAGTCCGCACTGAATCGAACAGAAGGAAAAGTAAAAATTAAATGCGTTCACGGTGCTCTTTCTTTCTATCCTGTATACAACTTGATAGTAAAAGGTTTAGGGATAGAAAAGGATATGCTACTAGCTGTAGTTCCAAAATTGCCTCACGATTTGGTGCTAGGTAGGGACTGGCCCCAATTTAGAAAGGAGTTGGAAAAGGGTCTATCTTCCCAGGAAGCCCTCGTATCCACACGCACCCAGTCTAAAGCTCCAGGCAAGATCTCCGAACCCCAGGATGAAACTCTAGCTGAGTTGCCCTCACATGAAGACCTAATATCTGCCCCAGCTGAAGGGAATAGGAAGCCTAAGGCAGAAAAATGCAGGGAGAGGAGATGCCGCTCTCAAGGGAGAGCTGAGTTAGAGGCCGGGCAGGGATTTCCCTGGGTTCCGTCGGAGTTGGTAGAGAGGTTTCCATCTTTCGCCAAAGAGCAGAGAGCCGACCCCGCACTCGCTAGGGCATTCAAGTATGCCCAGGTGGGAAAGGATACCTTCCCCAGGTTCATTTTTGATAAAGAGATGCTATACAGGGAAAGTGTAGACCCTCAGACTGGATCTGTCCGTAAGCAACTAGTAGTGCCCGCTGCTTTTAAGTCCCTGGTTTTGAGGTTAGCTCATGATCACCCCGTAGGAGGTCACAAAGGGGTACAGGGGACCCTAGACCAAATACTAGCGCGGTTTTACTGGCCAGGAGTCTTCAAAGAGACCTCGCGATTTTGCGAGTCATGTTCCTCCTGCCAGAGAGTAACCTCTGTCTGACCACCCGAAGTGCCCTTGTTGCCGATGCCGGTTATATCGGAACCCATTAGAAGAATAGCTATGGATATAGTGGGACCCTTATTGAAGATGCCTAGAGGTTTTCAATATATGCTGGTCATGGTGGACCAAGCCACAAGATTTCCGTGGGCTATTCCCTTAAGGAATATATCGGCCAAGACTTGTTGTTGTTGTTAAGTGCCGTCGAGTCGGAGTCGACTCATGGCGACCCTCTGGATAGCTATCCTAAATTGTGTTCGGTCTTCAATCAGGCGGCTTATTGTTGACAGACTGGTACCCGTAGCTGCTGTTATTGTATCGATCCATCTCATTGCTGGCCTTCCTCTTTTTGGAAATAGTAAAACTATTCTGTGAAATAGGGTTTCCACAGGAGGTACTAACTGATAGGGGCAGTAACTTTATGTCAAAGTATTTGGCCCAGGTGTGGGATGCCTTTGGCATACGACACGTTAAGACAGCCACCTATCATCCTCAATGCAATGGCTTAGTAGAGAGACTAAACCAAACTTTAAAGCAAATGTTAAGGCGTGCTTTAGACGGTGAGATGGCCGAATGGGATACCATGCTCCCGTTTATACTATATGCTTGCCGAGAACGGATGCAAGTTTCTTTGGGGACTTCGCCCTACGAGCTAATGTATGGACATACCCCACGGGGGATTTTGGATATACTCCGCAAACAATGGGTAGAACCTGTTGAAAAGGAGATAAGAGTACCCCAGTTTTTGCGAGACTTGATGAGTCATCTACAGAGAACCTCCCATTTTGCAGAGAAGACATTAAAGATTAGTCAAGGGAGACAGAAAAGATATTATGATAGGGATACGAAACCCCGCCAGCTATCAGTAGGTGAGAAGGTGATAGTAAGGGTAACAGGGGCTACCCCAAAATTCAAAGCCCGATAGAGGAGACCATATACAGTGGCTAAACAGATTGGTCCAGTGTCATATATGGTAGAGAATAAGAATGGTCATCAGCAAGTCTACCACATTAATGACCTCAGACCATGGCATGAGCGGACGGCCCTAGTTACCTTAGCTGGAGTAGTGCCGAGGAAACAGAGATTGTATAGGATCGAGCCCAGAGCAAGGAAGATGTACCATAATGCAGACGCCATGTCGCGGATTACATGCTGTGCAGGCGATGCTAGGCCAGCCCGTAATATCTAAAGAGGGGGGATATGTGATGAAGCTGAAGCCATTAAAGCTATAGACTTAGGAAAAAACACTGTTTATTATAAAGCAACTGACTCACAGAGGGTGCAGTTACCTAAATGTGCAGCTAGAGGGAGCAGGCACGAGGCTGCAGAAGCTAAGCTGACACACCCAGGTTTTGAGAATGCAAGAGCTAATCAGGTACACCTGAGTAGAGAGCCAGGAAGCTCAGTGGAAAAACGGCTTTATAAACAGTGCTCAGAAGGAAGAAAGCAGAGAGGATCTTGAGCTGAGAGAGGAACTGGTAGAGGATCTCGAGTTCAGAGAGGAGCTGAGAGAGGACCTCAAGCTCAGAGAGGACCACAAGTTTGGAGAGGAACACAAGCTCAGAGAGGAACTGAGAGGGGGCCTGAGAGAGGAACCTCACATACTGAAAGGCAGAGAAGCTTGGAGTACTTACAAGGAAGAGCTAAGTTCCAGGGAGGACAAGCCCGTTCCAGAAAGCTCCAGGAGCCAGTCTTCAGGGAAGACGGTGATAGAAGGAGACTGCTGGGTAGAGCAAATACCAGCAGAGCACGTCTCAAAGATCCAAGGTACCGTTATATTTCCTTTCCAAGATATGAGCCAGCTCCTAGAAAAGCTTATAACCCAGAGAACTGTACTGATAGGAAACAAAGCTGGGAAGGGCTTGTGAAACCTTTACAGAGAGGTGTAGTAAAAAGCCATAACAGTTATTTGCCAAACCAAGACCAGCAAGGCTGGGGAATATTGGAGAGATCTATTGAACTACAACCTGCCTTATCCAGGGAAATCTCAGGACTAGCTGACAACTCGGCTGAACAGGAACCTATGTAAATAGAGGTGATAGAGCCAGAGCCGTTGCAGTTAGAGCACCCGATGGACTGCTCACTCTGTGTTTCCAAGAGTCTAGAGTCTCTCACAGATATGTAACCGGCAGGACATGCTTTAACATATCTTTTTGCTTTTGCTAAGCTGAAAGAAGAAGTTTCGTATTTGTTTTTCCTCTTGGTGTTGAAAACCTGTTTGAATGCAAAGAACTGTGAAGCTACTGACTTTGTAAATATTTTGGCATAAACCCTGAAGTAAGGTACATTCTGTTTTTGTCTTCCTGGAGAACCTTTGCGCAACAAAGGGAATAAAAACCATTTATGTTTAACCCTGCACAAGGCTCACAACTATTTCTTTATGAAGTAGGACTACAAAGACCATGATGCACCTGGTCTAGAAAAGTTTTTCCTTCTTCAACCAACAATAAGTGTCTGCCCTCTCCTTTCTGCACGCTGCCACTAGGAGGGGCTGTGACAATGTATAGATGTGTTTTTAGGTTAAAAAAACCCCACATTTTCCTGATTTTTCTTGTGAGACTTAGCTATGGCGAAGGGAATTTTTGGCTTTGAAGTCAAGGGTCCTTACTTTTGGGAGCTGTTCTTATCTTAATTTCCTTGTTGATGCTTTGTAGCCTATGAGGCTAAGATTTTTCTTTTTTCCTTTTTTAAACCAAGACAACTAATACAATTTTAAGAAATCAAACCAGGTTGATGCTGGCTGTGATGTTTAATTCCTTTCTATAAGAATCCTAAATGCTTTTGTTATTTCCCTGTTTATTTCCTGTATCTTGCCTCCTATTTTGTGGGCTAAAGTTATTACCTAGTGTTCTGATTTCAAAAATATGAACATACTGTATATTATAAATAAACCAATAAAAAAAAGAACTGTCATAAGTTATAGATATAGTGGCTGAATATCACTGCTATGTGTATACCTGGCAGCAGCGATTGCATTACACATATATCCAATGTCAATGGTCATTAGTGTAGCAGCACTGAATTTATGTATATTTTTAAATGGTTTAAAAGTATGTGATCGCCTTACCTCCTGAATATTGAGCAGATATAATTTTTTTTTACTAAAATATATTCTGAGACATTCATACAAAATTAAGATCTAGTAAAAAAAAAACAACCTCTAGCAGGGGGAGGCCAAGATGGCGGACGCGTGCTAACTGCACTCCCGACAGCTCTCATTTTGGCCTTGAACAGTTATTACCTGAGAAATATTATGCTTCAAAAATGGAAAGCCAAGGTTGGAAACCCTCGAAGAGTGCATCTGTGGTTAAGAGGCCGCTCAATGAGTTTGTTCAGCCCGTTGGTGCAAGATTTACTCCGGTGCAGGAAGGTTCGCTGGGGACGGTGGGAGCGTCTCTCTGAGCCTTTCATCACCTTGAACCCGGAGGTGAGATCTGCTCCAGCGTGGCCCTCTATCCCTGATGCTGATCCATCGTTGGTCGATTCTGCCTGCAGTTTGGGGAATTGGTCAGGGAAGCCAATGGACAGAGAGTGTGCCACGGTGGCTTTTACATCTGCCGCGGATCCCGCTGTTGAGCTTGGGGCCAAGGCTTCCGAAATGGAGAGTGTACTACATCTTGCTGCTGGGGATCAAGTTGGTATTTTTCAGTGTTTGACTTTGGATGCTTTGGAGTTGAAGTCCATGTTGCAGAAGCCAGTTACCATCACATTGGAAATGCTGTGGGGTGGCCTGCAGACATTAGAGTCATCTTTTCTCTCCCAGTTTGCATCTTTTCAAATTTTGTTTGCTGATTATGTACAGGCTTTGGAGCAACAGAAGCAAATGGTAACTGCTGTGACAACGAGAGTGTCTCAACTAGAGGTGAAAGTAGAAGATACTGTTGCTGTGTCAGGTACCATGACTAAAAGGACTACAAAAATGGGCTGTTACTTCTGGAGAGAGATCTGCAATTGTAAGTATTTACTTCTGGGATATTTTTTCTAAATCTTGGGGAAAAGGGAATTCTTTAGATTAAAGCTGATTAATCTGTGTAAATTAGAATCCAGTATATCTGTTAAATCATCCAGGGCCTAGTATCAGGAAAGAGCTTTTAGTTAAATTGAAAATTCAACAGGTAACTTTCAGTTTAATTTTAAAACCCAGCAGAGGGCATTCAGTTTAAAATTAGAACACAACAGACAGCTTTCTGGTTAAATTTAAAACCCAGCAAAGAGCTTCTAGTTTAAATTTAATACTCAGTCAGGGCCTACTATCAACAAAGAGCTTTAATTTAAATCAACTCAGAGTATAACTTAGCATAAAAGGAAAAACAGGGTCAGTATTCTTTGAGCAATAAATTGTTTCTAGAGACATTTACAAAGCGGCCTTCTAGATAGGGGGGGGGGGGGCAAGAGACCTGTGAAATTGTTTTAAAAAGGTGTTAAAGCCAAGGGACAGATCAAAGGGGCATTTTGAAAGACTCCCTCTATCCAAGCAAGGGCTGTGTGATCACTGTGATGAGGAAGGCACTGGTGAGCCTGCAGAGTTAGAGAAAATCAGTGATTGTACCTTTAAAAACATTCCAGCAGTGCACAGGCTTCAGAGCAAGCTTAGAGTTTCTGAGGCTAGGCTGCCACACCCAAGCTCTGTTAACGGAGTAGCAGGCTTGGAGCATGATTATGAACACCTGTTAAGGCAGAGAGAAACACTGCCCAGGAAGCACCTTTATAAACCCTGCTTAGGGAAAAGCAGGGGGAGAAGAGCTGCTCAGGAAGAAAAGGTTGCTCAGAAGGGAATAGCAGAGCAAGCAAACATTCAGGGAGAGAGTCCAGGAAGACAGAGTCAGAGACGGACTCAGAGCAGGACTGGAAATTGAGCTGGAAGTTCCCAGAAAGAAAGTTTCAAGCAGAGGAAAGAAGAAGGACCTGGAAAGAGTCTGGCACAAGGGAAACCAGGCAAGAGCTGCTCAGACGGAGAGAGCAGGGCAGGTTCCAAACTTCTGTTCCTGACCAAGAGGTTCACAACACTCAGAGGTGGGTGCCTAGGTTTCCTACTAGGAGGCAGAAGAACCCAGCCTCCAACAGAGAGCCTTAGTTAAACCTCAGAGAGGAACTGGGGCAAGAGAACCAGAGAAAGATATCCAGTAATACAGTTCTCCATATTCCTTATCGGGTAGAGAAGTCCTGGAGGGAGTTACAGGAATCCTCAGCAAGAATTCCACCAGAGGCAGGTCATGAGAGCTCAGTGCAGGATATTATAATTCCCGAGCAGGAGGAAATGCAAGTGGAGTATAATGAACCAGACCCCTTGATTACTGAACTGCCAATGGACTGTTCTTTGTGTCGTGCAGAGGCTACTGAATCCTTGGTTAAGGAGTAGCAGCCTGAGTACATGCTTTTGGGAAAAGCACAACCAAGAAAACTTAACCTTGCTAAGGTAGGAACCAGGTTAAGCAAGACAAGCTTGCACCGCACTGTATATTAGCTCACTAAGGAAACAGAAAGACATTCTTTACTTTGCTGAACCTAAGAAGCTGTACTTTGGTTTGCCTATTTTGATTGATGAAACGTCTGCCTCCGTTTAATGCCTTTGAGAAGTTACTCAGCTTAAGGATGTAAATATTTTCTGTGCTTTTTGTCCTGGAGGAAATATCCAGATACTTTGCGTTTGAACCTTATTTGTGCATATTTTGGGGAAATAAACTGTTTCATGTTTGCCTTCACTCGATGTCTCCACGACTATCCTTTTTAAGAGGGAAACTACAACTCCCAGAGGGCACTGCTCCTGAAGGAAATAGTTTTCAAACCCTTTAAAGAGGACTAAAATGGCAACCCTAATCCCCTAAGCACGTGGCTGGGGATAGGGACACGTGACATCACCCAGGAAATTGGTTACAGATTACCTTAGAAGCACAGGACAGGGTACTGTGTAGCAGCCAGCTTTTAATAAGTCTTCTTTTCTTTCCTCCCTCCCCAACTCCCACCCACCCCTGGGATAATCATAGCTTTATAGGTGCTTAAACCTCTTAAGGGAAAGGAGGTGCCATATTCACTCTCACGTGCAGCTGTTTATCCTCATCAGGCATACATTAAGGACCTGAGATTAGTGAAGCTTGAGGTGAACAAAGTCCATTAAACGTATTAGGTATAGTTTTATTAGTATAAGTATCCCCAGCAAACCTTAGTAAGTAAACAACTTAAATATCTAAACACAACCGCATTGCTCCCCTTCAGTTGCAACCGCTCAGGTATCGTCGTACCCACCACCCTTGGTATCATGCTGGACTTCGCCTCTTGCTCACTCACCTCCACCGGGCAGAGTGCAGGTGGCGAAGGCTCCACACCCCACACGCTTTAGCCAATTTCACGAGCGCCATCATTGCTATCGCTCTTCAGTCCATCAAGCTAAATTGTCATTTTTCTCCAAACGCATCACTACTGCCCCTAATCCATCCCGACAGCTTTTCTCCACACTTAGATTCCTCACCTCATTTCAGTCTGGCCCCTCCTCTGCTGCCCCTCATCAAAGACCTACCCCTTCTCAAATAGCCTCCTTTTTCATGACTAAGATTCTTGATCTGCGTGCATCGCTTCCTTTTTGTCCTCCTCCGCTGTCCTCTTCCCTGCCTCCCTCTCCACCCGCTGCGGCCCCTCTTTCTCACATCTGCTCCATTTTCCACCCTATCACCACCTCGGAACTCATCAAATCTGTCTCTGTGGCCCATTAAACAGTTTGTTCCCTAGACCCAATTCCCTCCGGTTGACTCCTTGAACCCTCCCTTGCTCTAGTGCCCTCCATTCTAACCATGGTGAACTCCTCCCTCTCTTCTGGAATTTTCCCTTCCCAGTGGAAACATGCCTTAGTGCGTCCTATCCTGAAGAAGCCCTCTCTCGACCCCCCTAATCCCAGTGCACTACCGTCCCATCTCGAACCTTCCTTTTCTCACAAAGATCCTAGAGAAAACTGTCTTCACCCAGCTATCACAATACCTCACCTCTATTAACTTCCTTCACCCCTGCCAATCAGGTTTTCGTCAAGGCCATAGCGTCAAAACAGTCCTAGTAGCTTTCCTAAATGAACTCCACTCGTCACATGATAGGGGTGCTATCTCGGTGGTGGTCTCTGGATCTCTCGGCGGCTTTCGAGCTCGTCGATCACTCTCTCCTTCTTTCACGCCTCAGGGATGCTAGTCTATGTGGCTCCATCTACCACTGGTTTCACTCTTTTCTCTCCTCCCGCACTTTCACTGTGGCGTCATCTCTCGGCTCGCAGTCTTTCTCGGACCCCATTCCTTTTCCTTGCGGTGTCCCCCAAGGTTCCATTCTGGCTCCCCTCCTTTTCAACCTCTTTCTTGCCCCACTTGCTCCCAAATCCAACAATCCGGTTTGTCAGCTTTTTATTATGCAGACGACATTGTCATCCTCCACCATACCAACCCCTTTCATCCTGACCTCGGGCCCCTAAATTCCTGCCTTGCCCTGGTGGCAGAATGGTTATCCACAAACTGCCTTCACTTAAATCTGGCTAAGACTTCCTCCACGAGACTCACCTTCGGGAGCCCCTGTCCTTCTGCTGCTCCCGCTCTTGGGAACACCTCTATTCCTACGATCCAATCTTTCCAATATCTGGGGGATGTACTTGATTCTAACTTAACCCTCAGAGACCACATCTCCCAACTCGCTAAGAAATCTTACTTCTATCTTCGATAAATACGAGCTATCCGTCCCTTTCTCTCTCCCTCTGCTTTGACCACTCTCACGCTGTCCACCGTTATTTCTCGCCTCGACTTCTGCAATTCTGCCCTTGCAGGTGTCACACACACACACAGCCACATCGTTTCCAACTTATTCAGAATACTGAAGCCAGGATTCTAACTCACTCATCACGTAGAGATCATGTCACTCCCTTACTAATCCACTTATACTGGCTCTCAATTGAATACCATATTCGCTACAAGATCCTCACTTTGTTGCATCATGTTACCAACACTCACACACCACAGTACTTAGCTGACCTCCTCCATTTTTACACCCCTACACGTAACCTCCGTTCACTTCACATAAATCATCTCCACCTTCCCTCCCCATCACGTGCACACCTGCAATCCACTCGTCACTCAGCCTTCTTTTTCCTTGGTCCTGCCCTTTGGAACTCCCTGCCCTCGTCCCTGCGCTTGGAACAGAGTTAATCCAAATTTAAAGCCCCCTTGGAAACACACCTCTTTGCCACTGCCCACAATCTCCCAGACCCACTCCAATGACCTGGTTTCTTTCTTTCTTTATGTCTGTCAACCTTCTCTCTCCATCCTGTCTGATTGCTTGATACCTCTCTTTCCTTTCACGATTGTAGTTCCTTTCCTTTCCTTCTGGCCTAGAGCCTACTCTGAATGTTACTTTTATATTGTAAACTGCCCTGATGTCATAAATGGCAGTATTATCAAGAGCCAATAAACATAAACATAAACAAGATGCAGACAGCAGTCCAGCAGCGAGATGGGGGCTTTCCAATCTTTTGCATTGAGTGTCACATGTGTGATTTTCTCCCAGTTGGAGAGGGGTCTTATGTGTGCACTAGGTGTAAGGAGCTCTTTGCTCTCAGGGAATGAGTCCAATCTCTACAGGCTAGAGTAGCAGACTTGGAGGATATAAGGAAGACTGAGAGGTACATAGACGAGACCTACAGGGATATAGTACTAAAGTCCCATCTTCAGTCTGGCAACATCCCTGTTGCCATGGAGGAGAGAGATCATGTGACAAGAGAGCATCACCCTGGTGTGGCAGGAAGTGATCCTGTAGCTAGGGCCTATCCTCCAGGTGCCGTAAAACCCTCTTGCCCTGAGGAGGTTTCTCCAGGGCCATGTGCCCACAAGGGAAGGGTTAGGACAACCGTTATAGTTGGTGATTCAATCATTTGGCATGTAAATAGCTGGGTGGCTGGTGAATGTGAGGATCGCCTGGTACCATGTCTGCTTGGTGCAAAAGTAGGAGACATCACGCACCACCTAGACAAGGTCTTAGATAAGCTGGGGAGGAGTCTTGGTGCATGTTGGTACCAATGACATAGGACAGTGTGGTAAGGAGGTTCTGGGGGCTAAATTTAGGCTTTTAGGTAGGAAGTTGAAATCCAGGACTTTCAGATTAGCATTCTCCGAAATGCTTCTTGTTCCACGTGCAGGACCCAAAAGGCAGGCAGAGCTCCGGAGTCGCAATGCGTAGATGAGACAATGGTGTAATGAAGAGCATTTTGGATTTCTTAGGAACTTGGGAGCATTCTGGGGAAAGGAGGGTCTTTTCCAGAGTGATGGGCTCCACCTTAATTGGGATGGAACCAGGCTGCTGGCATTAACCTTTAAAAAGGAGATAGAGCAGCTTTTAAACTAGATAATAGGGGAAAACTGATAGTCGCCCAGGAGTTCAGTTAGGGCATATCTGCAGAGAGGTACCAAAAAAGACAAAAGCAGCCCAAACGCCCTTGAGTACAGAGCAGACAGAGCTTAAAGATTCCAAATTACCCCTGCCTACCGATAGCCAGATTAATATGAAGATAATGCAGCCTCTAAAATGTTTGTATGCAAATGCAAGAAGTCTAAAAAATAAGGTGGGAGAATTAGAATATATAGCACTAAATGAGAGGTTAGATATGATTGGTATCTCAGAGACATGGTGGAAGGAGTACTACCAGTAGGACACTGTGATACCTGGGTACAAACTATATCGTAATGATAGAGCTGATCAAATTGGTGGTGGGTTGCACTTTATGTTAGAGAGAGAATTGAGTCACAAAGAATTCAAGTTTTGCAGGAAACAAAATTCAATGTAGAATTTCTATTGATTGAAATTTCATTTAAAAAGGGGAAAGGGAAGGTGATGGCAGTGAGGGTGTACTATCGACCGCCTGGCCAGAATGAACAAATGGATGATGAAATGCTAAAAAATCAGGGAAGCTAACAAACGTTACAGTACAGTAATAATAATGGGTGATTTCAATTACCCCGGTGTCGACTGGGTCAGTGTCACGGCAGAACATGCTAGGGAGATAAAGTTTCTAGATAAAATAAATGATTGCTTCTTGGAGCAGCTGGTTCATGAACCGACCAGAGGGGAAGCTATTTTGGACTTAGTCCTTAGTGGAACGCAAGATCTGGTGCAAGAGATAAGGGTGTTGGGGTGTCGTGGCAATAGTGATCATAGCATGATCACATTCGATTTAATAAATGGAAGAAGGGCGGTAAGGAAATCCACAGTACTACCTTTTAACTTTCAAAAGGGAGACTATGATAAAATGAGGAAAATAGTTAAGAAAAAACTAAAAAGCAGTTGCAAAGGTTAAAGATTTACATCAAGCATGGGTGTTTTAAAAATACCATCTTGAAAGCCCAGACCAGCTATATTCCTTGCTTTAAGAAAAGTGGAAGGAAGTCCAAAAAACTGCCAGCATGGTTTAAAGGTGAGGTCAGAGAGGCTGTTGTTGCCAAAAAAGCATCTTTCCAAAAATGGAAAAAGGAGTCAAATGACAAACTGGAAACAACATAAGCACTGGCAAGTTAGATGCAAGGAATTGATAAGGTAGGCAAAGAGAGCATTTGAAAAGAAGATTGCTGTGGAAGCAAAAACGCGTAATAAAGACTTTTTAAAATACATTCGTAGAAAAAACCTGTGAGTCAGTTGGATCATGAGATGATAGAGGGATAAAAGTGGCACTAAGAGGGGACAAGGCAACAGAGGAGAGATAGAATGAATTCTTTGCTTCGGTCTTTACTGAGGAAAATGTAGGGATGTTACCCATGACTGAAATGGTATTTAAAGGTGATGCCGCAGAAGAATAGAAAGAAATATCGAAACACCTGGAAGATGTATTACAACTATTTGATAAACTGAACAGTTGCAAATCAACTGGACCAAGTGGTATACATCCAAGGGTGTTGAAAGAACTGAAATATGAGATTGCAGACCTACTATTAGTAATCTGTGAACTATCATTAAAATCATCTTTAATACCTGAAGATTGGAGGATGGCCAATTTAAAAAGGGTTCCGGGGTGATCCGGGAAACTACAGACTGGTGAGCCTGATGGCAATTCAGGGAAAAATGGTAGAAACCTTTATAAAGAACAAAATTACTGAATATGTAGATAGTCATGGCTTAATGGGAGACAGCTAACATGGCTTAATCTTACTAATCTGTTATGTTTTTTTAAAGGTGTGAATAAACAGGTAGACAAAGGTGAGTCAGTTGATATAGTGTATCTGGATTTTCAGAATGCCTTTGTCAAAGTCCATCATGAGAGATTCTTAGAGAAATTAAAAAGTCATGGGATAGGAGGCAGTGTACTATTGTGGATCAGGAACTGGTTAAAAGATAGAAAGCAGAGGGTATGGCTAATATGGCCAATTTTTCCAATGGAGAAAGGTCAATAGTGGTGTACCCCAGGGATCTGTACTGGGTCCGCTGCTTTATAACATATTCATAAAAGACCTGGAAATGGGAATATCAAGTGAGGTAATCAAATTTGGAGATGACACAAAATTATTCAAAGTTGTTAAAACCCATGAGGATTATGAAAAATTGCAAGAGGAACTTGATAAATTGGAAGACTGGGCATCAAAATGGCAGATGAAATTTAATGTTGACAAGTTCAAAAGTTATGGACCTAGGAAAGAACAACCCAAACTATGGTTACACAATGCAAGCACTGTTCCCTCTAAGCTGTGCGCGTGTGCGCATGCACACACCTCGCCAAGCGAGCGCACATACTTTACAACAGAGCGCACAAAAATTATGGCTCTGATTCTGATAGAAAACAACACAGACATCTTAAAATTTAAAAGTTATGATTGTAATTACTAGAAATTTCCTGCTTCATTTAGTAATAGTCTATTTTCATTTAATTTGATTAAAATCAATGTGGTGTACATACTGTATTCTGACATGTAGTCAAATTTTAAAGTATATAACTCCGAGTGTCATTATGTGGCGCACAAAAATTTAACCTTCCTTCAAAAGCTGCACACAGCTGATATTTTATGCGCACACAGCCTACAGAAAATTAGAGGGAACATTGAATGCAAGGTTCCATATTAGGAACCACCAACCAGGAAAAGGATTTGGGCGTCATCATGGAACACATGTTGAAACCCTCCGCCCAGTGTGCAGCTGCGGCCAAGAAAGCAAATAGAATGCCAGGTATCATAAGGAAAGGAATGGAGAATAAAACAAAGGATATTATGATGCCTCTGTATTGTTTCATGGTGAGACAGCACTTTGAATATTGTGTGCAATTCTAGTCGCCGTATCTTAAAAAGGATATAGCGTTATTAGAAAAGGTACAGAGAAGAGCCACCAAAATAGTAAAGGGGATGGAAGGATACCCCTATGAGGAGAGACTAAAAAGGTTAGGGCTCTTCAACCTGGAAAAGAGATGGCTGAGGGGAGATATGATAGAGGTCTATAAATTAATGAATGGAGTGGAATGGGTAACAGATTGATTGTTTACATCATCAGAATTTAGAAAGACTAGGGGACATGCAATGAAGTTACAGGGTAACCTATTTAAGACTAATAAGAGAAAATATTTTTTTCACTCAACATGTAATCAAACTCTGGAATTTGTTACCGGAGAATGTAGTAAAAGCTGTTAGTGTAGCCAGGTTTAAAAAGGAGGAAAGGTCCATAAACCATTATTAAAGGAGACCCAGGATATCCACTGCTTGCCCCAATACAAGCATTGTGGAACCTGTGTCTTTTGGGGAAACTGCTAGGTATTTGTGACCTGGATTGGTCACTGTTGGAAAGAGGATACTGGGTTTGATGGACCTTGATCTGACCCAGTATGGCATATCTTATGTTCTTATGTTAGTATTCATCTGAAGATTGACTCATTGGAAAACTCAGCGAGGAAGAGAAATCAGATTTATTAAATTTTCCAGGGGTGCCTACTATTTCTCCTAAGGAACTCTTTCACTCATATCCTACTTCTGCATTGAAAATACCGGTAGAATCGATTTCTCCCCTCGCTAGGGTTTTCTACTTGCCTGCCACAAAGTGGAAAGATCCTGCTTCTTCTTCACCACTTCAGAAACCTACTTATGACTCTTTAGACCTGACTGGTTTTCTAGAGACCTTGCCTCGGATCCTGAAGCTATTCAGCGATCAACACTTTTGCTAACATTGGCTTTGGAACCTGATTGAGACTGGCTGATGATTATGTATTTCAAGGCTAAGAATGAATTTATGGAAGCTCCTATTTATATGTTTCCAGATGTCTCTAAGGCCACTCAGAAGCATAGGCAGCCATTTTTGCTGCTCCATCCTAAGGTTCTGCAACTGGCAGGTTTGTTCTTTTTATGTTACCCATGTAAATGTTTGATAAAATATCAGGGTGTGAATTATATCTTCTTTGATCCCTCTCATTTAACGCAGTTTGTTGTTAGCAAAAATGATAGTTCTCTCTCGGTGTCTGAGAATCCTTGAAGGAACATTTTGGAAACTTTGATCTCATATAATAGGAGGTATTGCACCAGTACTTGTTCTATTTCCTTGGAAAGTTCATTTGATTAAGTATGGTTTCCCCTAGTTAATGGTGGACTAGTGGAAAAAAATCCTTAGTATGTAATTTTCTTGGTATTACGGGTTGGAGCTAGTCTCCTCGGTTTTAATTGTATGTTTTCCTTTTCTGTAACAAGTTGTCGTCTTGTGTAAAGATTTAAAAATTGCATAATTAAACAATTTAAAAAAAATTAAAATCTAGTCCTAGGTTCTATTCATACCTTTCTTTCTATTCCATATTAACATTGATAAAAAAAATTCCTACCCTAGGATCTAAGAACTCCCATGTTGTAGCTGAGATGTTGCTGCCATCTCATGGTAAAAATGAGGCATAAAGCCTTTTTAAAAATACATTTTTTTACTTACAAAAAAAATTATAAAAACAATTATATTCTGCCTTCCTGAAAGAGTATCATAGAAACTGATTCACAATGAAAATTAAACTAGATGTGAAGACACATTTTAGTAATATGAGGAGAATGGAATTGGGACACTGAGGTCAGGAGGTACACAATTCTGGTGGTATTTTAGAAAAGGCTCTTTCAAATCTGGAACCTTTTCTAAAATATGTATAAGGATATGGAGAAGTGCACACATGTTTGCTGACATGTAGGAGCCATTATACAAATCTACATATGGGAGTGGAGGAAACTCAGCAACTTATACACATAAGTTTGTATTTTGCAAACCTATACATTTCAATGTTCCCATTTAAATACAGAGGGGAAAATATATAGGGGGACAACTGGTAAATCACTCTTGTAAAGGGATGGCTGAAACAAACACTTTTTTACAACCTCTATGTGCCAGGGAGCAGGGCTGTACACCAAGCCATAAATGTGCCCTGTGCGACTTGCATATCTGCCCCCCCCCCAATCATAGATGTGTCATTTGCCCCATGCCCAGCATCTCCCCATCTCACCTCCATCTTCAGCCAGCTCCCCCTCCCCCCACGCTGCCTGCCCTTGCCCAGCTGCCATCACTTTTTGTGTTCCCTTGGCAGAAGCAGCAGTGCAGTGGACATCTAATTGAAAAAAAAAAAAAAGAAAACTTGGGTTTTTGTGACTCCGTGCTTGCATGCAGGACTGATCCCTCCCTCCTCTGTCATAGGGTCACGTCAGAGGAGGGAGGGACCAGACAAGCCATTCAGACATGGGTCTTTGCAACTCCGTGCTTGAATGGCTGGTCTGGTCCCTCCCTCCTGTGATGCAAGGATACAGCAGAGGGAGGGAGGGATCAGACCAACATGCAAGCGTGGCGTCGGAAAAACCCATGGGTTTTTTTTCAATTGGAGGTCTGCAACGCTGCTGCCATTGCTGCCGCTGCTGCCAAGGTAACACAAAAAGCAGTGCTGGTGAGACAAGAGCAGGCAGTGTAGGGAGGAGCCGAGGCCGTCAACCTCAAATACACCCCTATTTTGTTTGTGCCTTGTGCGGCTAAACTGCTCGCACAAAGCAAGGTACGGCCAGGGGTGGTTAATCCATTAGGCCGTCTGAGGCGATCGCCTCAGGCGGCGCTTCCGACACCGGCAGCACTCCAGATCTGTTTTTAATTTTAGATTTTACAGCCTCTGGCCTGCCTCTAATTTCCCGCGCGGGAAGGCAAAGGCGGCAAAATCTAAAATTAAAAAAGAGCCAGAGTGCCACCGACATCGGACAAAGCCTGATCGCTTGCAACTGCAATCAGGCTGATTTGTGCAGTGGCGGCGGCGGCACTCTGGTTGTTTTAATTTTAGATTTTGCCGCCTCTGCCCTGCCTCTGCTTTCCCGCTTTTTTTTTTTTCTTGCAGGCATTTCTTGATGAAAAAAAAATGGCAGGAAGGCAGAGGCAGGACAGAGGCGGCAAAATCTAAAACTGAATCAGCTGGAGTGCCCCCGCCGCCGCCAGATGAGAGGTGCAGGTGGAGGGAATGGGGACAGGAGGTGGACAACAAGGAGAGACAATGGAGAGTGACAGGGGGGACAAAGGGGGAGACAGGGGGATAAGTGCTGGACAAAGGGGGGGGGGACAGGAGACATGATGCTGGACAAAGGGGGAGACAGGGGGACAAGTGCTGGACAAAGGGGGAGACAGGGGACATGCTGGACAAAGGAAAAGACAGGGGACATGATGCTGGACAAAGGGGGAGACGGGGGCAAATTCTAGACAGGAGAGACGGGGACATACTGGACAGACAGGTGAGAAATGCTGGACAAAGGGGAGAGACAGTGCGGGTTAGGATTATAATGGGCTGATGAGGGGGCTAGCACTAGTAATGGGCAGATCAGGAGGGGGGCTAGGGCTGGTAATGGGTTGATTAGGGAAGGCTAGGACTGGGAATGGACTGATCAAGGGGGGGATGAGACTGGTAATGGGCTCATTAGGGGGGCTAGCACTGGTAATGGGCTGAGGGGGGACTAGCACTGGAAATGAGCTGATTAGGGGAGGCCAGGACTGGTAATGGTCTGATGGAGTGGGGTAGGACTGGTAATGGACTGACGGGAGGCTAGCATTGGAAATGAGCTCCATCGGGGGGCTAGGACTGGAAATGGGCTGATTAGTGGAGGCTAGGACTGGTAATGGGGTTGAGGGGGAACTAGCACTGGAAGTGAGCTGATTGGGGGGCTTTGACTGGGAATGGGCTGATGGTAGGGGGGGGGGGAGGAAAGAGCTGCTGGTCCTGGAAGAAAACTGGGGGCTAGGGCTACAAATGGGCTGATGTGAGGGGATGGGAGAATGGAACTGGAAGGGAGTGGATGCTGAGAGGGGCTGCCATGGTATTTGGACTAGAAGGGACTGGACAGTGGGGAAGGAGGGGGACTGGAAGGGAATGGACACCAGTGGCAGTCATGGGAATGCAAGTTGACATTGGAAGGTATTGGGAGGGAGGACTGGAAAGGGGCTGATACTGGGAAGGGTTACTGGGACTGGAAATAGGCTGATGGAAAGAAGAGAGAAGAAATGGCAGATGGACCATAGACCACAGAGAGAGCTAAGAGAAGACAGGGAAACAGAAACCTCAGATCAGGACCAGCATGATCAGAGAATAAAATGGTCAGACAACAAAGGTAGAAAAATTTTATTTCATTTTAGTGATTGGACTTTGTGTTATCTTTATATTTTATACTGTATGGAGGAACTGCCTATTTATCTGATGCACTGCTTGAGGAGTCTGGCTTCTTGGGGTTTCAGTTTAAATTTTGTCTACATATTTTTATTTTAGATTGTAAGTCGCTTATTCTGTACTTGGTGAGGGTCTGTGTTCTGAGTGTGTGACTGTGCCCAGGTGTTCTGTTAACATAGAGTTTGTACATAAAGATCTATACTGTACTGTTGTAATTTGACATGTTCAGCTTTTCAAATAGGTATATGGATGTTCCAGGGCCCACTGTAGTATTTACAGTGACACTTTTTTTGGTGGGCTCCTTATGTGAGTTTTGGAAGTTGGTGCTGATATGGTATGGTATGGTATGGTAGATTTGCTCTATAGATACTCAGTGACTTTGTTGTAGGGTTTTATATTAGTTCACAATATGCCTGGTACTGGAGAATGTTGTTGTTGTTGTTAGTGAGATGATCAGAATCAGACTTCTTTTTTTAAAGATATTGAGTTCTGTGGGTGAATGTCCTGGTTCTGCTCTGCAATCACTGTTGAAGGGTGTTCTGTGGATGCAAAATATATGTTGAAAAAGAAAAGGCAATGACCATAACGCTGTTATAACAACAAAGTAAAAATGAGTTATAATTTAGTTTTATAAACTGTGCTGTGATTCTTGCTTTCTTTAAGTTCCTTGGTGTGCAAACATCTTGCATTTCCTCCATATAATCTAATTAGCTTTTTGGTTTGGTTCAGTCCCTGATTGGAGTTTTGAAAAAGCCCCACCCCCTCTACGGGGGGAGGGGGGGTGCCATCTCATCCTTCGCCTCAGGCAGCAGATTGCCTTGAGCCGTCCCTGGGTACGGCGCTGCCAGGAAGCATCTCTAAATCCAGACAATTTTGGTCATGTGTGCATTTTTGACCCATCCAGACCACTCCTTAACTACAACCCCAACACAACCCCCTGGCAATTTCTATGTACTATGGACATCCATGTGCATATTTAGCCCTTTATAAAATCACCATTTCCACATGGATGTTATTTCCACATGTAAATGCAAGATATTCATATGGAAATTGAGAGTAAGGCTTCTAAAATAACCCCTTTTGTCTCAGCATATTTGGAATAAATGAGTGAGAGAAAGCCTTACTGCTATATTTCTGTAGGAATTTGTTTATTGCTTGTCTTATGCTCATTGCTATGAAGCCTATTTTCAATAGGACATTGAGCAGAAATTGAAACATCTAAACAAGACATGTCAATTTATGCCAATATTAAGTGGCGTTGAGTTTGTTTAGCAGCAGTGAATATAGACACCCAGGTGTACATAAAAGTGGGCACCTAGTTGAAATGTCTGGGCACCAAAAATAGGCGCCTAAACATTTAGATGATGTATTTGGCTAAGCACTCTAGATTAGGCCTATCTTTGCATTTCCTAAACCAAATACATAGTTTAGGTGTCAAAAATTGGCACTGAGGTGTCTAAATGGCTGTTTTGACTGCCCTGCCTCTGTAACACCCCCAAACCTACCTTCCCTGCAGAATGAACAGTATGTAGAGCACGATATTTAAAGCCTGCTCTACGTTTAAAACCAATGAAAATTGCAAATATGAGGCACCTATATGTTCACCACCGTACCAAATGTCTAGGTACTTTTTAAAAATTGACCACTACATACAGTATCTTTTATGTATTTTGGGGAGTATATTCAAAGGGATTAACATGGAGCAAACTTGCTAACCATGTTAATCCTGCTGAGCGGGATATTCAGCAGCACACACCCATTTTGTGCTGCTGAATATCTGCTCCTAACCCTACTGAACACCTGGAGGCTACTAACCGGCTAAACTGTTTTGAATTTGCCCCCCAAAGTGTTTAGGCTCCTAACTCTAAGGGACATGTTTACTAAGCTGGGCTAACAATTAGTATAGGTTATTTGTAACTAAGTGCCATCGAATAGCATAGGACCTAGTTGCAAATAGCCCATGCTGATCGTTAGCCCAGCTTAGTAAATACAGTATGCCCCTAAGAGTTAGGCACCTAAATGGGCCTCTTTGAAAATTTACTAGGACTCCATTTATTTATTTATTTTATTTAACTTCTCTTATATACCGCGCTATTACATATCAGTGCGGTTTACAATAAAACAACATCTTACTATGTAGATGGGCCACATAGAATTACATTGAACAAGGAAGGTTTCAACTTGGATTCAACAGGGGATAACATGTTTACAGTATGTTTACAGTATTTACAGCATTATATACATTACATCTTATTTATTGGGTTTAGGCCCTGTGTTATTCCGTATGGGCCAGCTTGGACCGACTGTTCCTTTCTATGTTGGGTTGGTTTGGGAATTGGTGTGGATCGATGTTATTTGGATTCCGTTGTTAGAGTCAGGGTAGTGTCTCACAAATAAGTAATGCTTGAGGGCCTTCCGGAATTGGGATTGGCTGGAAATGGTGCGCATGTCTGCTGGGAGGGCGTTCCAAGCCGAGGGAACGCAGATTGCGAAAGCTCTGTTAGAGGTTGTCTTTGTGCATGTGGTCATTTCTTTAGGGATCATCAATGTATTGGCTTTACTGATCGTTTGGTTTTATTTGGATGAGTAGAATGGATCAGCTCTTTGATGGCTGGGGAAGAGAGATTGTTCAGGGCTTTGTAGGTTGTGATTAGAATCTTGTATGAAAGTCTTGCGTGAATGGGCAGCCAGTGCAGATTCATCAGAATTGGGGTGATGTGGTTCGTTCTTGGTACCCCGACTAGTGTTCTTGCTGCAGTGTTCATTGCCATTTGGAGTGGGTGAAGAGTTGCCTTCGGGAGCCCGTATAGGATAATGTTAGTGTAGTCAAAATGTGGGAGTACCAATGCTTGGTAAATTGTTCGGAAGTCACTAGGGTCCAGAAGTGATCGAAGATGACGGAGAGTCCGTATTTTGTGATAAATTGTTTTTACCGTGTTTTTAATATGTTTTTTCATGTCCAGTCTCTGGTCTAGGGTGATCCCTAGGTAGCGGATCCATGCCTCAACTCCATGCCTCAACTTATGCTCCCAGTTTCACTAGGCTCCTAAATTTAGGTTAATTTGCAGCTGAAACTTAGAGGCCAATATTCAAAAAAAGCTGAGCTCCTTAATGAGGGTGTCAACTTTTTGAAAGAGAAAAACCTGCCACCTGTGGCTAGTCATGCTCTACCCATGCATGCCCCCTGTACCGCTCATAACTGCAGAGGGGGCAATGGTGCGGGCTTTAGTGTCTGCAGGCTACATCAAGGGAGGGAGGGGTACAAGAGGTTGAACTCTTCAGCACCTATTCAGTCACAGTTCCCGTCTCAGGCCCCTCCAATACACATATGCTCTCCCATATGGCATTAAATCCAAACATATATTCTGCATCCACACCCCCCCCCCCCCCCCCCCCCCCGCCGGCCCCTTCCCCACCAATCTGTGCAGAGCAGAGCTAAAACCTTCCGCATAAAACTTACAATACGAGAAAAAATCCATCTCAATACCAAGCATATTGCGAATTAATCATGGCCAGCCGCAGAGTTGATTCAAAGTGTTGGCACTCTAAGCAAATCTTAACCCATATGTCCCCCCTGGCTGTCAGAATTTATTGTTTAGCTTTGAATGCCCTACTCACTGTCAACCCCTAGAAGTGATCGCCTAGGTTGCCTGATGGTTGGGCCGGTCCTGGAATTAATACAAAAAAGTTATTTGGGACCAAGACCAAATCTACTATGCCAGTACTAACTTCCAAAACTCACACAAGGACCCTGCCTAGAAAAAGGCAGCACCGTGCATACTGCAGTGGGCCCTAAAACATCAATAAAGCTATTAGGAAAGCTGAACAAACCAGATTACTACACATTCTTAAACAGAAATTCCCTGCTAACAGAATACCCAATCTTGGTCACACACACATACTACAGACAGGCCTTCACCAATCAGTGACCACAAAGTGAAAATAGAAATACATAGACAAAAATTAAACTAACATCTCAGAAAGCCAGACGCTGCATGCAGAGAAAAAGAAAGAAATGCATTTCCTCCTATACTGTACAAAAGACAGCAGATGTCAGGATTGGCATTAAGAGGGAAGCAACCAGGGCAATTGCCGTAGGCCCCCAAGCCAGAAAGGGCCTTAAATCTGTTTGAAACTGAAAAGGCACAGCTTGCTAGCAGGCTTTAGAGACCCATCTCTGATTTTTGCCTTGGACTAGGCCCCGGCCCCATTCATGTCTGACACCAAGCTTGACTCCTGGCAGATGTACTTTCCAAAAACCAACATCCAGTTACAAAATAGAAAATAAATTTGTTTTTTTCTACTTTTGTTGTCAAGTCATTTTATTTTTCTAATGGTGATGGTCCTAGTCTCTGTTTTTTGTCTTCTCTTAGCTTTTTTTCATGGTCTCCTTTCCATTTGCCATTTCTTCTCTCTTCTCCTGTCTTCACTTCCTCCCTTACAGTATATCAGTTTTTAACACTGATCTCTTCTTTTCAGTTTTCTTCCATTTATTTTTCTGCTTCTCTATCCAGATTTCACTCCTTCTTCTTACAACCACTCCTCACTTTCACTTTTTAGTATATTTAGCTATAGCTTTCCATCTCTTTCCCTCACCCCAGCCCTCTCTCCTTCCCCAGCCTATTTCCAAGTCTTTCACTAACTCTCTCCCTCTCGTCCACTATCAGCTCCTCTCCTCATCCTGCTTCCTCCATCCAGTATTTTCCTATCCCTTTCTCCTTGTCCACCATCTTCTCTCTGTCCCCCATACCCATATCCAACATCTCCCCTCTTTGTCCCTTCTTCCTCTGCTATATCCAGCATCCTCCTCTGTACCTGTCCCCCCATGTCCAGCGTACTCCCTCTGTCTCTGTCCCCCCCCCCCATATCCAGCATTTCCTTCTGTGTATCTCTAACCCCCATGTCCAACATACCCCTTCCCATGCCCAGCATACCCATCTGTCCCTATACTCCCATGTCCAACATCTCCTCGTGTCCATCTCTACCCACAAGTCTGGCATACCCCGCTGTTCCTATCCTCCACATGTCCAGCATACTCCCTCTTTCTCTGCCCCCCCCCCATGTCCAGCATCTCCTTATGTGTATCTCTAACCCCATGTCCAGCATACCCCCTCTATCCCTAACCCCCCCCCCCATGTCCAGCATACCCCTCGGTCCCTATACCCCCATGTCCAGCATTTCCTTGTGTCCATCTCTACCCACATGTCTGGCATATCCCTCTGTTCCTATTCTCCCCATGTCCAGCATACCCTTCTGCCCCATCCCCTCCCCCACATTTAGCAGTTTTCCATCTCACCCTACCCTATATCCAGCAGCAGAAGACTTCCAACTTTAAAAAAGGTGCGGGTCTTTGTGATTTTGCGCTGGAAAGGATGGTCTGGTTCAGCCCCCTCTGATGCAAGCATATGTCAGAGAAGGGAGGGATCAGACCAGCCTTGCAAGCATGGAGTCACAAAGTTGTTGTTGTTGCGGTTGTGTTTTTTTTTTAACTGGAGATCTGCCTCAGTCACCGGAACAGGAAAAGCTGGAGCGGGGTAAGGGCAGTGGCAAGCAGTGCAGGGGGAGGAGAGGGGGAGCCGAGGCTGGCGGTCAGCAGAAAACCAGACCTTCATTTGCCGGTTTTACTGTCCTGCCGGCCTGCAGCTCGTAAAACCAGCCGGGCCAAACTAAAACAGGAACCAAAGTCCCTAAATGCATTTCTTATTATCAGCCAAACTTAGAAGCCTAAGTTTTCAGCTGAAAATTCACCTAAATTTAGGATCAATTTAAGGTCAATTTTTATTCCAGGCAGCGATCATATTATTTTTTTTAAATACCAGCCATGTATACTCTGCCAAATATTTTAGCATTTGTGCTGTCTGAATATATGTAACATACAGCGAAAGAAAATTGTCTATGAAAAGATAACTTTCTCTCCTAAAAGCTATAAAAGTAGATAGATAAATAAATGAATGAAAACTTTAATACAATGTTATAAGGATTTCAGTTATTAAGTGCTCAAAGCTAATATAGCCTTATATTTAGGAAATTGCTAATGTTAGAAAAATAAGTTTAGTGGAAAGGGAATATTTGTTTATTCACATAGTACTTTGCTTACAGTTAAAATACAAATTTATATCTTTTACATACATTGTACTTAAAACAGTATATAGGGATTGCAGCAATACTGTAATGGTTGCTTGATGCTTCTAGAAGCCTTACCATATAAGGATAACTAAGTATAGTATGAAGGAAAGTCTAGGAATGTAGTTGGCGAGATGATGCATGTGACAAGATGTGTTGTGAAAGGTGGGATGGAATAGTCTAATAGAGGAGACCACATAATGAACAATAAAAGACATTGAAGGGGAGTAAAACTGGATCTGGATGGTGCCAAAGTAGAAAGGAGAATTTAGAAGTGACCAAAAGTAACCCAGTGACACAAAGTGATGTTGCAGCCTTTTTTTCATATGACAAAAACATCATTAATGACAGATCCATTTTATTTATTTATTTATTTATTTAACTGTATTTATATCCCGCTTTTCACCGGGTCAAAGCGGTGGGACATATTGTCACAGAGCAGACTCATTAGTGACCCCTATGGAGACAGATGATATTGCAATGCAAGGAAATACTAATGTTTGGGGAAAGCACATGGTAGAAAGTTGCCATGGGCAACGTAAGCAAGTGAGGTCACGAGCTAGGGAGACACACCCAGCCAGTAGGGAAGCCAGGAGATTCCCACCTGACTCTAATCAGCTGGGGAGTGGTGCAGCTAGGAAATACCTAGATAAACTCAGCTCACAAGCAGTTAGGCAGACCCAGACAAAGACTAAGTTACAGACCAAGAGTCAGGATAGGAGCTGGAGAGAAACCCAGAGAAGGAACTGGATGAATGAGGAGGACGAGAGAAGCTGTGAAAAGAGCGTGTCTAATTACCACATTGGAAGCCTGAACGGAGGTCTGAGTGAGTCCGAGGAATGCTTGAATGAAAGGTACAGACAGCTTGACACAGAAAGTGAGAGTGAATGTAACAGCCCAGATTGGAGCAGAGACAGAAGACAAAAGGTACAAGCCAGGAAGTTTTATTCCGGTCCAAAAAGGGGGAGTTCATGGCTTGGAGATAAGGGACAGTTTGTGGAAGTCCAGAAGCCATCTAAAGCTAGCCTAAGGGGAGCAGAGAAACTCCAGTATTTTTATTTTTTATTTTTATTTATTTAACATCTCTTATATACCGCACTATTATCATCAGCGCAGTTTACATGGAACCAAACATATACATACAGAAAACTGTAGTGCATTTTACAAGTAACAGGAATTTGAACTTGGTAATAAAGGGAAACTATGTACACTATATAACTATATACAATACAGTACCCTTATAATAAACAAAGGAAAGGCTTTTTACCTGCAGAAGTAAAACACTCTGAGAGGTACGAGAGACACAGAGTTTCAGAAGGGCTGCCGTCAGAAGTTCCAGCTGGTTCCAGGTTCCTAAACAAAGCAGAGCTCAGAGCAGGAGTAATTCCTCCTAATAGATGGGCAGGGGAATTCTTTAGCCTGCCAAACAGATATCAACAGAGGGGAGGCTCCTTCTACCAAAACCCTAGTAATTGTGGTAACAACAAACAGTTTTCCCTTAGTGAGAAAGAAGTACGTCACAGCCAGGACGGACTGTTTGCCAAGCCCACACAGGGAGAAAGTAAAGAGGTATTAATTCCTATTGAGGAGCCGATGCAATGTGAAGCCTCTGTGATTGAACAGAATATTGAAGAAATGGATTGTAGCCTTTCTCTGGCAGATAATATAATCTCCCTAAGATAGAGAAGAATAAGCAGCCTGACAAGGTGAAGAGAAGGCCTTATTCTGGGTGGCTACAGGTCTGTGTTTAAAGTATATTTCTTTTGTTAAGAAGCTGAAAGAAAGCCATTTTTGTGTTACAGTTTTCTTTCTGTTTTACCCAAGAAGGGTTATGTTTTGTTTTTGTACATATTGAAATATCCTATTTGGGAAAGGGAAATAAAGCCCTGTTTACCTTACATCGGTTGTCCACAACTAATTTTTGTAACTGGCAGCAACTACAACTACCAGGAGGCCAGTTACACTGAGGCCCAGTGCAATACCTGATCTCACCGGTAGGTGCACAGAGAGGGCTCACGACAATATATCCGGGGGGGGGGGGGGGGAATCAAATTTAGGAGGGGGGCCATCACCGGGGGCACAACATTGATGATTTTGGGATGAACATAGAGACTAACAAGATAGCATAGTTACTGGTTTGGAGTTCTTGGAGAGAAATAGGGGGGGTTCCTATTCAGAGATGTTCTTGGAATAGGATGGTTTTTAGCTGCTTTTTGAATGATGGGAGATCACCGTTGTTCCTGATGTGGTTTGGTAGAGAGTTCCAGAGGGATGGGGCATAGAGTTCAAAGGCTCTGTTGCAGGTCCATTGTGTTGCTTTGGTTCTTTAGTGGGGGATGGCAACGGAGCTGTTGGAGGATTGTCTGGTTGTTCTGCTGTGGGTTGGGCGAGGCAGTAGGGCGCGGAGTGGGGTGCCTTGTGTTTGATGGATGGTTTTGTGGGTGAGTAGAAGAGTTTTGTACTTGATACTTGCTTCGATGGGGAGAATATGAAGGTCTCTCAGAATTGGGGTGATGTGGTCTCGTTTCTTTGCATTGTGAATTATTCTCGCCGTGGTGTTTAGGGCAGTTCAGAGGGGATTGGTCTGTGTGGCAGGTAGGCCATGGTAGATTATGTTGCAGTAGTCCAGATGAGGGAGTGTTAGAGCTTGCATTACTGTCCTGATGTCTTGCGGTTCGAGGAGGGGTCGGAGGCGTTGTACCATTTTTGCCTTGTGGAATACAGTTCTCGTGGTCTTGTTGATTTGCTGCTTAAGGGTTAGGGCTTGGTCAATGATAATGCCGAGATATCTTATGTGTGGTTGTAATTGAATTTGCGTGGTTCCCATGGTGAGGTGAGTGGGTGGTTTGAAGTCTGGGTCTTTTGTCACTATAAGAGCTTCGGTCTTCTTTATGTTATGTCCTTAAAGGAGAGCGGCAATGGCGCATTGAGTGTATAGAAAGGATGCCACTTGTTCAAGGGCAAATGCTGGAGACACTTGCCTTGCTGATTTGCTCTTGAACACACTGGCATCTTCAACATGTCTGCTGGTCAAGCCCCATAGCTGTGCAACCTCCTGACACCTGTCCTCCTTTTCTTGTGGTGACCTGGCTCCTTGATTAACCCACCCCCCTTCAAACCAAAGTTAAAAAAAAAACAACTGGATAGGCTGTAATTGTAATTTTTTGCCTATATGTTCTACATTTATGTAGGTTGTAATGACAATAAATTATTTTGGTTGGTTCACCATTTTCTGCAGTAATTTGTTTTTCCATTTGTGGGACCTCACTCCCTCATCTTGCAATCCAGGAGGGAGATTACAAAAATTACACTGCAGAAGGTCACCCAATGGGACATGATGCTACCTTAGAGGACTGTGTGTAAATAAAGTATTTCAAACAAGGGCCCATCACCCATACAGGATAGCCCTTAGCACAACTTCACTTCTGTGATCTCTTCCACACAAAAATGGAGGTAAGGGTGAACATGGGTGCAAATGTCCAGTGATCTTGCCCTAGTTAACAAACTTGCCCTATTATTCCATGCTGCCTCTCCTTATGCATACAGTAAATGACCAGCAGCTTCTAGGTAGTGGGGGGGGGGGGGTTCAGGTGTGCCTACTGGCAGTCTCAAGTACATATAACAGAACCTGTAGATAAATATATAGATATCTGTGTGACCACTATACACTCCATAGCACTCCGGCTGATTGTACCCTTCAAAACCTATGCACTCACCTCATTCCTCTGTCTCCAGTATGGACATCTATGCCACATGTCATAGTCCAGCCACAATCAAAGATACTGAGGCCTCTCTCTTCCTGACAGATGGACATAGAACAGAAACATCTTCCAATAAGGTGGCATTTTACATACCAGATAATGTCCTTTCCTTGAATCCTGCTAGACCAGTCCAGACAAGTGGACTTGTTCCACTACCAGCAGATTGGTGGAGACAAAGAACTTAAAGACATCATGCTCATGCCTCTATCCGCCTAAGCCATCAAAGGTCTCTTCAATATCTGTCCCAAAGCATATGGAAGACCATGGCAAGCATCACACAATCTCAACATGGGCAACAATGAGTAATCAAACTGTAGGAAGCATAATCAGAAGGCTGTCAGTAGAAGATGGACCTGCAGAGCCAAGTATATAAATCATAACGGACCCCAGAGTACCGCCGCAGAAAATCAGGACAAACACAGTTCCAAGGGGCAAGTCCTAGACTAGTCTAGCAGGACAAGGAAAAGACATTAACTGGTAAGTAAAATGTTACCTTCCATATCGTCCTGCTAGACCAAGCCAGACAAGTGGGGCGTACCAAAGCTACACCTCCATTGGGCAGGAATAAGACACAGCAGCTCATAAAACTTTAGAGCCAAGGGCCGTGTCTGCCCAAGCATGGACATCCACGTGGTAATGCTTGACAAAAGTGGAAAGTTGCTGTCCGACAAATGTCTGCAGGGGCTACCAAGCTCTGCTCTGCCCACGAGGAAGCCTGCGCTCGGGTAGAATTGGCACGCAAACCCTTCGGAACTGGCTGGTTCTGCAACAGATATGCCGAGGCAATGGCCTCCTTAATCCAGCACCCTAATTTATTTATTTATTTATAAATGTAGACTAATGTAGACTTAGCAGTCATGTGACCTTTGTGCAGGCCAGGAAATAGCACAAAAAGAAGGTCTGACTTACGAAAAGAATTTGTAACCTCCAAGTACTGGAGAAGCACCCTCCAGATATCCACAAGGCGAAGATCCTTATCCTTCCCCTGATACTGCTCTTTAGAGACGGAGGGCAGGCAAACCACCTGGTTCACAGGGAGAAATCACGTTAGGTAAGAAGGAAGGCACCGGCCGAATGGAAACAGAAAAAGATAAGTAAGGATCTTGGCAAGACAGAGCCTGCAGCTCAGAAATCTGCCTTGTGAAACATATCACAACTAAGAAGACTGTCTTGAGTGTCAAATCCTTTAGAGTAGCACGCTTCAATGGCTCAAAGGGTTTTGATATCAGGGCCCTGAGCACCAAACATAGATCCCAAGAAAGGACCACAGACCGGAGGGGAGGATGCAGATGCTGAACCCCCTGAAAAGAAAGCATGAAACATCCGGGTGTAAGGCTAGAGATTTACCAGCCAATAGACCTCTGAAACAGGCCAAAGCTGCCACCTGGACCTTCACAGAGCTAAGAGAAAGACCCTTCTCCAGACCGTCTTGCAGAAAGGCTAACAGAAACAGCACCTTGGCCGCCTCAACAACCAGCTGCCGTTGCCACACCATCACTCAAAAAAGCACTAGACCCGCACATATGCCAGGTTGGTAGACCTCCTCCGGACTCCAGGCAGAGTGGAAACCACCACCAGAAAGTAGTCCTTTCACGCTAGCCATCTCCTTTCAAGGGCCAAGCCATAAGCAAGAATGGAACTGGGTCTTCCATAAGATTGGTCCCTGATGCAATAAGCCCCAAGACAGAAGCAAATGAAGAAGTGGCGCTTTCGGGAACTGCATCAGATCTCCGAACCACGCTTTTCTCGGCCAATCTGGCACCAACAAAATAATCCTTCCCCAGTTGCGTTTTATATGCCAAATCACATGTCCCGCCAGGGGCCACGGAGAAAACGCATACAGCAGGCCTTGATTTGTCTAAGGCTGAGCAAGGGTGTCAACGCCTTCAGATCCCATCTTCGCACGGCAACTGAAGAAGTGGCATAATTTGGCAATGGAGTGGGTCACCATCAGATCCATCTCGGGGTGACCCCAGTGGTGCAGAATCAACTGAAATGCCTCCTGACTCAACTCCCACTCTCCTGGATCCAAAGAGTGCCGGCTAAGAAAGTCTGCTACCACATTGTCCACTTTGGCAAGGTACAGAACTGACAAAGCTAGAAGGTTCTTCTCCACCCAGGCAAACAGCACAGCCATCTTCAGGGCTACCCCAGCAATCCTTGTGCCATCTTGCCATTTGACATAAGCCACCGCCATGGCATTGTCTGAGGACACTTGAAATGCCTGGGCCTCGATGAGAGGCCAGAAACGCACAATAGTCAACCTGATGGCCCTCACCTTGAGGTGGTTGGTGGACCACACTGCTTCCCTGCGGTTCCAAGGGCCCTGGGCTGTTCAGTCTTGGCAGTGGTCTCCCCATCACGAGAGACTGGTATCTGTCGTCAGAAGGATCCATGAGAAATCATTCAGCGGCATGCCCTTCCTCAGATCAGGCTGGCCTTTACCATCGTTGGGAGCGGGAGCTCGAGCTTGAACTCCTGAGACTCGGGGATCACCGAGTCAGCAAGGACTGTTAGAGTGGCTGCTTGTGAGCATATGCCCACGGCACCATCTCGATTGTTGCCGCCATCAATCCAAGGAGCTGAAGATAATCTCGGACTATGGGAGCCTGCTGCAAACAGAACAGCGCCAGGCAATCCAACAGCCTTTTGACGTTCTCCTCTGGCAGGAAGACTCTGCCCTTTGAAATGTTCTCCCAGGAACTCCAGGGACTGGGAAGGCACCAACCAGCTCTTTCCCCGATTAATCTCCCAGCTGAGGTTTCCAAAAAGGGCACCATTGAGACACCTCTGAAAGAGAACGGGCTCAGATGAACTAGTCTTCCAGGTATGGAGCACACAAATTCCTTGACACCATAGCACCTCATCTACCACTACCATGACCTTGGAAAATGTCTATGGAGTAGTGGAGAGTCCAAATGGGAGGGCAGCAAACTGAAAATAAGAGCAAAGCATGGCAAAATGCAGACACCTTTGCTGATCCTCCCGGATCAGGACATGAAAATATGCCTTGGCCAAATCGAGAGATGCCAGGAACTCTTCTCAGTGCACCACTTGAATCACGGATCACAATGTTTCCATCTGGAAGCACAGGACATGCAAGTGCTCATTGACACCTTAGAGGTCCAGAATGAGCTGGAAGGAGCCATCCTTTTTTAGCATCATGAAATAGATCGAATATCTGTCCTTTCCCCGATCATCTGGGGGAACGGGCACCACTGCTTTAGGGAACAGAAACTTGTCCAAGGTGGTCTACACAGTGGCCCTTTGGATTACAGACCCACAAGGGGAGATGATGAAGGTGTCTGGAATCAGCTCTTTGCATTACAGGACACTGCTGTACTGAATGGTGTCTAGCATCCAGCGATCCTTGGTGACCTGGGCCCATTCCTGAAAGAAGAGGCGAAGCCTGCCCCCAACAGGAAGAACCAAAGAATGGATCCCCCCAAAGCTTCATTGCACAGCTCAAGAACATCCTCCTCTAGTGGGGACTGAGCCCTTGGGCCCACATGTTCCACGAAAGGACTGAGAACAAGTCCGAAGTCTGGAAGCAAAGGGGAAGAAGGGCTTTCCAGACCAGTAAGTAATGGGAGTCCCAAGACCCCCGAGAGTCTGACCAGTGTGCCCATGGGGAGCGGGCGGAAGCTGACAGGAAAGGATCTCCTGCCCACTTCACAGGCCCCCTGGATCTATCCTCTGGAAGGCGGTAAGATTTCATCTCACCCAGGTCTTTCACCAGCTTCTCCAAACTGGCCCAAAAAGAAGCTTTTCTTTAATGGTCAGTTGGGCCAACCAGGATTTAGAAGATGGGTCTGCCGCCCAGTGTCAGAGTCAAATCCAATGCTGTGTTACTGTCAACAGGATGCGGACCCTGGCTGCTAAACATACCAGGTTATACATGGCATCAGAAAGAAAGGCTGTAGCCGATGCCAAAAGAGGGGTAGTATCATCCAGCGGAAGAGACTGAATCCACTGGAGCAGATCTCAAGATATCAGGTCTGCACATACTGCCAACTGCCGCTGTGGTGAACTGGTTCTTCAACAACTAATCCACCTTTCGGTCCAGAGAATCTTTTAAGGCCGATCTGCCTTTCATTTGGTAACTGCTGTGACCTGTATATCCACCTTGGGAATATCAAACCACACAACGCACTCCTTCTCTGTGAGAGCATACATCTTATACAGGCTTAGCCCCTTAAGCAGGTGGAACTGAAGGGATCCCACTCTGACCAGATCATGTCCTTGATCACCACCGGGAACTGGAAGGCAGTAGTGAATTTCTACACCCCTTGCAGGAGTGTATGCACCTTTGGCTCCTGCTCCATGCATGGAGCATCTGCCAAATTCAAGGTGGATGAAACCCTGGCAATCAACGCCGCCAAATCCTTCTTCCAGAACAAGTGGATAACACTGGCTTCTTCACAATCCTCCAAAGGCAAGAGTACTTCTTCATCCACATCAGAGCCCAGGATCAAGACATCAGAATCTAAATCACAGTCCAAATCTTGGACAGAGCCCAGTTGAACCCCATCTCTAAAGGGTGCCCTTTGCTGGGGACACAGCCATAGGCAACTGAACAGGGCTTCTACTCTCAGCCTGCCCCTCACAAGACTATACTCGGGGGCATCCAGAGGCCACAGGATCTGAATTTCCACACCAGAATGACCAGGCCTGCTGTAAAAAGGAAAAACATTCTGGGGAGGACAATCCAGAGTCTGGAAGCTCTCCTCTCAGAAATAATCCCTCAAAATCAGTGGACATAGCTGCTGCAGATCCCCTAGAGGACAAGCAGTGGCTCACAGCACAGTCGCTGGAACCTCCAGCCTGTTAGTTAACCTTACCCACAGCGCTATCTGCCACCTCCTGCTCTAAGACTGGCAAGGTCAGACTAACTGCATACCCTGGCTGGGAGAGGGGGAGCAAGCCCTCAAGGGATGATTCAGAAGCTGCCATGCAAGAAGAAGTCACTTGCCACAGGCCAAACAACATCTCCTGGAAGAAGATATAGAGAGTTAAGGCAAGTATCACAACATTGCGCGTTAAGGCCCCGGTGGCCCAGAAGATTTGCGTTAACATTCGTATTACAGCAACATGCATTACAGGTGCTAGGTGTCATGGTGCAAGGCAGATGCTGCCTATGGAAGTAGATGAAAACACACAGGGCAGTTTTAAAACCGGCAGTGCAAAGCACATGGCTAGAGGTTGCTATGAGCAACCAAGCAAAACAAGAGCACAGGCTGTAGGTAAACGCCCAGATAGAGAATTACGTCATAGCTCATCAGAGAAGCAGAAACAGCTGCAGCAGTTTGAGCTAACAAGAGTCTCAGAGAATGACGCACTTAAAAAGTCAGTCTTGAGCAAAGCAGGGCAGAATCGAGAAGGGAACCGAGAAAGGAACAGAGACAGGAGCAGGGAGTCAGACTCATTCTCTAATGACGAGGGGGAAAGAGACCCTGAGAGGATTCACTGGAGAGGAAAGAGCAGAGCTCAGGAGAGCCAGGAGCCATACCTGCAAGCTTCTGACGTGGATTCCATCTGTACCTCAGAGGGGTTTGCTCAGGAGGAATTCTCAGAGGTTAGTGCTGGAAACCTGGGCTGCACTAAGCCAAAGTCCGGTTGGGGACAGAGAGAGATTCCAAGCCGCAAACCACGAGGTGCTGGGAGAGGAAATACCCACGAGAGCAGGTACCTGGGGAGCAAAAGCTATTATCCAGAAGTGAGTTCCTACCCGAAAGAAAGACGTCCCTTGAGGGGAAGTGAAAGGGAGAAAACGTTTATCTTCCCGGTTGCAAAACGGAGAGTCAGAGCTCAGCCTGAAGAAAGGCATAGTACCTTGAATAGAGGGGCACTGGATTTTAACTACTATGGTCCTGAAGGATATGGCCCTCTAAGGAGAGAATGGTAACCAGCCTTTCTGCAGGGGGAGAGGGGAGAGAAGCTCTAGCCAAGAAGAGAGGGAACTTTTAAACGCTGATACACATTACAGCCCTGCCAAATATAATTCCCCAGAAGCACCCGAGGACATGGAATGTGACTTCTGTGAAGAGAGCTCAGATATTTGTAAAATGGACTGTACAATGGTGTTTTCAGACAGCGTGACCTCTTTTTGTTGAAGCCTGAGTAAAACCCTGCCTAAGAGAAATCTGTGGAGGAACACAGATTTCACTGGAAAGCTTTTGGTGAGAGAAAAAGCCTGTTTTTCCTTATTGTTTGTTTAAAGCTGACAAGAAGCATTTTTGTTGTAATTTGTAGTTCCCACTTGTGTTGTACCAGTTTTATGGTTTAATTTCTTTTGTCCCTTGTTGCAAGAATTCTCCCGGGAAGGGAAATAAAATACCTCTTTAAGCATAGCTACTCGACCACAGCTACCTTCTTATTTGAATAGCTATTGGGACTCAAAATCCCAGGGGGCACTACTCTGTCCTTGCTACATAAGAGGATCCTCATTGAAGCCCCAGGCCTTCCGCCTCCGGGGTACTAGGTGAGTGACATAGGGTAGGAACGCATGTTAGAGCTACTGAGGCAGAATGTGTGACCACCAGATGCACAACAGTAAAACTGCTACTAACGCATGCAGAAACCCTCACACCACGCTAACAGTTGCCAGAAGTCTAACCCAAATTGCACCCCAGACAGAGGGAATCGGGAGCCCCCAAGAAGAACAATGACAAGTTCAACCCTTGGTACTCACTCCCTGAGAGCCCCAGGCAGAGAATGAGTACTGGGCTCAGCTCTACTCTCCTGAAACTGTTTCACTGGCTTTGCAGGAACTGTGTTTAAGGTGGCTGGCAGGCAGATTCCTCTAAAAGCCCTTCTGCAATCTTCAGGAGCGAGCATGGGTCTCAGAGGAGGGAGGGGGCTTTGAGGTTTTCTGAGGCTGCTGAACTCTCCCAATCCTTCAGATCCTTCCTATTTTTCAGCTGCTCAATGGACTCTTATGATAACAGCGTGGAGCTGAGCCACTTTTCCCTCTTCTTATGGTTACCGAAAAAACCACAGTCTAGTGGAACCTCCCACATTATGCTCAAGTGAAAGTCACCCTCAAGGTGTTCATTCACAAGCATTTAAATCAATCTTTTCCTCTCAATCATTCAGATTTTCTTCAGAATGGAGGAAATCCATTCACAATCTGCCGGAGAAAAATAAATACTGAAGAGAGCTTTTGCAGCTGAGGTGGATAGAGGCATGGGAGTGATGTTGTCCATCTTCATTATAAAGCATATGAGGACAGACATAAATGCATAGGAGGAGAGCCTCTTTCAATTGAAAGCAAGCTCTGCTACGAAAGGACATAGGATGAGGTTGAAAGGGGATAGACTCAGGAGTAATATGCAGAAATACTTCTTTACGGAAAGAGTGATAGATGTGTGGAATAGTCTCTCAGTGGAGGTAGTAGAGACGAGGACAGTGATCTGAATTCAAGAAAGCATTGAACACAGAAGATCTCTAAAGGAAAAAAAGGGGACTATTGTAGTTGATATGAAAGGGCAGACTAGACAGAACATGTTTTTTTTCTGCCATCATGTTTCTATGTCATTGAAACCTGGGCTTTTCATTAGTTCTTTATCTGTCATAATAGAAGAGGAACCTGTGTGGCATCTGATAAGGCTCTGCAATCCCAGACCTGCTCTCTAAGGATTTCACAAGACATGGGATGAAGAAGCTACCACACACAGGGAAAGATATATAAGTTCTTAGGGGGCTCTATGATCCCACTTGCAGAAAGTGATCATGTAGTAGTCCAAACTCTGTATTGTCCATTATACCATCACATGCTTCCGGGTTAGAAACACAGAAACATGACGGCAGGAAAAGACCACATGGCCTATATAGTCTGCTCTTCTATATCAACCACTACAACAGTCCCCTTTTTTTCCTTTAGAGATCTCTGTGTTTGTCCCATGCTTTTTTGAATTCAGATACTGTCCTTATCTCTACCACCTCCACTGGGAGACTATTCCATGGATCTACCACTCTTTCAGTAAAGAAATATTTCTGCATATTACTCCTAAGTCTATCTCCTTTCACCCTCATCCTATGTCTCCTCGTAACAGAGCTTGCTTTCAGTCGAAAGAGGCTCTGCTCCTGTGCATTAATGCCATGGAGGTATTTAAATGTCTCAATCATTTCTCCTCTATCCCGCCTTTCCTCTAAAGTATACATATTAAGATCTTTAAATCTGTCCTCATATGCTTTATAACGAAGACCACTAACCATTTTAGTAGCCATCCTCTGCACCGACTCCAGCCTGTTTATATTCTTTTGAAAGTGTGGTCTCCAGAATTGCACACAATACTCCAAATGAGGTCACATCAAAAACTTATAAAGAGGCACTATCACCTCCTTTCTTCTGCTGGCCATTCCTCTCGCTATGCACCCAAGCATCCTTCTAGCTTTCGCTGTCACCTTTTCTACCTCTTTAGCTACTTTAAGATCATCAGACACAAATCACACCTATGCACCGCTCTTCTTTTGTGGACAGAAGTACTTCACCCTATATACTGTATCGCTCCCTTGGATTGCTGCAGCCCAAATGCATGACCTTGCATTTTTTAACATTAAATCTCAGCTGCCAAATTCTAGACCATTCTTCAAGCTTAGCTAAATCCCTCCTCATGTTATCTACACCTTCCTGGGTGTCTACTCTATTGCAGATTTTGGTATCATTCGCAAAGGGGCAAACCTTACCCGACAGCTCTTCTGCAGTATCACTAACAAAGATGTTAAAAAGAATTGGACCAAGGACAGATCCCTGGGGCACCCTGCTGGTAACCTCCTTCTCCTCAGAGTGAGCTCCATTTACCTGTACCCTTTGTCACCTCCCACTCAACCAGTTTCTAACCCAAGCAGTAACTTTAGGGTCCATCCCTAGGGTGCTCAGTTTGTTTATAAGTTGACTGTGTGGAACGGTGTTAAAGGCTTTACTGAAATCTAAATACACCACATTTAGGGCTCTCCCTCGGTCCAACTCCCTGGTCAACCAGTCAGAGAAATCAATCAGATTTGTCTGACATGACTGGCCTCTGGTGAAACCATGCTGCCTCGGATCTAGTAATCTGTTGGACTCTAAAAACCTATTTTGTTTCTTTCAGCAGCGCTTCCAATAATTTACTCACCACCGAGGTTAATTTAACCAGCCTGTAATTTTCAACCACATCCTTACTTCTGCTTTTGTGTGAAGGTACCACGTGTGCCTCTGGCACCATTCCCAACTCCAAAGAGGCATTGAAAAGGTCAGTCAGTTAAGGATTAACATACACAGTGCCATGATGTAGCTACATTTCCAAAGTGCTAAATACAAACAATCCATCAGGGTAGTATTCTTGCCTCAGTTCTGAAATCCAGGGACCGTGGCATCAGGTTCCACAAAACAGTGTGCCAACACTATCAACAGCATGGGGCTCTGAGCTTGCTTATTCTTTCCTTGCCCTTTCCGAGCACCCAAAGAAAACAATACACCAGAACAATAATCTGGCATAGCAAGATCCTCATGTAAAGTATGCTACAACCTGATAGGAAGCTAGGGAATGCATTGGCCTTAACCTGCCTTCACACAGATGCTGAAACTCCTCACTATTACAGGATGGAGTTGGAATACAGCTTTCACTACCGATGCATTGCAAACGTTCATTCCCCGTGCAGCTTGTGCGATGAAAACTATTAGCAACATGTAGAGGAAATGTGGTTTGTCATAAAAAAAGCCCTGTACCCCAAGAGTACCTATTGCAACTTAAAATTTTAGAGAAGCCATCCAGTATGGGGTTTCTGGTATGCAGTCCATCACATCGTTTGACCAACTGTAAGGCTACAGTGCAATAATAATACTAACTGGCATGTGCATGGGACATCAGTGCAGTGGAGAAACACAGGCGTGTAACACACGTCAAACAAAAACATGCTGGACTTGGGATAGACTTGTGGAACTTACAGAGAAGGCTGAAGTGAGGCAGAGCTGGGATCCCCCATAAGCAGACAGGTATTTTTTTAATCTCACCAACTCAGAAGACATGTTCTTCATAGTACGTAGGATGCATAAAGACCCCAAATGTCCAAGGAAGATCAGATGCCTTCTCCCTAATTAGGACAAAGGGGGAAGGACCTGGAACCCTGCTCCAGTTCTCTATAAAGGGGTGGATGGGACCACACAAAATCAAAGTCATTAAACTACATTGTCACACAGGTATGTACACCATTCAAGCTATAGACAGTGTAGGCTATAGAAATCAGAGGGGTACGTACTGTTGTCACCTGACTCTTCATAACCACTAGCACACCAAATAGGGCTAAGAAGGAAAATGGGTGCCTTCTATAGACTAAAACTGTTGTGCCCTAAATTTAACAATGTTATGCATTTGGATGTAGATTGTGAGTCCTTTGGGGACGAGAGAATGTATCCAGTACCTGCTTGTAGTGTGTAAACCGCTCTGATGCCCTTCAGTCTGGGCGGTATATCAAGAAATTGCATTAACGCATTAGCATTAACATAAAAACATTAGAATGTGATACTACTACTACTACTATCATTTGTATAGTCCTGCACATATGGAAAACATGCCTACTAAGTGGGTGCAAGTTTCTTAAATAGGGTGTATATGCATATATTCAGACTCAGGTCCCATGACAATGGTTCAGGGAAGTAGTGAATCATTATGCAAAGCCACATTTTCTGCTAGAGAACCGAGACTCTTGGTAAGGGACATAAAACGTCATTACAGTGTGCTCTATGGAGCAGCTGGGACCTGGGACAGGCCATGTGCTTTGGCACACATGGCCTGCTGCTTCTGACCCCCCTCCGACAGGAAGCTGTGTCGGAGGGGTCAGAAGTAGCAGGCCATGTGTACCAAAGCACATGGATAGCTGGGAACCGCTGCCACCTGCCACCGCTGCACCGCACCAAGCCAAACCCCCTCACCGCTCCCAATGGAATCAGTGGCAGCACACAGTGGCTTTGGAGGGGGGACAGCTGGGGCTTCTGCCTGAGGTGGCAGAAATTTGGGCCAGCCCTGGTGGCATGGTATTTGTACTAAACAGAAGGCCATTTACCATTAGAAAAGGGATATTAAAGATTTAAAAAAATGGTATGATGTGCAAGGAAAAGCACATAAAAGCATTTGTTGCTTATGGTGAAGGTGATAGAGACCCTGGGAGTGTCTCTGTAAGCCCTAGTATCCCACCCCTATCTCCTATGACCCATTAGAACCATGGATTTGCAGAGTTGCCAAGTTACTCAGTTCCAGAAGTCAGATTTATTTGCCAGTTCTGGTTTTAAATTTGCATCGTAATGTAGTATGGTATGTGTAGTCCTTGATTTTACCCACTGGAATCAGTACTGCCAATCCCATAATGCATCAGAATGAGATTTTTCAGAAATCCGGGACTGGCTTAAAATCTGACTTCTGGAACTGGGTAACTTTTCCTGCATGTGCTTTACCACACAAGAAATGAAAGTTAACATTCAACCACTATGCACAGTCATCCGCAGTTTCAACATCAATTACCTAATCTATGCCAATGACATTATGATCTTTACCCCATTCAACACATTATCACCTGACTATATGAAGATACTCTAATGTAGAAATGATCGAATAGCTCCACAACAACAATCTCAACATTAACTATAAAAAAAATGATATATTACATGTTACTAGAGATACCAATTTCATTCCACCAGCACAAATCAAAACAGGGGACACATTACTGAAAGTCAAGCAGGAAGTGAGAAACCTAGGGGTCATTATTGAGCAAGGTCTCAACTTACAAACTTAAATCAAGAATGTCACCAGAGCTGTTTAATTATAAACTAAAAACACTAAAGAACCTCCATTCTCTTCTCAATGCTGAAAACTTCAGAACAGCATGCCAGGCAATCATAATGCCCATCATAGACTATAGCAACTCCATATACTTGGGGTTGCCAAAGCAAGCACTACTTCCATTACAGCTGGCACAGAACATAACAGCAAGACTGATACAACGAGCACCATACTGAACTCACGTCACACCTATCCTTAAGTAACTATATTGGCTTCCCATCACCTCCAGAGTAAAGTATAAGGTAATCCTCAACAACCACAAGGCCATAAACAACCTATCACCTGAACACTTACACACCCTGCTACAGAAACCCATTGAGAAGAAAAAATGCACACAACCTACTTCAGCTACCAAATAAGAAACTCATGAGCAAACAACACACATGTAACAGAGCCTTCTCACTATATGCCCCCCACCATCTGAAACATTTCTTATTATTTACATTTCTTATATACTGCGCTATTATAATCAGCGCGGTTTACAGTTGCAACAAACATACTACAATGTAATAGGCACATTGAGTTTACATGGAACAGGGTATTCAAAACATGGATGAACGAGGGAAACTATATACAAATTATATACATATTATAATAATAATTAATCTCATGGGTATATAAGGGGTCTGTAATGAGTACTGGTACACATGGGTCAGGGAGGAGGAAGAGGGAAAAGCTGATTAGCCGTTATCAGTGGTGGGATGTTCAATGGGGGGAGATAGGTGGGAGGTCAAAGGGGTGGGTGTGTTCTTTTCAAACTTGGAGGCCGGGTAGTGTTGTATGAACAGGTGGTGTTTGAGGGCTTTTCGGAATAACATCAGGTTTGGGATGGCTCGGAGTTCTGCTGGGGCCCTATTCCAGGCAATCGGAGCAAAAATGGAAAATGCTCTGTTGGCTGTTGACTTTGTACATTTTGTTAAAAACTTGGGGACTTCAATTGTGTTCATCTGTGTAGTTCTCCTGGTTCTGTTGACTGGGGTGCGATGGAGAAGTGTGTTGATGGGCATGGGGGGCTGGTTCTTGAGGGCTTTGAATGTTAGTATTAGAATTTTGTAGGTGATTCTGGCAGGTAGTGGCAACCAGTGTAGGTTTATCAGGATAGGCGTTATATGATCTGACCTTGATGCTCCGACTAGAACCCTTGCAGCTGAATTCATGGCAAGTCGGAGTGGGTTTAAGGTTGACTGTGGAAGTCCATGAAGAATGACATTCGCAAAGTCGAGATGTGGGATGATTAGAGCTTGGAAGATTGATCGGTAGTCAGAGAAGTCGAGTAATGGGCGAAGGTGTCTTAGCGTTCGGATCTTGTGATAAATTGCTTTTGTGGTGTTTGTGACATGGGCTGACATATCAAGGCATTGATCAAGGGTAATGCCTAGGTAGCGGATTGTAGATTTTGTCTTCAATTCTGTATTATTGATCTGAAGTGAGGGAGGAGGCGTAAAACTCCGGTTCCTTGTGACGAATAGGACATCTGTTTTGCTATTGTTGATCCGAAGATTTTGAGTTAGAAGCCAATCTGACACTGCTTCGAAACATCTCAATATTGGAGAGAAGTCAGGCTGGTCAATCCTAAAAGGTGTGTAGATGAGTATATCGTCAGCATAGGCAAGACATTGGGCATTGAAGGAGCGGATTAAAGCACAGATAGGTTGCATGTAGATGTTGAACAACAGAGCAGACAGGGATGAGTCTTGAGGTACACCCTGTTTCAGGGGGAAAGACTCTGATGTCGTGGTTCCTGTTCTGACTTGTTGCCATCTGTTGCAGAGATAAGATTTACACCAGGCTAGTGCTGAGCCTTGTATCCCTTTTTCTTTAAGTCGGAGTAGGAGTGTCTCATGGTTCACAGAGTCAAAGGCGGCCGCTATGTCCAAGAATATAAGGACAAAACCTTGATGGATATTATCAAGGCCTGTGATTAGATTATTGAAGAGGGTTGTGAGGATGGTGTCAATGCCATGGGCTGCTCTAAAACCATGTTGGGAAGTGTCCAGGGGCGCTTCGGTGTCCACATGGTGTTGGATTTGTTGCAGGACCACTTTCTCAATGATTTTAGCAAGCAAAGGAATGCTTGAAATAGGCCTATAGGAGTCAACTTTAGATATGTCAAGTTTATTATTTTTCAGTAGGGGTCGAATAGACGTGTGTTTTAAGCTTTGGGGAAAGGATCCTGTAGATAAAGACTGGTTCAGGATGTTGCAGATAGTTGGGCTGAGGTCATGACGTAGTTCTTTGATCCAGTCTGCGGGGCAGGGATCGTTAGGGGCAGTGGTGAGGTTGATGGAAGCTATGGTGTCGATCACTGTTCCCTCTAAGCTGTGCGCGTGTGCGCGCGCACACACCTTGCCAAGCGAGCGCACATACTTTACAACAGAGCGCACAAAAATTACGGTTCTGATTCTGATAGGAAACAACACAGACGTCTTAAAATTTAAAAGTTGTTGTGTATTTATGGTTTTCACAAGTTCTACAATATTTTCTAGTGCAATCAATGTGGTGTACATTCTGTATTCTGACGTGTAGTCAAATTTTAAAGTACATAACTCCGAGTGTCGTTATTTGGCGCACAAAAAATGTAACCTTCCTTCAAAAGCCGCACAGCTGATATTTTATGCGCACACAGCCTACAGAAAATTAGAGGGAACATTGGTGTCGATGATCTCTTCCTTAGAAACTGCAGTGAACTTCAGCAAGGGATTTATCTGAGAGGTTACATGTAGAGTGGAGGTAGGTATGATGTTGGTGCTTGTGTTGGTCTGGATCATCTTCGACTGAAGTTAGAGTATTCTTGTGGCTGAGGCATGGGTGGATGGTCCAGTGTTGGATCGCCTGTTATGGATTTTACAATATTGAATAGATCATGAGGCCTGTTTAATGAACGCTTCAATAATTCTGAGTGGTATTGTTTTCTTTTTTCCATGGTTTTTTCTCGGTGTCTTTGTAGGTGCATGGTGTAAACACCGAGAGCCTCAGGGGTCCGGTCGTGGCGCCACTGTCTTTCTAGTTTGCGTAGATGGATGAGCGATGCTCGAAGGTCCTGGGAGTACCATGGGGTATGTTCGCATTTTGATATGTTCTTGTTAGTGGATGGGATGCAAGCAGCAGCTCTGATGGCATTACCTGCCATCAGAGCTGGCGAAACGCCTTACCTGCAAGCTTGCGAGCTATTGACTACCTGGGAGATTTCCGAAAACTGTTAAAAACTCACCTTTTCCGGGAATACTATGAAGATGATCCCCATAAAGTTTGAACAAACACGTGATTGTAAAAGTACTTAACTCCCCTTAACCAGCAAGAGTTTAAACCAGTCACTTTCTACCACTGGTCTCCTCTACCACGTCTGATCTGCCATGAACGTATCAAGCCCTTCTCACCACTCACCTATTCTGTCTTTATATCTAGAACACCGTAAATATTAAACCTTTGCACTACTCATGCTACCATAGCTTTATTGTCACTCTGTTAACTTACAGTATGTTCAATATTACGTTCATTTTGTTCTATGTAAATCACTCTTGCACTCCTGTTAAACTTCCAGATTCATTTGTTGCACACTGAGTTCATTGTACTTGTAGAAAAAAGAGAAATTAGACTTACCTGCTAATTGTAGTTCCTTGAGGAACTCCAGTTCAGTCCTCCACCTCTGGGCAGTGCACCTCCTCCTGCAGCATTGGAGACTGGGCATGTCAAAATCATGACATCACTCTCTCGTCAGCCCCAGTGAACTATTGACAAAGCAGACTCAAAGGGGCAACAAATAAGTATCTGTAGCATTAAATTCAACTTTAAATTTTAACTTTAACTTCTAACTAAACTCCTCTTAAATAAGAAGGAAACTTCTTCTCTCACATTCTCTTTCCTCCATGAACCTGAAAAGAAAGAAAGAAAGAAGGAAAGGCTAGCGCCACCGAATCATAGCGATCCCAAAACTAACACCAGTTCCAATATACTTTGTGCCTGGTACTCCTCCCCTACTGTTCTGACCTCTGAATTATTCATCCTCGGACGGGAATGAGGACTGAACTGGAGTTCCTCAAGGAACTACAATTAGCAGGTAAGTCTAATTTCTCTTTCCTTATCGTTCCTCCAGTTCAGTCCTCCACCTCTGGGATGAAGCAGAGCAGTTATCATTGGGAGGGACCTATCCACTCGGATCGCAACACCGCCGACCCGAAACAGGCATCACTCGTCGCCTGAACATCGAGACGGTAGTGCTTACTGAAGGTATGGAGTGACAACCAAGTGGCTGCCCTAAATATCTCCACTGGCAGCACCAAACTGTGCTCCGCCCAAGAGGTCGCTTGCGCCCTAGAAGAGTGAGCCTGTAGCCCCACGGGCACCTGACACCCCTGCAAAATATATGCCGGCGCTATAGCTTCCCGGACCCATCTGGATATCGAAGCTTTGGCCGCTGCTTCCTCTTTACGGGGACCTCCAAACAGAAAGAATAGGCGTTCTGACTTGCGAAAGGTTTCTGAAACCTTTAAGTATTGACAAAGCGTTCTCTTTATGTCCAAGCGACACAGACTACGGTCTGAAGAGTTCTCCTCCGTGGATGCTAATACTGGCAACAAAACCAACTGATTCATGTGAAAAGGCGACACTACCTTGGGCAAAAAGGACGGTACTGTACGAAACATCACCTTTTCCCTAGAAAAGGACAAAAATGGCTCCTGACAGGGCAAAGCATGCAGTTCCGATACCCGTCACGCCGAACAAATGGCCACTAAGAATACCGTTTTCAAGGTCAAATCTTCAACTGAAGCTTGGTTCAAAGGCTCGAAAGGTTCCCTCAACAAGGCCCCCAGAACAAGGTTGAGGTCCCACAGAGGAACTACCATTCTGCACGCAGGCCGCAGCAGAGCTACAGCCTTTAGAAATTGAATGACATCGACATGAGAGCTCAAGGCCACTCCTTGAACTTTACCTCTATAGCAAGAAAGAGCTGCCAGCTGGACCTTCAAGGAACTGGCCGCTAGTCCCTTATCAAACCTGTCCTGCAGGAAGCTCAACACCACCGGCACGGAAACCGTGGAAGCCCGTACTTGCCGCTGAGAGCACCAGTCCTTAAAGATATGCCATATTCACACATACACTAGGGAAGTGGACCTCTTTCTGGCCTGAAGCAAGGTCACAATCACTGCTCCAGAATAGCCTTTTTTCATTAACCTCATCCATTCAATGGCCAAGCGGTAAGCGAGAACCGATCCACCTGAGGCATTCGTAGTGGCCCATGAGTCAGAAGGTCCGCTGTCGCTGGTAATCGCCATGGGTCCCTGTCGAGCAGACGAACTAGATCATAAGAACATAAGATATGCCATACTGGGTCAGACCAAGGTCCATCAAGCCCAGTATTCTGTTTCCAACAGTGGCCAATCTAGGTCATATGTACTGTGACAAGGCAGAGGTTGCAGAACCTAAAAATAGGGGTTTAAAACACTTTTTGTCCTCAGAAGCTGTCAGTAAAACAGGTCAGGAAAGGGTTAAGGATTCAGCCCTGAAAGCTGTTCTGCACAGGAAAGCAGAAAGAGAGCCACACCCCAGCTTCAGGCAAACCCAGGGAGCTGACGTGGGAGGAAAAGGGGCGGAGTCACACCTGATAGGGCAGCCCTGTTCACATAACCAGGAAGCAACTGTTAGTCAGGGAGAACAGGAACTGGAAGGAGAACAAGGAAGAGAGAGAGAACACTACGTGGAGTTCTATGAGCAGCAAGGAGAAAGAGACCAGTTCCAGGAAGGTCCAGGAGAGTCAGATCCAGGGAGAGATCTGGGGACCAGGAGAAGCAAAGCCAAGAGCAACCGATACCCGGTTGGCACAAGGTGCTTGGGGAGTTGCTGGCCAGACTGCAGAGAGACAGCCAGGTCTCAGGAGTGCCGTCTGAAAAAGCTTCCAGGAAGGAACTACCGTGAGCTGCACAGCAAACAAAAACAGGTCAGAGACTATTTTAAACCTCAGGGGAAAAGGTCAGATACCTTGCCTGGAAGGGATAGGAGTAGTTCTCTGGAATCTTCTTTCAAAGCCAGAATTATAAAGGAGAGATTGGGAAGAGAGAAAGACCCATTCAAAAGACTGCAAAAGTTCTCATACTACAGAGAACGTGGTAGGAGCTCTAGCTCTGAGTATAGCCCAGGTGCCTTTCAGCAAGTTACTAATTGCAGGCAGCACAGACACGGGCAAGAGTTAGACTCTGAAGAGCACGCTGTGTTAAAAGAACTAGTGAAGCAGTATCAAGGGAAATATTTGCCTCTCAACCAGAAAGCATATACTAGACAGACCAGAAGGAAGGTGAGCCCTTTTTGTGATGTTTTAAAAGGTGCTGGTGATTTGGAATCCTTGCAAGTGCCTAGATATTTTAGAGATAACAGACGGAAGCAGCTTAAAGCACTAATTAAGCAGTGGCAGTCTGTAGACTCCCTTAACCCAGGTCTTAAGGACATATCAGACCCAGAGCTGGAGGATATGCAAATTGATGCACTATTAAGTGATAGCAGTGGATCAGCTATGGACTGTGGGGTTTGTTATAAGGACTGAAAGCCATATAAGTGTATCCTGAAAAAGGAGTGAAAGCTGTACAAAGATATCCTATAGAAGTGCTGAGAAAGCCTATTCGCTATAACCGGAGTTTCCACGGAGACAGGCAGCGTTCTGCCTGTGGGAAACTCAAGCCTAATTAATTCAGCTGTGAAGAGAAGTACAAGGCTGTGAAAGTTTTCCTGTGTTTAAAGCATGTATATGGAAGCAATGCCAAAGGAGAGAAACAGCTGTTGTATTTGAAGCTGAAGGAAGTTTGAAAGCTGAATGTTTTGCTTTGAGTTTGTACCTGAGAAGCATCAGGGGATTCTTGGACTTTTAATTGACACAATTGCATAGCACCATCTTTTGTCTGTGTTTGGGGAAGTAGTTCACCAAACTCCTGTGCGGCAATAAAGTTATTGTTAAACCCACGGAGGCCTTTGCTGTATTTACTTGGACCACAACTACAACGGATACCAGGCTGCAGCACTTAGAAGGCTTATAAATATGTATTTCCCTATGCATCACATGCCAACCCCTCTTGGGCAACCGCCTATATATACCAGAGGGTGCTGAAGTGTGACAGGTTCCACAATGCTTGTATTGGTTCAAGCATTGATATCCTGGGTCCCTTCTTAATAATGGTTTATGGACCTTTCCTCCAGGAACTTGTCCAAACCTTTTTTAAACCCAGCTACACTAACAGCCTTTACTACATCCTCCGGTAAAAAATTCCAGAGTTTGATTACACGTTGAGTGAAAAAATATTTTCTTTTATTAGTCTTAAATAGTTTACCCTGTAGCTTCATTGCATGTCCCCTAGTCTTTCTATATTCTGATAAGGTAAACAATCGATCTACGTTTACCCGTTCCACTCCGTTCATTAATTTATAGACTTCTATCATATCTCCCCTCAGCCGTCTCTTTTCCAGGTTAAAGAGCCCTAACCTTTTTAGCCTTTCTTCATAGGAGTATCCTTCCATCCCCTTTACCATTTTGGTGGCTCTTCTCTGAACCTTTTCTAAAATCGCTATATCCTTTTTAAGATACGGCGACCAGAATTGCACACAATATTCAAGGTGCGGTCTCACCATGGAACGATATAGAGGCATTATAATATCTTTTATTTTTATTTTTTTTTATTTATTTATTTAACATCTCTTTTTATTTTCCATTTGTTTTATTTTATTTGTTTTATTTGTTTTATTTTCCATTCCTTTCCTTATAATACCTAGCATTCTATTTGCTCTCTTGGCCGCTGCTGCACACTGGGCCGAGGGTTTTAACATGGTATCCACAATGACGCCTAAATCTTTTTCCTGGGTGGTGGTTCCTAATGTGGAACCTTGCATCATCTAACCATAGTTTGGTTTGTTCTTCCCTAGGTGCATAACCTTGCACTTGTCCACATTAAATTTCATCTGCCATTTTGATGCCCAGTCTTTCAATTTATCAAGATCCTCTTGCAATTTTCCACAATCCTCTTGGGTTTTAACAACTTTAAATAGTTTTGTGTCATCTGCAAATTTGAAAACCTCACTTGTTGTTCCACTTTCCAGGTCATTTATGAATATGACAAAAAGCAGCGGACCCAGCACAGATCCCTGGGGTACACCACTATTCACCTTTCTCCATTGGGAAAATTGGCCATTTAGCCCTACCCTCTGCTTTCTATCTTTTAACCAGTTCCTGATCCACAATAGTACACTGCCTCCTATCCCATGACTCTTTAGTTTTGCCAAAAGTCTCTGATGAGGAACCTTGTCAAAGGCTTTCTGAAAGTCCAGATACACAATATCAAACGACTCACCTTTGTCCACCTGATTATTCACTCCTTCAAAAAAACATAACAGATTAGTAAGACAAGATCTTCCTTGTCTAAAGCCATGTTGGCTGTCTCCCATTAGGTCATGACTATCTACATGCTGAGTAATTTTATTCTTTATGATGGTTTCTACCATTTTTCCCGGTACTGATGTCAGGCTCACCGGTCTGTAGTTTCCCGGATCACCCCTGGAACCCTTTTTAAAAATTGGTATTACATTGGCGATCCTCCAGTCTTCAGGTATTAGAGATGATTTTAATGATAGTTCACAGATTACTAATAGCAGGTCTGCAATCTCATATTTCAGTTCTTTCAACACCCTTGGATGTATACCATCCGGCCCAGGTGATTTGCTATTCTTCAGTTTATCTAATAGTTGTAATACATCTTCCCGATGTATTGATATTTCCTTCAATTCTTCCGCACCTTTAAATACCACTTCAGTCATGGGTAACATCCCTACATCTTCCTCAGTAAAGACTGAAACAAAGAATTCATTCAGTCTCTCTGCTATCGCCTTGTCGCCTCTTAGTGCTCCTTTAACCCCTTTATCATCTAATGGACCAACTGACTCTCTCTCAGGTTTTTTTGCTACGAATGTACTTGAAAAGGTCTTTACTTCGCGTTTTTGCTTCCGCAGCAAGCTTCTTCTCAAATTCTCCCTTTGCCTGCCTTATCAATGCCTTGCATTTGACTTGCCAGTGCTTGTGCTGTTTCCAGGTTTCGTCGTTTGGCTCTTTTTTCCATTTCCTGAAAGATGCTTTTTTGGCAACAACAGCCTCTCTGACCTCACCTTTAAACCATGCTGGCAGTTTTTTGGACTTCCTTCCACTTTTCTTAAAGTGTGGAATACAGTTGGTCTGGGCTTCCAAGATAGTATTTTTCAACAACAGCCAAGCCTGATGTACGTCTTTAACCTTTGCAACTGCTCCTTTTAGTTTTTTCTTAACTGTTTTCCTCATTTTATCATAGTCTCCCTTTCGAAAGTTAAAAGGTAGTACTGTGGATTTCCTTACTATCCCTCCTCCACTAATTAAATCAAAGGCGATCATGCTATGATCACTATTGCCAAGTGGCCCCAACAACCTTATCTCTTGCACTAGATCTGGTGTTCCACTAAGGACTAGGTCTAATCTGGCTTCCCCTCTGGTCGGTTCATGAACCAGCTGCTCCAAGAAGCAGTCATTTATTTCATCTAGGAACTTTATCTCCCTAGCATGTCCTGACGTGACACTGACCCAGTCGATACCGGGGTAGTTGAAATCATTATTATTACTGCGCTGTAACTTTTGTTAGCTTCCTTGATTTCTTTGAGCATTTCATTATCCATTTGGTCATTCTGGCCAGGCACTCGATAGTACACCCCCACTGCCATTGCCTTCCCCCTTTTACATGGAATTTCAATCCATATAGATTCTACAGCAGATTTTGTTTCCTGCAAAACTTTAATCCTTTCTGAATCAATGCCCTCTCTAACATAGAGAGCAACCCCTCCACCAATTTGATCAGCTCTATCATTTCGATATAGTTTGTACCCAGGTATCACAGTGTCCCACTGGTTGTCCTCCTTCCACCATGTCTCTGATATTCCAATCATATCTAACCTTTCATTTAGTGCTATATATTCTAACTCTCCCATCTTATTCTTTAGACTTCTAGCATTTGCATACAAGCATTTTAGAGAATGTATTTTATTCATATTAATTTGGCTATTGTTAGACATGGGTAATTTGGGATCTTTAAGCTCTGTCTGCTCCATACTTGAGGGCATTTGGGCTACTTTACTCTTTTGTGGAACCTCTCTGCTTTTGGTAGTATCCTTCAAAGATACATTCTTCCAAACCATCCGCTCTTGGGCAACTGTCGGCTTTCCCCTAATATCTAGTTTAAAAGCTGCTCTATCATCTTTTTAAAGGTTAATGCCAGCAGCCTGGTTCCATCCCGGTTAAGGTGAAGCCCATCCCTTCGGAAGAGCCCCTCCTTTCCCCAGAATGTTCCCCAGTTCCTAACAAATCCAAAACCCTCATCTCTGCACCATTGTCTCATCCACACATTGAGACTCCGGAGCTCTGCCTGCCTTTTGGGTCCTGCGCGTGGAACAGGAAGCATTTCGGAGAATGCTACCCTGGAAGTTCTGGATTTCAACTTCCTACCTAAAAAACTAAATTTAGCCTCCAGAACCTCCCTACCACATTTTCCTATGTCATTAGTACCGACATGTACCAAGACAGCAGACTCCTCCCCAGCACTATCTAAGACCTTATCTAGGTGGCGCGTGAGGTCCGCTACCTTCGCACCAGGCAGGCATGTTACCAGGCGATCCTCACGTCCACCAGCCACCCAGCTATCTACATGCCTAATGATCGAATCACCAACTATAATGGCTGTCCTAACCCTTCCCTCATGGGCACATGGCCCTGGAGAAACGTCCTCGGTGCGAGAGGGTTTTACATCACCTGGAGGACAGGTCCTAGTTACAGTATCACTTCCTGCCACACCATGGTGATGCTCTCCTGTCACGTGACCTCTCTCCTCCATGGCAACAGGGATGCTGCCAGACTTGAGGTGGGACTTCAGGACTATATCCCTGTAGGTCTCGTCTATGTACCTCTCTGTCTGTCTTATGCTTTCCAAGTCTGCTACTTTAGCCTCTAGAGAACGGACTCGTTCCCTGAGAGCAAAGAGCTCCTTGCACCTAGTGCACACGTAAGACCTCTCACCAACTGGGAGAAAATCATACATGTGACACTCAATGCAAAAGACTGGAAAGCCCCCATCCCGCTGCTGGACTGCTGTCTGCATCTTAGTTTTAAGTTTGTGTTTAGATCTAAGTTCTTTACTTACTAAGGGTTGCTATGGATATTTATACTAATAAAACTGTACCTAATACGTGTAATATACCTTGTTCACCTGAAGCTTAACTAATCTCAGGTCCTTAGTGTATGACTGATTTGGGTAATGAGCTTCACCTGAGAGCACCTCCTGTCTTTTAAGATGTGTAAGTACCTATAAAGCTACGATTATCCCAGGGGTGGGTGGGTGTGGGGAGGGAGGGAGGGAGGGAAATAACACTTATTAAAAGAGGGCTGCTACACAGTACCCTGTCTTGTGCTGCTGAGGTAAGCTATATTCTGATTTGATTTAAATTATAGCTCTTAGCTGCTGCTAGGCTCTAACTTCTTATGAAATTTAAACTACACGCTCTCTGCTGGGTTCTAAATTTAACCAGAAAGCTCTCTTCTGTGTTTTAAATTTAAGCTAAAAGTACTTGCTGATGCTAGGCCCTGAGTGACTATTCAATTTAGACTACAAGCTCTCTGCTGAGTTCCAAATGTAACCAGAAAGCTCTCTTCTGTGTTTTAAATGTAAACTAAAAGTACTTTGCTGTTACTAGGCCCTGAGTGACTATTAAATTTAAACTACAAGCTCTCTGCTGGGAATGAAATGTAACCAGAAAGTTCTCCTCTGTGTTTTAAATTTAAACTTAAACTGCTGCTACTAGGCCCTGACTGATTTAACAAAAAATAGTGGGTTCACAGATTAATTAGCTTTAATACAAAGAATTCCTTTTAGAAAATTACCAGAAGTATATACTCACAGTTGCAGATCTCTCTCCAGAAGTAACAGTCCCTTTTTTTAGTCCTTCAAGATCGGCATACCATGGACATCTTGACCAATCCAGAGCCACCAACACCACATTCTCTTGACGTGCCTCGATGCGCTGAATCACCCAGCCTATGAGAGCCCACGGGGGAAAACATAGAGAAGACCGATCGATGGTCATAGCAACATCAGGGCATCGATACCTTCCGACATCCTTTCCTCTCTTCTGCTGTAAAAGCGACTCGCCTTGGCCAAGTGAAAGGTTGCCATGAGATCAATAATCGGAGTTCCCCATCTGAGAGCTATTTCAGCGAACACCTCTGGATGGAGCTCCCATTCTCCTGCATCTACCGGGACTCTGCTGAGAAAATCCGCTGTTACATTGTCCGTTCCCGCAATGTGAGCCGCCGAAATCGCCTGCAGTCGAGTCTCCATACAGGCGAACAGCTCTTCCGCTTCCTCCACCATGGCCGCACTTCCCATACCACCCTAACGGTTGAGGTAAGCCACTGTCGCGGAATTGTCCGAAAGCACCCTCACCACTCGTCCACTCACTGTGGCTTTGAACGTTAGAAGCACTAAGCGAACTGCTCGCAGCTCCAGATGGTTGATTGACCACTGGGCCTCCTGGTCATTCCAAACCCCTTGTGTGAAGAGCTCCCCGCAATGAGCTCCCCAACCTGCGAGGCTCGCATGTGTCAACACCGGAAGCCACTGCGGTTGTTCTAGTGGCATGCCTGCTGCTAGACTTCCCGGGCAAAGCCACCACTGCAGGGACTGTCTGACCCGCAAAAGACTGGAAAGCCTCTTGTTCAGCGAATCATTCTGATGTGACCAATGCTGAAGCAATGACCTCTGCAATGGGCGTATGTGAGCTGTAGCCCATGGTACTACCTCCAAGGTCGCCGCCATTGTTCCCAGCACTCGAAGATAGCTCCAAGCTGACGGAGCTGGAGTAACTAAAAACTTGCGCACTAAGTGCCGGACAGCCTGAGCTCGATGATCCGGCAGAAACACTGCTCCCAGCCGGGTGTCGAACCGTACTCCCAAGTATTCCAGTTCCCGCGATGGGACCAACCTGCTTTTGGCCGCATTGACTACCCAGCCGAGGCTCTGAAGAAACTTCATTACACTGTCTGTCACTTGAACGCCCTCTGCCTCGGACTTCGCCTGAATCAACCAGTCATCGAGGTATGGGTGAACCAAAATTCCTTCCTTTTGCAGCGCCGCCGCCGCCATCACCACCATGACCTTGGTAAAGGTTCGCGGGGCTGTCGCCAGACCAAAGGGCAAGGCTTGAAACTGAAAATGTCCCCACGGAAAGGCAAACCTCAGGAATTGCTGATGAGCCGCTCTGATAGGGATGTGCAAATACGCCTCGGTAAGGTGGAGAGATGTCAAGAACTTGCCCTGCCGAAACGTCACTATTACAGAGCGTAATGTTTCCATCCGGAAATGAGACACTCGCAGTCAACAATTTACTCCCTTGAGGTCCAGAATAGGACGGAGAGACCCATCCTTTTTTGGCACTACAAAATAAATGGAGTAACGACCGACGCCATGGAGGTCCTGCGGAACCAGCAAAACCGCTCCCAACTGCAAGAGGCGATCTAAGGTTTGCTGAATCGCTACCCTTCTCTGCTTTCCTCTGCAAGGGGAAAGAACAAATGAATCTAGGATCGGTCAGGCAAATTTTAGAGCATAACCTTTGTGTATTACCTCCAACACCCATTGGTCGGATGTTATTTGGACCAAGGTCAGAAGAAACTCCTAGAACTGCCCTCCTATTGGTTGAATTACTACCCAGGTCCGCTTCGCTTCATTGTGATTTTCTACCAGCCGTGGACGAGGAGGCTGAGAATCCTCTACCTGCGCCTCGAAACCCACGAAAGCCTTGCGCTCTGGAAGCAAACCTTCCTCTTTGAAAACCTCCCAACTGAGAGGTCCGAAATCACCTGAAGTCCCTAAACTGACCGCGCGAAGATTGCTGAGGCCTCCCTTGCTTAGGCTTGTCCTCCGGCAGCCTTCCGCCTTTGGACTCACCCAAATCCTTAACCAACTTGTCAAGATCTTCACCAAACAACAATTTCCCTTTAAAGGGAAGCTTGCTAAGCTGTGACTTAGAAGAACCATCCGCCGCCCAATTTCTTAACCACAGATAACGCCTTGCGGCTACCAAGGAAGCCATACCAACGCTCTTATCAAATCATAGTGTACGTCCTCTAAATAAGCCGAACTGGATTCCAGCCACGTCACGTCCAGCAAACTCTCCTGCGTCAGTTAAGATGGCTGCTGCAAGCGCTGGGACCACCTGAGGCAAGCCCTTGCCACCCAAGCCCCACAGATGGAAGCTTGCAGAGACAGGGCATTAACTTCAAAGGCTTGCTTCAACAAGACGTCCACTTTTCTGTCTTGAGCATCCTTCAAGGCCGCACTGCCTTCCACTGGAATAGTCGTCTTTTTCGTTACCGCTGATACCGCCACATCTATACGGGGAGAGCAGAACTTTTCCTTTTCCTTGTCTGCTAGGGGGTAGAGTCTATTCATGGCTCTAACCCCCCGCAGTCCTGCTTCTGGTAAATCCCATTCATCTTGGATCATCCTGTCAACCACTCGATGAACCAGAAAAACCACCTGAGTTTGGCGTACCGCCTGAATGAGCGGGTCCTCCAGCCCCTCTTCTTCCACTGGCTGGACTGCAGTAAGGTTAAGCACTTGAAGGGACTCCGTAATAAGAGCCGTAAGCTCTTCTTTATGGAATACTCTTATGATTCTTGCCTGGTCCCCTGGCTCAGGAATCTCACCTTCTTCAAGCTCTTCCACACTTGATTCAGGCTTGCACTCAGCCTCTTCCATCTCCGCCCAATCGGAATCAAAGGGTTGATCCTCGATAGGCCGAGCCCTTTTGAGAGGTCTGCCTAGACTGCTACCTGGCTTTTCAAAGGCTGAAAGCTGTCCCCCAGCTGCCAGCGGAACAGGGTCTGCCTGCTGTCACATACAGTACGCTTGATGCATCAATAGGACAAAGTCCGGGGAGAAGGCCTCAAGAGTCGCCCCACCACCAATCGGAGCTCCGAGAGTGGCCGATCCCTGCTGGCTCTCTGCATGAGACGCGGATGGAAGTTCCAGCGGTGTCTCACCTTCGCCTGTAGGCGGAGGACTCAGAGACCCCTCGTCAGCCTTACCTTGAATCTCCTGCTCCATAGTGGTTGAGACCGCAGCGCAGCCCCTGCAAACCCCGGCGTCCGAGACTGCGCCTCTGCAAGTGCCACACACCAAACACTGTGGCCGAGAAGGCATTAGCAACCAGCAAGAATAAATTTCCAGCCAGCAATGTTTTGGGGGTTTTTTTAGACTGAGATTAAGTTAGCTCTCCCTCTATTACTTTTTTTTTAACCTTCTGAGAGGCAGAAATAAAACCAAAATAAGCTAAAACATTCAACAGAAATAAAATTAGTAGAACTGCGCTAATTTAAATTAAACTAAATTAAATGAAATTAAGCCTCTCTGAAGTAGAAAATGTCTTCCGTAGGCAGCCACGGTAAAAGAAAAAGAGCTGCTTCTGGCTCACGGCTAAAAAGTGCGGGAAAGAACGCGGGAAGAAGCGGCCCACAAAATGAACTGCTGTGCCTGTTTGGCGCCTGAGCCCTACACGAGCCCACCTGCTTGCGCCGCTAACAAGACTCACCTGCTCTGTCTCAATGCTCTGAAATGCCCTCAGGCAATTTCGCTGCTGGCCCGCTCACTGACCCTGCGATCCGCAATGCTGCTCACCCTGTGCTGAGCACAGCAAACACTGAGAGGGCTGCCCAGCCTCGGCTGCCTTGTCCCTGCCACGCCACCTGGCAGGACCTGCTCGGCAAGCTTTGAATAATGCTGCTTATCCCCCCCTCCGTCCAAACCAGGAGGGGAGAGCAGATCAAGGTGACGGAGCCGATTGGAGGAAAGAGAAACAGAAGCTGAGAAGCCGGTTCAATCCCTCCAAAATATTATTCAATTTTTATTTTCAATTTAATAGACAACTGTAAAAATAAAGGTTATGAACAAAAGGATAAAATAAACCAACAACCCCCTAAGGCTGACTATCCTAACAAGTGCTCCTTATCTGTTACTCTAGTGAGCCCAGACCTAGGCTCACTACGTCCTCCTGCTGTATGGAGACTGGACACACTGTGGCTGATGGGAGAGACCAGCAGGCTACATCCAGTGATGTCACCATTCTGACATGCCCAGTCTCCAAAGCTGCAGGAGGAGGTACACTACCCAGAGGTAGAGGACTGAACTGGAGGAACAATAAGGAATGGTATATAAAAGATGTTAAATAAATAAAAAAATATTGCTCAGTTGCCTCCTTGCAACACTGGAAGACATCCACAGCAATAGACTACTCATTCCACGGTAATATCCCCTGCACAACTTGCCAATCCTCCCTCCTCCCTTGCAAGTCTCTAACCATGCAGTCTTTCTAGCCATCCTACATGCTATATAACATTGTTAAGATCAAAATACATACACAACTTTGAACCATTAGCTCACCCATGCATATAAAACCAAGTCCTTAAATATAGAACTGACTGCTCTGGGTGTTTCTTCAGGCACTAGCTGGTCTCATTTGAAACCTTATCACATATAATAATGGCACATTGTCAACAGTACAAGCACGTGGTAAAGGGTCACTCAATGGGAAGGTGCAATGCCACTTTTACTCTTTGCATTGCATCACCCCAGCTCCTGGTGCCACCTTGCAATTCCCACAGTATGGTTGCCACTGGGAGTAGTTTCAGAATGAGGCCATATTCCAGGGGTTTGTCCCTCTGGTAGTACATGTATCAACTAGTAGCATTAATACTGTGTTACTTGAAGATGGGAGGACCAGGTTCGGCCTTTGTGTCTCCTGTAATCAGTCATCAGAGCATTACATTACATATCCCTTTATGTTTTCCATCCTACAGTTGCTACAGCTGGGGTTAAAGAAGAGATGGAGGCCAGGAGGGACGAGGAGGGATGACCCTCCCAGGTGGCATGAAATGCTGAGGTAGCAGACAGCTGATATCATCTTAGGAGTTTCTGTCTCCTGAGGAGGGTGCAGAGAAGGCCCATGGTGAGATGCCCAGGGAGGAGGGGGCAGCTCACAAGATGCCTGCAGAGCAGGAGACCTATGATGAGGAGGTGGTAGAAAAGGAGGGTCTGGCAGATGAGGCAGAGAAAGGGAACACTCTTACACATGAGGATGGCAACATCATTATACAATAAAATATTGAAGACCTTGAAGAAAAAGAAGATCCGTTGCTGGAAGTTGCAGTGGACATGCCGCAAGAAAATATGCAGCTGAGGAAGGAGGTCTATTGCCTATGCAGAGGAATGCAGAGACTGCATCACACAGGGCTTTGCTGGAGTGAAGTCAAAGCTCCAGACTCTCAGTATCACTTTTGGCACCTTGTTGCAACAAACGACTGAAAGACTTCCACTACCAGCCACTCCATCCATTGGAAGCTCAGACCATCACTGGTCACCTTCCATTTTCTCTCTCCCTCACTGCACCTCTGTGGGCCCCTTCTGTCAGCCGTCAACCTTTGGTCTTCCACAACTTCCATGGGGAGGCCAGGCAGGGTTTAGAGGTGGGGAATGGTGGACAGACCCCTTCTGAGGTTCTTTCTGCCTCTCTGGCAACTCTGCGCTGTAGCAACCATCTGCAACAACCTCCCCTAAAGTGAGGTTATGGCAGGAGGAAGAAATTGTAAATAGATTCACTTAAATGATCACACTTATGCACAACAGATTTGTGTGCAAGAGTTCATTCCTTGTAGCTACAGCATGATGGAGGGTTTGTTGGGGGGTTGGTTACACATGCTGCATTGCCTCCTCATCATCATCATCTGTGCTCGCTTGCCTTTCTTCAGAAGGGTCTGGACAAAGGCCTTTCTCTTAGTTCCATGAAGGTTCAGGTGGCGGCCATTCCTGCTTCAGGGGATCGGGGGTGGGGTGATCCACTGGTGCATATCCTGATGCTTCCTGAGCAATCAGGGCCGCCATTCCTCCAGGTTAGAATCAGCGCCTGAAGCATTGGGACTGGACTCCGGGTCTCAGCAAAAAGACAGTTGATCCAAATCTCCAGATTCCAACCGTTGCCAAGAGCACTTGGAAAGCAGAGACCAAGCTGAGGTCCAACTCATCTGCTGTCCCTTCTCCAAGTGGGCAGAAAAAGATCAAGAGGACCCAGAGGCTTTCAGACTCACCTAATTCAAGACCACAAAACCAACAATTACGCCAGTCCCTTGGTCAGACCACCATGTGATTGAATTCACCATGACCCTGAATAACCCCACCCAACGCAAAGAAGATGAAAGAGTAACTAGATGGTTTAAAGCATTCAACAAAGACTCATTCATAAAGGAAATCACTGCACAACTCCAACAGGAATATGACACCCTTGACCTAAACATAGAAAAATGGAACACTATAATATCTAACGCAGCATCTGCCCCAACGAGCACAGAACCACAAAAACGTAAGAGATCCAACGCCCCATGGTACTCAAATGAAATCAGAGATGCAAAGTGCACACTCAGAAGACCGGAAAGAAAATGGAGACAGAACAAAACACATAATTTACTAACCCTATACAGAGCCAAGCAACTGGAATATTAACAATCTAATAAATGAACGTATACAGCAATACCATACCAACCTAATCATGCAATCTACTAACAGACCAAGAGAGCTCTTTAGCATTGTCCAAAAGCTCACCAAGGACAACACGCAACAAATACCCACCATCCTGACCCACAAAAATATGTAGATTATATGAAGTCAAAAAACACCAAACAAACATGCTCTATTATGCCACAGAAATACGATCATAAGATAAAAAAGCAACATCAAACATGGGAGAACTTCAGCATACCAACAAAGCAGCAAATAGAAGACATTATATCTGGACTCAACACAACAACCTCACCGTCAGACCCATGCCCAGTGGTGTGGATCAAAGATACAAAAAGCTAGCTCTCTCATCACATTCAAAAGATCGTCAAAGATTCACTCCAGCAAGGACACATGCCGCAATCCCTAAAGCACGCAATGATATGACAAATACTCAAAAGTAACAACCTGATCCCCTCCGAACCAAAATCATATCGCCCCATCTCCAGCCTACCATTCCTTGCAAAAATTGTGGAAAAGGCAGTGCAAAAGCAACTTCAGGACCATATTGACATAAATGCCCCACTGGATATACATCAGCATGGCTTTAAGCCTCAACACGGCATGGAAACACTACTCACCTCCTTCTTTGACAATCTCCTAAGAGGCATGGATAACATAAAAAACGGCTTCTTGCTGGTGTTCATGGACATTTTGGCGGCCTTCAACACGGTGTCCCACACTAAGCTACTGCAACGCTTACAACAGATAGGACTATGCAAGAATACCCTGAAGTGGTTTACATCATACTTGGAAGGGTAAACGCAACAAGTCAAATGCGACCAAAAGAAATCACTGCAGTTCCCCGTCATACAGGGAATACCACAAGGTTCAGCACTATCATCAATGCTCTTCAACATCTACATCCAGCCCATATGCAACATCATCAAGCACCACAAACTCCACTATATCTACGCAGACGACATCATGGTGTACGCTCCAATAAACCTACTAGCACTAAACACCACAACATTAACCAAATGCCCATCACAGTTGGCCACTCTACTCCAAACCCCACAAGAAAACAGAACCAGAAGAAAAACTAACCTCAACATGCTATTAATTCCCATTGCAGTGACAAAATCAAAGCAAATAACCACCAACACTGCTTTTTCATATTATGCTCCCAGCCAATGGAATAAACTCCCACTATACCTCAGAGAGATTAAAGATCTTACATCTTTCAGGAAGGAACTTAAAACCTACCTATTTAGTCAACACTATAGCAACCTACAACCTGGAACCAAATTTACTACACAAAATCATGCAACAAACCAAACACAGGTCTACCCCACCTAATGCCGGACTTCATTTTCTCATCCACCCAAGTTAGTCTACTCCCAATACTTTATTTATGATCACAAATAACTATTATAGTCTCTTACTAACCATGTAAATCTACCCTTCTGGTTCCTTGTAACATAGTTTTATGACTCCTTGTAACATAGTTTTATATTTCCTTTTATGTAATTAACCCTCACATTGTTTTCCATTTAACCTAGTTATTATGTAACCTAGTTTATGTTCACCTAAAATTTAATGTAATTCAATATTGCACTGTTCTGCTATATTGTTGTTTAAGTTCCTTGTTTTTGCTCAACTAATGTTTAATGTAATTCAATATTGCACTGTTCTGCTATATTGTTGTTTAAGTTCCTTGTAAACCGCCCCTGATCTCTGGAAGGGGCGGTATAGAAAAGCACTCAAATAAAATAAAATAAGATATGAATGATTGGCTCACAGCCAACAACCTAAAGGTCAACTACGATAAGATTGAGGCAATGTTCGTCACCACCCCACTTTCATACCCCCACAAACTATCAGCATCCTAGACAAACACACAGTAGTCAAAGAAGAAGTTAAGTACCTGGGCATCACATTGGCAGAGCTCTGACCTTAAAATCCCACATCACCAAAACCGCAAATAAGGCCTATCAACGTTTGAGGATCATCAGACAAATCAAACCAATACTCCGTCAAGACCACTTCCGCACAGTGTGCCAAGCACTCATCACACCACTGCTTGACTACGGAAACTCACTATATCAAGGCCTCCCTCAGCAAACACTACACCCACTACAAATGGTGCAAAACACCACAGCACGCATCATTACAGACACACCAAGGACCAAGCACATCACCCCTGTCCTACAACAACTACACTGGCTCCCAATGGTGGCAAGAGCTAAATATAAAACAATCATGATCATCTTCAAAATTATTCACCATCTCTCAGCAGACGTACTCCAAAACGTTAAACAAGGGATATCAGCAATAGACCAAGAAGAACCAATAATAATATAATCGGCACACCTGTAGGCTATCACAAAATCAAACAAACAACTTCAAAAAGGGCACCATCACTACTGGCATCCACACTATGGAACTCCCTCCCAATGAGCCTGAGGGAATTAGATGACCTTACAGACTTCCGCAAAGACCTCAAAACATTCTTATTTATAGAAACATATGAGCATTCAGGCAACATCCCCTACCTAAACAGATACACTACTTCCCCCGTCAACTAAACACGCACTCATCCTACCCATACACACAAGTCTATCATGCTAAGTTATTAAACACTCTCCCGTTAAATGTTAACCCTCAATTGTACTATCTAAATACTGTTGTGTACTGTCCATATGTTTATACATAACCTAATGTTAAATGTAACCCTCCAATTGTGACGTGACCACCTTGATTGAAGGATAAGGTGGCATACAAATCTGTCTAAATAAATAAATAATTCATGCCCATTCTCTGCCCCAAACATACCCCTTTTGCATGTGTATACTCTTAGGCACCATTGACCACTTATGCATGTACCTTGCCATATATAAAATCATGCTTAGCATGTTCCTGGCTATTTCTGCATATATGTGCCCATACCATGTGCAGAAACGATGCCAGTCTTTTATAAAATTACCTCCATTGTGCCATGGCAGTTACATGAATTTTCAGGGGCACCATCCAGATAGTGCTACTGACAATGCACAGGCAGGGACTTATACATTAGGAGATAATTTTATAAAGTCATTTCTGCATGGATGTGGGCACAAAATGGTCTTTATTTATTTAACCAGTTTTCTATACTGCCTTATTTATTTATTTATTTATGGTTCTTATATACCGCACTCTTAAAAATCAGCGCGGTTTACATATAACGATATTGTGCAAAGTAGGCACTTACAATGAAACATGGGATTGAACTTGGAATTCAACAGGGGAACTATATACAATTTAAGATAGTTATCTACAATTTGTATCTACACTATGTACAATCTTTGACAGCATTTCAAATGGTCTTTGTTGTGCGTGTGATAGATGGTGTTAGGTTGGTGTATTGCGAGTAGTGTAGGAGAAATAGGTGGTGCTTTAGCGCCTTTCTGAATTGGGTTAGGTTTGTTATGGTTCTGATAGATGCTGGGAGGGCATTCCAGCAGCTAGGGGCATAGAGACTAAAGGCTCTGTTTTTTGTTGATTTGTTGCATTTTGTTATTTCTTTGGGGATCTGTAGAGTGTTAGCTGTGCAGGATCTCCTCTCTCTGTTTGCTGATATAGGGTGAACAAGGTCCATTAAGGCTGTAGGGGCTGTTTTGTTAATGACCTTGAAGGTTATGATAATTGCTTTATAAGTTAACCTACAGTATATCGGCAGCCAATGTAGGTTCATAAGGACCGGGGTAATGTGATCACCTCTAGCAGCTTCACTTAGGACACGGGCAGCCACATTCATGGCAAGCTGTAGGGGGTTTAAGGTGCTCTTGGGTAGGCCTTGCAAGATTACGTTGGCATAGTCAAGGTGGGGGATAACCAGAGACTGAAATACTGATCTGAAATCATCGGGTTGCAACAGGGGTCAAAGATGTCGTAGAGTTCTTATCTTGTGGTATATTTGTTTGATGGTGTTACTGATGTGTGCTTTGAAATTGAGCTGATGGTCCAATGTCACTCCTAGGTAACGGATGCTAGGTCTGCTCGTGAGTTCTGCATCTCTTGTCTTCAAGGTTGGCGGGGGGGGGGGAGAAGGACTGGTTTCTAGTCACAAACAGTATGTCAGTTTTGTTGAAGTTAATCTTGAGGCTTTGTGAATGGAGCCAGTCGGTTATGGCATCAAAGCATTTTGTCAGTTGGGTGAAGTCCGGGTTTTCAGTCGTGAATGGAGAGAAGAGCAGAACATCGTCTGCGTAGAGCAGGCATGAGATGTCGAATGAGCGGATTATGTCGCATATAGATTGCATGTAGATATTAAATAGGAGGGCGGAAAGGGACGAGCCCTGGGGGACACCGTGGTGCTGTTGGAAAGGCTGCGAGGATGTGGAACCTATTCTACCTTGCTGCCACCTATCTGTTAAATAAGACCTGCACCATAGCCATGCTAATTCACTTATCCCTTTATCTTTGAGTTGGATTAGGAGTTGTTCGTGATTCACCGAATTGAATGCAGCAGCGATTTCTAGGAATATAAGCGCGTAGCCTTGTTTGATGTTGTCAATCCCGGTAATTAGTGTATTGATGAGGGTGGTAAGGAGCGTTTCAACACCATGATTTTCTCTGAAGCCGTGTTGGCTCATATCGAGGGGGGCATAGGAGTCCACATGGTCCTGTAACTGACGCTGAACAACCTTCTCAATTATTTTTGATAGGAGCGGGATGCTTGAGATAGGTCAGTATGATTCGACCTTTTTAGCATCTAGTTTGGCGTTCTTCAAAAGGGGTCTGATGGATGTCTGTTTTAGGCCTGAAGGGAATTGGCCAGAAGAGAAGGAGTGATCGATGATTTTTGCTATTATTGAGCTGATCTCATGACGTAACGACCTTATCCAGAAGGCTGGGCAAGGATCGTTGGGGGCAGTGGTGGCATTGATGTTAGCTAAGGTGCTCTCGATGCTAGTAGGAGACGGTGTTGAAAAGGATGTGAGTTGCATGGGTGGGTTCTTGATAGGGCAAGATGGTTTAGCTTTGAGTACATTATTGATTTTGGCTATCATGAAATCAGCATAGTCTTGGGGGTGGATCGAGACTTCCTGAGACGCTGAGGGTTCCTTAGTTAGGGTCTTCACAGTGTTGAACTTATCCTTCAATCAAAGTGGTTTACATTATGTAATTACTACAAGCAGTAATACAAGGGCTCACAATCTATGTGTACCTGAGGGTTAAGTGGCTTGCCCAAGACCACAAGGAGTGCCTATAGGACTAGAAACCCCAGTCCCTCTGGCCTGAGATTGCTGTCCCCAGGTGGGACTTGAACCCCTGGCCCTCAGGTCTGAAGTACCATGTCCTAACCACTAGGCCACTCCTATACAATTAGCATAAAAGTATGTGCTCTGACATGGTGGCATGACTTTTGCCAGTACACATGCACGGGGGTGGAATTTGAGTGGAGCATGGGAACAGTGCATAAGTAGATGCATAATCTATAAAATATTATAGTTTACACACCTCCTAAAAATTATAGGCACAGGGACGGTTATTTACACCAGTTCTTGGACTGGTGTAAATATCTGCAACTGCAATGTAGGCACAAGATCTGCTACTTAAGCTAGTATTTATAAAGATACTGTAAGTAGGCATTGGCATTGAAGGGAAGTCGTGTAGAAAACTGGTTGCTTTACTCCAACCGAGGGGCGGCTCTAACATTAGGCAGAGTGAGGTGGCCACCTCAGGCAGCAAAGTTTTGGGAGCAGCAAAAAAGTCCCCAAAACACCTCTGCAGTGGCTGCCTGCTTTCTATTTTAAAATATTTTATGCAGAGGACCTTCTGCGACTGCTGCCACCACTTCTCCCGGGTCTGCAGCAGTGATGGCGGCGGTGGCATTATCTCCCTGTCGCTGCCGACCTAGATCCAACAAGTAGTGGCAGCAGGCTATCGGCTTTTGGAAAAAAAAAAAAGAAGTATGGGTTTTTGTGACTCGATCGCACTTGTAATGGTCCCACTCTCTTTTGATGCATGCTTTTCTCATCAGAGGTGGGTGGGACTGGCAGGGCTTTACAAGGGCACTGACGTCTCAAAGACCCCATGCTTTTTTCTTTAAGTTGCTGCTGAGGTTGAGAGAGGCAGCAATGGTAGGCTGGGGGCAGGAAGGGAGAATTGCCATGCTGGATAATGGAGGGTAAGGAAGTGGAGATGCAGGACACTGAGGGGAAGATGCAGGACACTGAGGGCAGATGCAGGACACTGAGGGGAAGAGGGGCCAATGCTGGCCATGAGGGTAGAGATGGGGAGAGAGGGCAAATGGAGGCCACAGGGGAGATGGAGACCAGATACAGACAAGGGGGGAGAGGAGATAGGGAAGAAGCGAAGATGTTGGGCATGGGGGCGAAGAGAGAGAGAGAGGAGAGATGCTGGACATTGGTAGAGGCAAAATGAGAGAGAAATGCTGGGCACATGGGAAGGAAGAGAGGGAGATGCTGGACACAGGAGAAGGGGGAGAGAGAGGAATGATGATGGGAACAGGGGGATGGAGAAAGAGGAGAGATGGACATAGGGAGGGAGACAGAGAGCAGAAAGATGATGGGCACAGGGGATAGACAGGAGGAAATGCTAGAGAAAGGGAAGATAATATGTGAAATGCTGGATATGGGGTGTTGGGAGAAGCAGAACAGAGATACTACACACAGGAAGGGAGAGAATGAGGGATTTATTTATTTTATTTAAAATATTTATATCCCACTGATCCCACGTCCTTGGTGAGTTACAATAAACATAACATAATTAAAACAATGCAGACAGCAAAATCAAAAAACAACTAAAATGTTACTAAACATCACCAAAGGTCTGTCTCAATAATGTTGCCTTAAGTAATCTCCTAAAACCCAGCATATCTGATAGGTCTCAAAAAGATGGCGGTTGATTACACAAGCTAGGATCTATGACAGCACGATTTCTGGTTCTACTTAGCTTTGCCGTACGAAGGGAAGGGACTTTTAGTAACTGCTGTGACTGAGAACGCAACACTCATCCAAATTGAATAATTTAATTAAAGGAAAGATCAATGGCAATGGAAGATGATATTGAATATGCCGAAAAGTAATCCATAATGCCTGAAACCGAACCCAAGCTATAACAGACAACCAATGAAACTGTCTCAAAGCTGGAGTAATATGATCAGTACGGGTGGCTCCAGACAATAATTGTACTGCCACATTTTGCATGATCTGCACTGCTTTAATATGAGATTCCAACAGGCCTAAATATAACACTGGTCAACAAATTTTTACAAAAGTCATTTTACTGAAATAAAAATAGTCATTTCTTATCAATTTTTATATGATGAACACGAATATGACAGTGAAATTGCAAAGTTGGCTCTAGTTTTTTTGTAATCTACAAGAATTAATGTTTACATCACGAATGCATGTCAATAGTAAATATAATAGCCTTCGGATAATACCTGTAAAAAAACAAGTCATAGGGGTATGTTTACTAAACCGCGCAATTGTGCGGGGCGCACTTGAGCGTTCGCAAATGATGCACTTAAGTGCTCTTAAGTGCCCCGCATGCTTGCGCGTCACATTAACGGGCCCCGCACACGTGCGACGAACACGCGCACGTGTGCGGTGCGCTGATGTGCGATAGAGGCGGGGAAAGGCAAACGGAGGGCGGAGGAAGGCCCCCGAGGGGCGGAGAGACGGGGTCAATGGGTGGAAAGTGGGAGGGGAGAGGCTCCCCGCACAGGAGCGGGGCCGAATTTACAAGTGAAACACTCGCGGTAGACTGCATTTAAAGGGAAGAGAAACCATTTCCGTCAGCAATGTACAGCAAAACCGGGGAAACCTAAAAAACGTGAGCAGTGTGATACATGTGCACAGAACAAAATTGCAAATAAATATTGTAAATGACCACAACAAAATATTTAAAAAGTATAATCCAGCTGGGCAACATTGATATCAATGGCCAACAATAAAAAACACTCCCAGGAAAGCTCCAAAAAAAGGAATGATTTATGGAAGGGTCTACGGAGTGTAGACCCTTCCAAAAATCATCTTTTATTTTGGAGCTTACCTGGGAGTGTTTTTAATGTTGCCCATTGATATCACTGTTGCCCAGCTTGGTTATGTGTTTTTTCCCCTTTTTTCGAGGTCATTGTTGAGGTTTATTTGCCCTTTTGTCTCCATACAAGGTGAATGAGTCCACAGTAAAATTGTGCAGAGCAGGGTTTCTGAGCCGTTCGGTCAGGCTATCTATCTCCAGGGAATGCCCTGTCTCTGTGGCCACAGTGTGGTGTAGCAGACACAGCCAGTGCCTGTAGGACCAGAGGGTCACAGGTTCAAATCCCAACTGGGGCTCATGACAACTCAGTCCCCATAGTTTTACCCACCACTAAACAGTGATAGTCAGGACACCCCTGTATTGCAGAGCACAGAAGCATGGTGCAAACACCCATATTTTACCCTACACCGCACACAAACCATACCAATGGGCATTACCTACAGCCGAGTCCCCCAAATTCAATCCTGGAGTGCCACAACTCAATCCGTTCATTTGCATTTTCCAAGATAAGAACATGTCAGCATGTTGGTGGAAGGGTACAGGTGGTGGAGGGGCCAGTGGCTGCAAGCCACAGCACACAGTGGCCTAGGCCTGTGCAGGCTGGCACCGTCCACCGCAACAGACAGGCTCTGTCTGATGTACAGTCATGGACTCCCCAGGGAACACAGCATATCTGTGGCAACATGGTGGTGCAGTGCACACAGACAGTGTGTGCAGGAACAGAAAGTCACAGGTTCAAAGCGCAGCTGGGGCTACTGCCAATCCATTCCACATATTTTTCCTACAACTAAACCGTGATAGTGCGGACAAACCTTTATTGCAGAGAACATACGCATGGTTCTTACGCCTATATTTTACCACACCAAACACAGACACCATAAACAGCCGCATTACCTAGAGCAGAGTCTCCCAAATGCAGTCCTGGAGGGCCCCACACCATTCAGGATCCATGCTGCCCCTATGAAAGATGCCTGTGCTGCATATCTATGCACCACCCCCATGGTATGCTGATGTAGCTCATGCATATCTATGAGGGACAGCATGAAAACCCGAACAGTGGTTGGAACACCAGGACTGGAGTTCGGACACTCTGCCGTAAAGCAGCAGCCAACAGGGGCAGACACACCCACGCCCACACCCACAGGCCCCATTGGCCAATGCCTCCTGGAGAGGCAGGACATTGGGCCCTGCGTGCATCTCCCAATACTAGCACCTGCATACCTTAGCACTGCCACCCTACACCTGGGTATATGATACACAGCTATCAAACGTTGCCCATGATAACTGGCAGATATCAATTCCTACGTTAAGCACAGTTTTGGGCTCCGCATATATGCTGCACTACATGTACAACACAGCTTTCACAGTGGTTGAATTGCAAAAGACCATCAATGCTGTTTGCAGTCCCCATGGTGTGGAGAGAGCCAAGCAACCACATAAATGACTGTTACTTCTGCTTGGTTCCTCCTCTTTCCAGCGGAATAACGAAGCAAAAGAAGTCAAACATAGTCTACCCAAACATTCCGTCTGCATTGAGACCAGTTCCACATGGTGAGGGAATTCTTATTCCAGAACCTCCATCAGAATATTCTCTTGATTCATCTGATGAGGACAAGGGTGAGCCGACCTGTTCTTCTCCTGGTCCATCAGCATTGAGGGACCCAGATTTTCACTGGGATGCATTATCAACTCCACACAGAATAACACAGGAAGAACTAAATGACCTGGTTCGTGATTTGGACTTATCCAAGAACAAGGCAGAATTGCTAGGATCAAGACTCCAACAATGGAATCTTCTAGAAGAAGATGTCAACATTACTTCATATCGAAAGCGCCACCAGCAGTTGGAGCCTTTCTTCAGAAAGGAAAGTAATCTGGTATTCTGTTCCGATATTGAAAGCCTCATGAATGCCATAAAAATCACTCATGACCCACAAGACTGGAGACTATTTATAGACTCTTCGAAACTGACTCTGAAGGCTGTGCTTTTGAACAATGGAAACCGTCTTCCTTCTATTCCAGTAGCGCATGCCGTCCACATGAAAGAGACATACGATAACTTAAAGCATCTACTGACTTCCATTAACTATAAAAAGTACAGCTGGCACCTCTGTGGTGACTTGAAGGTAGTTGCCCTTTTAATGGGACTGCAGCAGGGATATATAAAATAAATGTGTTTCTTATGTGAGTGGGATAGCCGAGCAAGGGATTGGCACTACTTGCGGAAGGAATGGAATCGCAGACAAAATGTAACAGTTGGAGAGAAGAATATCCAGCATCCAGCTCTGGTTGAGGCTCACAAAATCCTACTACCACCCCTTCAAATCAAACTAGGTTTGATGAAAAACTTCGTGAAAGCCATGGACCACACTTCGCCAGCTTTCCGATACCTGCATGAAAAATTCCCTCGACTCAGCGAAGCAAAGATTAAAGAGGGAGTTTTTGTGGATCCTCAGATTCGAGAGCTCTTCAAAGATGACCGGTTCAACAACTTGCTGCAGGATGATGCGAAACAAGCATGGAATGCTTTTCGCCTAGTGTCAACAAACTTTCTCGGGAATGTTAGGCAGAAAACTACAAGGAACTAGTAGAAGACATGCTGATGCAGTATCAGAAACTTGGCTGCAATATGTCTCTAAAGATCTATTTCCTTGATTCCCATCTCGATTTCTTTCCTGACAACTGTGGTATGGTTAGTGATGAACAGGGCGAACGTTTTCACCAGGATATCGCAACGATGGAGCAAAGATACCAGGGAAAATGGTCCACTACAATGCTGGCTGACTACTGCTGGACACTCCCCAGAGAAGCTCCCGAATAGCTGTACAAGAGACAGGCAAAAAAATCTAAGAAGTATTCTATGGGGTATGTTTACTAAAACCCCGGTAAAGTGCGGGCCCCGGTAGTGTGCGGGTGCCATATAAGGAGTGGGCATTCCGTCCTGAAAAAGGAAAGGCGGAATTTACATATGCGCTAAGGTGCGCGGCGCCCATGTGCGCCCCGCACCTTAGCGCATGAGATAGCTGCGTGGGAGGCATAAGTGGCGCGCTGAAGTACAAAGAAAAGAGCAGAGCCACAGCACAAGGGTTAAGACACTGACCAACAGTGCAGGGATCAGGAGTTCAATCCCCCACAGTGCCCAATGAAGACAGCTGGCTGAGGTGTTAATTTATGAGGCGCAGAAATACTGGGCAGCATGGTAATGTTTTTGGCAGCATATTAATACTGGGCGGCATAAGGCGGCGCGCTGATGTTTATGGAGGCATAATACTGGGCGGTATAAGTGGCGCGCTGATGTGCAGGAAGAAGAGCAGAGCCACAGCACAATGGTTAAGACACTGACCAATGGTGCAGGGATCAGGGATTCAATCCCCCACAGTGCCCAGTGGAGACAGCTGGCTGAGGCATTTTTTTAGGAGGCATTTAAATGATGGGCGGCATAAGGCGGCGCGCTGATGGGCACAATGTTTTAGGAGGCTTTTTAATATTGGGCGGCATAAGGCGGCACGCTGATGTACAAACACAGGAACAGAACCACAGCACAATGGTTAAGACACTGACCAATGGTGCAGGGATCAGGGGTTCAATCCCCCCAAGGTGCCCAATGAACAAGGCTGGCTGAGGCATAACATATTATGGGGAAGATTGCTTTAGGAGGCATTTTAGTCATATTTTAATTATCACTACTTGCAAACGCACTCTCAAAGCATGTTAACATAAGGTGCCCTATAAGGCACATTTAAAAGTGCACTGTCAGCCAAGGCACCCTAGAATGTTGCTTTAGAGGGTGCCGTATAAGGTACCGCAAGGTCAGTGTACTGTTTTTTATGGCAGCACTGTGCAGTTTAAGGAATGAAAAGCATAAGTAGGTGCGTTGACAGGCAAGGAGGAGCAGCAGTGGAGCACAATGGTTAAGGCACTGACTGCTGATACAGGGGTCATGAGTTTGCTCCCCAGTGTGCCTAATACGTAAGGCTGGCTGTGGCATCAGCTTTGCATTGTACATATTTTGTCCTGCAGCACTTTATTTTTATGTTATTAATTGCTGCCAGCAAACATGCTCTCACGTGCCGTAATTGAAGGTGCCGTATAAGGCACCCTATAAGGCACTCCATAGAGCACATTAGAAATTGCACTGTCCGCCACAGCACCCTAAAATGTCCCCTATAGGGCACCCTATAGGTTGTGTCACTGGATATTGTATAGTGCACCTTATATGGACGGGAACCATAAGGTGCCCTATAGGGCGCCCTATAAAGCACCCTCAGAGGCACCTTATGGGTACAGTACGCTGAGGGTGTTTTTGCTGGCATCAAAATATGTACATTAAAAAAAATAATGTGTTGGACAACCCTATCAAATAACCCCACTGTGAGTTTGAACTCATGACTTCCGGCTTCAGAGGCAGTGAAGTAACCATTGGGCTACAGCTCTATAACTGCTAGCAAACCCCTGGCTGGCTGCAGAGAGCATGCACGTCACCACACAGACAGTCTGCTGTGGTCACCAGGATAGGGTTAGCCCACCCATACCCATGATGCACTGCACATGCAAATCAGCTGTCCACATATCAACACAAGATTGCCAATGCACCCCCACAGCACCTCGGCCCGGTAGAGGGAAGTGACCATGTGCACCCACACACCACCTCGGCCTGGTAGGGGGTACTGACCATGTGTTCTACTGGTACAGAGTAGCTACACACCGTCACATTGTGCGGGTACTGTGCTCACCCTGAGGGTGCAATGAGGCGCCCAGGACCAGGTCCACAACACCTTCCATGGCTGAAAGAGGCCATGCCAGAGTTCCAAAGCAGTGTTAATGTGTGAGATAGGTAGCTCCTGCACATAACACCTTGGATATCTCTGTCTGACTCAGTCAGGTGTAGCCCCTAGGCAGGCCAGCCATGCTGCAGCACCACCACCACCACCACCACCACCACCACCACCCTCCTCCTCCTCCTCCTCCAGGGCCGAGGGCAGCAGACAGGGTCTCCCATCAATAGATCCACATACTACCTCCCTGCAAAGGTGGCAGTAGAGGGGTCTATCAACCCCAGTCCTGCTGAGGTGTAGACACCCCACAGCGCAGTCAATGCAGCTCTATACACATCCATAACACAATAGCAGACAGATATTAGGCCTGGATATGGTGAGCTGCAGCAAGTCATCAGCCACTGCACCCTGCTCCATCACAACACATACCAGCTGCAAACAGTGTGCTAGCTAGTCCACAGTGCATGTTCCCAGTGGAGATACATGCACCCAGAACTGGGATGTCAGCATACACAGCAAGCAGATAAATCAGTGACTGGGCCCCAAAAGAAAACCCATATCTATCACATGAGAGAAATACTGTATAGCACTATGGGGGTGCCTAGCCATGCTGTGGTCACTGCACAGTCAGGGTGAGAGTGATCTCTCAGCAGGACATACTGAGGTCACCCTGTCTGTGTAGGTGGTGGCCAGGCACTAAAATGTCCCAGTCAGTGCCCTATGCCCTGTGCAGATGCACCCTGGCCAGGCCACCCTGTCCGGCCTATACCCATGGTACCTTGCTCCTCATTATGCACATTGGCAGCCCAATACTGGCAACATTGCGGGCAGTGTGGGCTGTGGAAGGTGTTTGCAGCCACCACACACTGGATAGGCAGGAAGCCACCCCCACACCTATGCCAGCATTGTGCTACTATAGAGGAGTCCAGCAACCATACCCACCACACCAGTCCTGGGCACAGTACAGGCATGGATATGGTATGCACTACTGTTGGGGGTCATTCCCCAGGGTGGTAAACACTGTCAGAGACCAGACCTGCAGCGCACACCGCAGACATCACAATGATTGTTATGGTGGAGATCAATGAGCAAACTGTGCTTAACGTAGGAATTGATATCTGCCAGTTTATGTGGTTGCTTGGCTCTCTCCACACCATGGGGACTGCAAACAGCATTGATGGTCTTTTGCAATTCAACCACTGTGAAAGCTGTGTTGTACATGTAGTGTAGCATATATGCAGAGCCCAAGGCTTGTCTTGGTCACCAATCTTGCATCCAAAGTAAAGATGATATGCCTTCTTCAGTTGAGAAGTGATACTTTTCTTCTGGTTGGCAAATGTCACTTCCCCACAAATGTAGCAGAAATTGTCAACGGTATTAACGCACTTTCACGGCATTACTGTTCTGTATTGTACCTAAATGGCTAAAATTATATGATTAATAAAAGTTACATGTAACAGTAGCTTAAACTGTCTCGCACACAGTCTGAAATATTTTAAATGCTCAACCTTTCCGACTGCGTATACTACACTGCTGACATCAGATGGCTTCAGCAGCCGTCTGGCAGTAGTATTGCATTGCATCAGAAAATGATGTAATCAGCTCTGGATGATGTGTGCATGCTGGTATTATGCAATGTGATGCAATAACATCATTCAAGGCTTATTTGGGATGTTGTTGATATCCTACTGGATAAATGTACACGGTGAAACGTCAAAAATGAACTACATGTAATATCTTCAAAACGAGAGTCAATAAAATTTTTTTAATGCTATATTCGTGTTCAGCTCACCAAGATACTACAGATTAGGGCCTTTTTAAAGTCAGTAACAATTTCAATTTTGACCAGTGGGGGGCATGCAATGCCATTCTAAAATATATACTGGACATTTATTTATTTAACATTTCTTATATACTGCCTTTCATGATATCAAGGTGGTTTACATTGAACAAGGCATTATAACTTGAAGATAACTATTTTACAGGGAACATGGGCAATGGAGGGTTAAGTTGCTTGCCCAAGCCCACAAGGGCACCTGTGGGACTAGAAACCCCAGTCTTTCTGGTCCAAGGTTGCTGTCCTCTAGTGGGATTTGAACCCCCAACCTTCTGGCCTGTAGTACCTTGCCCCAACTACTAGGCCACTCCTCCCATGGAGAGGAAAAGGGAGAGGGAGAATGGTGGAAGCGGTGGGGTGGAGTGAGAATAAGGCGAGAGATCCTGGATGGAAGCAAGAGAGAGGAGAGACACTGTAAAGGGGAGAGGTGCTGGATTGGGGGGGAGAGTAAGAAAGGGGAGAGTTAGTTAAAGACTGCAGAATAAGAGATTGGGGAAGGAGAGAGAGATGGGAATGAAAGAGCTGTATTAATGGTTGAAAAATGATAGATGCAATTTTATTTAGTGATTGGGTATGTCACTCTTTGGAATTTACATGTTCTATCTTTATATTTTGCATAGTACGGGGACATATGCATCTCTTTCTATTTCTCTGGTCTTGTACCACATGCAGGGGTGTAGCTAAGGGTGGGCCATGGCCCCTCCATTTCGGCCTCAGGCCCACCCAGTTAGGGAAGCAGAACAGCCGAATGAAAGGATAACTGGGGGCAGTGTTAACATTAACACTGCTGTGTGCCCAGACATGGTAATCCTGGCCCCACTAAACTGGCTACGCCACTGATGCAGAATCTGGCTTCTGGAGGTTTCAATATAATTTTTTGTCTACACATGTCTGTTTTCAGTTTGTGGTAATTTATTCCTTGCTTGGTGAAGATCTATCTGTGTTCTAAGTGTGTGACCAAGAAATGGAGCTTCTATATAGGAATCAGAGTAATCTGGCTTGTTCAGTTTTCTGAATAGGTGTGGATGTTCTAGGGCCCACTAAAATATTTACAGTGCTGCTCTTTTCTGGATAGGCTCTTTGGATGAGTTTTGGAAGTTGATACTGTTATGGTATGACAGATTGTCTTTAAAAGTCCTGAGTAACGTTTGTAAGGTTTTGCATTACTTCACAATACGCCCAGTACTGGTGAGGGATTATATTGCTGTTACTGAGATGACATCAGAATCAAAAATTATTTTTGGTCTATTCAGTTTTGTGGGAAATGTCCTAATTCTGCCTCTGCCCCTTGCTGGGTGAAGGGCTTTTTTGGATGCAGAATATATATTCAAAAAGAAAAACAAGGGAGGAAGTGACGTCACCCGTCAGTATGGTTGTCTGAGAGGCGAGCTCCGGACCCAACCCAGTGAATAAGAGTGAAACTTTGCCCTTACCGGGAGCGGAAGGCTGTGAAGGAGATTGTAAAGGCCATCGGAGGAGGGAGAGAGTATGGCGACCCGAAAAAAGACCGCAGATCTGAGGGATTAGCCTTCGGAGCGGCGAGTGCGAGTGGGGCAGCCGCGGAAGTTAAAATGGCGGGAGAAGAGCGTGTGAGGAGTGAGCAGGCCGAGCAGCACGGAGCGGATGCAGAATGGTGTCCGGGAGGTCGGGGGGAGCTGGAGGCACATGCGGTGAAGAGAGAGGAGCTGAAGGAGTGGTTTGCTGAATTAAAAGCGGAGGTGCAGTCTGCGAAGAAGGCGCTGGGTGATTTAATGAGTAGCCTGCGTGAGGTCACCCACAGGATGGGGGACCATGAAAACTGGCTACAAACGTTTGAAATGCAGCAGGAGGAACGGGAGGTGCATATTAAAGGTGAGGAAGAGTGGAAAGAGCAAGCCAAGACGAAACTGGAAGATTTAGAGAACCGTTCCAGGAGGAACAATTTGAGAATAAAAGGGGTGCCAGAGGAACCAGAGTTTTGGGACTGTGCCAAAGTTGCTGCGGCGGTGTGCCGGGAGGCTATGAAACAAGGAGGGGAGGAAGTGGAGTCGATGAAACACACTTGGACAGAGCACATCGAGCCTTGGGCCCTGTCCGCAATAATAGGCCTAGATACATTGTAATATGCATGCGGGACTACAAGCTGAAGGAGAAAATTGTGGGGAAGATGAGGGGACTAAGGACCTTTGTGTGGCAGGGATACTCAGTAGCTATCTATGCAGATCTGTCTGTAGGGACCCTGCAGAGGAGGGCCATGGCGCCTATCACCAGTCAACTGAGGAAGCAGGGTCTGCGATACCGGTGGTTATATCCCTTTGGACTGGCGTTTACTAAGGGAGAAAAGACATGGAGAGTACAGTCCCTGGAGGAGGCATATGGGGCACTGAAAGCTGCAGGGGTGATGGTGCAAGAGGAAGAGGTGCCCGCAAAGGGACAGCGGCAAGCCCAGGAGGAGGAGCAGCGGCAGCAGCAGGAGGATGAGCATGGAGAGCGACAGATGGAGATGGAGAGAGACCAGAGGAGACCGCAAAGGAGAGGAGCCAAGCGTTGAGTAGAAGAAGAGAGAGCGAAGTTATGGGCTGGGTTAATGTGGACTGGTGAAAAGTGGTACACAGATAATAGTGCGGGTATTAAGGGGGTGTGCTGGGGGGAGGAGGGGGGTATGATATGTACTGTGGGCTAGGAACATAACAAAAGGGGTAAGGAGAGAATAAGGGAGGGAGGGGGGAAAGGAGGGTTTCTAGGATGGGAGGGTAGATGGGGGAACGAGGGAGGAGAGGGGGTTGGAGGGGGAAGTGGGGGATTAGAGGTAGTAGATGAAGGGCTGTATGGGGGGTTGGGAGAGGGGAGGGGGGGTCTGGGAGTGGTGGGTGGTGCACGACTCCAGGATAACCTCGCTGAGTTGCGAGGGTAAGGGGGTGGGGGGAGGGAGGGGGTGGGGGGAGGCGGTGGGGGGGAGGGTTAAGGGAGAGGATAGGGAACAATTGGTGGTGGGGACTCTGAATGTTAAGGGTTTACAAACCTGGAGGAAGAGGTGCCTGCTTGAAAGGGAAGGGAGGAGGCTGAAGGCAGATTTCCTGTGCATTCAAGAAACGCATTTGAAGGTGGGACAGGAGGGGTTGCTGTGTTCGGAGAGGTATCCCCGGGTAATTCTTGCAGGACAAAGGGCGCAACCAAGGAAAGGGGGGGTTGGGCTCTTGATAGGGAAGGGGTATAAAGATGCTGTGTTGGGGGTAAGGCGGGATAAACAGGGAAAATGGGTGGCGGCTAGGATTCAGGTAAAAGAGGAACAGATGTGGATAGTGAGCCTGTATGCCCCCAATGTGCAAAGGGGGGACTTTTATGATAAGCTGTTGCATGAGGTTGAGGGGTGGGGGCCAGTGCCCTTAATTTTGGGGGCGACCTTAATATAACAGGCCAACAGTGGATAACTCGGGAGGAGGGGGGATGGAAGGGGGAAGGACAGAAGGAGTTTATTGCGATTAAGAGAGCAGTTGGGGCTGGTCGATATGTGGAGAAACAGGCACCAAGGGGAAAAGGGGTACACATTCTATTCGGCACCTCATGGGACGTACAGTAGGCTGGATATGCTTTGGGTGAGTGGGGAATGGCAAGCCCGGACAATGGGAGTTGAAATTGGCACTATCTCCTGGTCAGATCATGCACCGGTGCATATTGTGTTTAATTTGGGAGAAAAGGATGAGGGGCTCAAATTTTGGAGGCTGAATGAGGGGCTCCTAACAGAGCAGAAGCACGTGGAGAGTGTGAGGGGGGTTATACAGGAATATATGCAATATAATTTAGGGGGGGAGGTGCCATTGGGGGTGGCATGGGATGGTATGAAGGCGGTGGTGAGAGGACATCTTATCGGTGTAGCAGCACGGGAAAAGAAGAAGAGAAAGAAGGTAGAAGAGGAGTTAGTGCAAAGAATAAGCGATTTAGAGAGGCAGCATCAGGCGGGGGGGGGGGGGAGTAAAACCTTGGCGCAGTTACGCAAATTAAGGGGGGAGTTGTGCCAGCTAGGGGCGGCGGAGGTAGCGTATAATTTGGCAAGGTTAAAACAGGCGTGGTTCGAGGGAGGGAATAAAATAGGGAAGAGGCTAGCAAGGCGGTTAAGGGCAAGGCAGGTGAAAGCTAACATTGGAGGAATTCGGAATCAGCAGGGGGAAATGGTATATAAACCAAAGGAGATACAGAAGGTTTTTGTGGAGTATTATGAGAAGTTGTACAGAAGTGAGGTGCAGGGGAGAGGGGCTAGGGGCTAGGTTTTTGGATGAGTGTCAGTTACCCAGTATATCGGTGGAAGAGGCAGAGGAATTGGGAAGGCCGGTAGGGGTGGAAGAGGTAGGACAGGCTATTAAATCCCTTATAGGGAAATCACCGGGATTAGATGGGCTGACAGCGAAATTTTACAAAGTGACACATGAGGGCATTAAGGAATTTCTTACCAGGGTGTTTAATGGGGTGCTAGGGGGGGAGGAACTACCCCAATCTATGGCAGAGGCTGGAATAACGGTTCTGCCTAAGCCGGGGAAGGACCACACGACATGTGGGGCATACCGGCCGATATCCCTTATTAATGTGGATGCGAAGTTGTTAGCAAACATTTTGGCAGCTCGGCTTCAAAAACTAATGCAGAAACTGGTGCACAGAGACCAAACAGGAAGCTGTTGAATGTGATTTGGGGGCTGCAAGCTACGGGTAGGGAAGCGGTCTTTTTAACGGTGGATGCCGAAAAGGCATTTGATAGGGTGGAGTGGGGTTTTATGTGGCAAGTGCTGGGGAAAATGGGCCTAGGGGAGCGGTTTATGGGGTGGGTAAAAGCCTTGTATAGGTGTCCGAGCGCCCGAATAAGGATAAACGGGGGGTATTCTGAGAGTTTTGGGTTGGGGAGAGGGACGAGGCAGGGCTGCCCGTTGTCGCCCCTGTTGTTTGCACTGGTTATTAAGCCTTTGGCGGAGTATATTCGGAAACAGGGTGACATTGAGGGGGTGAGAGTGGGAGATCAACTTAGTAAAGTGGCATTGTTTGCGGATGATGTGATATTTATGTTGAGTAGGCCATTCTGGAGCTTACCCAATTTAATGACAGTTATTGGAAGATATAGTGAAGTGGCGGGTTATAAGATGAATGTTAGTAAAACGGAAATATTGGGGTTCAATTTAGAGGAAGGGTTAAAACAGCGGTTAAAGGAGGCATTCCCATTCAAGTGGGTGAAGGGGAGTTTTAGGTATTTGGGTATTCAATTGGGGCACTCCCTTTGCAATATCAATGAATGGAATTATAGGCCTTTAATAAAAAGTCTTAGACAGGACTTTACTAGATGGGAGGGGCTGCATCTATCCTGGCTGGGGAGGATAGCTATGATTAAGATGTCTTGCCGAGGATCTTGTTCTTTTTTATGGCATTGCCGAGTAAAGTTACGAGGCGGGCAATTAAAGAGCTGCAAGATTTGATTATGCGGTTTATATGGGCAGGAGGAGCACCCAGAGTGAGCCGGGGATGATGTTTAGAGCAAGGGAGGAAGGGGGGCTGGGTGTTTCAAATGTAGTGCATTATTATGCGGCGGCACAATTGAGGGCGGTGTTTGTTTGGAGGGAAAGGGGGGAGACTCCACAATGGGTATATATGGAAAGGGATAGAGGGAAAAATTTGGAGGCAGAGGTTTGGGGTAGTTTAGGGGGCAAAGGAGGGGGGAAAAGCGGTGAGAATCCACAAAAGGCGTTAACATGGGATATATGGGGAAAATGGAAGAGACTTTTAGTGCAGGGGAAGGGTTGGTCATGAGAAATGCACTTGCAATGTATGCCGGGGTTTGAGCCAGGGGCGAGAGGGGGGATATTTAAAGAGTGGGCGGGGAAGGGATTGGTTAGGGTGGGGCAGGTGGTGGATAGTGGTGGGAGGTTGGTGTCGTTTCAGGAATTGAAGAAGTTTGGGATATTGGATAGGGAATACTATGCATATATACAGTTGTGGCACTATCTGCAGCGAGGGGAGGTGAGAAATGCCCTGGCGAGGAAGAGTACGGAATTTGAAGAACTTATGGAAAAGGTGGATGATGTCAAGGGCTTGGTCTCAATGGTGTATAAAATCCTGAATAGCACAGGGGGAAGTAAAGCGGGTTGGCAAGACAAGTGGGAGGGGGAAATAGAAGGTCCATGGGACGAAGGGAGATGGCAGGATATATATGAGAACGAACGAAGATTGGGGTGGGGAACCACATTGGTAGAGAACTGTTTAAAAATCCGCCTTAGAATGGTATGGACACCAGCACGGCTTAAAGCCTTGAGTAAAGAAGGGGAGGGGGAGGGTAAATGCTGGAGGGGGTGTGGACAATGGGGGGATTTGGGGCATATGATTTGGGAGTGTCCAACTATGCAGAGGGTGTGGAGGGCAGTAGGGGAGTTCTATCAGGAGGTGACTGGGGTGCAGATAAAGTTGGATATGAGAAGTGTGGGTTTGTTGGAAGGGGAGGAAGGGGGAGTGTTGGGGCACCAAAAGTTCTGGCATTACTGTGTGGTGGCGTGCAGATTGGCTATGTTGCAGCGATGGAAAACAGAGGAGAGTCCTACGATGGGGGAAATTATGGGTAGAATAGAATTCCTTTGGCACATGAGTGTGGTGGGGGCGCATAGAAGGAATCAGAGAGAGAAACATCGGGCTGTATGGCAAGCGTATGAGGGGTGGTGGGAAGAAAGGTGGAGGAGATGGTGGTAGGATTGGAGGATAAGATTAAGATGTTTAAGAGGGGGGCAATGCAGGGGTAAAGGGGGTATCAAAAGAGGGGAGTAAGACTGGAAGGGTACAGTTGGATGTCCCCCCCGGCTATATAAGGCTTCCAGGCAACTGTCGGGTAGGGTAAAAAAATGTAAGCCTACTGCTCTAATTGTTCTCACTCAAGATTGGAGTGGTTGTAACATTTTGTTTTTTCTACACTGAGGGGGGGGGGGATGGTGGTCTAATCATGTATTAACAGTGGAATGGCTGTGCACTTATTGGGGTTTTTTTGGATATGTATTGGCAGTGATAAAGGGGGGGGACAAACTGCCTCCCTGTTGGGAGTACAATGTTTCAATGTTTCATTGTGTCATCTCCATCTTCTTCTTCATGGTTTCCTCGGATGAAAGTGGTATGGGTACATCCTACAGACTAAGGGTATGGTATGCTCAGGTACCGTTAAAGTGTGGCCTGGAGGTATAATCCCATAGCATGTCTCGCTAATTGTGTTTATGATGTACATCTAATATGGTTGAATTGCTTTTGGTGCAAGAGTGTTTGGATAAAAATGGAAAACTTTAATAAAATAAAAAGTTTTAAAAAAAAAAGAAAAAGCAAGAACTGCAGCACAGTTTAAAACACCAAAATAAAATTAGTTATAATAATTTTATTTTGGTGTTATAAACTGCGCCATGGTTCTCGCTTTTTGTTTTGCTCCTTGGTATGTGATGCTCTTGTATCTCCTTTTTCTTTTGCAGAATATATATTTACATTAAATACCATGCTGGTCTAGTGTGCAGTGTCAGGAGTCAATATGGTTTACATTAATTATAAAGTGCTACAATTTTTGCTGTATATAAACATCATTGCATAGTAACATAGGGGTATGTTTACTAAACGGCGCACAAGTGCGCGGCGCACAATAGCGTGCGCTAAGGTACCTTAGCGCACGCTAATGATGCGTTTTTGTGCCCTGCACACGTGCGCGCCACACTAACGGGCCCGCTCATGTGCGCGGCGCGCAACTGTGCGATAGAGGCGTGGAGAGGCTCCGGGAGGGTGGAGGGAAGGGGTCAATGGGTGGAGAGTAGGAGGGGAGAGGCTCCCCGCACAGGAGCGGGGCTGAAATTCAACGAAAAAAATACAGCGAGTGAAAACCTTGCGGTAGAGCCGATTTAAAGGGAAGAGAAACCATTTCTGTCAGCACTGTACAGCAAAACCAGGAAAACCTACAAAAAGTGAGCAGTGTGATACATGTGCACGGAACAAAAGGTCAAATAAACATTAAAAATGACCCCAACAAATTATAAAAAAATTATAATCAAGCTGGGCAATAGTGATAGTAATGGGGAACATCAAAAAACACTCCCAAAAATGCCCCAAAAAATAAATATCAATTTTAGAAGGGTCTATGCTCCGTCCCCATACAAGGTGAATGATCCCACAGTGAAATAGCACTGAGCAGGGTTTCCCTCCCCATTGGACAGGTTACCTATGGCATGCACATTTCCACAACAGCAGGGCGGGCAGGTCGGAATGGGCAATTGGACAGATGCTGGGAAAGGGGATACAGAGGGCTGCAGGCGGCACATGCTGTGGTGCAGCTGGGGCACAGTGCGGACTAGGCAGATGCCTAGATGGCACCTAGGAATGCTGAAACTGAACAGCAGCCAGTCAGCAACTGATGAGGGCCCAACATGCGCACGAGAGTGTGTAGCACAGTATCACAGGGGATAGTACCCAGCAGGTACCCCCAAGGGCACGGAACATAGGCAGGCGGTGATTGGGGGACATGCGGACAGATATGCAGGCACCCCTACTCCAGAACCTGCACCATAGGCAGCCGCCTACCCGCACACAGGATGGCCTGAGACTGCGTACCACCAGCACAAGGGCATGTCAGCATGGTGGCACAGGGGTACTGGAGGTGGAGGGGGGCAGTGGCAGCTGCCCAGAGCAGATCATGGCCTAGCCCTGTGTAGGTGGGTGCAATGCACTGCAACAGACAGGCCCTGCCGGACAAACAGTCATGGTATCATCAGGGAATGCACCATCTCTGTGCCAACACGGTGGTGCAGTGCACACAACCAGTGTGTTTGGAGACAGAAGGTCACAGGTTCAAAGCCCAGCTAGGGCTCCTGCCAACCCAGTCCCCTTATTTTACCCATGAAGAAAACACGGTAGTAAAGACTGAACCATTATTGCTGAGAACATAAGCATGGGTCAAAAACCTCTATTTTACCCTACACAGCACAAACACCATAGAAATGTGCATTACCTACGGCAGAATCCCCCAAATGCAGTCCTGGAGGGCCACAAATCCATCAGGGTTTATGCTGTCTCCAAACTAAGGATGGAGCAGTACTGGTGGTGGAGGTGGCAGCGGCTGGTGCCCACAGCAGACCATGGCCTAGCCCTGTCCAGGTGGTTGCCGTGCACTGCAACAAACAGGCCCTGTCAGATGTACAGTCATGGACTCCCCAGGGAATGCATCATATCTGTGGCAACATAGTGATGCAGTGCACACAGACAGTGTGTGCAAGAACAGAAGGTCACAGGTTCAAAGCCAAGCTGGGGCTCCTGCCAATCCAGTCCACATATTTTTCCCACAACTAAACCGTGATAGTAAGGACAAACCTTTATTGCTGAGAACATACGCATGGTTAATACGCCTATATTTTACCCCACCGAGCACAGACACCATAAACAGGCACATTACCTAGAGCAGAGTCTCCCAAATGCAGTCCTGGAGGGCCCCACACCATTCTGGTTCCATGCTGCCTCTAATAAAGATGCCTGTGCTGCATATCTATGCACCACCCCCATGGTATGCAGATGTAGCTCATGCATATTCATGAGGGACAGCATGAAAACCCGAACAGTGTTTGCCACACCAGGACTGGAGTTGGGAACCTCTGCCGTAAAGCAGCAGCCAACAGGGACAGACACACCCACACCCACAGGCCCCATTGGCCAATGCCTCCTGGAGAGGCAGGACATTGGACCCTGCGTGCATCTCCCAATACTAGCACTTGCATACCTTAGCAATGCCACCCTACACCTGGGTATACGATACACAGCTATCAAACGTTTGCTATGAGTACTGGCAGATAGAAATTCCTACGTTAAGCACAGTTTGCTGATTGAGCTCCATCATAACACTCTTTCTGATGTCTGCGGTGTGTGCTTCAGGTCTGGTCTCTGACAGTGTTTACCACCCTGGGGAGTGACCCCCAACAGTATTGCGTACCATATCCATGCCTGTACTGTGCCCAGGACTGGTGTGGTGGGCAGGGCTGCTAAACTCCTCTATAGTAGCACAATGCTGGCATAGGTGTGGGAGTGTGTGTCTGTCTAGTGTGTGGTGGCTGCAAACACCTTCCACAGCCCACACTGACAGCACTGTTGCCAGTATTGGCCGGCCAATGTGCATAATGAGGAGCAAGGTACCATGGGTATAGCCCAGACAGGGTGGCCTGGCCAGGATGCATCTGAACAGGGCATAGGGCACTGGCTGGGATATTTTAGTGCCCGGCCACCACCTACACAGACAGGGTGACCTCAGTATGTCCTGCTGGGAGATCACTCTCACCCTGACTGTGCAGTGATGACAGCATGGCTAGGCACCCCCATAGTGCTATATAGTATTTCTGTCATGTGATATTCATGGGTTTCCTTTTGGGGCCCAGTCACTGATTTATCTGCTTGTGTATGCTGACATCCCAGTTCTGGGTGCATGCATTTCCACCAGGAACATGCACTATGGACTAGCTAGCAGACTGTTTGCAGCTGGTATGTGTCTTAATGGAGTGCCTTGCAGGGTGCAGCAGCTGAAGGCTTGCTGCAGGAGAATAATGGATAGTGGTGGGGTGCAGCTAAGCATATCCAGGCCTAATGTCTGTCTGCTATTGTGTTATGGATGTGTACAGAGCTGCATTGACTGCCCTGTAGGGTGTCTGTTCCCCAGCAGGACTGGGGTTGATGGTCCCTTCTACTGCCACCATTGCAGGGAGGTAGAATGTGGATCTGTTGATGGGAGACCCTGTTTACCACCCTCAGCCCTGGAGGAGGAGGGTGGTGGTACATAATCCTCCTAGAGGTCCATAGGGGCTACACCTGACTCAGACAGATATATCCAAGGTGTTTCTGCAGAAACTACCTATCTCACACTAACACTGCTTTTGACCTCCAGCATGGCCTATTTCTGCCATGGAAGGTGCTATGGACCTGGTGCCGGGTGCCTCACCGCACCCTCAGGGTGAGCACAGTACCCGCACAATGTGACGGTGTGTAGCTACTCTGTGCCAGTAAAACACACGGTCAGTACCCCCTACCAGGCCGAGGTGCTGTGGGGGTGGACATGGTCAGTTCCCCCTACCAGGCCGAGGTGCTGTGGGGGTGCATACCCCATCTTGTGTTTATCTGTGGACAGCTGATTTGCATGTGCAATGCATCATGGGTACGTGTGTGCTAACCCTATCCTTGTGACCACAGCAGACTGTCTGTGTGGTGACATGCACTCCCTCTGCAGCCAACCAGGGGCTTGCTAGCAGCTGTAGCCCAATGGTTATTTCACTGCCTGTGGAACCAGAAGTCATGGGTTCAAACCCACAGAGGGGTCATTTGATAGGGCTGTCCAAATCATTATTTAGTTTTAATGTACATTATTGCTGCCAGCAAAAACACCCTCAGCATACTGTACCCATAAGGTGCCTCAGAGGGTGCTTTATAGGGCGCCCTATAGGGCGCCTTATGGTTACCGTCCATATAAGGTGCACTATACGTTATCCTGTGAAGCAACTTATAGGGTGCCCTATAGGGGACATTTTAGGGTGCCGTGGCAGACAGTGCATTTTATAATGTGCCCTATGGAGTGCCTTATAGGGTGCCTTATGCGGCACCTTCAATTACGGCACGTGAGGGCGTGTTTGATGGCAGCAATTAAGAAAATACAAATAAAGTGCTGCAGGAAACAATACATACATTGCAAAGCTGATACCTCAGCCAGCCTTACGTATTAGGCACACTGGGGAGCAAACTCATGACCCCTGTATCAGCAGTCAGTGCCTTAACCATTGTGCTACACTGCTGCTCTTCCTTGTATGTCAGCGCACCTACTTCAGATTTCCATGCGTTTAAATGCACAGTGCTGCCATCAAACACAGTGCTATGACCTTGCTGTGCCTCATAGGGCACCCTATATGGCGCCCTATAGGCCGCCCTTTCAGCAACATTGTAGGGTGACGTGGTGGACAGTGCATTTTAAAATGTGCCCTCTGGGGTACCCTATGAGGCGCCTTATGCAGCACCTTATGTTACAATACTTTGAGGGTGTGTTTGCTGCCAGCACTAATTAAAATAAAAATAAAATGCCCCCCACAGCACTATTACCTATAACAGGTAATGCCTCAGCCAGCCTTCTTCATTAGGCACAGTGGGGGATTGAACCCATGACTCCTGCATTATTGGTTAGTGTCTTCACCATTGTACTACACTGCTGCTCCTCTTTGCATGTCAGCGCACCTACTTATGATTTTCATTCCTTAAACTGCACAGTGCTGCCATCAAAAACAGTGCTGTGACTTTGCAGTAACTCATATGGCACCCTCTAAAGCGCCCTATAAGCAACATTCTAGGGTACCTTGGCGGACAGTGCACTTTAAAATGTGCCTTATGGGGCGCCTTATGTTAACACGCTTTGAGAGTGCGTTTGCTAGTAGAGATAATTAAAATAAAATGCCTCCTAAAGCAATCTTCCCCATAATAGGTAATGCCTCAGCCAGCCTTCTTCATTGGGCACAGTGGGGGATTGAACCCATGATCCCTGCACCATTGGTCAGTGTCTTAACCATTGTACTGTGGCTCTGTTCCTGTGCTTGTGCATCAGCGCGCCACTTCTGCTTCCCGCGCAACTTTCTCAGGCACTAATGTGCGGGGTGCACTTGAGCGCCACGCACATTAGCGCATGATTAATCCCGGTTTTGCTTTTTTCAGCCTGAAATGCCCACTCCTTATATGGCATCCGCACACTAGCGCGGCCCGCACATTACCGGGGTTTTAGTAAACATACCCCATAGTATATAATGTCAGATAAAGATAGATCGATAAAATAACAGCAGCAATGGGTGCCAGTCTGTCAACAATGAGCCACATGCCTGCAGACCGAACACAGTTTAGGACAACTATCCAGAGAGTCGCCATGTGTCAACACCGACTTGACGACAATTAACCACAACAACATGGTCCATCTAGTCTGCCCAGTAAGATGGCTAGAATAGTTGTACTTTCTGCTCCATGCAGAACAGCCCTCTCTATGCCCTTGTTTAGGATTGTACCCGGTAATCTGTGCACATCACCCCTTCTATGCTTTTGTTTAGGGTTGTACCCACCACTCCGTACAAGTCATCGCTATTTGTTGAAGTAGAAAAGTTATTTAAGTTAATTTTGCTATAAAGGGATCTATTGTGTCTGTCCCATACCATTTTTCAAAGTTGTTTTAATTATATAGCCTAGGAATATGTTGTTTTCTTTATTCGTGGGGCAACCATCTGACTGAGGGGACCAACTGTTCTCTGACTAGAACTCTGTGGAGGCCCCTCCATTTTGGCTGCAGGGGGAAGGGGGCAGCTTATCTCTCACCTCAGGCAGATTAGCTTCAGCCACCCCTTGTCCAACCCCACTTCATGTGTGAAGGGTGCCCAAACTGTTGGGATAAAGGAGAGGTTTGTGAAGGGCTCCACTGGAATCCATCAGGTGAGGAAAGAGGGGTAGGGACATAGTAATCATTTGCATGGAGCAGCACAAAAGTTATCATTTGCCCTGGCAAAAGCATTGGTAAGTGTTTCAAATAACCAAGTTTTAAATATTTTGAATTGTCACCCACAATACATGACAACGCAGACAATGTAAAAACTCAGGCGTCCGTTCATGTGACATATGTGCTTCCACAACACTCGGCTTCATTATCAAATTCCAGAAGTCCCGAGTGCGAACCTTGCCCAACTGCTCAGTCTCAGAAGTGCTTCAGCTCGCAACATTCTGCACCTCTTAGGCCACATGGCAGCCTCAGTGCACGTAGTCCCATTAGCACTTCTTTACATGCACCGGTTTCAGTGGCATCTGAAGTGCAACTGCAATCAACATATGCAGTCATTTCGATGTTGGTTTCTCTCTCTCGGCTCAACCTTTGCAAGTTTTATTGGTCCCTTTGCTGGTGGACCCTTCCATCTAGCTTTTCCAGAGGATGACCCTTCCTAGATCAGCCACATCAACTCACTTTAACAACAGATGCCTCCCATACTGGCTGGGGGGGCCCATTTCTTGCATCTTACAACTCAAGGACATTGGACCAGCAGAGAGGCTTCTCTGCACATCAACCTACTGAAGCTAACCATGATGTATCTCTGTATTCAGCAAGGGTATGCAGCTACATGCACCTGCCTGCCGTTCCCTCAAAAAACAAAACAAAAAAGAAAACATTAAAAGAAAAGTATGATCTCTTGATAGCAGGAAAACGAAGGAAAGACTATAAAACAAGTGTTAGGAGTGAACTGCCACTACAGTTGGATCAACCATTGCCCATGCTGCCACTAGTGGACAATTGGTTTAACATGTATACTCAGCTCTATCTCTCCTCTCAAGTCATCTCTTGTTCCTCTTCTGACGTCTATCCTGAGTTCTTCTATGTGCCTAGTGCTGCACTAGCCTGCTCTGAGATTGAGGAGAAGCAGAGTGGGACGGTGAGGCAGGAAGGCACATGCAGTGGGTGCTGACACTGGACAGCACCTTTGAGAGTGGCTGCATACCCCTGCTGAATATGGAGAACCCACATTACAGGTAAGGAACTATGCTTTCTCAGTCCATGCACAGAAACCTAAAGGCTGGCTCATCCGAGAAATCTCACCGTGCCGAGCCAACCCCTATGCTGCTGACCAAATCGGCAGCAGCCGTGGCTTGGCACGGCTTGGGTGGCAGAAACACTTGGGCCGGCCCTGTTAGGAACCCATATTCAGCCTCCAGAACTGTGGTGTTAAGGTCTAGTGAGATTTTGCTGCTAGGAAAACCACAGAGAGCCATCCTGTGTTTTCTGTCCTGGGAAAACCAAAAGGATAGGGGACAGGCTGTTACCCGTAACTAAGTGAAGGACTTGGGAAGCAAATGATTTGCTGCCTTTATATGAAATCTGTATAATGCTCCTTCAAAACAGGGATAGAAGCCTCCTGTACCCACCTTTGTAATATGTATCGGTATGTACCGCACAGCTATCTACAATCCTCATGAACAAAGTAGGCCAAGTTGCAACAGCAACTCTGGGACAGCTATAAGGCTAGCACATTAACTACTACTAGGAGTAGCCTAGTGGTTACAGCAGCAACAGCAAAAGCAAAAGCAACAGTAGGAGCCAGGGTTCAAACCCCAGTGATGCTCTTTATCACCACTGTCTTGGGGCCACACAGGCTATAAGCCCCCAAGGAAATACCTACTGTCAACTTGTCTTGACCTATCATGGAAACGAGTGAGCTTAAAATAAGATCGTGGCGAGTCCCTAGGGAGTGAAATGAGAGATAGAGCGCGGGAATACATGCATAGGGGACTTTGTCCGTGCTCCTCCTTTCATCATCCTGAATTGCTGCTGAGGCAGATGCGCAGAAGCTTCGTCCTCTCCAGGCTGAACGCAGCAGGTCCAATATCAGTCACAGTAACCCCGCTGCTGCCACTCTCTTGCCCCAAGCTAAAGCTCCGCCCCCTTTCGGGAGAGGAAGGAAGTGATGACCCCGGGAGCGCTGGATTATGACGTGAGGTGGCGCGAGAGGTAGCTGACGGTTCCCCACCCGGCAGAGTAAGCGCCGAGAGGTCAAGATGGAGGCGCCATGGGAGGAGGAGGAAGTGGAGGGGAAGTAGCACGGGAGACCTGACGCAGGGCGGCTTCTTCCTCATGGCGGCGGCTCCGGTGCGGGTGGCGCAGCGGGTCCGGGCTGTGCTCGACGTGGCTCTCCGGGCCCCCTGCGTTTTCACCATCGACGCCATCTTTAACTCGTACCACGACCCGAGCGTGGGCTGCCTGAGCACGGCTGGCCACATCCTGCTGCGGCTGACGGGTGAGCGGCCCTGCGGCCTCTTGTGTGGCGACGTGCAGGATGGGAGTTCTCGCCGTTGGGTTGAGCTTGCCGGTCTGGCGAGGAGCTTATTTCCTGAAAAGAACCGGAGAGAACTTAAATAGTAGCGGGGCTGGGTAGGCTTCAGAGCTCATCTGTGTGCTTACCTGGGGGATAGTTTCCACACTAGGCCAGTGGAAAGTGTTACGGTTTACAGAGAATTTAGCTTTGTCAGGCGTAGAGGGGCTGCTGGTACTCTGCACTAAACTGAGGGAGAGAAGGAAACTTGCAGGGTCAGCAAGATGCCATACACAGGAAGGAAACTTAAGTTCTGTGCCTTTGGCCGGGATTCTTTAATCATAGTCAAGATAGGTACTCGGTGCCTAGGGATGCAGACTTTTGTCTGTAGATGGTTATTTCTGGGAACTTTTAAAAGACAAAACGGAGAAAATCCTGTGCAAATTTAATCTCGAGCTGGTTGTGTGATCTACGAGGTTCCCATCAGTTTCTATACAGGAAAGCAAAGGAGTGCTTTGAGCCTCACTAGGTCCATCAGCTGTTGTGAAGCAGAGCTGCCAAGTTATTGGAACTACTGGGTAAGGTTCTAATTTATATAGTAGTGTGTTATTTTTAATCTCTGATTCTACCCATTGAAATCAGTTCTGCGGTTTCTGAATGGGGCTGTCAAAAATCCTGAACTGGTCTAAAAATCTCCCTCCTAGAACTGGATAACTTGGCAGCTCTGGTGAAGGTGGGTTTTTTTTTGGGGGGGGGGGGGATTGGAGTTTGTTTTGTTTTGAAAGAGCATAAAGTGTTTACTATGGTCATGGTATGTTTTTGTTTTTCCTGAGAGATCTTGTCAGATGAAAATGAGTTAATTGAGCAATTTAAATACTCCCAGTCAATTAACTACTGGTCAGACCGGCTGGACTAAGTAGTCCTTTTTTCCTTTGGTAGTATGATTTGTAAGACCATGTTACCTATCTTGTTAACTTAAAGTAGATTTTCAGTTAGCTTATGCTATTAAATATGAAAGTTGTAAAGTTAACCAAATTTTATATTATGTGTGTATTTAAACTATGATAGTACTTCACTGATAAAATACCAAAAGAGATTTATAAAAATACATCATCAAATCCATTGCATGCATACATATAAATCATATATAATATAATTATGAATAAAATCATACAACATAATCACAGTTAAAATCATACTAAAATATAATCCCCCTCATTCCTATCCAAGCTCATGACTCATACCTAATACTTTTATGAAGATCTACATTTTCAACAGAACCTCTAACTCATTTCAAAAGGTGTCATATTTTAAAAGCTTACTTAAAAAGGTATAAGAGCAAAAAAAAAAGCCTTACTGAGTCTCAGACCAAGGTCCATCAAGCCCAGTATCCTGTTTCCAACAGCGGCCAATCCAGTTCACAAGTTCCTGGCGGGTTCCCATAAAGGCGCACAGGTTCCGCAGTGCTCATCCTGGGGCAAGCAGTAGATTTCCTGAGTCCTCCTTAATAACAGTTTATGGACCTTCCAAGAACTTGTCCAAGCCTTTTTTAAACCCAGCTACACTAACAGCTTTTACTACATCCTCAGGTAATGAATTCCAGAGTTTGATTACGTGTTGAGCAAAAAAATATTTTCTCTTATTAGTCTTAAATAGATTATATTGTAGCTTCATTAAGTGCTCTCTAGTCATTTTACTTTTTGATGGTGTAAACAACCGATCCACATTCACTCATTTCATTCATTAATTTATAGACCTCTATCATATCTCCCCTCAGCCATCTCTTTTCCAAGTTAAAAGCCCTAACCTTTTAAGCCTTTCCTCATAGGGATATCCTTCCACCTCCTTTACCATTTTGGTGGCTCTTCTCTGTACCTTTTCTAATTCTGCTATATTCTTTTTAAGATATGGTGACCAGAATTGCGCACACTCTTCAAGGTACGGTCGCACCATGGAATGATACAGAAGCGTTTATAATATCCTTGATTTTATTCTCCATTCCTTTTCTTATGGTTCATAGCATTCTATTTGCTTCAATGTATTTTCCATCATAACACCTAAATCTTTTTCCTGAGTGGTGGTTCCTAATGTGGAACCTTGCATCGTGTAATTGTAGTTTGGGTTGTTCTTTCCTAGGTGCATATCTTTGCACTTATCCACATTAAATTTCATCTGCAATTTGAATATCCAGTTTTTGTATTTATCCAAGTCCTCTTGCAATTTTTCACAATTCTCTTGCATCTTAACAACTTTGAATACGCAAGAGGATTGTGAAAAAATGAGGACTTTGGAAAGTAACCAGAAGTAGTCCATTTCCTGACGTGCCTCATTTGGCAAGGAATTCACAACCATGAAGTCTGATGCAAAGTGCATTAAAATTTCACCCTGGCTGGAACTTTTAGCAACAGATGAATACAGACTTCTTGACATGGATGTAAGGTGTTAATAGTTCTGTTGAATAATGAGACTGCCACAAAATAAATACCATAAAAACTAAGCACAAAACCTTGAAACATACTTGAACTGAAAGGGAAATCTCTGGAGATCAAACTGCTGCTCATCACTTCTATAGTGCTGCTAGGCATACGTAGTGCTGTACATATGCAAGAGATTGTAAATTCTGTAGAGCAGGGACTATCTAGTCAAGACAGACAAACAAAGCAAACAAGGGACTAAGGGATTTCAATATAGGGAAGTTATTTAAAAGGGTATTAAACAGGAGAATAAAGCATCTGGATCCAAAAACAGCCTCAAAGGTGGTATTATTTGCCTGAATTTGAATAGGAACAAAGATGGAGCCTAGTGTACCAACTCTGGAAGTTTATTCCAAGCATATGGTGCAGCAAGGTGGAAGAAATGGAGTCAGGAGTTGGCGCTAGAGGAGAAGGTCACAGATAACTGATTTACTTGATGAGTGGCGTTCATGAAGAGGGATCTAGAAAAGAAAACTCACTTAAAATATCATATAGTATAGAGAGATGATGGGTTCAAAACAGGATTCACATGCTACCAAGATTTCTCTTGAAATTAACCATGCATCTGTATTTTGAACCAGAAGGCACACATTGCACTTGCCAATCATTTAATTGCTTTTTTGGGAGCCCATGGAAACAACGTTTTATAGTGGTCAAGCCTAAATTTAACTAGTGCATGTACAACAATAGCAATATCTTTTTGATGCACTAAGGGCCCTTTTTATTAACACTTAGCTCGAGCTATCTGCCGCACATTTCATAGGAATAAAATAGGCCATGCAACAAATAGCTTGAGCTAAGTTTTAGTAAAAGGGACCCCAAGATTTTGTAGACTCCACAAATAGAGTCTAGGAAAACGTGTGCACCAATGAACTTGTTTTTCAAATCAAGAGTCTGAATGAAAAAACACCCAAGCCCTTAACAAGTTGACCATGATCCTATTTTTAGGAATCAAAATATGTTGCCTATTTTATCTACTAACCCACAAGAATACTGATTTAGAAGAATTAAGACAGAATTTTTAAAACTTTTGTAAATCATTTTTCTATTTACTGAACATTTTCAATACAAAATGCACAAACATTGAAACACCAGTTCAGATTCCCCAGTTGCTACTGATCCTCCTGAATGCTAATACAAATTTTCTTCTGCGTTCCTCTTCTCTCTCTCTCCCACCCCTGATCAATCCTATCCCCGACGCTTACTCTTCCCCATCTGCCTTCCCACCTATACAAATACCTAGCATACTCTGACATTACAAAGTGCTGAAAGGCACATAGCCTGCACCTGCACAAGGCATCACATAATCATCTTGCAGTGAGGGCCAATCATATTATAGAGAAAAGCAAACATAATGCAAAGTACGAAAAAGTCAGTCATTCTACATAGAACCTCTTCCGTCACTCCTGGTAGGGATGCCACTCTTCCGCAAATTTATGCACACGGTGATTCTTGTATACCACAATTTCACTCTTATGAAACAGAAACTCCAGACATTGCACAACCCTTAATCTTGTAGGCAGTTCTGACTTTTGCCAGGAAAGTGCAGTCTCCATCCGGGCAGCAACTACACAATAATACATCAGTAATCTCCCAATGGGACCTTCTCGACCTTTCTTACATTCGTTGAACAATGCCTGTTCCGGTTCCAATTTCACCTAAATATGCATAACTTCTGAAAACAACAATTCTACACCCCTCCCCCCAATACTCCCGAGACCCTGGACAATGCCATAACATGCACCCAATCCCTTGTCTCCCCATAACCTCTCCAGCACTTAGGATCATCTCTCCCTGCAGTCGAGCTAGAGTCCAGTACATCCTGTATATCACTTTCATACTATTTTCCAGTAAAGCTGCTCTGAAAGAGACCCGCCAGATCCTTCATAGATTTCCTCCCACTGACGTTCATCTCATTCCCCTGATATCTCCTTCTCCCAACATTGGATATTCTTCCAAGGTGGCTTAGTTGTTGGCAATATTAGGCTGTACAGTTTAGAAAGCAGGCTCCTGGAGCCCATCCCTTTCTCAGACATTTCCTCAAACGGCATTTTTTTGTTTTCCAGATCCTGTTGCACCTCTTTCTGCAACAAAAAGTGTTGAAGCTGTATGGAATAATACTTGTCCCCTGTCTGTAAATCAAACCTCTCCTGTAGGTCTTCAGAACTTGCCCCATAACTTGTCTCAATCTCCTGAGTTCTTTAGACTCTCACACTTGGAATCGTCCATACATCCTATCCGGTGGGAACCCTTCATTCACAATTGGTGTCAGCTTTAAAAAACCTCTTCCAACTCAACAGTTCACGCTTTGCATCTCCTCCATACGGCCATAGTTGTTCTTATTGGATTTCCCAGACCCTCCCCTCTCTTACGACCCACAAATCTCTCTCCCAGTGTCTCTCCCCCTCCCCTCATTCCATATGTACCCATTGCTTTGCTAATCCCCTGCCCTTCCATTCAAATAAGGCCCACAATTGAGCAGCCTCATAATAGATCTGAAAACTAGGAACCCCCCAAACCGTCTAGTGCCTGCTTCTAAAACTTTACATGCCGAGCTACCTGTGATTTAGTTTATTAAAATTTGATATACCGCCCTTCAGGAGCAATTAGGTGGTTTATAATAAAAATGAAATTATTTAAGAAGTCTGAAAAGAGGTTACAAAAATTAAAGAACAGATAACAAACGGTCATACTCGCACATATCAGCTGTCTCTAGGTAGGAAGAAAGCAAGCCTATTGAACTAGCTACTCCAAATTTAAAATTGCCCTCAAAACATATATGGATTCCAGATGAACTGCTGAAGGAAGATTATTCCAAAGATGAGGGGCAGGAAAATAGAATGCAGAATAGCAGGTGACGTTGTGTCTTGATTGCGAAGCTGAGGGGAGAAAAAAGACGATTAGTGTGAATGGAACGGAGCATCTTACATGGAGTGTGTAGAACAGTTAAGGAAGCAAAATATGAGGGAACGCCTGTGTGTAATGCCCTGTGTACCAAAAGAAGCATTTTGTAATGGATCTTGAATTTTTTGGGTAACCAATGGTACTGTATCAGTGGTGAGGTCAAGTGTTAAAATCTTGAGGCCTGCGCGAAGAGCCTAACTGCAGAGTTTTGAATTAATAGTAATCTATTGATCTCATAGTCATGGACACCTGCAAATGCAATGTTAAAATGATCAAAGCCTGTACCTCATGATCAAAGCCTGAAGCTTCTTCAAAAATCCTCTCGGTGGCTCGAGAGGAAGGGATACAAAAAGAAATAGCACCCAAGGCAGATATTCATATTGGCCACTGCTATCCTCCCCACCCAAGTTATATGTAGACCCTTCCATTGTGCTATATCTCTCCTAATCACCTGCATTAAAGGCCCATAACTAAGGTCCTCAGTTTGTCCCAGATCCTTTCCCAAATTTAACCCCAAATACCTAACTGCTTCAGCTACACATTTAAATGAGAAAGCATCCTGCAACCTCTCTTCCAAACTACCCTCCACATTCAACCCCCCACCACTTCAGTTTTCTCCATATTTTAATTTTATTTATTTATTTAACGTCTTTTTTTTTTTATACCGCGCTCTTTAAAATCAGCATGGTTTACAGAAAACAAATTTGTGCAGTGCAGGCAGGACCTACACTGGACTTAACAATGAACAGGGGTTTCTAACAAGGCTAACAGTAACTATGTACAGACAAAACTGGCTTGTACCCAGAAACCCTACTTATACCCTTGTGTTTCTTCCATTAAGATATTAGTGGCGCCCTTATCATAAAAATGACATCATCCGCAGAGTGCCATCTTATGCTCGCCAGTTCCTACTTCAATGTATATATCCCCCCCTCTCCCGGACCTGGGCTGCCAGTGTCTCTGTTACTAAGGCAAAGAGAAGAAGCAACAATGGGCAGCCCTGTCGAGTTCCCCCTCTCCAATTTGAACTCCCCAATTACCTTAATTTCCCCCCCCCATTTACCTTAATTCGCACCTCAGGATGCACATACAGCAGCACCCTGATCCAAACAACGAACCCCTTTCCCACACCCATGTGCTCAAACATCTTAAACATAAAGCTCCACTCTACCCAGTTAAACACTTTCTTGGTGTTAACCGTGACAAGCTGTGTACTTTTCCTATCCTTCTTCACATGCCACATCAAGTTCAGCACCCGTCTAATATCCTCCCCTCGTCTCCCTGGAATAAATTCCATTTGGTTATTAACCAATTTTGGCAACTATTTCTGTATTCTGTTGGCCAATATTTCGGCCAATGGCATCTAGGTTGATGAAGGATATAGGTATATAGGAGCCACAGATAGTAACATCTTTTTCCTGGTTTGGACAGCACCTTTATTCCTGCTATATACATTGAAGTTGGTATGATGCTTACCTCCAACACCTTGTTAAAGCTTAATATTAGGGGTGTCACTTAACCACTCTTGAAACTTTAAATAGAACCTGGCTGTTAAGCCAGGGCTCGACAAAGCCCAGGTGCCCAGGTCTCTTTGGCAACCAGAAATTTATATCTGGTGCCTGGTGTTTGCTCCCCCCCACTCCCCAATTTCAAAACCTAAGCTGCACGGCTAATTTTCTGCCAACCTCAATATGCTCATATAACCCCTCTTCTCAAGTGCTTCACTGGCTCCCCATTCATTTCTTTATCCAGTTCAAGTTTCTGCTGACCTATAAGTGCATACATCCTGCTGCTCCTCACTACCTTTCCTCTCTTATCTCTCCCTACACCCCTCCTCGGGAGCTCTGCACTTCTGGCAAATCCCTTCTATCTGTGCCCTTCTCTTCTACTGCCAACTCCAGACTTCATAGAAACATAGAAATATGACAACAGAAAAAGACCACATGGCCTATCTAGTCTGTCCTTCCATAACAACAACTACAACAGTCCCCTTTTTACCTTTAGAGATCCTCTGTGTTTGTCCCATGTTTTTTTGAATTCAGTTACTGTCCTCATCTCTACCACATCCACTGGGAGACTATTCCACGGATCCACTGCTCTTTCCATAAAGAAATATATCTGCATATCACTCCTGAATCTATCTTCCTTCACCCTCATCCCATGTCCCCTCGTAGCAGAACTTGCTTTCAATTGAAAGAGGCTCTCTCCCTGAACATTTATGCCACAGAGGTATTTAAACATCTCAATCATATCACCTCTATTCTGCCTTTCCTCTAAGGTGTACATATTAAGATCCTTCAGTCTGTCCTCATATGCTTTATAATGAAGGCCACCCTCTGCACAGACTCCATCCTGTTCACATCCTTTTGAAGGTGCGGTCTCCAGAATTGCACACTATACTCCAAATGAGGTCGCACCAAAGACTTATACAGAGGCATTATCACCTCCTTTTTTTCTGCTAGCCATTCCTCTCCGTATGCACCCAAGAATCCTTCTAGCTTTTGCCGTCACCTTTTCTACCTGTTTAGCTACTTTAAGATCATCAGACACAACCACGCCTAGGTCCCGCTCTTCTTTAGTGGACAAAAGTACTTCACCCCCTATACTATATTGCTCCCTTGGATTGCTGCAGCCCAAATGCATGACCTTACATTTTTTAACATTAAATCCCAGCTGCCAAATTCTAGACCATTCTTCAAGCTTAGCTAGATCCCTCCTCATGTTATCTACACCTTCCTGGGTGTCTGCTCTATTGCAAATTTTGGTATCATCCGCAAAGAGGCAAACCTTACCCGACAGCCCTTCCGCTATATCACTAACAAAGATGTTAAAAAGAATTGGACCAAGGACAGATCCCTGGGGCACACCACTGGTAACATCCTTCTCAGAGTGAGCTCCATTTACTTGTACTCTTTATTTCCTCCCACCCAACCAATTTCTTACCCAAGCAGTAACTTTAGGGTCCATCCCTAGGGTGCTCAGTTTGTTTATAAGTCACCTGTGAGGAACAGTGTCAAAGGCTTTACTGAAATCTAAATACACCACATCTAGGGCTCTCCCTCAGTCCAACTCCCTGGTCACCCAGTCCTTCCATCTTGCTGCGTCTTATACCTGGAACAAACAATCTGTGTATCAGGCTTCATCTCTAGCCCTTTTCAAATCCAGGCTGAAAACTCACCTCTTTGAGGCTGCTTTTGGATCCTGATCCGCTTAGCCTTCTATGTGTTTCCTTACTATTCCCCTAGATGTATCCTTGTCCTCGGCTGTTGTGCTGTCTGTCTTGACTAGATTGTAAACTTTGATGAGCAGGGACCATCTTTTATATGTCTGTACAGCGCTGTGTCCACCTTATTAGTAGTAATCGCTGGCAGAAAACCCCTCCTGTTCTGCCTGCGGGGTTCCGATCTCCCGCGGGCAGAACAGGAGGAATCTTTGCTGCAATCAGATGTTAAGATGCAGCAGACAGCCTTGTATAGTGGTACAAGGGGTTCAGAGTTTTCATTAAAAAAAACAAAAAAAGAGACTGGGAGAGAGGAAGAAAAAATGTAAAGGGGCAGGATGGGTGAATGGAAGGCAGGAGGTGGGAGTGCTGGGGGCGGGGAGAATGGGGGTGAGAGTCCGAAAGAAGAACAGAGAGTGGGGAGGGGTTGGAGTGGAAAGGGAAGACTGCAAGGTGGAGGTTAAAAGGATGAATGCATGGAGACAAAAATGACAAACCCACCGCCACATCTCACACACAGACAGGTACACCACCATTGCACCACAGAGACACTTGCTATCTGAAGCTAATACTATTGAATGAGACCAGTGAGAGTGAACCAGAGTGGGGGTACAAGTAGGTCAGAAGCACCAGCTCCTAAGATTTTGGCCTAGTTCCAAAATCTGCACAAAATTTGTCTAGGCCTGTGTTAAGCCATCTAACCCTGGAGTCTTTCCTGCTTTCAGGGGATTTGATAGCTCCCCCCACCTTCACCTCTGACATAACTCGATCTAGCCATTCTGCTTTCTCCTCTGTCAGCTTTGTTTATTGGCATTCCCTTAAAAACTCTTTCCTTTTCACCTCCCCATTCTCCACATCCCTCTTTATATAATTGCGTATAGAAATTCCAAAATAACTTCCTAATACTTTCCGCACGTCTCCTTTTTTGGGTACTACTAATACTTTCCGCATTTCTCCATTTTTGTTGCGGATTCTCAGAACTTGCTGCTGCCAGGCCTTCTCCTTTATGCACCTGGCCAGTAACTTACTTGCTATATTACCATATTCAAAATGTACCTGTCTAACTCTGTCCAGCTCAAAAGCCGTAGCATTTTGCTCTCACCTTCGCTAACTCCACTTACACCCTCCAATTTATGTAACATCCTGGGATCCCCCCATACTAATCATTTGTATAGCGCTACAAGGCTTACGCAGCATTGTATATATAGATGTAAGAGAGAGTCCCTGCTCAGAGCTTACAATCTAATCGAGACAAAACACATAGTGTCACAAGCACAACGCCAAAACCACTAGTCTCTAGTTGTTGAGGGCGTGGTGGTTGATGTATCCTTCCTCTATCAGCTATATTTATGCTTCAAGTAAAGGATTGTAGTTGAGGCAAACCGAGAGTAAGGCTTATGACAGAAAAAGTTTATTTTAAACACAAGAGAACAGATCAGGTTCAAGGTTCCATTTAACAGGATAAATTATAGGCTTTTGCTTAAGGTTCAGCAAACTGGTGGCAAAACAAACAGAACTCAACAATGGCTTTTCAAAGTCCTCTTAAATGTAGAAGCTTGGCCTTTTCACAGATAAGTGTGCCACTTTTCTTATAGTCCTTTGTTAATCATAGCACAAAGAAAACAAGGTTAATTCTCCTATGGGAGTTTATCTTCACTCAGCCTCAATTCTCTGGGCTGCACTTCCAGGTGAATATGAAATGAGCATTCAAAATGTCCTCAGAACTCTTAGCAGGCTTTTCATATAAAACAAGAGCAACAGCCTCAATTCTCTGGGCTCCACTTCCAGGTGAATATGAAATAAGCATTCAAAATGTCCTCAGAACTCTTAGCAGGCTTTCCATATAAAAACAGGAGCAAAGCACAAACTCTTAAAGCAGCCAATTAGCTTTCTTGCTGTTGCAGCGTTCTAACACAGCTGATAATCAGGCATGAAACACAGCTTCCTTTATAAGCTTATGTGACAGTAAATTCCCTTTTCCAAAACACACCAGGAATTTACCTCTTTACTGCTTACACTTTAAGGTTACCTTTGCAAGAGGAACAATTCTTTCAAGGCTGGCTTTTCTTCAACACTTCAGTTCTAAAGCTTGACATAAAGAACAATCCATACACATATCTTCTTCCCCCACCTCTGGCTCTGGTTCTCCCAATTGCATGGGCTCTGACTCACTCACTTGATCAGACTGCTCAGCTGACAATTTCTCTGGTGGTCTGAAAGCTTCTCCAATTCCTGGCTTCCACCCCCGTTGCCAACCTGATTCAGGGAAAACAGCTCTCACAGCTCTAGGTAGCTCAGCCCTTCTACAGGAGTTAGCACCTGCTCTGGCTTCTCCAGCATTCCATCGTCCTTGCTGCTCTGGACTCTGTTCCTCTCCCCATCTGCTTCCTCTGCTGCTCCTTTTGCTTCCTCCGTTGCTCCTCCCCTGCCCATAATCTAACCAGGGTTTATACTCGCTGGGATCCAACCCCACCTCTTTCTCTCTCAGGTGTTTGTAATCTCCCTGCCTTCTGAACTTAGAATAATCAGTACACTTGTTAGAGTAAGGGCTTTGGTCCTCGTGCTTGCAATCTCCCCCTCTTACTCTATCAAGCATTTCCTGAAACCTATTCCAGCTGGGGGTTTTCTGCTTTTGAAACGTGGCTCTGGCCTTCTGACCCTGCACACCTAACAGAGGCCCCTTGATTAAGGGGAATTCCTTATGCTTTTCACCTCCCCCATGCTCTGGATGGCTGACCTTGCCACAATAGCGAAACTGGGGACTAAAGTATGGTAAGATACACATAAGTAGTGGTCAAGAGATTGAGGAGCATCAGGATCCAAAAGCGGCTTCAAAGACGTGGGGTTTTGAGCTTGACACATAGACTCAGGTAGTTTGTTCCAGGCATATGGAACAGGAAGATGGAATGAACTGTCTGGAATTGACCATGGCAGAGAAGAACACAGATAAAAGGGATCTGCCAGAGGAGCAGAGTTCCCGAGAAGGATGTAGAGAGATGAGGAGCCACAGAATGAATGCACTTGTTTGTCAGTAGGAGAAGTTTGAACTGGATGCAGAAACTGATGGGGAGCCAGTGAAGTGACTTGAGAAGAGAGGTTACATGATGCTCCTTCTCCAAATCCTTAAGTTGTCAACACAGATCCTCCTCCTGTGCCCTCCTCATCCTCTTCAACCCAGATGCCAAGCATACAGAATGGCCTCTTACAACTGCCTTTAAACCGTCCCTCATTGTCCCAATGGACACCCCCCTCCCATATTAAACCTGAAGTATTTCTCCATTACACCCTTTATCTACTGGCAAATGTCCTCTTCCTCCAAGATGGAATTATCCGACCGCCAAAACCTGACACTCCTGTCGTCCTCTCCCAATTCAAGTTTCACTCACTGATGCATGGTCTGCTGTATGTCTACCCCTCCTATCTCAGTGGCAAATCTCCCATCCACCTATATCATGTCCAAGTGACTGTAAGAGTTGGGTGGCTTTGAATAAAAAGTGTATTTCCTCAAAAAGGGGGCTGTAAGAGTCATGCATCCACCAACCCAGCAGAAGCCATCACTTTACCTAATTGCCTTCTATTCCCCTCCCAATACCCTGCCCCCTGGCTTATTAGTAAGATTAAAATCCCCTCCCATCAAAACAGGGATATCATGAAAGTCCCCCAGTTTGTCCAAGAAGAGGCCCCCTGCTTCTCATTTGATGCATATAGGCACACTACCAACATCTCCACGCCTCCCAGAACAGCCTGGAGGAGGAGATACAACCCCCTTTATCCCTAACTATTTTCTTTACTTCAACACTTTAAATCTCCCTATTATAATACCCCCACACCCTTTTTTTGGAGCCCCCTTATTAGAAGCAAGAAACACATGAGGGAAATACCCAAATATCAAGTATTTTCTCTTGGTTGACTTCCAAATGTGTTTCCTGCATGAACAAAATGTCCACTTTCCCTTTTTCAAAAGCCTATGTTTTTTGCCAGGAGTTTAAACCCTTTACATTAATGTGGCAAACACCCACTTCCCCTCCCCACACCAGATATTAGCCTTCACCCTCATCCCTTCTCCCCCACCTTCCCATCCCCTTTCCACTGCCTCTACCCCCGAGGCCATATCCATATGAGTAGTACCCCACTGTGCCTGACCCCCCCCCCTCACTACCGTCCCCTACCCCCTTACACACTCTCCTCTAACATTCCCACATATACCATGCACGCACATTCCTCCATATATCAACTGGTACATTCACAACAGTCCTATACCCACTCCCATGCGCACTCTACACACCAGAAAGTTTCTTATATAGTCCTTCAATCCCACTGAGCACACTACACTTCAGTCCTGCCAAGCCCATATTAGTAAACTACACCTTGGAAACTATCAACAACTGGAGAATAAACTTCTCTGTGCTATCATCTGCTGCATTCCAGCGTTATTACTCTTGCACTGTCCCCGACATTAATCAAGACCCCGTCACCAGCGTTTCGCAGCAGCTTCTTCAGGGTACATTTAAAACAGTGTTTCATATATTCAAAACAGTGTTTGCCCTATACTGCACATTTTAGTATATAGTAGAGACCAGTGTTCACCATGCTCTGGCTCCTGACACCTTACAGCGACGAAAGGCATTGGGGAGTATAACAACCAAACTGAGACAAGAACAAATTTGGTACAGATGGCTGTACCTCTTTGGCTCTGCATTCACAAAGGAGGGGTGTACGTGGAGGATCTGGGATGTTAAGGAGGCCGCGGGGGCCTTGCAGCAGGCAGGCACTATGATGGACGGTGTTCAGCTCTCCAAGCAGAAGATGACAGGAAATGGAAAGCATGTTAGGTGGATAACACTCTCCAAGGAGGTGGCGAAGAAGAGAGGAATGGAGAAGGACGTGACTACCTGAAACCTCTCAGATGTTGTACTGGTGGACCTTTTTTGTAATGGTCACATTGTTATGCTTTAATTGAATTGAAGAAATGAAAAAGAAAATTATACTAATTTTTATATAAGGAGTTTTTCTGGATCATTGCTGCAATTGAGCTATGGGTCTAGGGCTAAGATAATTCATGCCTATAACCAGCGCTATCATGGTCCGAGATCCTTTTCTCCTTATTAGAAATGTACCATATGATGTCTATTTAAAATGGAGTGAGATTTTCTGTGGATGTTCATACTATTTTTTAGCTTTGTGAATGGTCGGGTTTTTTGGAAGTCTGCATAGATAGCAATCATGGTATGCTTGCCAGTCATACTTGCCCAAGGACCGCATCTGTGCTGCCATTAGCTCTTTCAATCCAAAATCATGCATACAGATGATGATAATGTCTCTAGGCTCGGTGTGCTGTGTTCATTCTTATGTCCATTGGGACCTCCATGCTCCCACTGCAACTTTGCACATCTCTGCATATGGCAGTTGCAACTTTCTTGCAGTCCAGAAATACCAGTGCTTCCGGGACCCCCTGGATTCTTAAATTATTTCTACGCAATCTCTATTCTCGAGATTCCCGCGTTTGAGGTGCAGAGCCTCTTTGACTTCCTTCCATGCATCAAACTTATTTTCCATGTCCTCCACCGCTATACGTGGCTGCTCAGTATGGTCTTCATGCTGCATTATGTGCTAGCCAGTCTCTGCCATCTCTTCTTTGATTTCTGCCACCAGGCCCCCCAGCTCCATGCGCACTGCAGCAACTTCTTTGAGCTCAAGAAACCAGCTTTCCAACTCTGCTCTAGTCAACTGGACCACCGTCAGTCCTCTGGACATCATTTTTCCTCCCACCGGTTCTTGTCCTCATTTGAGCCCCATGTACTGCCGGCAGCCATTTTGCGTTCTCCTTGCTGCTCTTGCCTGCCCCCACATATGCAAACTCTTAAGTCTGCCATTTTCCTTTGGGTAGTCATAATGCCACCTCCCACAGTTGCCCAGTCCCTTTTGCCACACTCTCGAGCGCTGCTTTCACCTCAGGGTGTAAGAGTTTTGTCACTTTTTGAGCGGTTTTCGCCAAAGCTCTTAGCTCACAGCTTACACCACCATCAGGCTCTGACATCACTTCCTCCGTAAACCATTTCACCAAAATCACCAAACACTGTTTCAAACTATACAAGGCTAATTTATGATCTGGGCCTATCTGAACAACTGACTGGATGTCATCTGTAAATAGATAACATTGATTACAAAAAGACTCTGCCCCCCCCCCCCCTCCTTGGCCAAGAGGCTCAAACGATGTTAAAAAGCAAGGGAGTCAACACTGAAGCCAGTGACTGTTCACACTTCATAGGGATGGTGAAAGGATTGTTACCATTTCATGCAACAAGTTAGGTCTGTCAGCTAGATATTTGTTAACTTGAGGAATGTTACCTGTAAGGGCCGTGTTATCCATAATAAGTTAACCAGATTCATTAACACTGAATTTTCATTCCATACAACTTATGCACTTAACTGTAAAATTAACCACAGGAACTGAATATTGGCCCCTATATTCTATGCTGTTAAAACACCTTTGGCTAAAATTGCTGTTTTCAAGCAACATTACTGCCCTCCTTTTTTTTTTTTTTTTTTTCCCTCTTGTATTCAGACATGAGGTATCAGGGTGGTAGTTGTATGTGTTTAAAATAACCAGCACAGCATCCTGATTTATGTAGATCAAAAGTATAACACCCAGTCTTCAAGTACTTCCTTGCCTAGGGTTTCACAGATCTGGCCTGGTGGCTTTATAGCAGTTCAGATCTTTAGTTAACAAGCATGAGATAAATTTGTATGCACTGGATTTTCAGTGCACATAAACTTATCTCATACACATTTGTTATGGATGTCCTGAAAACCTTAGTAACTCTGGGGTTGCCAGTGCAAGTTTGGAAAGCTCTTACCTGTCTTGTTGGATTTTCAGGACAGCCACAGTGATTATGGGAGATTTGCCTGTACTGCCATTGTTGTAGAAAACATCTCATGCATATTCCTTGTGGATATCAGGAAATCTGACTGGCTAGGAGGTGCGGTGAACATGGTTGAAAACTCCTGATGGTGATCCATATTAATGGGGCACTGCTATGAGTTTTCTAAAATTAAAATCATGCATTTCTCTGTTTGAAATGACAGAATCAGTCATAGTCTTAATACACTATTTATTTAATTTGCTGAAATTGCCTATTTGTTTTTTATCTTGGAAGTGACACTTCAGCTGCTGCCCTCTGTCATGGAGGCTACCAGTAATTCCCTTATGCCTCGCTCCTTTGGGTGTGGCGGTGGTGTTGGCTTTCTACTCTCCCATTCCTGCCAATGGGTCATTCATATCAAGTGGACCAGGGGTCCACGCTTGACCTTTTCCAACTTGAATACAATTTTGTGTTGATGTTCTCTAGGGTCTCAAACCAGACAATGCAAAATATCTTGGCTGGATCACAATTAGTTGGAGAGCTAGAGGCAGCTGAATAGAAGTCCCCTTCGAAGTACTGCAGTCCATGCAAAATAAAATGGCCACTTTATCCAGGCACTGCAGCCCAACCAAACCTTTTAGGAGCCTGAAAATTTGTGGATTAGTACACAGCTTTGTGCTAACCTCATGTGCAAATTTTGGGACCTAACACAAGCTTGTCCCCCCTTTTTTATGGGTCAGCAAAGTATGTGAAAGATCAAAAGAAATATGGCCTACTTTGACTCCTCATTGCTCCTAACTAGTACTTCAATTCAGGTCAGAACTGCACATCTAGGATTTGCCATAAGAGGTTTTGCAGCCATCTGGAAGCAAAGATATAATTACATAAAGGCATGACATCACGCGATAGCGGAGAGACTGAATGAATTCTTTGCTTCGGTCTTTACTGAGGAAGATGTAGGGATGTTACCCATGACTGAAGTGGTATTTAAAGGTGTGGAAAAATTGAAGTTGATATTGATACATCAGGAAGATGTATTACAACTATTTGATAAACTGAAGAGTAGCAACTCACCTGGACCGGATGATATACATCCAAGGGTGTTGAAAGAACTGAAATATGAGATTGCAGGCCTGCTATTAGTAATCTGTGAACTATCATTAAAATCATCTGTAATACCTGAAGATTGGAGGATGGCGAATGTAACGCCAGCTTTTAAAAAAGGTTCCAAGGGTGATCCAGGAAGCTACAGACTGTTGAGCCTGACGTCAGTACCGGGAAAAATGGTAGAAACCATCATAAAGAACAAAATTGCTGAACATGTAGATAGTCATGGCTTAATGGGATACAGCCAACATGGCTTTAGACAAGGAAGATCTTGTCTTACTAATCTGTTATGTTTTTTTTGAAGGTGTGAATAAACAGATACACTATATCAACCGACTCACTTTTGTCTATTTGGACTTTCAGAAAGCCTTTGACAAGGTCTCTCATCAGAGACTTTTAGCAAAACTAAAGAGTCATGGAATAGGAGGCAGTGTACTATTGTGGATCAGGAACTGGTTAAAAGATAGCAGAGGGTAGGGCTAAATGGCCAATTTTCCCAATGGAGAAAGGTGAATAGTGTGTACCCCAGGGATCTATGCTGGATCCGCTGCTTTCTGACATATTCATAAATGTCCTGGAAAAGGGAATAACAAGTGAGGTTATCAAATTTGCAGGTGACACAAAACTATTTAAAGTTGTTAAAACCCATGAGGATTGTGGAAAATTGTAAGAGGATCTTGATAAATTGGAAGACTGGGCATCAAAATGGCAGATGAAATTTAATGTGGACAAGTGCAAAGTTATGCACCTAGGGAAGAACAACCCAAACTATGGTTACACGATGCAAGGTTCCACATTAGGAACCACCACTCAGGAAAAAGATTTAGGCGTCATTGTGGATAACACATTAAAACTCTCGGTCCAGTGTGCAGCGGCAGCCAAGAGAGCAAATAGAATGCTAGGTATCATAAGGAAAGGAATGGAAAATTAAAACAAAGGATATTATAATGCCTCTATATCGTTCCATGGTGAGACCGCACTTTGAATATTGTGTGCAATTCTGGTCACTGTATCTTAAAAAGGATATAGCGTTATTAGAAAAGGTTCAGAGAAGAGCCACTAAAATGGTAAAAGGGATGGAAGGATACCCCTATGAAGAAAGGCTAAAAAGGTTAGGGCTCTTTAACCTGGAAAAGAGGTGGCTGAGGGGAGATATGATAGAAGTCTATAAATTAATGTACGGAGTGGAACGGGTAAACATAGATCGATTGTTTGCATTATCAGAATATAGAAAGACTAGGGGACATGCAATGAAGCTACAGGGTAAACTATTTAAGACTAATAAGAGAAAATATTTTTTCACTCAATGTGTAATCAAACTCTGGAATTAGTTACCGGAGGATGTAGTAAAGGGTGTTAGTGTAGCTGTGTTTAGAAAAGGTTTGGACAAGTTCCCGGAGGAAAGATCCATAAACCATTATTAAAAAGGGACCCAGGATATCGATGCTTGACCCAATACAAGCATTGTGGAACCTGTGTCTTTTGGGGAAACTGCTAGGTACATATGACCTAGATTGGCCACTGTTGGATACAGGATACTGGGCTTGATGGACCTTGGTCTGACCCAGTATGGCATATCTTATGTTCTTAGTATCATAAGCTAAAAGCTTGGATAATAAGCTTAGCTGCAGTGTAAAATTTGACATCTCTAGCTCATTTTACATGTTAAACAATAGGGTGCCAAAGATGGTTCTTTTTAACATAGTGCATCTCCATGTACTAATGCTGCATCTCTTTGGGTCCTTGATTCTGACCAAAAGAAATCTGGGTCCAAGATGAGACAGGGTGACTTGTGTAGCACAAAACGCTCTTTCAAATGACATAAAAAATATATTTAAAAACTACACAGAGATAATTGCACCCAAACTATGCTGGAAATTTACATAGAACATGTCTTTATACCTTTGCTTCCAGTTGGCTGCAAAACCTCTTATGGCAAATCCTAGATGTATTCCTTGGGCTATGACTACTGGTCCAGTTATGATCTGAATTGAGGTACAGGTCAGGAGCAGTGAGTAGTCAATGTAGGCCATATATTTCTTTTGTTACAATTTTTTGCATAAAAAAGAGGCAAGATCATGTTAGGTTCCATACTTTGAACAGGAATGGTTGGTACTTAAACCACAAAATTTCAGGCCCCTAAAAGGTTTTGTTGGGTTGCAGTGCTTGGACAAAGTGGCTGTTTTGTGTTGCGTGGACTGCAGTACTCAAAAGGTTGCCTCTAGCTCTCAAACCAATAAAGATCCTGCTGACAAATTTTGCATGGTTTGGTCTGAGACCCTGGTGAACATCCACACAAAACTTTATTCCATTTGGAGGAGGTCGAGCGTGGACAATTTTCAAAATTGATCCACTTGACATGGAATGACCCCAATTTCAACCACTCCTGCCTCAGTCTCATACCTTTCCTTCCTTTAAAGTCCAATTCATCTGCCTCTTTACTCCACTACCTTTTCCAGATAGCTGATTTATCAACCCCCTGATCAGTCCACCTCTGCCTTTTTCACTGTCTTTGACTTGTGACTCCCTTTTTCTGGATGCATTTTCCCCCTCACTTATTTTTGGCGATTTTAACATTCATGTTGATAGCTCCTCTGACCTTCATGCCTTAAAGCTCCTTTCCCTTACCACCTCATTCAGTCTCCAGCTATGCTCTACTGCCCTTACTCACCAGCTAGGCTACTGCCTTGACATTGTCGTCTTCTCTAACTGCTTGCCCTCAGATTTATGCACCTCAGTTTTTCCCTTATCTGGCCATCACCTGCTAAGCATCACCCCCCCCCCCCCCCACCTCACTCTCGCCCAATCTCCTCCAACATCTTTAGGAATCTTTGAGCTATCGACCCATCAGTTCACTGCTGTCTCACCACCTCTTTCCTGCACTGTTATTATCTAAGTTTGTTGTTGATGCCATATCTTCCTGTAACACTGTATTCTCCTTTGCTCTGCATGCTCTTGATTCTCCCACTTTACGTTCTGTGAGGCATATACTGTACCTCAGCCTTGGCTGTCCTCAACCTTCTTCCAGCATTCCTGTGCCTGCTCAGCTGAGCACCTTTGTCTCAAATCCAACATCCTTAAAGATTTCTTAAATTTGAAATTCATGCTAACCTCTTTCCAGTTTGCCATAGCACTTTCCAAGTAAGAATACTTTGTCCATCTGAGTAACTCACTTGCCTCTGACCCTCTGCGCCACTTTACAACTCTTAATTCTCTCCTCAAAGTGCCTCCGTCTCCGACCCCCCCCCCCCCTTCCCTTTCTGCCCAGACTTTGACTGACTACTTCCTGATAAAGTCCACAAGATTATTCTTGAGTTCCCTCCTGGGTCATCACCATCCCCCATTGCTTCTCTTCATTTCCTAATCCTTCCCAACCTCTGTTGCCCCTTTTCTCCTTTTCGAAGATCACTGAGGAAGAAACCACACATCTTCTCTCCTCCTCTAAACTTACTTACCTGCTTCTCTGATCCAGCATCACCCATCCATCTCCTCCACTGTTGTCCCTCATATCCTCAACCTATCGCTTTCTACCGTGACTGTTCTGCAGTCTTCAAGCATGCTGTGGTTACTCCTCTCCTTAAGAAACCATCCCTTGATATCCTACCTGTTCTTCTAATTATCGGACCTTCTCTATCCTCCCCCATTATTTCTCAACTACTCGACTGTGCAGTCCACCATCACCATTTTGACTTTCTCTCCTCTTAGTCCCTTCCGGATCCACTGCAATCTGGATTTTTCCCTCTACATTGTACTGAGATGACTCTTGCTAAAGTCTCAAATGACTTGTTCCTCACCAGATCTAAGGGCCTTTACTCAACTATCATTCTTCTTGACCTTTTTGCAGCTTTTGAGACTGTTGATCACCGCCACCTCCTCAATACCCTGTCCTTGCTTAGATTAAGAGTTCAATCCTGTCCTGGTTTTCTTCCTATATCTCATACTGCGCTTTTAGTGTTTGTTTTGGTGGATCATCCTCTGCTTCTATCCTGCTTTCAGCTGGTGTACTCCAAGATTCTGTCTTAGGACCCCCTTCTTTTCTCTTTCTCTCTTCACTCAGTCCCTTGGTGCACCCATCTCCTCCCTTGATTTTCAGTATCATCCTCTACATGACTCTCAGATCTACTTCTCAGCAGCTGAAATCTCTCTGGGAATCCAGGCCCGGATCTATGCTTGCTTATCTTATTTATTTATTTATTTAACTGTATTTATATCCCGCTTTTCGCCGGGTCAAAGCGGTGGGACATATAACAGGTGGGGGGGGGGATCAATAGTCGGGGGGGGGGGCCCATCACCGGGGGCTCAACATTGATGATTTTGGGATGAACATAGAGACTGACAGGATAGCAGAGTTTACTGGTCTGGAGTTCTTGAAGAGAAATAGGGGGGATTCCTATTCAGAGATGTTCTTGGAATAGGACGGTTTTTAGCTGCTTTTTGAATGATGGGAGATCACCGTTGTCCCTGATGTGGTTTGGTAGAGAGTTCCAGAGGGATGGGACATAGAGTTCAAAGGCTCTGTTGCAGGTCCGTTGTGTTGCCTTGGTTCTTTTGTGGGGGACGGCAATGGAGCTGTTGGAGGATTGTCTGGTGGTTCTGCTGTGGGTTGGGAGAGGCAGTAGGGTGCGGAGTGGGGTGCCTTGTGTTTGGTGGATGGTTTTGTGGGTGAGTAGAAGAGCTTTGTACTTGATCTTCTGACCTTAGTGCCTGGATATCTCACTGCCATCTAAAATTGAGTATGGTCAAAACTGAGCTCCTTATCCTCCTCTCTCTATTTCTGTGGATCCTTTCTCTATTTCTGTGGTTAACGCTCTACTCCTTCTTGTTTCCTCAGCTCACAACTTTGGGCTCATCTTTGACTCCACCCTCGCCTCCTCCACACACATCCAATAAATAGCTAAAACCTGTCACTTCTTTCTCTTTAACATTAGCAAAATGTCTCTTCCTTTTTGAACACACTACTAAGATCCTTATCCATTCTCTAGTCAGCTTCCGTCAAAACTATTGCAACCTCCTCTTTGCTGGTTTTCTTCTGAATCATTTCCCCACTTTAACTTGTTCAAAACTCAGCTGCATGGCTAATCTTCAGCCAACATTGCTATGCTCATGTCACCCATCTTCTCAAGTCACTTCATTGGCTCCCTATGCATTATCACATCCAGTTTCAAACTTCTACTACTGACCTTTATAAGTGCCTTCATTTGGCTGCTCTGAGCTATCTTTCCTCTTATCTCTCCCTTCACCCCTCCTCAAGAACTCCCGCTCTTCTGGCAGATCCCTTCTATCTGTGCTTTTTTTCTTCCACTGCCAAACTCCAGACTTCAGTCTTTCTACCTTGCTGCTCCTTATGCCTGGAACAAACTACTTGAGCCTGTACATCAGGCTCCATCTGTGGCCTTGTTCAAATCCAGGCTAAAAACACACTTCTTTGAGACTGCTTTTGGATCCCGATCCCCTTAGTCTCCTGTTCACCTCCTATGTTTCGTTACCATTCCCCTAGATATATTCTTGTCTCCGTTTTGTTGTGTTGTCTGTCTTGACTAGACTGTAAGCTCTTATGAGCAGGGACTTTCTCTTACATGTCTCTAATGTACAATGCTACAAGGTGTACGCAGTGCAAGTAAGTAGTAGTAGAAATCTCACTCACATTGTTGTCATTCCTGTGTTTGCTGAATTTATTTATTTAATTTGTTTAACCGCTATGATCATTTCAATCATAGCGGTTTACATTGTAACTTAAACTTAGTAATGTACATTAAACAGGGATATTGATAACTTGGATTTTTCTAAGGCAATGGAGGGTTAAGTGACTTGCCCAGGAATTGGTGGTTGGCAACTGCCATCCTAGAGAATCACAATTTATTCTAATGTAAATTGTGTTATATCTATTCTCTATCATATTCTGTTGACTATTAACATATTTTCCCAATCCTTTTCTTGGTGAACAACTAAGTGGTGTTCAATATACTGTATTTGTTTTTTTTTTTGCACTCTTCACATACTCCTTTTCAACCCAGTCTTACAAACCTCTCATTGATTCCTCTAAAAGAAGAATGTGCAATTTCATGTATAGCATTATCTAAGTCATGTGAAAGGAAGAATGCTACTTCACAGATTTGGTCAGAGGTAGGTGATTTCAGTCCTGAGGGTCAGCAGATGTTTTCAAAATAAGCAAAATCAATCAAGTGCTTTACACAAATATAGCTTAGGTCAGGCTCGACAAGTCAACAGAATATGATATAGATATAACACAGTTTAGAGTAGAACAGTGGGAGGAGAGCCATGTGGATACAGTTATTGATAACAGTAAGACTGGGTGAAAGCAGGTCTGTGAAAGCTACTAATAGAATGCTTTTTTTTGGGGGGGGGAACTATTGTACAATTCCAAAACTGTTGGCAATTGTGGGGGTTGTAAGTTGTATCTCATTTGGAGCTGTCGGAGCACTTTTCAGTATAGTTTCTTGCTGTAATAATCGTTTCTCTTTTTGCAATAAATTGTGGAGGATTGCATTTTCTTTTAAACTGATACTTATGTTCACCTCCTGTGTAACTTGTTTTAGCTCAGTGCCACAGAATCTGCATTTGTCAGTTTTACTGTGCTTGTCTATATTGGCTATGAGCCATCTTGACCATAGTCCACTGCCCTGTGTGCTGTTATCGGTCTCTCATCTTTAGATTAAAGTTAACCTTTTCTCAACTATTTTATATCAGGTTTTGATCTATTTGTGGCTTCTGAAGTAATGCAGGTTTAACACAGAGGATTTGCACAGTCATGCTGAAAGGAAACAGCATGTGAATGAACTGCACACAAAAAGTCTGCACTAAACCAGAAGAGCAAGCCAGGCACATCTTTATCTTTGTCATTTGATATACCGCCCTAGGTAGCAAGGCATTGGAGCGGTTTACAAAAATCTAAATTTAAAAATAAGGGAAAGGAAAAGAACGCCAATCATATATAGGACAGAAAAGAAAGAGAATGAAGAAGAGAGCAATGGGCAGACGGGGAGGAAAGGAGAACTTAGACTAAGGGAATGAGCTAAGGGGGAGACCCCTCAGGGGAAGGGGGAGGGAAGGTCATAAGCCAACTGAAACAGGTGTGTTTTGAACTGAGATTTGAACTGTAGAAAGGAGGTCTCTGCACGTAGTGAGGCAGGTAGGGAATTCCATAAGGCAGGAGCAAGGAAAAAGAAAGCGGAATGATGCGTTTGTTCCAAATGCGCATGGGAAACTGAGGGGAGGGCCAAGCGGTGAGCGTGGAGGAATCTGAGGAGATGGGTGAGTGAAAATGAATGTCAGCCAAATATCACGGTATGACCGTGTGGATTGCCTGGTGAGCGGATATGAGAATTTTGTAATTTATGCAAAATTTTATGGGAGGCCAGTGAAGTCGGATCAGGGTGGGAGTGATGTGTTCACTGTGCAAGGTGTAAGTGATAATCTGGGCTGCTGTGGTTTTGGAGAAGTTGCAGTCGACGAAGTTGGTAGTTGGGAAGACCGGCAAGAGCACTGTTGCAATAATCTATTCTAGAAATTACTAGTGATAGGAGGGTAATAAGGGAGTGTTGATCGAGAGAAGAACGAAGAGCACGGATCCGACAGAGGAAGAAGAGACTGTTGGACAAGGGAGGAAATGTGGCTGTGAAATGACAGAGAGGAATCTAGAATGACCCCAAGATAGCGGAGGGAGTAAACAAGGGGGACTGGGGAGTTGGACAGAGAAGGGGCTATTGTGGGTCATGGGATATTGAAGGTGAGCCATATTGCGGAACATTTGGAGGGATTGAGAGAGAGATAATTGGAATGAAGCCAGTCAGAGACAGAGGATAAACAAGCATTTAAGGGGGGTTATATCCAGGGAGTGAGCATTTGTGTGAAAGAGGAGGAGGATATTGTTTGCATAAAAGTAGGCAGAGATACCAAGTTGCTGGGTTAGTAGTGCAGGGGGAGTGCTAAGAAAACGTTGAAGAGGAGGGGGGCCAGAACTGAGCCCTGGGGAACGCCACAGGTTAGTGGGATAGGGGGGGGATGAGGCAGAACCACAAAGCACTGAGAAGGAACGTGAGGACAGGAAAGACTGAAACCAATGAAGGGTTGTGTCCCGAAGTCCACAGTCAGAGAGACGAGAAAGTAGGAGAGTGATCTACCAAGTCAAAGGCTGTGGAGAGATCCAAGGAAATTTCAAGAGAGATGTTGCCTTGTTCATGAGCAGTGTGTGTTTTGCTGAGAGGGAAAGAAAGATAGTGTCTGTGCTATGGCCAGTGCGGAAACCAGATTGGCGTGGATGCAAGAAGTGAATGGAATCCAAGTGTGAAGAGAGTTGAGAGAAGTCTAGTTTCTCAAGGACCTTGGAAAGGAAGGGACGATTAGAAATTGGATGCCAGTTAGCCAGTGTGTCTAGGGCAGGTGAAGGCTTTTTAAGGATAGGACTGACAAAGGGTGTGCTTCCATAGAGAGCATGTGCTGGAATGTTGACTGTTGTAGAGGTTGATATGGAAGGACAGACTAGATAGGCCATCTGGTCTTTTTCTGTGGTTATGTTTCTCTGTTGTTGTTCTGCTCGAATAATATTGATGTCTTTGAATACAGATTTTTATTCCGAACAGAATGATAGCTCTTATGCACCACATAGTATTCCAGCATGCTTCTCCAGGCATGTGTTTTCAGTTCTTGCTTGCTTATTCACTTCAGCAAAGTACAGTAAAAGCTGCGGGGGTTGTCTGCTCATGAAACAGGCATAAATTCCTCCTTAGCACTGACTGCAGATCCCTTAGCTCAGCCTTCTGCTCTTCTGCACACTTCTCTGCATCTGGGCAGCATAGCTAATTGCTTCATTATCATCTATTTTGAATGTTAGTTTGTTTTTAAATGTCCTGTGTACTGCCATTAGCACAGGTATCTGCGCAGTGATAAGGCTCATGGCAAATCCCTTCTTGTATTCTGTGCCCATGCTACCACAAAAATTGTGCTGATGCATCAGCCACTTAGATAGTGAGCCCTCCAAGGACAGTAAAATACCTATTGTAGCCGAATATAACTCGCCTTGAATGTTTGAGAAAAGGCATAAGCTAAATCCAATTCCCTTTCTTTCACTATTACTGCTATTAATTTCTGTACTGCTACTAGACATACACAGCACTGTACACACATATGTAAGATAGTCCCAGCATAACAGAGCTCACAATCTATTCAAGACAGACAAATAAAATAAACAAGTACTAGGGGATTACATTTAAGTTAATGATTAAAACATAGATGGTATTAATCAGGAAAATAAGGCGTCAGAATCCAAAAGCAACCTTGAAAAGATGGATCTTTTAGCCTGGTTTTGAATAGGACTAGAGATGAACTCTGTGTACTGACTTAGGACGTCTCTTCCAGGCATATGGTGGAGGAGAAGGTCACAGATGAAAGTGATTTACCTGCTGAGGGTGTAGGAACAGAAGAGAAGTAATTAGGCATTCCATAGCATTCCTCCAGTGCAGTCCAGGAACTTGCCAGTTGTACCCCTCCATCAGCCCTTGAGGACTGAGCATGTCAGAGTCTTGATGTCACTGTACAAGAGCTCCCTCTTAAGTTCTAGATTCCAGTATACTTGGTCCTCAGCAGCTGAGGAGCACCTCTTGTGTAGTGGACTCCACAGAAGGGCTTGATTGCCTTAAAAGTAAATTATCTAATATATGGAAAAGAGAAAGCAGTGTATAAAAAGGCTGGGTTTCACCCCAGAGACGTTTGGAAGCTTCAAAGTAATTGTCTTGTTCCTTCCCAGCAGGAGATGCTATGGGCAGTGGAGACAGCCCTTTTGGGGTGTGGAGGGGGTTTTACCTCACCTCCCAGCCCGTCATGAAGAAACCCCAATGAAGCCACACAGGCCCAGGTGGATCTGGTTCTGATAGGATGTCAGTTGCAGAGGTTTTACTCCACCTGGGCCAGTATCACGACTGACCAATGGGTGTTGGAGATTATTAGGGAGGGCTACACTTTGGAGTGCACCTGTCCCCTCACAGAAACCTTTGTCCATTCTCCTTGCCAAGCTCCAGCAAAGGCAGAGGTGGTTTGTGCCACCCTCCTCTTTGTACTGGCCCTAGAGGCGGTAGTGCCAGTGCTGCCAGATCAGTGCGGGTCAGGTCAATAGTCCATCTACTTTGTAGTACCGAAAAAAGAAGGGTCCTTCCAGCCTATTCTGGATCTCAAACAGATCAATTGGGAACTGAGAGTCCCTTACTTTTGCATGGAGACCCTGCACACTGTCATTATGGCAGTAAGACAGGGAGAGTTCTTGTCGGCATTGGATCTCACTGAAGCATATCTCCATTTGCCCAGAGCATCAGTTCCGAGCATTGCCCTTCGGGTTAGCCACGGCTCCATGCATGTTTACAAAGATCATGGTGGTAGTGGTGGCGGCACTGCGGATAAAGGGTGTACCAGTTCACACGTACCTGGACGACTGGCTTATACGGGCAAATTCCAGAGAGGAGGCAGTGTCGGCCACTCAATGAGTGTTGTACTTTCTTTAGAGCTTAAGTTGGGGGGGGGGGGATCAACCTAGACAAGAGTCAGCTGTGACCCATTCAATAGATCATGTATTTAGGAACACAGTTCGATATGGAAGCCAGGTGGGTTTCTCTCCCGGCAGACAGGGTCGGAAAGCTCCAACAGCAGGTGCGACACTTTCTAGCAAAGGCAGCACCAATGGCCTGGTGCTGTCTGCAGCTTCTGGGATCCATGGCGGCTTCTTTAGACCTGATGCTTTGGAGCCGGGCTCACATGCAACTCCTGCAACAGGCTCTTCTCTGGGAGCAAGCAGGAAGTTAGCCTTTGCATATGGGAGATGTCGTCGCCGATGGAGCCAGTACCATAGCTTCTCCCCACCTTCCAAAGAAAGCCTTTGGGAGATGCACCACACATTCCTTAGCGTCTCTCCAGTCCAGTCCCTCTCCACTGGGTTGTGCCCCCCTTCCAGCAGCATGTGGACTGAGCACGTCATCCTTTTGATGACCCTGGGGTATAAGTAGACCTGGCACCTCCCACCAGCTCCAGTTTTTGTGCTGTCTTTTAGCAGCTGGAAGGGGTGCAGCAACTGGAGAGACTTAGTACAGGTTCTTGGGGTTGCTTGTGCTAATTTTCTGTTTGTTTTCCTATATTTTAATTTATATTTTAGTTTTATCTTAATTTACATTCTTAGTGCTCTTGGAGAATTCCCCCCTCCACCTGTGGCGTGCTCGGGGGTGCGGTAAAGGAGATTTACCTGACGGCGTTCAGTCAAGCAGAGACTGATCACCAGTGCTTGTTCTCGCCGGGCAGTTGGAGGGGAGCCTGTGCCGTTCTTCCTGCCAAAGCCCTTAAGGCGTCTGAGCACGTGAGCTGGAGAATGAGGAGTCAACGCGCTTCTGAAGGCACTGCAGGGAGAAGACTTGCCGGTTATGGGAGCTGGTACAGCAAAAGTAAGTTTCCCAGTGAGCGGTGGCGTTTCGCGGAGGCTGCTGGTAGCCATGCGAACGCCAACCGCGTGTCCCGCAGGGGCCTTCCGTCTGTTTGCAGTGCCAGGACGTGTAGAAAGTGGCGCACTTTTGAGACCGCATGGGTCCGGCTCGGCAGACACAGTGGGCCCTCGGTAGGAGTCCCAAGGGATAATTAAGGCTCCGGAAGGGCAGAAAACAGGCAGGAGACTCTTAAGAAGAAGAGGAGTAGGAAAAAAAAAACCCCTTCAGACAAGAGTGGAGTAGAGGAGTGGCCTAGTGGTTGGGGCAAGGTACTTCAGGCCGGAAGGTCGGGGGTTCAAATCCCACTAGAGGACAGCAACCTTGGGCCGGAAGGACTGGGGTTTCTAGTCCCACAGGTGCTCCTTGTGGTCTTGGGCAAGCCACTTAACCCTCCATAGCCCATGTTCCCTGTAAAATAGTTATCTCCAAGTTATAATGCCCTGTTCAATGTAATTTCCGTTTGTTCAATGTAAACCGCACTGATGCAGAATAGCACGGTATATAAGAGAATGTAAATAAATAAATAAAAAAATAAGATTTCCACATTTTTCTCCTGGTTGAACTCTGCAAGGTTTTTTACTGCCCCTGCTGCAGACATGCCGGCTAGGTCACAGTGCATGCTCTGTGGGACTTGCAGAGGGGCGGTTTCTGAGGTAGGCGTGTGCAGAGGCTGTGCCGCAGAAGCAGCCTCTTTAGAAATGGAGATCCAGGTGGGGACAGTACCGCATCCTCCACCCTTCACTTCACAGGTCTCGGAAGCTCCTGCGGAGGGGTCCCGACTGGAGTCTCTCACCTTGTCTCTGGTTCAGTCTGCCCTGGTTCAGCCTCAGCCCTGCTCCTCTACTACTCTACTGGAATGGAAGTTGAGTTGGGAGGTGAATTTTCCCCTGAATTCGTATTGATCCTGCATAAGGCTTTTTGCCTGCGAAAGCAGGGTCTACAGGGACAAGGGTCAGCACAGGGAGGTACTAAGACTCGGCTGCCCGAAACTAAGGAGCAGGAGGAAGCCGGGCCCCCCTCGAAGCGGGCACGGCTCTCACAAGAGGAGGTTCTCCGCTCCCCTCGGTCAGAACCCTTGGAAGGGGATCTATCGGACAGGGAGGGGGAGGATGAAGAGGAACTCAAAGAAGTCAAGATTCCTGAGGAACAAGCCAAGATTGTTTGAGTCTTTCGCCGGGAGGAGTTGCCGGCTCTCATCGGAAGCGCTGAAGGTGCTGAATATGTCGGCAGGCGTTCCAGCGGATGAAGAGGCAATAGAGGACCCATTGATTCAAGCGGTTAGGAAATTGCAAAGGGTTTTCCCGGTGCATCGAGTGTTGTGGCAGATGATCCAGGAGGAGTGGGATCAGTCAGAATTCGCTTTGCGTGGAGTACATTCTATGTCAAGGCTGTATCCTTTACCGGAGAGAGAAAAGGAGCTGCTTTGCTCACCTAGCGTGGATGCTGCGGTGTCAGCGGTCACTAAAAAGACCACGATTCCAGTCCAAGGCAGCGCCGCCCTTAAGGATTCCCAGGATAGCAAGCTGGACATCCTGTTGAAGCAGGCATTCAATGTTAGCACCTTAGCACTACAGGCTTCGGTCTGTGGGCCATGGGTGGCCCGAGCTTCCCTACGTTGATCACAACAGATTCAGCTGGCAGGGGATCCCCCCTAGTGAAGGCTTTCGGGAGGCCTCGAGAATTGAGTCGGGCGCAGCGTACTTCGCTGACAGTCAGTACGATCTCATAAGAAGTCTAGCAAAGAACATGGCTTCGGTGGTGGTGGCCCGACGTTACCTCTGGCTCCACAATTGGTCGGCAGACAGTTCTTCTAATTCCCACTCTGCAGGCTCCCCTTTAACACTAGAAGCCCCAAAGTGCGTCAGTTGACGCAAATGCATCTTCAAAGGTTTATATCAGTGCCACTGCTAGAACTATGTCAGTTATGTAATGTCACATACTACACGTAATAAACAAATAAGTAACTTCAAATTAAATCACATCTGCATTTCATGCTCAACGCAGTTGTCGTGATAATGCGTCAGTTGACGCACTTTGGGATTTCTAGGTAAAATGCCTTTTTGGGGCTTCTAGTGTTAGGGTAAGCGGCTCTTTGGGGAGGGCCTGGATAAGCTGGTAAAGGAGCTGGGGGTGTCTAAAGGAAGTAGGTTCCCTGAAGACAGGCCTAAGCAGAATCGGGGCCCCATTCCTGGTCGGACTCAACCTCGTGAGGTTCGAAGGTTTCGGACGAACCGGTCTTTGTCCTTTCAGAAAGGGTGTTTTCCCTCTAGGGGACAGAGCTTCAGGGGCTTTTGAGAGGCAGGAAGAGGTTTTGGAGCCTCTTCCTCCGTCTCAAGCGCTAGGAAGCCCCAATGAAGCCACGGGGGCTCGGGGAGGAGACCTGCCGATGGGAGGCTCTCTTGGGCAGTTTCTCTCTGCCTGGGCCTGGGTCACGACGGATCGATGGGTCTTGGAGGTAATTCGAGAGGGTTATGCTCTCGAATTCGCAAGACCCGTCTTTACTTCCTTCGTTCAGTCCCCGTGCAGGTTGTCTGCCAAGCTGGCTGCGGTGGAAGCGACACTCAAGGCTGATGGAGCTGGGGGCGGTGGTTCCCGTTCCCTCAGGCCAGCGTGGAAGCGGTCGATACTCCCATCTATTTTGTGGTACCCAAAAAGGAGGGATCATTCCATCCAATTCTCGACCTGAAGGGGGTCAACCGGTGCCTCCGGGTCCCTCATTTTCTGATGGAAACTCTGAGGTCAGTGCTGGTAGCGGTAAGACAAGGGGAGTTCCTTAGCGTCTCTCTAGTCCAGTCCCGGAACCATAGAGTTGTGAACCTCCACCAGCAGCTTTGGAGACTGAATATCTTCATCTCTTTGATCATCCAGCTATATGCAGCCCCAAGGACCGCCCACACATCAGTATCTCAGTCTCCAAGCAGCTTGGAAGTCAGAGCCCAGAACTGGGCTCCTTAGGAACAAATAAGCAGAGCTTTAGTGTTTTATTATTTTCTAGGTTTAGGTGCTGGGCTGCTGCTGTGGAGGAATTCTTTGGCTGTGTCCCTTCTGCCTTTATCTGATCTGTTTTTTTTTCTTTCTTTCTCTCTCTGTCAGTCTCCCCATAGGTCAAACAAGCAGGGGAGCTGCAAAGGACACAGGTCTCCTTTCTACCGAACCCCCTTGGTGGGTGAGGAGAAGGTTGAAGGCAATTAACTGCAGCAATTAAATACAGCAGTAGGCTCTGAGGGTCCCCTAACTGATTTAGGGGTTCCCCGAGCTGCCCTGAGCGGTTATTAACTCTGATATTGACTCTGATAACTGCTACTCAGAGCTTGTAGCAGGCACGCTGGACAGCACTCACAGAGTTTTGACCCCCCCCTCCTCTCCTGTGTGTGGGTGAGTAGAGTTTGGGGCTTTTTATTTCTAAAGGCAGTGATAGAGGCCTTGGGGTAGCCTGGAATCAGCTCTGGGGAGTTTGTTTAGACCTTTTGGGTACTTTTTATAGTCCTTTTTTTGGCGGGATCGGGTCCGGCGGCCATTTTGGATTTTCAACGTCATTTTTTCTTTGTTTTTTTTTTAGGGATAGGAGCTTCGTTTTTGAATTTTTTGGTCAGATATCAGCTAATTGACCCTAGCTCTATCTAATCCTGCGATTTGGAGCGTTTTTGAGCACTTTTAAAATCACGATTTTTTTTTTCCTGCTCTGTTTGCTTCAGCAAGGTGTCTGCTTTGCTGGTAGAGGGCTGTGTGCATAGACATGCCTCCTAGTCCTCGGTGTCTGGTTTGTGGCATTCGTAGAAGTATTAATTTGGAAGCCAGAGTCTGTGCCACTTGTTCTGCTGTGGGTGCTGTCATGGAGGATCCTCTGGAGGGCTCCAGTGCGGATCTCCCTCCTGTCTCTACAGAAGGGACATCAAGGCAGGCAGAGACTGTCCTTGATCCGGGGATTTCTGAGGTGCCAGAGCGCCTGTTGGCGGGGGGCGTCCAGGAGGGATCCCTGGGAATTCCACCCGCCTTTTTCTCTCTCATGCAGGAGGCTCTGGCTCTCTTGCAGCCGGCGGGTGGAGGTTCGGTCCCGCCCCGCCGTGGGCTAAAGCGCCCACTTTCAGTAGAGGGAGGACACCGGTCCACAAAAGAAGAGCCGGCCCCCGAGTGTTGCGAATTCTGCGCCTCCTGGGGATGAGTTCCACGAGGGGCTGGGGGAGGCTCTCGGGCTAGAGTCTGCGGAAGATTTAGAAGACGGCGAGTTGTTTGACGACGAGCAGAGTAGTAGAATAGTGCGTGTATTTCGTAAAGAGGAACTTCCGGCATTGATTGCCGAAACCCTTAAAGTATTGAACATACCCGTGGAAGATTCCGCTGCGGATGACCAGTTGGAGGATCCCTTGATGCAGGCGGTGCGCACTTCCCACAGAGTCTTTCCGCTCCATAGGGTTTTTAAGGCTATGATCCAGGAGGAGTGGAACAGTCCAGAATCCGCCTTGCGCGGGGCTAGACTGTTGCCTAAGTTGTATCCTCTATCGGAGGCTGATAGAGAGCTTTTTCGTTCGCCGAAGGTGGACGCGGCAGTTTCCGCGGTTACTAAACGGACTACTATCCCGGTGGAAGGTGCTGCGGCGTTGAAGGACGCGCAGGATAGAAAGGTCGAGAGCTTGTTGAGACAGGCGTTTGATGTTTCTGCCCTGTCAATGCAGGCGGCGGTGGCCGGGGCCTGGGTGGCGCGCGGCTGCCTCCGCTGGTCTCAGCAGTTGCAGGGGCCCCAGTCGGCGGAACAGGAGGCCACGGTGTCCAGATTGGAGTCTGGTGCCGCTTATTGGGCGGATATCCACTATGACCTCATTAGGGGGTTGGCTAACGGCATGGCGTCGGTGGTAGCGGCGCGTCGTTCTCTTTGGTTACGCAATTGGGCGGCTGATGGTTCTTCTAAAGCTCGCCTTAGTAAGCTGCCGTTTAAGGGCAGGCAGTTATTTGGAGAGGACTTGGATAGGTTGGTAAAAGATCTCGGAGATTCTAAGGGGGGTCGGCTTCCGGAGGATAAGCCCAAGCAGGGGAAGCCGACCTTCACCTTCCGGGGGTCTCAGCAGTCCTTTCGGAGATTTCGTGCCTCCCGCTTTGGTCAGTCCCAGCGTTCCAGAAACCCGGGGCGCGGACAGAGTTTCCGTGGATTTCGGGGGGCAGGTAGAGGTTTTGGCTCCTTCCAGGCGCAGGTCCCCAAAAAGTCACAATGAAGCGAGGCCGGCTCCGGTGGCGGTGATCCCCGTAGGGGGCAGACTACGGGATTTCTACCCTGCCTGGGCCGCTATCACATCCGATCAGTGGGTGTTAGAAGTGATACGAGAGGGATATGCGCTCGAGCTGCATCGACCGGTGCTAGATTCCTTCGTTATGTCCCCGTGCAGCGCTCCCTGGAAACGAAGAGCCGTATCAGATACACTTTCCCGGCTGCTTCGGCTCCGGGCAGTCGCCCCCGTGCTGGAGGGGCAGTTAGGGTCCGGTCGATACTCCATCTACTTCATGGTGCCGAAAAAGGAGGGCACCTTTCGACCAATCCTGGATTTAAAGAGTGAATCGGTGCCTCCGGGTGTCGCATTTTCGCATGGAAACGCTGCGCTCGGTCATAGCGGCGGTCTGCGAGGGGGAATTCCTAACGTCCCTAGACCTTACGGAGGCCTATTTGCACATTCCCATTCGTCGGGAACATCAAAGATTTCTGCGGTTTGCACTGCCGATGGGCCATTTTCAGTTTCAAGCCATGCCCTTCGGCCTCGCGACGGCGCCACAGGTCTTCACGAAGATCATGATGGTGGTAGTGGCGTTCCTGCGGAAGGAGGGTGTCCTTGTGCATCCCTATCTCGACTGGTTGATCCGGGCGAAGTCGAGGGAGGAGAGTCTCCGAGCGACGGCGCGGGTCGTACAGATTTTGCAGTCGTTAGGCTGGGTGGTCAATCGGGCGAAGAGCAGCCTTCTTCCCTCGCAGACCTTGGAGTATTTGGGGGCGCGTTTCGAGACCGGCAACGGGAAGGTTTTTCTCCCAGTGCACAGAGCGCGGGCCCTGAGGCGGCTGGTGGAGCAGTTTCTAGCGAGACGGTCATCCTCGGCTTGGCAATACCTTCAGCTTCTCGGCACGATGGCGGCGACCATCGAGGTAGTTCCGTGGGCAAGGGCGCACATGCGGCCCCTGCAGCGAGCGCTGCTGCGTTGATGGTGTCATCAGTCCGACTCGCTAGCTCGTCAGTTAGTTTGCCCCTTGGGGGTTCGGCGCAGCCTTCGCTGGTGGTTGCGTCGGCGCTCTCTGGTGAACGGTATGCCCTTGGAGTCTCCCGTCTGGCGTCTGCTGATGACGGATGCCAGTTTGAGCGGCTGGGGGGCTCATTGCGAGGGTCAGATTGCTCAGGGCCAGTGGTCCTCGCGGGAGAGCCAGTGGTCCATCAACTGTCTGGAAATGAGAGCCGTGTGGTTGGCTCTGACTGCGTTTCAGCCTTGGCTGCAGGGAGCGGTGGTCAGGGTGCTGTCCGACAATGCCTCCACGGTAGCCTACATAAATCGCCAGGGAGGCACAGGCAGCGCGGCGTTGGAAGCGGAGGCGGATCTGCTTCTAGAATGGGCAGAGCGGCATCTTCAATGTCTGTCGGCCCAGCATGTCGCGGGGGTTCACAATGTGGAGGCGGACTTTCTGAGTCGTCGCAGAGTAGACCCTGGAGAGTGGTCTCTACATCCCGAGGTATTTGCGTTGCTGGTCCGTCGTTGGGGTCTGCCGATAATGGACCTCATGGCGACCTTCGAGTCCGCGCAGGTCGAACGGTTCTTCAGCAGGCGTCGGGAACGCATGTCGGAAGGCCTCGATGCATTGGCACAAAGGTGGCCAAGGTACGGGCTGCTCTATGTCTTTCCTCCGTGGGCTCTGGTGGGTCGCCTGGTGCAGCGGATCGAGCAGCATCCGGGTCCCGTGGTTCTGATTGCCCCGGACTGGCCTCGTCGGCCTTGGTATGCGGATCTGGTGCGGTTGAGTGTGGCCGATCCGTGGCTGCTTCCTCCTCGGCCGGATCTCCTTCGGCAGGGGCCGCTGCAGATGCCTCAGGTGGCTCGATTCTCGCTTACGGCATGGCTATTGAGAGGGCGCGAATGAGAGCCAAAGGTTATTCTCCGGAGGTCATTGCTACCTTGTTGCGGGCACGGCGTCGGTCCACGTCGCTAGCGTATGTCCAGGTCTGGCGTATTTTTGAGAGCTGGTGTGCGGATCGCGAATTGCGGCCTTTGCGGACCTCCGTTCCTCAGATCCTCTCCTTCTTGCAAGCAGGGGTGGACAAGGGCCTGGCGGCCAGTTCCTTGAGGGTACAACTTGCAGCTCTTGTGTGTTTTCGAGGCAAGGTTCAGGGCCAGCTATTGGGGTCCCATGCTGATGTGAAGCGCTTCTTGCGAGCGGTGTTGCTTATGCGTCCTCCGTGCAGGGCTTTAGTTCCCTCGTGGGACTTGAATTTGGTTTTGAGGTCTCTGGTGGCTTCGCGGTTTGAACTCTTGGCGCAAGCTTCATTGAAGGACTTGACGTTGAAGACGGTGTTTCTGGTGGCGATCTCGTCAGCTCGCAGGATTTCGGAGTTGCAGGCTCTTTCGTGTAGGGAACCCTATCTGTCTTTCTCGGCCGACAAGGTGGTATTGCGACCGGTTCCCGCGTTTTTGCCTAAGGTAGTTTCGGCGTTTCACATGAATCAAGTGGTGTCTCTCCCGGTGTTTGCCAAGGAACGCGGTAAGCACGCGGATAACTCCTTGCACGCGTTGGATGTCCGTCGAGCGCTTCGCCGGTATTTGCGGGAAACGGCGTCCTTCCGTAAGTCCGATCGCTTATTTGTCACCTTTGGTGGTCCGCGCAAGGGGGAAGCGGCGTCTAAGTCTTCCATTTCCCGCTGGTTGAAAGAGGCGATTTCGTCGGCATACCTTTTACACGGCAAGGTGGTTCCTGCCGGGCTTCGGGCTCACTCGACTAGGGCGCAGGCGGCGTCTTGGGCAGAAGTTAGCTTGGTACCGGCGGTGGATATTTGTCGGGCGGCGACGTGGTCGTCCTTGCAAACCTTTGCTAAGCACTATCGTCTGGATGTGCAGGCGGCGTCGGATGCGCGGTTTGGCTCTCGGGTGCTTCAGGCTGGACTAGCGAGGCCCTCCCCTTGAGATATACTGCTCTGTTACATCCTCTATGGTTCCGGGACTGGACTAGAGAGAAGCTAAGGAAGAGTAAATTAGACTTACCTGCTAATTGTTGTTCCTTGCGGAACTCTAGTCCAGTCCCGGATCCCTCCCTGTCTCTCTGTTCTCGCTGCCAGCCAAGAAGATACAGTCATTATAGGAGTCTGCCAGGGTTTCTGTTCTCTATGCTTTCGGTCAGAGCTCCTCTGCTTGCAGCACGCCTTAGTTCCCTTTCGGGGCCAATTTGGAGGGTGAGCGGTGGCGCCTCTTGTTGCTTGTGTTTTGCGCAGGGGTCGCCACGGCTGTTCTGGTCCGCCTTCCCGTAGGCGGGAGATTGTTCATAAGAAATACAAAAAAAAAAAAAAAAATTTCGCTAGTGGGATCTTTAGGGTCAGGATCCTTTTTTCCACTGTATGGTTATATCTACTTATTTGTTGCTCTGCTTAGTATGCTTTGTCAATAGGTACTGATGTGTGGGCGGTCCTTGGGGCTGCATATAGCTGGATGATCAAAGAGATGAAGATATTCAGTCTCCAAAGCTGCTGGTGTGGAGGTTCACAACTCTATGGTTCCGGGACTGGACTAGAGTTCCGCAAGGAACAACAATTAGCAGGTAAGTCTAATTTACTCTTTTTGACTTCCCTTGACCTCACCGAGGCATACTTGCACATTCCCATCCATGAGTCCCATCAACAGTTCCTGTGCTTTGTGGTTTCACAGGGACATTTCCAGTTTCAGGCGATGCCGTTCGGCTTGGCGATGGTGCCATGCACCTTCACAAAGGTTATGGTGGTTCTATCAGCGGCTCTCTGCAAGGAAGGAATCCTAGTCCATCTGTATTGCGACGATTGGCTGATTCGGACAAAGTCCGAACGAGAGAGGCCACGTCCAGAGTGGTCGACTTACTAGGGAGTCTTGGATGGGCTATCAATGTAACAAAGAGCAAGTTAGTTCCCTCCCTGGAGATCAATTATCTAGGGGCACGGTTCAACATAAGCAGAGGCAGAGTGTTCTTGCCAGAGCGGAGGGCAGGGATGCTCCGGGACCTGTTTTGCCAGTTCCTGGGCATGAAGGCGCCGTCAGCATGGCACTATCTCCAGGTGCTGGGGACCATGGCGGCGACCATAGAGCTAGTTCCTTGGGCCAGGGCTCATTTGCGGCCTCTTCAGCGGTCCCTGCTTTTGATGTTGGTCGCACCAACGGCAGCCCATGTCAGTGACTCTTCCCTGCCCGGAGGCGGTCAAGGAGTCCTTAGAGTATTGGCTCCGTCCAGTCTCGCCGGCTGGCGGGCCCACTGCGAAGGATGGCTTGTTCAAGGACTTTGAAATGTGCAGGAGGCACAGTGGTCTATCAACAGGCTAGAGCTGAGAGCGGTCGTCTTTGCCCTCCGAGTGTTCGAAAACTGAATGGGTCGGAGAGCGGTTCGGGTGCTTTCCGACAACATGACTACGGTGGCATATATCAACCGTCAGGGCAGAACGAGCAGCCCCTCCTTGGAGGAGGAAGCGGAAGCGCTAATGATATGGGCTGAAGCCCATCTAGTGGCCCTGTCGGCGCAACACGTGGCAGGAGTAGAAAACATAACGGCAGATTACTTGAGGAGTCACAATGTTGATCACGGAGAGTGGCAGCTCTCTCAGGAGGTGTACCAGAGGATTGTGCACAGATGGGGGCCTCCCATCATTGATCTGATGGTGACTTGGGAGTCGGCCAAGGCAAGCCGGTTCTTCAGCCGGAGAAAGGAGAGTATGTCGGAAGGCTTGGACACCCTAGTTCAAAGGTGGCCGACCAGCAGTCTCTTGTATGTGTTTCCTCCGTGGGCGCTCATAGCCAGGATCATCCAATGGGTAGAGGCACACCCCGGACTGGCCACGCCATCCATGGTATGCCGACCTCATGCGCCTTCTGGTCGATTGGCCGTGGCATCTGCTAGTGAAGGACGATCTCCTGGTCCAGTGCGCATGCCGCAGGTGGATTGGTTCTCGCTTACAGCCTGGCTATTGAGAGGGCTCGGCTCCAAAAGCGAGGTTACTCGGGATCAGTGATTTTCCACCCTGCTAAATTCCCGCAAGTGCTCGATCTGCCTTTCCTATGTAAGGGTGTGGCATATATTTGAAGGCTGGTGTACAGAGAATCGGAAGAAGGCTCTTACGGTGTCGGTCCCAGAGGTTCTAGATTTCTTGCAGGCAGGATTGGAGAAAGGCCTGGCGGCCAGCTCGTTGAGAGTTCAGTTGGTGGCTTTTTCATGTTACAGGGGCAAGATCTAGGGCAAGTCCTTAGCCGAGCATGCAGACATTGGGCGGTTTATGAAGGCGGTATGGAGGCTTCGGCCTCAACAGAGATTGCTGGTTCCGACTTGGGACCTCAACCTAGTGTTTAGATTCCCTGACCGCTGAGCCCTTTGAGCCGATGCAATGGGCGTCACTCAAAGACCTTACTCGTAAGACAGTGTTTCTGGTGGCCATCTGTTCGGCCAGGCGTATCTCAGAGTTGCAGGCTTTGTCCTGCCGTCCCCCATTTCTTGCTTTTTCCAAAGAGAGGGTGGTTCTCCGGACTGTTCAATCTGTCTTGCCCAAGGTAATCTTGACTTTCTATTTGAATCAGTCAGTTTCCCTTCCTTTGTTTCCTGGGCCTCGGAGGGGGGACGATGTATGCCTGCATCATTTAGACGTACACAGAGCCCTGAAGCGTTACCTGGATCGCACGGAGCCTTTTCGTAAGTCGGAGCGATTGTTTGTTCTGTTTGGCGGGCTGCGTAAAGGTGAGGCGGCAGCTAAGGCTTCGATTTCCAGATGGATCAGAGAGGCCATTGCTGCGGCTTATATGTTGAAGGGAAGACCGGCTCCGGTTGGACTTCGGGCTCATTCAACTTGAGCTCAGGCGGCCTCGTGAGCGGAATTTAGTTTGGTTCCGCCGCTGGACATCTGCAGAGCGGCGGACTGGTCGTCCCTGCACACCTTTGCAAAGCATTATCTGTTGGACGTCCAGGCCGCAGAGAAAGCAAGATTTGGTGGAGCGGTTCTTTGGTCCGGCCTTGCTGCCCGCCCAAGTTTGAACTGCTCTGGTACATCCCAGTGGAGAGGGACTGGATTAGAGAGATGCTAAGGAAGGAATAATTAGACCTTACCTGCTAGTTAGTGTTCCTGAAGGAACTCCAGTCCAGTCCCTGATCCCGCCCGGGTTTGTCTTTTTACAGGCATTGCCGGCCCGAAGTGCTAAGCAAAGATAAGGGTCGGAGGAATCTCTGCTGAGGTCCTCAATAGTGGGGCGAGTTGGATGGTTCAGGTGCCTCAACAAGTTGTCGGTTCGGGTAAGCCCCTCCTCCTTCGGGGATGGTGGGAAGTTCTCCCGGGGGAGGGAGACACCTTTGGTTGAGAGTTTAGTTATAGTAAAGTATTATATTTACTTGTTTCTCTGTTAAGTCTGCTTTGCCAATAGGTTACTGGAACTGGTGGGAGGTGCCAGGTCTACTTATACCCCAGGGTCATCAAAAGGATGACGTGCTCAGTCCGCATGCTGCTGGAAGGGGGGCACAACCCAGTGGAGAGGGACTGGACTGGAGTTCCTTCAGGAACACTAAATTAGTAGGTAAGGACTAATTATTGCTTCATGATCCCCTTCCTGCCCAAGGGTGCCATCTTGCACCAGTCTCCCTTTTTTCCACGGAGCCCACCAGACGAGTGTCTGTTTCCCTGGAAAAAGTGTTAAGTTTTCTCTCTCAATTTTTTCTTTCTCTGGTCGTGTACCGGTTCCCTTTCCCACTCCTGAGCTTGCTTGCCTCTGCATCGCATCTCGGACCCGGTCTTTTCTTTTTCGAGAGTTTCTCGACCGGCTTCACATTCTTTTTCCCTGGCTGGGCCTGAGGCCTTCGACCTCAAGGGTGCTGTCTTCCCCACCATGGCCCCTTCCAGTAGCTTTAACCTCTTTGACTGATGCACTCACATCATGTCATGCACCAGCCCACACGACTGCTGTCTCTGATGCCTAGGGTTGGACAATGACCCCTTGGATTGTGGTCTCTGCAAGAAGATGACCTCCAAGGCCATCAAGAGCTGTCAGCAGCAGCAGGAGTCCTTCTTACATAAGATGACTCTGTACTGGAGTCTCCGGCAACACCGTACTCCAGAGGCCCCCTCCAGATCCCTGAGGAGACATGCTGCCTCAGAGCCCTGAGACTGCGAGTCATCCTGCTGGAGCACCCCAGAGGAAGAGCTGAAGAAGAGCCGGAAACTCTCGAAGACCGCGTTGGCAGACGAGCTTGGGAAAGTGGACAAGTCCCATGAGCCCTGGGCCAGCAGTTTTCTCATGAGTCCAAGGGGAAGGTGCAGGAGCAGCTGACCAAAATATCCCTATGGGAATCATCGGCATCTGGCTACCGGCCTTGGACCCCTGAGACCATACTGGTCAGAGTCCCCCTCGACAGAGCCGGCATCAGGCCCGGGTTCCTCAGTGCCCATGCCGAAGGCTGTGGAGCCATCTGGCTTGAGACTAGGATGGCAGCTTTGGAGTGCAGTTTGTCTGCCATCATGGCCCAGCAGCGGGCTCTCATTCCCAACTACTAGGCTCTCAATGACTTCCCTGGACATCATGCCGATCTTCGAGTGCTGTCAGCCTTGAGAAGGTTCCTTGACATCAGGTCATCCCTGATGAGCACCCGCGGCTCTGACTGCAAGGCCTCTGGGGGGCAGGGGCCATCAGGCTCGGGGACCTGACCCTGGAGCCCAGACCACCCTCGACACTTCCACTGACTTAGAGTCAGAGTGGGAGACGGAGGAAGACAAATCCCAAGATAACCAGCATCACTGGGATGTGCCTTCTGACCTGTTCCTTCTGAGACCCGGCTTCGGTCCTCACCTGTAGACATGGCTTTCCTTGACTTCGTGTGGGACATGGCCAAGGCGCACTAGCCTTTGACAGAGTTGGAGGAAGAATCTCGGACTGAGGATCTTGAGATCCTCCAGTACGAGGCCCCTCTGAAGGAGGCACTTACGGTGCCCTTTCCTCCAATCCTGGAACAGCTGCTCCTCTGCCGGCGGCAGAGAGAGGAAGTCTGACGCTGCGTGGGGGAGGCAGAAACGGCCGGTTTGAAGCTCGCTGGAGAGCCATGAGAAAGGCAGTAGACTGTGCAGTCTCCGGCGCGGGTGTAGAAGCACTTTCCTTCATTCGGGAACAGGCCGAAGCAGAGGAGCCAGGCACAGGAGGTAAAGCCATTTCTTTCTTTTTTTTTCGCGCCCTTTTCGTGTGGCGGGCAGGCTCAGCGGGGGGCCGTTGCAGGAGGGCTGGAGCCTCTTCCTTTGCCACCTTTTCTGAGCTCCTAATGGCATAGAGAGTAGGTGTTTTATTTCAGTTGCCTTTTAATTGCATTGTCTAATGCAATGGCTTGATGCCAGCCACTATCTGATTTATTTTAATTTAAAAAAAAAAATGTTTTTGCTACATTAATTTAGTTTGATTTATTTTCATTTTCGTGTTCGTGAGTGGCTGCCTCTGCTGGTCATTATGCCAGCAAGACCGCAATGTTTGGTCTGTGGCACGTGGCGTGGAGCGGTGTCGGAGGCCGGTGTGTGCAGGGGCTGCGCCATGGAGCAGGGACTCCCAAGTTAGTGAGACCCAGACTCCGCTGGACTCTGTCTCTCAGGAGGTTTTGGAGCCCCTTGAGGCTGCTCTTGCCTCTGGCTCGTCTCTGTCCTCTGTCCTGGATCAGCCCGGTCCTTCTCAGCCTCAGCTCGGGCCCTCCTCGGGGGCAGGGAGTTTGGAGGGTGAGGGCTGGGGGAGGTTCTCTCCACAGTTTGTGTTACTGCACAAGGCTTTTTGCCTGCATCAGCAGGGAGAGCAAGGACTAGCGGCCGCACAGGGGCGCGGCACTAAGCGGGTGGTTGAATCCAAGGCACAGGAGGAGGCTGGGGCGCCTCCTAAGCAGGGTAGGCTTATGCAGGAGGTGTCCTCCCACTCTCCCATGTCTGAGTCTTGGAGAGGAGGGCTCAGATTGGGAGGTGGGAGAAGATGAGGAGGAACTCGAGGAAGGTGGGATCCTAGAGGAAGAACAGGCTAGGATTGTTAGGGTCTTTCGGCGAGAGGAATTACCGGCCTTAATTGGAGAGGCCTTGAAGGTACTGAACATGACCGCGGGAAGTCCTCCTGTGGAGGAAGTTTTGGAGGATCCGCTTATTCAGGCAGTCAGAAAATCACAGAAGGTTTTTCCAGTTCACTGGAATGTACGGCAAATGATTCAAGAGGAATGGAATCAGGTTTGAGGGGTGTTCGCTCTGTCGTGCTTGTACACCCTGCCGGAACCGGACAAGGAGTTATTGCGATCCCCTAGAGTGGATGCGGCGGTGTCAGCCGTCACTAAGAAGACCATTCCGGTCGAGGGCAGTGCTGCCCTTAAGGACGCCCAGGAGAAGAAGCTGGATACTTTGTTAAAGCAAGCCTTTGACATCAGTGCCTTGGCGCTGCAAGCCTTGGTGTGTGGGGCATGGGTAGCCCGGGCATGTCTTAAGTGGTCTCAACAGCTTCAGTTGTTTGGTGACACCTCCGAGCCAACCGGGACGGCGGCGACGTTGGAGTCTGGAGCGGCCTATTTGGCGAATAGCCAGTATGACCTCATGAGAAGCTTATCAAAGAACATGGCTTTCCTAGTAGTGGCACAGCGCTATCTGTGGCTCCGTAATTGGGCAGCGGATGGATCTTCAAAGGCAAGACTCAGCAGGCTCCTCTTTAGGGGGAAGTTGCTGTTCGGTGAGGATCTGGAAAAGTTAGTAAAGGAACTGGGAGAGTCAAAAGGAGGCAGGCTTCCTGAGGACAGACCGAAGCAGGATCATATCTTCACTCCTGTGCAAACTCAACCACGGGAAGTTCGGAGGTTTCGATCTTCTCGGTCGGTGCCCTTTCAGCGAGGTCGTTTTCTAAGGGACAGAGCTTCCGGGGGTTTCGAGGAGTGGGGAGGGGCTTTGGAGTGGCCTTCCTCCGCGTCTGGTACCAGGAAGCAACATTGAGACAACGGGGGTCTGGGTGGGAGTGCTGCCGGTGGGAGGGCATCTCCGGCAGTTCTTTTCCGCTTGGACCCGGGTCACATCCGACCATTGGGTTTTGGAAGTGGTGAAGGATGGATATGCCCTAGAGTTTGTGAGACCAGTTCTCCCTTCCTTCGTGCAGTCTCCTTGTTGGTCGTGGGGCAAGGCCGCGGCGGTAGAGGAGACTCTGTCAAGACTGTTGGCGTTAGGAGCAGTGCTACTGGTGCCCAAGGATCAGTGCGGCTTAGGTCAGTACTCAATATATTTTGTAGTGCCAAAAAAGGAAGGGTCCTTTCAGCCGATTCTCGACCTAAAGTGGAGGAGTAGCCTAGTGGTTGGGGCAAGGTACTTCAGGCCGGAAGGTCGGTGGTTCAAATCCCACTAGAGGACAGGAACCTTGGGCCGGAAGGACTGGGGTTTCTAGTCCCATAGGTGCTCCTTGTGGTCTTGGGCAAGCCACTTAACCCTCCATAGCCCATGTTCCCTGTAAAATAGTTATCTCCAAGTTATAATGCCCTGTTCAATGTAATTTCAGTTTGTTCAATGTAAACCGCACTGATGCAGAATAGCGCGGTATATAAGAGAATGTAAATAAATAAAATAAATAAAATAAAGTGGGTCAATCTCTGTCTGCAGGTCCCTCACTTTCGTATGGAGATGCTGAAGTCTGTGATAGTTGCGGTGCGTCAGGGAGAGTTTCTGACATCTCTTGATGTCACAGAGGCATATCTGCACATTCCAGTACGCGAGTCACATTAGCAGTTCCTGCGTTTTGCCGTGCCAAAAGGGCATTTTCAGTTCCAGGCATTACTGTTCGGCCTAGCCACAGTTCCGTGCACCTTTACCAAGGTAATGGTGGTGGTGGCCGCTGCATTGTGCAAAGAAGGGATTCTTGTACACCCATACCTCGACGATTGGTTGATCAGGGCCAAGTCCAAGGAAGAAAGTGACAGGCCTTCTCAGAAGTCTGGGGTGGGTGATCAATCTGGCAAAGAGCAGGTTGGTTCCAGCTCAGGAATTCAAATATCTCGGAGCAAGATTCCAAACGGCTGAAGGCAACGTATTCTTGCTGGTTCAGCGAGTAAAGGAGCTCAGGCGTCTTGTACGTAGGTTCATGGCTATGCTGGCGCCGTCGACATGGCATTATTTGCAGGTATTGGGGACCATGGCGGCGACAATCAAATTGGTGCCCTGGGCCAAGGTGCACATGATGCTGCTCCAACGGTTGTTGCTACGTCATTGGTCCCATCAGCGGCAACCCCTGTCGGTAGTGCTGCCCTGTCACCCAGAGACCCGGGAGTCTTTGCGGTGGTGGCTCCTCCCGGGCAATCTGGAGAGGGGCATGCCTCTCGAATCCCCACATTGGATACACGTGACAACGGATGCCAGTTTGTCCGGGTGGGGAGCGCATTGCGAGGGGCGTTTCGCCCAGGGTCTCTGGAGCTCTCAGGAGGTGCAGTGGTCCTGGTGCTCAGAGCATTTACCCGGTTGGTTCATGAGAGGGCGGTCCGAGTGCTCTCGGACAATGTGACAGCTGTGGCCTACATCAACTGTCAAGGGGGCACAAGCAGTCCTCTCCTGGAAGAGGAGGCAGAGCACCTGTTGGAATGGGCTGAAGCCTATCTGCTGGCGCTCTCGGTGCAGCATGTGGCTGAAGTGGAGAATGTCACGGTGGATTTTATCAGCAGGCACAGAGTGGATCACGGAGAATGGGAGCTCTGTCAGGAGGTCTTTGAGCAGGTGCAACGCCGCTGGGGCGTTCCAATCATAGATCTGATTGTATGATGGGACTCGGCCAAGGCGAGCCGATTCTTCAGCAGAAGGAAGGAAAGAATGTCGGAGGGCCTAGATGCCCTAGTGCAGAAGTGGTCCTCGGAAGGTCTGCTGTACGTGTTTCCGCCATGGGCCCTCATAGGGTTCTTCAGTGAGTAGAGAACCACCCAGGGGTGGGTGGTTCTCATTGCCCCGGACTGGCTGCGGCAGCCGTGGTACGCTGATCTTATTCAGCTCTTGGCCGATCGTCCATGGTGTCTTCCAGTGAGAGACTATCTTCTGGTACAGGGGCCAGTGCAGATGCCGCAGGTGGATCAGTTCTCGCTTACGGCCTGGCTATTGAAAGTGCAAGGCTGTGGAAATGAGGTTATTCTGGGGCAGTGATTTTGACTTTGCTGAAGGCCCGCAAACGTTCGACATGCCTGGCCTATGTGAGGGTCTGGCATATATTTGAGAGTTGATGTGAAGAACGGCGGAAGAGGCCCTCGGCTGTTTCAGTGCCAGAGGTTTTGGAGTTCCTGCAGGCGGGATTTGAAAAAGGCCTGGCGGCCAGCTCCTTGAGAGTGCAGTTGGCGGCTATTTCCTGCCACAGGGGTAAGGTCCAGGGTAGGGCGTTAGGCGAGCACCAGGATGTAAATCGATTTCTGAGGGCTGTGAGGCACTTGTGGCCCCAGCAGAGATCAGTGTTACCTCCTTGGGATCTCAATCTCGTATTGGATTCTCTGGCTGGGGAGCCATACGAACCGCTGGAGCGGGCAACGTTGAAGGACTTGACGCTTAAGGTAGTGTTTTTTTAGTTGCTATCTGTTCGGCAGGACGGGTCTCTGATTTGCAGGTGTTGTCTTGCCGTCCACCTTTCCTCTCCTTCTTCAAGGATAAAGTAGTCTTGCGGACAGTGCCTTCTTTCTTGCCTAAAGTGGTTTCTCTGTTTCCTATGGATCAGTCGGTGTCCCTTCCCGCCTTTGCCGACGTTGGCCAGGGGGGAGTGGACACACGCTTGCATCTTTTGGACGTGCACAGGGTTCTGAGGCTGTTTGTATTTGTTCGGGGGCCATGCAAGGGGGAAGCGGTGGCCAAGGCTTCCATTTCCAGGTGGATTAGAGAGGCCTCAGCGTACATTTTGAAAGGGAGGCAGGTTCCAGTGTGGTTCTGGGCTCACTCTACGTGGGCGCAAGCAGCATCGTGGGCAGAGTTTAGTCTTGTTCCTCCGCTGGACATTTGTCGAGTGGCTACGTGGTCGTCTCTGCATACTTTCGCAAAGCATTACCGTCTGGATATTCAGGCAGCAGGAGATGCTGGATTTGGAGGAGCGGTGCTTTGTTCCGGTCTGGCAGGTCCCTCCCATAGTTGAACTGCTCTGTTACATCCCAGAGGAAAGGGACTGGACTGGAGGGACACTTACGAAATAGTAATTAGGCCTTACCTGCTAATTAGTTTTCTTGAAGGAACTCCAGTCCAGTCCCTGATCCCGCCCAGTGTTTCAGGTGTTTATGTAGTCACTGGTCCAAAGCTAGAAAGGGTGTAGGCTGGTGCAGACTGTTTTCTGTGGCGGAGCGGGAGAGACTGGCTGAGGACCCTGATGGCAGAGTTAAGAAGGGCATTGGCTCTTTCAGGTAAGCTGCCTCCTTTATGGGTGTGGGTGTGGGGACATCCCTTCCCAGGGAGGTGGGGGTGGCTTTTTAAAAAAAGAAAAAAAAGTTGAAAGGTTTATTTTGCTAGTTTTGCTTAATTGTCTCTACGTTAAGTCTGCTTTGGCAATAGGATACTGGAGCTGGTAGGAGGTGCCAGTGGTATATATAGCCTACAGTCATCAAAAGGATGATGTACTCAGTTTCCAAGCTGCTGGTATGGGAGCACAACCCAGAAGGAAGGGACTGGACTGGAGTTCCTTCAGGAACACTAATTAGCAGGTAAGGCCTAATTACTATTTTCCAAATATTCTCTCAACTACCCATCCACTATTGCTTCTGGTATGCCCACAAACCGCAGGTTTTTCCGACAGCCACGGTTTTCTAAGTCATCCAGCTTCTCTTCCTGCTTTCTAAGCAGTTCCTCGAGCCGTCAAACTTGCTGGGCCTGTTCATGCTGCATGTCCTCTGCATTTGATATTCTTTGTTACATAAGCACATAAGATATGCCATACTGGGTCAGATCAAGGTCCATCAAGCCCAGTATCCTATTTCCAACAGTGGCCAATCTAGGTCATACGTACCTAGCAGTTTCCCCAAAAGACACAGATTCCACAATGCTTGTACTGGGTCAAGCATTGATATCCTGGGTCCCTTCTTAATAATGGTTTATGGACCTTTCCTTTGAACTTGTCCAAAGCTTTTTTAAACCCAGCTACACTAACAACCTTTACTACATCCTCCGGTAACAAATTCCAGAGTTTGATTACACGTTGAGTGAAAAAATATTTTCTTTTATTAGTCTTAAATAGTTTACCCTGTAGCTTCATTACATGTCCCCTAGTCTTTCTATATTCTGATAACATAAACAATCGATCTACGTTTACCCGTTCCACTCCATTCATGAATTTATAGACTTCTATCATATCTCCCCTCAGCTGTCTCTTTTCCAGGTTAAAGAGCCCTAACCTTTTTAGCCTTTCTTCATAGGAGTATCCTTCCATCCCCTTTACCGTTTTGGTGGCTCTTCCCTGAACCTTTTCTAATAATGCTATATCCTTTTTAAGATACGGCGACCAGAATTGCACACAATATTTAAGGTGTTGTCTCATCATGGAACGATATAGAGTTAAATAAGCACATAAGATATGCCATACTGGCTGCTCCTCCACCAAAAACGTTCTAACCATTCCTACATCTAAACTACACTTTAAACAATCTACTATCAACAGGGCCTTCTCTCTCTACGCCCCATCCCTATGGAATACCCTTCCCCATGACCTACGTAACTGTGTGAGCCACGCAGAATTCTGAAAGAAATTAAAAACCCACCTCTTCCTTGAACACTTTTCCCTACCACCCTAGTTCCTCCCCCCTTCTTCTACCCTCCTCACTAATCCCTCCACTTGATATCCTAGCGACCCACAGTTACTTCTTATATAAACAAATGATCCATATTACTGTAAATAATTTTATTGTAAATAGTTTATTAGTTCATTAGTTCCTTAGTTCCTATGTTACCATGTAGCCTGTTACCTTGTTCTATGTAAACAGTTGTACAATACTGTCAAGTTACGTTCCATGTAAACCGTCTTGAATTGTAGAAAGACGGTATATAAAAACTGTTAAATAAATAAATATATAGAGGCATTATAATATCTCTTGTTTTATTTTCCATTCCTTTCCTTATGATACCTAGCATTCTGTTTGCTCTCTTGGCCGTCACTGCACACTGGGCCGAGGGTTTTAACATGTTATCCACAATGACGCCTAAATCTTTTTCCTGGGTGGTGGTTCCTAATGTGGAACCTTGCATCGTGTAACCATAGTTTGGGTTGTTCTTCCCTAGGTGCATAACTTTGCACTTGTCCACATTAAATTTCATCTGCCATTTGGATGCCCAGTTGTTCAATTTATCAAGATCCTCTTGCAACTTTCCACAATCCTCTTGGGTTTTAATAACTTTAAATAGTTTTGTGTCATCTGCAAATTTGATAACCTCACTCGTTATTCCCTTCTCCAAGTCATTTATGAATATGTCAAAAAGCAGCGGACCCAGCACAGATCCCTAGGGTACACCACTATTCACCTTTCTCCATTGGGAAAATTGGCCATTTAGCCCTACCCTCTGCTTTCTATCTTTTAACCAGTTCCTGATCCGCAATAGTATACTGCCTCCTATCCCATGACTCTAGTTTTGCCAAAAGTCTCTGATGAGGGACCTTGTCAAAGGCTTTCTGAAAGTCCAGATACACTATATCAACCGACTCACCTTTGTCCACCTGTTTATTCACACCTTCAAAAAAGCATAACAGATTAGTAAGACAAGATCTTCCTTGTCTAAAGCCATGTTGGCTGTCTCCCATTAGGCCATGACTATCTACATGCTGATTAATTTTGTTCTTTATGATGGTTTCTTCCATTTTTCCCCGGTACTGACGTCAGGCTCACTGGTCTGTAGTTTCCCGGATCACCCCTGGAACCCTTTTTAAAAATTGGCGTTACACTGGCGATCCTCCAATCTTCAGGTATTACAGATGAGGTTTTTTTTTTTTCATTTAACAATCTTTATTTAAAAAAAGAAACAGGAATTACAATCAAGTCCACATCAAGGGAAGCGTAAGGACCAAAAACAAAGAAATAACACAAATCTACCATAATATAAACTGGGTCTGCAATCAAAAAAAAAAACCTATAACTTAGAAAGGAAGTAACAAGATTTTATCCAACTTCTTTGCTATTCATAAACACATTCAATTGATCGGATTCCATAAACACATATTTTGTCTGCTCATAAATCAAAATACATTTACATGGGTTTTTCAGGAAAAAAGAGGCCCCAATTGCCAAGGCGCGGGATCTTAATGCTAGAAAAGCTTTCCGCTGCCTTTAAGTAAGTTTGTCTACATCAGGGAAAACCTGTACCGTGCTACCACAAAACAATTGATTCTTTTTAGGAAAATACAACCGCAGTATTAAATTTTTATCTGATAAAGAAATAAAAGAAACAATTAGAGTAGCACGTCTGGTAATCTCGTCAGTTGAAGACTATTACAGATGATTTTAATGAAAGTTCACAGATTACTAATAGCAGGTCTGCAATCTCATATTTTAGTTCTTTCAACACCCTTGGATGTATACCATCTGGCCCAGGTAATTTGCTACTCTTCAGTTTATCTAATAGTTGTAATACATCTTCCCTATGTATCGATATTTCCTTCAATTCTTCCACACCTTGAAATAGCACGTCAGTCGTGGGTAACATCCCTACATCTTCCTCAGTAAAGACCGAAGCAAAGAATTCATTCAGTCTCTTTGCTATCGCCTTGTCGCTTCTTAGTGCCCCTTTAACCCCTCTATCATCTAATGCACCAACTGACTCTCACAGGTTTTTTGTTAAGAATGTACTTGAAAAAGTCTTTATTTCGCGTTTTTGCTTCCGCAGCAAGCTTCTTCTCAAATTCTCCCTTTGCCTGCCTTATCATTGCCTTGCATTTGACTTGCCAGTGCTTGTGCTGTTCCCAGGTTTCATCGTTTGGCTCTTTTTTCCATTTCCTGAAAGATGCTTTTTTGTCAACAACAGCCTCTCTGACCTCACCTTTAAACCATGCTGGCAGTTTTTTGGACTTCCTTCCGCTTTTCTTAAAGCATGGAATACAGCTGGTCTGGGCTTCCAAGATAGTATTTTTCAACACTACCCAAGCTTGATGTAAGTCTTTATCCTTTGCAACTGCTCCTTTTAGTTTTTTCTTAACTATTTTCCTCATTTTATCATAGTCTCCCTTTCGAAAGTTAAAAGGTAGTACTGTGGATTTCCTTACCATCCCTCCTCCACTAATTAAACCAAATGCAATCATGCTATGATCACTATTGCCAAGTGGCCCCAACACCCTTATCTCTTCCACTAGATCTGGTGTTCCACTAAGGACTAGGTCTAATATGGCTTCCCCTCTGGTCTGTTCATGGACCAGCTGCTCCAAGAAGCAGTCATTTGTTTCATCTAGGAACTTTATCTCCCTAGCATATCCTGCAGTGACACTGACCCAGTCGATACCGGGGTAATTGAAATCACCCCTTATTATTACTGTGCTGTAACTTTTGTTAGCTTCCTTGATTTCTTTGAGCATTTCATCATCCATTTGTTCATTCTGGCCAGGCGGTCGATAGTACATCCAGATATCAGTGTCCCACTGGTTGTCCTCCTTCCACCATGTCTGATATTCCAATCATATCTAACCTCTCATTTAGTGCTATATATTCTAACTCTCCCATCTTATTTTTTAGACTTCTAGCATTTTCATACAAGCATTTTAGAAGACTGTATTTTATTCATATTAATCTGGCTATTGGTAGGCATGGGAAATTTTGGGATCTTTAAGTTCTACCTGCTCCATACTCGAGGGCATTTGGGCTGCTTTACTCTTTTTTGGAACCTCTCTGCTTTTGGTAGTATCCTTCAAGGATACATTCTTCCGAACCATGCGCTCTTGGGCGATTGTCGGCATTCTCCTATTATCTAGTTTAAAAGCTTCTCTCTCTCCTTTTCAAAGATTAATGCCAGCATCCTGGTTCCATCCCGGTTAAGGTGAAGCCCATCCCTTCGGAAGAGCCCCTCCTTTCCTTAGAATGTTCCCCAGTTCCTAACAAATACAAACCCCTCATCTCTGCACCATTGTCTCATCCACGCTTTGTGACTCCGGAGCTCTGCTTGCCTTTTGGGTCTTGCACGTGGAACGGGAAGCATTTCGGAGAACACTACCCTGGAAGTTCTGGATTTCAACTTCCTACCTAAAAGCCTAAATTTAGCCTCCAGAAGCTCCCTATCACATTTTCCTATGTCATTGGTACCGACATGTACCAAGACAGCAGACTCCTCCCCAGTACTATCTAAGACCTTATCTAGATGGCGCTTGAGGTCCGCTACCTTCGCACCAGGCAGGCATGTTTCCAGGCGATCCTCACGTCCACCAGCCACCCAGCTATCTACATGCCTAATGATTGAATCACCAACTATAACGGTTGTCCTAACCCTTCCCTCATGGGCACATGGCCCTGGAGAAACCTCCTCGGTGCGAGAGGGTTTTACATCACCTGGAGGACAGATCCTAGTTACAGGATCACTTCCTGCCACACCAGGGTGATGCTGTCCTGTCTCGTGTTCCGCCTGTTCCATTCTTGCACCCTAATCACTTACAGCTTGGCCCACCTTTGTCAACTGCTCTGAAAGCCCTTGGAACCACAATGTCCAAGTCCATTTCTACCATTTAGGGCTTCCAGGTCAGGAACTTTGTTGGCTAGGCTTTGAGCATTTGTGTTCATTGCTTTCCAGCATTTCTTGACTGGCTTGCCTGTATTTTGCATGGATTTTGTTCCTACACCCCTCTTCCCACTTGTCATTGATGTGTGGTTTAAGTATGGCTGTTTTCCAGTAGTGTTATGCTTTTGCTGGGAGTGATGTCCTGAACTTGTCCTTCCCCATCAGTCACCCCCTTTCCCTAGTTTAAATGCTTGTCCACATACTGCCTTAAAATTTTCACTCGGGATCCTTTTCCATGCGGTGGAGAGATGTAGTCCATCAGCACAGTATAGCCTCCTGCTGATCCATCTGTTTCCCCAGTCGCCTATATATCTGAATCTTTCTTGTTTGCACCAGGTTTGGAGCCATGTATTAAAGCTGTTTATGCGATACAGCCTTTCTGCCCCCTTACCAAGAAAAGGTAGAACGTCCGAGAATTCTACAGTGTTAAAAATGGGCTTGAGTTTCTCTCCCAGAGTCTGGAAGTCCCTTTGAACTGCAGAGGCACTGTTTCTAGTCAAGTCATTTGTACCTAAGTGGATGACAACATCAGTTTTGGAGTGCTCACTTTCTGCACTAACTATACTAACAATTTGGTTTGTATTCCTGATGGTTGAAGAACCTGGAAGGCATTTGACCATTTTCTCTCCTTTGAAATGTGTTCCCAAGTTGGTGCCTCTGATGGAATCTCCAACTAGTAGTAGTTTTCTGTTTTGTGTTTTTTTTTTCTTTTTATTTGGTGCATTATCAGTAGAGTGGAGGAGTAGCCTAGTGGTTAGAGCAACTGCCTAGTACCCAGAAGATCAAGGGTTCAATTCCCACTGGCACTCCTTGTGACCTTGGGCAAGTCACTTTACCCTCCATTGCCTCGGAAGAAAAGGCTGGCTATCTACTTCCGGTGATACATTGCCAAGAGAACCCAGCTGGGTCGCTATGAGTCAACACTGACTTGATGGCACTAAAAAAAAAAAAAAAAAAAAAAGGCATTGACTCTCTCATTTAAGGGCACTTCAGTTTCCATGGATTGGGCATCCTCATTATCCAAGGTAGCGAAGGCATTATGCAGGGATATCTCTTGATGTGTAGGGTGTCCCTGTGTTACAGGTCGCAACCTGCCAGAGCCCACTGCGATCCATCTGTTCCTGGCTGTTTGATTCTTTGTTAGAGCGGTGGTGGATTTTGTTCCGTTTGTACCCTAGAAGAGGTGTGATTAATTGCAGTTAGTTCTTCCCTTAATAGACTTGATTCTTTATGCATAGCCGCTAACGTGAGGCATATAGGGCAAGCTCTTAGGTTCTAAATGATTCTTCTCAGAATGAAAGCACCACAGTTATTGCATTTAATACATGACATTCTGACTCAGCTGTCCTAGAAGGAGAAAAGGAGAAAAAGTGGGTGTAATACCTAATTAAAGGACAGATGTTGATGTATATGATGACTATATAGGCAATGCAGCCCGGGGGTGGGTGGGGTGAGGGGTAGGTTGGGCGGGAACCTAAGTATCCCTGGCCAATAGGCCTTATGTGAAATGAGGACACACTCTATCTGATTTAAAACCTATGCAAGGAATGTAGGCAGTCAGAATATTCCTGAAGACTTATATCCAACGGTTAAAATCTATATTAAAAAGGCAGTAATAAAGTCTGAAAGCTTAGCTGTGTGGAGTCTCTTGAAGTTGTGAAGACTAGAGGATCCATCACAACATACAGGGTGGCCCAAAAAAAGTGAGAACATCTCGTAAAGTAAAAGCTTAAATAGTTTACTTATTTACCTTTTTTAGCTATATGACGTCTTTATTTTGACAATTTCCAGTCGCCATCTTTGTTTTTTTTAATTTGTCAACCGTTTACATCTGTCTGTTTGAATTTTTAAATAACTTATATGCTACGAGATGTTCTCACGTTTGTTGGGCCACCCTGTACACTAGAAGTGCAATGGGAAAGATGTGAAGAAAACTAAGATGGGACAGAGCCTCAAAATCCATGTGAGAATAGTCCATAAAGGAGAAGATGTCAGAAGCAGCAGATAGGTCCAGAAGGATGAGGATCGAGTAAAGATCATTTGATTTGACCAGGAACATGTCATTGAGTCATTGGCAAAAGCTGTTTCTGTAGAATGTAGGAAATGAAAACCAGATTGGAGCGGATCCATAATCGCTTGAGATGAAAAAGTCTAGACAGCGGCCGTGAACAGTACGTTAGAGGGATGAAGGCAGGGTAGATGTGGTTCCACTGCACCTCAAAAAACTGGACCCCCAACATGTTTGAAGGCAGCAGGAACAGTTGCATTGGAAAGCAATAGGTTGAGGATATGACAGCAGGAGAGCAATAGGTTGGGATAACAGCAGGAGAGCTAGTGATAGAGCTGAGTAGCCAGATGGGAATAGGAATCAGATGAGGTTTAAGGATGGTGACAGATGCTGGCCATTTACTTTATATTTCAGCACTTTTTTGAGTATTTGGTTTGTTTACCACATGAAATATGCATGGAGGCTTATGTGTAATATATTTCTATAAGACTCATATTGCCTTCAGTTCTTGAATACACTTGACATAGTCTTGACATATACTTGCTCTCATAGATTGGTGGGCATAGAGGAGAAGCCTGGTGGTTGGAGCAGCAGGCACAATACAACGATAACCCAGGTTCAAATTCTGCTGATTTGCTTTGTGAGCTTGGACAAGTCACTTCTTATTTTATTGCATCAGGTACAGATTTGGGGCCTGTTTACTAAGACTTCTCTCACATTTTGTTTTTCTGTGAGAAAAAGGCTTACTAAATAAGGCCCCCCGTAATGCAATAAGCTCTTGTGGGGAGAGGGAAATGCCTGTTGTACTTGAAAATAACTTGCCTTGAACTACCAATGAAAAGGTGTGAGCTAAATCCAAATAAATACATCCAAGATATTTGTAATGCCTGTCTATAGTTCAGAACTATACAAGGGTTGCTATTTATATTTCTGGCCTTAGCAACAGTAAGTGTTGCCAGGTGCCATCCAATGGTTCCATTGGAACACTGACATTGTTGAACATAACCTTATTCATAACATTTTATCATTTGAGCGTGATTTGTTGTTTTACAGTAACTTGAAAAATTCATCTCGGGCGAAAAATGGAATTAACTCGTGAACATTTCCGTGCGATTCTTTTTCATAACTTTCGACGTGGATTATCAAGACAAGTGCATCGATGAACTTAATTTTTTATACGGCGATAAAGCACCATCCTACAGCACTGTAAAAAAACTGGTATAACGAATTCAGTCGTGGCCGACGTTCGCTCCAGGATGAATTCTGTCAGGGTTGTCCAAAATCGGTTGTTCCAGAAAATATCGATGCTGTGTGTGAACTGATAAAGCAAGATCGTCATGTGACATACCGTGAGATTGAGGCATCTTTGGGCATTAGTATGACAAGCATCAATAAGATATTGCATGATCATTTGGCCGTAAAAAAGATTTGTTCGTTGGATCCCGCATAATCTGACAAACGCTCAAAAGAAGGCTCGTGTCGATTGGTGAAAGGAAATGTTGAAAAAATACGTTCAAAGTGCATTAAAGACTGTGTATAACATCTACACAGGTGACGAATCATGGATCTATGCATATGAGCCCGAAACAAAACAGCAATCAACTGTATGGATCTTCCAAGACGAGCCAAATCCAACAAAAGTTGTTCGCGGAAGAAGCACATTGAAGCAAATGGTTGCCTGTTTCTTCGGCATTACTGGTCACGTGGCGACAGTGCCGTTAGAGCAACGTAGGACGGTCAATTCTGAATGGTACACGACCATTTGTTTACCAGAAGTCTTCAGAGAAATTCGGAAAAAGTTGAAGAAGAGGCGAATAATTCTTCATCATGACAATGCGAGCTCTCACACATCGGCTCAAACAAAGGAATTTTTGACCGGCCAAAACATCGAATTGATGGGTCATTCACCGTACAGCCCTGATTTGGCACCCAATGACTTCTTTTTATTCCCGCACATCAAAAACAAATTACGTGGTCAATGATTTTCAACACCCGAAGATGCGGTTGATGCATTCAAAACGCATGTTTTGGAGTTACCTCAATCGGAGTGGAAAAAGTGCTTTGAAAATTGGTTCAAACGCATGCAAAAGTGTATTGATCTTCATGGAGAATATTTTGAAAAACAATAAAACCAATTTCGATCATAAATATTTGTTTTTTCATTATTAGGCCAGAAATATAAATAGCAACCCTCGTATATGTATGGGGATTGCAAACTCATTAACAGGTTTTATCATATTCTGTGCTATGAAAGCACTTTTTCCAGTATCAGTTTATCTGTCATAATCTTTGCTCATTGTCCCTTTTAGTAATTTATTATAGATTGTTTATACCAGTTTCTACTACTATAAATATGTGCATACACCTTCCTTCTCATGTTTACATTAGTTTTCTGTTACACGCTTTGTTTTACTTAGTTTAAAGGAAGGCTGTTTCAGCAGGCGAAATCTGTAACGTAGTTAGTAACAGTACTTTGTGAATTTACTGCCAGACCAAACAAGAGTTGAGGGGACTGGTTTACCATCTCGGTAAACAGGCTTTGACCTTCTGTCCTAGTAGATTGTTAGAAAGCAGGCTAATATCGGACATCATCTTTTATTGAGGGGCAGGCCTTCTGTATCCAGATTCTTAATAAAATTAAACAAACTAAGAAACAACTATTCTAGCTCCTTCCTAGCCAAGATAAATTTTTGTTATCCATCAAAGAAGCCAGTCAGGTTAGGAAATTAATTTCCTTATTCTTCCAGTCCAGACAAGCAGGTTGACACTCCCCACCAGCAGCTGGAGACCTAGCATGCCCAAACTTTGGTGATGTCAGACCAAATATACCACCTGCACCACTCACCAAAGCCAGTATCTCAATATCCAGCAGCTGGTAGGGAGCACTGGCCCAGTTCTGGAATGGACTGGTCCCTATTAGTAGAGTGTGTAGTTAGTCCCTGATTCTGGGTGGGGCATCCATTACTGACCTGCCAAACAGAGGAAACAGCAGCTTACATTGACAGATTAAAAAAATAAAGATAATAAAGACCAATAGGATCAGCCAAACTGTAAGTCTGTTGGCGGGGCTGAACCCTTGAGTGGAACCAGGACAGTTGGGTCAGTCTGGTCCTGTTTCGGGGCATATACTGTGGCTGAGTGCCTGGTCCCTTCTGTGAAAGCCAGCACTGTCTGTGAAGGCTATTGCTGTGATTGTAGTTGTCCTGGCCTGGTGTGCCTTTGGCAGCTGTTTGCCGGTGCATGCAGTTAGAGTGCCAGAGGGTTTGGCCTCCCCGGGGGGGGGAGGCAGACCACATGATGGTGAGTCTGGGCCTGATCGGTTGCTCACGCACCGTAGTTTCCTTCGGTGTAGGCTGCCTTCGTTTAGGTGCATTTTGTGTAGCAGGACTGTTGGCACTTCAGTGCAGTTGTCTGGGAAGCTACTTTTCTGATGCCTTCTGGGAAGGTGCCAATCTAATCTCTTTGCAGGGGAAGTCTTCCAGGCATGTGAGAAGGAGACTCGCATAGCTGAGGAGGCGGTCAGAGGCTGAGCTGGCATCTGAGGAGACTGCCGGTGGGTAGGCACGTTTGGCGCAGGCCTCCAGAGCTAGGTCTCCGCCTGCGGCTTTGGCGGGAACAGAGGCCATTTTGGGGACGGCTAGCCAGCGGGAAATGGCGGGCAGGCAAGACCGGCTCTTCCTTATCGTCCCTCCAGTTCAGTCCCACACCTCTGGGTTGTGCACCTCCTCTCGCAGCATGGAGACTGGGCATGTCGGATTTGTGACACCACTGTATATATCCTACTGGCACCTCCCACCAGCTCCCAGTGTGCTCAGTCTCCCTGCAGCTGGAGGTAGTGAGCCTAGGTGCTGGGCTCACTAGAGGAGCAGATAAGGAGCTTTAGGCTGTTTAGATAGGGTTTTAATCATTCATTTATTCCTATAACTTATTTCTTTTGGTTAGATTGTTAAAGTTCATTGAAAAAAAAAAGAAAAGAAACAGATGAGAAATGGAGGGAATTGGGAAGGATTGCCTCTCACTCTCCCGGTCATTTCGGGCGATTCTGTTTGCTCTCCCCTTCTGGTCTGCACGGAGAGGAGCTGTCCAGCAGTCTTGCCTTCCTCGGGTCAGCTCAGTTTCAGCACTTGTGATCTTTGCTGAAACTGTCATCGTTGTCGGGGCTCTTTGCCTGCTGCAGCTGCTAGTTTTCAGTGTGATCAGAGCTGTGCTGCATTCAGAGCATTTGTTTTTGTCAGCGATGTGCTCAGATGGCTTTAAGGGGCCCAGAGGCAGAGGTGAGTGCTCCAATTACAATTTTTAACATTGGGGGAAGAATCGGGGCCTGCTGCCATGTGAGGACCACGTTTTAATGGATAGACGGGCTGAGGAGGATTCGCAGGCTGTCTTCCCACGTTTTTTGCTTTCAATGCTGTTTTTTTCCTCGGTCAACTTTCAATAGTAAAGGAGTTAGCTATTTTGTTATTTTGAAGGAAATTCTTTTAAGTCTCAATGTTTAACTTCTTAAAGGGCTGGTACATAAAAAAAAGTCTGCTTCATATTTTTGGTTTCTTAACCGTTTGTGGTTGACTACAGGATCCTGAGTTTTAATATCCATTACACAGGTACACTACCAAAAAACTGCCTCCAGTTTTGCAACTGATTCCTATAGATTTTGGGGTGCTGAATCCAGGAAAAATAGCCAAAATGTTCCATCACGTCATGTTTTCTTGCAAAATTAGATTTCTTACCCATATAAGGAATGTTCACATAATTTCTTTTTAGCCGACTGCAGTTTATTTTCTTGGCCCAAAATAGAGGTTGTAATGGTTAACTAACTAGAAACACTCCCTCATGATATTTTAGAGTGTTTTGTATTCATTTTATACATTAACAGGACAATTGGGAGGCGGGGGGCTAAATCCAGTACTCGCGCTGGCGCATGTTCTTTCCTGTTCGCCTCGCCTCGCCTCGCCTCATTCGCTCGCTCAAACACGGTGGTTGCGACATGAACGTTCCTGTCAAATTTCAGTTTCTTGCAAGTTCATTATTACCTTTTGTTTGCTCAGTCGTAATCCAGCTTTATTCCGAAGTTGTTCACTACAGTTGTAGTTTGCAGTGCTGTGTATTTGTGATGGCTCACAGAGCCAGAGGTTGCGTCAACTCTCCGGACAGTTTTTGTTTTATTTGTGGGGAATATACCGTGAAAAAGCGGCAGAGGAACATTTCTGCATTTATTAAAAAAGTATATTTCGCCTATTTCGGTTTGAAGTTAGGCGATCAAGACAAACCGTGGGCTCCTCACAAAGTGTGCAAGACATGTGAGGACGATCTACGCTTATGGATGAAAGGTAAAAAACAAGCATTTCGTTTCGGAATACCTATGATGTGGTGTGAACAAAGAGACCACAGCAGTGACTGCTATTTTTGCTCTTGCATTGTGAAGGGATACAACTTAAAAAATAAGAACGTAATAAGTTACCCCAACCTTCCCTCAGCAATTAGGCCTATGCCTCATAGCAATGAAGTACCTGTGCCTGAACCACCAAAATCTTTGGATCATATTTGTGTGGACGGTTCTGATCATGATGAGACTCATCAGATGGCTTTTCCCAATGAGTCCAGTACTTCCGAGTTTGAAACTGAACCAGATACAAAACCTGAACTTTTCTCTCAAGCTGAATTGAATGATTTAGTCCGGGATTTAGGACTCCCAAAAGATGCTGCCCAACTGCTAGGTTCTCGGCTTAAACAGAAAAATCTATTGTCACCAGGAACAACCTTTTATTGGTACCGCAACCGCGAGACACAATTTTTGAAGTATTTCAGCAAAGAGGAAGATTTGGTATTTTGCAACGATATATACGGAGTGATGGAAAAGTTTAAACTCAAGTCTGATCCTGCTGAATGGCAGCTGTTCATTGATTCGTCAAAAGACAGCATAAAAGGTGTTCTTCTTCATAATGGCAACACATTCGCTTCAGTTCCTATTGCTCACTCTGTTATTCTCCAAGAAAAATACGAGAATTTGGCCCTGATTCTTCAGAAGATTCGTTATGATGAGCATAAGTGGATGATTTGTGGAGACTTAAAAATTCTATCCATGCTATTAGGGCAGCAATCCGGTTTCACCAAATATCCCTGCTTCCTTTGCTTGTGGGATAGCCGGGCCCGCGACCTACACTGGGGGAAAAAGACTGGCCAATTCGGGAGTATTTGAGACCCGGTGAGAAAAATGTTCTTCATGAGAGCTTGGTACCTCGTGATAAAATTCTATTACCACCTCTCCACATTAAGTTGGGTCTCATTAAGCAATTCATCAAGTCCCTTCCAAAAGATGGTGAGTGCTTTCGGTACCTTTGCTCAAAGTTCCCCCGACTTTCTGAAGCAAAGCTAAAGGAAGGAGTGTTTGTTGGCCCTGATATAAGGAAACTCATTTCAGATGGAGCATTCGCTGAAACGATGTCTGAGAAGGAAAAAGAAGCCTGGGATTCCTTCAAGAAGGATGTTCTCAAATTCTTGGGGAACAGGCGGGATGAGAACTATAAGGATATTGTTGCCAGGATGCTCAATGCCTTCAAAGAACAAGGCTGTAACATGAGCCTGAAAGTCCATTTCTTGCACTCCCATGTGAACTACTTCCCTGAAAATGTGGGGGCGTACAGTGAAGAACAAGGTGAAAGGTTTCACCAGGACATCAAGGACGCAGAGAGAAGGTACCAAGGAAGATGGAACACCACTATGATGGCTGATTTCTGCTGGTTGCTGCTGCGGGAAACCCCAGATGAAAAATACGCCAAGCAGCGCACCAAGAGAAGCATTCGGGGGAAGAAGAAACGGGCCCACCAGGAGATTGATTGACCCAAGAATGACTTTAAAATCTAAACTGTGTTGACAAATATCGTGTTTTTACTAAACTTTGAAATAAAAATTTGCTAGTTATTACCACAGTGTCTGATCTCATTTATTAGAATTTTATTTTCACACCATCGGGTGTTTGTCTTCATGTATTGCAATGGTGCGGTTTGCGTTTTCTATTCTTACATACATACCTGTACAACATTTTTTGCACATTTCTTTGCTTTGCTTTGTGTCTAACCTCGCTCTTATATGCTCAATGTTTGTGCACATGTATGTGGCTGTTTTAAGTGCAGACAATTTTGCTACCATCACAGTGTGTTTTGTTGACATTACTCTATTCTTATGTGCTGCCTTGTTACAATTTTCTTTATTCTTATTTGAATAACTACTAAACAATTAGTATAAAGAATTCATCCAAGAAACTTTTATCTCGATCGCACTCAATCTGAAACGTTCACCTCAAACTGCTAACCCAATGTAGCAAAAAATCTGTACGTGATGGAGCAAATTGGTTACCAGATTTGGATTCAGCGCACCAAAAAACGTGAAAATCAATCGAAACATTAGAGGCAGTTTAAAAAAAATTTTTTTTAGTGTACCTGTGTTATCGCTGATCCTGTAGCGTTAATGCCTACGCGCCCTCGGTGCCTTGTTTGTGGCTCTCGTCGGGGCGCCGTCTCGGACACTGGAGTGTGTCGTGGTTGCGCTGCTGAAGCACTTAACATGGAGCAAGAACTCCAGAATAAGGCTATGGAGAGTGCTCCGTTGGGAGCGCAGGGGCTGCAGAGGGGGAGTCACTTCTTGATTCCCCGTCCACTCCTCTTACTACAAACTTGGCGTTGCCAGGTACTTCCGCTACTCCGATAATGTCGGGAGCAGCTCTCAGGTTTTCCCCGGATTTTGTCCTACTGCTTCATCAAGCCTACTGTTTGCGTCAACAGGTGGCAGTCGCCGATGTTACGCTTCTTGGGGCCGCAGGAGGCCAAGCGACCACAGAAAGGTCTGGAAGTGATGATGGTAGGCTGGTTAAAGAGGCCTTGGTCCGTGGAGGATCAGGCTCTTGGGCCGGACTAGCCGGAAGGAGAGGACTTTGATATGGAGCCAGAAGCAGGAATAGAAGAGCTAGAGGAAGGTGAAATTCAGGAGCCTGAAGATCAAGCGAGAATTTTTTGGGGCTTCCAGAGAGAGGAGCTAACAGCGCTCATTATGGAGTCGCTTCAGGCGCTCTACCTTTCTTCGGTGGCACCAGCGGAGGATGAGGGGTTAGAGGATCCTCTTATATAAGCTGTGCGAAAGTTCCAGGGGGGTTTTCCCATTCACCGGGTCGTCAAGCAGATGGTTCAGGATGAATGGGATTTGCCGGAGGCAAGTTTGCGTGGTGTGAGGTCTATAAATCGTCTTTATCCCTTGGCTGATAAAGAACGGGAGATGTTTCGTTCTCCGTGTATTGATGCAGCAGTTTCGGCGGTCACGAAAAAGACTACCATTCCAGTGGAAGGCAGTGTGGCTTTGAAGGACACACAGGCTTGGAAGGTGGATGTCCTATTGAAGCAAGCTTTTGAGGTTAATGCTCAGTGTCTACAAGCGTCTATTTGTGGGGCTTGGGTAGTGAGAGCATGCCTTCGCTGGTTGCAGCGTTTGCAACAGCCAGCACAGCAGACGCAGGAGCAGTTAGCGGATGTCCAACCCAGTAAAAGACGTGGAATGCAAAAGGAAGAATGTAAGAATTTAGCCAATGTACACTATGATCTTATTAGAGCTTTGGTGAATTCCATGGCTTCTTTAGCCGCTCGCCATTATCTTTGGATAAGGAATTGGGCGGTGGACAGTTCCTCCAAGTCTCGTCTTAGCAAACTCCCTTTTAAAGGGAAGCTATTATTTGGGGATGATCTTGACAAGCTAGTCAAGGATTTGGGGGAATCGAAAGGGGGTCGTTTGCCGGAGGACAAACCAAAGCCGGGACGGGCTCAGTTAGCTTTACAGGGTCAACCTCGGGATTTTCGGTGTTTTCATACCTCCCGCTTGGGAGGCTTTCAAGGAGGAATGTTTTCCTCTCGAGGTCAGTTATAGAGGCTTCCGGGGAGTGGGCAGAGGTTTTGCGAGCCCCTCTTCCTCGGGATTTAGGAAAGCTCAATGAAGCGAGGAGGGCCCAGGCAGGAATTCAACCGATAGGTGGTCGGCATCTGGAGTTTCTTCCTGCCTGGGTCCAGATAACATCAGACCAGTGGGTGTTGGAGGTCATTCACAAAGGTTATTCTCTCGTGTTTGCCTGTCCGGTAGTTGACTCCTGTCTGCTTGCAGGGGCCGAGAAAGGACAATTGCGGTACAAGAGTGTCTGGCTCGTCTTTTACAGCTGGGAGCAGTGGTCCCGGTACTGCGGGTGCTCTAAGGGGTCGGTCAATACTCTATTTATTTCCTGGTGCCAAAGAAGGATGGGGCCTTCCGCCCAATTCTGGATCTCAAAAGGGTAAATTGCTGTCTGTGAGTACCTCACTTCCAGATGGAAACCTTGCGTTCAATATAGTAGCGGTTCGGCAAGGAGAGTTCTTGATGTCTCTCAATCTCACCAAAGCGTATTTACACATTCCGATCAGGCCGGAACATCAAAGGTTTCTAAGATTTGCTCTGCCGTGGGGGCATTTTCAGTTCCAGACACTGCCCTTCGGTCTAGCGACAGCTCCGCACACCTTTACCAAAATTATGGTGGTGGTGGTTGTGGCAGTGGCGGCTCTTCTAAAAGAGGGAATATTAGTTCATCCCTATCTCGACGATTGGCTGATTCGGGCAAAGTCCAGAGCCGAGAGTGTGCAAGTGACAGGCAGAGTGGTACAGCTTCTAGAGAGTCTCGGTTGGGTAGTTAATACGGCCAAGAGCCGATTGGTTCCAACGCAGGTTCTGGAGTATTTGGGAGTGTGCTTCAACATTCGAGTGGGAGCGGTCTTTCTACCAGATCTCCGAGCCCAGGGCCTTCGGCTATTGGTGTGCAGCTTTTTGAGGAGTCCAGCTCCGTCAGCCTAGCACTATCTCTGCGTTCTAGGAACAATGGCGGCAACTCTGGATGTCGTGCCATGGGCCAGAGCACACATGCGTCCTTTACAGAGGTCACTGCTCCGTCGCTGGTCTCACCAGAGCGAGTCTCTTTCCAAACGCCTTCCCTGTCCAATGCAGGTCAGGGCGTCTCTTCAGTAGTGGCTTCATCCACAAAATCTGGCGGCAGGCATGCCTCTTGAGCAGCTGCAGTGGCTTCCAGTGTTAACAGATGCCAGTCTCGCCGGTTGGGGAGCTCATTGTGGAGAGTTCTTTGCACAGGGCGACTGGACCGTGCAGGAGTCCAAATGGTCGATCAACCATCTAGAGTTGTGAGCTCTGGTGCTTCGGGCCTTCGAGTCCACCTTACGGGGTCGAGCGGTTCGAATGCTATCGGACAATACGGCGACAGTGGCGTACCTCAATCGTCAAGGTGGCATGGGAAGCGCGGCACTGGAGGAAGAGGCGGAAAGTCTGTTCAGTTGGGTGGAGCCTCGGCTCCAGGCGTTGTCGGCGTCACACATTGCGGGATCGTACATTGTGATGAACTATCTCAGCCGAGTATGGGTAGATCCTGGAGAATGGGAGCTTCATCCAGAGGTGTTTGCTCAGATAGTCATCAAGTGGGGATCTCTGGTGATGGATCTCATGGCGACATTTCGGTCGGCAAAAAAGAATCGCTTTTACAGCAGAAGACGAGAAAGAATGTCGGAAGGTTTTGATGCCTTACTGCAGCAATGGCCCACGCACGGTCTCCTCTACACTTTTCCCTCCTTGGGCTCTCATAGGTCGAGTGATTCAGCGCATCAAGTCCCATCAGGGGAGAGTAGTGTTAGTAGCTCCAGATTGGCCTTGTCGGCCGTGGTATGCTGATCTGGTGCATCTTCTCGATGGGAGACCATGGCGGATGCTGACAAGGGAAGATCTTCTGTTTCAAGGTCCTCTACCAATGCCTCAGGTAGATCGGTTCTTGCTTACAGCTTGGCCATTGAAAGGGCAAGGTTAAGGAAGAGAGGTTATTCTAGTGCAGTTATTGCCACCTTACCTTTAGCCAGAAAAAGCTCAACTTCCTTGGCATATGTATGCGTCTGGCGTATTTTTGAGGACTGGTGTGAGCAACGTCAAGTCCGTCCTGCCACAGTGTCGGTTCCATTGGTGTTGAGTTTCTTACAAGACTGTTTCGATAAGGGATTGGTGGCCACTTCGCTAAGGGTACAGCTGGCAGCTATTTTGTGTTATCGAGGAAAGGTTCAAGGAGTCGCCTTGGGTGCCCATGCTGATGTTTCTTGAGAGCGGTATCCCGTCTACATCCTCCGCGCAGGGTGGTTTATCCCCTATGGGATCTCAACCTGGTTTTAGGAGCTTTGATAAGGGAACCTTTTGAACCTTTGCATCAGGCTTATCTGAAGGATTTGACTTTAAAGACAGTATTTTTGGTAGCCATTTGCTCTGCGCGTCGAATCTCGGAGTTGCAGGTGTTGTACTGTCGGGAACAGTTTCTGACTTTTTCAAGGGAAAAAGTGGTGTTGCGTCCCGTTCCGTCTTTTCTGCCAAAGGTAGTTTCGCCATTTCATGTGAATCAATCGGTCTCTTTGCCAGTATTGTTTTTTTCAGAGGAGAACGCGTCAGACCGTAGTTTGCGCTTGTTAGATGTAAAGAGGGTTTTTCATCGATTCTTGAAGGTCTCCGAGTCCTTCCGCAAATCGGAGCATTTGTTCGTTTTCTTTGGAGGTCCGCGTAAGGATGAAGCGGCAGCCAAAGCTTCAATTTCCAGATGGATCCGTGAAGCAATAGCGTCAGCGTATATCTTGCAAGGTCGTCGGGTGCCCCTGGGGCTGCGGGCTCATTCTACTAGGGCGCAAGTGACTTTGGGCAGAACATAGCTTAGTTCCTCCGGTTGAGATTTGCAGAGCAGCCACATGGTCTTCCTTGTATACCTTCAGTAAGCATTATCGCCTAGATGTTCAGACAGCAGGAGATGCCTGTTTCGGGTCTGTGGTTTTGCGGTCCGGGTGGACAGGTCCCTCCCAGTAATTTACTGCTCTGTTACATACCAGAGGTGTGGGACTGAACTGGAGGGACAGTAAGGAAAGAGAAATTAGACTTACCTACTAATTGTTGTTCCTTGAGGAACTCCAGTTCAATCCCGATTCCCGCCCCGGGTGTTCTCAGATTCCGCAGTCTTTTTGTGTTGTGGGGTGACAACAGCCAAGCAGTAGAAAATCACCAATTGTTTTCTGTACTCGGGCAATGTATGCTCTGTACTCTTTCCTCTCTCTCTCCTTTCTGTTCTATTTTTCTGCAAACGGGAGAGGGAGAGTTATCCTCTTATTTAATGGGGATTTAGTTCAGTTTAAGAGTTAAGTGTTGTATTTAATACTATAGCTACTTTGTTGCTCCTTTGAGTCTGCTTTGTCATTAGGTCACTGGGAGCTGGTGGGAGGTGCCAGCAGGATATATACAGTGGTGTCACAAATCTGACATGCCCAGTCTCCATGCTGTGAGATTTGGTGCACAACCCAGAGGTGTGGGACTGAATTGGAGTTCCTCAAGGAACAACAATTAGCAGGTAAGTCTAATTTCTCTTTCCATGGGCCGCTGGGCTCACAGGGAGGTGAGGGCTCAGGGGAAAGGGGGGAGCCTGTCCTCGAGTCTTTTTTTTCCCAGAGTTTGTACTGCTCATGCACCAGGCCTATTGCCAACAACAGGAGGCCACTGGGCCCGGCAGAGGGGCTATGCAGAAGCGCAAGGTGAGGCCGGAGGGCCCATCTTCTCTCCACAGGGCGGGGGACATGGTGGGAGCCACTGGCCAATTTTCCCCAGGTGGATGAGGCGCTCTGGGAAGACCCACAAGAGGGTCCGGGACCTCAGAGGATACCTCTGAGGGTGCCTTGGAGTTGCTGGTGGAGGTGGCCCCTGGGATCCCAGAGGATCTCGCGGTTACTGCCAACAGGGATCCTGAATGTGGTGCGTGTCTTCCACAGGGAGGAATTGTCCACCCTCATTGCCCATTTGCTGGTGGCGTTGAACATTCGTACCCAAGGGTCTAGTGGACGAGGAGCCCTTGGAGGACCCTCTGCTTCAAGACACCCGCAAATCCCAGACTGCTTTTCTGTACACCAGGTCTTCTGTCACATGATGGAGTCCGAGTGGGAGTTGCCAGGCAGTCGAACCATGGCTCAGCTGTATCAATTGCCGGACCAGGATAGGGAACAGCTTCGAACTCCGTGAGTGGATGCGGTGGTGTCTGTGGTCACGAAGAAGACTGTCCCCGTCGACGGGGGAGCTGCTCTGAAGGACCCTCAAGATAAGATGCTAGAAGCCCTGCTGAAGCAGGCGTTTAATATCAACACCTTGATTCTTCAGATGTCCATTTGCAGGGTTTATGTCTTTAGGGTGTCTGTGATGGGCGCAGGTCCTCCTGGAGCCGGAGGGCTGGTCACAACAGGTCGGTTCAGAGGCTGCACGCCTGGATTCAGGAATGACCTTTTTAGCAAGTCAACACAAGGAAGAGCAGGCCGCTCTAGCAGTAGAAGCCAGTTCAACACAAGGAGCCAGAGACGTGTGATGGTCCCAGGAGTCTTTATTAGATAATCCCCAATGCGTTTCGGCAACGCCTTCTTCAGGGGGTATGCAGCTTATAGAATAAAATAAAATGAATTAAAATGAACTCCAACAATGGAAACATTGTGCATATAAATATAAGAAATAAAGCATTAAAACATAATATTCAACATATAAAATTGTATCATGGTGAAACTATAATTAAAAAATAGAACACAGGGCAAAGTAACACATATAAATATAACATGTTAAAATCATACAAGAATTAAGACTAAAGGGATAAAAACATAAAATGGTACTCACTGGAGCACCCTGTGATGGATCGCACGTGGAAGGTCATCTTTTATGTATTGCTCAAACTGTGAGGTGACAAGACAAGGTTACAAAGTTAAAAAAGGTACCTTGTATGATCTATTAATACTCCTGGTATACAAAAAAAAATTTCGTTCACTATCAACACCTAACTAATGGATCAGAATATCTAAAAGTTTAACAAAAAAAGTCCAGAAACAATGGTATCCGAGGTCTCAGTTAAACATTAGCAAAGCCTCATAGACTTTCGTCAGAAGGCGGCTAATTGCATGATCACATCAGCGACCTCAATATATTGTAAACAGCTCCCTATTTCTTGGTAAAGTGTTTTCACAGATGAAATTCTTCCAAATACTGATAAACTTAACTTAAAAATACTCGGTATCACTTCCCAATACTATAGGGAGTCTGTCCACTTCTAATAATCATTCAGATCCCCTTCAGGGGATCATACAGTTATCTATAGATAATAAACAGACATAAATCAAACTCCCAACCCATATAGTTTCCCTTTTAGACCCTCTTACACATAACAAACATTAAACTTAAATTAAAATACCAACAAACTCCTACCGAAGGATGCTGCCCGCGCTTTCTCTCGGTAATCACGAACCGCTCCCGAGACAACGGGAACATTCAAACTGTCCAACAAAAACGCCGCGCATGGCTAATGAATGCTACGGCTGCCATTTTTAAAGGTCTCTCGGACTGCTTGTCTAGATGACTCATCGTGCGGCTTAATGCCTTTAAGCCGCACGATGAGTCATCTAGACAAGCAGTCCGAGAGACCTTTAAAAATGGCAGCCGTAGCATTCATTAGCCATGTGCGGCGTTTTTGTTGGACAGTTTGAATGTTCCCGTTGTCTCGGGAGCGGTTCGTGATTACCGAGAGATAGCGCGGGCAGCATCCTTCGGTAGGAGTTTGTTGGTATTTTAATTTAAGTTTAATGTTTGTTATGTGTAAGAGGGTCTAAAAGGGAAACTATATGGGTTGGGAGTTTGATTTATGTCTGTTTTTTATCTATAGATAACTGTATGATCCCCTGAAGGGGATCTGAATGATTATTAGAAGTGGACAGACTCCCTATAGTATTGGGAAGTGATACCGAGTATTTTTAAGTTAAGTTTATCAGTATTTGGAAGAATTTCATCTGTGAAAGCACTTTACCAAGAAATAGGGAGCTGTTTACAATATATTGAGGTCGCTGATGTGATCATGCAATTAGCCGCCTTCTGACGAAAGTCTATGAGGCTTTGCTAATGTTTAACTGAGACCTCGGATACCATTGTTTCTGGACTTTTTTTGTTAAACTTTTAGATATTCTGATCCATTAGTTAGGTGTTGATAGTGAACGAAAAAATTTTTTGTATACCTGAAATACTCGTTCAAATAGTAAGGGCCATAGAATTTTGTGACTTCACTATTAATACTCCTACCTATCATGTAATGTTTTATATTATCAGATATTACAAAATACCTCCAAAGGGGGTGCAACACATAAATACTCAAAAATAAACCTGGGATGTACTGGATTATATGTAATAATCCATCAACTTGAAAAATGCTAGTAATCTAAAGGGTGAAACCTAAAGTGACTGATATCTTAGATTTTTACTTTTTTACTTTTTTTGTCGAAGTTTTTGCCATGAGAGATCTCTCCCTCTTGAAGCGTAACTTCCCTTTTATTCACTTTGGTGGTAACCTAACCACTGTATAAAATATTGTGAGGTAATCGCATTCTGCCTAATGCTACTTCACAATCACATCTCCAAATAAAATTCACCCTGCAGATCTCAATGGACACAGCACTGCGTTTAGAGCCACACACTTCTTTTCGGCTCTGCTTCAACGCTTAAAATCTGCTAGCACATTTACTCATCTGATTCTTGTGACCAGCCAAAGAGGTATTTAGTTTCCCGCCTTTCCTCCGAGCTTCTCTTCTTCCTTCAGCTCCTTTAATCAAGGCTATGGTGATATATATCCCTCTTATAGACTGGGCTTCTCCATTAATGCAGTCATACTTGCTGATCAAACTCAAAGGAACAGTGAGCTGATTTTGTAGACAAACACCCCTCCCCTATTCTGACATCATATCAAACTCATCCAATCAAGCTCTAAATTCAGCCCCTTTGGTTCTAAAGAGCCAATCCGAAAAATCCAATTTTGTTCTAACCACTGAAGACGCTGTTCTCTATTTCCCCCTCTCGGATTCGCCGGGGCATAATCAATTATTCGCCAGTGAAAATCAGAAAATGAATGGTTAAACTCTATGCAGTGTTGAACTAGAGGAGCTGAATTTACTCTGCTCAAAAGGTTCGTCTTGTGATCTTTGTTATCGTACAATTGAGGGTCCTGAATGGCATATTCCCAATTCTGGGTTAAAACAGATATCTAAATGGTTTACCACCTGTTCCACTACTCATGCAGTTTATATTTTAGTTTGTCCCTGTATGAAGTTATATGTTGGACGGACAATACGAAAGGTTAAACTTTGTCTGCAAGAACATGCTTCGCGGATAAAAAATAAGAGTAAATTCAGCTCCTCTAGTTCAACACTGCATAGAGTTTAACCATTCATTTTCTGATTTTCACTGGCGAATAATTGATTATGCCCCGGCGAATCCGAGAGGGGGAAATAGAGAACAGCGTCTTCAGTGGTTAGAACAAAATTGGATTTTTCGGATTGGCTCTTTAGAACCAAAGAGGCTGAATTTAGAGCTTGATTGGATGAGTTTGATATGATGTCAGAATAGGGGAGGGGTGTTTGTCTATAAAATCAGCTCGCTGTTCGTTTGAGTTTGATCAGCAAGTATGACTGCATTAATGGAGAAGCGTTGAAGCAGAGCCGAAAAGAAGTGTGCGGCTCTGAACGCAGTGCTGTGTCCGTTGAGATCTGCAGGGTGAATTTTATATGGAGATGTGATTGTGAAGTAGCATTAGGCAGAATGCGATTAACTCACAATATTTTATACAGTGGTTAGGTTACCACCAAAGTGAATAAAAGGGAAGTTACGCTTCAAGAGGGAGAGATCTCTCATGGCAAAAACGTCCGACAAAAAAAGTAAAAAAGTAAAAATCTAAGATATCAGTCACTTTAGGTTTCACTCAATAGGTAGGGTGTGATTAGTGATTAGAGTGAAGGGTTGTAGTTGTTAGAGTAATCTAAAGGGAGCATCTTACAAGATTAAAAAAACTGGTTGTTCAGTCTTGTATTATGTAGTGTAATTTATCAATGATAGCTCATATTCATGGTTGCTCTACGAACCGCTATATCAATTTAGAGATGGAACTCTTTGGGTAGCTAAGTAATCTTCATAGCTGTTACGGTATATGTCTAAACTGACGGCAGAAAACAAACGGCAAACCTATATTTCTAATGAATTAAAACCTTATTGGTTTCAACACAATATTAAAAATACTAAAAATACCATTGTTCAGACCATATATGTAGTATATAATAACAATAAAAATGGGTATATAAAATAAACTATATTTGATTCAAGATATTGTATTGCATAATTAGCACTTGCCTATACACTGTAAACTGTTAAAGTCAAATACAGCTCTAATAAACTGTGTATAACCAATAATAAAACAAAAACCTTTTAAATTATGAAGTGGTGGGAAAATAAAAATCTAGAAATTTGTAACTTTAGTAGTTTGTCACTTAGGATACCTAATGTAAACTATAAAATATAGCCCAAACTGTTGCCATAATTTGAATAAGTGTGTAGTGAAATAGCGATACTGATATCTTTAGGGGATCAGATTTGTTGACCTTGGAATCTATAGGTAAGAAATCCAAATTTGTCTGGCGATAGTAACAGAAACCACTTTGATGAAAATGGCACCTCTTATATAGACGCTTAAAACTGTGCCAAAAAAGAAAGTAAAAGTGAATTTATGGGTAAAGTTACAGTCGCGTCAACCCTGTGTAGGGAAAAGACCTAAAGGAGGCTGTCTTATTGGATATATAGCAGGTAACAGGTGGCTAAATAATTGTATAAGAGCCTAATATCAAGAACAAAAATGTGGCAAATTTATAAGTAAATATGGTTGACATGCTCTTCTATGAGGGATAGCTATGTTGATTATATAATTGTATTCATGCTGCTTTGCTCAGAATTTCAGGTTTGATTTTTGAGAACAACGTAAAAACTAACTAACTTACTCGAGATGTTCTGTAACATAATAGCCATATCGTTGAAATTAAGTACAGCTCTCAATAAAAACTATATGTAACCCGTGATTTGTATAAAAAGAAAATACTTTAAATTATAAACCAAAAAAGAATGCTAAAAGTGAAAGTACAGGATATCTAATGTGAGGTACAATGTTACCTATGCAATTGCCATTTCCTGATCGATGCTGATAACTTGAAGTCTATATTTGAGGAATCCAGAGTTTCTGGCGACGACACCTAAAAATAAGAACATTCGACCAAAACAGTACCTTTTAAATAGACGTCTAGAATCGCGCCAAAAGTGAAGGTGAATCTGTGGGTGGAGCTAAAGTCGCGCCGACTCAGAATGAGCAAGGGACTTAAACTGAGGCTGTCAAATAAGATAGTATGACTTATGTCAGGTTGTTAAGCTATGTATGAGAGTCTTTTTAGAAAATCTGAAAAACAACAAACGTAATGAATCTATAAATAAATGTAGCATGAATTGCTGAGAAAGGAAAAAAGCCTTGCGGGTTTATATGATGGTACTTTATACTAGCTTCCTCAGAATTACAGATTTAAATTAAAGAACAATATAAAGACTGTGGTTGAATGTATCATGAAGATCTGAGTCAAACCTGTAACTGGCATGATCTAGCTTTTATTCATAAAAACACAGAAAGATCAATCTCTTGATTCAAGCCATGTGGTTCTAAACTATTTAACTCATAAATGTAACGTTGTTCTAATTTAAGTAAAGTTCTATCAACATTACCTCCCCTCCAATGTGCTGTCACGGTCTTCAAGACCAAATATTTTAAATCACTGATTGAGTGTCCTGTGTGTACCCAATGTGTGACTAAAGGTTTATCCAGAACTTTTCTTTGAATACAACTTCTATGTTCGATTAATCAGAGTTCAAACTTGTCTTTTGGTTTTTCCAATATAGATTAGATCACAATACTAGAAAAAATTGTTCTCTTTCACCTTTGGTAAGGATTAGAAATAAATATTGAGGTCTCAGTAAAAAAGAGCACTGCTATTTAAGACTCACGTCAAATTTATAGCAAAGTGCTTTGTCACATCAACGACCTCCAAACTGCATTTTAAACAGACTACCAGTCGTTTCTTTCCGAGGAAAACTGACAAAAACTGTTCCGACTAGGCAGCTGCATATTTTTAATTGATCCCGATCCCGACGTACACCACCGGTACCATCAAGACGTTTCACAGCAATGTTTCCTCAGGGGATCCATGAATGCTGAATCACACTACAAAGAAATATAAAAACGTCGTCATTCCCATCCCTACTACACTAAAACATAACCTCCCACTCCACAACACCAAAATATACCATTAATCAACGCCTCACCTTTGATGCAGCCCGCGTATAATCAAACTATGGCTTCACTCTGTTCCCAACTCCAGAAGAACCTCAAAACCGCCACAGTAAACAAAAACGCCACGCATGCGGACCTCGTAATCGCGGTCCAATCTTTAAAGCTCTTCAAACGTCACTGATGCCTGCTCAACCAATAAACACTACTTACGTCACACTACCTACAATCCAAATCAGCCTGCTTCAACCGGATCTATCTCTAAATGATATCCCCCCCTGTTTTCTATACGCACTGCATGATCGAAAACACAGCTCCTCACAATTTCCACAAGGGCCGTGGGGTCCTAGCTCCCCCTACCTCTCACGGGGGCTAAAAAACACACAATCCTAATACAAAACCCAGCCCTGCCAATAATTAAGATGCCCTCAGATATCACGACTTCATCATCAACCCATCTCTATTAGGCTAACATCAACTCTAAACTAGCCCCTTCAACTACATGTAAACCAACCAGACATAATAGGAACTAGAAACCTCCCACAAACCACTAAAAGAAACAAGCGCCCTTAGGGATTTAGACACACGCCGGCCATTCTATGCTACTATTCAATCCCCTCGGGACCAATGTATTCAGACGGTAAATAAGTCTCTGTTCATGTCTAATCAATTCCTGATCAATAGTTCTACCCTCCGTTCCCCTTATGACTTGGTCAATGCACAAGCATCGCAGTTGATCAAAAGTATGACCCTGCTGCACACAGTGCTGAACCATCGGAGCCTCCACAACCTTATGCTTAAGGTGGCTTCGATGTTCCCTCATACGCACCTGAAAAGGGCGCATAGTTTTCCCAATATAACCCAAACCACATGGGCAGATTACTGCATAAACTACACAAGAGGAACTGCAAGTAGTGGTATGCCGGAATCTGACCACCACCCCCTGATATGTGAACTCTGCAGCAGTGATGGTAATGTTGCAGATATCATAAGTTCCACAGCTTGAATGGCGGCCTCCTCTGTAGTCCAAAGCCCTTCTATAACTGGTGGCAATACTGCGGGACTCAACCACTCCTTAAGGCTGCGATCCCTTTGCCAAACACACCTTATGGATTTCTCCAAGTCCAGGGATCACGGTCAAAACATTACTATGTTTTTTAAGTATTTTTTGAATTCCATTATTCAAAGGAGAAAACTTTGTAATTAAATTAATATGATCATCATCAAAATTAACAGTAGCTCTCGGGGGTTTTATTTCCAACAAAGCAGCCCTATGGTTAAACAATGCCCTCTGATAGGCACGCTTAACTACAGGGCTTGGATATCCTCTCTGAATAAAGTTCCTATTATGTCCGGTTGGTTTACATGTAGTTTGAAGGGCTAGTTTAGAGTTGATGTTAGCCTAATAGAGATGGGTTGATGATGAAGTCGTGATATCTGAGGGCATCTTAATTATTGGCAGGGCTGGGTTTTGCATTAGGATTGTGTGTTTTTTAGCCCCCGTGAGAGGTAGGGGGAGCTAGGACCCCACGGCCCTTGTGGAAATTGTGAGGAGTTGTGTTTTCAATCATGCAGTGCGTATAGAAAACAGGGGGGATATAATTTAGAGAGAGATCCGGTTGCAGCAGGCTGATTTGGATTGTAGGTAGTTGACGTAAGTAGTGTTTATTGGTTGAGCAGGCATCAATGACGTTTGAAGGGCTTTAAAGATTGGACCGCGATTACGAGGTCCACATGCGTGGCGTTTTTGTTCACTGTGGCAGTTTTGAGGTTCTTCTGGAGTTGGGAACAGAGTGAAGCCATAGTTTGATTATACGTGGGCTGCATCAAAGGTGAGGCATTGATTAATGGTATATTTTGGTGTTGTGGAGTGGGAGGTTATGTTTTAGTGTGGTAGGGATGGGAATGACGTTGTTTTTATATTTCCTTGTAGTGTGATTCAGCATTCATGGATCCCCTGAGGAAACATTGCTGTGAAACGTCTTGATGGTACCGGTGGTGTACGTCGGGATCGGGATCAATTAAAAATATGCATCTGCCTAGTCGCATAAGATAAGTTTTAACAGTTTTTGTCAGTTTTCCTCGGAAAGAAACGACTGGTAGTCTGTTTAAAATGCAGTTTGGAGGTCGTTGATGTGACAAAGCACTTTGCTATAAATTTGACGTGAGTCTTAAATAGCAGTGCTCTTTTTTACTGAGACCTCAATATTTATTTCTAATCCTTACCAAAGGTGAAAGAGAGCGATTTTTTCTAGTATTGTGGTTTTGTCTCGTTCTTTACTACAAGGCCAACGATATTGTGTGGTAATATAGATTGGATGACATGGGCATAATATTAAATAAATTACATTTTCTGTCTTGCAATTGGAATAATTTTATAAATATATCTTTTGACTTGATATTGGATATGTAAAACTATCTTTCACAGAAATAGTGTGGGGGGCACACTGAGCAAATTCCACATTTAAAATGACCTTTAATTTTTGGTTGGGGTTTGGAGTATGTAAGAGTTGACAAAACCAAAATGTTTGCAAGATTCGGATTGCGCTTATATGCTACCATAAACTGTTTGGAAGCAAATGATGGCAATGATGTTAAAAGGTGCCACTGTTGTAAAATATTTACTCATCTCCAGGAACAAGCAGGAATGAGCCTTCACATATAGGTATCGTCGGTACCGACGGAGCCTGCGCGGGAACGCTCCCCAGCGTCCAAAAGGAAAGCTTTTGGGAGCATCCCACAGCGCCTGCGCGCTGCCTTCCCGCCTTTCCCAACTGCCTCTCTCCAGTTCTTCTTTTCCGCAGAGCCAGCAGGTCGTGTTTCCTGTCACCGCTGAAGAATTTCTTATTTTCTTTTATTTTTCTTTAGTTGCGTGTCTGCCTTCTCGACTCCGGACCGGTACCACCGTTTTTTCTTTCTTTCTTTCTAAAAAAAACCCCCAAAAAAACCAAAACCTACTCTTTTCTTACTTCAGTGCATTTTTTCTTCTGGGGCCTTAGGCCTACAGATATATTTTTCCTCATGGAAAAACCCGCCTCCGGGTTTAAAAAGTGCACGAAGTGCAGTGGCACTATTTCTGTCACTGACACCCATGACTGGTGTCTAAAATGTTTAGGTTCTGACCACTCCCTTGCGGATTGTGAGTCCTGTTCCATGATGTCTAAAAGAGGGTTACAAAATCGGGCAGCCAAGCTCAGTACCCTGTTTCCCTCCGATGCAGCTTCTGTGGCATCAACGTCTTCCAGGGCTGCTTCTTCATCCCATGGATCTCAGGTAGCCAAACTTAAATCCGGCCGGTCCTCAAAGAGTACATCTCCCTCTAAGTATTGAGATGCCCCCGGGCTTATTCTTGAGGAATCCACACCGGCAAAATTACCCCGGCGGGAGGCTCCGGCTTCCAAAGCTCGCTCTATGGGGTCACAGGTTGACATCGATGGCTCGGCCTCGACCGATCACCTGTTACAACGTTCTGGGGTACCGGCGGTTTCCACCGGTACCGACATCCAGACATTGGTGGCGTCGATGGATCAGAATATTCTGACCATGCAGCGTGCCATCACGGCATTCATACAAGCTGCGACGCCTACGGTACCGCAACAAACCCCGTTGTCGGTACCGATTCCGGTACCGGATCCGATATCCGTTCAGATACCGGTACCGCTTGCGTCGACATCAGCGTCGATGGCAGCGGTACGCTATCCAGTGATGCCCATCAGTACCGACTCGGTACCGATTACTCCCGATGTCGATACCTTCCGGTACGCGTATCGGGCTCTGCGAGAGCATCCAGACAGTCGATACTTCGATTCTTCTGAAGACTCTGATACATCAGAGGCCTCTATTGAAGCATCGGGGATCCTTCCTCACGAACCCTCTTCTCCAAAAAGGAGAATGTCTCCTGAAGACTTGTCTTTTCAGGACTTCATTAGGGAGGTGGCCAAAGGCCTGTCCATCTCAGTGGCCTCTGAAACTGAACCTAGAGCCAAAAAACTAGATATCCTACAATATCCTAAGGCTCTTAAAGAGGCAGCCACCTTACCAATACCTGAGATTCTTTATGATCACATGTTGGGCATATGGGAGACTCCTCTTTCCACCTCCCCTCATTCTCGAAGGTTGGACACCATGTATCGTGTTCCTCCTTGTCCTGGTTTTCATAAGACTCAGCTTCCTCACCACTCCATTGTGGTAGAGTCTGCTATGAAAAAAATCAAGAGTACAAAAAGGCACTCCTCTGCTCCTCCAGGAAGAGAATGCAGAACCTTAGATGCCTTTGGCAGGAAAATGTTCCAGGCCAGTATGCTTGTGGCCAGAATCAACTCCTATAGTCTCTATATGGGGATGTTTCTGAAAGAAGTTACAGATCATCTGCAAACCTTATCTCCTTTTATGTCAGAAGATAAGAGAGAAGAATATATCACCTGGCTTAAACATGCACAGGATGTATCCAAGTTTTCCAACCGTGCAGCCTTTGACTCTTTTGAGGGTGCCAGTAGAGCGTCGGCTATTGCCATAGGTGCACGCAGAGTTGCTTGGTTGCAAGCCGCTGATTTGGAATCCTGGGTACAGGATGGTCTAGGTAACCTTCCCTGTACAGGGGAAAACCTGTTTGGCAAAGATTGGCAAGCAAAGGCCAACCAAATGGATGCTGAAAATTCTGCTTTAGATAAACTTTCAAAGTCTACTTCTGCTCCTTTTAAAAAGAGGTTGTTCAAAAAAGGATCTTTCCCAAAAAAAGGGAAATTTTCTTCTGGTTATGGTCAGGCCTCTTCGCAAGGTCATTTTGCTACAAAGAGACAGCAACAACCAAAACAGACCAAGCCTCAAGCTGCGAGGACTGCTACGGCCCAACAGCCTCAGCCTCCTCAGGGTCTTTGACTTTCCACTAGGGAACTTAGCCTTTCTGGCTCTAGAACAACCAGAGCCTCTCACCATCCCAGGAAGGTTAGCTCACTTTGCTCCCAGATGGGAACAAATCACAGCAGAGAAATGGACCCTCTCCATCATACGGGATGGTTACAAGCTTCATTTCTTAAACCGTCCCCCTCACACCATGGTGAAACAGTTCAATTCTCCAACATCTCTCCTCAACCTTCTTGGTCAAGAGATTGCTACCCTTCTTGCCCAAGGGGCAATAAAAGAAGTACCTCTTCTTCAACAGGGCTCAGGGTTCTACTCCCCTTATTTTCTCATCCCAAAGAAAACGGGGGGCTACAGACCCATATTAGATCTCAGAGAGTTGAACAAGTTTCTATGCAAGGAGAAATTCAAGATGACTTCTCTCGGAACTCTCCTTCCATACCTCCAGAGTCAGGACTGGCTTTGTTCTCTAGATATCAAGGATGCATACACCCATGTCCTCATCCATCCAGCACACAGAAGGTTCCTTCGGTTACTTTACCAAGGAAAGCACTACCAATACAAAGTGCTTCCTTTCGGTCTGGCCTCTGCTCCAAGAGTGTTCACAAAATGCATGGCAGTAGTAGCTGCATTTCTGCGCACTCTAGGGATATTCGTATTCCCATATCTGGACGACTGGCTCATCCGAGCTCCATCCCAGTCAGAGGCCCAGGCTTCCCTGGCCTGCACAAAGAGTGTTCTTCAGTATCTGGGACTGGTAATCAACATTCCAAAATGCCATCTCACCCCTACTCAGTCTCTAGAGTTTATAGGGGCCTTTCTGGATACCACAACTTCAAGGGCCTATCTTCCCCAGGCCCGTTGCCTACGCTTGGTGCAGTTAGCCTCCCAGATTCAGTTAAAATCCCATTTAACAGCTCGAGAGATGTTGCAACTCTTAGGCCACATGGCATCCACGATGCATGTGGTTCCTTTCGCTCGCCTTCACATGAGGGCAGCTCAGTGGACCCTATCCACCCAATGGACCCAGGCATCAGGTTGCCTGTCAGACAAAATAGCAACCTCCAGTCGCCTCTTTTGGTCCCTCCACTGGTGGAAGTCCACTCAAAATCTGTTGCTGGGGTCCCCCTTTCAACAGGTGTTGCCCCAAGCATCCCTTACAACAGATGCCTCTCCAAAGGGTTGGGGAGCTCATCTACAAGATCTCTCGACCCAAGGCATCTGGTCTCCACAAGAGACATCTCTACATATCAACCTCTTAGAGCTCAGAGCAATCTTTCTGGCTATCAGTCTTCCACACCCTGCTCAGCTACAAGACAGTCCTCATCCACATGGACAACCAGGTAGCCATGTTCTACGTGAACAAGCAGGGAGGGACTGGCTCTCTGTCGCTTTGCAACGAAGCTCTGAGATTGTGGGCCTTCGCCAGAGAGCATCAAATCCATCTCATGGCAGTGTATCTTCCAGGGGTTCAAAACTCTTGGGCAGACAGACTCAGTCGAGTTCTGCTTCCACACGAATGGTCCCTCCATGGGGACCAGATAGCCAGAATTTTTCGGATTTGGGGTACCCCAGACATAGACCTGTTTGCAAGTCCGTGGAATGCCAAACTTCCCCGGTTTTGTTCCAGGATTCCATGTCAGGGAGTTCAGGCCAGGGATGCCTTCCTCCTTCATTGGGGGCAAGACTTCCTCTATGCCTTTCCACCTATTCCCCTCATCCCCAAGACTCTGTTCAAGCTTCAGAGAGACAAGGGGTCTATGATCCTCATAGCACCACATTGGCCACGCCAAGTGTGGTACCCTCTACTTCTGCATCTCTCTCAAGCTCCCTCCCTATACCTGGGGTCTGCTCCAGATCTCCTCTCCCAGGAGGAGGGAACGTTGTGGCACCCAAATCCCCAGTCTCTTCATCTCAGGGCCTGGTTGCTGAAGGCCTAGACCTTCAGGATTTACACCTTTCTCAGCAAGTGAAGGATATCCTTCATGCTTCCAGAAAGCCTTCCACCAGACGTTCCTATGCTTTTAAATGGAAAAGGTTTTCCATTTGGTGTGCAGAGAAGGGTCTCAATCCTCTTGCAATACCTTTTGAATTCTTTACTAGACTATTTGCTGTATTTATCCCATGCAGGCCTTAAAACAAATTCAATCAGAGTCCATTTGAGTGCTATTGCAGCATCCCTTAAGCCTCTCAATGGACAACCTATTTTCTCTCATCCTCTTATAGCAAGATTCATGAGAGGCCTTCTTTTGACTAAACCTCCCATTAGACCACCTCCAGTGGCATGGGACTTGAATCTGGTTCTTGGCCAGCTTATGAAGCCACCATTTGAACACTTAGCCACTACCTCCTTGAAATTCCTTTCCTGGAAGGTTATTTTTCTCATTGCCGTCACCTCAGCTCGCTGTATCAGTGAGTTGCAAGCTTTAGTGGCTAATCCTCCTTATACAAGGTTCTATCATGACAAGGTAGTCCTCAGAACTAATCCACACTTTATGCCTAAAGTGGTCTCACCTTTCCATCTGAACCAGGAGGTGTATTTACCTGTCTTTTTTTCCAGGACCTCATGCATCAAGTGCAGAGAGGAATCTTCATACCCTGGATTGTAAAAGAGCACTTGCTTTCTACTTACAAAGAACACAGCAACATAGAAAGTCCTCTCAACTTTTTGTTGCTTTTGATCCTTCTCATTTAGGACTTCCAGTCTCCAAGAGAACTCTGTCTAATTGGATTGCTCAGTGTATTTCCTTCGCCTACCAGAGCAAGAATCTTTCTCTGGAGGGCCATGTCACAGCTCACAATGTGAGGGCCATGGCAGCCTCTATTGCTCATCTTAATCTGTGTCCATCGACCAAATCTGTCGAGCGGCCACCTGGGCATCGGTTCATACCTTCCCAGCCCATTACTGCTTGAACAAGGACTCCCGCCGGGATGCCTTGTTTGGTCAGGCTGTTCTCAAACACCTGTTCCATACCTAATCAACTCCTACCCTCCATCCCTGACTGGATGCCTGAGATTCATGGGTGGAGGTGGAGCCCCTTCCCAGGGACTCCCAATTTGGGTGATCTCCCAGGCATCTCTAGCTGGGGAGTCCCCATATGTGAAGACTCATTCCTGCTTGTTCCTGGAGATAGCACAGTTACTTACATGTAACAGGTGATCTCTGTGAACAGCAGGAATAAGTCTTCACAACCCACCCACCTCCCCTAGGAGTTGTATCTCTCTATCTATCTTTCCTTTCCTCTCTCTCTTTTGTCTCAGCTTTAAAACTCGAACTGGAGAGAGGTGGTTGGGAAAGGCGGGAAGGCAGTGCGCAGGCGCTGTGGGATGCTCCCAAAAGCTTTCCTTTTGGACGTTGGGGAGCGTTCCCGCGCAGGCTCAGTCGGTACCGACGATACCCATATGTGAAGACTTATTCCTGCTGTTCCCAGAGATCACTTGTTACAGGTAAGTAAGTAACTGTGCTTTACCACTGAAGGATCAGTGGTATCTGACTCAATTTTATCAAAATAATCTATGATTTTTAATTTTCGAATTAATTTTAATTACCTGCTATATATCCAATAAGAAAGCCTACACAGGGTTGACGCGACCGTAACTTTACCCATAAATTCACTTTTACTTTCTTTTTTGGAGCGGTTTTAAGAGTCTATATAAGAGGTGCCGTTTTCATCAAAGTGGTTTCTGTTACTATCGCCAGACAAATTTGGATTTCTTACCTATAGATTCCAAGGTCAACAAATCTGACCCCCTAAAGATATCCGTATCGCTATTTCACTACACACTTATTCAAATTATGGCAACAGTTTGGGCTATATTTTATAGTTTACGTTAGGTATCCTAAGTGACAAACTACTAAAGTTACAAATTTCTAGATTTTTATTTTCCCACCACTTCATAATTTAAGTGTGTGTTTTTGTTCTATAATAATTATTGGTTATACAGTTTATTAGAGCTGTATTTGACTTTAACAGTTTACAGTGTATAGGCAAGTGCTAATTATGCAATACAATATCTTGAATCAAATATAGTTTATTTTATATACCCATTCTTATTGTTAATATTATATACTATATATATGGTCTGAACAATGGTATTTTTAATATTTTTAATATTGTGTTGAAACCAATAAGGTTTTATTTAATTCATTAGAAATATAGGTTTGCCGTTTTGTTTTCTGTCGTCAGTTTAGACATATACCATAACAGCTATGAAGATTACTTAGCTACCCAAAGAGTTCCATCTCTAAATTGATATAGCAGTTCGTAGAGCAACCATGACTATGAGCTATCATTGATAAATTACACTACATAATACAAGACTGAACAACCAATTTTTTTAATCTTGTAAGATGCTTCTTTAGGTTACTAGCGTTTTTCAAGTTGATGAATTATAATTCATCAACTTGAAAAATGCTAGTAACCTAAAGAAGCATGAATTATAATTCATCAACTTGAAAAATGCTAGTAACCTAAAGAAGCATCTTACAAGATTAAAAAAATATAATCCAGTACATCCCAGGTTTATTTTTGAGTATTTGTGTTGCACCCCCTTTGGAAGTATTTTGTAATATCTGATAATATAAAACATTACATGATAGGTAGGAGTATTAATAGATCATACAAGGTACCTTTTTTACTTTGTAACCTTGTCTTGTCACCTCACAGTTTGAGCAATACATAAAGGATTACCTTCCACCTGCGATCCATCACAGGGTGCTCCAGTGAGTACCATTTTGTTGCTCTTTTAACATTTTATGTTTTTATCCCTTTAGTCTTAATTCTTGTATGATTTTAACATGTTGTATTTATATGTGTTCCTTTGCCCTGCGTTCTATTTTTTAATTATAGTTTATTTATCATTTGTATACTGCTACTTCCAGTGATCAGAAGCGGATAACTTGCACGTTAAACATAACTATGGTTACATCTGTAATGAGTCAAAAACTTACATTTGATTTCCGGGTGAGAATCATTAGAAATTACAAGTAATTACAGTGTAGGAGTAACATATATACAATAGTAAAGAGTAGTTACTCACCTGTAACAGGTGTTCTCCAGGAGCAGCAGGAATCAGTCTTCACATATGGGTGACGTCGGCGCCGACGGAGCCCTCGTGCGGAGCATTTCCCCAGCTTTGAAAGAAAGCCTTTGGGAATTGCAGCGCGCATGCGCTGTCCCCTTCCCGCCCAAGGGTGCCATCTTGCTCAGTCTGATGACATAGCTAAAAGACAGCAAAATAGCAAAAATAAATCATATGACTGCAACTCCAAGGGGAGGAGGGAGGGTTGTGAGGACTGATTCCTGCTGCTCCTGGAGAACACCTGTTACAGGTGAGTAACTACTCTTTCTCCAGGACCAAGCAGGAAGTCAGTCCTCACATATGGGACTCCCCAGCTTAAGGCTACCGGAGACCTCAAGTGGAAAAAATGAGCTCCCTCTAGCTCGTCAGTACGTAAGGAAGGAATCTTCTCTGAGAACGCCCCCGACCGGTAGCCCAACACCAGGGCCGGAGGGTAGGAGTTGCCTAAACCCCAAAGAGATTATGGAGTACTGCCTGTCCGAAAGCACTGTCCCTGCGGGACTCCCCCTCAAGGCAGTAATGGGCCGCAAACGTCTGGCTTGAAGACCAAGTAGCGGCCCGGCAGATGTCTGCCAACGGAACAGAGCGGAGATGAGCCACTGACGCAGCCTTCGCCCTGACACGATGAGCCGTGACTCGACCCTCCAACGAGAGGCCGGCTGCCCCATAAGCCCAGGCGATACAGTCAGCGACCCATATGGACAAAGTACCCTTGGAAACAGGTAACCCCAATTTATTGGGATCAAAAGAAACGAAGAGCTGAACAGCCCTTCGATGCTCCCGCGTATGGTCAAGGTAGAAGGACAACGCCCTCCTACAGTCCAGGGTATGCAGGACCATCTCAGCCCGGTTGGCATGCGGCCTGGGAAGAAGGTCGGAAGAACCACCTCCTGATTGAGGTGAAAAGGGGAGACAACCTTAGGGAGAAACTTCGGGTGAGTCCGTAAGACTACCCTATTCCTGTAGAACCTAGTGTAAGGAGGATCAGACACTAGTGCCTGAAGTTCACTCACTCGCCTAGCAGAGGTAAGAGCTACCAGAAACAAGGTTTTCCAGGAGAGAAAACGGAGAGGGGAGGTAGCCATAGGTTCAAATGGCGGACAAGTAATCCACTGTAAGACCACATTCAGATCCCACTCAGGGGCTGGTGGACGCAAAGGAGGCTTAAGCAGGAGGAGGCCTCTGAGAAAACGAGCCACCAAAGGGTGGTTGGAAAGAGGCCTCCCGTCCACCGGCGAGTGGTGCGCTGAGAGAGCACTGAGGTGAACCCTGACAGAGTTGGACTTAAGGCCTAGATTGGAGAGGTAAAGCAAATATTGCAGTACTACCGCTACCAAGCACGAGAAGGGATTCTCGCTGTGCTGAGCACACCATGTGGAGAATCTACGCCACTTAGGAGCGTAGGATTTCCTGGTGGATTGCCGCCTAGAGGCTAAGACCACGTCTTCCACCTCTCTAGGCAGGAGTAGGGGAGCCAGGACTACCCTTTCAGCAGCCAGGCCATCAGATGAAGGGACTGGAGGTTGGGGTGCAAGAGAGACCCCTGGTCCTGAGACAGGAGATCGTGTTGATTTCCCAGAGGCAGGGGAGTGTCCACTGCTAGTTGCAGCAGGAGTGGGAACCATGGTTGCCTCGGCCACCTGGGGGCTATCAGAATCATGGAGGCCCTGTCCTTGAGGACCTTGAACAGTGTTCGAGACACTAGTGGCGTGGGAGGAAACGCATATAGTAGGCCTTGGGACCACGGAATCAGAAAGGCATCCGCTGCTACTCTGAGAGGATGCGGTTGTCTGGAACAGAATCTCGGGAGTTGCCGGTTCAGAGGGCTGGCAAAGAGATCCATGGTGGGGAGGCCCCACCTGAGAGAGATCTGCTGAACCACCAATGGATTCAATCTCTCATTTGTGTGGTTGCAGGATCCTGCTCAGTTTGTCCGCCAGGTAATTTTCTTGACCGGCGAGGTAGACAGCCTTGAGGAGGATTCCGTGATTGACGGCCCAAGAGCACAGCCGTTGTGCCTCCTGACAGAGAAGGAAGGAGCCTATGCCTCCTTGTTTGTTCACGTAGAACATGGCAACTTGATTGACCGTCTGGACCAGTACAGACTGGTGAGATGTGAGGTGGGAGAAGGCTCTCAGAGCTAGGCGTATTGCCAGTAGCTCCAGGAAGTTTATCTGCTGAGCAGCCTCCCAAGGAGTCCAGAGACCCTGAGTACATGCCCCCTGGCAATGTGCTCCCCAACCTAGAAGAGAAGCATCTGTCGTCAGCACTTGAGAATGCGGAGGGGATTGAAAATCCACGCTGAGCACCAGATTCGGAAGATGAAGCCACCATTGTAGAGAGGAGACGAGCAGGGTGGATATTCTCACCGTGTCTGCAAGGCTCCCTGTGGCCTGATGCCACTGAGTTCGAAGGCTCCACTGAGCAGGCCGCATGTGCAGGCGGGCTTTGGGGGTTACATGAACCGTGGAAGCCATATGGCCGAGAAGTCTCAGGAATTGCCTGGCGGAGACCAGGGAATTGCTGTGAAACTGCCTGGCCACATCCATCAACCGGAGGGCCCTGTCCACTGGCAGAAAAGCCCTCGCCTGAAGAGTGTCTAGCCTTGCTCCTATGAATTCCAAGTTCTGGGACGGGAGCAAAGTGGACTTTGCGAAGTTTATGACAAACCCCAAGTGCTGAAACAGAGCCACAGTGCGAAGGGTGGCTTGACTGGCCTCCTGGGAAGACTGGCCCCTTATGAGCCAGTCATCCAGGTATGGAAACACAAAAAGACCTTGAAGCCTCAGGTAGGCCGCCACCACCGCCAGGCACTTGGTGAACACCCTGGGAGTGGAGGATAGGCCAAAGGGAAGTACTCTGTACTGGTAGTGGTTTCCCCCCACAACAAATCTGAGATATTGTCTGTGGTCTGGATGAATAAGGATGTGAGTATAAGCATCCTTTAGATCTAAGGAGCATAGCCAATCTCCCTGCTGGAGGTAGGGCAGCAGGATTCCAAGGATAAACATCTTGAACTTTTCCCTCTCTAGGAACTTGTTGAGGTTGCGCAAGTCTAGGTTGGGTCGGCGGCTTCCTGTTCTTTTTGGTACCAGAAAGTACCTGGAATAAAAGCCATGACCTCTCAGGTGGTGGGGCACCGGTTCCACAGCCTGGTCCTTTAGCAGACTTGCTAACTCCTGAAGGAGTAGGTCCCTGTGCAGAGGGAGTCTTGGAGGCTCCCCTGGAAAATAGGAGGGAGGTACCTGGTGAAAATGGAGAAGATAGCCCTTTTGAACTATATGGAGCACCCAGGTATCTGATGTGATGGCTGACCACCTGTGGGCAAAGTGGGCCAGCCGGCCTCCTGTGCTGATGTGAGCCAGCTGAGGAGAAGAGGCTATGCTTTCTGAGTCAAAACCCCCCACCCTGCTGAGCAGGGGCCGGTGTTGGGGGCTTGGGGGCCTTCTGCCTACGGGGCCCATGACCCTGCCCCTTGGCCTGCTGACCCTGTTGGGGAGCTGCAGAGGCCTGATAATGAGGGTACGGTTTATAGGCAGAGGACTTCCTCGGGTAAAAGGTCTTTTTTCCCGAGCCCCCCCTTCTTCTGAGAAGGGGCAGAGGTTTTTCTGGATAGCCTAGTCCTGGTCATTCTCGGTCTCGAGTTCTGCAGCCTTTTCAGCCATGGGCTTGCCAAAGAGGTTTTCACCTCTGCAGGGGACATTGACCAACTTGTCCTGCACCCATGGCTCGAGGTCGGATGACTGTAGCCAAGCCTGTCGGTTACCGATGCTGGCCCCGGCTACTAGGGCCGAAGCCTCGAAGCCATCGTAGGCTGCTCGAGAGATAAACTTCGAGCACTCTCGAATACCAGTGGACAAGGCTTGGAACCGCTGCAAAGGTTCCTCAGAGAGACCAGCAGAGAACCCGGCATTCTCCTTTGCCAGGTCTCGGAGATACATGCCCATGTAGAGCTGGTAAGTCTGGACACGGCAAGCAAACATAGAGCCCTGGAAGGAGTGCATCTTCTGACTTTTCAGTCGATGCATGGCCGATTCCACAACCATGGAGTGGTGTGGTAATTGTGCCTTTTGGAACCCGGGGCTCTTGCAGACTTGATAGATGGAATTGACCCGCTTGCTTAACGTCGGCGCCGGGGTCTCCCACATGCGGAAGAGCAGCAGCTCCAGCATCGGAGGAACCGGAACATTAAAGGCCTCCTTCGGGGGAGAGTCATACTGGAGGGCCTCGAGCTCCTCGGCTCGAGGCTCCTCCTCGGGATTCACAGGGAAGGCCAAGGCCTTGACCATATCCCGCATGAAGTCCAAGAACCGGTTATCCTCCGGTGGGGATCGTCTCCGAGGTTCGGACTCCGGCGAGTCCGATGGGACACACCGAGTCCGATAAGTGTTGGGTGACTCTTTGTCCTCCGTCTCCCAGCCCGACTCCTCGGAGGAGGAATAGAGCGGCTCCGGTCGGGCGGGCACCGATGCCATCCGCCCTAACGCCGAGGGTACCGGCGTCGACGACCTCGGTCCCGAACGGGAGGCCGAGGGAGACCGTGGCCGAGGATCGACTCGAGCCCACATGGACTCGAGGATCGGCTCGGCCTCCGGGGTCAACTTGGATGTCAAGGTCCCGGTGGTCGGGGCAGATGCACCGGCGAGACCGGCGATCAATGCCCGCTGCTGTTCCATGAAGGCAGCGAGGCTGCTCTCCAAGGCCGTCAACCTGAGTCCGAGCTCAGGAGACCCAGCAGCCCCCGACTCGGGCCCTGATGGCGTCGGGCCCGACGTCGGCTCCCCTGGAGGAGAATCCATGAGGACTACAGCACTCACGTGTCCAGGAGACTCCATCTCGATATGAGGATGCTTGGCAGGCCTCTCCGACTCCGAGGACCCGGGACGGCTATCGGGGCTATGCGACCTGGCCCTCGAGGAACCAGGAGCGTCCACCGACGACGCCTTCGCGGGTTTCTTCTTCCTGCGATGTTCCCGCGAAGGAGACCCCCACTCAGAGGAACCCCGACGCTGCTCGGGGCCGGAGTCCCGAGACATCGAGGCCTCTGATGAGGTCCGGGCCCGTCCGGTCGCGGAGTCAGAGAAGATCCTATCCTTCTGGTGCTGCCGACTCCTCAACGCCTTCGAGGACACTTTGCCACACGGACCACAGATCATCGGGTCATGATCGGGTCCGAGGCAGCGGAGGCAGCAGTCATGTGTGTCGGTAAGAGAGATAAGTTTCTTACACCTATCACACTTTTTAAACCCGCTGGTAGCCATCAGGGGAAAAAGGGTCCCTGCGAGGTCAAAAGACCGGGCTGCCAGTGAAAAAAGAAAAATGGCGCGAACGCTAGTCACAAAGGACAAAAACCGAAAAAGAGAGAGTGTACTCGATACCGGTGTATCGGGCCAAGGCGGGAAAAGGATCCGGCGTCGAACCGAAGAAAAGAAAAAAATAGGGAAATCAACTTTTTCCTCAGGGAAACACGAACTACGTCTGTTGGGCTCCGCGGAAAAAAGAAGACCGAGCAAGATGGCACCCTTGGGCGGGAAGGGGACCGCGCATGCGCGCTGCAATTCCCAAAGGCTTTCTTTGAAAGCTGGGGAAATGCTCCGCACGAGGGCTGTGTCGGCGCCGACGTCACCCATATGTGAGGACTGACTTCCTGCTTGGTCCTGGAGAATCATATATACAATATATGAGAAGATATATACAAGTTTTGCATGAGAAGAGCCTTATGGCTATGCTTGTGGTGGTTCTGTAGACAAGTGATTCATACTAACAATTTAGGAGTGTTTATTTTGGCTCTTAGGTACAGTTAAGTTGGATCGTATACTTCATTAAAAAGGTGTGTTTTTAACTTATTTCTAAAGTCTTTCAGGTCGTTAACTGACCTCGGGTCTGTTGGCAGTTGGTTCCATATGGTAGGTGCTGTGTATGTGAAGGCTCGCTTACTCGTGCAGGCTTTGGCTGATCTGAAACTGGTTGGTATGCATAGAGTGTTTGTGTTGCAAATTCTTCTATTTTTGGAAGGGGGTTGAGTGTTTATGAGGTTGTTGAGGTATGAAGGTGCTATGTTGTGTATGAGTTTGAATAATTTTACTAGTAGTTTGTATTTTATACGGGCGGTTATGGGCAGCCAGTGTAGTTCAGCTAATATTGGTGTGATGTGTTCAGCGATTTTCTTCTTCATGATCACTCTGAAACGTTTTGAGCCATTTGAAGGATCTTTAGGGTTTTTTTAGGCAGGCCTTGAAGGATGGAGTTACAGTAATCGAAGTGCGGGATGAGCATTGTTTGTGCTACAGTTCTGAAGTCTGAGTGGTCGAGGATGTTGCGTAGGGGTTGAATAACCTTTTATTTTGTGGAAAATTGCTCTGTTGGTTAATCGGAGGTGTTTTTCCATTTTTAAATTTGTGTCAAGGGTTACTCCTAGGTATTTTATCCCTTCCTTTACCGAGTAGGTGGTGGTGTTCATTGTTGTTGGGGGTGGTTTGAAGCCTTGATTTCGGGAGATGTACATCACTTCTGTCTTTTTATGGTTTACGGACATATTGTTTTGCAGCAGCCAGGTTTGCATCTCTTTTAGACAGATCTCGAGATGATTGTAGTTTGGGTTTTCTGTGTCCCATTGTGTGTATAGCATTATATCATCGGCATACAAATGGTATTGTATCTTGTGCTTCTGAAATATTGTGCAGACAGGTTTTATGTAGAGGTTGAAGAGTAGAGAAGATAATGCTGATCCTTGCGGAATTCCTTGGGTTTGGGGAAATGTTTTTGCCTTTTCGCCGTTGAATTGAACTTGCTGCATCCTGTTTAAGTAGGATATGAACCACTTCAATGTAATTCCTGTTATTCCCATAGAGGCCAATCTGTTAATGAGTGTTTTGTGATGGACTGTATCAAAGGCAGCTGATAAATCTATAAATAGTAATATATACATTTTCTTCCTGTCTTCGAGTCCTTTGAGTAGATTATCTAAAAGTACCAGAAGTAGGGTTTCAACACCGTGGTGTTGCCGGAAACCATACTGTTGGTCGTCTAGTTCTTCTCTTGAGTCAATATGGTCCTGTAATTGTAGTTGAACTGTTTTTTCGATAGTTTTGGCTAGGAACGGGATACTTGAAATTGGGCAGTAGGAGGTTGGATCGTCCTTTTTGAGTGCTTTGTTTTTCAGAATTGGTCTTATGAATGATTTTTTAAGGGGTTTTGGCATGATTCCTTGTTGTAGAGATTGGTTCACAATATGTGTAATGAATTGGGCAAATTCTAGCTTAGAGGTTTTGATCCAGGCTGCAGGACAGGGATCTAATTGGTAGGTTGTGGTGTTTAGGTTCGAGATTAGGTTTACTATTTGTTTCTCATCGGTTTTGTGAAATGTGTTCCATTTCTCCATTGGGTTTAAGGTCGCATCATGTTGTATCGAGTTGTCATTTTCTTGGCTTAGTATGGGTAGTGAGGTTGTTGTTGGGTTTAATTTGCTGGCATAGTGGTCCGCCAACGTTTGTGCTTTAATAGGGTAGTTTGTGGTGTCGTCTTGGGATGTTTTTGTAAGTGATTTAATTAATTCAAACAGTTCTCTGGGCCTGTTCAGTGATTTGTTGAGTAGGTTGGTATTGTATATCTTTTTTGCCTGGTTGATTTCCTCTTTGTATTTTGTGAGGAGCGTTAAGTATTCTGTTTTACGTTCCTGTGTTTTCTCTTGTCTCCATTTCTTTTCCAGTTTTCTTAGGTCCTTTTTCATCATTTTTAGTGTTGTGGTGTACCACGGCTCTGATTTAGTTCTTGTTGTGTGGGTCATCTGATTGTGAGTCATGGGTTTTGGTTCTGCGATTTTCTCTATTCCTTTGTTCCATTTGTCAATTAGAGTTTCTAAGTTGGACTGGTTCAGGTCTGTGTGAGTTGCAATAGATTTTATCAACGCTTCTTTGTCAAGCTTTTGGAATTTTCTTTTGGACAGCGTTGTGGGCCTAGGTTGGTGTCTTTGTTCGGAATGAGTAAGGTAAATTTTATTAGGTGGTGGTCGGACCACGGGACATGTAGGATCTGCGGGGTGGAATTGTTGGTTACTTCTTCTTGATGTTTTTTGGGTATGAATACTAGATCTAAAGTATTCCCTTTGTTGTGTGTGGCCTCATGTATTATTTGTTTGTAGCCGAGCTGGTCCATGGCTTCAAGGAATGTATTTGAATGCGTAGGTAAGGTTGAAGCTAGATTTAGGTCTCCCAATATTATTTGGTATTTTTTGCTGGTGGTGGTTGAAATTATCTCTAGTGCTGCGGCCAGTGTTTCATGAGGCGATGTAGTTGGTCTGTATATGAGGCAGATGGCCTGAGTTGTGCTCTCCAGTTTTAGTATATCGATTCCTTCGACAGTGTCTTGTGATGTATCGGTTAGGTTTAATGAATCTTTGGCTAGGATTAGTACTCCTCCTCCTCTTTTGTTTGTGCGTGGAGAGTTGAAAAGTTTGTATCCAGGTTTGTTTAGTTGGTTGATTATGATAGGATCGGATTCAGTGATCCATGTTTCCGTGACACAGAGGATGTCTGGCATTTCATCTGTGATGATGTTTTGAATAATGTGTACTTATATGTGTACTTATGTGTAAAGAGGAGAAATTGAATTTTATTTCTCTGGAAAGAGATCCATATTGCCTTCAAACTGCAGTTTCTCATGACTTCTCTCATCTCCTCGTGACCTTCATTCACTGGACAGGCCACTCTTGCCTGTGCTTGTCCAACCTTCATTGCCAGCTCTGAACTCAAGACTTCTATCTTGTCACGAGCAGACTTCGTGAACTGGTATGTAATGCGCCTCCTCCAACTATAGTTACCACCCACCAAACTCTAGCCGTTAAATAAGCGCGGCCAACGCTGCTAGACATTTATGGAAAACCTGGAGGGTAAGTTGTGGGCGCTAAAGGAGCTTGAGCAACAGTAGAAGGAGAAGCAGCGCCGCGGCTCTCCTCTCTCGCTCGCCTCAAGAAGAAGCCGTTAAGGAATGAAGAAAACGTCGCGAGACTGACGTAACAAGCCCACGCGCCAGCCGCCCGACTGTGACACAGACGTGCTAAGTTCCGCCTCCTCGCCCCGACTCCGGCTCACCTTCCCGGGCCTTCAGCAGCACCGTGTTAGCGATGATGTGCTCCAGTTTCACTATAATACAATTTTATATGTTGTATATTATGTTTTAATTCTTTATTTCTTATATTTATATGCACAATGTTTCCATTGTTGGAGTTCATTTTAATTCATTTTATTTTATTCTATAAGCTGCATATCCCCTGAAGAAGGCGTTGCCGAAACGCGTTGGGGATTATCTAATAAAGACTCCTGGGACCATCGCACATCTCTTGCTCCTTGTGTTCCAATGACCTTTTTAGCAGACACCTTTTACGATCTCATCAGGGCCTTGTCTAAGGCCATGGTCTCTGCTATAGCAATGTGGCATCTTTGGTGGTTGCAGAATTGGGTGGCGGACCGCTTGTCGAAGACTCGGCTCATCTGCTTTCCCTTTAAGGGCAAACTCCTTTTCAGGAAAGCATTGGAGAAGTTGGTGAATAAGTTGGGGGAATCTAAGGGTTCCAAACTTCCCAAGGATAAGCCTAAGGCCCATAAGTGTCCAAGTCCGACTCAGGGGCAGCTGCAGGATTTTTGGCATTTCTGAGCGGCTCACTTTGCTTCCTTTCAAAAGGCACGATCCCTGAGCAGAGGCCCCTCATTTTGAGGAGGCCATGGAGTCAGCAGGGGCTACCATGCTGTCGCTTCTGCGGCCACTAAGAAGCTACAGTGAGACTGGGAGAGCTCAGGTGGGGGGGGGGGGGGGGGTTGGAGCTGGTGGGAGGGCGCCTCCACCATTTTCTATCTGCCTGGGCCAAGATCATTCTGATTAGTGAGTTCTGGAGTTGATCAGAGGAGGACATGCATTGGAGTTCGCACACCCTTTGTCAGATGTGTTTGTGCTATGCCTGTGCAGGGCCCTGGTAAAGGTCCGGGTGGTCGAAGAGATGTTGCAGCACCTGCTGCAATTGGAGGCTGAGATGCCAGTCTCCAGAGAGCAATGCGGCACTTGATCTAATTTGTGGTTCCCAAAAAGGAAGGTTCCTTCCAGCCTATGTTGAATCTCAAACATGTGAACCGGGTCTTGCGGGTGCCGCATTTCTGAATGGAAACTTTGCGGTCTGTGATTGAGGCAGTCTGCGAAGGAGAGTGCCTCACATCACTGGACCTGACCGAGGCTTACCTGCACATTCCTATTCGGCTGGTTCATCATCAGTTTCTCCAGTTCGCAGTGCCCATGGGCCACTTTCAGTTTCAGGTGCTACTGTTTGACTTTGCAACTATGACACGAACATTCAACAAGGTGTGCTTTTGTGCATCCATACCTTGATGACTGGCTGATCCAGGCAGTCGGCCAAGGAGAGCTGCAGGCCACCCAGCATTTGTTGTCATAACTACAGCGGCTGGGTTGGGTGATCAGTTTTCCCATCTACAGCCCTCACAAGATCTGGTGCGTGTTTCCAAAAGGGATGAGGTCACATCTTGCTGCCTGTGCAGCAAGCGGAGAAGTTGCGACTCCAGGTATGCAAGATCCTGCGAATGACTTCCCCTACGACATGGCATTACCTACAGCTGCTGGGGTTGATGGCTGCGACGATAGAACTGGTTCCTTGGGCACGGGCACACATGCAGCCTATACAGAGGGCACTGCTGGTGCGCTGGTCTTCCCAGAGTGAGGAGTGGTTGGCGGTGCTGTTGTGTCCCAGGAGCACTAGGGCGGCTTTCCAGTGGTGGCTGAACCCTGACAGTTTTCTGGTGTTGATGCCATTGGCATCCCTCTGACCACAGATGCCTGCCTGTCAAGCTGGGGAGCGCATTGCCAGACCAGGTCACAAAGGGGCGGAGAGCAGGTGGTCCATCAACCACTTGGAAATGAGAGCAGTGTTCTGACACTACTACATTTTCGCATGATCCTCTGGGGAGAACAGTGCATGTTTTCTCAGACAATGCGTCCATGGGCAGTGTAGTGTTGAAGGACAAGGTTGCCCTGATCTTGGTCTGGGCGGAGGAAAACCTCTTAACACACGAGGCCGGGAAGGAGAACATATAGGCAGATTTCCTCAATCAAAATCACCTGGTCCCCGGTGAGTGGACCCTCGACCCCGAGGTGTTTGGGGTGGCCTAAAGATGGGGGCTGCCAGCCATGGATGACCTCATGGCAACAATCGAGAATGAGAGTCACTGTGGTTTTACAATTGGAGGCACGAGTGGATGTCCGAAGGTCTGGACTCCTTGGTACAGCCTTGATCCGTCTGTTCCCACTGTGGGCACTTATCAAATGTCTCCTGCAGCACATCGGTCTCGTGATCCTGATAGCACCAGATTGGCCATGTCATCCATGGTATGCGGACCCAACGCAGCTCCTGGTGGATAGACCGCATCTCCTGTCCCATGTCCTGATACTCATGCCACAGGTGGATTGATTCTCGCTCTTGAGAGGGCTCAGCTGAAGAAAGGGTACTCACTGAAGGTGGTCGCCACGCTGCTGCGGGCCTGAAAGTGCTCGACCTCCTTATCCTATGTATGGGTTTGGAGGATTTTTGAGAATTGATGTGAGGAGAATTATTCCCATGCTCTGTCCATGCTGTTGCCGAGCATTCTGGCCGCCTTACAGACTGGGCTTGACAAAGGGTTGGCTCTTGGTTCACTGTGGGTTCAAGCAGCTGCCCTGGTGTGTTATTGGGGTAGGATCCAGGGCATTTCACTGGCCTTGCATCCAGACGTAGTCCAGTTTCCTCAAGCGGTCAAACACATGTACTTTCCCCGGTGGTCCCTGGTTCCCCCCCTGGGATTTGAATCTGGTGTTATATGCCCTGACTGGCGCCCCTTTCGAGCCTTCGAGGGGACCATGTTGAAAGACCTAACTCTCAAGACTATGTTCTTGGTGGCGATCTGTTCTGCTCGGTGGGTTTCAGAGCTTCAGGTTCTTTCTTGTCAGGAGCCATTTCTGGTGATTTCCAAGGAGAAGGTGGATCTGCGTCTGATACTGTCCTTTTTGCCCAAGGTGGTGGTGGCGTTTCATTCAACCAGACGGTGTCGCTGGCGGACTTGGCGGAGAATCAGCAGTTATGTTTCTTGGATTTGTGGTGTGTATTGTGCAAGCACTTGAAGTGCATGGAGTCCTTTTGGAAGTCCGAGCGGCTGGCTGTTCTTTTTTTTTGGGGGGGGGGGGGCGGCATGTAAGGGTGAAGCAGTCTCCAAGGCTTCTATGGTACACTGGGTAAAAGAGGTAATTGCTTTGGCCTATCTCCTTAGGAACCGGTCTGTACCGTATGGGTTGTGGGCGCACTCTACAATATGCAGGCAGCATCATGGGCCAAGTACTCATCGGTAGCCCCAACATAGATTTGTAGGGCAGCGACATGGTCTTCGCTACTTCCCTTTGTATGTCATTTATCTGTTGGATGTGCAAGCGGCATGGGATGCAGAATTCGGTGCTTCGGCGTTTGTATGCGGGGTTCGCAGATCCTACCCATGTGTAGTAGTGCTTTGGTATATCCTGCTGGACTGGACTGGGAGGGGGGTTTGATACAGAAGGGGAAATTAGGTCTTACCTGATAATTTCCTTTCCTTGAGTCCCTCCAGTCCAGGACCTGTCCATAGTAAGCCAGGATCTTGTTTGTGGCAAGCCCAGCCCTCGAAGATTTGATCGTTTTGGGGCTGGAGTAATAGGTGTTGGATTGCATAATGGTCTCTAGTCTCTTGGGTTGGCGGCGGATGTGTTCTCAGTGGATCGAGAGACCTCAAGAAGGTGGGGAGGGGACTACATAGGAGACATATAAGGTGTGGATGAGGTAGCTCATGTCAGTTGTCATCCACGAGACATTTCCCCCCGGTATGTTCTCTGTTTGGCAACTTATTAGTGGTTAGCATAGACTTGAGTCTGCTTTGTCAGAATGAGACTGGCTTTGGTGAGTGGTGCAGGTGGTATATCTGATCTGACATCACAAAAGTTTGGGCATGCTCAGTCTCCATCTGCTGGTGGGGAGTGTCAACGTACTTGACTGGAGGGGATAGAGGAAAGCAAATTTAGCAAGTAAGACCTAATTTCCCCCATTTCAGGTTTTCCAGATGCCTTTTCTCTGATTTTCTTCTGGCAGAAAGGAATCCGCAATAAAATCTTTGAGCATGTTTTACGAAAGGTTAATGTGCGTTGAGTCCTGCAGTGGCCCATAGAAATAGATGGGTAGTGGAAGCACTTAACACACGTTAAACTTACTTAATGTGTGTTAACCTTTAGTAAACATGCCTCTTTGAGTACAGGTGACTGCTTTGCCATCTGTGAGAACTTTGTCTTAGATTTCCATGCAAACTGCTGGAATATCCTTTTATCTCCAGGAACAAGCAGGAATGTAGTCTTCACATATGGGTATCGTCGGTACCGACGGAGCCTGTGTGGGAACGTTCCCCAGTGTCCAATAGGAAAGCTTTTGGGAGCATCCCACAGCGCCTGAGTGCTGCCTTCCCGCCTTTCCAAGTCTCCCTCTTCAGTTCTTCATTTTCCGTGGAGCCGACAGGATGTATACCCTGTCACCGAAGAAAATGTATTCTTCTTTTGTTTTTTGTGGTTGGGTCTGCCTTCATTCGACACCTACCGGTACTGCTGGTTCTCTTTTCTTCTTTTTCAAAAAACCCCCAAAACCCTAGCTTTCTAAAAGATTTTCTTTCAGGGGTCTTTCCCCTCTCGGTGCTAGGCACCATTTTGGGCACAAGGCCCATTTTTCTTCAAAATGGAGAAACCAGCTAGTGGTTTCAAGTCATGTTCAAAATGTGGCGGCACCATATCTGTCACCGACACCCATGAATGGTGTCTTAAGTGTTTAGGTCCTGACCATTCTCCATCGGAGTGTGTCTCCTGCAGAAAGATGACCAAGAGGGGCCTGCAGAATAGAGCTGCAAAACTCTGTACCCTTTTTGCCGCAGATACAATGTCAGTTGCATCAACGTCTTCCAGGGCTTCATCTTCCTCCCATGGATCTCAGGTAACTAAACCTAAGTCTTCTAAGACTGTCCAGTCCTCAAAGGGTAGATCTCCTTCCAGGTATCGAGATGCCACTGGCGTTGCCCTCGAGGAAAGTTCACTGGCAAAACAGCCCCTGCAGGAGGCCTCAGTTTCCTAAGCGTTAACGGGGCTCCAGAATGTTCCAGAGGCTTCCACCTCTGCAGAGCTACTGGTGCCATGTTCTGGGGTCGTAGCCGCTTCCACCAGTACTGACACCCAGGCATCTGCAGGAGCTATGGATCAGAGAATCCTCGCTATCGAATGCAGTCCAGTGGCCCACTTAGCAGCTTTGATACCGCTAAGACCGCTACAGACAGTTCCACAGGTACTGGTACCAAGCGCCTCGGCTGGTATGCTTCCCCCCATGCTGAGCCTTGTCTATCTCAGGTATCGACAGACCGGTACCGAGACACCCCAATAACGACTTCGAGCGGTACCGGTACCGTGCGTTGCAGGACCACCCGGCGCAGAGATACTTTGAATCCTCCTATTCCGATGACTCTGACTCTGCCGGTACCAGAACAATCCTTCCAGAAGATCCATCTCCCTCTCCTCAACGCAGAATGTCTCCTCTAGAAGACATGTCCTTCCAGGATTTCATATGTGATTTAGCTCGAGGTCTTTCAATCATGGTGACTCCGGAGAAGGAACCCAGAGCAGAAAAATTAGAAATTCTTCAATACCCTAAGGCTCCTAAAGAGGCAGCTACCCTGCCCATTCATAGGATCTTGCATGATCTTATGCTAAGAATGTGGGAAACTACTTTAACGGTGTCTCCACACTCTCGACGACAAGGTGTCCTGGTTTTCAAAAGACTCGGTTATCACACCATTCAGTGGTAGTGGAATTGGCGATGCATAGGATTGAGAATGCTAAAACGCATTCTTCCAATCCTCCAGGCTGTGAATCGAGGACACTCGATGCCTTTGGGCGTCGATGCTTTTAATCCTCCATGTCAGCCAGGATCAGCTCTTACATTCTCTATATGGGAATGTTCCTTAAGGAGGTTGCAGGAGTCTTGGAGGTCAAAAAGGGGGGAATTCCTTACTCTGGTCAAACATGCCCAGGATGTGTCTAAGTTTATGAACCATGCAACCTTTGATTGCTTTGAATGCATTAGCAGAACCTCTGCTATTTCCATCGGTGCACGTCGTATTGCCCGGCTTCAGGCATCAGACTTAGAACAATGGGTGCAAGATAAACTGGGAAACATTCCTTGCACGGGAGAAAATCTCTTTGGCAAGGATTGGCAAGACAAGGCCAATCAGATTGAATCTGAACATACTACCTTGAACAGACTATCAAAGTCAACAGCCAACCCAGCAAAGAAAAGGTCAGTCAAGAAACCCTTTTTCAACAAGAAAAATAAATTTTACCCATCTTACACCCATCAGGGACACTGTCCAGTTCATGCTCCCCAAAAGGAGCAGCAACAAACCAGACAGCAGAGGAAGCCACAAGTTCCAAGAGCTCAACCAGCTCAACAGACTCGGCCTCCTCAGGGGCTTTGACTCCTTAGAAAACTTAGTCTTTCTGCACTGTTCCCTCTAAGCTGTGCGCGTGTGCGCGCGCACACACCTCGCCGAGCGAGCGCACATACTTTACAACAGAGCGCACAAAAATCACGGTTCTGATTCAGATAGAAAACAACACAGACGTCTTAAAATTTAAAACTTGTGATTGTAATTACTAGAAATTTTCCGCTTCATTTAGTAATCGTCTATTTTCATTTAATTTGATTAAAATTAATGTGGTGTACATACTGTATTCTGACGTGTAGTCAAATTTTAAAGTTTATAACTCCGAGTGTCGTTATGTGGCGCACAAAAATTTAACCTTCCTTCAAAAGCTGCACAGCTGATATTTTATACGCACACAGCCTACAGAAAATTAGAGGGAACATTGTCTTTCTGCCCCTGAAAGGTCCAGAACCCCTTACTATCCTAGGCAGGTTATGCCATTTTGCCAGAAGATGGCAACAGATAACATCAGAAAACTGGATTCTATCCATTGTACGAGAGGGGTACAGACTTCATTTTCACAGCATGCCCCCTCCTACAATCATAAGACAGTTCAATTCTCAGGTCTCTGTCACCAATCTCTTGGGTCAGGAGGTCGCATCACTTCTTGCTCAGGGAGCAATATAAGAGGTACCCATACCCCAACAGGGTACGGGGTTCTACTCCGCCTGCTTTCTCATACCAAAGAAAACAGTTGGAGACAGGCCTATACTGGACCTCAGAGAATTAAACAAGTATCTGTTCCGGGAAAATTTCAAGATTTCCTCGGAACACTCTTGCTATACCTTCAGAGTCAGGATTGGCTGTGTTCTCCAGATCTAAAGGATGCATATACGCATATTCTCATCTATGCAGATCGCAGGAAATTCCTTTGATTCCTTTTCCAGGGAAGACACTTCCAATACAGGGTTCTTCCCTTCGGTCTGGCTTCTGCTCCAAGAGTCTTCACAAAATGCATGGCAGTAATAGCAGCATTCCTGAGAACTCTAGGAATATTCATCTTCCCCTACTTAGATGACTGGCTCATCCGAGCATCAACAGTTCCAGAAGCCAGCTTTGCTCTTTCTCACACCATGCGAATCCTTCGGTATTTGGGACTGGTCATAAACCTCCCAAAATCTCACCTCACCCCTTCTCAATCTCTAGAATTCATAGGGGCTCATCTAGACACAAAACAGTGAAGGGTTTTCCTGCCACAGCCACGTTGTCTTCGTATAGTACAGCTGGCCTCCCAAGCAGCTATGAAAGTTTTCCTGACTGCTCAGGAGATGCTTCAGCTTCTGGGGCATATGGCATCCACTCTCCATGTGGTTCCCTATGCGAGCAGCCCAGTGGACCCTATCCTCTGTGGACACAGGCCTCGGGTCGGCTAACGGACAAAATCAGAAACTCCACACGTCTTATTTCATCCCTGCAATGGTGGCAATCACTGGAAACCCTTCTCATAGGCTCTCCTTTCCAGCAGCCTCTATGCCAAACCACCCTAACAGATGCGTCCAAGTTGGGTTGGGGGGCTTACTTGCATGATCTCTCAACTCAGGGTCTCTGGACCCCACAGGAGGCTTGTCTTCACATAAACCTCCTAGAACTCAGAGCCATTTTTCATGCTATCCGAGTTTTTCAGACCCATCTCACTTACAAGACAGTTCTGGTCCAGACCGACAATCAAGTAGCCATGTTCTCTGTGAACAAGCAGGGCAGAACAGGCTCTCTGTCATTATGCAACAAAGCTTTGTGACTGTGGGCCCTCGCCAGAGAGCTTCAAATCCACCTTCTAGTGGTATATCTTCCGGGCATTCAAAATCTTTGGGCAGACAAACTCGGTCAAATACTGCTGCCACACGAATGGTCTCTGCACGCAGACCAGCTTGCTCGAGTGTTTTGAATCTGGGGAATGCCGGATTATAGACACCTTTGCAAGTCCACAGAATGCCAAACTTCCTTGATTCTGTTCCAGAATTCTGGCTCAAAACTGTCAGGCAAGGGATGCTTTTCTCCTCCACTGGGGTTGGGACTTCCTCTATGCCTTCCCACCCATTTCCCTCATTCCCAAAACTTTGTTCAAGCTTCAGAGAGACAGAGGTCATATGATACTCATAGCTCCATGTTGACCACGGCAGACGTAGTATCCTCTGCTTCTGTCTCTCTCTCAAGCCACACCTCTGGATTTGGGATGTGCTCCAGATCTTCTTTCTCAGGAGAATGGGACGCTGCTGCACCAAAATCTCCAGTCCCTGCACCTCAGGGCCTAGTTACTGAAAGCCTAGGATTCCCGGATATCAACCTGTCTCAACAGGTAAAGGATATCCTTGTGGCTTCCAGGAAGCCTTCCACAAGGCAATCCTATGCCTTTAAGTGGAAGAGATTCTCTGTATGGTGTTCTCAAAGGGGACTTAACCCCCATACAGTGCCTGTGGAATCGTTTCTGGAGTATCTCCTCCATTTATCAGATTCTGGTCTTAAAACCAATTCAGTAAGGGTCCATCTTGGTGCCATTGCTGCTTTTCGCGAGCCTCTGGATGGACAACCTATTTCCTCTCATCCATGCATATCAAGATTTATGAGAGGTCTACTCTTAACAAAACCTCCCATTAAGCCACTGCCGGTGGCATGGGATCTGAATCTTGTTCTCTGGCAGCTCATGAAACCGCCCTTTGAGCCTTTAGCCACCACAACTCTAAAGTTCCTTTCCTGGAAGGTCATCTTCCTAGTTGCCCTCACTTCTGCAAGACGCATCAGTGAGTTACAGGCTTTAGTGGCGGATCCTCCTTATACAAAATTTCACCATGATAAGGTAGTTCTTAGGACTCATCCCCACTTTATGCCAAAGGTGGTTTCGCCTTTTCATTTAAACCAAGCGGTTTACCTTCCTGTATTCTTCCCTAGGCCTCATGCCTCTAATGCAGAAAGGAATCTTCATACTTTAGATTGTAAAAGAGCCTTGGCTTTTTACCTTCAAAGAACTAAGCAACATAGAAAATTTTCTCAGCTTTTTGTTGCTTTTGATTCTAGTTATTTGAGACTTCCAGTTTCCCAAAGAAACGCTCTCTAGGTGGATTGCAAATTCCATATTAGAGTAAGGGACTTTCTCTCGAAGGCCATGTCACAGCTCGCAAAGTGAGAGCAATGGCAGCCTCTACGGCTAATCTTCGTTCTATGTCCATTGACGACATCTGTAGAACAGCCACTTGGGCTTCGGTACGCACCTTTACAGCCCACTATTGCTTAGACAAGGACTCCTGTCGGGATGCCTTATTTGGCCAGGCTGTTCTCCAGCATCTCTTTCAGACTTAGTATAACTCCTACCCGCCGTCCCGGGTTTCGATGCCAGAGATCCATGGGAGGAAGCATGACCCATCTCTCCTGGGGTTCGCAGCTTGCTGGGGTCATCCCCCTGGCATCTCTCAGCTGGGGAGTCCCCATATGTGAAGATTACATTCCTGCTTGTTCCTGTAGATAACGTAGTTACTCACCTGTAACAGGTGATCTTTGGAAACAGCAGGAATTAAGTTTTCACAACCCACCCACCTCCCCTAGGAGTTGTCTCTATCTCTCTCTTTGTCTACTTCTTTCCTTTGGTTTCAGCTATAAGCTCAACTGAAGAGGGAGAGTTGGGAAGGCAGCACGCAGGCTTTGTGGGATGCTCCCAAAAGCTTTCCTATTGGATGCTGGGGAGCGTTCCCGCGCAGGCTCCGTCAGTACCAACGATATCCATATGTGAAGACTTAATTCCTGCTGTTCCCGGAGATCACCTGTTACAGGTGAGTAACTATGCTATATCTTTTGGAGTATAATCTTAAATCCTGGCACCATGTGAGGCTTCCTCTAAGCCCTCCATGCCTTTCCTGCCTGCTAAGCAGGTAGCTCTCTTAGGCACACAAGTCCTCTGATTTTAGGGATTAGGAGGTCTTAGGCTCAGATCAGCAGCCTCCCTCGGGGCCCCACAGCTCCCTCTCTGCTGGTTTGGAGAAGCAGCTACTCAAACAGTTCAGAGGCTCCAAACTCTTTTTTTGCTGCTTGGAAATGCCCTTCACAGTGGTTCAAGGTCCATGCCTCCCCTATCAGGGGACACTGGGCTTTTGACTTTACTGTGACTGGTAAGGGGGGTTAGTTTCGTTCCTTCACCTGGGTGTTCATTTAGGAACACACCCTTCCATATTGTTTTGCTAGACCAGTGCAGACAAGTGGGCTGTGTTCCCCAACCAGCAGAATGGTAGAGACAAAGAATCAATTAAAAGTCCAGATTTCAATGACATCACTCCCATGCCTCTATTCACCTCAGCCACCAGAGACCCCTTCAGTATTTATTTGTCTCCAGCAGATGGTCGATGGATTTTCTCCTCTCTGAAGAAAATTCTGAAGATTTGAGAGGAACGGCCTGCTGCTAGATCTCTCACTAGAGCGCGACATGGGAGGCTCCACTATACTATGGTCTTTTTAGTAGCCATAGGAGGAGGGAAAATTGGTTCAGCTCCATGCTCTTACCCTGGATAAGAGTCTTTTGAGCAGCCAGAAATTGAAAGGATTTGGAAGTACAACTGCCTCACACAACCTCAATGCCCCCTCCTTCCTCCTCGGTACCCCCCATGCTTTCTCCTAAAGATTGCAGAAGGCTCTCAAAGGGATCTGCCTGCTAGCCACCTTAAGCAGAGTGCTGCAAAGCCAGAGAAACTGTTTCTGGGGAGTAGAGCTGAGATCCGCACAAGTTTCTGGCTTGGGGTTCTCCGGGGGGTTGAGTACCTAGGCTTGATCTCATCGCTGTCCTTATTTGGGGGCTCCTGATTCCATCTTTCTGGGATGCAATTCAGGGTAGATCGCTGGTGACTATTGGTGGTGTGTGGATTTTTTCCTGCAGTTTTCTGCACGCTTTGGTAGTGTTCTAAACTATTTGCAACTGGCAGTCATGCAGTCCTAACACACATTCCTTCCCTAGCGTCTGTACTGCGTTTTGCTCTAAAGCACAGTTACTGCAAGCCATAGTAAGTGCGCAGTTTCCATGTGCCTTCAGGGCACCATGGCACTAGTGCACACTGTTGTGATATTTGCCTTAACTCTGTCATCTTCCAGGAAATGTAGTTTGACTTCTGGCAAGCGAGGCGCCTCTTCTCCGGATTCTGGACTCTGCTCTTATTGCATGGCAGCTTCTGAATCATCCTTGGGGGGGGGGGGCCTGCTCCCCCTAATCTCATCTGGGGGATGCAGTAAGTCCCGCCTTGCTTGTCTCAGGGTAGGAGGTGATGGATGGAGCTGTGGGTAAGGATATCCAGCTAACTGGAGGGTCCGGCAACTGGGCTGTGAACCATTCCTCATCGTCTAGGGGATCTGTGGCAGCAATGCCCCCTGGTGTTTTTTCTGAGAGGTGAGTTTCTGGACTCTGGTTTGTCCTCGCTGGAATTATTTTCCTTTTTACAGCAGGCCTGGTCCTTCTGGCATGGAAATTCAGACCCTTAGGCCTCTTGGTGCCCCTAGATGCAGTTTCATGGGGGGAGGGGGCAGGCTGAGAGTACAAGCCCTGTTTGACTGCCTTTGGCTAAACGTCCACTGGAGATTGGGGTCATTTCAGACCAATTCAAAATTTGGACTGTTACTTGGGATTGAGATGTCTCGTTGCTGGGCTCTGATGTCGATAAGAACATAAGATATGCCATACTGGGTCAGACCAAGGTCCATCAAGCCCAGTATCCTGTTTCCAACAATGGGCAATCTAGGTCATATGTTCCCTAGATAAGGGAACTGCTCTGGCCTTCAGAGGACTGTTATGAGGCCAGGGTGCTACGCTTCTTCCAGGAGGATGGGCTGGCCAGGGTTTCTTCTGCCTTGAATTTGGCAGATGCTCCAGGGACAGAGCAGGAGCCAATGGAGCACCCGCTTCTGCAAAGGGTACGGAAATCCACTACTGTCTTCTTGTTCCCGGAGGTGATCAAGGATATGATCTGGTCTAAGTGGGATTCTCACGGCTCCTCACCTCGGGGATTAAGAGTGTGTAAGAAGATGTATGCTCTCCCAGAGAAAGAATGCTTAGTGTGGTTGATATTCCCACGGTGGATGCGAAGGTCATGGCAGTTACTAAGCAGAACACCATCCCCGTGGAAGGCAGCTCGGCCTTAAAAGATCCTTTGGACAGAAAGGTGGATGCCTTGTTGAGGAGCCAGTTTGCCGCAGCAATGGCTATCCTTCAGTTGTCAGTATGTGTGAGCCCGACTTCTCGAGCCCTGCTTCAATGGATTTAGTCTCTTTGCCTGATGATACTACCCCTCTTGGAGTCAGCTGCGGCCTGCCTTTTTGATACCATGTATGACCTGGTACATTTGGTGTCCAGGGACAGTATCCTGTCTACTGTGTCAGGGAGGTGGATCTGGCTCTGGCACTTGTCAGCGGACTCCTCAGGGACAAGTCAAGGCAATTTTCTGCCCCCCCCCCCCCCACCGTGCCGAAGCAGGGTGGGAGCGGGAGCTTTCTCAAAACTCTAGTGACTGAACCAAACCAAAAAAGCCAATTAGATAATGTGGAAGAGATGCAAGATGTTCACACGCCAAGGAACTAAAAGAGAGAGCAATAAGCACAACACAATTTATAAAAACAATTATAATTCATTTTTATTTTGTGTTAAAACTTAATTTATTTTTTAACATATATTTTGCATTCACAGAAGCCCCTCCCTCAACCATGGGTGCAGAGCAGAACTAGGACATTCTCCAGGACCAAGCAGGAAGTCAGCCCTCACTTATGGGTGACATCGGCACCGATGGAGCCCTCGTGCGGAGCATTTCCCCAGCTTTCTAAGAAAGCCTTTGGGAATACTGCACGCATGCGCGGTCCCCTTCCCGCCTAAAGGTGCCATCTTGCTCAGTCTCTCTTTTTCCGTGGAGCCCATCGGACGTTTGTCCGAGTCACCTGGAAAAGTTGACGTTTTTTTCAAAGATTACTTCGTCTTTTTCTCCGGTTCGACGCCGGTTCCCCTTCCCGCCAGGTTCGAGCCCGTTTTCTATTTTTTCGGTTTTTGCCCTTCGTGGCTGGTGTTCGCGCCTTTTTTCTCTTTTTCCCTGGAAGGCTGGTCCTTTGACCTCGCGGGGGCCCTTTTTTCCCCGATGGCTTCCAGTGGTTTCAAGAAGTGTGATCGGTGCAAGAAACTAATGTCTCTCACCGACACACACGACTGCTGCCTTCGGGGCCTCGGCCCAGATCATGATCCAATGATCTGTGGCCCGTGTGGCAAAATGTCCACCAAGGCACTTCGAAGCCGTCAGCACCAGAAGGAAAGGATTTTCTCCGATTCTGCCTCCGGCCGGGCCCAGACCTCGTCTGAGGCCTCGACGTCTCGGGAGTCTGATCCTGAGCATCGCCAGGGTTCCTCGGACAGGGAGTCCCCCGACCGGGAACGCAAGAGGAAGAAGCGGCTCATGAGGGTGGCATCGGAAGAGGTCCCTGGTCCCTTGAGGGCAAGGTCTAAGACCCCTGACCGCCGTCCCAGGCCTTTGGAATAGGAGAAGCCATCCAAAGTACCTCGTGTGGAGCCGGAGACCGTCGGACACGTAAGTCCTGTAGTCCTCGTGGACTCTCCTCCGAGGGAGACGACGTCGGGCCCGGCGCCGCCGGGGCCTGAGTCAGTGGCTGCTGAGTCTCCTGAGCTTGGACTCAGGCTGACAGCCTTGGAGTGCAGATTGTCTGCCTTCATGGATCAGCAGCGGGTACTGATGGCCAGCCTCGCTGGTGCATCTGCCCTGACCACCGGGACATCGACGTCTAAGTCGACCCCAGAGAACACGCCGATACTTGAGACCATGAAGGCTCACGGTCGTCCTCGGTCACGGTCACCCTCGACCTCCCGCTCGGAACCTAGGGCATCGACGCCGGGGCGGGTGCCACCGAGACCCACGCGGTCGGAGCCCCTCGACTCCTCTTCGGATGAGTCAGCGTGGGAGACGGAGGACGAGGAGTCCCCCGACACCTTCTGGACTCGGTGCATCCCTTCGGACTCACCGCAGTCCGAGCCCCGGAGTAGGTCCCCCCCCCCGGAGGACACCCGGTTCTCGGAGTTTGTGCGGGACATGGCCAAGGCATTGGCGATTCCCACCGACCCCGGGAAGGAGCCTTGAGCTGAAGAGCTTGAGGCTCTCCAGTATGACTCTCCTCCGAAGAAGTCCTTTACTGTGCCGGTTCCTCCGATGCTGGAACGGCTCCTCTTCAGGATGTGGGAGGCACCGGTCTTGGCACCGGTCTTGAGCAGGTGGGTTGATTCCATCTATCGACTCCGTAAGAGCCCTGGCTTCCAGAAGGCACAGCTGCCGCACCATTCTATGGTGGTGGAATCGACCATGCATTGTCTGAAGAGCCAGAAGATGCACTCTGCGGTGCCCCCCAGCAGGGAGGCCCGGAACCTGGATGCTTTTGGCAGAAAGTGCTTCCAGGGCTCGATGCTTGCTTGCCGTGTCCAGTCATACCAGCTGTACATGGGCATGTAATTACGAGACCTGGTGAAAAAGCTTGCCGGGTTCTCTGCTGGCCTCTCCGGGGAACCTTTGCAGAGGGTCCAGACTTTGTCCTCAGGAATCAGGAACTGTTCCAAGTTCATGTCCTGAGCGGCCTACGATGGCTTCGAGGCTTCGGCTCTTGTGGCGGCAGCTGGCATCGAAGCCTGATGCCAGGCATGGCTGCAGTCATCGGACCTCGAGCCCTGGGTGCAGGACAAATTGGTCGATTTCCCTTGCTGAGGTGAAAACCTTTTTGGCAAGCCCATGGCCGAGAAGGCGGCTGAGCTCGAAACCGAGCACCTGACCAGGACAAGGCTGTCCCGAAAGACTTCTGCCCCTTCTCACAAAAAGAAGGGCTCGGGTAAAAAGCCCTTTTACCCGAGAAAGGTGGCTGCCTACAAACCTTTCCCTCAGTACCAGGCCTCCCCAGCTCCCCAACAGGGGCAGCAGGCCAAGGGGCAGGGACATGGGCCCCGTAGGCAGGAGACCCCCAAGCCTCCAGCTCCTGCTCCTACCCAGCACGGAGGGGGTTTTTGACTCCCACAGCATAGCCTCTCCACCTCTGCTGCCCCATTCCTGCACGGGAGGTCGCTTAGCCCTGTTTGCCCACAGGTGGCCACCCATTACAGGGGATGCTTGTGTTTTAAGCATAGTCCACAAGGGCTATATGCTTCATTTCCAGCAGTTACCTCCTGTCTACTTCCCAGAAGAACCTATGAGGCCTCTCCTGCACACAGACCTCCTCCTCCAAGAACTTCAAAGTCTGCTTCTGGACAAGGCAGTGGAGCCTGTACCTCCTCGCCTTCAGGGGCATGGGTTCTACTCCCGGTACTTTCTTGTGCCAAAGAGAACCGGAGGACTAAGGCCTATCCTAGACCTCAGGAACCTCAACAAGTTCTTGGAGAAAGAGAAGTTCAAGATGCTTACTCCTGGAACACTTCTGCCCTACCTCCAGCAGGGAGACTGGCTATGCTCCTTAGATCTAAATGATGCGTACACTCACATCCTCATTCATCCAGACCACAGAAAATACCTCAGGTTCATGGTGGGAGGAAACCATTACCAGTACAAAGTGCTGCCTTTTGGTCTAACTTCTGCCCCCCGAGTTTTTACAAAGTGCCTTGCTGTGGTGGCAGCTTACTTGAGGACTCGAGGTGTTTTTGTCTTCCCCTATCTAGACGACTGGCTCATCCGGGGTCAGACTTACCAGGAGGCCAGGCAGGCCACCTTCCGGACTGTATCACTCCTTCAAGATCTAGGCTTTGTCATAAACTTCGCAAAGTCCACTTTGCTCCTCTCCCAGAACCTAGAGTTCATAGGAGCACGGCTGGACTCTCTGCAAGCAAGGGCTTACTTGCCAGAGGACAGAGCTCAAAGGCTCATGGAGTTGGCATCCTGGTTTCTCAGCCTGCTAAGGGTTCCTGCCAGGCTCTGTCTGCAGCTCCTAGGACACATGGCATCGACTGTACATGTGACCCCCAATGCCCGCCTCCACATGAGGCCTGCGCAGTGGTGCCTCAGAACTCAGTGGAAGCAAGCCACTGGAAACCTAGCAGACAAAGTCAGGGTGTCAAAGCCATTCCTGACTTCCCTTCCGTGGTGGCTACACTCCCCCCCCCCCCAACTTGCTTCAGGGGGTGCCATTTCAGGTGCCTGTCCCCACGGTGGTGTTGACAACAGATGCCTCCTTACAGGTATGGCGTGCACACTGTCAGGAGCACTGCACTCAAGGCCTCTAGTCCCCTTGGGAAGCCATGCAACAGATCAACCTACTGGAATTGCGGGCTATTCGCTTAGCCCTCAAGGCTTTTTCTCACATTTTGGCTCACCAGTCTGTTCTAGTTCAGACGGACAATCAAGTAGCCATGTTCTATGTGAACAAACAGGGCGGCACTGGATCCAGGCCTCTATGCCTGGAAGCACAGGCCCTTTGCTCTTTTGCCCTCAGACACCAGATATTGCTGAGGGCTGTTTATCTTCCTGGCCAGGAGAACTTTCTGGCAGACAGGTTAAGCAGAATTCTGCAGCCCCACGAGTGGCAGCTTGCACCCATTAGTGGTTCAAAAGATTTTCCTGAAATGGGGACTTCCATCCATGGATCTCTTTGCCAGTCCCCTGAATCACCAACTGCCCAGGTTTTGTTCCAGGCAACCGCATCCCCTGAGGGTAGCGGCGGATGCCTTCCTGATTTCCTTGTCCCAGGGCCTACTGTATGCATTTCCTCCCATCCCTCTGGTGGCCCGAACCTTGTTCAAGATTCTCAGGGACAAGGCCTTGGTTCTTCTGGTTGCTCCCAGGTGGCCGAGGCAGCCCTGGTTCCCACTCCTTCAACTGGCAGTGGAGACACCACTGCCTCTGCGGTTCCAACCCGACCTTCTCTCTCAGGATCAGGGTTCCCTTCTGCACCCCAATCTCAAATCTCTCAATTTGATGGCCTGGAGGCTGCAAGGGTAGTCTTAGCTCCCTGGGGCCTGCCTCAGGACGTGGAAAAGGTGGTCTTGGCCTCTAGAAAGCAATCCACCAGGAAGACATATGCCCTGAAGTGGAGGAGGTTCTCCTTGTGGTGTCAGCAGTGCAAAGAAGATCCTTTCGCCTGCGCTGTGCCAGGAGTGCTCCAGTACCTGCTGCACTTGTCCAATCAGGGCCTTAAGTCCAATTCGGTTCGGGTCCACCTCTCTGCTCTGGCAGCTCACCACTCAATGGTGGAGGGACACTCTTTGTCGGTTCATCCCTTGGTGTCCCTGTTTCTCAGAGGCTTACTTTTGCTCAAGCCTCCTCTCCGTCCACAGGCCCCAGAGTGGGAGTTGAATGTGGTCTTGCAGCAACTTACTCGCCCACCTTTTGAACCAATGGTTACATGTCCTTTACGCTTCCTTTCCTGGAAGACTCTATTCCTAGTGGCCTTGACCTCGGCCAGGCGAGTGAATGAACTTCAAGCCCTGGTCTGTGACAGACCCTACACTCGCTTCTATAGGAACAGGGTAGTCCTTAGGACTCATCCTAAGTTCCTCCCAAAGGTTGTCTCCTCTTTCCATCTCAACCAGGAGGTGGTTCTTCCAACGTTCTTCCCTATGCCCCATGCCAGCCGGGCTGAGACAGTCCTGCATACCCTGGACTGTAGGAGGGCCTTATCCTTCTACCTTGAGTGTACGCAGGAGCATAGGAGGGCTACTCAGCTCTTCGTATCTTTTGACCCCAATAACTTGGGGGTGCCTGTCTCCAAGCGTACCTTGTCCATCTGGGTGGCTGACTGTATCACCTGGGCTTACAGGGCAGCTGACCTTCCTTTGCAGGGTCGGGGCATTTATTTTATTTTATTTAGCTGTATTTATATCCCGCTTTTCACCGGGTCAAAGCGGTCAATTGGGGGATACATTTAACACGAGGGGATATGAGACACATACGCTAATACTTACAGGGAACATGGGCAATGGAGGGTTAAGTGGCTTGCCCAAGACCACAAGGGGTGCCTATAGAACTAGAAATCCCAGTCCCTCCGGTCTGAGATTGCTGTCCCCAGGTGGGACTTGAACTCACGGCCTTCCGGCCTGAAGTACCTTGTCCTAACCACTAGACCACTCCTCCCTGAGGCAGCCATTGGCCCACCGTGTCAGGGCAATGGCTGCCTCAGTAGCTCATCTCCGTTCTGTACCGTTGGCAGACATCTGCAGGGCTGCAACTTGGTCCTCAAGCCAGACTTTTGTGGCCCATTACTGCCTGGAGAGGGAGTTCCGTAGGGACAGTGCTTTCGGTCAGGCAGTGCTCCGGAATCTCTTTGAGGTTTAGGCAACTCCTACCCTCCAGCCCTCTGGTTGGGCTACCGGTGGGGGTATGTTTCAGTGAAATCCTTTCTCTGATGCTGAGGCTAAAGGGAGCTCATTTTTTCAGCTCTGGGTCCCCGGTAGCCTGAAGCTGGGGAGTCCCATAAGTGAGGACTGACTTCCTGCTTGGTCCTGGAGAAAGAGTAGTTACTCACCTGTAACAGGTGTTCTCCAGGAGCAGCAGGAATCAGTCCTCACAACCCTCCCTCCACCCCTGGGAGTTGCAGTTGTACATAGTTCATTTCTACATTTTGTGTGCTGTGTTTTAGCTATGTCATTTGACTGAGCAAGATGGCACCTTTAGACGGGAAGGGGACCGCGCATGTGTGCAGTATTCCCAAAGGCTTTCTTAGAAAACTGGGGAAATGCTCCGCACGGGGGCTTCATCGGCGCCGATGTCACCCATAAGTGAGGACTGAATCCTGCTGCTCCTGGAGAACACCTGTTACAGGTGAGTAACTACTCTTTCACCCACAGAACTCGATATCTAAAACAAAAAAAAGCCTCAAATCTGCTTCTGGTCATCTCACCAGGGGTGGCCCAAGGAGGGTGCAGGGCCATTCCGAAGGCTCATTGCGGGGCCTCATTTGCATAAGAAGTCTCATTTGCATAAATATTAGAATAATGTTAACATACCTCTTAATGCGTGTCTGGATAAAGAAAGACTACCAGATTTCTACATTACGATACTCCAGTTCCCAGGCACATTAGGAAGTACTATAACACTGACCATTTAGAACCCATAGCAAACCAGCCGTATCATAACAGCACTACCAGGACTCACAAAGCACCAAACCCTACCTATTAAAAAGGCAACATTGCAAATATTAAATCAGTACATCTCAGAAAATACCAATACATCTCCTACTGGGGAAAGAGACCAAGTGGCACTGTCAAACAGAAACTAAAAGAATAGAATACCTCAGCTTGGTTACACATGCAGAACATAGATCGTCACCAAACAAAGAACAAGGAATCACAATTTAGAAATCGGAAGGCAATAATTAAATTGGGAACCCATAAAGCCAAACTTGGAATGTACAACAACACTATAAATTAATTTCCTTTTGTACTAAACAAAAATGCAAAGATGTTAGTGATACACATTTCCCAGAGCCGACATATTCCAGTTAATAAATTCAAATAAAGTATTTTTCTACCTTTTTGTTATTTGGGCATTTTATTTTTCAATTGCAATTGCTCCAGTCACTTTCTTCTGGTCTCTTCTGTCTTCTGCTAATTCCCCATTGTCTGCTGTCCATTTGTTCTTCTCTCTTCTAGATTTTTTCCGTTCTATCTTCTACATCTGCTTTAACATACTGATCTTTCCCCTTTTGCTCTTTCCCCAATTTCTTTTTTTATTCCTTTATCATCCACTCAAATTTCACCCTTCCATCCCCATTCCCTACTTACTCTGCCAATACCCAGCAACTTGTAGATTTTTCTTCCCTCCCACACAAAATCTTATCCCCCTCCATCCTCATTCCCCCCAGCCCCATCCTCTTCTAGTCCTCCCCCAAGATCAGCTCCCTTATAGTTCCAGCCCCACTCAGTATCCGCTCCCTTCTAATTGCATTCTCCCCCTCCCGCATCAGCTCATTTCCAGTCCTATTCCTCCCCCCATTAGCTCATTTCCAGTCCTAGCCCCCCCATCAGCTCATTTCTAGTCCTATTCCACCCCCCATTAGCTCATTTCCAGTCCTAGCCCCCCATCAGCTCATTTTCAGTCCTATTCCACCCCCATCAGCCCATTTCCAGTCCAAGCTCCCCCATCAGCTCATTTCCAGTCCTAGGCCCCCCATCAGCCATTTCCAATATTAGCCCCCTCATAAACCAATTCCAATTCTATTCCAGTGAGCTGATGGGGGTGGGGGGCCTGGACCGGAAATTGGGCCATGTGGGGGAGCTTCAGCCCATTTCCAGTCCAAGCTCCCCCACACTCTATCCATTTCCAGTTCGAGCCCCCCCATCAGCTCATTTCCAGTCCTAGCCACCCCTTCCCACTCAGCCCATTCGATTTTTAGTCCCCTCCACTCTGCCCATTTCAAACCCAAGCCCAAGCTCCCCCCCTCCCCAAAGAGCCCCACGGCAGGCTTTAGAGGCTCCCAGCAGGCTCAGCACAGCCGCCGACGTGAAGAGCGTTGTTCCCTTCAGCTGCCGAGAGCAAAACGAGAGACTACTTTAGGTAGAAAGGAAGGAACCGTGCACAAGACCACCTTCCCTCTAGAAAAACGCAGAAAGGGCTCTCTATAGAACAGAGCTTGAAACTCCAAGACCCTGCGTGCCGAGCAATTCGCTACTAAAAATACTGCTTTCAGAGTGAGGTCCTTGAGAGAAGCCTTACCTATCGGCTCAAAGGGTGCATTCGCCAGTTCGGACAACACCAAATTGAGGTCCCAAGGTGGAACCATTGCCCTCCTGGGGGGTTTCAGCTGTTGTACCGCCTGCAAGAAGCGCACTACATCTGTGTGCGCTGCCAAGGAACGTCCCTGAATACGCCCCCTGTAGCAGGCCAGTGCCGCCACCTGATCTCAGAGAGCTAAGCACTAGCCCTCTTTCCAGGCCATTCTGCAGAAATAGCGGAATGTCCAGCAACTGACAACGAAAGGTTTGGTGGCTTTGATCTCTACACCAGCCCTCGTAAATACTCCACACACGCACATATGCCAAAGGTGGTTGAGTGCTTCCTGGCCTGTAGCATTGTCGTTATGATGGCGGGTGTGAAGCCCTACCGTCTCAAGCACGCCCTTCAAGAGCCATGCCATAAGCGAAAATTGAATTACTTGAGGCATCAGAACGGACCCTGGATCAGGAGATTGCTCATGTCGGGAAGCCGCCAGGGAGGAGAGATCAGTAGCCTCTGCAGGTCCGCGTACCAGGGCCTTCTCAGCCAATCCGGAGCAATCAGGATCACCGTCCCGTGATGATCCTCTATCCTCCTTAGCAACTGTTCTATGAGAGGCCATGGATGAAAAACGTAGAGCAAGTCCTCCGATGGCCAAGGCTGCACCAGCACATCCAGGCCTTTGGACATGGGTTCCCTGCGCCTGCTGAAGAACCTGCTTGCCTTCGTGTTCGCCTTTGAAGCCTTGAGATCCATGACCGGCTGACCCCATTGTCTTATGAGATCCCCAAACACTGCTGGATGGAGCTCACACTCGCCCGTATCCAGAAAATCTGCCTGGATGTTCTCTCTGCCTGCCACATGTGATGCCGATAGGGCTAACAAGTTCTGCTCTGCCCATGCTAGGATTGACAAACTCTCCTGCAAGAGTGTGGCACTGCCTGTTCTACCCTGCTGATAGATATATACCACTGTGGTTGCGTTGTCCGAAAAAATTCGCACAGCCTTTCGCACAATCCAGGGATGAAAATGCTGCAGAGTGAGAAAAACCGCCCTCATCTCTAAGCAGTTGATCAACCATGAACTCTCTTTGGCCGACCACAGACCCTGTGTTGTTCAGGAGTCGCAGTGGGCTCCCCAGCCCGAGAGACTGGCATCCGTCGTCACCAGCATCCAGACCGGTGCCTCCAACAGCACTCCTGCTAGATTGCTGATCTGGAGCTACCAATGTAAGCTGTGCTTCACCTCCTCCGGACATTCCAGACATGAGCACATCGATTGCGACTGCAGAGCCCAGTGGGACAGCAGTGCATGCTGCAGCAGGCGTATGTGGGCTTAGGCCATGGAACTAGGTCCAAGGTTGCCACCATGGACCCCCAACAGTTGCAGATAATACCTGCTCTTTGAAATGGCCTGCTCAAAAATCTGACCACTTGTTTCTGTATCCTGCGAATGCGTACCTCTGGTAGGGAGACAGTGCCTGCTGCTATGTAGAACTGAGCGCCCAAGTAAACTAGGTGCTGAAGCAGCTACAGCTGGCTCTTGGCTAGATTGACCACCCAGCCTAAGCCCTGCAACAGCTCTAGGACCCTCGTCGCCTCACGGGATCACTCTTCGGATTTTGCCCTGATGAGCCAATCTTCCAGATACGGGTGTACCAGTATACCCTCTTGACGTAGGGCCGCTGCCACCATGATCATTACCTTAGTGAAGGTCTGCAGGGCTGTGGCTAGCCCAAAGGGCAAGGCCCGAAACTGAAAGTGACCCATCGGAAGTGCAAACCTCAGGTATTGCTGATGTTTGGGCCTGATAGGAATATGTAATTAAGCCTCTGTGAGATCTAAGGCCATGAGGAATTCTCCCTGCTGCCCTGCCAGTATGACGGATCGTAAGGTTTCCATCCGAAAATGCAGAACGTGCAACGACCAGTTCACGTACTTGAGGTCCAAGATAGGGCGAAAACCCCCTCTTTCTTGGGAACCACAAAATAGATGGAGTATCGACCTAAGCCGCAGAGGTCTGGAGGCACTCGCACCACCGCCCCCAACTGCAGCCAGGTGGTCGAGAGTTTTCTGAACCGCCTCAACTTTTTCTCAGGAGCCTTGCAAGGAAAACAAACAAAAGCTTCCTGAAGTAGTCTTGCAAATTCGAGAGCATACCCTTCTTGAATTTATCTCCAAGACCCACTGGTCGGTCATGAGGGAAATCCAGGCGGCATAAAACGGCTGTAACTGACCCTCTACAAGCATCACCGCCTGGGCTTGCTTAGCTTCATTGTGGTTTTTTTTTGTTCTGCTTGAGGGAGGCGGAGTAGAATCCCCATTCAAACTCCCCTGGGACCCCGAAAGGAGGAACCTTGAGAAGCAAACCTGCCTCTCTGATAGGGCGACAAGCGTGCCCCCCCACAAGTGCCGGAAGTCCTTAGCCTGACCCCGCTGTGGAGCCCCTGTCTTTGTCAACTTGGACCTATCTTCTGGCAGTCAGGCCCTCTTTACCATCCCCCAAGTCCTTTACTATTTTTTCTAACGCCTCCCCAAAGAGAAGTTTGCCCTTAAAGGGGAGCTTACTCAATCTTGACTTGGAGGAGGCATCTGCCGCCCAATTTCTGAGCCAAAGAAAACGCCGAGCCGTGACCACTGAAGCCATGGTGTTAGAAACTACACTCACGAAATCGTAAAAGGCATCTGCCAGGTAGGAGGCTGCCGACTCCAGCCTGCATCCTTCCTCTGCTACTGGCTCTCCTGAACCTCCGGCACCATACCCTGAATCCACCAGATGGAGGCCTGAGAAACATAGGCCTTGCAAATGACCATCTGGAGAACCAAAGCACTGGAGTCATAAGCCTGCTTCGGCAGTGATTCCAACCTCCAGTCTTGCAAGACTTTAAAGGCTGCTCCACCTTCTATGGGAATGGTGGTTTTCTTGGTGATCGCAGACACCAATGCATCTACTTTGGGCATTCTGAAGAGGTCCTTGTCCTCCTGTGGGATGGCATAATGTTTCCATAAGGCCTGGCTACCTCGCTGAGTGGCTTCCGGAAACTCCCACTCTGCATCAATCATCTTCCTAATAACTCTGTGTACCAGAAAACACATTTGAGTCCCCTTGAATCCCTGCAAGAGCAAATTCTCCAAGGGCTCTTCCGCTAAGGGGGTGGGTACAATATTAAGTGCTGTTAAGGAATGAGCAATAAGCGCTGTCAACTCCTCCTTATGAAACACGTGGAAGACATTGGGATTTTCTCCAGAGAGAGCAGCCATCTCTTCCCCTTCTGTAGCCACCTGCCTCCCCCCAGAGATCAGAGGGACTGTCTCCCAAAACCTCTGAGATTTGTGACTGCGGGGAATCGAGCTAGCCAAGTCTCTGGATCCCCCATGTTGTCCTTACCCCCTACATTCTGCAGCAAGAGCTCTGATCCCAACTGTGGCCATTCTGGCTCGAAAAGGGAATGCTTGCCAGGAGAACTCCCCTCCAGGGCCTGCCTGCCTCTTCAGGCAGTATGCTCTGTGGAGGGGGAGAAAACAATCCTTCTGCTAGCTCCGATGCCGACCGCCGTGTCAGAGAAGCAATCTTCAGTGAGGCAGATTTCTCTTTTTTCTTCCTGCGCTTAACCGGCGCCTCCTGGGAAATGGCTGCCATGTCTATAATGGCTGTAGTTCCTGCCAATTTGACCTCAGCCTCCTGCGCTACTTTGTGATCTTTATTTGCCCCTGAAACCATGGCCGCGCTGGAAAAAGACAGCCACCGATACAGCTGCTGAATCTGAGACATGAAGTGCCTGCACAAACTGGAGGAAGCGACACTGCAGCTGCTCCCACACACAGCACAACGCGCAGAGGAGCAGCATGCACGGGCCCTTTCCTTTTTTTTTCCAAAAACCGTTCAATCTACCTGCAGGCTTCTTTGCAAATATACCCAACCTTAAGTACCTGGATACTGACACATGAAGCCTTAGAACACCAGGACTAACACCCGAGGCTAGGGGGAGCTGTTGAGAACTGAAAGACTGGAGGTGGAGGCTCGAGGGGGAGCTCTTCTACTGGATTATCAGAACCCTGATATGCTTAATTCTCAGCTGCTGGAAAATGGTGACTACCTAAGTGTACATGGATTCCCTGGACTGGCCTGGAGGGACGATGAGGAAATTTGGGGACTGAAATATAAAGAGTGGACTAATGAAGATTGGAGAAGTAATATTCAGTGATGAAAGTCATTTCTTCTTCCAGGGCCAAAGAAGCCAACATATTTGGTGTTCACCTGAAGAAAAGATTTGTGATTCCCACATCAACCAGAATGTGAAATGCCCTCAAAAGATGATGATCTGGGGATGTTTCAGTTATTATGGAGTCGGCAGCTTGCATCCAGTTGAGAATGATGCATTGACAACAATACGTCGATGTTCTCCAAAGAAGAGTTGTTCCAGAGCTAGAGAAGACAATTCCTGATGGATCTGGCATCTTTCAGCAGGATCTTGCCCCATGCTAGACATTGAAACTGGTGAAATCTTTTTTCAAAAGAAGCAAATAAAGATACTGGACTGACCAGGAAACTCTCCGGATTTAAACTCAATAGAAAATCTGTGGTCCATTTGCAAACTTCGCCTTCGTGGAATGGACTGTATGACAAAGGAACAGCTTATTCAAGCTCTGATTCGTCTTGTATAGGGACCCAAAAATCATTGCAGACTGCTCAAAATGATTGGACTCCGTGCCAAATTTGTCCAGATGCTGGTAAAAAGCAGAGGAGGTTATATTATATACTGATATGTGGCTATTAATAAGAATTTCAATGGAAATTCCAGTTTTCATTTATTTTTCAGTTTGTTTCAATTAATATACATAAGGGTGTAACTAGGTTTATATACTGCTTTTCTACATGTCAAAACAGTGTACATTCTGGTACTATATATATATTTCCCTTGTCCCTGAAGGGCTCACAATCTAAGTTTTTGTACCTGAGGCAATGGAGAGTTATCCCCATTACTCTTAGGTTTGCAGGAATTCTTTCCCAAAATTATACTGTACTCCAGAATGAGGTTAGAGAAAGAACTCTCTCACACAAGCATCTGCATTGTTGGTAGAAACTAACATAATGGCTCTGTGCAAGTAGCATGAGTGCAACTAATGCTGCCTCAGTGGGTGTTATTAGTTGCACCTGCAGCCATTTTGCCATGTTGAAATGCCTCCCCGCAGTTAGCCTACAGCCCCGCATAATCAAACTCTGAAATTAACTAACAGAGGATGTCGTAAAAGCTGTTAGAGTAGCTGGGTTTAAACAAGGTTTGGACAAGTTCCTGGAGGAAAAGTGCATAAACTATTATTAAAGAGGACCCGGGAAATTCACTGCCTACTCTGGGACCTGCCAGGTACCTATGACCTGGAATGGCCACAGTTGGAACCAGGATATTGGATTTTATGGACCTTGATCTGACCCAGTATGGCATTTCATAGATTCTTATGTTACCAGCACAGAGCTTAGGAAACATGCTGCTAAATATGCCAGACAAGAGGAGCTCAACAGCACCAATGTAGCAACTCCCACTTCCACAAAAACGAGCAACTTGGCGCCCCAAAACAGCCCACCCTCTGAAAAACAAGAGCTCAGTGGCCCTACAGCCCAGCCCAGCCTGTCCTCTGAAAAAACAAGAGAGGCTTAGTGACCGTACACAGCACAGCACACCCTCTGAAAAACAAGAGGGACTTTGTGACCCCAACGCAGTACTTCCCAATCCAACATAAATACCAAGAAGGGCTTGGCAACCCCAACATAACTCATGAAACTGCACACTGTACAGAATGGTGTTAATGTAAATATATATTCTGCAGAAAAACAAAGGAGCTAAAAGATAAAGTGAGAACCACAACACAGTTTATAATACCAAATTATAACTAGTTTTATTTTGGTATAAACTGCAATCTCCAGGAACAAGCAGGAATGAGTCTTCACATATATGGGTATCGTCGGTACCGACGGAGCCTGTGCGGGAATGCTCCCCAGCATCCAGAAAGAAAGCTTTTGGGAGCATCCCACAGCGCCTGCGCGCTGCCTTCCCGCCTTTCCCAACCGCCTCTCTCCAGTTCTTCTTTTCCGCGGAGCCAGCAGGTCGTGTTCCTGTCACCGCTGAAGAAGGCCTAGAAAAATTTTCCTCATGGAAAAGCCCGCTTCCGGGTTTAAAAAGTGCACGAAGTGCAGCGGTACTCTTTCTATCACCGACACCCATGACTGGTGTCTAAAATGTTTGGGTCCTGACCACTCCATCACCGATTGTGAGTCCTGTTCCATGATGTCTAAAAGAGGTTGACAGAATCGAGCGGCCAAGCTCAGTACCCTGTTTCCCTCTGATGCAGCTTTGGTGGCATCGACATCTTCCAGGGCTGCTTCTTCCTCCCATGGATCTCAGGTAACCAAACATAAGTCCAGCCGGTCCTTGAAGGATAGATCTCCCTCTAAGTATCGAGATGCCTCCGGGCTTGCGCTCGAGGATCCCGCACCAGCAAAATTACCCTGGCGGGAAGCTCCGGCTTCCAAAGCTTTATCTATGGGGTCACAGGTTGACATCGATGGCGTGGCCTCGACCGATCATCTGTTGCCATGTTCTGGGGTACCGGTGGTTTCCACTGGTACCGACATCCAGACATTGGTTGCGTCGATGGATCAGAATATTCTGACCATGCAGCGTGCCATTACGGCATTCATACAAGCTGCGATGCCTCCGGTACTGTAATAAACTCCGTTGTCGGTACCGGTTCCGGCACCGATATGGGTTCCGGTGCCGGTACCGATTGCATCGACATCGGCTTCGGTGTCGACTGCAGCGATACCCTGTTCTGTGATGCCCATCGGTACCGATCACTCCCGATGTCGATACCACTCGGTACGCGTATCGGGCTCTTCAAGAGCATCCAGACAGGCGATACTTCGATTCCTCCGAAGACTCTGATGAATCAGAGGCTTCTGTCGAAGCATCGGTACTCCTTCCTCAGGAGCCCTCTTCTCCAAAAAGAAGAATGTCTCCTCCAGAAGACTTGTCTTTTCAAGACTTCATTAGGGAAGTGGCCATGGGCCTCTCCATTTCAGTGGCCCCTGAACCAGAGCCTAGAGCCAAGAAATTGGATATTTTACAATATCCTAAGGCTCCTAAAGAGGCAGCTACTTTACCAATTCATGAGATCCTTTATGATCACATGTTGGGCATATGGGAGACACCTCTCACTACCTCCCCTCATTCTCACAGGTTGGACACCATGTACCGTGTTCCTTCTTGCCCTGGCTTTCATAAGACTCAGCTTCCTCACCACTCTATTGTGGTGGAGTCTGCTATGAAGAAGATAAAGAGTGCAAAAAGACACTCATCTAATCCTCCAGGAAGAGAATGCAGAACCTTGGATGCTTTTGGCTGGAGAATTTTCCAGGCCAATATGCTTACTGCCAGAATCAACTCCTATAGTCTCTATATGGGGATGTTTCTAAAGGAAGTTACAGATCATCTGCAAACTTTATCTCCTTTTATCTCAGAAGATAAAAGGGAGGAGTTTCTCACCTGGCTTAAACATGCCCAGGATGTTTCCAGATTTTCCAACCGTGCAGCCTTTGACTCTTTTGAGTGTGCCAGCAGAGCCTTGGCTATTGCCATAGGTGCACGCAGAGTTGCTTGGTTGCAAGCTTCTGATTTGGAACCCTGGGTCCAGGATGGACTAGGAAATCTTCCTTGTACAGGTGAAAACCTTTTTGGCAAGGAAGGATGGATGCTGAGAATTCTGCCTTAGATAGACTTTCAAAGTCTACTTCTGCTCCTGTTAGAAAAAGGTTATTCAAAAAGGCTTTCTTTCCCAAAAAGGGGAAATATTATCCTGTTTATGGTCAGCAGGCATCTTCTGCAGGTCGTTTTGCTGCAAAGCGTCAGCAACAACCTAAACAAGCCAAGCCTAAGGCTGCAAGGACTGCTACGGCCCAACAGCTTCAGCCTCCTCAGGGCCTTTGACTCACATCTAGAGAACTTAGCCTTTCTGGCTCTAGAAGAACCAGAGCCTCTCACCATTCCAGGAAGGTTAGCCCACTTTGCTCCCAGATGGGAACAAGTCACAGCAGAGCAATGGACCCTCTCCATCATAAGGGAGGGGTACAAGCTTCATTTCTTAAACCTTCCTCCCCACACCATGGTGAGACAGTTCAATTCTCCAACATCTCTCCTCGACCTTCTGGGTCAGGAGATTACTACCCTTCTTGCCCAAAGGGCAATAGAAGAAGTACCCCTTCTTCAACAGGGCTCAGGGTTCTACTCCCCCTATTTTCTTATCCCAAAGAAAACAGGGGGCTACAGACCCATATTAGATCTCAGAGAATTGAACAAGTTTCTATGCAAGGAGAAATTCAAGATAATTTCTCTCGGTGCTCTCCTTCCATACCTTCAGAGTCAGGATTGGCTTTGTTCTCTAGATCTCAAGGATGCGTACACCCATATCCTCATCCATCCAACACACAGAAGGTTCCTTCGGTTCCTTTATCAAGGAAAGCACTACCAATACTGACTGCTTCCTTTCGGTCTGGCCTCTGCTCCAAGAGTGTTCACAAAATGCATGGCTGTAGTAGCTGCATTTCTACGCACTCTAGGAATATTTGTATTCCCATATCTGGATGACTAGCTCATCCGAGCTCCGTCCCAGTCAGAGGACCAGACTTCCCTAGCCTGCACAAGGCGTGTTCTTCAGTATCTGGGACTTGTAATAAACATCCCAAAATCCCATCTCACCCCTACTCAGTCATTAGAGTTCATAGGGGCCTTCCTGGATACCACAACTGCAAGGGCCTATCTTCCCCAGGCCCGTTGCCTACGCTTGGTGCAGTTAGCCTCACAAATTCAGTTAAAGTCCCATTTAACTGCTCGAGAAATGTTACAACTGTTAGGCCACATGGCATCCACCGTGCATGTGGTTCCTTATGCTCGCTTTCACATGAGGGCAGCTCAGTGGACTCTGTCCACCCAATGGACCCAGGCATCAGGGTGCCTGTCAGACAAGATAGCAATCTCCAGTCGCCTCTTCTGGTCTCTCCAGTGGTGGAAGTCCACTCAAAATCTGTTGCTGGGGTCCCCCTTTCAACAGTCACTACCCCAAGCAACCCTTACAACAGATGCCTCTCCAAGGGGTTGGGGAGCTCATCTACAAGGTCTCTCCACCCAGGGCATCTGGTCTCCACAAGATACATCTCGACATATCAACCTTTTGGAGCTCAGAGCAATTCTTCTAGCTCTCAGAGTTTTCCACACCCTGCTCAGCTACAAGACAGTCCTCATTCACACGGACAACCAAGTAGCCATGTTCTACATGAACAAGCAGGGCGGGACTGGCTCTCTGTCGCTTTGCAGCGAAGCTTTGAGATTGTGGGCCTTCGCCAGAGAGCATCAAATTCATCTCGTGGCAGTGTATCTTCCAGGGGTTCAAAACTCTTGGGCAGACAGACTCAGTCGAGTTCTGCTTCCACACGAATGGTCCCTCCATGGGGACCAGATAGCCAGGATCTTCCGAATTTGGGGAACCCTGGACATAGACCTGTTTGCAAGACCGTGGAATGCCAAACTTCCCCGGTTCTGTTCCAGGATTCCGTGTCAAGGAGTTCAGGCCAGGGATGCCTTCCTCCTTCATTGGGGGCAAGACTTTCTCTATGCCTTTCCACCCATTCCCCTAATTCCCAAGACACTGTTCAAACTTCAGAGAGACAAGGGGTCTATGATCCTCATAGCACCACGTTGGCCACGCCAAGTGTGGTACCCTCTACTTCTGCATCTCTCTCAAGCTCCCTCCCTGAACTTGGGATGTGCTCCAGACCTCCTGTCCCAGGAGGAGGGAACGTTGTGGCACCCAAATCCCCAGTCTCTTCATCTCAGAGCCTGGTTGCTGAAGGCCTAGACCTTCAAGATTTGCATCTTTCTCAGCAGGTGAAGGATATCCTTCATGCTTCCAGAAAGCCTTCCACTAGACGTTCCTATGCTTTTAAATGGAAAAGGTTTACCATTTGGTGTGCACAGAAGGGTCTTAAACCCTTGCAATACTTCTGAATTCTTTACTAGAGTATTTGCTGCATTTATCCCATGCAGGCCTTAAAACGAATTCAGTAAGAGTCCATTTGAGTGCTATTACAGCATCCCTTAAGCCTCTCAATGGACAGCCTATTTCCTCTCATCCTCTTATTGCAAGATTCATGAGAGGCCTTCTTTTAACTAAACCTCCCATTAGACCACCTCCAGTGGCATGGGACTTGAATTTGGTTCTTGGCCAGCTTATGAAGCCACCCTTTGAGCCCTTAGCCACTTCCTCCTTGAAATTTCTTTCCTGGAAGGTTACTTTTCTCATTGCAGTCACCTCAGCTCGCCGCATCAGTGAGCTGCAAGCCTTCGTGGCTAATCCTCCTTATACAAGGTTCCATCATGACAAGGTAGTCCTCAGGACTAATCACTCTTTATGCCTAAAGTGGTCTCACCTATTCATCTGAACCAGGAGGTGTATTTACCTGTCTTTTTTCCAGGACCTCATGCATCAACTGCAGAAAGGAATCTCCATACCCTGGATTGTAAGAGAGCGCTCACTTTTTACTTACAAAGGACACAGCAACATAGAAAGTCCTCTAAACTCTTTGTTGCTTTTGATCCCTCTCATTTGGGACTTCCAGTCTCTATGAGAGCTCTGTCCAATTGGATTGCTCAGTGTATTTCTTTCGCCTACCAGAGTAAGAACCTTTCTCTGGAAGGCCATGTCACAGCTCACAATGTGAGGGCCATGGCAGCCTCTATGGCTCATCTGAACTCTGTGTCCATCGACCAAATCTGTCGAGCGGCCACCTGGGCCTCGGTTCATACCTTTACAGCCCATTACTGTTTGGACAAGGACTCCTGCCGGGATGCCTTGTTTGGTCAGGCTGTTCTCAAACACCTGTTCCATACCTAATCAACTCCTACCCCCCCCATCCCTGCTTGGATGCCCGAGATCCATGGGGCAGGTAGAGCCCTTCTCAGGGTCTCACAACCTTGGAGATCTCCCTGGCATCTCTAACTGGGGAGTCCCCATATGTGAAGACTCATTCCTGCTTGTTCCTGGAGATAGCACAGTTACTTACCTGTAACAGGTGATCTCTGGGAACAGCAGTAATAAGTCTTCACAACCCACCCACCTCCCCAGGAGTTGTATCTCTCTATCTATCTTTCCTTTCCTCTCTCTCTCTCTTTGTCTCAGCTTACAACTCGAACTGGAGAGAGGCGGTTGGGAAAGGCGGGAAGGCAGTGCGCAGGCGCTGTGGGATGCTCCCAAAAGCTTTCTTTCTGGACGCTGGGGAGCGTTCCCGCGCAGGCTCCGTCGGTACCGACGATACCCATATGTGAAGACTTATTCCTGCTGTTCCCAGAGATCACCTGTTACAGGTAAGTAACTGTGCTTTATGGTTCTTTTTCTTTTTGAATATATATTCTGCATCCTCAGAAACTAGGGTGCTAACTCGCTCCAGATGGACCCAACAGGCTTAAGTCCTGGTTTTACCTCACTGCATGCAGGGACTTGTAGTTTTGCATTTCCTATGGAGTGCATTGAAGAAATCAGAATTAAATGTCTCTGTATGCAAAGGGACAAATCCAGCACTGGGTCAAACCTATCGGGCTCATCTGGAGCCAGTTGGCAACCCTAACAGATTCCGTTCCCTTGACAGTGAGTACAGAGCAGAAGTAGGGCATTTACCCCAGAACTCAATATTTAAAAAAAAATAAAAATCTGAATCTGGTCATCTCACTAACAACAACATAAACATTCTCCAGTACCAGGTAGATTGTGAACTAATATAAAATCCTACAAAAGTCGCAGAAGATATACAAAGTCAGATCTACCATACCATAGCAACATACATTTCCAAAACTCATATAAGGGGCCTACCCTCGGGTGATGGTATCCCCCCTCACTTGTATCTGTTCAATGTACTCTCCCCGTGTTTGTTGTAACCGCTTTGACCCGGCAAAAAGCGGTATATAAATATGGCTAAATAAATAAATACCCTGAAAAAAGCAGCACTATAAATACTGCAGTGGGTCCTAGAACATCCATATACCTATTTGAAAAGCTGAACAAGTCAAATTTCTACAGTACAGACCCCTACGTGCAACCCCCATGTTAACAGAACACCTGGCCTCGGACATACACTCAGAACACAGACCCTCACCAAGTAGAGAATAAGTGACCACAACCTAAAGTAAAAATAAAAATATGTAGACAAAAATTAAAGTGAAACTCCAAGAAGCCACACCAGAGGAATAAGAGATGCAGTTCCCCATACTGTGTTAAATATAAAGATAATGCAAAGTCCAATCACTAAATTGAAAATAAAATGTATTCTTTCTACCTTTTGTTGTCTGACCATTTTATTCTCTGATCATGCTGGTTGAGATCTGAGGCTTCTGCTTTCTTCTATCTTTCCTTAACTCTTTCTACAGTCTGTAGTCCATTTGTTATTTCTAGTCTCTCCTTTTGGTTTTCTTCACTTCCTTCCATCTTGAATATTGGATTTTTTTTCCTTTCAGCTTTCTTCCATTTATTTCTCTCTGTCCACCCAGATTTCACTACTCCTTACTATCTAGTTCTCAATCTCCCTCTTTTTACACCATCTTCCTATCGCTTTTCAACCTTCACCCATTCCCAAGCTCTTCTTCCCTGGTCCATTATTCCCCAGTCTTTTGCTCACTCTCCATGCCTAACATCTCTCATCCCCCATCCATTGTGTGTGTGTGTGTGTGTGTCTCTGTGTCTCTCTCTCTCTCTCTGGCCCGCTTTCTTTCCCTTCATCCAGTACCTCCACTCTTTCCTTCCATGTCTGCCCTCTCACTTCCTATCCCCCTGCGACCAGCATTACCCCATCTCCGTACCATCCCCTCCCCTCCCTATTACTCTCATGTCCGGTATCTCTCCATCTCTTTCTCAACCTATTTACCCCATTTCCATCTTCTCCCTTCTCTCTCCCTATTACCTCCATGTCCTGCATTTCCTTCTCCCCTTATTATCCCATTTCCAGCATCTCTCCTCTGTCTCCCCTCCCCAAGTCCAGCATTTTCCCTTAGTCTTCCTATTACCCTCTGGCCAGCATCACAACTCTATCTCCCTTCCTTGCTTCTCCCTATGTCCCTTTCCATGTCCAGTATCTCCCTAACCTCCCACCTCATTTTTATCCCTGCTGCCTCCCTGTTCCTCCCCCTGCACTCAGCATCTCTCTTCCGACTCCCTGTGCCGCATCCATATCCACCTCCCAATGCTCATTTCATGTCCACCTCTTGTATTTAAAGGAGCAGAGCCTGCCTGCAGAGCAGCATGTCCCATGGACTGGGGGTGCAAGCTGTGATCCCAGCCCAGAGAAGCAGGGCACAGCTGGCCTTGTAGGTCATGTTTTTCCCATGGTCAGGCTCTACTTCTGTGGGCTATGATCATTTTCTCCCACACCCTTCTGCCTGCGAGGGCTGCATGTCCCATGGGTGGGGGCTGTGAAAGCTGTGATTCCAACCCAGAGAGACAGGGTTCAATTGGCCTTGCACAGCCCCTACCCACAGGACATGTTGCTCCCACGGGCAGGCTCTGCTTCTCTGGGCCATGATACTTCCCTTCCACACCCTTCTGCCTGCGGGAGTAGCGTGTTCTGTGGTAAGGAGCTGTACAAGCCGTGACTGAAGCCCAGAGAAACAGAGCCTGTCTGCAGGAGCCGATGTCAGGAGGGTGTTGCTGGCTACCCACCCCCACTCCTCATTCAGGATGATCTGTGGAGCCCTAATGGCCTAATGGAGAGTCTGCCCGCAGGCAGAAGGCTGCGAGTAATGATTGAAGCCTCTCACAGCTCTCTGCCCACAGGAGCACCGTGTCCTGCGGGCAGGCTCTCCACTAGGCCGCTGGTGCCCCACAGTCCATCCTGAGTGGGGGGTGGGTGGCTAGCAATGGCACACTCCTGACATTGGTATCCCCCTGCTGCGTTTTCCCAGCTTATTGGGTAGCGCTGACCCTGGTCTAGCATTTATCTTCCTGCTCCCCTTCCCCCGTTGTCCAGTATTTGCCCTGCCCCTTCCCTCGCTGTCCAGCATTTGCCATCCTGGCCCATCTACCTGAATATCGGCATGGTTTTCAAGACTCGTGCGTGCTGGTAAGCCCCTGCTGCTTCCACCTCCCTCTAACACGAAAGCATCATCAGAGAGGGCGGGACCCATCTGGATCTTACAAGCATGCCAGAATCGCAAGAGCCGGCGCTTTTGCTTTCCTTTTTTTTTTCTTTTTTTTTTTTAAATGTTAATAGCTCACTGCACATATAAGTGGTAGCGAGCTATCAACGTTGAAAACAAACAAACAAACCGGAAAACAAAAGCGACTTCAGCATGCTTGTATGAGCCTGATGGGTCCCGCCCCCTCTGATGATGCTTTTCACGTCAGAGGGGGTATAACCAGCAGGGACTTACAAGCGCAAGGGAGTCTTCAAGAGATTTTGAGCTTCCCTCCCCCCCCAGGGGGATGGGGGTGTGATTCTGCTGACCAGGAGAAGTGGAGGTGGCAGCATCTAGTCAGTTTGATTCCCCCCCCCCCCCCCAACTTTAAAAGACAGAGTGAGGTGGCAGCCACTTGGCTGTTTTGGGGGCATATTTTACAGCCCCAAAAACTTTGCTGCCTGAGGCAGCCGCCTCACTCTGCCTCATTATAGAACCGCCCCTGGGATGACAACTCCAAAGCTTGCTGGCCCAACTGGCCTTTAAAGCGAAGCTTTAAAGTTCATTGTAAGTGCCTATTTGGCACAGTATCGTTGTATGTAAACCGTGCTGATTTTTAAGAGTGCGGTATATAAGAACAATAAAATAAATAAATAAGCTTCTGTTTAGAGCCGATTTGAAGAAGCTGGTGAAGGACCTGTGCGAGACACAGTATTACCGCATTCCAGAAGACAGGTCTAAGGGGCCTGTAAAGCGAGTAGGAGCCCCTTTCTCATTGGTGTCTGCCCATCCACCGGCAGGTATTGCTGGTAGGACTCTTGGGGATCTTGAGACTTTTGTCATTATCGATCTGGAAAGCCTTTCTTCTCCTCTGCTTCCAGACTTAAAGCTTGCTCTCAGTCTTTTCATGAGGCTCAGGGACTTTGTCCCCTCCAGAGGTGAACCCTCCCTGACTGCACAATGAAGGTTTGCGGATCCATTCCCCTGTTCCTCCAGTTGGAGGCAGGCTTTGCCTTTTCTTTTAGGCATGGGCCCGGGTTACCAAGGATTGCTGGGTGCTAGACACATTTCAGTTTGACTATATTCTGGAATGCAAGGAGTCTGTTCCGAATGCCTTTGTTAGTTTCCCCTTGTAGGTCTGCAATCAAAAGTGCTGCAGTGCAGTCCACCTTGTGCAAGTTGCTGCTCCTAAGGGCTGTAGTGCCTGTTCCCCTGAATGAGCGTGGCAAGGGCAGATACTCCATCTATTTTGTGGTGCCGAAAAAAGACTGTTCCTTCTGGCCCTTTCTAGACCTCAAGGGGGTCAGTGAGTGCTTGCACGTCCTGAGCTTCCAGATGGAAACCTTGTGCTCCGTGATTTAGGTGGTGCACTGAGGGGAGTTCTTGGCTTCTCTGGATCTGGCCAAGGGGTACTTTCACATCCCAATCCAAGCAGATCAGCAGAAGTATCTGCGTTTTGTTGTACTTGGCTCTCACTATCAGTTCGCTGTCCTCCCCTTCGGGCTAACCACAGCCCCGAGGACCTTCTCCAAGAGTCACAGTGATGGCAGCTGTGGCACCAAATGATCTGTGTCCATCCATATCTGGATGACTGGCTCATCCGAGGCCGTTCCCTTTCAGAAGCGTCTTGAGTGGCGTTCTGAGTGATGTCCTTTTTGGAAAGCCTCAGGTTGGGTGATCAATTGGGGAAAGGGCCAGCTTCTTTCTTCACACTCTCTGGAGTTTCTGGGAGCATGTTTTGATACTGCATTGGGCAGAGTTTTCCTGCCAGAGGAGAAAGCCAAGACTGTTGGATTGCCTGGCACTCTTCTGTGTGTAGCAGACTCCAAGAATCTGGGATTATCTTCAGCTGCTCAGATTGATGGCAGTGACCATAAAGATGGTGCCATAGGTGCATGTTGGCTCGGTGGTCCCCGAGTTCTCAGGAGTTAGAGTTCAGGCTCCCGCTCCCATTGATGATGAAGTCCAGCCTGCAGTGGAAGCAGCAGCTCTGTCATCTGAGGAAGAGCGTGCCGCTGGACGATTTCTCCTGATGATGTATGCCAGTCTCACAGACTGGGGAGTCCATTGCCGAGACCAAACAGCCCAGGGCCATTTGAATTGCAGGGAAGCAGTGTGGTACATCAACCGCCTTGAGGTAAGAGCCATCAGGTTCTGCATTTCCAGCTCCTGGTTGAGGGCTGGGCTATTTTAGTGTTTTTAGACAATGCTATGGCAGTGGCTTATGTCAATTGGCAAGGCGACATGGGGAGTGCTGGGGTAGCTCTGGAGAAGGCTCTTCTATTTGTCTGAGTGGAGAAGAACCTCCTAGCTTTGTCAGTTCAGCACATTGCTGGGGTGGACAGTGTAGAAGCAGACTTCCTCACTCTGGATTCTGGAGAGTGGGAGTTGAGTCAGGAGACAGTTCAGTTAATTCTGTGCTCCTGGGGTCACCCCGAAATGAATCTGATGGCGACCCACTCCAGTGCAAAGCTTGCTGCTTCTTCAGTTGCCATACGGAGATGAGGTCCAAGGGTGTCAACATCCCGTCCAAGCTTTGGCCAAGCCAGCGCCTGCTGTACATGTTTCCCTAGTGGGGCATGTGATTTGGTGTATTGAGTGGGCAGGATTGTTCTGGTGCCACTGGATTGGCCGAGAAGAGCATGGTTTGGAGATTTGATGAGGCTCCTGCAGGCATCTCCTTTTAGGTTGCCTCCATCTCGGGGCCTGTTGCAGCAAGGACTGATCATCCTGGAGGACCCAGTTCCTTTCTTGCTTATGGCTTGGCTCTTGAAAGGAGACAGCTAGCAGGTGAAGTTTACTTTCTGGCGGTGGTTTCCACTTTGCTTGGAGCCCGGATGAGGTCTACCAAGTTATTATACTTGCGGATTTGGTAACTCTTTGAATGATGGTGCAGTGCTTGGCAGTGGGCTCCTGAGGCACCCAGGGTGCCGTCTCTGCTGACCTTTCTTCAGGATGGCCTGGAACAGGATCTCTCCCTTAGCTCTCTGAAAGTTCAGATAGCAGCTCTGGACTGCTTTTGAGGTCCGATGACTGACTGGTTAGTCTCTAGCCTTGCACCTGGCTGTCTTGTGCTTTCTCCAGGGGGTTTGTTGTCTGCGTCTTCCTCTCCGGTCTGTGATCCCTTCCTGGGATCTGAGTCTGGTACCCTGATGGTGGCACCCTTTGAACTATTGAAGCACGCTACTTTAAAGGATTTGATGCTCAAGGAGGTGGTCTTGGTTGCAATTTGCTCTGCAAGGTGGATTTCTGAGCTGCAGGCTCTGTCTTGTTGAGACCCTTATCTGTCTTTTTTTAAAAGAGGCAGTTTTCTATTTGGCTTGTGCCATCCTTCTTGCCTAAGGTGCTTTCTCCCTTTCATGTGAACCAGGTAGTTTGCTTGCCCCCCTCCTCTAAGGAGCAGTGCTGGGGGAAGGATAAGTATCTTCGACTTGTGGATGTCTGGAGGGTGCTTTTCCAGTACTTGGAAGTTATGAATTCCTTTTGTAAGTCTGACCATCTTTTTGTGCTGTTTGTCGGCAGCTAAGTCGACTTTTGGGGCGCTGGATTAAGGAGGCCATTACCTTAGCGTATCTGTTGTGGAACCGGCTGGTTCCGGAGGATTGTGCACCCATTGTAGCTGAGCACAAACGTCCTTGTAAGTGAGGTGGAGTGGTGCTTGGTAGTTAGTCCCTGTGGATATTTGTCTGGCAACAACATGGGCATTACATTCTACTTTTGTCAAGCATTACCGCTTAGATGTCCAAGCATGGGCGAACATGGCCTTTGGTTCAAGGGTTTTACGAACTGCTGTGTCTTCTTCCCATCCACTGAAGTTGTAGCTTTGGTACATCCCACTTGACTGGACTGGTCTAGCAGGAGGATATGGAAGGTGACATTTTACTTACCAGCTAATGTCCTTTCCTTGAGTCCTACTAGACCAGTCCAAGGTCTGCTCCTGGAACTATATTGCTCTCTTCTGCTGCTGCGGTCCGCTTGGGTTTGCTATGATTTTATACTTTTCTCTGCAAGTTTATCTTCTGCTTAAAGCCTTCTGTTTATACTTTCCTGTACATAGTTCTCTACTGTTTTGTTACTTATTGTTGCCCATGTTGAGGTGTGTGTGTCCCATATACTTTGGGATAAATAAGTGAAGGGACCTCGGATTGCTGAGGTGAATAGAGGCATAGGAGTGATGTCATTGAAACCTGGGCTTTTCATTGGTTCTTTGTCCCTACCAGTCTGCTGATAGGGGAATACAATCCACTTGTCTGAGGTAGTCTAGCAGGATTCAAGGAAAGGACATTTAATTGGTTTGTAAAGTGTCACTACCTGCTGTCATGTTTCTATGTTAGGGCTCGACAAAGCTCAGGTTGCCATGGTGACCAGAAATTTATGCTTGTCACCTAGGATTTGCTTCCCTCCCCCTCCCACCCCAATTTTTTTTTTTTTTTAAATATCACAGCAAAGATCCCTCCCCCTATTCTGACCATGGCAAATCTGATCCCATGGGCAGAACAGAAGGGATCTATGCCGCAATCTGGACTTTGATGCAGCAGACAGACCAAGGGGATTTAAACCCCTGCAGGCTGTCTGCTGCATCTAAGCCCCAATCGCAGCACAGATCCCTCCTATTTGGCTCATAGGAGATTTGGATCATTGTGGGCAGAACAGGAGGGAAGCCCAAAGCAGCAGAGAGCCCATGAGGGGGTTGGGGGCGGGAAGACAGGGAGTGAGACAGCAAAGGTTTAAAGGGGCAGTATGTTAATAAAACAAAAAACAAAGTAAGGAGGAAGGGGAATGGAGGGCAGTTGGTGGGGAGTGCAGGGGGAAGGGAGAAGTGTGGGAGGGGCAGAGTCTAGAAGGGGAACAGAGTGGGGAGGGTTGAACTGGGGAGGCGAAAATGCATGGTGAAGGACAAAAAATGATGATCTGTATGTGCTAAAGAGTGCATCCCCCCTCAAACATACCTGCAAGCACCCCACCCCTACACTGTGTGTGTGTGCGCGCGCACGCGCACAATCTTTGCATGACAGACGCACAGAGGCAGCACACAGACGTGTGCATTCACCTCACCTTGCATGACAGACGCACACGTGAGCATGCACCCCACCTTTGTATGACACACGCATGCACGACACCTTTGTATGACACACGCATGCACCCCACCTTTGCATGAGACACATGGACATGCACCCTACCTTTGTATGACAGGCGTGCCCCCCCGCCCTTGCATGACAGACGCATGCCCCACACATGCATGACGGGCATGCACACGCCCCCCCCACCTTTGCATGACAGACATGGACACACACTTACGTGCGCACCTCACCTTTGCATCACACACGTGCACCACCTTTGCATCACACACGTGCACCACCTTTGCATCACACACGTGCACCACTATTGCATCACACACGTGCACCACCTTTGCATCACAAACGTGCACCACCTTTGCATCACACACGTGCACCACCTTTGCATAACATTCACGCATGCACCCATCACCTTTGCATCACACACAGACACACGCGCCCCCTTTGCGTGTCGCACGCGCCCCCACCCACACACCATCTTTGCATAACACTCACACAGAGACGCTTGTGTTATCTAAAGATAACACATGGTGTAGGAAGTCTGGCACTGGTCTCACAAGAACAAGGGACCAGTGCAAGAGAACTAGATGGCTGGGGGACAAGGAGGTCAGAAGCACTGTTTCCTAAGATTTTGGCCTGGCTCTTAAATCTGCCCAAAATTGACCTGTTCTTTGTAATATATTTTTTAAAATTGTACTCCTTATGCAATAGGATGCCCTACTGCGTGATAGTACACCTTATTGCTGCTTTTGTTCAAAATGAAACCACATCCCTAGTGGATATATCTAGTTATGACGTCATTGAAAAGTATACAAGTCTGCCTCCACCTGTTGGCAAGGAAACATAACCCACTCGTCTGGACTGGTTTAGCAGGATTCAAGGAAAGAAAATTATCTGGTAAAAGTTTTCCATACTGTCATACTAGACTGATTTAGCAATGAGTGTTGGAGCTGCAAGAATAAATGGCCATTGTGAAGAGAGAGGTAAATACATGGTTGTGTTTTGGCAGGCCGCAGTAGGAAAATCAGCTAGCAGTGGGACAGTCTAGCAGGCTATGAGCCTAAGAGGCTCACTGGTAATGGTAGCTATTTACATCAGTTTGTGATACTAGACCAAAGTAGAGCTGAGTGTTTCCTGGTAGGTTGGAAGTTTTGTAATATCTTGAAGACTTAGCAGAAATGCAGGCACTTAACATAGCTATTTGGCTGGCTATAGAGGAGTAGAGGTGTAAAGTTTCCAGAAAATTTGAAGTGAATAGGATATAGGCTTTTGTTCAAGTTTTTGTGAAAATAGAAGTTTTAAGAAACATTTGGAATGTACATAATGGTTATTTTTATGTAATATTTATACTTTTTATACTATTTTCAAGATGCAAGATTAACTACATACAAATCAGCACACACAATTTAAAAAAAACAATAAAACAAGGCATTTTTATATTTAAATTTGTAATAACTGTTTGGTATACCAATGAAATGTTATATCCAGTGCTAGGGATCGTTGCCTATAATCTAATAAAACACTGATAGCTATCCCACTCCAAATCTATATGTTAATAAGAGATAACCCTATCTCCAGGAACAAGCAGGAATGAGTCTTCACATATGGGGTATCGTCGGTACCGACGGAGCCTGCGTGGGAACGCTCCCCAGCGTCCAAAAGGAAAGCTTTTGGGAGCATCCCACAGCACCTGCGCGCTGCCTTCCTGCCTTTCCCAACCACCTCTCTCCAGTTCTTCTTTTCCGCGGAGCCAGCAGGTCGTGTTTCCTGTCACCGCTGAAGAATTTCTTATATTCTTTTATTTTTCTTTAGTCGCATGTCTGCCTTCTCGACTCCGGACCGGTACCACCGGTCTTTTTTTTTTCTTTCTTTCAAAAAAAAAAAACAAAACAAAACCTACTTTTCTTACTTCAGTGCATTTTTTCTTCTGGGGCCTTAGGCCTACAGATATATTTTTCCTCATGGAAAAACCTGCCTCCGGGTTTAAAAAGTGCACGAAGTGCAGTAACACTATTCTGTCACTGACACCCATGACTGGTGTCTAAAATGTTTAGGTCCTGACCACTCCATTGCGGATTGTGAGTCCTGTTCCATGATGTCTAAAAGAGGGTTACAAAATCGGGCAGCCAAGCTCAGTACCCTGTTTCCCTCCAATGCAGCTTCTGTGGCATCGACGTCTTCCAGGTCTTCTTCATCCCATGGAACTCAGGTAACCAAACTTAAATCCGGCCGGTCCTCAAAGAGTACATCTCCCTCTAAGTATCGAGATGCCCCCGGGCTTACTCTTGAGGAATCCACACCGGCAAAATTACCCCGGCGGGAGGCTCCGGCTTCCAAAGCTCTATCTATGGGGTCACAGGTTGACATCGATGGCTCGGCCTCGACCGATCACCTTTTACAATGTTCTGGGGTACCGGCGGTTTCCACCGGTACTGACATCCAGACATTGGTGGCGTCGATGGATCAGAATATTCTGACCATGCAGCATGCCATCACGGCATTCATACAAGCTGCGACGCTTACGGTACCGCAACAAACCCCGTTGTCGGTACCGGTACCGATTCCGGTACCGGATCCGATATCGGTTCCGATACCGGTACCGCTTGCATCGACATCAGCGTCGACGGCAGCGGTACGCTATCCAGTGATGCCCATCAGTACCGACTCGGTACCGATTACTCCCGATGTCGATACCTCCCGGTACGCGTATCGGGCTCTGCGAGAGCATCCAGAAAGTCAATACTTCGATTCCTCTGAAGACTCTGATACATCAGAGGCCTCTTTTGAAGCATCGGGGATCCTTCCTCACGAACCCTCTTCTCCAAAAAGGAGAATGTCTCCTCCTGAAGACTTGTCTTTTCAGGACTTCATTAGGGAGGTGGCCAAAGGCCTGTCCATCTCAGTGGCCTCTGAAACTGAACCTAGAGCCAAAAAATTAGATATCCTACAATATCCTAAGGCTCCTAAAGAGGCAGCCACCTTACCAATACCTGAGATTCTTTATGATCACATGTTGGGCATATGGGAGACTCCTCTTTCCACCTCCCCTCATTCTCGAAGGTTGGACACCATGTATCGTGTTCCTCCTTGTCCTTGTTTTCATAAGACTCAGCTTCCTCACCACTCCATTGTGGTAGAGTCTGTTATGAAAAAAATCAAGAGTACAAAAAGGCACTCCTCTGCTCCTCCAGGAAGAGAATGCAGAACCTTAGATGCCTTTGGCAGGAAAATGTTCCAGGCCAGTATGCTTGTGGCCAGAATCAACTCCTATAGTCTCTATATGGGGATGTTTCTGAAAGAAGTTACAGATCATCTGCAAACCTTATCTCCTTTTATGTCAGAAGATAAGAGAGAAGAATATATCACCTGGCTTAAACATGCACAGGATGTATCCAAGTTTTCCAACCGTGCAGCCTTTGACTCTTTTGAGGGTGCCAGTAGAGCCTCGGCTATTGCCATAGGTGCACGCTGAGTTGCTTGGTTGCACGCCTCTGATTTGGAATCCTGGGTACAGGATGGTCTAGGTAACCTTCCCTGTACAGGGGAAAACCTGTTTGGCAAAGATTGGCAGGCAAAGGCCAACCAGATGGATGCTGAAAATTCAGCTTTAAGTAGACTTTCAAAGTCTACTACTGCTCCTTTTAAAAAGAGGTTCAAAAAAGGATCTTTCCCAAAAAAAGGGAAATTTTCTTCTGGTTATAGTCAGGCCTCTTCTCAAGGTCGTTTTGCTACAAAGAGACAGCAACAACCAAAACAGACCAAGCCTCAGGCTGCGAGGACTGCTACGGCCCAACAGCCTCAGCCTCCTCAGGGTCTTTGACTTTCCACTAGGGAACTTAGCCTTTCTGGCTCTAGAACATCCAGAGCCTCTCACCATCCCAGGAAGGTTAGCTCACTTTGCTCCCAGATGGGAACAAATCACAGCAGAGAAATGGACCCTCTCCATCATACGAGATGGGTACAAGCTTCATTTCTTAAACCTTCCCCCTCACACCATGGTGAAACAGTTCAATTCTCCAACATCTCTCCTCAACCTTCTTGGTCAAGAGATTGCTACCCTTCTTGCCCAAGGGGCAATAGAAGAAGTACCTCTTATTCACCAGGACTCAGGGATCTAATCCCCTTATTTTCTCATCCCAAAGAAAACGGGGGGCTACAGACCCATATTAGATCTCAGAGTTGAACAAGTTTCTATGCAAGGAGAAATTCAAGATGACTTCTCTCGGAACTCTCCTTCCATACCTCCAGAGTCAGGACTGGCTTTGTTCTCTAGATCTCAAGGATGCGTACACCCATGTCCTCATCCATCCAACACACAGAAGGTTCCTTCGGTTCCTTTACCAAGGAAAGCACTACCAATACAAAGTGCTTCCTTTCGGTCTTGCCTCTGCTCCAAGAGTGTTCACAAAATGCATGGCAGTAGTAGCTGCATTTCTGCGCACTCTAGGAATATTCGTATTCCCATATCTGGACGACTGGCTCATCCGAGCTCCATCCAAGTCAGAGGCCCAGGCTTCCCTGGCCTGCACAAAGCGTGTTCTTCAGTATCTGGGACTGGTAATCAACATTCCAAAATCCCATCTCACCCCTACTCAGTCTCTAGAGTTCATAGGGGCCTTACTGGATACCACAACTGCAAGGGCCTATCTTCCCCAGGCCCGTTGCCTACACTTGGTGCAGTTAGCCTCCCAGATTCAGTTAAAATCCCATTTAACTGCTCGAGAGATGTTGCAACTCTTAGGCCACATGGCAACCACGGTGCATGTGGTTCCTTATGCTCGCCTTCACATGAGGCCTGCTCAGTGGACCCTATCCACCCAATGGACCCAGGCATCAGGTTGCCTGTCAGACAAAATAGCAACCTCCAGTCGCCTCTTTTGGTCCCTCCACTGGTGGAAGTCCACTCAAAATCTGTTGCTGGGGTCCCCCTTTCAACAGGTGTTACCCCAAGCAACCCTTACAACAGATGCCTCTCCAAAGGGTTGGGGAGCTCATCTACAAGATCTCTCGACCCAGGGCATCTGGTCTCCACAGGAGACATCTCTACATATCAACCTCTTAGAGCTCAGAGCAATCTTTCTGGCTCTCAGTGTCTTCCACACCCTGCTCAGCTACAAGACAGTCCTCATCCACATGGACAACCAGGTAGCCATGTTCTACGTGAACAAGCAGGGAGGGACTGGCTCTCTGTCACTTTGCAACGAAGCTCTGAGATTGTGGGCCTTCGCCAGAGAGCATCAAATCCATCTCATGGCAGTGTATCTTCCAGGGGTTCACAACTCTTGGGCAGACAGACTCAGTCGAGTTCTGCTTCCGCACGAATGGTCCCTCCGTGGGGACCAGATAGCCAGGATTTTTCGGATTTGGGGTACCCCAGACATAGACCTGTTTGCAAGTCCGTGGAATGCCAAACTTCCCTGGTTCTGTTCCAGGATTCCATGTCAGGGAGTTCAGGCCAGGGATGCCTTCCTCCTTCATTGGGGGCAAGACTTCCTCTATGCCTTTCCACCTATTCCCCTCATCCCCAAGACTCTGTTCAAGCTTCAGAGAGACAAGGGGTCTATGATCCTCATAGCACCACTTTGGCCACGCCAAGTGTGGTACCCTCTACTTCTGCATCTCTCTCAAGCTTCCTCCCTATACCTGGGGTCTGCTCCAGATCTCCTCTCCCAGGAGGAGGGAACCTTGTGGCACACAAATCCTCAGTCTCTTCATCTCAGGGCCTGGTTGCTGAAGGCCTAGACCTTCAGGATTTACACCTTTCTCAGCAAGTGAAGGATATCCTTCATGCTTCCAGAAAGCCTTCCACCAGACGTTCCTATGCTTTTAAATAGAAAAGGTTTTCCATTTGGTGTGCAGAGAAGGGTCTCAACCCTTTTGCAATACCTTTGAATTCTTTACTAGACTATTTGCTGCATTTATCACATGCAGGCCTTAAAACAAATTCAATCAGAGTCCATTTGAGTGCTATTGTAGCATCCCTTAAGCCTCTCAATGGACAACCTATTTCCTCTCATCCTCTTATAGCAAGATTCATGAGAGGCCTTCTTTTGACTAAACCTCCCATTAGACCACCTCCAGTGGCATGGGACTTGAATCTGGTTCTTGGCCAGCTTATGAAGCCACCCTTTGAACCCTTAGCCACTACCTCCTTGAAATTCCTTTCCTGGAAGGTTATTTTTCTCATTGCAGTCACCTCAGCTCGCCGTATCAGTGAGTTGCAAGCTTTAGTGGCTAATCCTCCTTATACAAGATTCCATCATGACAAGGTAGTCCTCAGAACTAATCCACACTTTATGCCTAAAGTGGTCTCACCTTTTCATCTGAACCAGGAGGTGTATTTACCTGTCTTTTTTCCAGGACCTCATGCATCAAGTGCAGAGAAGAATCTTCATACCCTGGATTGTAAAAGAGCACTTTCTTTCTACTTACAAAGGACACAGCAACATAGAAAGTCCTCTCAACTTTTTGTTGCTTTTGATCCTTCTCATTTAGGACTTCCAGTCTCTAAGAGAACTCTGTCCAATTGGATTGCTCAGTGTATTTTCTTCGCCTACCAGAGTAAGAACCTTTCTCTGGAGGGCCATGTCACAGCCCACAATGTGAGGGCCATGGCAACCTCTATGGCTCATCTAAACTCTGTATCCATCGACCAAATCTGTCGAGCGGCCACCTGGGCATCGGTTCATACCTTCACAGCCCATTACTGCTTGGAGAAGGACTCCCGCCGGGATGCCTTGTTTGGTCAGGCTGTTCTCAAACACCTGTTCCATACCTAATCAACTCCTACCCTCCATCCCTGACTGGATGCCTGAGATTCATGGGTGGAGGTGGAGCCCATCCCAGGGACTCACAATCTGGGTGATCTCCCAGGAATCTCTAGCTGGGGAGTCCCCATATGTGAAGACTCATTCCTGCTTGTTCCTGGAGATAGCACAGTTACTTACATGTAACAGGTGATCTCTGTGAACAGCAGGAATAAGTCTTCACAACCCACCCACCTCCCCTAGGAGTTGTATCTATCTTTCCTTTCCTCTCTCTCTCTTTGTCTCAGCTTTAAAACTCGAACTGGAGAGAGGCGGTTGGGAAAGGCGGGAAGGCAGCGCGCAGGCGCTGTGGGATGCTCCCAAAAGCTTTCCTTTTGGATGCTGGGGAGCGTTCCCGCGCAGGCTCCGTCGGTACCTACGATACCCTATATGTGAAGACTTATTCCTGCTGTTGCAGCAACTCTCAGTTCATAAACCTGAACAGGACTGAGGTTTTGTCAGTTGTAATTAAGAACTAGGTACAAACTTGAGGGGTCTTTTATTAAAGGGTGTTAGCTGACAACATGTGTTCTAGTGTGCGCTGAGTGCACGTTAGGATATGCGTTGCCAGCTAGTACAGAGCCATGACAGTATGGGGCAATTCCCATGCTAACTCACGTTAGGGTCGCAAGTGGGCTGGGTAGGGCAGAGAGTGGGCCGTGTTGTGCTCTGTTCAGTTAGGCCGTACCAGAGTAGTTTGAACCCCATGCTATCTTGAAGAATCCCTCCCTGAATGCTGTCTCCCCTATGCATTATCTTCCCTTCTCTAATCTCCCTTTCCTATCAAAGATTTTAAAAAAACTGGTCTTTGCACAACTAATTGAGCATTTTGAGAAAACCAATTTCCTTCATCCGCAACAATCCGGATTCTGCACCCGAAACCATTTTGCACTGTTCTTAGGGAAACTTGAGAATCCATTAACAAGGATAATGTGTCCTTAGCCATCACCCTTGACCCTTCCTCAGTCTTCAATCTGGTTAATCATTCAGTCCTGCTCTCCTGGCTTCAAGATGCTGGTCTCCATGGTATCGTCCTACAGTGGTTCCACTCTTTTTTTTTTTTTTCTCTCTCTCTCTCTCTGATCACTCTTACTTTGTAAACTTTGGGTCCTCTTCTTCCACCTACTTTCCCCTCAGTTTAAGTGTCTCCCAAGGCTGAATCCTGGCTCACCTCTGAACATCTTTCTTGCCTCATTTGCCATTCTCACTCAACAACTCGGTATCTCTGCTTACTACTACACAGATGACATATTACTTTTTCACACACATCCAACATCCCCCAACCTTTTCATTTTGAACTCCTATCTTTTCCAGGTTGCCCTTTGGTTAAGAAATAATCACCTTAAGCTAAATGCCTCTAAAACGTCTGCCACCTGGCTCACCGGTTCTTTTGCAGTTCCGCACCTTACCTCTTCACTTGACGGTGCTCCCATCTCACTGATCCCCTTCATTTAAATACCTTGGAGTTATTCTTGACAATGCTGTCAACTTTCACGAACAAATTAGCACTGTGGTGAAACATTTCTTCTATGCCCTCCGCCAAATCGGATCCATTCATTCGTTTCTTTCTGACTCTCTTAGCTACACTGCTCTTGTCTTTCGTCATAACTCAATAAAGAAAGGGGTCAGTCTCTGTGGATGACTACTATAACGTAACTAAAGATAACTTCATCCAACAATTCCTACTAGTTCAGTTCAGTTTTCTCATAACCGCAGCCTCAGAAACAACCATGAGCACTAAAAAGTACTGGGATTCAGTATCCTCCCAGACATGTGCTGGTTTAACATCAACGGCTGAAGTTAATTAAAACTGTGTTGTATCCACTAGCACGTATTCTACCCCCTAGCACGTATTCTACCCCCAAATTTGGGGAATTACGAGACTTGTTCATTAATAAATTGCTTCTCAATCTCTTTGTCTCTTATAACGAAAAGAATACTTAGTTGTTCATCGATGGGATACTTCACAGTTCGTGATTTTTCTGTTCTCTTCAAGATTTTCTTTTGATTTTCTTTTAATTTTCTTCTCTTCTCAAAACGCAGCTCTTAAAGCACGTCCCGACGCCAGCCTTACAAGGCGCCCATGCGTTTCTCCGCTTAGGGTTTATCAAGGGACTTATACATACGCCGATTATTCTACAAAAAAATCACATTCTAAATAACTGAACTGCATTGGTAAATTAAAAAATGCACACACCATAAATACTGAAAGATATGTTATGACAATCATGTAGAAAAAGATAAAAAATCGATGTTAACCTGATGGTAATGCGGCTCTCGTCTTGAAACAAGATTCCCCTCTGGCACACTGGGGAATCTCAAAAACGCCGCACATGCGGACTAACTGGTGCTGCAGCTATTTTTAAATGCCCCAAAACCTTTCAGAGGTATGAACTCGTCTGTTATTGGTCAAATCCTAAATACAAGCTGTCCAATCGATGCTAAAATTAAGTCCGCCTGGTTGTACCATGGCTAAAGTGTGGATCCACCGTTGTTCCCTATAGAGCAAAAATTGCTCTCGGGATTTTCCCAAAGCATTTGCTGTTACCCTCTCAATACACCAACAACGAAGCTGGGCAAACACATGTTGAAACTGTAAACAGTGTTGAACAAGGGGGGCTTCCCTTCGATCACAGCGTAATTGGCTTTCGTGTTCTTTCATCCGGATCCTAAAGGGACGAATCGTTTTGCCCACATAAAGCAGGCCGCATGGACACTGAACAGCATAGCCCACATGCGTGGACTCACACGAAGTAGCTTGTCTTAATGTATAGGTTACATTTCTGTAAGTGAACTGTGTTCGTTCTAAAGTGATGTCACATATCTCACATCGGCCACATTTATAGTGGCCCAATCCAAGGTCACTCGAATCCACGACACCGACGTCTTGCAGTCTTGTAGGACTGAGGTATTCCTTTAAATTACGACTACGTTTCCACACACATCGAACTGCTTTGTCTTGTATGCCCGGCACCACCCGAAGCACCGTACTGTGTTTCTTAAGAATCCGTTGTAAGCTGTGACTCAACAGAGAGTATTGAGTGATAAAATTTACACTATGTGACTCATTGGAAACCCTGTGCTGTTTCGGTTCCAGCAGCAAATCGCGGTTATTAAACAATGCTCGTTTCTAAGCCCGTTGTATTATGGAATTTGGATATCCCCTGTCACGAAAATTAGCTTTCAAATTTTTTGACAATTCTTTGAAAGTCCCTATATCAGAACAATTCCTGCGATATTTTATTTATATTCTCTTATATACCGCGCTATTCTGCATCAGTGCGGTTTACATTGAACAGGGCATTATAACTTGGAGATAACTATTTTACAGGGAACATGGGTTATGGAGGGTTAAGTGGCTTGCCCAAGACCACAAGGAGCACCTGTGGGACTAGAAACCCCAGTCCTTCCGGCCCAAGGTTGCTGTCCTCTAGTGGGATTTGAACCCCCGACCTTCCGGCCTGAAGTACCTTGCCCCAACCACCAGGCCACTCCTCCACAGTTGAGACAGCGGGAGGCTATTTTTTAACTGAGGAGGATGGGCACTGTCATGATGAAGAAAAGTGTTACGATCTATAGATTTTCAATACACAGAAGTGTCCCATCCAGTCTCTCCACGCGTGATCTGTACATCCAGATATGCTATGCAAAGTTTATTTGAAACACTAGTGAATTTAATATTAACATCCTGTGAGTTCAGCCATTAAGGAAAGAACCCAATAGACATTCAGTGCCCTGCCACAACATAAACACGTCGTCAATATAACGATGCCAAGCTTTGATGTTAACAGTATAGGGTGAATGGGAAAAACAATTTTTTTTAAACACTCCCATATATAGGTTGGCAATTGACGGAGCACAGGTGGCCCCCATGGCCACCCCTGAAATTTGATGGTATAAAACTCCTTGGAATTCAAAAAAAGTTGTGAAAAAGGGTCAGGGTTGTCAAAGCTTGCAAAAACTGTAAATGTATTTGAGACAGATCTCCACGGGCAATTAACGCTTGTTGTACAATAGCGCTGGCTGCTGTTTGTGGGATGCTGGTATATAAAGACTGGACATCCAGTGTCACTAAAAACACATCATCCTCCTTAGCCCAATGGGACAAATCCTTAAGAATAGCCAAAAAATGGGTCGTGTCCCGAACATATGAGGGAATATCAACCAACAAGGGACGTAGAAACGAGTCAAGGTATGTTGACAGAGGTTCCAACAAAGTTCCCTTGGTAGAAACGATTGGACGGCCTGGGGGCCAAGTTTGATGTTTGTGTATTTTAGGGACTGTGTAGAATTGTGCCACCCTCGGCGCAGGAACATTCAGAAAGCCGTATTCTTTTTTTTAGAAATGATGTTATCCTGAAGGGCCCCTTGCGTGAGCTCTTTGATGGTAGTTTGAAGGTCGGGGCTAGGGTCTGCTGACAAAATCATATAAGTAGTAGTGTCATGTAACTGTGACCAAGCCTCCTCCAAATAAAAATCTCTGGTTTGAATAACAATAGCCCCTCCCTTATGAGCTCTGCGAATTACCCAATCAGTTCGTGCTTTCAAAGTTCGCAAAGTGGCCCGTTGGGAGCGGGAAAGACGAGTGTTGCGCAATGGGTGACAGCTAATCAAATGATCCACTTCATGAAGTACTAACTCCTTGAAGATCTGTATGGCTGGATGGATTGGACCTGGTGGCGTCCATTTAGACCTTAAAGGGAGCCTGATCTGTTTAGAATCCAATGATTTTTGCGTCACCTCAATAATGGAAGTCGCTGCAAAAAAAGGTTTGAGGTGAAGCTTACGCACAAATCTCTCCAAATCAGCACGAAATTGGAAATAATCAAATTCAATAAAAGGAACATAAGATAGCCCCCTCCCCAGAAAATCCTCTACATCAGACGACAATGCTTCCCCTGTGATTTTAACCACTAGGCTTTGGGGTTCTATTTCCCCCGAGGCTTTTGTTTTCCCCATCCCTGGCCTTGCGTGGGTTGCGTCTTTTTTTCGTCTGGGCCGGTCATCTCCTTCCTCTAAAAAAAAAACCTCTCCTTCGATGACTTGCTGGAATCTGAACTACCACCGTCATCTGTAGTATCATCAAAATACACATGTTTTTTTCCTTTTTTTGATTTTCGATTAGTGTTCATCCATGGGTATACGTACCCAGTGGTGTAGTCAGCCCCATCGCGCTTCAATTTTTAAATCTTTTTTGTCATCACTTCTTGTCGTACTGCCTCCTTTTTCTGTTTACATGCCCCTTGATGGGTGGAAAATTGTTCATCAGTTTCTTTCTCTTTCAAGATGTTAATGTGAGTGGCAATTTCCTTTGATAGCTCTTCAACTTGCGTTTTAGCTGCATCAATCAAAAGGACCATTAAGTCCAATGAGCACTTGTTCAAAATCTTATTCCAGCACTCAAGAAAGGTTGAATCTAAGGAAGGCATCCTCAGTTCTTTGTAAACCCTTAAACCTCTGGGAATCTGACGGTTGATATATTCTAACAAAGAGGATCGATGTAATTCTGTCCTAATCTGCCGCTTTTCAAGTTTCTCTACTGTTTCCCATATGGTCTCTACAGTATCCCCATCAAGGTCCGATTCATTCATAGCGAAAGGCGTTTTTTCTTTCAATAGTGTAGTGATGTATTCCTGTGGGAAACTGAAAGTTTCCTGCCATGTCAATGGACCCTCCATGTGTTAGGATTACTAAATAAAGAAAGGGGTCGGTCTCTGTGGATGACTACTATAACGTAACTAAAGATAATTTCATCCAACAATTCCTACTAGTTCAGTTCAGTTTTCTCATAACCGCAGCCTCAGAAACAACAATTTTAGCATTGATTGGACAGCTTGTATTTAGGATTTGACCAATAACAGACGAGTTCATACCTCTGAAAGGTTTTGGGGCATTTAAAAATGGCTGCAGCACCGGTTAGTCCGCATGCGCAGCGTTTTTGAGATTCCCCAGTGTGCCAGAGGGGAATCTTGTTCCAAGACGAGAGCCGCATTACCATCAGGTTAACATCGATTTTTTAATCTTTTTCTACATGATTGTCATAGCATATCTTTCAGTATTTATGGTGTGTGCATTTTTTAATTTACCAATGCAGTTCAGTTATTTAGAATGTGATTTTTTTGTAGAATAATCGGCGTATGTATAAGTCCCTTGATAAACCCTAAGCGGAGAAACGCATGGGCGCCTTGTAAGGCTGGCGTCGGGACGTGCTTTAAGAGCTGCGTTTTGAGAAGAAGAGAAGGAAATTAAAAGAAAATCAAAAGAAAATCTTGAAGAGAACAGAAAAATCACGAACTGAGAAGTATCCCATCGATGAACAACTAAGTATTCTTTTCGTTATAAGGGACAAACGAACAGATTGAGAAGCAATTTATTAATGAACAAGTCTCGTAATTCCCCAAATTTGGGGGTAGAATACGTGCTAGTGGATACAACACAGTTTTAATTAACTTCAGTCGTTGATGTTAAACCAGCACATGTCTGGGAGGATACTGAATCCCAGTACTTTTTAGTGCTCATGGTTGTTTCTGAGGCTGCGGTTATGAGAAAACTGAACTGAACTAGTAGGAATTGTTGGATGAAGTTATCTTTAGTCATAACTCACCTAGATTGCTATAATGTTGTGTATGCCATCCTCCCCAACTATCACATCTTCAAACCATCTAAAATACAGCTGTAAGATTATTGCATCATGCCTCCAAATTCAATTCCCACTGGCTATCTATGCAATATCGGATTCAATATAAATTCCTTACCATAGTTCATAAAAACTCTATACACTGCTATACTCTTATCTCTCATGCCATATTATCCTTCGTACACTTTCATGTCTTCCACGTTCTATCCATGCCAATCAACTCTTTATCCCCCCCACCCCCCACTTCCTGTGCCCAATATGAATCTACCTGCTACTCAGACTTTTATTTTCTTGGACCCAGCCTGTGGAATGCTCTGCCTGGAAATCGTACCCATAATTCAAATCACAGCTTAAGACCCACCTATTTCAACTAGCTTTTGACTTGATGCCCTCAGCAACACAAGACTCTGCCCCCCTCCCGATTTCCACTCTTGGACTGTCCTCCCTCCTTTCCCCTTGTCCCCATGTCCCAGTTCTGTAGTACTCTTTCCTCTGTCCTATATTTTACTGGCATTCTTTTCTCCCTTTGGAAGTTTTATGTACACCGCTCTGCTGATACAAAGGGCGGTATATCGAATTTTAATTAACTATACTGCACGCTAACTGCATTAGCACAGGATCACTTAATGCCACCTCAGTAGGTGGTGTTAACGCCCAGCTATTAGCACCAGTGCACTTAAACAGGTCTCCACATTATCTTTGGGGATATACTTTCCATGCCCCCGGCAGTTAATGCATTTAGTGTGACACCCTATCACTGTTTAGTAAAAGGCCTCTTCCAAATCATCCCTCCAGTCCAGACGCATGGGGTTTTGCCCCCCAACCAGCAGGTGGAGACTGAGCATGTCCAGAACTTCTGATGTCATCCCCTAAGGGGCCGTGTGCCTCCTCTAGGTGGCCAATATAGCTTACTCTCCAGCAGGTGGTGGACAACTCACGTGTCTGGGCTGTATTGGTGGGTGGCTTTGGCCTGGAGGCAAGTGCTGTTTTTGGTGGTTTGGGGAGCTGGCAGTGCACTGGAAAAAAATATGTAAGAGAAGACTAAGAAAAAGCATATATATACCAATTGGTTGAAAGTATTTGTTTTAAATTCTGTGGGGCAATGCTGAGGCAGTTTGCAGACAACTGAGCCTTTGCCGATGAGCGAGAGTCTGCGACATGCCTAAAACAGTGACAGACTCTGGAGTGGAGTGTGTGGGTGTAAACCTGGGAGTCCCTGTTGATCAGCCAGTATTGCTTCCCCGGTGGTTTTGTTTGCTGTGAAGTCAGCATTTCATTCCCCTGCTTCAGTCGCGTGTTGGTGAGCCAGGGTCATTGTGGAATGGTTTGATGGTGTTGGGGGGGGGGGGGGGAGCAGGCTTCGCGGGTGAAGCATTCTTGTTGACAGTGCTTGGGGCCTGGTGGCGGCAGCGAGGGAGTTGGGCGGTGGGGCATCATGTCATCAGATGCCCTCTGGCAAGCCAGTCTGCGCTGTCTGTGAAGCGCACAGAGGCATGCTTTTGGCAGCGGGCATTTTCCGGGTGTGTGCTGAGGAGGGTAGGATGGCCAAGCACAAGTTTTCAATGGCTCAGGTGGACAGAGCTGCAGGGGGAGCCGGCAGCGGGGTCTTCTGCTTTGGGGCCTTCCCCTCAGCACGACGCAGTTTTGGCAGGAAAACTGGCCATTTTGAGCCACACTGAGGGGGGCAAGCAAGGCAGAGATTCCCGGTTCCCAGAAGCCAAAAAAAACAGCGCAAAATGCAGGAAACTTCTGACCCCTAGCCTCAGCCACCTGGGGGTCCCTTTTTTTGCCAGAGTTCATGCTGCTTATGCACCAGGCTTTCTGCATGAAGCAGGGTCTAGTGACTCCGGCTCAGATAGCTTTGACTGCGGCTGGGGGGACAGCAGAGGTGTTCTCTCTACTGCAGCTGGAGGGGGCTCTGCCAGCCAAAAGGCTGAAGAAAATCACAGGATCCACAGGCACACCAGAGTCTCCAGGGTCTTCAGCAGAGGAGGATTTGGAAGGTGACCTGAGAGCCTGGGAAGAGCCTCTCGGGGGAGAGAGGGAGGAAGGAACACCATCGAGGGGAGAGGATCCCAATGTCATGAGGGTCTTTTGCAGGAAGGAGCTAGCAGACCTGATCAACTAGTTCCTTGCAGCGCTCAACATGTCCTCCTCCTCTGGAGGGTGGTCCTGGAGGAACCGCTGCTCCAAAGTATTTGTGCCCCTCATGATTTTTTCTCAGTGCAAAAAGCCATCAAACAGATGATCGACGCAGAATGGGAATACCCGAGACTAGCCTGCGGGTAGCAGGAATATGTCTCGTCTGTATCCTCTCTCACCTGAGGAGAATGAAGGTCTTATGCTTCCTAAGGTGGCTGCCTTGGTGACTGCCATAACCAAGAAGAACACCATTCTGGTGGAAGATGGCATGGCAATTATAGATCCTCAGGATAAACGTTTGGAGACCAGGTTGAGCAGGCATTCAGAGCAAACGCACTGACCCTGCAGACTTCTATCTGTGGGGCTTATGTGACTAGGGCCTGCCTATGGTGGGTGCAGGGCCTACCTGAACCAAACTTAGCCAGGACCACTGGCTCAAAGACCAGGAAGTTGGCGTCCAGGGCGGCCTACTTAGCGGACACCTTTTCTGATCTGATTACAGCATCCTCTAAGAGTATGGCCTCTGGTTGCAGCCCATCTCTTTCTGTGGCTGCGCAGCTGGTCTGCAGATGTCTTCCGAAGTTTGCCTCAGCAGGCTTCCTTTCAAGAGGAAGTTGCTGTTTGGGGGAGCCCTGGAGAAAGTTGGTCAAGGATCTGGGAACACCAAAGGCAGGCATCTCCCGGAAGACAAGCCGAGAGGCGGAAAGTAGACTTTTCCTGTGATAGGTCAGCCCAGGGATTTTTGTCATTTTCGGATGACGTGCTTTGCCCCTTTTCAGAGGACTCTATTTCCCACTCAGGGGAATTCATCCTTTCGTGGTAGAGGAGCGGACAGAGGCTACTTTGCTGCAGCCTCAGGCTCTGCTAAGAAGCCACAATGAGGTGATGCATACTCAAGGGGAGTTGCAGATCGGGGGGTGCCTTCGACTCTTCTACTCTTGGGTCCAGATCACGGAGGACAAGTGGGTCCTAGAGGTCATCGGGGACGGCTGCACATTCGAGCTGGCGCAACATATCCCCGATGCCTTTATGAAGTCGCCCTGCAAGGCTCCAGGAAAGCCACAATCCATAAAGGAGATGCTTGACAGGTTGCTTCAGTTGCACACCGTGCATCCGGTCTCCACAGACAATGTGGCGCAGGTTGGTACTCTATTTACTTCATCGTGCCCAAGAAAGAGGGCACCTTTCGGCTGATCCAGGATCTCAAGCACGTCAACAGGGCCTTGCGGGTTCTGCGTTTCCACATGGAAATGCTGCACTCAGTTATCGTTGCAGTGAGACAAGGCACATTTCTCACTTCCCTCGATCTCTGAGGCCTACCTGCACATATCCATCTGACGAGACCAACGCTACCTGAGTTTTGCGGTACCCGTGGAACATTTCCAGTTCAGGGCTCTGCTGTTCAGTTTGGCTACATCTCCCCAAATGTTTGAGGGTTATGGTGGTCGTGGCAGCAACCTTAAACCAGGAGGGTGTGCTGGTGCTGGTGCACCCGTACCTGGATGATTGGCTCATCAGAGCAAAGTCATGAGAGGAAAGCCAGACCACCACCCAGAGGGTAGTTGAGTTCCTGCAGTCTAGGTTGGGTGTTGATCTTTGACAAGAGTCATCGCTGTCCCTTCCAGCAGCTGACGTATTTGGGAGCATCCATCAATATACAGAAGGGCTGGGTGTCCTTGTCACCAGAGCGGACACACGTTGAATGAGCAGGTGGGGTGTCTCCCCCAGGTGATGCAGCCCACGGCCTGACATTACCTACAGCTGCTCGGGCCCATGGCTGTGACCATAGACCTGGTCCCATGGGCTCAGGCCCACATGAGGCCATTACAGCAGGCACTCCTGGCGTGGTGGTGGTCCCCGCAATGGCACCAGTTGTCGAAGAGGCTGCCCTGCCTTTCAGAGGCCAGGGACAACTTAGTCTGATGACTGCAGCCACAGCATCTGGAGGTAGGTAGGCCCCTGGAGCCACCAACTTGGATTATGGTGACAACCAATACCACTCTCTCTGGTTGGGGAGCGTACTGCCTAGCCCAGTTCACTCGGGGCAGCTGCTCCGCAAGAAGTGGCGGGCTGGTCGATCAACTGGTTGGAGCTCAGAGCAGTGTTCAGGACCTTGCAGCATTTCCAGAGCTGCTTCCTTCATCAGGCGGTGAGAGTGTTTTCAGACAACGCGAGGCTGTTCCATACCTCAATCACCAAGGAGAGGGATGGTGAGCACAACGCTGGCAGATGAGGTTGCTCTGATCCTTCAGTGGGTGGAAGACCATCTTGTGGCTTTATCAGCAGTGCTTATGGTTGGCAAGATAGACTTCCTGAGCTGGCATGTGGTGGATCTAGCAGAGTGGACACTGAAAGACTTGGTATTTCAGGGTATTGTGAGTTGTTGGAGGCCACCGGTGATGGACCTGATGGCAACAGTGGTCAAGATAGCTGATTCTTCAGCAAGTGTCATGAGCACATGTCAGAGGATCTCAACGTGCTGGCACAGCCGTGGCCTCAGGAGGATCTCCTTTATGTGTTTCCACCCTGGCCGTTGATAAGGCACCTCATTGGCTACAGAGACCTTGGTTTGCTGATCTCATGCACTTGCAGGCAGTGCTGTCCTGGCAGCTGCTAGTGTAGGAGCGCCTTTTGACACAGGGTCTGCTCTGCATGCCCCAGGTGGATCGATTCTCGCTTATGGCCTGGCTCCTGAGAAGGCATGGCTGCGGAAGAAGGGATATTTTATTTATTTATTTATTTAAAGTCTCTTATATACCGCGCTATTTATCATCAGCGCGGTTTACATAGAACAGAACAATCTCAGTACATTTGAAACACGTATGAGTTACAGAAAACAGGGCAGAAAACTTGGTCAACAAGGGTAACTATCTACAATACAATAATGATTGACTGTTTGTATAAAACAACTAACAGAGCAGAGAATATAGTGTACAGCTGTAATTAAATCAAAATTTCTTAATTCTAGGGTGTAGTGTTTATGCTTCTGGCTATTAGACTGTCTTTTGATATATTAGATAGCATTACGGTGGCTGGAAGTATTCAGTGAAGAGGTAGTGCTTGATAGCTTTTCTGAACTGCTTCATGTCACGTATTGCTCTAATTTCTGGCTGAAGTTTATTCCAACCTCTAGGCGCATAGAATTTGAATGCTCTGTTGATCGATGATTGGGACCAATTTGTGGAATCACTCGGAATGATTAGGGTGTTTTCGGCAAATGGTCTCCTAGATCTTGTATTGGGAGTTAGACTGATGAGATCTGAAGTCGTTGCTGGTGATAATTTGTTGAAGGCCTTGAATGTAATGAGGAGAGCTTTATATCTAATTCTACATTCTATAGGGAGCCAGTGAAGGTCCCTAAGGATTGGTGTAATATGGTCTCTCTTTGATGCTCCAACTAGGATGCGAGCCGCAGCATTCATTGCTAGTTGCAGGGGGTTTATAGTGTTCTTTGGAAGACCATGTAATACAATATTCGCATAGTCAAAGTGAGGGGTGACTATTGCTTGGAATATTGAGCGGAAATCATTGTATTCTAGCATGGGTCTTAGGTGGCGTAATGTTTTTATCTTGAAGTAAATCTTTTTTACTGTATTTTTTATGTGGGAGGTAAAATCCAGTCGTTGATCAAGGATCACACCTAGGTAACGAATTGTATTCTTGATTGGGAGCTCAGCGTCCCGTACCTTAAGATATGCAGGGGGGGAGAAGAGCTTGTTTCTAGTGACCAATAAAACTTCCGTCTTTTTGAAATTGATTCGCATGTTTTGATCTAAGAGCCAATCCGCTATTGCATTGAAACAGTTGGTTAGGTTAGTGTAATTTGGACTTGTTATATCAAACGGGGTGTAGATAAGCACGTCGTCTGCGTAAATAAGGCAGGAGACATTAAAGGATTTGGTGATTTGGCAAATCGGCTGCATATATATGTTGAAGAGGAGTGCTGATAAGGAGGAGCCTTGTGGAACCCCTTGCGTTTGGAGGAATGGTTCGGATGTTCTGGAGTCAATGCGAACATGTTGCCAACGATCTTCAAGGTATGTTTTGCACCAGTTCCATGCTAGGCCTTGTATACCCTTTTCGTAGAGTCGTGCTAGTAGTATGTTATGGTCTACTGAGTCAAACGCCGCGGATATGTCAAGGAAGATCATGGCGACGCCAGACCTTATGTTGTTGATCCCACAGATGAGCGTGTTGATTAAGGAGGTCATGAGAGTCTCGACTCCATGCATTTCCCTAAATCCATGTTGGCACGGATCAAGAGGGGAGGATGTATCAATATATTGCTGAATTTGGCGTTGAGTCTCTTTCTCCAGTATTTTGGCAAGCAGCGGGATGCTGGAGATTGGACGGTATGATTCTTCCTTCTTCGGGTCGATCTGGTTGTTCTTTAATAGGGGACGTATTGAGGTCTGTTTGAGTGCAGCTGGGAAAGTTCCAGAGGAATAGGAGAGGTTTGCAATTTTCGCTATGCATGGACTGAGCTCTGTGCGCATTGATTTGATCCAGTGTGCTGGGCATGGGTCATTGGCTGCAGTAGTGGTGTTCAAAGTAGCAATTAGTTCTTTAATGGATTTAGATGATGGAGGTGAGATACTCAGGAGTGGTTCTTGAGAGTGCGTGGATTGAGGGGACGCTTGTGATGAATTCAAATTTGTTCTTGTTAATTTGGATTGGATGTAATTTGCATACTGTTGAGGATGGATATGTTCTTGCTGTTGCGGTGCAGGTTCTTTAGATAGTGTTTTCACTAAATTGAATAGCTCACGAGGTTTGTTTAGTGAACGACTAAGTAGTTTTGCATGATGTTCTTTTCTTTTGGACCACATTAGTTCACGGTGATTTTTGAGGTGCGCCATGTATTCATCATGGATGTTGATTTCATGAGAGCGTCTCCACTTTCTTTCTAATCTTCTCAGTTGGAGCAGTGAAGTTCGGATATCTGGAGAGAACCAGGGGGCATTATGCCTTATGTTAGGATCCTTGTTAGGGGCGATCTCGTTGTGTATAGGTAGTTGTGAATATTGTAGGAGTGTCTCATTCCAGTTGTCAACCATTTTATTTATGTTGGTTGTTGAGATTGACAGTTTAGGTAATACTTGTGTGTTGAACACTTCGATATCCTGTGATTTAAAGCGGCTATGGTGCGGTGGAGGCACATTTTTTGGTAGATTTGGCGGATTCGAATTTGTAGGTATCTGGAAAGTTATCAGACTATGATCTGACCAAGGAACCGGGGTGATGGTGAGGTCCAGCTGACTATTGTTGCCTGTTAGTGTAGGAGGAACAAAGATGAGGTCAAGGATGTTACCACGTTGGTGTGTCTGGAAGTCAACAATTTGCTTATAGTCAAGGTTTTCCATGGCGTCAAGCAAGGTGTTGGCTGTGGCAGGTGGCAAAGAGGCGAGATTAAAATCGCCTAGCAGCCAGTTGGGCTTATTAGGGTTATCAGGGTTACATGCAAGGCTAATTACATCTGAGATATCCTCTGATCGTGCATTCGGAGAAGCATAGCTAAGATTAATTGAGTTATTCTTATTTGATATGGTTAATGTGTCAAGAAAATGAGTGCTCCTAGCAAAACTTACTCGGTATTGTAAGGAGGATTTAGCGAGGATGAAAACTCCACCGCCTCTTCTGTTCTCTCTGTTGCATGAATAGATGGAGAAGTTCGGGGGAGTCATTTGATTTACTATCACTGAGTCTGAATCTGATAACCAAGACTCGGTGACCATTAATATATCTAAGTTTTGAGTAGATATTAAATCTGTTATGATAGGCCATTTGTTGCGAACAGAGCATGCGTTAATAAGAGCACACCTCAGGTAACAACTAGGTTCAGATTTATTGATTGTTGTGGTGGGAGCTAGGTCTAAGGTTATGTAGAGTAGGTGAGACTGCCTTTTATGATGAACATACGGCGAATGTTGGTGATGGTTGCAGTGGTTTTTTCTGCTTGCTCCATACAGTATAGGTATGGGGTTGAAGTCACGTAAAAGTGCTTCAGATATTTGGATGAGAATGGTGATGAGGATGGTGTATAGGAGGGTACGAGATATGTTGGATATGCCCATGCCGGGCATGGTAGTAAAATTGATTCAACTAAGGATTCTGTCGAATGGGTTATTGTGATGAAAAGTGGGTGCCCAATGAAGATGCTTGTATAGGAAATAGCTTTGTTACTTGCTTTTCTTTCCTATGAAGACTGACAACTTTGACCTCTTTATGAGTGAGTGAGTGTCTATGCGGATAATCAGCTGTGTTAAGTAAAATACTTAGTGCATAGGTTGCAACAGAGGTACAGGTAAATAATTGTTTGCTAAACTTAGTAAACTCTTGGTGTGTAGTAACAGTTCTGGACTGTCACAAATTAAATTAAAATAGACACACTTTATATTTTGTATATTTTGGCTGCTAGAGATGTGGCTATTGATGCCAGTATAATGAAATAGAGACTGGCTCTACTACCACTGGTAATGTAGTATGAGAGCAAAAAGGTTGCCTGGGATAGAGCTATGGTGTGTGGTACTCATAGATAAGCTACTGACAACAGTATGGTGATTAGGAAACAGTATAGCTACTGACAAGGCTACTGGCAACAGTATGGTGATTAGGAAACAGTATAGCTACTGACAATGCTACTGGCAACAGTATGGTGATTAGGAAACAGTATAGCTACTGACAAAGCTACTGGCAACAGTATGGTGATTAGGAAACAGTATAGCTACTAACAGAGCTACTGGTAACAGTATGGTGATTAGGAAACAGTATAGCTACTGACAAAGCTACTGGCAACAGTATGGTGATTAGGAAACAGTATGGCTACTGATAACAGAAAAGTTACAATAGAAATGCTACTGGCAACATAAGTAATAATTATGTATCAGTCTTGCTACTGACGACAGTAAATTAGAGAATGCAATATGTCCAATGGCATCAAAAACATAGGTAGGTAATTATGTAGCTATAATGTTTGACAACTTATACTTGCGACGAAGCAGGGAGATCAATCGTCTGTTGAATGTTGTTGGTTCAGGTCCTTATAGCATGCTATCTTCTCGATGGAATGATGGCCAACGCCTAAGGGCCACGCCAAAGGGCCCTCTGGCGAGGCCCTCAGGCGCGGGCCCGCCAGGCGCGGACACGCCTGATGTTCGGCGCTTTTGTAGGCCCCGCCGGCTGCCCCGATTGGACAGAGGGGCTTGCAGAGGAGGTCCTGTTGCTCCCGGCGCTCTCGATCCCCGCCGGGAGTGAAGAACGTGGGCCGATGGCAAGAGGCCGCACGCCCGATGCTCGGCGCTTTTGTAGGCCCCGCCGGCTGCCCCGATTGGACAGAGGGGCTTGCAGAGGAGGTCCTGTTGCTCCCGGCGCTCTCGATCCCCGCCGGGAGTGAAGAACGTGGGCCGATGGCAAGAGGCCGCACGCCCGATGCTCGGCGCTTTTGTAGGCCCCGCGGCTGCCCCGATTGGACAGAGGGGCTTGCAGAGGAGGTCCTGTTGCTCCCGGCGCTCTCGATCCCCGCCGGGAGTGAAGAACGTGGGCCGATGGCAAGAGGCCGCACGCCCGATGCTCGGCGCTTTTGTAGGCCCCGCTGGCTGCCCCGATTGGACAGAGGGGCTTGCAGAGGAGGTCCTGTTGCTCCCGGCGCTCTCGATCCCCGCCGGGAGTGAAGAACGTGGGCCGATGGCAAGAGGCCGCACGCCCGATGCTCGGCGCTTTTGTAGGCCCCGCCGGCTGCCCCGATTGGACAGAGGGGCTTGCAGAGGAGGTCCTGTTGCTCCCGGCGCTCTCGATCCCTGCCGGGAGTGAAGAACGTGGGCCGATGGCAAGAGGCCGCACGCCCGATGCTCGGCGCTTTTGTAGGCCCCGCCGGCTGCCCCGATTGGACAGAGGGGCTTGCAGAGGAGGTCCTGTTGCTCCCGGCGCTCTCGATCCCCGCCGGGAGTGAAGAACGTGGGCCGATGGCAAGAGGCCGCACGCCTGATGCTCGGCGCTTTTGTAGGCCCCGCCGGCTGCCCCTATTGGACAGGCGGTAATTGCGCTGGCGGTAATATCTACTCTGCTCAGTCTATGCATAGAGAATTTTCGAGGACTAGTGTGGTGCCTGTGAGGCAGACGCTCTTATTTATTTATTTTATTTATTTACATTCTCTTATATACCGCGCTATTCTCCAGGACCAAGCAGGAAGTCAGCCCTCACATATGGGTGTCATCGGCGCCGATGAAGCCCCAGCGGAGCATTTCCCCAGCTTTCTATGAAAGCCTTTGGGAATGCAGGCACGCATGCGCGGTTCCCTTTCCGCCTAAGGTGCCATCTTACCTCAGTTTCTTTTTTTCCGTGAAGCCCACCGGACGTGTGTCCAGTTTTCCCGGTTAAAATTCGATTTTTCAGCGATCTTTTTTTCTACCGGTTCGACGCTGGTTCCCCTCCCGCCGGGTTCGGTACACCGGTATCAAGCCTGATTCTTCTTTTTCGGTTTTTGTCCTTCGTGGCTGGCGTTCGCGCCCTTTTTTTCTCTTTTTCCCTGGAAGGCCGGTCTTTTGACCTCGCGGGGACTCTTTTTTTTTTTTTTCCCCGATGGCTTCCAGCGGTTTTAAGAAGTGTGATCGGTGTAAGAAACTAATGTCTCTCACCGACACACACAACTGCTGCCTTCGGTGCCTTGGCCCCGACCACGATCCTAAGTCGTGCGGGGCCTGTGGGAAAATGTCTTCCAAGACACTACGAAGTCGCCAGCAGCAAAAGGAAAGGCTTTTCTCGGACTCAGCCTCCGGCCGGGCCCGGACCTCGTCTGAGGCCTCGACATCTCGGGATTCTGATCCCGAGCGCCGTCGAAGCTCCTCGGACAGGGGGTCCCCCGACCGGGAACGCAAGAGGAAGAAACGGCTCGTGAGGGCGTCGTCGGAGGAGGTTCCTAGCTCCTCAAAGGCCAGGTCTAAGACCCCCGACCATCGCCCCGGGCCCGTGGAACCGGAGAAGCCTGCCAAAGTTCCTCGTGTGGAGCCGGAGTCTGCTGGACATGTAAGCCCCGTAGTCCTCGTGGACTCTCCTCCCAGGGAGCTGATGTCGGGCCTGGCGCTGCCGGGGCCCGAGTCGGTGGCTGCTGCGTCTCCCGAGCTGAGTCTCAGGATGACAGCCTTGGAAAGCAGAATGTCTGCCTTCATGGAGCAGCAGCGGGCACTGATGGCCAGCCTGTCTGGCACATCTGCCCCGACCACCGGGACATCGACTTCGAAGTCGACCCCGGAGACCGAGCCGATACTCAAGTCCATCGTGGCTCGGAGTCGACCTCGGTCGCGGTCTCCCTCGACCTCCCGTTCGGGACCGAGGGCGGGGTGCTCCAGGGCCCCGCAGGGTCGGACCCCGACTCTTCCTCGGACGAGTCAGCTTGGGAGACGGAGGACAAGGAGTCTCCTGATACCTTTAAGACTCGGTGCGTCCCTTCGGACTCAACGCAGTCTGAGCCCCGGAGTAGGTTCCCCCCGGAGGACACCCGGTTCTCGGAGTTTGTCCGGGATATGGCCACTGCCTTGGCTATTCCGGCGGACCCCGAGGAAGAGCCTCAAGCTGAAGAGCTAGAGGCGCTGCAGTATGACTCTCCTCCGAAGGAGGCCTTTACTGTCCCGGTTCCTCTGATGCTGGAACGGCTCCTCTTCCGTATGTGGGAGGCACCGGCCTCGGCGTCGGTTCTTAGCAAGCGAGTCGATTCGATCTATCGGCTCTGGAAGAGCCCTGGCTTTCAAAAGGCACAGCTACCACACCATTCCATGGTTGTGGAATCGGCCATGCATCGTCTGAAGAGCCAGAAGATGCACTCCGCGGTGCCTCCTGGCAGGGAGGCCCGAAACCTCGATGGCGTCGGTAGAAAGTGCTTTCAGGGCTCGATGCTTGGTTGCCGTGTCCAGTCTTAGAGCTGTACATGGGCATGTATTTGCGGGATCTGGCCAAGGAGTTGGCCGGGTTCTCTGCTGGTCTCTCCGGGGAACCCTTGCAGAGATTTAAGTCCTTGTCCTCGGGGATTCGGGACTGCTCGAAGTTCATGTCCCGCGCCGCCTACGATGGCTTCGAGGCTTCGGACCGAGTTGCGGCAGCCGGCATCGTGGCTCGACGCCAGGCATGGCTGCAGTCATCGGACCTCGAGCCATGGGTTCAGGACAAGTTGGTCGATGCCCCTTGCCGAGGTGAAAACCTTTTTTGGCAAGCCCATGACCGAGAAGGCCGCTCAGCTCGAGACCGAGCACCTCACTCAGACAAGGCTGTCGAGGAAGACCTCTGCCCCTTCTCATAAACAGAAGGGCTCGGGTAAAAAGCCCTTTTACCCGAGGAAGGGCACTGCCTACAAACAGTACCCACAATATCAGGCTGCCCAAGCTGCCCCCCAGGGTCAGCAAGCCAAGGGCCAGGGTAATGGGCCTCGTAGGCAGAGGACCCCCAAGCCTCAGGCCCCTACTACCACTCAGCAGGGTGGGGGCTTTTGACTCCTTGAGCATAGCCTCTCCTCCACTGCTCTCCCAACCCTGCACAGGAGGTCGTCTCACTCTCTTTGCCCACCAGTGGCCCCTTATCGCTGGAGATAATCCACAAGGGATATGCCCTCCATTTTCACCAACTGCCACCCCCATATTTTCCAGAGGAGCCTCCAAGGCCTCCTCTGCACACAGACCCTCTCCGTCAGGAGCTTCAGGGTCTGTTGGTGGACAGGGCGGTGGAGCCTGTGCCTACCCACTTGCAAGGTCACGGATTCTACTCCAGGTATTTCCTGGTGCCCAAAAGGACCGGTGGCCTTTGTCCCATTCTGGACCTCAGGAACCTCAACAAGTTCCTAGTGAAAGAAAAGTTCAAGATGCTTACTCTTGGAACCCTTCTGCCCTACCTCCAGCAGGGAGATTGGCTATGCTCCTTAGATCTAAAGGATGCGTACACTCACATCCTCACCCAGACCACAGAAAGTACCTGAGGTTCATCGTGGGAGGAAACCATTATCAGTACAGAGTGCTGCCTTTAGGCCTCACCTCCGCCCCCAGAGTCTTTACAAAGTGCTTAGCAGTGGTGGCGGCCTACCTGAGAAATCAGGGCATCTTTGTCTTCCCCTATCTGGACGACTGGCTCATCAGGGGTCAGACAAGTCAGGAGGCCAATCAAGCCACCCTCAGGACCATTGCTCTTCTACAACGCCTGGGGTTTGTCATAAACTTCACAAAGTCCACTTTGCTCCCTTCCCAGAACTTGGAGTTCATAGGGGCAAGGTTGGACTCTCTCCTGGCAAAGGCATTCTTGCCAGAAAACAGAGCCCGAAGGTTGATGGCCTTGGCAAGTCAGTTTCTCAGCAGGTCCCTGGTCTCCGCCAGACTCTGCCTGTGGCTTCTAGGCCACATGGCTTCGACAGTACATGTGACCCCCAATGCCAGGCTCCATATGAGGCCTGCACAGTGGTGCCTTCGGACTCAGTGATCACAGGCCACAGGCAGCCTCAGAGACAGGATAAGGGTGTCCAGACCATTTCTGCACTCCCTCAACTGGTGGCTACACCCACCCAATCTGCTGAAAGCGGTGCCCTTTCAGATTCCAGGTTACACAGTGATGCTAACAACAGATGCCTCCCTGCAAGGCTGGGGAGCGCATTGTCTGGGCAAGTGCACTCAGGGCCTCTGGTCTCCCTGGGAAGCTGCACAGCAGATCAATCTCCTCGAACTCAGAGCTATTCGCTTAGCACCTACCCTGACTCACCAGTCTGTCTTGATCCGGACAGACAACCAAGTTGCCATGTTTTATGTGAACAAACAGGGCGGAACTGGATCCAGGATCCTTTGTCGGGAGGCTCAGGACCTTTGTTCTTTTGCCCTCAAGCACAACATGCTCCTCAGGGCTGTGTACTTTCCAGGCCAGGACAACCACCTGGCAGACAGATTAAGCAGGATACTGCAGCCCCACGAGTGGCAGCTGCATCCTTCAGTAGTTCAGAAGATCTTCCTGAAATGGGGTCTCCCTTTGATAGATCTCTTTGCCAGCACCATGAACAAGCAGCTGCCAAAGTTCTGCTCCAGGCAACCACATCCTCTGCGGATGGCAGCGGATGCTTTTCTGATATCTTGGTCTCAGGGCCTCCTCTATGCGTTTCCTCCCATGCCCTTGGTGGCCAGAACCCTGTTCAAGATTCTCCAGGACAAGGCCTCGGTCCTGCTGGTAGCTCCCAGGTGGCCGAGACAGCCTTGGTTTCCTCTTCTGCTTCAACTGGCGGTGGATCCTCCACTGCCTCTGGGGTTGCAACCCGACCTTCTCACACAGGACCAGGGTTCCCTTCTGCACCCCAATCTCAGATCTCTCAATTTGATGGCCTGGAGGCTGCAAGGGTAGTTTTGGCTCCCTGGGGCTTACCTCAGGAAGTTGAGGAGGTTGTCCTAGCCTCTTGGAAACAGTCCACTAGGAAAACCTATGCTCAAGTGGAAGAGGTTTTCTGTGTGGTGTCACCTACGTACAGAGGATTCTTTCTCCTGTACTGTGCAGTAGTGCTTCAGTACTTACTGCACTTATCCAATTAGGGACTTAAGTCCAATTCTGTTCGGGTCCACCTCTCAGCTCTAGCAGCTCACCACTCATTGGTAGAGGGGCAATCTCTATCTGGTCACCCCTTGGTGTCCCGCTTTCTCAGGGGCTTGCTTTTGCTCAAGCCTCCCATCCGTCCTGCCCCTGAGTGGGAGTTGAATGTGGTCTTGCAGCAACTGACTTGCCCACCTTTTGAGCCGATGGCTACTTGTCCGCTACGCTTCCTCTCCTGGAAGACACTCTTCCTAATAGCCCTTACCTCGGCTAGGCGAATAAGTGAGCTTCAGGCCCTGGTCTGTGACAGGCCTTACACCAGGATTTATAGGAACAGGGTAGTCCTCAGGACTCATCCAAAGTTCCTCCCAAAGGTTGTCTCCTCTTTCCACCTCAATCAGGAGGTGGTTCTTCCAACATTCTTCCCTAGGCCTCATGCAAGCCAGGCTGAAGCAGTCCTCCATAACCTGGACTGTAGGAGGGCCTTATCCTTCTACCTTGACCGTACGCAGGGGCATAGAAGGGCTACTCAGCTCTTTGTATCCTTTGACCCCAATAAGTTGGGGTTGGCTGTGTCCAAGCATACCTTGTCCATCTGGGTGGCTGACTGTGTATCACCTGGGCTTACAAGGCGGCTGACCTTCCTTTGCAGGGTAGGGTCACGGCCCATCGTGTCAGGGCAATGGCTGCCTCAGTGGCTCATCTCCGCTCTGTGCCCTTGGTAGACATCTGCAGGGCTGCAACTTGGTCTTCAAGCCAGGCTTTTGCGGCCCATTACTGCCTGGAGAGGGAGTCCCGTAGGGACAGTGCTTTTGGCCAGGCAGTACTCCGGAATCTCTTTGAGGTTTAGGCAACTCTTGCCCTCTGTTGGGCTACCGGTGGAGGTTGTGTCCTTGAAAAGCCTTTCTTTGCTGCTGAGACTAGAGGGAGTTCTCTTGTTCAGCCTGGGTTCCTCGATAGCCCAGAGCTGGGGAGTCACCCATATGTGAGGACTGACTTCCTGCTTGGTCCTGGAGAAAGAGTAGTTACTCACCTGTAACAGGTGTTCTCCAGGAGCAGCAGGAATTGGTCCTCACAACCCTCCCTCCTCCCCTTGGAGTTGCAGTTGTACATAGCTAAGAACAGCACACAAAAATGAAAAAATAAACTGTCATTTGACTGAGGTAAGATGGCACCTTAAGGCGGGAAGGGAACCGCGCATGCGTGCCTGCATTCCCAAAGGCTTTCATAGAAAGCTGGGGAAATGCTCCGCTGGGGCTTCATCGGCGCCGATGACACCCATATGTGAGGACTGATTCCTGCTGCTCCTGGAGAACACCTGTTACAGGTGAGTAACTACTCTTTCTGCATCAGTGCGGTTTACATTGAACAAAGTGAAATTACATTGAACAGGGCATTATAACTTGGAGATAACTATTTTACAGGGAACATGGGCTATATGGCTTATGGTGTCGGTGTCTCATATCCTCTCCTCCTTGCAGGCAGGGCTAGATAAGCACTTGGCCCTCTGTTCCATCCAGGTGCAGGTGGCTATCCTGGCCTGATGTCACAGAGTCTCGCTGGCAGCTCATCTAGATATGGTTCGGTTCATGCAGGCAATAAAGCAGGACAGTCCCCCACTGAGACCGGTGGTTCCTCCATGGGACCTGAATCCCATGTTATCCTCCCTAACCAGGCCTCCTTCCTGGGGGGCTGTTCACTCAAGGATCTTCACGCTGAAGATGGTGTTTCTGGTGGTGATCTGTTCTGTACCGGATTTCGGAGCTTCAGGCGCTGTCCTGTTGGGAACAGTTTTTTTGTCTTCCATCTAGAGAAGGTAGTGCTGCGAATTCTACCATCCTTCTTACCGAAAGTGGTGACTTTTTTATATGAATCAGCCCATATCATTGCTGGTCCTGGCAGGGCAGGGCGGCACGGCACAGAAGGTGACAAAACGTTGCGCTTGCTCGATGCCAACAGGGTACTGTGCAGCTACTTGAGGCATACAGTGGCATGCCAGCGTTCAGATCACTTGTTCGTGGTGTTTGGGGGCCCACGCAAGGGTGAAGCGGCCTCCAGGGAGTCCATTGCCTGGTGGCTTAAGGAGACAATCACATCTGCTTATCTGGTGAAGGGCAGAGTGGTGCCAGAGGGGCTGCGCATACACTCGACTAAAGTGCAGGCCCCCTCCTGGTTTGAGGCCAGTCTCATTCAGTTCGGGGAGATCTGCCCAGGGGTGGGATCCGGCTGGTTTGGCCAGGTTTGTGAAAACCCGTTCTTGCCACGGGCTGGGTTCACCGAACCAGGCTGAAAACAGTGTCCCAATGCTGGCACTGCACTGGCAGGATCCCCCCCCCCCATTTGCCAGTGATTTGACGTTATCAGGGGACCGTGTCAGGGGGAAGCTTCCGATGCCATCAAACCACTGGCAGGTGTGGGGATTTATTTATTTATTTATTTAACATTTGCTTCTATACCGCGCTATTAAAATCAGCGCGGTGTACATCAAACAAGCATACTACAATGTATACAAACAACATTGAGTTTTACAGAGAACAGGAAATTGAACATGGGAAGGAAACCAGGGGAACTAAATACATATTAACTCAAACTATGTACAATACTTTAATGTAAATGGGTGTTGCATTAGTTTTGTGATGCTAACCATTATCTGAGGAGATGATGTGCAGGGGCGGCAGGTATATGGGGGAAGTTTGCAGGTTGTTGGATGTGCTTCTATCACTGGAGGTTTCTGAGTAATATTTTGTGAATAGGTGGAGTTTTAAAGCTTTTCTGAATAGTATGATGCTTTTTATTCCACGGATTTCATGGGGGAGTGCATTCCAGTTTAAAGGGGCAAATAAGGAGAAGGCTCTGTTGGAGGTAGCTTTTGTGCATTTAGTCATTAGGTTGGGGACTGCTAACGTGTTCCGTGCAGTAGATCTTCTGCTTCTATTTTCTAGGGTGCCATGGATTAGCGTGCTGATTGGCGTAGGGGGTAGTTATTTAGGGCTTTGAAGGTAAGAACCAGTGATTTGTATTGGATCCTGGCGTGAAGAGGTAGCCAATGTAAATCCTTCATGATGGGTGTTATGTGGTCGGATCTTGATGATCCGGAGAGGACTCTTGCGGCTGCATTCAAGGCTAAGCGGAGCGGGTTTAAGGTCGACTGTGGAAGGCCATGAAGAATAATATTCGCGAAATCAACATGTGGAAGGACTAGAGCCTGAAAGGTTGTTCGGTAGTCTGTGAAGTCCAGTAAGTGTCGGAGGTGACGTAGAGTTCTGATCTTATGGTATATTGCCTTTGTGATGTTTTTTATATGCGTTGTCATGTTCAGGTGCTGGTCCAGGGTGATGCCGAGGTAACGAATTGTGGATTTGGATTTCAACTCTACATTGTTGACTTGTAGAGATGAAGGGGGTGTGAATTTGAGGTTCCTCGTGACAAATAGGACATCCGTTTTGCTGTGATTGATCCGTAAATTCTGGGATAATAGCCAATCTGTTACTGCTTCGAAGCAATTAATTATTGGGGAGAGCACTGGTTGGTCTATCAAGAATGGCATGTAAAGGAGGATGTCATCAGCGTATGCAAGGCATTTTACGTTGAAGGATCGAATTAAGTCGCATATTGGCTGCATATAAATGTTAAACATCAATGAAGATAAGGACGATCCTTGGGGAACTCCCTGTGTTTGTAGAAATGGTTCGGAGGATGAGTGGCCAGCCTTGACTTGCTGCCATCTATTGGATAGATAGGATTCACACCATTTTAGAGCTGTATTTTGGATCCCCTTTTCTTTCAGGCGTTGTAGAAGAATGTCATGACTCACTGAGTCGAAGGCGGCAGATATGTCCAGGAAAATAAGGACAAAGCCTTGTTGTATGTTGTTGATTCCTGTGATCAGATCGTTAAACAGGGTTGTGAGGACAGTGTCTATTCCGTGTGCTACTCTGAATCCGTGTTGGGCTGGATCCAATGGTGCTTCGGTGTCGATATGTTGCTGGATTTGTTGTTGGGCGGCTTTCTCAATGATCTTGGCAAGGTGGGGGATGCTCGATATTGGTCTGAAGGATTCTACTTTGGCTGGATCTAGTTTGCTATTTTTTAGTAATGGTTTGATAGAGGTGTTTTTGAGGCTCTGCGGGAATGATCCTGTGGTGAAGGACTGGTTCAGAATTTTGGCCAGGATGTTGCTTATGTCATGACGAAGCTCTTTGATCCAGCTGGCTGGGCAGGGGTCATTAGGTGCTGTGCTGGGATTAACAGAAGCAACGATGTCGGCGACCTCTTTAGTGGATACTGTGGTGAAGTTGCATAGTGGCGTTGCTTGAAAAGTTTCAGATGGTGTGGAGGGATTATTAGTGCCTATGTTTGCGTTTGTCTTAACCATCTTCGATTGTAAATAGTCTGCATAGTCCTGTGGTTGAGGCATTGGGGGGTGGACTGAGATTGGTTCTCCTGTTATGGACTTTACTATATTGAATAAAGCATGTGGTTTGTTGATGGAGCGTTTTAAAATATCAGTGTGGTAGAGTTTCCTTTTTTGTGTTATCTTCTCACGGTGGGTCAGCAAGTATGAGTTGTATGCAGTGTGTGCTTCAGAGGTGTGGGTTCGACGCCATTGTCTCTCGAGTTTGCGTAGATGGTGAAGCGATGTTCGTAGGTCCGTGGAGAACCAGGGTGCATGTTCTCGTCGTTTTGTGGTTTTTTTCGGCGAAAGATGGACAGGATGCAGCTCTGAGGTTATCATCCCATTTAGATATGAGGTCATCAAGGCTGAGGGATGCGTTGGTCATAAGAGGTTGGAGGTTCTCTAGGACTTCGCTCTTGTTGAGTGGGCGGAAGCGGGCTGCAGTAGTTCTGGAATTATTTGTATTTGTTGTTGTCTGGTTGTCACTGGGAGTGCTTATGGGTATGTGGAAGCTAAGGAGGTGGTGGTCGGACCATGGCACTGGTGTCACGGATAGTGCGATGTCTTGGGATGATGAGGCATTAGAAAGAGGTGCGAATATTAGGTCCAGCTTGCCCCCCTTAGTGTGGGTGGCAGAGTTGACACATTGTATGTATCCTAGATCCTCTAGGGCTTCAAGGAATGTTGTTGAGTGGCTGTTTTGAAGAGATGGGAGGTTAAAGTCGCCGATTAACTAGTTTGGAGAGTACGGGGTGGAATTCTGACATGTTAACTCAATTATTGTTGATAGGTCATCTTGTGATGGAGTGGGCGCCCGGTATATGAGGTTGATGGTGCAGAGTTCACTTGATATGGTGAGGGTGTCAAGGTGAGTAGAGCTGGAGGTGTTACTCAACTTAAATTGGAGGTCAGCTTTGGCCAGGATGAGTGTCCCGCCTCCTTTCTGAGTGGACCTGTGGCAAGTATATAGGGAAAATCCTGGGGGTAGCATCTGGTTTAAGAGAACATTGTCGCATGCTGACAACCAAGTCTCGGTGATCATCAAGATGTCGAGATTGTGTAGTGATATCAGATCAATGGCTGCAGGCCATTTTGAACGCACTGATCTGGCGTTTATCAGAGCACATTTCAGTAGGCGTTGCTGACGTTGTTTCTTGGCTTGTGTCTTTTTGAATAGTTGGAGGGGGATGTTAAGTAGGTGGGAGTGGGGTGTGTGGTTGGTTTTTGTTGTGGTATGGTATGGGAGCTCGGGCCGTCTCCTTCCATGGTGTAGGACTGGAATGGGGTTAGAGTCCTGGTGGAATGCAATTGAGAGGTTGGGGAGTCCAAGGGTAAGGAGAGAGATGAGTACTATCAGGAGTTTGTACATTCCGGCCTGACAACAGGGCAGTAGTTATGATGGTAACACAGTTGAATGGTGGTAATTACTGGCAACAGTAGATGGAAAGCAATTGTAAACAATGATTACTGACTACAGTACATTTAGCTGTTAGACTGCAGTTGTATGCAATGATTACTAACAATAGTATCTTTTCAATATTAGACAACAACTGTATATAATATTTACTAACAATAGTAAAATCTAGCATGGGAGGTGACATTTGCTTTTTTACAATTACTGATTACTGACAACAGTATGTATTTTGTTATATACTAATGTGCATGAATGCTAGGTATATATAGTTCATTTTTGGTGTGGAATACCTGCTGTGATCTGGGAGTCCTTCGTTGAGGGTATGAGCGAGCTCAACTTTAAAGGAACTCAAGCTGCTTGTCGTTATGTGAGTTTTTGAAACCAGCGGGGATCCAGCGTCGTCGTTTGTGGCTGCAATGTTGCTGTTTGGAGCTGTTTGCTTGTGGCACTGGTTTCTGATGCCCCTTCTTTCGGTCCCCGCCTAAGGGCCACGCCAAAGGGCCCTCAGGCGCGGGCCCGCCAGGCGCGGGCGCGCCCAATGGCGCGAAGCTTTTCAGAGCCCTGCTGTGCCCCGATTGGGCCTTCCCACGCTGCAGGCTCCTCCCGGATGTCGTCGGCTCGATCCCCAGGGAAGGGGAGAGCTGTAGATGATAGTCGGGGGTTTAGAGACTCTGCGCCCGATGGCGCGAAGCTTTTCAGAGCCCTGCTGTGCCCCGATTGGGCCTTCCCACGCTGCAGGCTCCTCCCGGATGTCGTCGGCTCGATCCCCAGGGAAGGGGAGAGCTGTAGATGATAGTCGGGGGTTTAGAGACTCTGCGCCCGATGGCGCGAAGCTTTTCAGAGCCCTGCTGTGCCCCGATTGGGCCTTCCCACGCTGCAGGCTCCTCCCGGATGTCGTCGGCTCGTTCCCCAGGGAAGGGGAGAGCTGTAGATGATAGTCGGGGGTTTAGAGCCGATGGGCCTCCAGGGAGTTTCTGCTCTGCAGTGGCTGCCAGTGGGCTGAGTGTGTGGTGCCGGCAGCACAATCGTATGCTGTGCTGCCACCTGCTCGGCTCTTTCAGTGGCAGGATCGATCCGAAACGGTGCCTGGTTGGATCAAATCCTGCCACTGGATCTACCAGGCAGCTACCTGGTCCTCGTTGCATGCCTTTGCATACCATTATTGTCTTGACATCCAGGCCTGAGAGGAAGCTTGTGGTTCCTGCCCACTAGGTTTACTGCTGTGGTACATCCCGTGCGTCTAGACTGGACTGGAAGGATGATTTGGAAGGTGAAATTAAGCCTTACCTGCTAATTGCCTTTCCTTGAGTCTCTCCAGTCCAGTCCCCGCCCTGGTTAGTGGTTGCTTTGTTGGACTCTGATTTTTTCTGCTGAGAGCTTGGGATCAGTCGGTTGGTTGTGGCAAACAGTCACTGTCTTAGAATCTTCCAGCAGAGTGTTGGATAGTGAGCTAGGCCCTCAGGTATTCTGGGGAGGGGGCTCACATGTTTTTAACTTGCTTGCTGTTTGAGGGATGTGACCAGGACAATGACATTCTGTGTGTTAAAAAAAAAAAAAAAAAATTAAAAGAAAAAAAAAAGGTAAGTAGTTGGAGACAGATTCACAGATAAGCAAGTAAGTTCAGTGGTGTATAGATCACTGTTTAGGGTTTGGTTTGTCTTTCTGCTTTGATACGTAAATACTGGCCACCTAAAGGCCCCTTAGGAGATAACATTAGAAGTTTTGGACATGCTCAGTCTCCACCTGCTGGTTGGAGGGCACAACCCCATATGGCTGAACTGGACAGGGGGGACTCAAGGAAAGGCATTTAGCAGGTAAGGCCTAATTTCACCTTAGATTGTGAACGCTCTGGGGAGACACACATCTATCTTGTACCAATGAAAAGTGTGAGCTAAATCTAAATAAATAAATATATAACGAACGCCACATCTTGACATCATTTCATGCAGCATTCCTAGAGATACACTATTTGAAATGTTTGTCTTTCCAAAATTTCTAATTCTTCCACTTCTGGAAAGGGGAAAATACATTGTCTTCCCCATCCCCCCTCCAAAAAAAGAAAAATGTCCTTTATAATCTAGGCCTTCACATCTTGTTGCATGGAAGCTATCAGGCCAGATGTTTCAGCAACAACTATGCTTGTATTGCTGGTCATTTATATTAAAGAGCTTTATGGTTAGACATGAGAAAGGTTAAATGGGAAGGGAACTAAGGGCTCCTGTATGCTCATCTGCCATTGATCTTTGGAAGTGACGGTATGTAAAAGTTTATAAATCAAAGAAAATAAGTAAATCTACCCAAGATAGAACACCACAGATGAACATACAAACATAAAAACGTGTCATACTTGGTCAGACCAAGGTCCATCTAGCCCCCCTGTATCATGTTTCCAACAGTGGTCTATCCAGATCACATGTACCTGGCAGGTTCCCAAAAAGGTACATAGGTTCCACAATGCTTGACCCGGGGTAAGCAACGGATTTCCTGGGTCCTCTTTAATAATGGTTTATGGACCTTTCCCCCAGGAACTTGTCCAAACCTTTTCTAAACCCAGCTACACTAAGAACTTTTACTACATCCTCCGGTAACGAATTCCAGAGTTTAATTACAAGTTGAGTGAAGACATATTTTTTCTTATCAGTCTTAAATAGGCGACACTGTAGCCTCATTGCATGTACCCTAGTCTTTCTGCTTGTTGATGGAGTAAACAACCGATCTACGTTTACCCGTTCTACTTCATTCATTTATTTATAGACCTCTATCATATCTCCCCTCAGCCATCTCTTTTCCAAGTTGAAGAGCCCTGATCTTTTAAGCCTTTCTTCATAGGGGCATCCTTCCATCCTCTTTACCAATTTGGTGGCTCTTCTCTGTACCTGTTCTAATTCTACTATATCCTTTTTAAGATATGGCGACCAGAATTGCACACAGTATTCAAGGTGAGGTCGCACCATGGAACGATACAGAGGCATTATAATATCCTTGGTTTTATTCTCCATTTCTTTTCTTATGATTCCTAGCATTTTATTTGCTTTCATGGCCACTGCTGCATACTGGGCAGAGGGATTTAACATATTGACAATGATGCTTAAATCCTTTTCATAGGTGGCGGTTCCTAATGTGGAACCTTGCATCGTGGAACTGTAGCTTGAGTTGTTCTTTCATAGTTGCGTAACTGTGCACTTGTCCACATTAAATTTTATCTGCCATTTGGACATCCAGTTTTCCAATTTCTCAAGATCCTCATACAACTTTTCATAATCCTTTTGTGTTTTAACACCTTTGAATAATTTTGTGTCATCTGAAAATTTGATCACCTCACTCTTTATTCCTGTTTCCAGGTCATTTATGAATATGAATACAAATGTCGTGGATAAAGGATAGACATTGCAGATGGTCACACAAATGACTGGCAGCTGAGATGAAACATTCATAGTCTGGCCATAATAAACAGATAGATGGGGTAATTGTTGCGTCTTATCTTTAAAGCCCTTATCTACCCTGTTACAAGAGAACAGACAACAGTAGCAACTAAACCTCCCCTCCCCCATTTGCCCTACTTGACAATAATCTGGGGCTCTCCCACACATCTTAAAGAATATAGCTCTTATTGGAACGTTTTAGAGGTGTAAATATTTCTTTGCCAACCTCATTGACCAACTTAGACTCCATCCTTAGGCTGCTTAGCTTTTTAATAAGTCTGTTGTGTAGAATAGTGCCCTTTATTTAAAATGTTTATAAACCGCCTATCAACACTCTTAAGCAGTAATACAGTAATGCATTCGCAATAATAAAAGCATATGTAAAACAGACTGATAAAACACACACACAAAACTCAGTTTAAATTATAAGCCTCTCTAAAAAGCAGAGTTGTCTAATTTCTCCTAAAAGAAGTAATATGTTCAACATGAAGTGCAAGAGGCAAAGAATTCCAAAACTTTGGTCCAACAATCGAGAATGCTCTCAAATACAGTTTCTTTCCTTATCACTGCTGCAGTATTAAACAAGCAATGATTGGTCTCCAGATAGCAAATCTCTCCTAGGAACATACCATTCTATCAAGGCCATCATCTGTACAAGGCAGACAATAATGAAAAGACAAACCACAAACATCTAATCTCAAAATGAAATGAAATAGGCAGCCAATGCAGCTCCATCAACAAGGGGTAGCATGTTCAAATCTTCCCCTACCTACAGTTACCCTGGCAGCTGCGTTCTGAACCAGTTGCAACTGATTTAACAAATAATTAGGCTATTCCAAATAGAGCATACCATAGTAATCCATCCACTGTAAAGCCAGCCACCATGCAAAAATCATCTTCTAAATACTTTAAAATGCCTAATCTGCTGCAATTTAAAAGTTCCCCCTGCACCACCTTACCATAAAAAGAGTTTACAATCCAAAACTGCCCCCAGGTACACCTCTTTATCCTTTATCAAAATGGCATGCCCATGAAATTAAAGTACATCATACCAGTCTTTTCTCCAGTCTATTTATTGGATGACTGTTTAAAAAAGAAATGTATTTGGCATGTACTTCCTCAAATTCTGTAATCAGGTAGCTTCATTCTATGATCCTTTAGTAATGACTTCATAAATGTACCTGCCATTGAGGTTAGATTAACTGGTCTGTAGTTACCATCTTCTTCCCTTCTTACTTTTTTTGAAGAGCCACAACATTATCTCCAGGAACAAGCAGGAATGAGTCTTCACATATGGGTATCGGTACCGACGGAGCCTGCGCGGGAACGCTCCCCAGCGTCCAGTAAGAAAGCTTTTGGGAGCATCCCACAGCACCTGCGTGCTGCCTTCCCGCCTTTCCTAACCGCCTCTCTCCAGTTCTTCTTTTCCGCTGAGCCAGCAGGTTGTGTTCCTGTCACCGCTGAAGAATTTCTTATTTTCTTTTATTTCTTTGGTCGCGTGTCTGCCTTTTCGACGCCGGACCGGTACCGCTGGTCTTTTCTTTCTTTATTCTAAAAAAAACCACAAAAAAACCCTACTGTTTTCCTCACTTCAGTGCATTTTTTCTTTCTCTGGCCTTAGACCTACGAAAAGTTTCCTCATGGAAAAGCCCGCCTCCGGGTTTAAAAAGTGCACGAAGTGCAGCGGCACTATTTCTGTCACCGACACCCATGACTGGTGTCTAAAATGTTTAGGTCCTGACCATTCCATTGCGGACTGTGAGTCCTGTTCCATGATGTCTAAAAGAGGTCTACAGAATCGAGCAGCCAAGCTCAGTACCCTGTTTCCCTCTGATGCAGCTTTGGTGGCATCGACGTCTTCCAGGGCTTCATCTTCCTCCCATGGATCTCAGGTAACCAAACTTAAGTCCAGCTGGTCCTCGAAGAGTAGATCTCCCTCTCAGTATCGAGATGCCTCCGGGCTTGCTCTCGAGGAATCCGCACCGGCAAAATTTACCCCGGCGGGAGGCTCCGGCTTCCAAAGCTTTATCTATGGGGTCACAGGTTGACATCGATGGCTCGGCCTAGACCGATCACCTGTTGCCATGTTCTGGGGTACCGGTGGTTTCCACTGGTACCGATATCCAGACATTGGTGGCGTCGGATCAGAATATTCTGACCATGCAGCGTGCCATCATGGCATTCATACAAGCTGTGACGCCTTCGGTACCGCAACAAACTCCGTTGTAGGTACCAATTCCGGTACCGGAACCGATATCTGTTCCAGTGCCAGTACTGATTGGATCGACATCGGCTTCGGTGTCGACGGCAGCGGTACACTGTTCTGTGATGCCCATCGGTACCGAATCGGTACTGATCATTCCCGATGTCGATACCACCCGGTACGCGTATCGGGCTCTGCAGGAGCATCCAGACAGGCGATACTTTGATTCCTCTGAAGACTCTGATGAATCAGAGGCCTCTATCGAAGCATCGGTGATCCTTCCTCAGGAGCCCTCTTCTCCAAAAAGGAGAATGTCTCCTCCAGAAGACTTGTCTTTTCAAGATTTCATTAGGGAAGTGGCCAGGGGCCTTTCCATCTCAGTGGCCCCTGAGACAGAGCCTAGAGCCAAAAAATTAGGTATTTTACAATATCCTAAGACTCCTAAAGAGGCAGCCACTTTACCAATACATGAGATTCTTTATGATCACATGTTGGGCATATGGGAGACTCCTCTCACCACCTCCCCTCATTCTCGTAGGTTGGACACCATGTATCGTGTTCCTCCTTGTCCTTGCTTTCATAAAACTCAGCTTCCTCACCACTCCATTGTGGTGGAGTCTGCTATGAAAAAGATCAAGAGTGCTAAAAGGCACTCTTCTATTCCTCCAGGAAGAGAATGCAGAAACTTAGATGCCTTTGGCAGGAGAATTTTCCAGGCCAGTATGCTTGTTGCCAGAATCAACTCCTATAGTCTCTATATGGGGATGTTTCTAAAGGAAGTTACAGATCATCTGCAAACCTTGTCTCCTTTTATTTCAGAAGATAAAAGGGAAGAGTTTCTCACCTGGCTTAAACATGCCCAGGATATTTCCAAGTTTTCCAACCGTGCAGCCTTTGACTCTTTTGAAGGTGCCAGCAGAACCTCGGCTATTGCCATAGGTGCACGCAGAGTTGCTTGGTTACAAGCTTCTGATTTGGAACCCTGGGTTCAGGATGGACTAGGAAACCTTCCTTGTACAGGTGAAAACCTTTTTGGTAAAGATTGGCAAGCAAAGGCCACCCAGATGGATGCTGAAAATTCTGCTTTAGATAGACTTTCAAAGTCTACTTCTACTCCTTTAAAAAAAAAAAAAAAAAAAAGGTTGTTCAAAAAGGGATTTTTCCCCAAAAAAGGGAAGTATTATTCTGCTTATGGTCAGCAGGTATCTTCTGCAGGTCGTTTTGCTACAAAGAGACAGCAACAACCGAAACAGGCCAAGCCTAAGGCTGCGAGGACTGCTACAGCCCAACAGCCTCAGCCTCCTCAGGGCCTTTGACTTACAACTAGAGAACTTAGCCTTTCTGGCTCTAGAACATCCAGAACCTCTCACCATTCCAGGAAGGTTAGCTCATTTTGCTCCCAGATGGGAACAAATCACAGCAGAGCAATGGACCCCTCTCCATCATAAGAGACGGGTACAAGCTTCATTTCTTAAACCTTCCCCCTCACACCATGGTGAGACAGTTCAATTCTCCAACATCTCTCCTCGACCTTCTGGGTCAGGAGATTGCTACCCTTCTTGCCCAAGGGGCAATAGAAGAAGTACCCCTTCTTCAACAGGGCTCAGGGTTCTACTCCCCCTACTTTCTCATCCCAAAGAAAACAGGAGGCTACAGACCCATTTTAGATCTCAGAGAATTGAACAAGTTTCTATGCAAGGAGAAATTCAAGATGACTTCTCTCGGTGCTCTCCTTCCATACCTCCAGAGTCAGGACTGGCTTTGTTCTCTAGATCTCAAGGATGCATACACCCATGTCCTCATCCATCCAACACACAGAAGGTTCCTTCGGTTCCTTTTCCAAGGAAAGCACTATCAATACAGAGTGCTTCCCTTCGGTCTGGCCTCTGCCCCAAGGGTGTTCACAAAATGCATGGCAGTAGTAGCTGCATTTCTACGCACTCTAGGAATATTTGTATTCCCATATCTGGACGACTGGCTCATCCGAGCTCCATCCCAGTCAAAGGCCCAGGCTTCCCTGGCCTACACAAGCCGTATCCTTCAATATCTGGGACTTGTAATAAACATCCCAAAATCCCATCTCACCCCTACTCAATCTCTGGAGTTCATTGGGCCTTACTGGATACCACCACTGCAAGGGCCTATCTTTCTCCAGGGCCGTTGCCTACGCTTGGTGCAGTTAGCCTCCCAGATTCAGTTAAAGTCCCACTTAACTGCTCGAGAGATGTTACAACTGTTAGGCCACATGGCATCCACTGTGCATGTGTTCCCTATTGCTCGCCTTCACATGAGGGCAGCTCAATGGACCCAAGCATCAGGGTGCCTGTCAGACAAAATAGCAACTTCCAGTCATCTTTTTTGCTCTCTCCAGTGGTGGAAGTCCACCCAAAATCTGTTGCTGGGGTCCCCCTTTCAACAGGTGTTACCCCAAGCAACCCTCACAACAGATGCCTCCCCAAAGGGTTGGGGGGCTCATCTACAAGATCTCTCCACCCAGGGCATCTGGTCTCCACAGGAGTCATCTCTACATATCAACCTCTTAGAGCTCAGAGCAATGTTTGTAGCTCTGAGTCTTCCACAGCCTGCTCAGCTACAAGACAGTCCTCATCCACACGGACAACCAAGTAGCCATGTTCTACGTGAACAAGCAGGGGGGAGCTGGCTCTCTGTTGCTTTGCAATGAAGCTCTGAGATAGTGGGCCTTTGCCAGAGAGCATCAAATTCATCTCATGGCAGGGTATCTTCCAGGGGTTCAAAACTCTTGGGCAGACAGACTCAGTTGAGTTCTGCTTCCACACGAATGGTCCCTCCATGGGGACCAGATAACCAGGATCTTTCAAATTTGGCGAACCCCAGACCTAGACCTGTTTGCAAGTCTATGGAATGCCAAACTTCCCCGGTTCTGTTCCAGTATTCCGTGTCAGGGAGTTCAGGCCAGGGATGCCTTCCTCCTTCATTGGGGGCAAGACTTCCTCTATGCCTTTCCACCCATTCCCCTATTTCCCAAGACACTGTTCAAGCTTCAGAGAAACAGGGGGTCTATGATCCTCATAGCAACACGTTGGCCACGCCAAGTGTGGTACCCTCTACTTCTGCATCTCTCTCAAGCTCCCTCCCTGGACTTGGGATCTGCTCCAGACCTCCTCTCCCAGGAGGAGGGAACGTTGTGGCACCCAAATCCCCAGTCTCTTCATCTCAGGGCCTGGTTGCTGAAGGCCTAGACCTTCAAGATTTACATCTTTCTCAGCAAGTGAAGGATATCCTTCATGCTTCCAGAAAGCCTTCCACCAGACGTTCCTATGCTTTTAAATGGAAGAGGTTTAACCCTCTTGCAATACCTCTGAATTCTTTACTAGAGTATTTGCTGCATTTATCCCATGCAGGCCTTAAAACAAATTCAGTAAGAGTCCATTTGAGTGCTATTGCAGCATCCCTTAAGCCTCTTAATGGACAGCCTATTTCCTCTCATCCTCTTATAGCAAGATTCATGAGAGGCCTTCTTTTGACTAACCCTCCCATTAGACCACCTCCAGTGGCATGGGACTTGAATCTGGTTCTTGGCCAGCTTATGAAGCCACCCTTTGAACCCTTAGCTACTACCTCCTTGAAATTTCTTTTCTGGAAGGTTATTTTTCTCATTGCAGTCACTTCAACTCGCCGCATCAGTGAGCTGCAAGCCTTGGTGGCTAATCCTCCTTATACAAGGTTCCATCATGACAAGGTAGTCCTCAGGACCAATCCACACTTTATGCCTAAAGTGGTTTCACCTTTTCATCTAAATCAGGAGGTATATTTACCTGACTTTTTTCCAGGACCTCATGCATCAACTGCAGAGAGGAATCTCCATACCCTGGATTGTAAAAGAGCGCTCGCTTTTTACTTACAAAGGACACAGCAACATAGAAAGTCTTCTCAACTCTTTGTTGCTTTTGATCCCTCTCATTTAGGACTTCCAGTCTCTAAGAGAACTCTGTCCAATTGGATTGCTCAGTGTATTTCCTTCACCTACCAGAGTAAGAACCTTTCTCTGGAGGGCCATGTCACTGCTCACAATGTGAGGGCCATGGCAGCCTCTATGGCTCATCTAAACTCTGTGTCTATCGACCAAATCTGTCGAGCAGCCACCTGGGCCTCGGTTCATACCTTTACAGCCCATTACTGCTTGGACAAGGACTCCCGCCGGGATGCCTTGTTTGGTCAGGCTGTTCTCAAACACCTGTTCCATACCTAATCAACTCCTACCCCCCATCCCTGGTTGGGTGCCCGAGATCCATGGGATGAGGTAGAGCTCTTCTCAGGGACTCACAACTTTGGAGATCTCCCTGGCATCTCTAGCTGGGGAGTCCCCATATGTGTAGACTCATTCCTGCTTGTTCCTGGAGATAGCACAGTTACTTACCTGTAACAGGTGATCTCTGGGAACAGCAGGAATAAGTCTTCACAACCCACCCATCTCCCCTAGGAGTTGTATCTCTCTATCTATCTTTCCTTTCCTCTCTCTCTCTCTTTGTCTCAGCTTTAAAACTCGAACTGGAGAGAGGCGGTTGGGAAAGGCGGGAAGGCAGCGCGCAGGCGCTGTGGGATGCTCCCAAAAGCTTTCTTACTGGACGCTGGGGAGCGTTCCCGCGCAGGCTCCGTCGGTACCGACGATACCCATATGTGAAGACTTATTCATGCTGTTCCCAGAAATCACCTGTTACAGGTAAGTAACTGTGCTTTGTCTGTTTACAGTTGACTGAAACCTTCTTTTGTTGCAGTGGCAGAGCTGAATTTGGAGGAGGAAATTAAACAGGGGAGATCTTTTCCTGGGTAGTTGGGAAAACTCATAGCTAAGTAGGCCGAAGGAGCAAGAGAAATTTTGCTAGTAGTGGTGAATTATCAGAATATGTATGTATTATTTCTACCAAATATTAACTAATCCTTTTATTTTGTTTCCTTTAGGTGTGCTTGTGTCCAGTGGTGTTCTCATCTTGCCACAGCGAGCACTTCTCAAGTTTTATATGTTCAGTTTGGCATTTCTACTAGCTGCAACATCAGTGTTAGTGAATTATTATACCACTTTGCACATTGACTTCTACCGGGCCTACTATCGAGCAGCTTTTGGACTTGAATTCCTTCCTTATAATGGGCCTTCACTCTGGATGGCACTTATTGTCCTGCAACTCATCTTTGGCATTGGATTTATTACATTGCTTCAAATTCCACCCATATTCTCACAGCTGATCATATTGGATCTCTTGATTCCTGTAATAGGTTTGATTATTGAATTGCCTATTGATGTCCAACAGATTTTGGTCTTTATTTCCGGCCTGGGTCTATCAGTGTTTACCACAGTTTGCTTATCTGTGAAAGTGAAATGGCTCTATTACTCAACCAGGTATGTTTATCTCCTGATAAGGCACATGTATCGAGTCTATGGATTACAGCTCCTGGTTGAAGACACCTGGAAAAGAATCCATTTTCCAGATATACTGCGTGTCTTCTGGTTGACAAGACTAACTGCACAAGCTGTTGTTTTAGTGTACGTTGTAAAGGTAACAGCCAACGATGCAGAAAATGCATCCTACTTAATTTCTTGGAATGACTTTTCAGAGCTGATCTGCAACCTTATTATTAGTGGTTGTGATTCTACTCTAACTGTCTTAGGGATGAGTGCTGTTATTTCCTCAGTTGCACATTATTTGGGACTTGGGATTTTGGCCTTCATTGGGTCCACAGAAGAAGAAGACAAGAGACTTGGCTTTGTAGCACCTGTTCTGTTTTTCATTTTGGCTCTTCAGACTGGTTTGAGTGGGCTGAAGCCAGACGAAAGACTTGTTCGTCTAAGTCGTAACATGTGCCTTCTACTAACTGCGATTTTACATTTTATCCATGGAATGACTGATCCTGTGTTGATGTCCCTCAGTGCCTCCCATGTGTCATCTTTCCGTCGCCATTTCCCAGTGTTGTTGGTTTCTGCTTGCCTTTTCTTTCTTCCCATTTTACTCAGTTATGTCCTTTGGCACTATTATGCACTAAACACGTGGCTGTTTGCAGTAACAGCCTTTTGTGTTGAACTTTGTTTAAAAGTAATTGTTTCTTTAACTGTTTATACACTGTTCATGATTGATGGTTACTATAACGTGCTATGGGAAAAGCTTGATGATTATGTCTACTATGTACGTTCAACAGGCAATATTATTGAATTTATATTTGGAGTAATCATGTTTGGCAATGGAGCATACACTATGATGTTTGAGTCTGGAAGTAAGATACGGGCATGTATGATGTGTCTACATGCCTATTTCAACATCTACTTACAAGCAAAAAATGGGTGGAAGACTTTCATGAACCGCAGGACTGCTGTTAAGAAGATCAACTCTCTTCCAGAAGTAAAGGGAGACCGTTTAAGTGAAATAGATGATGTATGCGCAATTTGTTACCATGAGTTTCACACTTCTGCTCGCATTACCCCATGCCATCACTATTTTCATGCACTTTGCCTTCGTAAATGGCTATATATACAAGACACATGTCCAATGTGCCATCAAAAAGTCTACATTGAGGATGATCTCAAGGAGAATACATCTTTTTCTGCTAATAATGGGTTTGCTGTACCAAATGAAAATAATCCAGTGCTCTTAGCAGATGAAGTGGCCGAACCTGAGCATGATCTCAATGAAGAAAATGACAGTACAGAGTATGAGGAAGAAGAGTGGCCTACTCATGCCGCCATGGCAGCTGAAGAACATCTTCAAGAGGATACAAACTTGTATGGGGATTAAAGATTTTTTTTTTTTTTTTATGAATCATTGAGGTATTTGGTTAAAAACTGAGTTAAATGTAAATGTTTCATTTTACCAGTTTGTAATTTTGAAAGCACAAAAACCAGTATCTCAATGTTCAGTCTGTGAATGGTTTACTGTTGTGTGCTGCTGTAAATATACCTCTTTCATTACTGCTGGTCTCTTTTGTGACCTGCCTAAATTTGTGTACATTATTGTACATGGAATAAAATGTTGCTTTCACATAATCTGCTTTAAGACCAATTGAACAGCAGCTTTTTAAATTAATGCAGTATGTAAACTGTGACAGTGAAATTCCAGAATCTTAGATTTGCAGGTGGAAAAATAGGGGAAAAATTAAATATTACAAAGGAGGGGCCTTTTAATACTATTTACCTCTACAAGTTTATATTAAAAGAAATGATACCTTAAGCAAAGATGAGGCTGAAACAAATTTCATTTACAAAGTTAAAAATGTGAATTTAAAGTGTAAAATATTAAAGCGAAAGAGAGGATAGAGTCCACCTTTTCAGGTAAATGACTTCATCTTCCTCTTGAGACATGACTGTATGCATGATATAAATTTGTCTCTCAAACCTCACTCTATTTAAGTAAACCAGGATAGCAAAAGCTTTATTGTATTTATTAAATAAGAAAGAAAGAGCAGTATACTGGATCTCCAGGAACAAGCAGGAATGTAGTCTTCACATATGGGTATCGTCGGTACCGACGGAGCCTGCGCGGGAACGCTCCCCAGTGTCCAATTAGGAAGCTTTTGGGAGCATCCCACAGTGCCTACATGCTGCCTTCCTGCCTTTCCCAACTGCCTCTCTCCAGTTCTTCGTTTTCCGCGGAGCCAGCAGGTTGTTGGTCCTGTCACCGCAGAAAATTCTTCCTTTTTACTTTCTTTTTTGTGGTCGCGTCTGCCTTCCTCGACGCTTTACCGGTACTGCCGGTTTTTCTTTCTTTATTTCTGTTCTTAAAAAAAAAAAATATATAAATATATATTTAGTGTTTTTTTTCCCAGGTGCACATGCCATAGGCCCAAAAATTTTCCTACAATGGAGAAACCTGCTTCTCCAGGACCAAGCAGGAAGTCAGTCCTCACATATGGGTGACGTCGGCGCCGACGGAGCCCTCGCGGAGCAGTTTTCCCCAGCTTTCAAAGAAAGCCTTTGGGAATTGCAGCGCGCATGCGCGGTCCCCTTCCCGCCCAAGGGTGCCATCTTAGCCAGTCTTCTTTTTTCCGCGGAGCCCTACAGACGTACCCGTCGTGTCCCCGCTGAAAAAGTTGATTTTCGTGATTTATTTCTATTTTTTCTTCGGTTCGACGCCGGTCTCTTTCCTGCCCGGACTCGCGACGCCGTTGCGAGTCCTTCTGTTATTTTTCGGTTTTTCTGATTTTCTGTCAGTTTCGTTTTCGGTTTTTTCGCTGGCAGCCCGGTCCTTTGACCTTGCAGGGGCCCTTTTTCCCCCGATGGCTGCCAGTGGTTTCAAGCGGTGTGTTCAGTGTGACAGAAATATGTCACTCACTGACACACATGATAATTGCCTCCGCTGTCTTGGCCCGGATCACGAGGAACTGATCTGTGGGGCCTGCAGCAAAATGTCCTCCAAAGCGTTAAGGAGTCGGCGGCATCAGCGGGAACGAATCTTCGCTGATCCCACCCGTACCCGGACCTCGTTGGAGGCCTCGGCGTCCAGAGGTTCCAGCTCTGACCATCGCCGGAGTTCCTCCGACAGGGGTTCTCCCTCCGCGGACCATCATCGGAAGGTGAAACCCGCGAGGGCGGCGTCGGTGGACGCTCCTGGTTCCGCAAGGGCCAGGTCGCATAGCCCCGATAGCCGTCCCGGGTCTTTGGAGAAGGAACATCTCCCGAAGCGACCTCATCTGGAGTCGGAGTTGCCTGCTCGGGTAAGTCCTGTAGTCCTCCTGGACTCGCCTCCGAGGGGTCCGACGTCGGGCCCGACGCCGTCGGGGCCCGAGTCGGGGGCTGCTGGGTCACCTGAGGTCGGACTCAGGTTGACGGCCTTGGAGAGCAGACTATCTGCCTTCATGGACCAGCAGCGGGCACTGATCGCTAGCCTCGCTGGCGCCTCTGCCCCGACCGCCGGGACGTCGACGTCCAAGTCGACCCCGGAGACCGAGCCGATCCTCGAGTCCATGCGGGCTCGAGTCGATCCTCGGTCGAGGTCACCCTTGGCCTCCCGTTCGGGACCGAGGTCGTCGACGCCGACTCCCTCGGCGTCGGGGCGGCCGACGCCTCCGCCCGCCCGGACCGACCCCACCGATTCCTCCTCGGAATCGGCCTGGGAGTCTGAAGAGGAAGAGTCACCTGATTCGTTTCGGACTCGGTGTGTCCCCTCGGACTCGCCTGAGTCCGAACCTCGGAAACAGTCCCCTCCGGAGGACGCCCGGTTCTCGGACTTCGTCAGGGATATGGCCAAGGCTTTGGCCTTCCCTGCGGATCCCGAGGAGGAGCCTCGAGCCGAAGAACTCGATGCCCTTCAGTACGACTCTCCCGCCAGGGAGCACTTTACTGTACCGGTTCCTCCCATGCTGGAACGACTACTCTTCCGCATGTGGGAGAGTCCGGCATCGTCGCCGGTATTAAGCAAGTGGGTCGATTCCATCTATCGAGTCCGCAAGAGCCCTGGCTTCCAAAAAGCACAGCTACCACACCATTCCATGGTGGTGGAATCGGCCATGCATAGGCTTAAGAGCCAGAAGATGCACTCCTCGGTGCCTCCTGGCAGGGAGGCCCGCAACCTGGATGGCCTTGGTAAGAAGTGCTTCCAGGGCTCTATGCTTGCTTGTCGGGTCCAGACCTACCAGCTCTACATGGGCATGTACCTCAGAGACCTGGCTAAAGAGATAGCCGGATTCTCCGCTGGCCTTTCCGAGGAACCTCTGCGGAGATTCCTAGCCTTGACAACTGGTATTCGAGAATGCTCCAAATTCATGTCTCGAGCAGCCTATGATGGCTTTGAAGCATCGGCACGAGTGGCCGCAGCCGGCATCGGTGCCCGACGACAGGCTTGGCTTCAGTCATCTGACCTTGAGCCCTGGGTGCAGGACAAGTTGGTCGATGTCCCCTGCCGAGGTGAGAACCTCTTTGGCAAGCCCATGGCTGAAAAGGCTGCACAAATCGAGACAGAGACTCTCACCAGAACTAGGCTTTCTAGGAAGACCTCCGCCCCTTCCCAGAAGAAGAAGGGCTCGGGAAAGAAGTCCTTTTACCCGAGAAAGGCGGCTGCCTATAAACACTACCCTCAATATCAGGCCTCCGCAGCTCCCCAACAGGGTCAGCAGGCCAAGGGACGGGGTAACGGGTCCCGTAGGCAGCAAGCCCCCAAGCCTGCACCACCGGCCCCTGCTCAGCAGGGTGGGGGTTTTTGACTTCATCAGCATAGCCTCTCCCCCTCAACTGGTTCCTCCCAGCACAGGAGGCCGGCTGGTTCACTTTGCCCACAGGTGGTCCAACATCACCTCAGATGCCTGGGTGTTTCAGGGTGTGAGAGAAGGCTATCTTCTCCACTTCCACCAGGTCCCTCCCTCCTATTTCCCGGGAGAACCTCCACGACTCCCTCTGCACAGGGACTTACTCCTTCAAGAGTTAGCAAGTCTTCTTCAGGAACAGGCTGTGGAACCGGTGCCCCACCACTTGAGGGGTCAAGGCTTCTATTCAAGGTATTTCCTAATACCAAAAAGAACAGGAGGCCTCAGACCCATCCTGGACTTGCGCAACCTCAACAAGTTCCTTGTCAGGGAGAAGTTCAAGATGCTTACCCTTGGAATCCTTCTGCCCTACCTCCAGCAGGGAGATTGGCTATGCTCCTTGGATCTAAAGGATGCCTACACACACATCCTCATCCACCCAAGCCACCGCCAATACCTAAGGTTTGTGGTGGCAGGAAATCATTACCAGTACAGAGTACTGCCCTTTGGCCTATCCTCCGCACCACGAGTCTTCACAAAATGTCTCGCGGTGGTGGCGGCTTATCTCCGGCTTCACGGCCTTTATGTCTTTCCGTACCTAGACGACTGGCTCATCAGAGCATCGTCCTCTCCGGAAGTCACAAAAGCCACACACCGCACTGTGACTCTTCTGCAGTACTTGGGCTTTGTCATAAACTTCGCAAAGTCCACTTTGCTCCCCTCGCAAGATCTCGAGTTCATCGGCGCAAGATTGCACACTCTTCAGGCACGAGCTTTCCTGCCTCTCGACAGGGCTCAACGGCTCATGGACCTAGCCGGCCGCTTTCGCAGCCAGTCCCTGGTCTCAGCCAGGCGCTTCCTGAGACTACTCGGCCATATGGCTTCCACTGTCCACGTGACCCCCAATGCCCGCCTCAATATGTGGCCTGCTCAGTGGTGCCTTCACAAGCAGTGGCAACAGGCCACGGGCGGCCTAGCCGACTTAGTGCGCATCTCCGGCCCGCTGGCCTCCTCTCTGCAGTGGTGGCTTCATCGGCCGAACCTGGTGCTCGGAATGCCTTTTCAGTCTCCTCCGCCGGCTCAAGTGCTGACGACCGATGCTTCTCTCCTAGGATGGGGAGCTCTCTGCCAGGGGGCATGTACTCAAGGTCTCTGGACCACGTGGGAGTCTGCGCAGCAGATCAACTTCCTGGAGCTCAGAGCAATCCGTCTAGCTCTCAAGGCTTTCTCCCACCTGACTTCTCACCAGTCCGTCCTTGTCCAGACGGACAATCAAGTTGCCATGTTCTACGTGAACAAACAGGGAGGCACGGGCTCCTTCCTTCTCTGTCGAGAAGCACAGAGACTCTGCTCTTGGGCCGTCAGCCACGGCATTCTTCTCAAGGCAGTTTATCTCCCAGGCCAAGAAAATTGCCTGGCGGACAAACTCAGCAGGATCCTCCAGCCGCACGAGTGGCGCCTGGATCCCTTGGTAGTTCAGAAACTTTTTCTGAAGTGGGGCCTCCCCACGATGGATCTCTTTGCCAGTCCTCTCAACCGGCAACTTCCTCGCTTCTGCTCTCGGCAGCCGCATCCCCTTCGAGTAGCGGCGGATGCTTTTCTGCTCTCATGGTCGAAAAGCCTTCTGTATGCCTTTCCTCCCATACCGCTAGTCTCTCGAACTCTATTCAAGGTTCTCCGAGACAAAGCTTCCATGATCCTCATAGCTCCTCGCTGGCCCAGACAGCCGTGGTTTCCACTCCTGCTGCAATTAGCAGTAGAGGATCCGTTCCCTCTGGGGTTTCAACCAGATCTCCTGACTCAGGATCAGGGGTCCCTGCTTCACCCCAACCTCAGATCTCTACATCTGATGGCCTGGCTGCTGAAAGGGTAGTCCTCGCTCCCCTTCTACTACCGGCAGAGGTGGAAGAGGTCGTCCTAGCTTCCCGACGACCTTCTACCCGCAAATGCTACGCCCTTAAATGGCGTCGCTTTTCAGCTTGGTGTGCCCAGCGGTCTCAGGATCCCTTCTCCTGCTCGGTGTCGGTGATCTTGCAGTATTTGCTCCACCTCTCTAATCTGGGACTTAAGTCCAACTCCGTCAAAGTTCACCTCAGTGCTCTTTCAGCACATCATGTGCCGGTGGACGGCAGACCTCTTTCCAGCGACCCTCTCGTAGCGAGGTTTCTCCGAGGTCTCCTTCTACTTAAACCACCTCTGCGCCCGCCAGCACCTGACTGGGATCTGAATGTGGTTTTACAGCGGATCACCTGTCCGCCTTTTGAACCTATGGCTACCTGTTCTCTCCGTTTTCTTTCTTGGAAAACCTTATTCCTGATAGCCCTCACTTCCGCTAGACGCGTAAGTGAATTGCAGGCCCTCGTGTCTGATCCCCCTTACACTCGGTTCTACAAAAATAGGGTAGTCCTACGGACTCACCCTAAATTTCTTCCAAAAGTGGTCTCCCCTTTTCACATCAATCAGGAGGTGGTACTTCCGACCTTCTTTCCCAGGCCACACTCCAGCCGAGCTGAAATGGTCCTGCATACCCTGGACTGTAGAAGGGCGTTGAACTTCTACCTTGACCGTACGCGGGAGCACCGTAAAGCTGCTCAGCTTTTCGTGTCTTTTGACCCCAATAAATTGGGGCTCCCTGTCTCCAAGCGTACACTGTCCATCTGGGTTGCTGACTGTATCGCTTGGGCTTATGGGGCAGCCGGACTCTCGCTAGATAGTCGAGTCACGGCTCATTGTGTTTGGGCGAAGGCTACGTCAGTGGCTTACCTCCGCTCTGTTCCTTTGGCAGACATCTGCCGGGCCGCTACTTGGTCTTCGAGCCAGACTTTTGCGGTCCATTACTGCCTCGAGAGGGAGTCCCGCAGGGACAGTGCTTTCGGACAGGCAGTCCTCCGAAATCTCTTCGAGGTCTGAGCAACTCCTACCCTCCATCCCGGATGGGGGCTACCGGTGGGTAATAATTCAGTGAAGATTCCTTCCTTCTGTGCTGCTGAGCTAGAGGGAGCTCATTTTTGTGCTTAGGATCTCCGGTAGCCTTAAGCTTGGGAGTCCCATATGTGAGGACTGACTTCCTGCTTGGTCCTGGAGAAAGCGTAGTTACTCACCTGTAACAGGTGTTCTCCAGGAGCAGCAGGAATCAGTCCTCACAACCCTCCCTCCTCCCCTTGGAGTTGCAATCATCTGCTTTAGTTTTTTTGCAAATTTTTATGCTGTCTTTTAGCTATGTCATCTGACTGGCTAAGATGGCACCCTTGGGCGGGAAGGGGACCGCGCATGCGCGCTGCAATTCCCAAAGGCTTTCTTTGAAAGCTGGGGAAAATTGCTCCGCGAGGGCTCCGTCGGCGCCGACGTCACCCATATGTGAGGACTGATTCCTGCTGCTCCTGGAGAACACCTGTTACAGGTGAGTAACTACGCTTTCAGGTTTCAAAATGTGCACCAAGTGTGGCGGTACCATCTCCTTCACCGACACCCATGAATGGTGTCTGAAATGTTTAGGTCCTGACCACTCCATCACGGATTGTATGTCCTGTGCCATGATGTCTAAAAGAGGTCAGCAGAACCGAACTGCCAAGCTCAGTACCCTGTTTCCCTCTGATGCAGCTTCGGTGGCATTGACGTCTTCCAGGGCTTCCTCTTCCTCACGTGGATCTCAGGTAACTAAACGTAAGTCCAGCCGGTCCTCAAAGGGTAGATCTCCGTCTAAGCACCGAGATGCCTCTGGCGTTGCCCTTGAGGATTCTGCACCGGCAAAATTGCCCCGGCGGGAGGCTTCGGCTTCCAAAGCATTATCGGGGCTCCAGGACGTTCTCGAGGCCTCGACCTCGGCAGAACTACTGGTGCCATGCTCTGGGGTACTGTCTTCTTCGGTACCGACATCCAGGCATCGGCAGCGTCGATAGACCAGAGGTGTCTGGCGGCTCTCCTTGCGGCATCGACACCCTCAGAGCCATGTCACAATCCAGCCGGTACTGGCACCGACTCCGGCACCAGTACCGATAACATCGACATCGGTGTCCGCATTACCGGCACCCAGTCACCCGATGCCCTCCGGTACCGATACACCGGTACTAATTCCCCCTGGTACCGACTTCGGTCGGTACGGGTATCGGGCTCTACAAGAGCATCCGGACAGAAGGTACTTCGAGTCCTCAGAGGAATCTGAGGATTCCGATAGTTCTGTCGATACCGGAGCACTTCTTCCAGAGGAGCCCTCCTCCCCTAAACGCAGGATGTCTGCTCCAGAGGATATCTCCTTCCAGGATTTTATCAGGGAGGTGGGTCGGGGTCTCTCCATTACTGTGTCTCCTGAAACAGAGCCCACCAGAGCAAAGGAGCTGGAAATTTTGCAATATCCCAAAGCTCCTAAGGAGGCAGCTACTTTGCCCATCCATGAGATCTTGCATGATCTCATGCTCAGAATGTGGGAGACCCCTCTTACCACCTCTCCTCATTCTCGTAGACTTGACAATATGTATTGAGTCCCTCCTTGTCTTGGTTTCCAGAAAACTCAGCTCCCTCACCACTCCATTGTGGTGGAGTCAGCTATGAGAAGGATCAGGAGTGCAAAGAGGCATGCCTCTAATCCCCCAGGACGTGAGTGCAGAACTTTGGATGCTTTTGGACGTCGTACCTTCCAAGCTTCCATGCTTTCTGCCAGGATCAGTTCATATATTTTATATATGGGAATGTTCCTGAAAGAAATCACAGGAGATTTAGAGGTTTTGAGTCCTCTTCTTCCTGAGGATAGAAGACAGGATTTTCTCACATTGGTCAAACATGCCCAAGATGTTTCCAAATTTGTCAACCGTGCAGCTTTTGACTGTTTTGAGTGCATAAGCAGAACCTCTGCCATTGCCATAGGTGCACGTAGAATTGCCTGGCTCCAGGCATCTGATTTGGAGCTCTGGGTACAAAACAAATTGGGTAATATTCCTTGTGTTGGTGAGAACCTGTTTGGCAAAGATTGGCAGGAAAAGGCCAATGAGTTGGATGCTGACAACTCCACCTTGGACAGATTATCCAAGGGCACAGCTGATCCTGCAAGAAAGAAATCTTTCAAGAAACCATTCTTTTCCAAAAAGAAAAGGTTTTATCCTGCTTATTCCCAGCAGGGACACTCTGCAGGTCAACCTGTACGGAAGGGTCGGCAACCATCCAAGCAAAGAAAAGCAAAGACTGCTAAGCTTCAAACGCCTCAGCAGTCTCAGCCTCCACAAGGCCTTTGACTTGCATCTAGAGAACTTAGCCTTCCTGGCTTTAAATGGACCAGAGCCTTCCACCATTCCAGGAAGGTTATGTCACTTTGCCCCAAGATGGGGGCAGATAACAGCAGAGCATTGGACACTCTCCATCATAAAAGAGGGGTACAAGCTTCGTTTCTTGAGCATCCCCCCTCCCACAATAGTAAAACAGTTCAATTCTCAGACCTCTCTCATCAACCTGTTAGATCAAGAGGTCACCATACTTCTTGCCCAAGGGGCAATAGAAGAAGTACCCATTCATCAACAGGGTACAGGGTTTTACTCCCCCTATTTCCTTATCCCAAAGAAAACAGGGGGATACAGACCTATTTTGGACCTCAGAGAATTGAACAAATTCCTGTTCAAAGAGAAATTCAAGATGATTTCTCTAGGAACTCTGCTGCCATACCTTCAGAGTCAGGATTGGCTTTGTTCTCTAGATCTCAAGGATGCGTACACCCATGTTCTCATCCATCCAACTCACAAAGTTCCTTCGGTTCCTTTTTCAAGGAAAGCACTACCAATACAGGGTGCTTCCCTTTGGCCTGGCCTTAGCTCCAAGAGTGTTCACGAAATGCATGGCTGTGGTAGCAGCATTTCTCCGCACTTTAGGCATATTTGTCTTTTCCTATTTAGACGACTGGCTCATTCGAGCCCTATCAGAGACAGAGACCAGAGCTTCTCTATCTTGCACAATGCGTATCCTTCAGTATTTGGGCCAAGTCATAAACATCCCAAAATCCAGTCTAACTCCCACTCAGTCTCTAGAATTCATAGGAGCTTTGCTGGATACCAAAAAGGCAAGGGCCTATCTCCCCCAGGCCCGTTGCCTTTGCATGGTGCAGTTAGCTTCTCAAGCAGTGCTAAAACCTCATCTCACTGTCCGAGAAATGCTACAACTACTAGGCCACATAGCATCCACAGTGCATGTGGTTCCTTAAGCTCGCCTCCATATGAGAGCAGCCCAGTGGACTTTATCCACCCAATGGACCCAGGCATCCGGGTGCCTGTCAGACAAAATAGCAAACACAAGTCACCTTATTTTGTCCCTCCAATGGTGGCAGTCCACTCAAGACCTGTTGCTCGGGTCACCTTTTCAACAACCCTTACCCCAGGCAACTCTCACAACAGATGCTTCACCAATGGGTTGGGGAGCTCATCTACAAGACCTCTCCACCCAAGGCACCTGGACTCCACAGGAGACTCATCTGCATATCAATCTCTTAGAGCTCAGAGCAATCTTCCTTGCTGTTCGAGTGTTCCATACCCTGCTCAGCTACAAGACAGACCTCATTCATACGGACAATCAGGTAGTGATGTTCTATGTGAACAAGCAGGGGGGAACAGGCTGTCTGTCGCTTTGCAACGAAGCTTTGCGACTATGGGCCCTTGCCAGAGAGCATCAGATTCATCTCCTGGCAGTGTACCCTCCCAGGCATACAAAACTCTTGGGCAGACAAACTCAGCCGAGTTCTGCTTCCACACAAATGGTCTCTACATGCAGACCAGGTGGCCAAGATCTTTCAAGTTTGGGGAACCCTGGACATAGACCTCTTTGCAAGTCTGTTGAATGCCAAACTTCCCTGGTTCTGTTCCAGAATTCCAGCTCAGGGCTCTCAGGCCAGGGATGCTTTCCTCCTTCACTGGGGTCAAGACTTCCTGTATGCCTTTCCACCCATTCCCCTGATTTCCAAAACCCTGTTCAAGCTTCAGAGAGACAGAGGGTGTATGATTCTCATAGCTCCACATTGGCCATGGCACATGTGGTACTGTAGGCATGGTCCATCTACAAAAGGTCTCTAATTTTCATCAAGATTGCCTGAGCACATGGGAGCCGTGCACCAGGAAAATAAAATAACTTAGATCACAGTCACTTGTCAGCAAAATTCCTTTATTCAGTATAAGCAAAAACTGCAAGCACAGATACACAAGTGTCTGTCTGAGGGACCCAGGTGCAGGCAGCGTTCTTAACCTCCAATACAGTGGTGGAGGCAAGAAGGCTACCCGCTGAAGCTCTATAGGCACTCTCTTATATACGTTTTCTGTTCCAAAGTTCCAGTGAATTCTGCTTGAATTACATTTGCAGAACTTGCCAAAACCTGCAAAGTCAGAGAACTTCTGCAAGTACTACTTCCCTTAGGACCCTCCTGTGTTTATCTTTAAACAGTTGGTCTTTCAAGGTTTGCTTAAGGTCAGCTTATCAGCTGGTCACAATCCCCTTGTACATGCCTTTCCATTTCTTGGAACTCATCTCCTGGCTCTGTCTTTTATCTTCAGGGCCCAGAGAGTATGCTTCCTGGTTGGCCTGTATTTCTCTGGGCCTGTACACCTTGCACATTCCCGTCCAAAGTGTCTAGTCCCCAGGCTCTCCCATACAAGGCCACAAAATACTCTGCTTCGCTAGCCCACGTGTGTGTGTGTCGTCTTGTGCCAATCATATGTTACTATGTATATTTTCAGGCAGGCAAGGTTGCAATCATATAAAGCAAACATATAAGTTTCCAGAGAATTCTGCATGTATTTGCAGTTTCTTGTCCCAGGACCCCTTCTTTATTATGATGTAAATATGTGCTGTGCTGTTCAAGGTCAGTTAGGTTCTGTCTGTCCACACTCTGTTCCACACCCTGCCATTTTCCTTATCTTCATTATAGCAGCAGTTCTTCAGAGCTTGTTATCATCAGCTTTGTTCTGGCTGGCATCTGCTTCATGAGGCCTACTCTCTGCACATTTCCTGCTCAGAGTGTAGAATCCTACATGTTTTTCAGCAGGGATTCTGTATATTTCCAGTCATAGCTCACATGCTTATATTCTGTGCCATTTAGAAGTTAATCAGTTCTTCGGGGTGGGATCACAGCTTCCAACATTATTAAAGTAAGCCAAATTAAGTAAGCCACAAATTAGTCCTTAACCCTGTCCTTAACCCCTACAGTACTCTCTGCTTCTACATCTCTCTCAAGCCCCCTCCCTGGAGTTAGGATCTGCTCCAGATCTCCTGTCTCAGGAGGACGGAATGTTATGGCATCCCAATCCCCAATCTCTGCACCTCAGAGCTTGGTTGCTGAAGGCCTAGATCTTCAAGATCTTAACCCCTCTCAGCAAGTAAAGGATGTCCTTCATGCTTCCAGGAAGCCTTCCACAAGACGCTCTTATGCTTTCAAGTGGAAAAGGTTTACCATATGGTGTTCGCAGAAGGGTCTTAACCCCCTTGCGATACCTCTGGAATCATTACTGGAGTATCTCCTTCATTTATCCAATGCAAGACTTAAAATTAACTCAGTAAGAGTCCATTTGAGTGCTATTGCAGCTTCTCTCAAGCCTCTAAATGGACAACTTATCTCCTCCCATCCACTTATAGCAAGATTTATGAGAGGCCTTCTTCTAACTAAGCCTCCCATTAGGCCACCACCGGTGGCATGAGACTTGAACCTGGTTCTTGGTCAGCTCATGAAAGCCACCTTTTGAACCCTTAGCTACTACCTCTTTGAAATTCCTTCCTTGGAAAGTTATCTTTCTCATTGTAATCACATCAGCACGTCGCATCAGTGAGTTGCAAGCACTAGTAGCTGATCCACCTTATACAAGGTTTCATCATGACAAGGTAGTCCTTAGGACTCATCCACACTTTTCATCTTAAGCAGTCTACCTGCCTGTGTTCTTTCCAAGACCTCATGCATCAAATGCAGAAAGGAATCTTCATACTTTGGACTGTAAAAGAGCTTTAGCCTTTTACTTGCAAAGAACACAGCAACATAGAAAGTCCTCTCAGCTCTTTGTTACTTTTGATCCTTCTCATTTGGGACTTCCAGTCTCCAAGAGAACACTGTCCAACTGGATTGCACAGTGTATTTCTTTTGCCTATCAGAGTAAGAACCTTCCTCTGGAGGGCCATGTCACAGCTCACAATGTGAGAGCCATGGCAGCTTCAATGGCTCATCTACACTCTGTCTCTGTCGAGCAGCCACTTGGGCCTCGGTTCATACCTTCACAGCCCATTACTGCTTGCACAAGGACTCCCGTCGGGATGCCTTGTTTGGTCGGACACCTGTTCCATACCTATTCAACTCCTACCCGCCATCCCTGGTTGGATGGCAGAGATCCATGGGGAGAAGTGGAGCCCTTCACAGGGACACACAACTTCTGGGGTCTCTCCCTGGCATCTAAAGCTAGGGAGTCCCCATATGTGAAGACTACATTCCTGCTTGTTCCTGGAGATAGCATAGTTACTCACCTGTAACAGGTGATCTTTGGGAACACCTTAGGAGTTATATCTCTCTCTCTATCCCTTTCCCCCTCTCTCTCTTTGTCTCAGCTTTAAACTCAACTGGAGAGAGGCAGTTGGGAAAGGCGGGAAGGCAGCACGCAGGTGCTGTGGAATGCTCCCAAAAGCTTCCTAATTGCGCAGGCTCAGTCAGTGCCGATGATACCCATATGTGAAGACTAAATTCCTGCTGTTCCTGGAGATCACCTGTTACAGGTGAGTAACTATGGTATACTTAGTGTAGTTGTATAATTTAGTGTTAGAGAGGAACTGAAGAAGGTTTGATAGAGTTGAGAGCTAAGGTAGAGCACCTTTATCTCAAAAGAATCCTCCAGGCCTCAGATATCTCTAACAGGTCCCCTTTTTTTAGGGTAACCAAACTTTGCAAATTAACCTTTGCATATGAATATCTCATGATTATTAATTTTGGGTATCATAAGAAACAAACTTGTTAACAGTACTCAAGGACTTCAGTTGAGGAGCTCTGTAAAATGATAGACTTGTACTGAATATTAGTATATACTGAAACATTTAACTTTTTAAATAAATGTTACATATAGTTCAGTAACATTTTCTTAACATAAGAGTCACAGTTGATAATTGGATCAGATTGGCACCTGTCCATGATAAAGGTAAATCTTGCTTCCATATTGTCCTACCAGACCAGTCCAGACATGTGGGTTGTGTTCCCCTACCAGCAGATTGGTGGAGACAAAGAACCAATGAAAAGCCCAGGTTTCAATTACATCATTTCTGTGCCTTTATTCGCCCTGGCCACCAGAGGTCCCTTCAGTATTTTTGTCTCCAGCAGATGGTGGGTGGATTTTTCTCCTCTGTAGAAAATCACGAGCATTTAATCAATCTCTTTTCCTCTCAATCCTCAGAACGACCACCTTGAGTACAGAAAGGTGAGTGTCTCACTTGGGCGTGACGTGGGAGGCTCCAATAGATACTGGCCTTTCGGTAGCCATAGAAGGAGGGAAAACTGGTTCAGCTCCATGCTCTTATGATAATAGCCTGTTGAGCAGCTACAAATTGGAAGGATCTGGAAGAGTGCAGCAACCTCACACATCTCAGTGCGCCCTCCATCCTCCTCTATTCCCCCCTCACCCACTCTCTCCCCCCTCACCCGCTCTCTCCTGAAGATTGCAGAAGGCGCTCAGAGGGATCTGCCTGCTAGCCACTTTAAATGCAGTGCTATAAAGCCAGCCAGCGAAACAGTTTCAGGGGAGTAGAGCTGAGTCCAGCATGGATTCTCTGCCTGGGACGCTCAGGGGGTGAGTACCAGGACTTGACCTTGTCATTGTCCTTGTTGGGAACTCCAGATTCCGTCATCTTGGGATGCAGTTTGGTGTGGACTGCTGGTAACCGTTGGCGTGGTTTGGGGATTTCCTGCCGTTTCTTTGTGTTAGTAATTTTTAACTATTTTGTGCCTGGTGGTCATGCGCTCCTTCCCTAGCACCTGTAATGTGCATAACATAAAAGTACAGTTAACGTGCACTTGCAGGCCAGTGCGGCCTTAGCACATGCTATTATGATACTTGCCCTAGCTATCTCTGTCTTCTTACAGAAAACGTTGTTTGACCTGTGGCAAGCGAGGTGCCTCATCCCCAGATTCTGGACTCTGCTTTTCCTGTATGGCAACTTCTGAGTCGTCCCTGGGGGGGGGCCTACCTTCCCCCTCAGCTGGGGGGTGCAGTTAGTCCAATCTTGCCTGCTTAAGGCGGGAGGTGACGGATGGCACTATGGATAAGAATTTCTCCAGGAACAAGCAGGAAGTCAATCTTCGTATGTGGGTGATGTTGGTGCCGATGGAGCCCCCCGCAGAAGCATCTCCCCAATTTTCAAAGAAAGCCTTTGGGAGATGCCACAATACATACATGGTCCCCTTCCTTGTCGTCCCTCTAGTCTAGTCCCGGACATCTGGGGTATAAGCACCTCCTCCCGCAGCCTTGGAGACTGAGCCCATCACCTTTTTTGGTGTCACCAGTATAAGTAGATGAGGAATCGCCTCCTAGAATCCAGTAAGCTCAGTCTCCAAGGCAGCTGAAGGAAGTGTAAGCCTCAGTGGGGCTCACTGGAGGAATTAGTTTAGAGTAGTTGTAGTTTGTTTAAAAAAAAAAAAAACACCGCAGAGTGAAGATTTGGATTGGAAGGCTTTGCAGCTTTAAATTTGCCAGCAAAGGTTTTGTCTGCTGAACGGCTGCTTTCTTCCAGGCTGACTTTGTTCCCCCTCTCTCCCCCCCCCCTCCCGGCAGGTACTGTATCCGGGGGGAGTGTGGGAGGTGTTGTTGGGGCCTCCGTCTCCCGAACCCGGTCTGCGGGTGAGGAGACGTTGAGGGCGCATCTGTCCCGGGAGCTGCAGCCGCGCCGCGAGCTGTTTTGGCTGCCGTGTCAGTAGCGCAGCCGGCGGATCACTTGCCTGCGGCCTTTTGTGAGTGGCGCTCAGACCCCGGGATCGTTCCGGCCGCAGTGTGCGGCGTTCAGTGCACAGGCGGCTGGGGGAGTCTGTGGAGCACTGCGGGTTTAGCCCGGGGGGAAAAGCGTGGCAATCTCTGGGTGCTGAGGTAAGCGGTGCAGAGGCCTTCCTCACACAGCGTTTTTTGGCGGGAAGCGCTGGTCGCGCGCGCGTGCACATTTTTGGCGGGCCTTTGACAGGGGCTACGTTCTGGGGGCAAGCCACTCTGTTCTTGAGGCAGAGGTAATTGTTTAAAGCATATAAAAATAAAAAAAAGAGATTGTAGCAAGCAGATAATTCAGCCCGGGTCTTTTGGTTTTTCTGTGGCAGCTGCAGGGTGGAGCTTGCCAGGATGCCATCTAGGCCTCAATGTATCATGTGTGGAGCCAAGAGGGGATCCCTTTCAGAGATGGGGGTCTGTAAGGGATGCGCTCTAGAGGCGGAGTCCAAGGACATCGAAGCGGACGACGTGGCGCTGAGGGAGGGCACGTCGGGCTCTCCACAGCCGCTCTCTCCTGCAGGGCCTTCGTCCGGGCCTCCTCAGGGGCCCTCCTTGGCAGCGGAGCCCTCCACTTCCCAGGGGGGCTTGCAGGGGGGGCTGGCTGCCATTTTTTCGCAGGATTTTCTTTCTTTGCTTCAGCAGGCTCTAGCGGGGAAACAGGGCACTGCGGAGTTGGTGGGGGGCCTGAAGAGGCTGGCAGTTTCCTTGGTAGATGGCCGAGTGGGCACCCCATGTAAGAGAGCTAGAGTAGCAGCGGTGGTTTCTGGAGAGGTCTCGGACGGTCCGGATTCGGATGGAGACCTAGACCTGGAGGAAGGTGAGATTGTTGAACAGGAGGACCAGGCCAGGGTGGTCAGGGTCTTCCGCCGGGAGGAACTGGCCGCCCTAATCTCGGAGACCCTGATGGCCCTTAACATGCCGGTGACGGAGAGTGTCGCCAATTCTGCTTTGGAGGATCTCTTGCTCCAGGTGACGCGGCAGTCCCAGAGGGTGTTTCCCATGCATCGGATTTTTCGGGAAATGATTCAGGAAGAATGGGACACGCTGGAGGCCGGGCTAAAAGGATCCAGGGTGATGGCATGGCTGTATCCGTTGCAGGAGCAGGATAAGGACCTTTTTAAGTCCCCTAAGGTGGATGCGGCGGTTTCCGCGGTTACCAAGATGACCACGATTCCGGTGGAGGGCAGTGCGGCCCTTAAGGATTCGCAGGACCGTAGGCTGGATACTCTGCTGAAGCAGGTGTTTGATGTCAATGCTTTGTCCTTGCAAGCGGCTATCTGTGGAGCGTGGGTTGCTAGAGGCTGCCTGCGGTGGGCTCAGCGGATTTCGCTGGGCCGGGAAGACGAGATGGTGGACGAACCGGCCCGACTGGAGTCGGGAGCTGCTTATTTAGCGGATGTGCAGTATGATCTTATTCGCGGTCTGGCAAAGAGTATGGCTTCCGTGGTTGCGGCACAGAGGTATCTCTGGTTGCGCAATTGGGCGGCGGACGGCGCCTCAAAGGCCAGACTCGGTAAGCTTCCCTTTCGGGGCAAGCTTCTTTTTGGAGAGGATTTGGAAAAGTTGGTGAAAGACCTCGGAGAGTCTAAAGGAGGAAGGCTGCCGGAGGATAGGCAGAAGCAGAATCGCCCGCTCGCGCCTTCCCGGAGTCAGCAGAGAGAATTTCTGAGATTTCGAGCGCCCAGATTTGGACAATTTCAAAGGGGGCGTTTCCAGTATAGGTCCCAGGGATTTCGAGGATTCAGAGGGGCGGAGAGAGGTTTTGGAGCCGCCTCGGCCCTCAAAAAGCCGCAATGAAGCGAGGGGGGCCCAGGCAGGGTTAGTGCTGGTAGGAGGTCGGCTGCGAGAGTTTTACCCTGCCTGGGCCAAATCACTTTGGATCGTTGGGTTTTGGAGGTCATATGGGAGGGGTATGCCCTAGAGCTTCAACGACCCATTGCAGAATCCTTTGTCCAGTCCCCCTGCAGAACACAGTCCAGGCGTCGGGCGGTGCAGGAGACCTTGCAAAGGTTACAGGCTCTAAATGCGGTAGTGCCAGTCCCGGTCAGCCAGTACGGCTGCGGTTGGTACTCGATATATTTTGTGGTGCCCAAGAAAGAAGGTTCCTGGCGGCCGATTCTAGACCTCAAGGGCGTCAACTGGTGTCTCTGGGTGTCTCATTTTCGCATGGAAACCCTGCGATCCGTCATAGTGGCGGTACGACGGGAGGAGTTTCTCACCTCTCTGGACCTCTCTGAGGCGTATCTGCACATTCCCATTCGGTTGGAACATCAGCAGTTCCTGCGGTTCGCTGTCCCAATGGGGCATTTTCAGTTCCAAGCGTTGCCGTTCGGCTTGGCAATGGCGCCACGGGCCTTTACCAAGGTGATGGTGGTAGTGGCGGCGGCGTTGCGCAGAGAAGGGGTGTTAGTTCACCCGTACCTGGACGATTGGTTGATTCGGGCGAAAACTCAGTGCGAGAGCGAGGAGGCTACTCTTCGGGTAGTGCGGTTTCTTCAGTGCTTGGGGTGGGTTGTAAACGTCTCAAAGAGCAAGTTGACACCGACCCAGGAGCTGGAGTATCTAGGAGCTCGATTCGACACGAAGGCGGGCAGGGTGTTCCTGCCGCTCGCCCGGGCCCAAGGGCTGCGGCGGCTAGTTCAGGAGTTTCTGAGAAGGAAGGCCCCGTCCGCGTGGCATTACCTACAACGTTTGGGAACAATGGTGGCCTCGCTCGATCTGGTCCCTTGGGCCAGGGCGCACATGTGGCCGTTGCAGCGGGCGCTGCTCCGGCGGTGGTCCAATCAATCGGATCCGTTGTCTCGGGGGTTGGTGTGTCCGGGACCGGTGAAGCTCTCTCTCCAGTGGTGGCTCGAGCCCAGCAATCTGGAGAAAGGTATGCCGTTAGAGGCGCCGGATTGGAAGCCGTTGACGACGGATTCCAGCCTTTATGGCTGGGGGGCGCACTTCGAGAGGCAGTTCGCGCAAGGTCAGTGGTCAGATCCGGAAAGGCAGTGGTCGATCAACCGGTTGGAGCTCAGAGCGGTCAGCCTGGCGTTAAGGGCTTTCCAGTCCCAAGTGCAGGGCCGGGCAATTCGAGTCCTGTCGGACAACGCCACGGCAGTGGCTTATGTCAATCGTCAAGGCGGCACCAGCAGTGTGGCGCTGGAGGCGGAGGCGGACGAGCTTCTCGCGTGGGCCGAGGTGCATCTAGAAGCGTTGTCGGCGGGACATGTCGCCGGGGTGGACAATGTGACCGCGGATTATTTGAGCCGGAACGCGGTGGACCCAGGCGAGTGGAGTCTCAATCAGGAGGTCTTCGAGATGTTAGTGAAGCACTGGGGGGTTCCGGTGATGGATCTAATGGCAACCTTCGCTTCGGCAAAAGTAGAGAGGTTCTTCAGCAGAAGGCGCGAAAGAATGTCCGAGGGCTTAGAAGCATTGTTACAGCCGTGGCCGGAGGAGCAGCTCCTCTACGCCTTTCCTCCATGGGCCTTGATAGGTCATCTACTTAAGAGAATAGAGATGCACAAGGGAATGGTGATTCTTGTGGCACCGGACTGGCCGAGACGACCGTGGTATGCCGACCTGGTGCGGCTCCTGGTGGAGGCTCCGTGGAAGCTGCCCATCAGGGAGGATTTGTTGGAACAGGGTCCCTTACTGATGCCTCAGGTGGGTCGGTTCTCGCTTACGGCTTGGCTATTGAAAGGGCACGGTTGACGGCCAGGGGGTATTCGGCAGCGGTGGTTGCCACTTTGTTAAGGTCTCGGTGTCGGTCTACTTCGTTGGCTTATGTCCGCATCTGCCGAATTTTTGATGCCTGGTGCGAAGTGCGGAGGGTCGTGGCGTTGCGTGCCTCTATTCCGCAGATTCTCGACTTTTTGCAGGACGGTTTTGATAAGGGTCTCGCAGCAGCGTCCTTGAAAGTCCAATTGTCAGCTCTTTCTTGTTATCGCGGTAAGGTGCAGGGTTTAGTACTCGGAGCTAACCTGGATGTAAAGCGGTTCTTGAGGGCGACCTCGCTGCTGAGGCCTCCGTTCCGTGTTCAGGTTCCATCTTGGGATCTCAACTTGGTGCTAGAGGAGTTGGTAAGGGCGCCGTTCGAGCCTTTGGCCCAGGCAACATTGAAGGATCTCACGCTGAAGGTGGTGTTCTTAGTAGCAGTTGCTTTGGCGCGACGAATTTCGGAATTGCAAGCGTTATCGTGCAGGGAGCCGTTTCTGACCTTCTATGACAACAAGGTGGTGTTGCGCACGGTGCCCTCCTTTTTGCCTAAGGTGGTATTGGTCTTTCATATGAATCAGACGGTTTCATTGCCGGCTTTTGTGAAGAAGGCTGCGGACAGTGCCGGAAAAAAGTTGCATAGGTTGGATGTCAGTCGAGTTTTAAGAGTGTATTTGCAGAGAACGGCGTTTTTTCGCAAGATGGATAGATTGTCTTATTTGGAGATCCGCGGCAAGGTGAGTCGGCGTCCAAGGCTTCTGTTGCGAGATGGATTAAGGAGGCTATCTCCTCGGCATATCTGTTGAAAGGTAAGGTTGTCCCGGCTGGGTTACGAGCTCATTCGACTAGGGTGCAAGCGGCTTCTTGGGCCGAATACAGTCTAGTGCCTGCGGCAGAGATTTGTAAGGCAGCGACTTGGTCGTCGCTGCATTCCTTTGTCAAGCATTACAGGATCGATGTGCAGGCGGAAGGGGATACTCGGTTTGGCTCAGCGGTTCTTCAGGCTGGTCTAGCGGGTCCCTCCCGTTGAACGATTACTGCTCTGTTACATCCCCAGATGTCCGGGACTAGACTAGAGGGACGACAAGGAAGGTGAAATTAGACTTACCTGCTAATTGTTGTTCCTTGCGGAACTCTAGTCTAGTCCCGTGACCCTCCCTATTGTGGGCATGCAGCTGTAGCCTGAAGAATTTGAAGGTTTGTATCACTTGGCTGCAGCGGCGCTTGACGGGTCTGCAATCCGGGGGTGGGGCGGAGCCTGTTTTTTCAGGGACAGTGATAACAATACCTGTTTGGAGCTTTTTAATGAGGGGGCCAGACGAGGCTGAGCGGGACTTTGCTTAGGCCTTGTCTGGTACTTTGCCAGTTTTTTTCGGCTGTTCAGCCTTTGTTTTTTGGTGGTTATCTTCGTTAGCCTCTAGTAATGTAGGTTGAATTTTAAAAAGAAAAAAATAATAATAAATAAATGTTATATATGATTACTTATTCCTCTGGTGAGTCTGCTTTGTCAATAGGTTACTGGATCTAGGAGGCGGTTCCTCATCTACTTATACTGGTGACACCAAAAAAGGTGATGGGCTCAGTCTCCAAGGCTGCGGGAGGAGGTGCTTATACCCCAGATGTCCGGGACTAGACTAGAGTTCCGCAAGGAACAACAATTAGCAGGTAAGTCTAATTTCACCTTACTGCCCAAGGGTGCCATTTTACTCGGTCTCCCTTTTTCTGTAGAGCCCTACAGACATTAGTCTCTCTTCCCTGGAAAAAAGTTGATTTCCTCGTGCACTTCTGTGTATCGTCTGGTTAGCACCAGTCCCTTTCCCACCTCCGAGCCCCGTCGCCTGTGCTTCAGTACTCAGAACCTGTTTAATTAGGTTTTTTCTATCCAGTGTGGTTTTGCGCCTTTTCTAACATCTCGCCATGTCGAAGGTCTTCGACCTCACTGGGGTCCTTTTTGCCCCAATGGCCACTGGGTTTAAGAAATGTGACCAGTGCTCGAAGAACATGTCCCTTACCGACACACACGTTTGTTGTCTCAGGTGTCTAGCTGCAGACCATGACCCAGAGGCATGCTTCCTGTGCAAAAAGATGTCGGCTAAGGCCATCCATAACACAGGCAGAAGCAGGATGATATCTTCCACAGGTCAGATTCGGCCCCAGTATCCCCAGTAGCCGTGTGCTCTAAGGCCCCATACAGATTCTCGGAGTCGCATAAAGCCCCTGAGTGCCCAAACGGGTACGTAGGCACTCCGACAAGGGTTCCCCAGAGTGAGAGGGTAAGAAAAAGAAGAAATTCTCAAGGGCCTCTTCCTGGGGGAAGCAGACACACATGGCAAATCCTGTGCATGGTCCCACAGTCCTCGGAGGGTATCTGAAGAGTCAGAGCGGCCGGCCAAGGTACCCAGGACAAGATGCCGAGGCCTCCAGCGATGAATCTTGGACCTCCGAGGCCCGTCCCATAGAGGACTCCCTCTCCCTGCTGACTCCTGACCAGGCCACCCTAGCGTCTGTTTCAAAGGCTGTAACCCCTGAGTGGGAAGCCAGGATGATGGTGTTGGAACGCAGCGTTTCTGCATTCCTTGCCTCTCAGCAAGCGTTGATGCCCGGCCCTGCTGGCGCATGTGCTGAGACCTCGAGGACCTCGATGCAGAGGACTCCTCAGGCTGCCAAAGAGATCCTCGACAGCCTCGAGCCAATCCTTGGCGAGGGTCTCGATCCCCTCCCTGTCCTTGGGAGCAAGATCCTCCCCGGCAAGTGCTTCTGGCTCCAGCCAAGCACCAGCCGCAGTTCATCGAAGACCAGATCCAACACCACCCTTAGAGCCATCGGGCCTCGAGTCCTCAACGGACTACTCAGACTGGGAGGCCAAAAATAAGGCTTCCCCGGAGACACAAGCTCACTGTGACCTCCCCTTGGATCTGACTCGCCAGCATCAAGGTGCTGGTCCCCGCCCGAGGACACCTCTTTCCTAGAGTTCATCCGGGACATGGCAAAGGCATTGTCCCTCACCATAGTTGGAGGAGGACCCTCGCAGGAAGGAACTCTAAATCATCCAGTACAAGGCCCCACCCAAGGAGGCCCTTATAGTCCCCGTCCCCTCCATCCTCGGGCGCTGCCTCTGACAAATGTGGGAAACACCAGCATCAGTACTGATTGCTAGCCAACACCTGGACACTGGGTACAGCGAGGGCCAGGCTTCAAGAAGGTACAACTTCCTCACACCTCCATGGTGGTCGAGTCGACCATGTATCGACAGAAAAGTCCAAAGGCTCAATCTTCGGTGCCCCCGGGAAGGAAGTCCGTGCCCTCAGGTGAAAATGTTATCAGGGCTCGATGCTGGCTTGCCGCATACAAGGTTATCAGTTGTATATCAGCATGCACCTCTGAGACCTCACCAAGGAACTCGGGGGGGGGGGGGGGGTTATTGGCAGGCCTCAGCAGGGATCACCTCCAGCGCTTCCAGACCCTCATGAGGTCTGTCGGAGTGCTCAAAATATTTGTCTCGAACGGCCTACAACTGCTTTGAGTCTAACACAAAGGTGGCCCCCGCCGGCATCGGCGCTTGGCTCCTGGCATCGGACCTCATACAATGGGTCCAGGAAAAGCTCCTCGACATCCCTTGCCTCGGTGAAAACCTCTTCAGCAAGCCGATGGAGGAAAAGATGGCAGAGATCAAAATAGAGATCACCAGGACTCAGCTCTCCAGGAAGACCTCCACTCTTCCCAAGAAGAAACCATTGGGGGAAAAGGCCTCCCTTACACCGGAAAGACCAGCCTTACCGAGGCTATCCCCCCATACCGGGCCCCCCAGAAGGGTCATTTTATTTATTAGCTAGGCGTATATACCACTTTTCTACTAGTCATTATATTCAGGTACTATATATATATTTTTTCCTTGTCCCGAAGGGCTCATAATCTGTTTTGGTACCTGAAGCAACGGAGGGTTAAGTGACTTGCCCAAGGCCAGAAGGAGCACCTGTGGGACTAGAATCTCCAGTCTTTCCGGCCTAAGGTTGCTGTCCTCTAGCAGGATTCGAACCCTTGGCCTGAGGTAACTTGCCCCAACCGCTAGGCCACTCTTCCTTCATCAGGGCAAGGGAGCAGGCCAGGGCCCACGCAAGCCTAAGGGCCCCAGACACTAGTTCCATGCCAGACTAGGTAAGGATTTTGACTCCCATGGGGGAACAGCTACCAACGTGGGTCTCCTGATTCATTCTGCCCACTGGTGAGCTGCCATCACCACCGATACCTAGGCATTACAAGTGGTCAGGGAAGGTTACCTTCTTCACCTGGATCAGATGCCTCCCTCTTTCTTCCCAGGAGAGCTCCCTCAGACTTCTCTGCACCAGACCTTGCAGGTCTTCTCAGGGACAGGGCCGTGGAGCCTGTACCACACCACCTAAAAGGAAAGGGGTTCTACTCCAGGTACTTTCTAGTCCCAAAAAGAACAGGAAGTCTAAGGCCCATCCTGGACTTGAGAAACCTGAACAAATTCCTAGTGCAATTAAAGTTCAAAATGCTCTCCCTTGGAATATTGCTGACCTACCTCCAGTAGGGAGAGTGGCTATGCTCCTTGGATCTAAAAGATGCTTATACCCCACATCCTTATCCATCCCAACCACGGACAGTGCCTAAGGTTCATGGTCGGGGCAACCACCACCAGTACATGGTACTACCCTTTGGTCGAGCCTCAGCACCAAGAGCCTTCACCAAATGCCTGGCAGTGGTAGCCGCCTACCTCCATTTCCAAGGAGCCTTCATCTTCCCATACCTGGACGACTGGCTAGTAGAAGGGGGCATGGCCTCAGAAGTGCAACAGGCCATAGTTCGCACCATCAAGGTCTTACAACACCTAGGGTTCATGATAAACCACCCCAAATCCCACCTCACTCCAACACAGGACCTGGAGTTCATAGGGGCTCGTCTGGACACCCTGCGAGCCAGGGCCTTCCTCCCTCTGGACAGGACAGATCACCTCAGGGCCCTGGCGATCGACATGCAGCGCCAACATGCTGTGTCAGCACGGTCCATGTTCTGCCTGCTAGGCCACATAGCTTCCACAGTCCATGTGGTCCCCACCTCCACATGCGGTTAGCTCAGTGGTGCCTCCATTCACAGTGGACTCAAGCCACAGGCAGGCTCCGGGACAAGGTCTCGGTGTCCCATCAGCTAGCAAAGTCACTTGATTGGTGGCAGGATGTACAGCATCTGTAGAAGGGCATGCCCTTTCAACAGCCAAACCCCAGAGAGTCCTCACTACGGATGCCTCCCTACTGGGCTGGGGTGCCCACTGCAAGGGACTGCACGCAGGGCAACTAGTCTCTCGAAGAGCCAGCAGCAGATCAACCTACTGAAGCTCAGAACCATTTTTCTGGTGATCAGGGCCTTGCAGCACCAGTCGGTGCTGGTCCAGATTGACAACCAGGTTGCTTTGTTCTTTCTGAACAAACAAGGGGACACAGGGTCTTGGCGCCTCTGCCAGGAGGCAGTAGCCCTCTGCTTGGTCCACAATCAGTCAGGGAATGTTCCTCAGGGTGGTATACCTTCCAGGCCAGGATAATGCCCTAGCGGACAGACTGAGCAGGGTCCTCCAGCCTCAGGAGTGGTGTCTAGACCCCAGGCTGGCGCAGCGGCTATTCAGACTATGGGGCACCCCGAGTCTGGACCTCTTTGCCAGCCCAGCCAATTTTCAGCTGCCCCACTTCTGCTGTCCCCAACTGCACCCATCCCAGATAGCAGCAGATGCCTTGCTCATCCCGTGGTCGGGGGCCTTCTGTATGCCTTCCCTCCCATGCCACTAATAGCCCGGATCCTTTTCAAAGTCCTGCGGGACAAGGCTTCCATGATCCTGGTGGCCCTGCGGTGGTCCAGACAGTCCTGATTTCCCCTGTTGCTCTGCCTCTCGATGGATCTACCAGTCCCTCTGTGACATGCTTCAGAACTATTGACCTAGGAAGAGGGCTCACTTCTCCACCACAACCTGGGGCCCCTGTTGCTAACAGCATGGCTGCTGAACGGGTCACCCTAGCACCCTTCAACCTCCCCAGGGAGGTGGAAGAAGCCCTCCTGGCTTCTCGCAAGAACTCCACGAGATGAGTCTTTGCTTTAAAGTGGCGCAAATTCTCCATATGGTGTGCAAAGCAATGGATTGACCTGTTTCTCCTGCCAGATGCACACGGTGCTGCAGTATTTGCTCTACCTCTCGCAAACCGGACTCAAGTCCAACTCCAGGGTACACCTGCGTGCGCTCTCTGCACCAACACTCTGTAGAGGGCAAACCTCTTTCCATGCAGCCCCTCATTACCCGATTCATGCAGGACTTGCTGCTTTCTAAGTCTCTCATCCAGTTGCTTCCAGTGGAATGGGACCTCAATGTGGTTCTAATGCAGCTTACAAAGCCACCTTTCAAACATAGAAACATGATGACAGAAAAAGACCACATGGCCTATCTAGTCTGTCCTTCCATATCAACAACTACAACAGTCCACTTTTTACCTTTAGAGATACTCTGTGTTAGTCCCATGATTTTTTGAATTCAGTTACTGTCCTCATCTCTACCACCTCCACTGGGAGACTATTCCATGGATCCACTACTCTTTCCGTAAAGAAATATTTCCGCATATCACTCCTGAATCTATCTCCCTTCACCCTCATCCCATATCCCCTCGTAGCAGAACTTGCTTTCAATTGAAAGAGGCTCTCTCCCTGAACATTTATGTCACGGAGGTATTTAAACATCTCAATCATATCACCTCTATCCCGCCTTTCCTCTAAGGTGTACATATTAAGATCCTTAAGTCTGTCCTCATATGCTTTATAATGAAGCCCACTAATCATTTTAGTAGCCACCCTCTGCACCGACTCCATCCTGTTCACATCCTTTTGAAGGTGCGGTCTCCAGAATTGCACACTATACTCCAAATGAGGTCGCACCAAAGACTTATACAGAGGCATTATCACCTCCTTTTTTCTGTTAGCCATTCCTCTCCGTATGCATCCAAGCATCCTTCTACCTGTTTAGCTACTTTAAGATCATCAGACACAACCACGCCTAGGTCCCGCTCTTCTTTAGTGGACAAAAGTACTTCACCTCCTATACTGTATTGCTCCCTTGGATTGCTGCAGCCCAAATGCATTACCTTACATTTTTTAACATTAAATCCTTTGGCTACCTGCTATCTGTATCATCTATCTTGGAAGGTTGTCTTCCTGGTGGTGCTCACCTCTGCCTGCAGAGTCAGCGAGCTTCAGGCCTTGGTGGCCAAGCCACAGTACACTAGGTAGGTTCTACAAGAACAGGGTCATGCTTCATACTTGCCCAAAATTCCTTCCGAAGGTGGTATCCGCCTTCTACCTCAACCAGGAGGTGGTGCGCCCTACCTTCTTTCCATGGCCCCACACCGACAAGGCGGCGGCGGCGGCGACTGTTTTTCATATTCTGGACTGCAAAAGGGCCCTGTTCTTCTACATGCAGCATACTCAAGGCCACTGCAAAGCCTCACAGCTTTTTGTGTCATACGACCCCAGACGACTGGGGGGGGGGGGGGGGGGAGTTGACCAAATGGATCCTGTTCACCTGGGTGGCGGACTGCATCGCCTTTGCCCAAGATCAGATTGGGCCCTTGTTGGAGTGCCAGGTCACGGCGCATAACATCAGGGCTATGGCAACCTTGGTTGCAAGCCTATGCTCTGTCCCTATGGCAGATATCTGCCGGGCCGCCATCTGGTCCTCGGTCCACACCTTTGCAGCTCACTACTGCCTGGACAGGGAGTCCTGATGAGACAGTGCCTTCAGCCAGGCCGTACTCCATAATCTGTCCTACCCTCCGACCCTTCTTGTTCAGGCTACTGGAGCCATGGTTCTCTCTGGACACGGGTCATCGGAATCTTTCCTCAGATTCGCTTGTGGCTGCTCACAGCTAGGCTGTGTGTTTTTTCTACAGGTTCTCGGTAGCCTGTAGCTGGGGAGTCCCTTATGTGAGGGCTGACTTCCTGCTTGTTCCTGGAAAAAGCGTAGTTACCTGTAACAGGTGTTCTCCAGGAACAAGCAGGAAGTCGGTCCTCACATATGGATGTTGACGGAACCCATGCAGAGCATTTCCCCAGCTTTCAAAGAAAGCCTTTGGGAATGCTACCATGCATGTGTGGTCCCCTTCCCACCCAAGGGTGCTATCTTGCTCAGTCTCCTTTTTTCCACAGAGCCCAACGTACGTCTGTCCTGTTTCCCCGGAAAAAGTACTTTCTAATTATCCTTAGTTAGCTGTTCCTGGTTGCGTACCGGTTCCTCTTCCCACCTCGAGCCGGCACTGGGACCAGCACTGCCCTCGGCTCATTTCCCTCTTTTATTTTTTTTTGATCAAGGTTCGCCTTGACTGGCATTCTTGCCCTTTTTCGCCTGGAGGTTGTTGACCCTGGCCGGAGTGTCTCCCGGTGGGTTTAAAAAAATGTGACCGCTGCAGTCAAACCATGTCTGTCACAGGCACCCATGATTGCTGCTTCTTGGGACTGGACCACGATAGCATCTCCTACGACCTGTGCCAGGCGATGATGCCCAAAACCAATGAAAAAGACATCTGAGCTGCAGGAGAAAATGTTCCCGAGGTCCAACTCTGCACTGGCCTCCCCAACGTTGAGCTTCAAGCCTAGCACTTCCCATGAGGGCCGAATGTTCTCAGAGTCCTGTGGTGGCAGCTCCTCCGAGAAGGCCTCAGACCCCAAACAAAAAAAGAAAAAAATCCTCAAAGTCCATCAAGGTTCCGTCGAGGAAACCTGGTAAAATCACTTGAAGGGATTAGGGCAACTCCGAGAAGCATCCCACCAAGGTCCTCAAAAAGGATTCCTCAGCTGGCAAAGAACATGCAATGTGCCTTGAGGTCATAGTCCCATCGAGGAAGCATGCACAAGAGTGCCAACGCCAGGCCCGTGGTCCTCGGTGCCTGCGACGAAAGCTGCAGAGCCGTCTGGCTTGAAATCCAGAAAGGCAGCCCTGGAGCAGAACATCACTGCTATCATGGCCATGTAAGAGGCAATGTTGGCAGGTTCGTCAGCATTATCTGCCCCAATGACCGTGCCCCCGACTGTGGGGGAGTCCCAGGTTGTCAAACCGAGTTCCGAGCATCTCTGGCCTCTGGTAAGTCCTCGGCCCCGGTCGAGGTCCCGGTCCCTTTCCTTGGATATCCAGTCCTCCTTGGCCAATTTCCGTGACTCAGACCCCAGGTCCTTAGGAGGGCATGGGCCTCGAGGCAAGGAGTCACGGGGCTTCGGACTCGTTTCCCCTTGATTCTGAGTGGGAGAGCTATGGCGAGGCGTCCCTGGAAACCAGGTGGCACCGAGACCTCCCCTCAGACCCATCTCCCTCAGTGCCATTCTCCTCCAGAGGATGTTGCCTTCAAAGATTTTGTCAGGGACATGGTCTGGTCCTTCTCAGTACAAACTGAGGCAGAGGAAATCCCGTACACTGAAGAATTGGAGATTCTCCAGTTTGAGTCTCCGCCTAAGGAAACTCTCATGGTGCCAGTGCAGCTGATCCTCAAGCAGCTGCTACTGTGAATGTGGGAGGACCCTAGCATCGGTGCTGGTTGTCAGTCAATGTCTCAATGCCATCTACCGTGTCAGGAAGGGGCCGGGGTTCCACAAGCCCCAACTCCCATATAATTCCGTGGTTGTCGAGTCAACCATGCAGAAACTCAAAAGCCAGAAGAATTACTCTTCTGCCCCCCCACCTCCCCCAGTTAGGGATGCCAAAACCCTTGACACACTTGGGCTCAAGTGCTATCGGGGCTTGATGCTGGGGTATCAAATCCAGGCCTAGGAGCTGTACATAGGCATGTACTTAAAAGCCTTGACCCAAGAGTTGTCTGGGTTTTCGGCAGGGCTTGCCAGGGAACCTCTCCAATGGTTCTGACCTCTGGGATCAAGGACTGTTTGAAGTGTTGTATTCAAGTCAGCAGATCGTGTAGCAGCAGCAGCAGGCAACAGGGTTCAATGCCAGGCCTGGCTATCGTCGTCAGATCTCAAGTATTGGGTCCAGGACAAGCTGCTTGACATCTCCTGCACAGATGAGACCCTGTTCGGCAAACCCAGGGCCTACAAGGTGACTGAGATAGAGGCTGAGGTGGTGACCCGCCAGAGGCTCTCGAAGGCCCCTCTTCCTTTCCCCACACAAAGTCCTCGGGGAAGAGGCCTCTGTTCTAAGGGAAAAAGGGGCACTTTCTGCAGTCACTGCTTCCAGTCCTTCTAGGCACAATAGCAGCCTAGAAAGCAAGGCTGGGGAGCTCAGAAGCCCAAGGCTCAAAATCCCGAGGCTCCAGCTCCAGCCCAACAAGGGGGGAGCTTTTGATTCCTAGGGCAGGGCCTTCCCTCCTCCGGAAGGCCTTCACCAGCCCACAGAGGGCCGCTTGGAACACTTTGCCCACAGGTGGGCCATGGTCACCTCAGACCAATGCGTACTCAGGTGGTGAGAGAGGGTTACCTTTTCCACCTGCAGAAAATACCACTGGGGTTCTTCCTAGGAGAGCTGGTGCGACCTCTCCTTCACCAGAGTTCACAGGTCTGCTCAAGGGCAGTGCAGTGGAGCCTGTACCCAAGAACCTATGGGGATAAGGCTTCTACTCAAGATACTAACTTATCCCCAAAAGAACTGGGGGTCTCAGGCCCATTCTAGACCTGCAAAACTAAAACAAGCTTCTGGTGAGGGAGAAGTTCAAGATGCTCTTCCTTGGAACACTGTTGCCTTACCTTCACCAGGGAGATTGGCTGTGCTCCTTGGACTTAAAGGATGTGTACACTTGCATCCTAATCAATCCCTCCCACAAGCAGTACCTAAGGGTTGTGGTAGGATTAGGGCACTACAGTACAGGTTGCTGCCCTTCGGCCTAGCATCTTCGCCAAAAGTCTTTACCACGTGTCTTACCTGGATGACTGGCTGATCAGGAGGGGAGGGGAGGGGGGGGGGAGGCACGGCCTCAGAGGTCAGTCAGGCTACAGAGTGTGCAACCCTCCTGCAGCACCTGGGGTTCGTCATCAACTACCCAAAATCCTATCTCGCTCCAACCCAAAGTCTAGAGTTCATTGGTGCTCAGTTGGACACCTTGTAGGTCAAGACTGTCTTCCCAAAGCAGAGGGCAGATAGCCTTATGCAACTGGCAGAAGTGCAGAGCTGCCGGTTGGTACCAGCTTGCTACCGATTCCGCCTGTTGGGGGTCCACATCACACCCTTAGCCTGCTTCCACATGCGGGCAGCCCAGTGGTGCTTCTACTCTCTGTGGGCAGGCTACAAGAGAGGGTCAGAGTCACCCGCCAGCTGGTGGAATCCCTCAATTGGTAGCAGTCCTTATGCCACCTCCAGGTGGGAATGCTATTCCAGGCACCTGTACCACAGAGGATCATGACTACAGTCGACTCCCTTCTGTGGTGGGAGGCACACTGCGGAGACCACCACACATAATGCAGCTGTTCTCAGGAGGAGTCACTTTTGCAGATCAACCTCCTGGAATTCAGGGCCATCTTCCTAGCCCTACAAGCATTCTGCCACCGTTTGTTCAACCGACTCGTACTGATCCAGACGGACAACTGTGTTGCCATGTTTTATGTAAACAATCAGGGAGGTATGGGCTCATACTCCCTCTGCCAGGAGGCAGTGGCTTTCCTCTCCTTCGCAGGGCACAATGACTTGCTCCTGCAAGCAGTGTACCTCTTGGGTCAGGACAACTGCTTAGTGGACAGGCTGAGCAGAGGCCTCCACCCACATGAGTGGCGCTTGAACCCCAGAGTGACGCAAAGATGTTTCCACCTCTGGGGCAGGCCCATGCTGAACCTACTCGCCTCCCCGGACAACACGCAGCTACCCCACTTCTGCTCGTGCCAGCTGCACCCGGGGAGAACAACAGCAGATGCCTTCCTGATCTCATGGTCCAAGGGCCTACTCTGTGCCTTCCCACCGACCCCCCCCCCCCTTCCCGGTGGTCAGGACCCTCTTCAAGGTCAAGTGAGCAGGCATCAGTGATACTAATTGCCCCCAGGCAGCCCTGGTTCCCTCTGCTGCTTGCCTTGTTGGTGGCACTCCCAGTTCTACTAGGTCAGGACCCAGACCTCTTGTCCCAGGAGGAGGGCTTCCTCGTGCACCCCTATTTGGGGTCACTGGCGCTGACAGCGTGGCTGCTGAAAGGGTAGTGTTAGCCTCTTTCAATCTTTTGGGAGAAGTTGAGGAGATCCTTCTGGTCTCCCGAAAACCTTCCACCAAACAGGCATACGCCTTTAAATGGAGAAGGTTCTCCGTCTGGTGTGTAGCAAAGGAAGAGAATCCTTTCTCCTGCCACGTGCAAACAGTATTGCAGTACTTATGGCACCTATCGCACACCGGTCTAAAGTCTAATTTGGTGAGGGTGCAACTGTGTGTCATAGCCACTCACCACCACCCTTTCGAGGGGAAACCCCTCTCGAGCCAGCTCCTAGTTTCTAGGTTCCTGTGGGGCCTCCTGTTATCCAGGCCCCATCTCTGCCCTCTTGTGGCGGAATAGGACCTTAATGTGGTGCTGTCCCAACTCACCAGGCCGCCGTTCGAACCCCTAGCCACTTGCCACTTATGGTACTTGTCTTGGAGAGTAGCTTTTCTGGGGCCCTCATGTCTGCTCGAACTCCAGGCCCTGGTGGCGGATCTGCCATATACAAGGTTCTATAAGAACAAGGTGGTGCTCCCCAAGGTGGTATCTCCCACCTCAACCAAGAGGTTGTCCTTCCCACCTTCTTTCCACGGCCTCAAGCTGGCAGAGAGGAGCTAATACTTCATACACTGGATTGTAAGTGGGCCATGTCCTTCTACTTAGGCCCATCGCAAAGCTCCTCAGGGTTTTGTGTCTTATGACCCCAGTAGAGTTGGGCTCCCTGTAACTAAGCAAACTCTGTCCACTTGGGTGGTGGACTGTATTATCCTCGCCTATGAGCAAGCTGGCCTCTCTCTGGATCACCGGATCACAGTGCATTCTGTGAGGTCGGTAGCCAATCTCTGCTCATTGCTGGTGACAGAAATCTGCAAGGCTGCCACATGGTCTTCAATTCATATGTTCGCAGCTCACTACTGCCTGGAGAGTGAGTCCCGCAGGGACAGTGCCTTTGGTCAGGCAGTACTCCATAATATTCTTGGGGTGTAGGCAACTCCTGCCCTCTGATCCTTCTGTGTTCAGACTACCAGAGTGATAGTGTCGCTGGTCGCTGGGGTCTTGCAGAGTCTCTGTAGGGACTCACTTCTGCCACTCAGGCTACCCAATTAATCGCAGTAGGTGCTGTCTTGGTTTGATCCCTGGCAGCCTGGAGCTAGGGAGTCCCATATGTGAGGACTGACTTCCTGCTTGTTCCTGGAGAAAGCGTAGCTATTCACCTGTAATAGGTGTTCTCCAGGGACAGCAGGAATCAGTCCTCACAACCCTCCCTCCTCCCCTGGGAGTTGCCTTCCTACTTTATTTTGTTTACTGCCATCCTAGCTATGTCATCTGACTGAGCAAGATGGCACCCTTGGGCGTGGAAGGGACCACACGTGTGGTAGCATTCCCAAAGACTTTCTTTGAAAGCTGGGGAAATTCTCCATGCTGGCTCAGTCGGCACTGACGTCACCCATATGTGAGAACTGATTTATGTTATCCCTGGGGAACACCTGTTACAGGTGAGTAACTGTGCTTTCTCCAGGGACAGCAAGAATCGGTCCTCACAACCCTCCCTCCTCCCCTTGGAGTTGCTGTAGAATTTTTTGCTATCTTCTTTTGTTGGCTCTAGCTATGTCATCTAGATGGCACTCTTGGGTGGGAAGGGGACCATGGATGCATGGTTTCTTCTCCCAAAGGCTTTCTGTCAGTGCCGATGTCAGCCATATGCAAGGACTGATTTCTTGCTGTCCCTGGAGAATACCTGTTACAGGTGAGTAATTATGCTTTTCAGATGGCTGGAGGTTACAGGGTACGTGCTGTGAGCAGCTCATCGTCCTCTAGAGGGTCTGTGGCAACTGTACTATCTGATTGATGGGGAAGACTTTTCAAGAGGGGAGCTTCCGGACTCCGGATTGTCCTCCCTGGAATTCTTTTCCTTTTTGCAACAAGCCTGGTCCTTCTGGAGTGGAAATTCAGACCTTGCGGCCTCTGATGGCCCCGTGCAGTCTCGTATGGGGCAGGCTGAAAGTGGAAGCCCTGTTTGATTACCTTTTGCTAAGCATCCCCAGTGAGGGGGTGCCCCCTGAAGATGGGGAACAGCTGAAAGCTTTCAGAGATGTTGACTATGACTCTGATTCAGATGGCTTGGTACTGGGCTCTGATGTGGATGAGGGTGCTCTTGCCTTCAGAAGATTATGCAGAGGCCAGCGTGACCCACCTATTCTGGAAGGAGGAGTTGGCGGCGTTGATTGTCAAGGTCTCATCCGCCTTGAACTTGATGGATGCTTCCGGCACGGAGCAGGAGACAAAGGTACACCCTCTCCTTCAAGGGGTCTGAAAATCTACTAGTGTCTTCCCGTTCCTTGATGTGATCAAGGATATGATCCAGTCGGAATGGGACTCTCCTGACTTAAGGATTAAAAGTGTATAAGAAGATCTACACTCGCCTGGAAGAGGAGCGCGTCAAGTGATTTGGCATTCTCAATGTGGAGGTGCGGGTCATGGTGGTTACTAGATTGACCATCATCCCTGTGGAAGGCGGGTTGGCCTTAAAGGATTTTCTGGATCATAAGATAGCTTCCTTGCTGAGGAGCCAGTTTGCCATGATGGTGGGTATTCTGCAGCTAGCAGTATGTACCAGCCTGTCATCTCGAGCCCTGCTCCAGTGGATTCAGTCTCTTCTGCTGGATGATACTTACCCCTCTTTTGGAGTCTGTTGCAGCCTTTCTTTCTGATGCCATGTATGACTTGGTATGTTTGGTGGCCAGGGATGGTGCCCTGATGACTGTGTTACAGCACTGCGCAGTGGACACATCTGGCCCGACTGGCTTTTAAGGGCAAGCTTCTGTTTGGAGCTGATTTTGGAGAATCTGGTGAAGGACCTGGGTGAGTCGAAGTCTTACCACCTTCTGGACCAAAAGGGAGTCAATGAGCACTTGCGCATCCTGCGCTTCCATATGGAAATCTTGCACTCTGTGATTCAAGCAGTGCACCTAGGGGAGTTCTTGGCTTCTCTGGATCTGGCCGAGATGTGTCTTCATATGTCAATCCAGGCGGATCAGCAGAAGTCTGTTTTGCCATGCTTGACTCTCACTATTAATTTGCTGCCCTTCCTTTCGGGCTATCCACTGCCTCAAGGACATTCTCCAAGGTCATGGTGGTGATGGCTGTGGTGCTGTGGCACCAAGGGTCTGTGTCCATCCCTCTGGTTGACTGACTCATCCGAGCCAGTTCCTTTCAGAAGTGTCTCAGGTGGCATCCCAAGTGGTGGTCTTTTTGGAGAGCCTCGGCTGAGTGATCAATCAGGGAAAGAGCCAGTTGTTGCCTTCCCAGTCCCTGGAGTTTCTGGGAGCATGTTTTAGCACTCAAGTAGGCAGAGTTTTCCTGCCAGAGGAGGTAAGAGGACTGTTCGATTGGCTGGCGCTGTTCTGTGCGCAGGAGGCTCCCAGACTCTGGGATTATCTTCAGCTTCTCTGATTGATGGTGGCAACCATAGAGATGGTGCCGAGGGGGCGTGCTCACATATGACTGCAAAACAGTGGTTCTTGTTGACTCTGTTATCCCTGAGTTCTCAGGAATTTAAGTGCAGGTTTCCACTCTTGCTGATGGTGAAGGCAGGCCTGCAGTGGTGGTGGTGGCAGCCCTGTCATCTGAAGAAGAGCATACCGAACGCTGGATGATTTCTTCTGGAGCCTGCTGGATGGATGCCATACTCTTAGGCTGAGGAGCCTTTTGCCAAGACCATATAGCCCAGGGCCATTGGAACCGCAGGGAAACGGTGTAGCCCATCAACCACTTCAGGGCCATCAGGTTGGTTGTTCTGTGTTTCCAGTCCCTGGATGAGGGCTGAGTGGTTTGAGTGTTTTCAGACAATACTACTGTGAAGACTTTTATGTCAATTGGCAAGGCGGCATGAGGAGCACTGGGGTAGCTCTGGAGATGGCTCTCCTGTTTGCCTAGGCAGAGAAGAACCTCCTAGCCATGTCACCTCAGCACATTGCCGTGGTGGACAGTGTGGAAGCAGGCTTCCTCAGCCGGGTATCTGTAGATTCTGGAGAGTGGGAGTTGAGTTGGGAGGCATTTAAGTTCATTCTGTGCCCCTGGGGTCACTGTGAAATGGCTCTGATGGCGAACTGTTCCAGTGCCAAAGCTTCCCACTTCTTCAGTTGTCACATGGAGATGGGGTCTGATGTTGTCAGTGTCCTGATCGACCCTTAGCCAAGTTAGTGACTGCTGTACATGTTACTTCTGAGGCCCCTGATGGGGTATTTGATTCAGCATATAGAATGCCACCTGGGCAGGATTGTTCTGGTGGTGCCTGATTGTCCGAGGAGAATGTGGTTCGGAGACTTGATGTGGTTCCTGCAGGCCTCCATTTGCCTCTATTTCAGGGTCTCTTGTAGCAGGAACTGATTGTCCTGGAGGACCCGACTCCCTTCTTGCTTACGGCATGGCTCTTGAAAGAGATGGCTAGCATGTAAGGACTACTCTGCAGCAGTGGTCTCTCTTCTGCTTGGTGCCTGGATGAGGTCTACCTCCTCTCTTCCTCCCCTCTATTTATGTGGATAACGCTACACTCCTCCCTGTTTCCTCAGTTCGCATCTTTGGGGTCATCTTCAACTCTGCTCTCTTTTTCTCTGCACACATCCAACAGACAGCTAAAACCTGTCGCTTCTTTCTCTATAACATTGGCAAAATTTGTCCTTTTCTACATACACTACTAAGACCCTTCTCCACTATTTAGTCACCTCCTGTCTAGACTATTGCAACCTCCTCCTTGCTGGTCTCTCTCTGAATCATCTCTCTCCCCTTCAATCTGTTCAAAACTCAGCTGCCCGGCTAATCTTCCGCCATCCTTGATATGCTCATATAACTCCTCTTCTCAAGTCGCTTCACTGGCTCTCTACTCATTTCTGTATCCAGTTCAAACTTCTCCTACTGACATATAAATACACTCCTCACTATCTTTCCTCTCCCTACACTTCAATGCCAACTGAGCCCTCATGGAAGCATCTCCCCAGCTTTCAAAGAAAGCCTTTGGGAGATGCCACCACCCATGTATGATCCCCTTCCGACCCAAGAGTGACATCTTACTCAGTCTCCCATTATCTGTGGAGCCCTACAGATGTAGGTTTTTCTTCCCTGGGAAAAAAGTTGATTTTCTTGTGCACTTTTGGGTACCATCCCATTATTTATTTATTTATTTACATTCTCTTAAATACCACGCTATTCTGCATCAGTGCGGTTTACATTGAACAAACTGAAATTACATTGAACAGGGCATTATAACTTGGAGATAACTATTTTACAGGGAACATGGGCTAAGAGGGTTAAGTGGCTTGCCCAAGACCACAAGGAGCACCTGTGGGACTAGAAATCCCAGTCCCTCCGGCCCAAGGTGGTTGTCCTCTAGTAGGATTTGAACCCCTGACCTTCCGGCCTGAAGTACCTTGCCCCAACCACTAGGCCACTTGAGGAGTGGCCTAGTGGTTGGGGCAAGGTACTTCAGGTACTCCTCCACTCCATTAGCGCTGGTCCTTTTCCCACCTCCAAGCCCTGTCGCCTCAGCTTCGGGACTCTGAACCAGTTTAGGTAGTTTTTTTCCATGCAGTGTGGTTTCATGCTTTTTTTTTTTACCTCTGGCCATGTCGAGGATATTTGACCTTGCTGGGGCCCTTTTTGCCCCATTGGCCACTGGATTTATAAAGTGTGATCGATGCTCCAGGAACATGTTCCTTACTGACACACAATAATTGTTGCCTCAGGTGTCTAGGTGCCGACCATGACCCAGAGGCATGTTCCCTGTGCAAAAAATATGTCTGCTAAGGCCATCCAGAGTTGCTGGCAAAAATAAGATTACCAAAGCCAAATACAAATACCCAACCACGTCTGAAAATGGCAAAAATAAGATGACATTTTCCACAGGTCAGACTTGCCGGTATCCCCGGTTACTGTGTGCTCTTAAGGCCCCGCAGGGAACCTTGGAGTTGCATAAAGCCCCCGCGGTACCTGAGTGTGCATGCAGACACTCCAATAAGGGTACCCTGGAGCGAGAGTGTAAGAAGAAGAAATCTTCGCAAACCTCTTCTTGGGAAGGGGACTCTCACGACAAGTCTTGCATGCGGTCCCATGCCCCTAAGGGTTTCTGAGGAGTTGGAGCAGGAGCATCTGGCCAAGGTACCCAGCATAGACATCAAGATTGCTGGCAAAGGATCTTGGACCCCTGAGACCCATCCCATCTCCTCCCCGACACCTGAACTGGTCACTCTGGCCTTGGTGTCAAAGGCTGCAACCCCTAAGTGGGAGGTCAGGATGATGGCATTGGAGCACAGCGTTTCTGCATTCCTGGCCTCGCAGCAAGCGTCTATGCCTGGCCCTGCCGGTGCACATGCTGAGACCGCAGGGATCTCGATGGTGAGGACTCCCTAGGCCATTGCAAAGATCCTTGAGAGCTCCATGCCTCGAGTCAATCCCGCTCCTGGTTCTCGGGAGCGAGATCCTCTCCTGCAAGCACCAGCCGTGGTTCATCGAAGGCTGGGGCCAACAATGTCCTTAGAGCCACCATTCCTTGAGTCCTCAACAGACGACTGGGAGTCCAAGGACGAGGCTTCCCTGGAGACATGGACACACCATGACCTCCCCTCGGATCCGTCCCTGCCGGGACAGAGGCGCCAGTCCCCACCCAAGGACATCTCATTCCTCAAGTTTGTCTGGGACATAGCGAAGGTGCTGTCCCTCACCACAAAGTCGGAGGAGGACCCTTGCATGGGAGGAACTCTGTCCCCCAGTATGAGGCCTCACACAAGGAGGTCCTTTTGGTTCCCGTCCCCTCCCCTCCATCCTCAGGCACCTCCTCCTCCAGATGTGCCGATCGTGAGCCAGTGCCTGGACACCATGTACCGGATCCAGCGAGAGTATGGCTTCAGGAAGATGCAACTCTCTCATACATCCATGGTGGTCGAGTCGGCCATGTGTCAGCAAAAAAAGCCCAAAGTCTTACTCTTTGGTGCCCCCAGGCAGGGAGTCTCGCAACCTCAACACTCTCAGGTGTAAATGTTGCCAGGGCTCGATGCTCGCGTGCCGTATACAAGCATATCAACTGTATATTGGCATGTACCTCTGAGACCTAACCAAGGAACTCGGGGGGGGGGGGGCTTTGGCGGGTCTCAGTGGGGACCATCTCCAATGCTTTCAGACTCTCATGAAGTCTATCAGGGAGTGCTTGAAGTATTTGTCTCGAGCAGCCTATGACGGCTTTGAGTCCAGTGCAAGGGTGGCCACTGGGGGCATCTGTGCCGGATGCCAGTCCTAGCTCCAAGTACCAGATCTCGAGTAATGGGTCCAGGAGAAACTCCTCGATGTCTCTTGCCTCTGTGAAAATCTCTTTGGTAAACCAATGGAGGACAAGGCAGCAGAGATCGAGACTGAGCATGTCACCAGGACTCTGCTCTCACGGAAGACCTCCACTCTTCCCGGGAAGATACCATGGGGGAAAAGGCCTCCCTTCCACCAAGAAGACCAGCCTTATTGAGGCTATCCCTCATATCAGACCCCGCAGCAGGGTCATCAGGCCAAGGAAGCGTGCCAGGGCTCACGTAAGCCTAAAGGGCCCAAACCCCAGACACTGGCCCCAGCCCAGACTGGGTCACAGTTTTGATTCCCAGAGCATAGCCTCTCTTCTCAATGGGGATCCGCTACCAATAGGGGGGCGCCTGATTCATTTTGCCCACCGGTGGGCTGCCATCACTACCAACTCCTGGGCACTTAGGTGGTCAGGGAGGTTACCTCCTTCATCTGGATCAGACGCCCCCACCTTTCTTTCCAGGAGAGCCGCCTTGGATTCCCCTGCACCAGGCCCTGCTACTGCAGGAACTTGCAGGCCTTCTCGGGGACAGAACTGTGGAGCCCATACCACATCACCTGAAAAGAAAGGGGGTTCTACTCCAGGTACGTTCTGGTCCCAAAAAAAACGGGAGGCCTAAGGCCCATCCTGGACCTGAGAAACCTGAACAAATTCCTGGTGCAGAAGTTCAAAATGCTCTCCCTTGGAATATTGCTGCCCTACCTCTAGCAGGGAGATTGACTATGCTTCTTGGACCTAAAAGATGCTTACACCCACCTCCTTATTCATCCCAGTCACAGGCAGTACCTAAGGTTCATGGTCAGGGGCAACCACTACCAGTACAGGGTACTACCCTTTGGCCTAGCCTCTGCACCCAGAGTCTTCACCAAATTCCTGGCAGTGGTAGCCGCCTACCTCCGTCTCCAAGGGGCCTTCGTCTTCCCATACCTGGATGACTGGCTAGTAAAAGGCGACAAGGCCTCAGAGATGCAGCAGGCCACAGCCCGCACCATCAAGGTCCTACGTAATCTTGGGTTTGTGATAAACCACCCCAAATCCCACCTCACTCCAGCACCGGACCTAGAGTTCATAGGGGCTCGTCTGGACATCCTCCAAGCCAGAGCCTTCCTCCCCTGAACAAGGTAGACTGCCTCTGGGCCCTGGCGACCGACGTGAAGCGATGCCACAGCATGTCAGCGTGGTCCATGCTTTGCCTGCTCAGCCACATGGCTTCTAGTGTCATGTGGTCCTCAATGCCCGCCTCCACATGTGGGCAGCTCAGTGGTGTCTCTGGTCTCAGTGGACTCAGGCCACGGGCAGGCTCTGGGATAGGGTCTCAGTGTCCCATCATCTAACAGTCACTCAGTTGGTGGCAAGATGCACAGCACTTGCAAAAGGGCATGTCCTTCCAACACCCAAACCCCAGAGGGTCCTCACCATAGACGCCTCCCTGCTGGATTGGGGTGCCCACTGTGAGAAACTGCGCACACAGGGCAACTGATCTGCTGCTGGCTTTCCTTGAGAGACCAATCTGTTGGAACTAAGCCATTTTCCTGGAGATCGAGACCTTCCAACACCACCTGCACCTTCAGTCGGTGCCGAACCGGGGGGGGGCCCCCCCACCCCCACCCCCACAAGGTCTCATCGCCTCTGCCAGGAGGCAGTAGCCCTCTGCTCATATGCGACCAGTCAGGGAATGCTCCTCAGGGCGGAATACCTTTTGGGCCAGGGCAGTGTTCTAGCAGACAGTCTGAACAGGGTTCTCCAGCCTCACGAGTGGCACCTGGACCCCAGGGTAGGGCAGCAGCTATTCAGACTGTGGGGCACCCCAAGTCTGGACCTCTTTGCCAGCCCAGCCAACGCTCAACTGCCCTGCTTCTGCTGTCCCCAACCGCATCCGTTCCGGATAGCAGTGGATGTCTTCCTCATCTCGTCGGAGGGCCTGTCATATGCCTTCTCTCCCAAGCCACTAATCGTGCAGATCCTCTTCAAGGTCCAGCGGGACAAGGCTTCCATGATTCTGGTAGTTTCCCCTGTTACTCTGCCTCTCGACGGAGCCCACAGTCTCTCTGGGGAATTCCTCAGGACTTCTGACCCAGGAGGAGGGCTTGCTTCTCCACCCCAACTTGGGATCCCTATCACTAACAGCATGGCCGCTGAACGGGTCACTCTAGTACCCCTCAACCTCCCCAGGCAGATTCTCGGTATGGTGTATGGAGCAATGGATAGTTCCGTTCTCCTGCTCAGTGCATGTGGTGTTGCAGTACTTGCTCCACCTGTCGCAGTCTGGACTCAAGTCCAACTCTGTCAGAGTACACCTGAGTGCGCTTTCCACACACCACCACTCCATAGAGGGCAAGCCTCTTTCTGTGCAGCCCCTCATTACCCAATTCATGTGGGGCTTGCTGCTGTCTAAGCCTCCCATCCGGCCGCCTCCGGGGTAATGGGATCTGAACATGGTTCTGGCACAGCCTACCAAGCTGCCCTTCAAGCCCTTGTCTACTGCCATTTGTGTTACCTGTTCTGTAAAGGTGACCTTCCTAGTGGCACTCACTTCTGGCTGTAGAGTCAGCGAGCTTCAGGCTTTGGTGGCCAAGCCACGCTACACCAGGTTCTACAACAACAGGATTGTGCTTCGCACCCACCCTAAATTCCTTTTGAAGATGGTATCTGCTTTTCACATCAACCAGGAGGTGGTGCCCTCTACCCTTTTACCATGGCCCCACGCCGACAAAGCAGCTGCCGTTCTCCATACTCTGGACTGCAAAAGGGCCCTGTTCTCCTACCTGAAACGTACTCACGACCACCACAAAGCCTCACAGCTTTGTTTCATATGACCCCAGTCGACTGGTGGAGGCTGTCACTAAGCAGACCCTGTCCACCTGGATGGTGGACTGCATCGCCTTTGCCCACCATCAGGCTGGACAATTGTGGGAGTGCCGGGTCACAGTGCAGAACATCAGGGCTGTGGCAACTGCAGTTGCAAGCCTATGCTCTGTCCCTATGCCAGACATCTGCCAGACTGCCACCTGGTCCTCGGTCCATACTTTTGCAGCTCACTGCTGCTTGGAGAGGGCATGCCGACAGTGCCTTCAGCCAGGCTGTACTGTGTAATCTGTTCGCAGTTTAGGCAACTCTGACCCTTCTTGTTCAAGCTACCGGAGCCATAGTTCTCTGTGGACATTGTGGTCTTCAGTCCTCAGAGTCGCTTGAGGCTGCTCACGGCTGGGCCGTGTTTTTTCTACAGGTTCTCGGTAGCCTGTAACTAGGGAGTCCTATAAGTGAGGACTGACTTCCTGCTTGTTTCTGGAGAAAGCGTACTCACTCACCTGTAACTGGTGTTCTCCAGGGACAGTAGGAATCAGTCCTCACAACTCTCCCTCCTCCCCTTGGTGTTGCTGTATTATTTTTGCCATCTGACTGAGTAAGATGGCACCTTTGGGCGGGAAGGGGATCACAGATGTGTGGTGGCATCTCCCAAAGGCTTTCTTTGAAAGTTGGGGAGATGCTTCCGCGAGAGTTCTGTTGGCGTTGACGTCACCCATATATGAAGATTGATTCCTGCTGTCCTTGGAGAACACCTATTACAGGTGGTAACTATGCTATCTGTGCCCTGGCAATGTCCGAGTTTTTATACTTTTTCAATTGGTCTTGTTTTATTTGATTCTCCAGGAACAAGCATGAAGTCAGTCCTCACATATGGGTAACGTCGACACCGACGGAGACCTGCGTGGAAGTTTCTCCCAAGCTTTTAAAGAAAGCCTTTAGGAGATGCACTACATATTCGTGGTCCCCTTCCTGCCCATGGGTGCCATCTTGCCTATGGGTGCCATCTTGCCTGAGTCTCCTTTTTTCCATGGAGCCCACCAGATGTGTCATTTTTCCTCAGAAAAAGAGTTTGTTTTTTCTTGGACATATTCTTTCCCCAGTCGCATACTGGTTCCCTTTCCTGCCCCCCCCCCCCCCCCTCGAGCTTGCTTGTCTTGGTATTGTGTCTCGGGTCTGTATTTTTTTCACTTTTTCTTGTTTTTGACTGGTGCGGTTTTGCGCCCTTTTTACTGGCAGAACCCCGGGTCTTCGACATTGCTGGGGCCCTTTTTTCCCTAATGGCCTCTGCCAACAGTTTCAAGAAGTGTGACACGTGTTTGTGGACCATGTCCCTCACCGGCACACATGACTGCTGCCTCTGTTACCTTGGGTCGGACCATGACCCCTTGGATTATGGCTTCTGTAAGAGGATAATTCTCCAAGGCCATTAAGAGTCGTCAGCAGCAGCATGAGAAGATCTTCCAAAGGTCAGACTCTCCCCCGGTGTCTCCAGCGTGGCTGCGCTCCAAGGCCCCAGCTGATACCCTAGAGCCCTGAGGTGACCCCACTGCCTCCGAGTGGAGCACCCCAGAGGTGGAGCACAAGAAGAAGAAACCCTTAAGGGCAGTGTTTGTGGACAAGTTGGGGAAGGTGTGTTAGTCCTGCAACCAGTCCCGCAGTCCACGCCATGAGTCCAGGGATCAGAGCGGGAATGGCCGACCAGGGTCGTCTGCAAGGAATCATCTGCCTCCGGTGACCTGCCTTAGACACCTGAAGTCATCCTGGTCAAGGACACTCCCTCATCTGTGCAAGCGCCCGGCCTGAGATCCTCTGTCCGTGTCAAAGGCTGTGGAGCTATCTGGATTGGAGACCAGAATGGTGGCCTTGGAGCACAGCATGTGTGCTTTCATCGCCCAGTAGCAGGCCCTGTTGCCTGATTCTGCTGGATCATCTGCACAGATCACCGGGGCCTTAACCTTGAGGACATCCCCTGACATCGAGCTGATCCTGTAGCGCCATTGGCCTCGAGTTGATCCTCAACATCAGTCTCGATATCTTAGTCCTGATCCTCGGGACCAAGGTCTTCCCCGATGAGTGGCTTCAGCTCCACCCGCAGAGCCTTCGAGGGGCATGGACCATCGGGCTCTGGGCCCGACTCACAAACCGTCTCATCTTCGATTGCGCCACCAACTATGAGTTGTACTGGGAGACCGAGGATGAGGAATCTCCGGATACCCATCACCACTGCGATGTGCCTTCAGGCCAGTCTCTCACCAAGACTCAAGTGCTGGTCCCTGCCCGAGGATATGGCATTCTTTGACACTGTGCAGGACATCAAAGGCATTGGTATTCAACACCAATTTGGAGGAGAACCCTCACACGGAGAAACTTGAGATCCTCCAGTATGAGGTCCCTCCAAGGAGGCCCTTACAGTGCGTGTTCCTCTGATTCTGGAATGGCTGCTCCTCTGCATGTAGGAAACACTGGCATTGGTGCCGTTAGTGAGCCGACAGCTTGACTCGATGTATCGGATCCTCCGGAACCCAGGTTTCCAGAAAGCACAACTGCCACACAATTCCATGGTGGTAGTCAGCCATGCGTTGGCTCAAGAGCCAGAAGACGCACTCCTCGGTGCCTCCAGGTAGGAAGGCCCGCACCTTAGATGCCCTGGGCAGAAAGTGCTACCCGGGTTTGATGCTCATCAGCCAGATCCATCCATACCCAGCGGTACATGGGCATGTACCTGAGAGACCTGGTGAAGGAACTCATCAGGTTTTCGGCTGGTCCCTCTAGCGGTTTCAGAGCCTGTCCTCTGCCATCAGAGTGTGCTCCAAATTCATGACTCAAGCAACCTATGATGCCTTTGAGTCGGCGGCTAGAGTAGCCACAGTAGGCATTGGTGCCTGATGCCAGACTTGGCTACAGTCTTCTGACCTGGAGCAATGGGTTCAGGACAAATTGGTTGATGTCCCCTGCCAAGGAGAGAACCTCTTTGGCAAACCCATGACTGATAAGGCTGCAGAGTTGAAGTCCGAGTCCCTGACAAGGACAAGGCTCTCCAAGAAGACCATGCTACCCTTGTCCAACAGAAGACTCCGAGTAAAAAGCTCCCTTATTTGAGGAAAGGAAGGGCTTATGGAAACTACCCTCTGTATCAGGCCTCCCTAGCTCCTCACAGAGTCAGCAGGCCAAGGGACAAGGGCATGGCCCTCGTAAGCCAAAGGCTCCCAAAACCCAGGCACTGGTTCTGGCACAGCCTGGCGGGAGTTTTTGACTCCTTGGGCATAGCATCTCCACCCCCGGGAGGTCCACCCCAGCAGCCCACAAGGGGACATCTGATTCTATTTGCCCACTGTTGGCCAACCGTCACCCACCAATACCTGGGAACTCCGGGTGGTCAGAGAAGACTACCTCTTCCACTTGGAGCAGACTCCCCATCCATTTTTCCCAGGAGGGCCCACCAGGACTTCCCTCCACCAGATCATGTTACTGCAGGAACTCACAGATCTTCTCAAGGATAAGGCAGTGGAACTGCTGCTCCAGTATTTCAGGGGCAAAGGGTTCTACTGTCGGTGTTTCCTCATACCCAGAAGAACAAGGAGCCTATGCCCCATCCTAGACCTGCGAGTCCTGAACAAGTTCCTGGTGAGGAAGAAGTTCACGATGCTCTCCCTTGGAACACTGCTGCCATACCTCCAGCAGGGAGATTGGCTATGCTCCTTCAGTGTAAAGGATGCATGCACACACATCCTCATCCATCCCAGCCACAGGCAGTATCTCAGATTCATGGTGGGGGGCAGCTACTACCAATACAGGGTCCAACATTTTGGCCTGGCCTCTGCCCCAAGTGCCTAGCAGTGGTCGCGGCCCACCTCCGCCTCTACGAGGCCTTCATCATTCCCTATCTGGACAACTGGCTCATCAGAGGATACTTGGCTGTCAAGGTGCAGCAGGCCATGGCCTGCACCATCCACGTCCTACAGCATCTAAGGTTTGTCATAAACCACCCCAAGTCCATCCTCCTCCTGATACAGTGTCTGGTGTTCATAGGAGGTTGGCTGGACACCCATCAGGCTAGAGCATTCCTATCCCAGGACAGGACAGGGCCCGACCGCCTCAGGGCACTGGCTGCAGATGTACAACGCAGACCCACTGTTTGCGCTTGCCTCTTGCTACGTCTGCTGGGCCACATGGCATCCATGGTCCATGTCACCCTGGATGCCGCTTCCACATGAGGGCAGGCAAATGGTGGCTCCATACCCAGTGGACCCAGACCACTGGATGGCTGTGGGACAGGGTTACTGTGACCTGCCAACTTGCAGACTCCCTTAGCTACTGGCAGGTCCGTAGCACCTCCAGGCACGGATGCCCTTCCAGACCCCCGATCTGCAGAGTGTCCTCATTATGGATGTCTCCCTTCTGGGTTGGGGTGCTGATTGTAAAAATCTCTGCACCCAGGGCAACTGGTTGCAGTCAGAGAGCCAACTGCAGATCAACCTGCTGCAGTTTCGGGCCATGTTCCTGGCTCTCTGAGCCTTCTGCCACCGCCTGCAGCATCACTTAGTGCTGGTCCAAACAGACAATCAGGTGGCAATGTTCTAGGTAAACAAGCAGGGGGACACAGGGTCCTATGCCCTCTGCCAGGAGGCAGTGGCTTTGTGCTCCGCAATACTCCTATGGACGGTGTATATGCCGGACCAGCTCAGTGCCCTAGCAGGTAAGCTGAGCAGGGTCGTCCAGCCACACAAGTGGTGACTGGATCCCAGAGTGGCCTCTCAGCTCTTCATGCTCTGGGGAATCTTACTGATGGACCTCTTCACAAGTCCAACCAACACTCAACTGCCCTGCTTCTGTTCCTGCCAACTGTACTCCTCTCAGGTGGCAGCAGACGCGTTCCTCATCCCATGGATGGATGGCCTCCTCTATGCTTTCTCGTTGACACTGCTGATTGCCAAGACCCTTCTCAAGGCTTAGCATTATGGGGCGTTGCTGATACTGGTTGCCTCCGGGTGGCCCAGGCAACCATGGTTCCCGCTACTCCTCTGGTTGTCTTCGGCACCTCCGGTCCACCTGGGGAGTGCCTCGGGGTTGCTGTCCCAGGAGGAGGGCTCCCCCCTACACCTCAACCTGGGGTACCTGTCGCTAATGGCATGGCTGCTGAAAGGGTAGCCTTGGCTCCATTCAGCCTCTCGGGAAGTAGAGGAAGTCTTCCTGGCTTCCTGCAGGATCTCTGAGACGAGCCTGCCTTCAGATGGCACAGATTCTCAGTGTAGTGTGTGGAACAGCAAGTTAACAGTTTTCATGATCTGTGCAGCTTGTACTGTAGTACTTGCTCCACCTGTCGCAGGCAGGACTAAAGTCCAACTCGGTCAGGGTGCACCTGAGTGCTCTAGCGGCGTACCACCACCACCTTATCAAGGGGCAAGCCCCTCTCTGTCCAACCCTTTGTGACCCGCTTCTTGTGGGTCCTCTTGTTTTCTGTTCCCCATTTGCCCTCCACCGGTGAAGTGGGACCTCAGTGTGGTGTTATCCAAATTCACCGGGCTGCCATTCATGCCTCTGGCTACCTGCCACCTGTGGTATCTCTCATGGAAGGTAGTCTTCCTAGTGGTGCTCACATCTGCTTGCAGGGTAAGCAAGCTTCAGGCATTAGTGGCTGATCCATGCTTTACATACACCCCAAGTTTCTTCCTAAGGTGGTGCTCCTCACCTTCTGTCCATGGCCTCATACCAGCCAGGTGGCGATCATACTGCATACCTTGGACTGTAAGAGGCCCTGTCTTTCTACCTTCAATATACCCAGGGCTACCACAGTGCATTTCAGCTTTTCGTCTCCTATGACTACAGTCGTCTGGGGGAGGCAGTGACCAAGTGAACTCTGTCCACTTGGGGGGTGGTCTGCATTGCCCTCGGCTATGAGCAAGCTGGGCTCTCACTGGAGTGCTGGGTCATGACGCACAGTGTTTGAGCCATGGCAGCGTCTGTGGCAAACCTGCGTTCTGTCCCTCTGTTGGCCATCTACTGGACTGTCACCTGGTTTTCAGGTCCACACTTTTGCAGCTCATTACTGCCTGGAGAGGGAGTCACGACAGGACAGCGCCTTCGGCCAGGTCGTACTCTGTCATTTGTTCAGAGTGTTGGCAACTCCTGCCTTCCGACCCTTCTGTGTTTAGGCTACCGGAGTGCTGGTTCTCACTGGACACTTAGGTCTCTTGGGGGTCTTAAGACTCAATTGCTGCTGCTCTTGGCTCACCTTTTCCTGGTCACTGTGGCATTTCTACAGGTTTTGGTAGCCTGTAGCTGAGGAGTGGTTTAAAATAAGCAAAGGTGTAAGACAAGGCTGCATACTTTCCCCCTACCTGTTTAATTTATATGCAGAACAAATCATCAGAGAAGCAGGATTGTATGAAGACAACAGAGGTGTGAAGATTGGTGGAAGACTCATCAACAACCTTCGCTATGCTGATGATACTACATTACTGGCTGAAAGAGAAGATGATCTGAAACATTTGCTTCTCACAATCAAAGAACATAGTCTCAAAATGGGCCTGCACCTTAATGTAAAGAAGACAAAGATCATGACAACTGGCATAATCAACAGGTTCATCGTTGAAGGAGAAGAAGAAATTGAAATTGTGAACAACTTTAACCTACTTGGATCAACTATCAATAAAGAAGCAACAAGCAGTCAAGAAATCAAATGACGCATTACTCTTGGCAGAATGGCTATGAAAGACCTAGATAAGATTCTCAAGAGCAGAGATGTCTCAATCCATACAAAGATTCGACTTGTTCAAGCCATGGTATTTTCAATAACATCATATGGATGTGAAAGCTGGACAGTGAAATAGACAGGAAGAAAATTGATGCCTTTGAATTATGGTGCTGGCGGCAAATACTGTGTATACCATGGACTGCCCGAAGAACAAACCAGTCGGTACTAGAGGAGATCAAACCTAAGCTTTCTTTAGAAGCTCAGATGACAAGACTTCGACTTTCATACTTTGGACACGTCATGCGAAGAGAGAGATCATTAGAGAAAGACATCATGCTTGGCAAGATAGAAGGTCAACGCAAAAGAGGAAGGCCAGCAATGAGATGGATCGATACAACAACAGCAGCTACGGGTACCAGTCTGTCAACAATGAGCCGCCTGACTGAAGACCGAACACAATTTAGGATAGCTAACCAGAGGGTCGCCATGAGTCGACTCCAACTCGACGGCACTTAACAACAACAACAACAGCTAAGGAGTCCCATATGTGAGAACTGACTTCCTGGGTGTTCCCGGGGAAAGCATAGTTACCTGTAACAGGTGATCTCCAGGAACAAGCAGGAATGAGTCTTCACATATGGGTACGTCGGTACCGACGGAGTCTGCGCGGGAACGCTTCCCAGCGTCCAATCAAAGAGCTTTTGGAAGCATCCCATCACGCCTGCGTGCTGCCTTCCCGCCTTTCCCAAATGCCTCTCCTCAGTTTTCATTTTTCCGCGGAGTCGGCAGGACATCCTCCTGTCACCGCAGAAAATTCTTATTTTTTATTTTTAGTTTTCTTGTGGTCGCGGCTATCTTCTCGACGCCACCGGTACCGCCGGTGTTTTCTTCTCTTTTCTTGCAAAATTTTCCTTTTCAATGGGATATTTTTTCTTCATAGTGTCCCACGGGGACTTAGGCCTTTCAGGCCTCCCCTATCTTTCCTTCATGGAACCACCAGACACTTTCTCCAAGAAATGTTCAGACTGTGGCGGTACAACTTTATTTTTAGACCCTCGAAGTCGGTGTCTAACCTGCTTGGGTCCTGACAACAGTTTGGTGAGAAGACATCTTCAACATCGAGAATCCCTCGATACACAGTTGCCCTCCAACTTCGGGGCACCGTCCCCTTCTTCCACTTTGAATCAGGTAACCCACAAACAGTCTGTTAAGACTAGCCAGTCCTCGAGTGGTACGTCTCATGCACAGCATGTAGACAGCTCCGGCTTTGCCCTCGATGGCCTCCTGGCTTCAAAACCCCGGCGGGAGTCTTCGGTCTCCAAAGCGTATAAGGGGTTTCAGGTTGTTCCTGGGGTTCACCCCCCACAGAACATACCTGAGCCATGCACAGTGGTGGCATCTGCTTCGAGCGGTACCGATACCCCTGCATCGGCACTGGTGTTGGATGAAACACTCCTCACCAGGGATCGTCATCTGGCCTCCTCGGTGCCTTCGGGACCGATGGATACGTCCCAGACTGACTTTCCATTATCGGTTCCAACACCAATACTGCCGCCGACGTCGGTACCCTCCAGATGTGCATCGACAGCCTCACTTCCTTCGATGCCGAGTCTGGAATCGATCTCCAGTTTGGAGGACTGGGTACCGACTCGCCTTGGTACCGTCTCGCGGCGGTACCTAAGGCTCGGTTCCGATGGCTCGGATCCGCAACTCTCGGTTCCCCTGAGGCCGCTTGAGTTGCCACTGGTAGACCTTCATTCACCGGTATCGGACACAGTACCGAAGTCGGTACCGATGTCTTCATTACCCTTACAGTCAGTGCCTTCCATGCTTCGCTTCTCAGGCTCCTTGCCCTCGATGCCGAGTTTGGAATCCATTTCTAGTCTGGAAGACTGGGTACCAATAGGTTTTGGTACCGACACCGATCGATACCAGTGGCTCGGTACCGAGGATAGCAGCCGGAGGTTTTCGGTTCCCTCGGTACCGATTGAAGTGTCTCCGATGACTACTCCGATGTCTTTGTCGAGCCCGACTCTGACATCGGTACCGGTATTGACTTCAGTACCGGTATCCACAGTAGCATCGTGGCAAACTCCTACCATGCTTTTTTCAACAGCATCGCTCCATTCTATACCAAGCTTGGAGTCGATACCTGGCATGGACAATGTGGTAAGGACGGTTTGCTGCTCCTGACAACCAGTCCAAGCAACCATCCCTTAAGCATTCCACACTGCACCCTGCAGGATCTTCTATTCCTATATATTTGGATAACTCTGTGGGTGCTCAGGCTAGTTCTTTAGATCTAACCTGTCCAAGGGAGATTCCTGTTGGGGATCCCTCTTTTCAGAGTTTCCTCCTGGATATAGCAAGATCCCTTGCTATTCCTATTCCAGGACATGATCCTGCACCAGGCTCTGTTTCTACCAGAGCAAAGGAGAACATAATGCTTCCTTTGCATCATTCCTTGCAGGATCTCCTTCTAGGAATGTGGGAAACACCTTTAAGGGTACCCCCACCTCCCAGGGCAACTGATCTTTTATATCAGGTGCCCCCCTCTCCAGGGTTTCAAAAGACTCAACTTCCTCATCATTCCATAGTAGTGGAATCAGCAATGAGGCGGATAAAGAGTAAGAAAAAGCACTCTTCTTATCCGCCAGGTCGTGAGTCTAAGACACTATAGATGCCTTTGGACGTCAAACCTTCCAGACATCTATGCTTTCTGCAAGAATTCTCTCATATATTTTTTATATGAGTCTTTCTCTTGAGGAGGTCACAAAGCAATTACATCTTTTGACTCCTTTCCTTCCAGTTTCCAGGAGTACAGACTATTCCTCACTGCTTAAGCATATCCAGAATATCTCTTGGTTTCTTTCTCGTGCTTCCCTAGACTCTTTTGAGTCTGTTAGCAGGACTTCTGCTATAGCTATAGGGGCACGACGTAGAGCCTGGCTCCAAGCTTCAGATTTGGCCAAGTGGGCACAACAACGGCTGGGACATACTCCTTGCACTGGAGAAAATCTTTTCAACAAGGAGTCTTTACGTCAGGTTACTCAGTTGTCCACTGATTTACCTGTTCCTAAGGGTTCTTCTACACCTTCTTCTGTCCCAGTAGGTAGGAAATGTCCTACCAAACTTTCTTCCCACAGGAGAAGAAGGTTTTATTCCTCACTTGCCCATCATACAGATGTTCTCCTACAGGGGAGGCATCGTCCTGGTCTGAAGAATCCAACCTCTCACCAGGCTCAGCAAACCCGGCCTCTGCAGGGTTTCTGATCAGTCATCATCAGATGCTTGTGACCCTTGGGGTTAGAATCTACAGTTGCTTCTTCTCAACAGAGGCGATCCATTACTCATTCTAACCCCTACACATGGATCTCTTTCCAAAAGACATCCATTTTTTCTATGAGCTGTCAGAATGTTCATGCGTATAAGTCACAGGTTTCTCCTCTTCTCCTGCAAGAGAAAGAGGTCTGACCACTATCAAATGATAGGAAAAATACATGCTGGCACAGGAACTTTCTATAGACTTACTACTTGGTAAGTCTTCTTCAGCTCTATTCTCTTCACCCTCTTACCACTGTAAGAGCGGAATTACTTACTGGAGGGTTTTTCTTCAGCCTCTCTAGGTTTGTCACTTCCAGTGCGGAGTTTTCCTCCCTGGGTTTCCTCCCCTGTCTCAAATTTACTTTAAGGCAGCTTATCAGAGATGTCCAGAGTTTTCTACTCCTGTTCTGTCTGTCCTTTCTGGTTTTAAACAGTAATATTCTTTCTGCTGTCTTTGCTAGCAGCTGCCTATGCAGGAGCCTTAATGTTTGGTCCACTGGTTCTTGCCCACAAACAACCAGATTTGTCCTCCTCTAACATTCTATCTGGTCTTAGTAGTGGCTCCAAGTCAGTGTTGTTCATCTATCTTGGAGATTATCCCACTACAAGCTTTCTGGGTTGGTCTTCTATTTCTGCCATCTTCATTCCCCTGGATTTGGCAGCATAGTGGGCTGAGATACTGGCTCTAGCAGCCAGTCCTATCTCCTCATTCTCCTGCATCATGCTCTCTGCAATTCTACAGAGAAGCTTTCCACTATGGGCCCTTGCTAGAGAGCATGTTTTTTTTTTCTCCAACAGCTATCTTAGATGGTTGGAAAAGGCTTTTCAGTCATGTCTCCCATGACTAGAAGGTTCTCCCTTCTTTTACTATCTCCTTTTGCCATAAAGGACATAGGCCTTCTCTTACCTAAGGGCTTAAGGAGTTGCCAATTCCCTGCTTTGGTCCATAGCATTCCCAATCGGGGATATGCTCTTTCTCCTTGCAGCTCGTCCTCATGGTAAGAACGCATGATACTTTTTGCCCTTAAGCAGGTCAACATGGTACCTCATCCTTATCTGTCTTCTGTCTACTTACCATGCTAGAGTCTTGGACGACTCGGGACTTGCTGGCTACAGATTGATATTATCCTGTTTTTCATATAACCATCCTGGTTATTTCACTAGCTAGCATCCTTGCGGATCATAACCAGGGGGAATAGATTCTCTATATATCTTCTCAAGTAGGTTGCACCTCCTTGTTAGATGAATCTTTCCTCTCCACATGTCCTATGTGAATACCATGCTGTAGGCATATATCTGTCTGTTTAATTAGACACCCATATTTAGGCCTACATATTCATATTTATCTTTTGTGTGTATTTTATGCCCTTCCATATCTCACTATAGATATATTCTTATATGTCTATTCATATCTATATATATCTATATTTATAGATAGATATATATGTGTGTGTGTATCTGTCGAGATATTTCATTATAGATAGATATGTCTCCACATACTTATCTATCTCACTGTCTATGCTCATATGGCTATCTGTTTCTGACAGAGGGGTTTTACCCATACCTCTGCTATTCAGCAGGTTTGGGATTCTACACATACAACCACTCCTGTGGTAGTCAACAATTTTTATACCATAACCTAAGGGTTTAGGTACCTCTGAAGCTCTCCGTACCTAACATCTCTCCTAGCTTACCCCAGTTAGGAGAGATATTGTGGATCTTCAGTTAATCACAGGCTTTAACGCCTCAGGCATTTGTCCTCTCTCTGGGATACAAGGGGTTCCCATACCCTTTCTCCCCACAAGGACTGTGCCTGTTTGTCCAAATTGGTTAGCCTTTCTCTTTTTGCTCTCAAGAGTGAGTTACTCTGCCGCCAAAAGAGTTTGGTTTTTACCATACAGCATTTTGCTGAAGGCCCACCGTTTTTGTACTACCCCAGTTTTTCCTACCAGGGGTGTCTGTTACCTTTCAGGATTCTGACCTCCTCTGTTTTCCTACAGGTTTATTACCTCTACTTTTCAGTGAGGTCCTCTTCACGGTTCCTCTACTGGGTTCCCAGTAGATCCATGAACCTCCATACTTCTATGAAATCCTGTTAGCGGAGGTCCATATTGCAATATTCTTTGCAATATCATTGATGACAATCATTATCCACACATGGACTCCTTTTCTGCAGTCCTGTGCTAGGTTAGCTGTTCCACAGCATCTTCTTTCTTCAACTCCTACCCTCCATTCTCAGGATGCCTGGTTTTGTGGGGGATAGCATGTTCCAACCTATGACATGCTCGGACTCCAGGCATCTCAGCTTGGGAGTCCCCATATGTGAAGACTCATTCCTGCTTGTTCCTGGAGATAGCACAGTTACTTACCAGTAACAGGTGATCTCTGGGAACAGCAGGAATAAGTCTTCACAACCCACCCACCTCCTCAGGAGTTGTATCTCTATCTTTCCTTTCCTCTCTCTCTCTTTGTCTCAGCTTTAAAACTTAACTGAGGAGAGGCAGTTGGGAAAGGCGGGAAGGCAGCACGCAGGCGTGGTGGGATGCTTCCAAAAGCTCTTTGGATGCTGGGAAGCATTCTCCCACGAAGACTCCATCGGTACCGACGTACCCATATGTGAAGACTTATTTCTGCTGTTCCCAGAGATCACCTGTTACAGGTAAGTAACTGTGCTTTCTCCAGGACCAAGCAGGAAGTCAGTCCTCACATATGGGTGACATCGAGGTCGATGGAGCCCCCATGCGGAGCATTTCCCCAGCTTTCTAAGAAAGCCTTTAGGAATACACCCACGCATGCGCGGTCCCCTTCCTGCCCAAAGGTGCCATCTTGCTCAGTCTTTCTTTTTCCATGGAGCCCAAAGGATGTGTGTCCGTGTCACCCGGAAAAGTCAGATTTTTTTCTGCGACTTTCGCTCTCTTTTTGTCCGGTTCGACGCCGGTTCCCCTTCCCGCCTGGGTTCGATACTCCAGTATCGACCTGATCTCTATTTTTCGGTTTTTTGCCCTTCGTGGCATGCGTTCGCGCTCTTTTCCTTTTTCCCTGGAGGGCCGGTCTTTTGACCTCGCGGAGGCCCTTTTTTTCCCGATGGCCTCCAGTGGTTTTAAAAAGTGTGATCGTTGTAAGAAGCTCATGTCTCTTACCGACACACACGACTGCTGCCTGCGTTGCCTCGGGCCGGACTATGATCCTAAGGTCTGTGTCCCATGTGGAAAGATGTCCACTAAGGCACTCAGAAGCCAGCAGCATCAGAAGGAGAGAATGTTTTCTGACTCTGCCTCCGGTCGAGCCCAGACCTCGTCAGAGGCCTCGACGTCTCGGGAGTCTGACCCGAGCTTCGTCGGGGTTCCTCTGAAAGGGGGTCCCCCAGTCGGGAGCATAAGAGGAAGAGAAAGCTCATGAGAGCGGCATCAGAGGATACCCCTGGTTCCTCGAGGGCCAGGTCTCAGACCCCTGACCGCCGCCCCGGGCCTTTGGAGCTGGAGAAGCCAACTAAGGTGTCTCATGTAGAGCCGGAGTCTGTCGAGCACGTAAGTCCTGTTGTCCCCGAGGATTCTCCTCCCAGGGAGCCGCCGCCGGGGCCCGAGTCGATGGCTGCTGAGTCTCCTGAGCTTGGACTCAGGCTGACAGCCTTGGAGTGCAGACTGTCTGCCTTCATGGATCAGCAGCGGGTGCTGATGGCCAGCCTGACTGGTGCATCTGCCCTGACCACCGGGACGTCGACGTCCTAAGTCGACCCCGGAGACCGAGCCAGTTCTCGAAGCCATGAAGGCCCGAGTCCGGACTTAGTCACGGTCTCCCTCGACCTCCCGTTCGGGACCAAGGGCATCGACGCCGATGGCCCTGGCATCAGGGCAGGTGTTACCGGAGCCCGCATGGTCGGAGCCTCTCCACTCTTCCTCGGATGAGTCTGCGTGGGAGACGGAGGACGAGGAGTCCCCCGATACCTTTCGGACTCAGTGTGTCCCTTCGGACTCACCGCAGTCCAAGCCCCGGAGTAGGTCCCCACCGGAGGACACCAGGTTCTCGGAGTTTGTCAGGGACATGGCCAAGGCTTTGAATGTTCCTGCGGATCCTGAGGAGGAGCCTCGAGCCGAAGAGCTCGATGCCCTACAGTATGACTCTCCCCCGAGGGAGGCCTTTACTGTGCCGGTTCCTCCAATGCTGGAATGGCTCCTCTTCCGAATGTGGGAGGCACCGGCCTTGGCACCGGTTTTGAGCAAGCAGATCAACTCCATGTATCGAGTCCAAAAGAGCCCTGGGTTCCAAAAGGCGCAGCTGCCGCACCATTCTATGGTTGTGGAATCGGCCATGAATCATCTGAAGAGCCAGAAGATGCACTCTGCGGTGCCCCCCGGTAGGAAGGCCCGAAGCCTAGATGCCATCGGCAGAAAGTGCTTCCAGGGCTCGATGCTTGCTTGCCGTGTCCAGTCCTTCCAGCTGTACATGGGCATATACTTGCGGGACCTGGCTAAGGAAATAGCCAGGTTCTCAGCTGGCCTCTCTGGGGAACCTTTGCAGAGGTTCAAGTCCTTGTCCTCGGGGATCTGGGAATGCTCCAAATTCATCTCCCGGGCGGCCTACAATGGCTTTGAGGCTTCGGCCCGTGTAGCGGCGGCCGACATTGGTGCTCGACGCCAGGCATGGCTACAGTCAGTCATCGGACCTCGAGCCATGGGTACAGGACAAGTTGGTCGATGTCCCATGCCGGGGTGAAAACCTCTTCGGCAAGCCTATGGCAGAAAAGGCCGCTGAGCTCGAGACCGAGACTCTGACAAGGACAAGGTTGTCCAGAAAAACCTCTGCCCCTTCTCATAAGAAGAAGGGCTCGGGGAAAAAGACCTTTTACCCGAGGAAGTCATCTGCCTACAAACCTTTCCCTCATTATCAGGCCTCCCCAGCTCCACAGCAGGGTCAGCAAGCCAAGGGGCAGGGACATGGGCCCCGTAGGCAGAAAGCCTCCAGCTCCTGCTCAGCAGGGAGGGGTTTTTTGACTCCCACCGCATAGCCTCTCCAGCTCTGCTGGCCCATCTCAGCACGGGAGGTCGGTTGGCCCTGTTTGCCCACCAGTGGCCGCCCATCACAAGAGATGCTTGGGTACTGAGCATAGTCCAGAAGGGCTATCTGCTTCATTTCAATCAAGTACCCCCCTCCTACTTTCCAGGGGAGCCTCCAAGGCCTACTCTGCATCAGGAACTCCTTCAGGAACTGCAAGGTCGTCTTCTTCAAGACAGGACGGTGGAGCCTGTACTTCCCCACCTGCTGGGGCAGGGCTTCTACTCCAGGTACTTTCTTGTGCCAAAGAGGAACTGGAGGTCTCCGGCCCTTTCTGGACTTGAGAAATCTCAACAAGTTCTTGGAAAAGGAAAAGTTCAAGATGCTTCCTCTTGGAACACTGCAGCCCTACCTCCAGCAGGGAGATTGTCTATGCTCCTTAGATCTGAAGGATGCGTACACTCACATCCTCATTCATCCAGACCACAGAAAATACCTAAGGTTTGTGGTAGGAGGAAACCATTTTCAGTACCGGTACTGCCCTTTGGCCTAACCTCCGCCCCATGGGTCTTCACAAAGTGCCTGGCGGTGGTGGCGGCCTACTTGAGCAACCAGGTTATTTTTGTCTTCCCCTATCTGGACGACTGGCTCATCAGGGGTCAGACTCTCCAGGAGGCCAGGCAAGCCACCCTCTGTACTGTCTCTCTCCTTCAACAACTAGGCTTTGTCATAAACTTCGCAAAGTCCACTTTGCTCCCCTCCCAGAACCTGGAGTTCATTGGGGCACGGTTAGACTCCCTGCACGCAAAAGCTTACTTGCCAGAAGACAGGGTGGGAAGGCTGATGGACTTGGCCAGCTGGTTTCTAGACAACCCACTGGTTTCTGCCAGACTTTGTCTAAGGCTCCTGGGCCACATGGCTTCAACAGTGCATGTGCAAGGCCACTCAAACAAGCTAACAACCCTAAACGATTTTACAAAAGCCAAAAAGTTAACCAATAATAGAGCCTTCTTGCACGCAGCCCCCACACTCTGGAACTCCCTCCCAGATGATCTAAGATCATTAAATGACATTAAAGAGATCTGAAAAAAACTGAAAACACACCTATTCACCACACACTATGGCCTTATTGACAATTCTTCCCACCTATTAGATAATGGCTAATAATGTAACCCCGTTCACACAACCAACAGGTTTATACCAGGACATTACAATTATGAAAATATAACCCCCTCTTAATCCCTAACACCTATGAAACCTCAAATGTACATAGTTATTATTGTATATAGTTATCATACTGTTGTTGTTATTGTTATTGCTATCATTACTATTATACTGTTATCATGTCATCACTTATATTGTTCCTTGTAATTCAATGTTCCATGTAAAACAGACCCGATCTGTACAGTTCTTGTTCTCTGTAAACCGCAACTGATCTATGGAAGGTGCGGTATATAAATGATTGTTTAAATAAATAAATAAATGTGACCCCCAATGCCCGCCTGCATATGAGGCCTGCACAGTGGTGTCTCGGGACTCAGTGGAAGCAGGCTACAGGAAGCCTAAGAGACAAAGTAAGGGTGTCCAAACCCTTCCTGAACTCCCTGCAGTGGTGGCTACACTCCCCCAACCTTCTACAGGGAATTCCTTTTCAGGTACCTGTTTCCACGGTGGTACTCACAGCCGATGCCTCCTTGCAGGGCTGGGATGCACATTGTCTGGACAAGTGCACACAGGGCTGTGGTCTCCATAGGAGGCCACGTAACAAATCAATCTCCTGGAACTCAGGGTGATACGCTTAGCCCTCAAGGCCTTCTCTCACACCCTGGCCCACCAATCTATCTTGGTGCAGACAGACAACCAGGTGGCGATGTTCTATGTGAACAAACAAGGGGGTATGGGGTCCAGGCTCCTGTGTCAGGAAGCACAGGCCCTATGCTCTTTTGCACTTCGACACAATATGCTGCTCAGGGCAGTCTATCTTCCTGGCCGACAGATTGAGCAGGGTTCTACAGCCTCACGAATGGCAACTGCACCCTTTGGTGGTTCAGAACATTTTCCTGAAGTGGGGACTTCCATCCATAGACCTCTTTGCCAGTCCCCTGAACCAGCAGCTGCCTCAGTTCTGCTCCAGGCAACGCATCCCACGAGATTCGCAGCGGATGCCTTCCTGATATCATGGTCCAAGGGCCTCCTGTATGCGTTTCCTCCCACGCTCCTGGTGGCCCGAACCTTGTTCAAGATTCTAAGGGGCAGGGCCTCGGTCATATTGGTAGCCCCCAGATGGCCGAGACAGCCCTGGTTCCCGCTTCTGTTACAGCTGGCGGTGGACACCTGTAAAAGGGGGTGCTTGTTATGAAGGTACCACCATCTTGGCAAGTATGTAAATTGTCTTGCAAAGGATTGTGGTTATTGAAGTCCATTCACACAAAGCTTGCCTTTTTTAATTAATGAAGACTCTTGTAGTTGGTCGAGTGTAAGGCAAAATTAGAGTTTATATATGGGGTGATTATTCCACACACAGATATGCTTGGTAACACCATCCGGATAACTTCTCCAGGGTTTATTCATTAAATAAGGCAACTGAAAAAACGTATGCAAAATAAGTATCAAAGTCCTTTATGGAACAGAAAGGCTTCTTTCAGCCACTGCTAATAAACTCCTTAGCAGTGCTGGGGGAAAAACAAATCAAAGAGGAAAACTTCGTTACACAAAAACATAGCTCACTTTCTCCATACAGAAAAGAACTTTTAAACCCCACATGTGCACGGCTTGTGCTGGGCTCTCCTCCACCAACAGGTGACAATTAACTGCAATCAGTAGCTTGATTTCAGCACACGTGCAAACTTTCCAACAAAGCTTTTTCTTTTCAACAAACCTTTATGGGAAGCCAACATTTAGAATGTTTCCTTTTGATGTTTTCTCTTATATTTAGGATTTTCCTAAAATAACAACCTACTCAAAGAACAGTCCATATAATCATCCTCTGTATCACATATTAAACCTTGCTCTTGAAATTGCATAGATTCAGTTTCTCTGTCTGGCTCAGAGGGCTTTAGGAACTGACCTCTATATGGAGAGAAACTGTTTCCCTGCTGTTTGCACTGCTCAAAGCTAGAGAAACGTTCACAGTTCCTACCTGAATCCAGGCAAGCGTCAGGCTGCTTCTTCTGGTATTCTGGCCAGTATGCAATAGAGCTTCTGTGTCCTGTCCTCCAGTTGGTATCTCTGGACCTCAGGATCTTTTCTCCAGACGTCCTCCAATAGGTATTTGGGCTCCTTTCCTCCTTAGCTGCAACAGACCTCTTCCTAGGGGTTGCTTGAGGGTCCCTGGCTGTGGATCTACAGACCTCTGAAGGTTCTTTCCCCCAGGTATCTCTCCAGGCATAGGTACTTCTCTGAGCTCCTCTCTTGGACCGTCTGCTTCCTTGTCCTTGTTCCTTCAGGTTCCGGTTGTTCTTCCTTCTGTTCCTCTGATTCCCCTTCTCTGTCTCCTTCTCTGTCTGTCTTCCTGAAGATTCCCCTCTAGTTTTAAAGGGCTTAGATTGCAACTCCTCCCTTGCACTCTTCAGGTGTTTTGGATTAAGCATTCTCCTAGAGGCTGTTTGATTAGGGATGACATAATGCTTTCTCTGATTAGACTCATGCTTTTCCACTCTAGCTCCCCTAGGGACTTTCTGCATACTAGTGCATTCTGGAACATGTAGTCTTTTAGGGAAACAAGCTGTCGTATTTCTATAACCTGCCAGCACAGGTCCCTTAATCAGAGTAAATTCTCCTCTATTGTCATTATTCCCTGAGCTTTGATAAGCTTCCTTATCACACACCCCACTCCCTCTGGGGTTGCAACCCAATCTTCTTTCTCAGGATCAAGGTTCCCTTCTGCACCCCAATCTCAAAACTCTCAATTTGATGGCCTGGAGGCTGCAAGGGTAGTGCTGGCTCCCTGGGGCCTGCCTCAGGAAGTTGAAGAGGTGGTCTTGGCCTCTAGGAAGCAATCCACCAGAAAGACCTGTGCCCTGAAGTGGAAGCGGTTCTCCTTGTGGTGTGATAAACGCCAGGAGAACCCTTTCTCCTGTCCTGTGCCAGTGGTGCTTCAGTACCTGCTGCACTTGTCTAATCAGGGTCTTAAGTCCAATTCTGTTCGGGTACATCTTTCTGCTCTGGCAGCCCACCACTCGCAGGTGGAAGGGCACTCTATCAGTTCACCCCTTGGTGTCCAGGTTCCTTAGAGGCTTGCTTTTGCTAAAGCCTCCTCTCCGTCCACCAGCCCCTGAGTGGGAGTTGAATGTGGTCTTGCAGCAGCTTACTCGCCCTCCCTTTGAGCCGATGGCTACATGTCCTCTCCGCTTCCTTTCTTGGAAGGCTCTTTTCCTAGTGGCACTGACCCCGGCCAGACGAGTGAGTGAACTTCAAGCCCTGGTCTGTGACAGGCCATACACTCGTTTCTGTAGGAACAGGGTAGTCCTTAGGACTCACCCTAAGTTCCTCCCGAAGGTAGTCTTCTCTTTCCACCTCAATCAGGAGGTGGTTCTTCCAACATTCTTCTCTAGGCCCCATGCCAGCCGGGCTGAGGAAGTCCTGCATACCCTGGACTGTAGAAAGGCCTTGTCTTTATACATTGAGCGTACTAAGGGTCATCAAAGGGCTACTCAGCTCTTCATCTCCTTTGACCCAAACAACTTGGGGTTGCCTGTCTCCAAGTGTACCTTGTCCATATGGGTGGCGGACTGTATCACCTGGGCTTACAGGGCAGCAGACCTTCCCTTGCAGGGCTGAGTCACAGCCCACCGTGTTCGGGCAATGGCTGCATCAGTAGCTCATCTCTGTTCTGTACTGTTGGCAGACATCTGCAGGACTGCAACTTGGTCCTCAAGCCAGACGTTTGCAGCCCATTACTTCCTGGAGAGGGAGTCCCGTAGGGACAGTGCTTTTGGTCAGACAGTACTCCGGAATTTCTTTGAGGTTTAGGTAACTCCTGCCCTCCAGCCCTCTTGTTGGGCTACCGGTGGGATCTCTTCTCAGTAAAATTCTTTCCCTGATGCTGAGGCTTCACAGAGGGAGCTCTATTTTTCAGCCTGGGTTCCTGGTAGCCCAGAGCTAGGGAGTCACCCATATGTGAGGACTGACTTCCTGCTTGGTCCTGGAGAAAGAGTAGTTACTCACCTGTAACAGGTGTTCTCCAGGAGCAGCAGGAATCAGTCCTCACAACCCTCCCTCCTCCCCTGGGATTTGCAGTTGTACATAGTTCATTTTGTTTTTTGTGCTGTCTTTTAGCTATGTCATCTGACTGAGCAAGATGGCACCTTTGGGCAGGAAGGGGACCGCGCATGCGTTGGTGTATTCCCAAAGGCTTTCTTAGAAAGCTGGGGAAATGCTCCGCATGGGGGCTCCATCGACGTCGATGTCACCCATATGTGAGGACTGATTCCTGCTGCTCCTGGAGAACACCTGTTACAGGTGAGTAACTACTCTTTCTCTGGGGACAGCAGGAATTGGTCATCACAACCCTCCTTCCTCACCGTGGAGTTGCTTTTTTGCCTTTGAGCTACATCATACTGAGGCATGATGGCACCCTTGGGCGGGAAGAGGACCACACATGCATGGTGCATCTCCCAAAAGCTTTCTTTGAAAGCTGAGGAGAAGCTTCCATGCAGGGCTCTGTCGGAGTCAACGTCACACACGTGAGGATAGATTCCTGCTGTTCCCAAAAACACCCGTTACAGGTGAGTAACTATGCTTTCTTTTATGTGTCAAATATGTGTGCATGTATAGTCCAAAGCCATTTCACTGGCCACTTTTTTATTTTTTTAACCCTTTCCAGGCCGAGCCCAAAACGCTCAGGATCCAAAATTCTGACTAAATATTCCTTTCAAATGGTATATAATACATGACCATAGCAGAAGGAAAATTACTATTAGAACATATTGATTAAGATGGGTACAATTTTCCTGAAATATGCAAAAATTAACCTGACTGCAGAATGTGGATTAAAATTTTAAAGTAGACCTTCTTAAGGAGATATTGGACATTAAGTGGTTGAACTGCAAGAGTGCCAATAATATTGACCACAACTGTAAGAAGGAAGATTACACTGCTGGAAAGGGTTTTATTAAGGGCCTTGGGATGAAAGCCTTAGTTTCATAGCTTTTTAAGTGTTAACTTTTAGCAGAGGAAATTAAGGGTTTGAACTGCAAGTGTGCCAGTGTTGGCAACAACTGTATGGTGCCTCTTTGAGTGTTGGTGTGGTATGTGGCAGTTGGCTCTTGAGGTGGCCACGGTGTCCTCCCTGTTGGCCTTTCTACAGGATGACCTAGAGAAGGACCTTTCACTTAGCTCCCTGAAAGTTCAGATGGCAGCTCCATCCTGTTTCTGGGGTCTGAGGGTGGGCAAGTCTCTGGCCTGGCACCTGGATGTCTCAATTTTCTCCAGGGATCTGGTGTCTGTCCTCCCCTCTGGTTTGGGATCTGTGTCTGGTGCTCAGGGCTCTGATGGTGGCACACTTTGAACTGTTGAAGCATGCTACCTTAAAGGATTTAATGCTCATGACTGTCTTCTGTGTCTGTTCCATATGGTGGATTTACAAGCTGCAGGCTCTGTCTTGCTGAGATCCTTATCTGCCTCCTTGCCTAAGGAGCTTTCTCCCTTTCATGTAGCCCAGGTGGTCTGCCTTCCCGAAGGAGCAGTGTTGGGGGAAGTATAAGGATCTTCACCTGGTGGATGTCTGGAGGGCACTCCTCTGGTATTTGGAGGTTACAAATGCCTTTCGTAAGTCTGACCATCTTTTTGTGCTGTTTGCTGGCCTGTGCCAGGGGTGAAGTAGCAGCCAAGTTGACTTTGTGTTGCTGGCTTAAAGAGGCCATGGCCTTGCCCTATCTGTTGCGGAACTGGCTTGTTCTGGAGGGGCTGTGTGCCCATTCTACCCAAGTACAAGCGTTTTCGTGGACTGAGCCAAGCTCAGTAGCCCCTGCAGACATTTGTCAGGCAGTGACATGAGCATCACTTTTCACTTTTGTCAAGCATTACCATTTGGATGTCCACGCATGGGCAGACATGCCCCTTGGTTGAAGAGTTTTGGGAGCTGCTGTGTCTTCTTCCCATCCAGTGGTGGTGTAGCTTTGATACATCCTACTTGTCTGGACTGGTCTAGCAGGACGATATGGAAGGTGACATTTTACTTACCAGCTAATGTCCCTGTCCTTGAGTCTTGCTAGACCAGTCCAGGGCTTGCACCTGAAACCGTATTTGTTCTGTTCGTCTGCTGTGGTACCCTTGGGTCTGCTATGATTTTTATACTTGGCTCTGTAGATTCATCTTCTACTGACAGCTTTCTGTTTATGCTTTCTGGTACATAGTTCTCTACTGTTTGTTACTTATTGTTGCCTCCAATTGAGGTTGTGTGAGGCTTGCCAAGTTTCTCCTATATGCTTTGGGAGGAAATGCTGAAGGGACCTCTGGTGGCTGAGGTGAATAGAGGTATAGGAATAATGTCATTGAAACCTGGGCTTTTCATTGGTTCTTTGTCTCCACCAATCTGCTGGTAGGGGAGCACAATCCCCTTGTCTGGACTGGTCTGGCAGGACTCAAGGAAAGAGCATTAACTGGTAAGTAAAATGTCACCTTTGTTATCATCCTGCTAGACCAGTCCAGACAAGTAGGTTATGCTCCTTTGGCAGCAGGCAAAGGCAGACATGAGTAACTTTCAATTGCTATCACTCTGTATATCCACTGGTCAACACTGAGAGAAACCAGTGTTCGTCTGCCTTTAGCAGATGGCAAGGTATTTAGACTTGTGCAGATAGGCCCATTTCCCCTCGTCCACATTACGATGATGTGGCCTGTATCAGTGAGACTGTAGGCCTAACATTGCTTAGAGTTCAGGTACACCCCTGTCTCCTTGATCTGGCAGCCACCCTATACCCAGTGCTGTTACCAACCAGTGCCAGGACTGGTGGACCTAAGAGAAGCAGGAGAATCCCATGTCTACTGGTAAGTCGAGCCCAGGCTCCTCGTCCTTCTTGTCCTCTTTGTGTGCTTTTTTTGGTCTGTCTTTTTTTTCTGCTTTTATTGTTTTTGTAACCATTGCAGTGGGCTGTATTTTGCTGTTTGTAGTAACACATTTCTAAATTTAAAAAAAAAAAAAAAAAGCTTTGGGAGCTGGACCACCTTAGCTTGTGTAGGTATCTGGAGTTTCCCTGCTTCGATTTCCCCTGTCAGCTTGACAGGTGCTGGGATTTCCTTTTCCGACTCATAAGAACATAAAGGCCATACTGGGTCAGACCAAGGTCCATCAAGCCCAGTATCCTGTTTCCAACAGTGGTCATCTAGGTCACAAGTACCTAGCAGTTTCCCCAAAAGACACAATTTCCACAATACTTGTATTGGGGCAAGCAGTGGATTCTTGGGTCCTTTTTAATAATGGTTTATGGACCTTTCCTTCAGGAACTTGTCTAAACCTTTTTTAAACTTGGCTACAAAACAGCTTGTACTACATTCTCCGGTAACAAATTCCGGAGTGTGATTACATGATGAGTGGTAAAATATTTTCTCTGATTTGTCTTTACACTGTAGCTTCATTGCGTCCTTAGTTTTTCTATTTCTCTCTCAAGTCACTTCATTGGCTCCCTATCTGTTTCTGTATGCAGTTCAAACTTCTGCTGACCTATAGGTACATTCACTCTGCAGCTCCTCACTACCTTTCCTCTTTTACCTTCTCCTTACACCCCTCCTTGGGAACGCCACTCTTCTGGCAAATTGCCTTTCTCTTCTATTCGTAACTCCAGACTTCAATCCTTCCACCTTGCTGCTCCCTATGCCTGGAACAAACTACAGTCAAACCTCGGTTTTCGTATGCCCTGGTTTTCGTACGATTCGGTTTTCGTTGACTTTTTTCATCAAGATTTTGTTTCGGTTTTCGTACGTTGTCTCGGTTTTCGTACAGCATTTTACCCCCCCCCCCCCCCCGTACCTGCCATGGATTAGCGTGAGCCAGCGATCTCCCACGGAGCTTGAGCCAGCGATTCTGCGGGACCTCTGGGGAGCCGAGGAGTTCAACGCTCCAGCGTGGCCTGCCCGAAACTGCTTCCTGCCCCGGACTCTCCCCCGATTGACGTCTGCCTGCTGCCTCTTCCCCTGCACATCCCTTGAACCGGGACAGGAGCTGGTGACCGAATCTGCTTCTCCTTGGCGGCCCAGTCTCCCGTCGGGGCCCCTGCCCTCCCGATTGGATTCTGGGTGTCCTGCAGGCCTGCACACGCGGCCTCTCCTTGAAACCTTGCAGTCTGCAGCTGCAGGCTCCTGCTGGCACAGCCCCACGCTGTTCTCTGACTCTCACCTGTGTCAGGCTGCTACCTTAGGGGGGCCGGAGGCAGCCTAAGACTCTCTGTCCCACTGTTTCTCAACTGCCTGCTGCTTGGCTGACACTGCCTCTCCACCTCGCCCGACACTGTGTAGGAGTGGCTGCCCTACAGGCTGGTGTGACTTCGGGCACTGTCCTCTTTCTGGTGCCCTTACTTTTGCTGACATTGGCACTACCTCTCCTGACACTGTGAGCTTGGTAACTGGGTGTGATGGCTGCTAAGTTAAAAGGCAGGCTGGAGCCCCGATTGTGCAGACGGCCAAGATGGCTGTTCCCACCTCCGCTGCTGGTGGTGATTGCTCGATCCCCAGAGGGGAGAGCAGCTGGAGCTGGCTGGAGTGCGTCCCATATGCCAACAAAAGTCTTCAATAAAGGTAAAAGTGATGTTACATGCTCATTTATCCATTTCATTAGTCATTTATATGTATTTCTCATTGTTTTCTGTATGTAAAAAGATAGTTATTCTCTATAAAATGTATTTTTTGTCAATATTTTTGGGTGTCTGGAACGGATTAATTGAATTTACATTATTTTTTATGGGAAATCTTGCTTCGGTTTTAGTCCGTTTCGGTTATAGTCAGACTTTTTTGAACGGATTAATCATGAAAACCGAGGTTTGACTGTACTTGAGTCTGTACATCAGGCACCTTCTCTGACCCTTTTCAAATCCAGACCGAAAACTCACCTCTTCACTGCTGCTTTTGGATCTTGACTCACCTGATCTCCTTTGAGATTTCTTACCACTCCCCCTAGATGTCCCATGTCTACAGCTACTGTGTTGTCTGTCTTGATTAGATTGTAAGCTCTGATGAGTAGGGACTGTCTTTTACATGTGTCTGTGCAGCGCTGTGTATGTCTTGTTGTGCTATACAAATGTTCAGTAGTAGTAGTGATGGTGTAAACTGATCTACATTTACCCATTCTACTCCATTCTGTTATTTATAGACCTCTATCATATCTCCCCTCAGCTATTTATTTTCCAAGTTGAAGGGCCCTAACCTTTTAAGCCTTTCCTCATAGGAATATCCTTCCATCCCATTACCATTTTGGTGGCTCTCTTATGTAACTTTTCTAATCTTGCTATATCTTCTTTTGAGATATGGCAACCAGAATTGCAGACAATATTCAAGGTGTGGTCGCACCATGAACGATATAGAAGCATTATTATATCCTTGGTTTTCTTCTCCATTCCTAGCATTCTATTGGCTTTCTCGGCCACTGCTGCATACTGGGTGGAGGGTTTCAATGTATTATCCACAATGACGCCTAAATCATTTTCCTGGGAGGTGGTCCCTAATGTGGACCTTCACATCGTGTAACCGTAATTTGGGGGGTTCTTTCCTATGTGCATAACTTTGCACTTGTGCACATAAAATTGCATCTGCCATTTAGATGTTCAGTTTTCCAGTTTATCAAGTCCTCTTGCAATTTTTCACAATTCTTTTGTGTCTTAACAATATTAAATAATTTTGTGTCATCTGCAAATGTGATCACCTCACTCGTTATTCCCTTTTCTAAGTCCTTCATAAATATGTTAAAAAGCAGTGGGTGCAGCACAGATAGAAAGCAGATGCATTACACTGGCCATTCTCCAGTTCCTTATCGGTCCTCCAGTTTAGTCCTCCACCGCTGGGTAGCGCACCACCTCCTGCAGCATGGAGACTGGACCAATCAGAATCTTGCTGTCCCTGGATGTATCCTGCTGGAGACCCTATCATCCCCAGTGTGTCCAGTCTCCATGCAGCAGGAGGACTTAGTGAGCCTAGGTCTGGGCTCACTTCAGGAGTAGTTAGGCAACATTGAATTTAGGCTTGAAGCATTTTTGTTTGTCCCTTTAACCTTTTTTTCCTTTGTTTCTAGGGGGATTCCATTAAACAACAACAAAAAAAAAAGTACAGCTGAGACATTGAAGTGGAGCCGGTCTTGCTGCTGTCCTTCCCCTACCTTTCCCTTCTTGGTGTTAGCAGGCAGGCATCAGATCTCCCCCCCTGGACGAAACGGGGAGAGCTCTGCCACTCGGGCAAGCGGCGCCTTGATCTTCCGGCGCCGGGCAGTGCAGAGTTTAGCGGCATCGCGGCTTGTAGAGCTGCATTCCCTTGGTGAGTTCAGCTTTGGTTAAGGGGCTAGCGGTTGGCCAGGCAGTTGAGCGATCGGGACAGCAGAGGCAGGTGTGTTTTGGCACCGTTTTAAGTTGCGGCGGCCATTTTGTTTGTTCTTTCCCGCTCGGGGGAGCCGCGTGGCAGGGCCCAGAGTAGCGTTTTGTGCATTTTTCATCTGGCAGGAGCCTGAGACAGCGGGTTTGCTATCGTACATTCATTTTTGGGGGCAGTTTAGGATCGGTGTTTTGCTGGGGGGGGGGTTCCTTATTTTCTTTCATTTATTTAAAAAATAAATAAATAAACGTCAGTCTGCTGTTAAACTCCCCTGGTGTCTGCCCTGCACACTCATGGTCCTGCCTGGTTCATGTCTTCGCGGCCGCTGTGTGTGGTCTGCGGGTCTCGCAGGGGTAGGGTGGCTGATACGGGTATTTGCAGGGGCTGCGCTACCGTTTCCTCCAACGTGGAACAACAAATGAATGGTAGGGCAGCCCAGGATCCCCAAGGACCCGAGACAGGTGGTGAAGGGGAGTCGCCCCTGGGGGCCCAGGTGGGGTCTCCTCCAGCTAATCCAGCTGGCAGTGCGGGAGGGCTGCCGGAATTGACCACTGGGGCATCGGGGGGGGGGGGATTTTTCCCTGGACTTTGTCCTAATTATGCATCAGGCTTTCCGCTTAGGGCAGCTGGGGAAGGTGCCTGAGTCTCTTTCGTTGGCGGCAGCCTTGCAGCTGTCCAAGGGAGAAGACGCAGGTGGAGATACCGGCAAAGAGGCCTCGGTGTGCTGCCACGAAACGGGAAGACTTGGAGTGGCAGGAGGCAGATGACGCTGACGTTGATCCCAAGTGCAGCATAGAGGAGTTGGAAGAAGGCGAGATTCAGGAGCCTGAGGATCAAGCAAGAATCATCCGCATTTTTCGCAGTGATGAGCTTATGCCGGATTACGGAGTCTCTCCAGGCTCTCAATCTTGCTAGAGCTCAGCCTGCGGAAGACGAGGGGCTGGAGGATCCCCTCATTCAAGCGGAAAGAGAGTTTCAGACGATGTTCCCAGTACACAGGGTAGTAAATCGGATGATCCAGAAGGAGTGGGATCAACCTGAAGTGGGACTGAAAGGGATCCGGACAATGAACCAGCTTTACCCTTTGTCAGACAGAGACAAGGAAAGGTTTCGTTCCCCCCGGATCGATGCGGCGGTATCGACGGTGACCAAGAAGACGATTATCCCGGTAAAAGGTAGTGCGGCCTTAAAGGATGTGCAGGACAGGAAGGTGGATGGTTTATTGAAGCTAGCATTCAAGGCTGATGCGTTATCTCTACAGGCTTCAATCTGTGGTGCCTGGGTAGCGAGGGCCTGTCTTCGTTGGTCCCAGCACTTAAGGCAGGACGCTCACTTGGATCAGCAGTGTTTAATGGAGGTGACTCGGCTGGAATCCGGCACAGCTTATTTGGCGGATGTACATTATGATTTGATAAGAGCATTAGCGAATAGGCGACAAGGCGATAGCGGAGAGACTGAATGAATTCTTTGCTTCGATCTTTACTGAGGAAGATGTAGGGATGTTACCCATGACTGAAGTGGGATTTAAAGGTGCGGAAGAATTGAAGGAAATATCGATACATCGGGAAGATGTATTACAACTATTAGATAAACTGAAGAGTAGCAAATCACCTGGGCCAGATGGTATACATCCAAGGGTGTTGAAAGAACTGAAATATGAGATTGCAGACCTGCTATTAGTAATCTGTGAACTATTATTAAAATCATCTCTAATACCTGAAGATTGGAGGATAGCCAATGTAACACCAATTTTTAAAAAGGGTTCCAGGGGTGATCCGGGAAACTACAGACCGGTGAGCCTGATGTCAGTACCGGGAAAAATGGTAGAAACCATCATAAAGAATAAAATTACTCAGCATGTAGATAGTCATGACCTAATGGGAGACAGCCAACATGGCTTTAGACAAGGAAGATCTAAGGAAGATCTGTTATGTTTTTTTGAAGGAGTGAATAATCAGGTGGACAAAGGTGAGTCGGTTGATATAGTGTATCTGGACTTTCAGAAAACCTTTGACAAGGTCCCTCATTAGAGACTTTTGGCAAAACTAAAGAGTTATGGGATAGGAGGCAGTGTACTATTGTGGATCAGGAACTGGTTAAAAGATAGAAAGCAGAGGGTAGGGCTAAATGGCCAATTTTCCCAATGGAGAAAGGTGAATAGTGGTGTACCCCAGGGATCTGTGCTGGGTCTGCTGCTTTTTGACATATTCATAAATGACCTGGAAAGTGGAATAACGAGTGAGGTTATCAAATTTGCAGATGACACAAAACTATTTAAAGTTGTTAAAACCCAAGAGGATTGTGGAAAATTGCAAGAGGATCTTGATAAATTGGAAGACTGGGCATCAAAATGGCAGATGAAATGTAATGTATACAAGTGCAAGGTTATGCACCTAGGGAAGAACAACCCAAACTATGGTTACACGATGCAAGGTTCCACATTAGGAACTACCACCCAGGAAAAAAGATTTAGGCGTCATTGTGGATACCATGTTAAAACCCTTGGCCCAGTGTGCAGCAGTGGCCAAGAGAGCAAATAGAATGCTAGGTATGATAAGGAAAGGAATGGAAAATAAAACAAAAGATATTATAATGCCTCTATATCGTTCCATGGTGAGACCGCACCTTGAATATTGTGTGCAATTCTGGTCGCTGTACCTTAAAAAGGATATAGCGATTTTAGAAAAGGTTCAGAGAAGAGCCACCAAAATGGTAAAGGGGATGGAAGGATACTCCTATGAAGAAAGGCTAGAAAGGTTAGGGCTCTTTAACCTGGAAAAGAGACGGCTGAGGGGAGATATGATAGAAGTCTATAAATTAATGAACGGAGTGGAACGGGTTTATGTTTATTGGAATTTGATATACCGCTCAGACCCGAAGGCATAGAGCGGTTTACAATATTATAAACGTAGATCAATTGTTTACTTTATCAGAATATAGAAAGACTAGGGGACATGCAATGAAGCTACAGGGTAAACTATTTAAGACTAATAAAAGAAAATATTTTTTCACTCAACGTGTAATCAAACTCTGGAATTTACCGGAGGATGTAGTAAAGGCTGTTAGTGTAGCTGGGTTTAAAAAAGGTTTGGACAAGTTCCTGGAGGAAAGGTCCATAAACCATTATTAAGAAGGGACCCAGGATATCAATGCTTGAACCAATACAAGCATTGTGGAATCTGTGTCCCTTGGGGAAACTGCTAGGTACATATGACCTAGATTGGCCACTGTTGGAAACAGAATACTGGGCTTGATGGACCTTGGTCTGACCCAGTATGGCATATCTTATGTTAAGTATGGCGTCCTTAGTAGCCGCCCGGATATCTATGTGGCTGAGGAATTGGGCGGCCGACAGGTCATCTAAGTTGTTATTTAGAGAGGATCTAGATAAATTGGTGAAGGAATTGGGTGACTCCAAGGGAGGTAGACTGCCGGAGGATAAGACTAAGTAGGGGAAGTCCTCTCCGTCCACTAGTGGTCAGTTTAGAGATTCCCGGAGATTTCGGTCTTCACGGCTGGGAGGCTTCCAGCATGGCAGGTATGCCTCTAGAGCCCATGGTTTCGTGGGGCAGGCCGAGGTTTCACTGCAGCCTCCTCTTCCTCCTTCTCCTTTAACCGAAAACCACAATGAAATGAAGCGGGCCCCGGTAGGAAACCAACTGATAGGAGGTCGGCTTCGGGAGTTTCTTCCTGCCTGGGTCCTATTAACATCAGATCAGTGGGTGTTGGAGATAATTCACGACGGTTATGCGCTGGAGCTGGCTTGCCCGCTTCGGGACTCCTTTTGTGCTGTCTCCCTGCAAGGGGCGGCAAAAAGCTCTGGAGATCCGGAGCACATTAGATCGGCTGGTACAGTTGGGAGCGGTAGTCCCTGTCCCGTTCTCCGACCTTGGGGTGGGGCGCTACTCCATCTATTTCGTGGTGCCAAAGAAATACGGTTCCCTCCAACCTATCATGGACCTCAAAGGGGTAAATTCCTGCGGGTTCCTCATTTCCGTATGGAAACCTTGCGGTCCGTTATCGTGGCCGTACGTCAAGGAGAGTTTCTGACTTCCCTTGACCTCAGAGGCGTACTTGCACATTCCGATCAGAGAGGCTCGCCAAAGGTTCCTGAGGTTCACGTTCCCTTGGGGGCACTATCAGTTCCACGCGCTGCTGTTCGGTTTGGCTACGTCTCTGCGCACTTTCACCAAGATCATGGTGGTGGTGACGGTGGCGGCGGCAGCGGCAGTGGCGTTGCGAAAAGAGGGCGTCCCAGTCCACCACCCCTATCTTGACGATTGGTTGATTCGGGCAAAATCCAAGGTAGAGAACTTGCGGGCCACAGACAGAGTGGTGAAGCTCCTACAGAGTCTCGGCTGGGTGATCAACGCAAACAAGAGTCACTTGGAGCCATCGCAGACTCGAGTATCTAGGAGTTCGTTTCGACACTGTGAGAGGGTTAGTGTTTTTGCCCGATCGCCGGTAGCAGGTCCTTCGTCAGCTCGTCCGCAAGTTCTTTGAGATCCCGGCACCGTCAGCGTAGTGGTATCTGTGGCTACTGGGAACTATGGCGGCAACCCGGGAAGTGGTCCCGTGGGCCAGATTTCATATGCGATATTACAAAGGGCATTGCTGCGCCACTGGTCGAACCAAATGGACTCTCTGAACAAGTGTCTTCCCTGTCTGGTGAGGGTCAGACAGGCCATGAAGTGGTGGCGGTCTCCGAGTTCGTTGCAGGCGGGCATGCCGCTGGAACAACCCCACTGGATTTCTCTGATAACAGACACGAATCTCGCAGGTTGGGGAGCCCACTTCGAAGGTCGGTTTGTGCAAGGGATCTGGTCTGCACAGGAAGCCTCTTGGTCAATCAACTGACTCGAGCTGCGGGCAGTGTTTCTAGCACTGCAGCCGTTCGTGAGCTTGGTGTTGGGTCGAGCGGTGAGAGTTCTCTCGGACAATGCGGCAACAGTGGCCTACATCAATCGGCAAGGTGGGACAGGAAGTATGTCCATGGAAGACGAGGCGGAAAAGTTGTTCCGGTGGATAGACCCTCGTCTGCAGACCATTTCGGCAGCACATATAGCAGGGAAGGACAATGTGATAGCAGATTTTCTCAGCAGAGTGTGGGTGGACGCCGGAGAGTGGGAGCTTCATCCGCGGCTGTTCGTACTCATTGTTTGCAGATGGGGTCCGCCAATAATGGATCTCATTGCGACCTTTCAGGCCGCGAAAACGAGTCGCTTTTTCAGCAGACGGAGGGAACGGATGTCCGAAGGCATCGACGCTCTCATTCAATCCTGGCCGGTGTCGGGTCTCCTGTATGTTTTTCCTCCGTGGGCGCTCATAGGCCGGGTGGTGCAGCGCATCAAGGCACACTGGGGCAGGGTGCTGTTGGTGGTGCCGGACTGGCCAAGGCGCCCATGGTATGCCGATCTAGTTTGCTCGACGGGGAGCCTTGGAAGCTACCGATATCTGAGGATCTTCTGGTCCAGGATCCACTATGAATGCCGCCGGTGGATCGATTCTCGCTTACGGTATGGCCATTGAAAGGGCTCGGTTAAGGAGGAAAGGGTATTCTGTGGCAGTCATCGCCACTTTGCTTCGGGCAAGGAAGCAGCCACGTGTCTCACCTATATGCGCGCGTGGTGTATTTTTGAGGACTGGTGTTCCTGGCGGCAAATCCGGGTGGCGACTGTTTCCGTTCCGGGGGTGCTCAGTTTTTTGCAGGACGGTTTTCAGAAGGGGATGGCCGCCAGTTCCTTAAAGGTCCAATTGGTGGCTCTCTCTTGTTACAGGGGCAAAATTCACGGAGAGGCCCTGGGGGCGCATGCAGATGTGCAGCGTTTTCTTAAAGCGGTGTACAAGCTTCGGCCCTCACGTAGGGTTGTGGTTCCGCGTGGGATTTAAATTTGGTTTTGGAAGCATTGACCAGAAGGCCCTTTGAGCCCCTGAGCCAGGCATCGGTTAAGGACTTGACCTTAAAGACGGCGTTTTTGATTGCCATCTGTTCAGCAAGGCGCATTTTGGAGTTGCAGGTGTTGTCATGCAGGGAGCCGTTCTTGTCTTTCTCTAGAGAAAAGGTTGTGCTACGGACGGTTTCTTCTTTTTTACCTAAGGTGGTTTCACCGTTTCATTTGAACCAGTCGGTTTCCCTTCCCGTGTTCAGTTCGGGGGCAGAGCACACTATGGACCATGGGTTGCATCGTCTGGATGTCCGAAGGGTGTTGCGCCGGTATCTGAAGGTTTCAGAAGCCTTCCATAAGTCGGATTGTCTCTTCGTGTTGTTTGGAGGGGCGCGCAAGGGGGAGGCAGCGGCAAAAGCTTCCATTTCTCAGTGGATTCGGGAGGCAATTGCGTCGGCTTATATCTTGCAGGGGCGTTTTGGTTCCGGTGGGGTTGTGGGCGCACTCTACTAGAGCGCAGGCGACGTCTTGGGCGGAGCACAGCTTGGTGTTGCCAGTGGAGATTTGCAGGGCAGCTACCTGGTCGTCGCTACGTTAGACGTTTTGGCAGTTGATGATGCATGTTTTGGTTCAGCGGTGTTGTGGGCCAGCTGGAAGGGTCCCTCCCAATGATTACTGCTCTGATACATCCCAGCGGTGGAGGACTAAACTGGAGGACCAATAAGGAAATAGAAATTACACTTACCTGGTAATTGTTGTTCCTGAAGGGACTCCAGTTTAGTCCTCATTCCCACCTGGGAGTGAGTGTCATTCAGATGTATGTCATAGGTTGGACAGGTGATGACTTCCTGACTTCTGAATACAGTATAATTCTTGTCTAGAGCATTGGCTATGGGCCAGTCTTTCTTGCTCTATTTTCTTTTATTTTCCTCACTTTTCTACCTTCTGTCTTTCTGTTATTCTGGGGGGATGTGACAGAAGCAAGGTGGGGTATATTGGCCTCCTCAGTCTCATCTCGGGGGGGGGGGAGGGGTGTCGGTTTTTGATAGTTTAAGATTTAAGGTTAAACATTACTAGTTTACAATTGATTTTGGATCGTTGCTTAGCTATTTATTTTGGTTTCTTTGAGTCTGCTTTGTCAATAGTTCACTGGGGCTGATAGGGTCTCCAGCAGGATACATCACCACCGCCAATCACCTCTGCAGCTCCTGCCCAATCGGGGCAGTGGGAGCGAAACAACAGCAGCCAGCAGAGCTCAAAAGCGGTGTCCCTGCTCTCAGGGAGCTGCTGACCCGGACTCACCACCGCCAATCACCTCTGCAGCTCCTGCCCAATCGGGGCAGTGGGAGCGAAACAACAGCAGCCAGCAGAGCTCAAAAGCGGCGTCCGTACAGGGTGCGCCCGCGCCTGAGGGCCTCGCCAGAGGGCCCTTTGGCGTGGCACGAAGGCAAGCAGAAAGAATCCAAATGAAGGGCACGACCTCGCTCACAGCACCAACAAAAACCCCCCGGACCAATAGCGACAGAGATCCCCCGATCGGGGTGAAACGACCGAGAAAGAAACCATCCCGCTCGGCGGCTCCCAGAACCTCAACCTCCACGACTTCCTAGTAAGTCGCACCAACCGACATGGCCGCACTCACCTACCTCCCTGCATTTCTCCTTATCACACAACTCCTTCCCCAACAATCAGGACCATGACACCAACACCCCCTGAACCTATGGACACCAACAACCATACCAACATACTTCCATCTTCAATACACCACACGGAGCTCACACACAAAGAACAAAAACAACAGACACACTATCAACAAGCACCACACTCACGCAAACCCAAAGGCACACCCCAAAGAGCCTAACACCCCGAACACCACCTCCATAGAGCTCATGAACACTAGATCAGTGAGAAACAAGTTGCACACAATCAGAGACCACATTGAGGACCAACACCCTGACATCCTATGCATTACAGAATCCTGGCTTACCCCCACTGACACCATCGTTCTCAACCAGCTAGTCCACCCCCCCCCCCCACGTACTCAGCCTTTAACAATCCTCGCACACAGAAAAGAGGAGGTGGAGTGCTGATCATTGCAAAAGACTCACTACATCTACAAACTCTCACCTCTCAAAGCTCAGACCGATGCAACACTATTGCAGTAGGAAACAAGTAAATAGCCATATGCCTCATCTACAGAGCCCCCCACGCTCCAGTAGAAGAACTAACCACCGCTCTAGAGACCCTCTGTGCAATCAACGCGAACCACAAACCACTAATTCTACTGGGAGACTTCAACCTCAACTCCTCCACCAACAAGGACAAGGAAACCTTCCTACAAGCAATGGACTCACTACAATACACCCAACTAATAAACACCCCAACACACAGACACGGATCCATGCCGGACCTCATATTCGCCCCCAACCACGTAATAGACGAGGGTAACATCTCATCACCCACAATCACATCAGTGCCCTGGTCCAGACCACCACAGAATCAAAATAGAAATCACAAACCGAAAGGGAAAACCTAACAAGACACAAAACGCAACACATGGACAAAGAAGATTCAAAGCTTTCAACAAAGACCAATTCCTACAAGACACGCTACCTCACCTTAACTCCGACACACACGATCTGGTTAAACAAGTCGACAATTGGAACAATACCATCAGCGCAGCAGCTAAAACCAAAGCAAGCACAACAACAAAAACGAAGAGACAACACGCACCATGGTACTCCAAAAGCATACGCAATGCAAAAAGAGATCTAAGAAAGTTGGAACGCCGCTGGAGATGCTCCAAATCTCCATCCACACAGGACTTATACCTATCTCAACAAAAGAGATACAATGAGCTTATCAATGAGACAAAAAGAGAGCACCACACAAACACCATCCAGAAAGCCTACAACAAACCCAGAGAACTTTTCGAGATAGTAAAGGATCTAACCAACGAACCAAGCCCTGACATAGACATACAGATCGACCCACAAACCTTTGCAGAACATCTTCAGGAGAAATTAGGCCGCTCACCACCACAAATGTTTACAGGAACCAACAACTCAACCATACCCATCACGAGTTGGGACAAGTTCCACACTCCTTCCACAAAACAAATCTCAGATATCATCTCAACTCTCAACATGAGCACCGCACCCACAGATCCATGCCCGGCCCCATGGATCAAGGCAACCAAGGAAAACTTCCTCAGCCACATACACAACTTGGTAAGCAACTCCCTGACCCAAGGAACCATGCCAGAACAGCTGAAACTAGCCACCATAAGGCCAATCCCCAAGAAAACCAACCTAGAAAAAAGCAATCCAGCAGCCTACAGATCAATCTCCAGCATACCGCTGCTGGCTAAAATTATAGAGAAGGCAGTGCAACAGCAACTCCAGGATCACATCGACGAGAATGCCCCGCTAGATATACATCAACATGGCTTCCGCCCAAACCACGGAGTTGAAACACTTCTACTATACCTATTCAATGACATCATACAGACCATAGACAACTACAATCAAGGAACTCTAATGATCTTCATCGACATCTCAGCGGCATTCGACACCGTGGACCACAGAATCCTCCTGACCAGACTACAGAACACTGGAATAACCGACACAATCCTGAATTGGTTCAACTCATACTTAACAGACAGACAGTTCCAAGTTAAAATTGGAACCAAAACCTCTCAACCCACGAAAATCAAGCAAGGAGTGCCACAAGGATCCGCACTATCCTCACTACTATTCAACCTATACATTCAACCAATCTGCGACATCATGAGAGCCCACAAAATAGACTACACAATTTACGCAGACGACATCATGATTTACACGCCAATCGACCTCGACAACCCCGACTACACCAAGATAACAAACTGTCTCGACAGCATGTCCACTTGGCTCACGCACAGCAACCTAGCCATAAACTACAACAAGACAGAAGCACTCATCACACGAAATACCAACTTCAACCCCCCACCATTCATCACAACCAACAACACGGCAATACCACTGAAGGATGAAGTGAAATACCTCGGAATAACTCTTGACAAAGAGCTGAACTTACAATCACACATCAGAAGAACCGTCAGAAACGCATACTACAAAATGAAGATAATCAGACGCCTCAAGCCTCTACTCTCCCATGAACACTTCCGCACAGTCTGCCAGGCACTCATAACCCCCATACTCGATTTCTGCAACCCGATCTACAACGGAATACCAAAGCAATCACTCAAACCACTTCAAATGGCTCAAAACACAGCAGCCAGAATAATCACCGGCTCCCCAACCCAAGCCCACATCACCCCCATCCTCAAAGACCTCCACTGGCTCCCAATCAGCCACCGCATCAAATACAAGATGGTCTTGAACATATTCAGAATCAGACACAAGAGCTCAGCACTCAGCCTCCAAGCCCTCATACTCCCTGACACCAGCAACAGACCAAGAAGAAAAACCACCGCAGACACACTCAGCACACCAAGCAACTACACGAAAGCTAGCAAATCCACCACACCGAGAGCTCTATCACTGGCGGCTCCATCAATATGGAACTCACTCCCTCACAACCTACGATCCACTGAAGATCTGAAGGACTTCCGAAAACACCTGAAGACTGTACTCTTCACAGAGCACTACGGCCAAAATGCATAACCAGAACCTACAGACTTGGCCCAACCTCGGACTCAATCACAACGGACCCAGCGAATCCATGTATATACTGTATATAGCGCACACTATAAATAGCTCACTCTAATCAGCACATCCGCACACATGCACCCTCACTGTATATATCCTCACCTAACACACACAATTACTAGTGATCGTTTGCTGTGCTCACCGCCTTGATTAAAGGATAAGGCGGGATAGAAATACCCCTTAAATAAATAAATAAAAAACATCCAGGGACAGCAAAATTCTGATTGGTCCAGTCTCCATGCTGCAGGAGGAGGTGCACTACCCAGCGGTGGAGGACTAAACTGGAGTCCCTTCAGGAACAACAATTACCAGGTAAGTGTAATTTCTATTTTTCAGGTACTGCAGATGATTTTAATGATAGTTCACAGATTACTAATAGTAGGTCTGCAATCTCATGTTTCAATTTTTTCAACATCCTCAGATGCATACTAACATAGATTTAGCCAAGGAAAGTCTTGTATTATTAATCTGCTGTTTTTTGAAGGTGTGAATAAATGTGGATGTGCCAGAAGATTGGAGTTCCTGAAGAGGAGTATAGGGAGAGACACGAGAGGAAAGGTAGTGAGGAGCAGCAGAATGAATGCACTTATAGGTCAGTAGGAGAAGTCTGAACTGGATACAGAAACGAATAGGGAGCCAGTGAAGTGACTTGAAAAGAGCAGTTATATGAGCAGATCGAGGCTGGCGGAAGATTAGCTGTGCAGCTGAGTTTTGAACAGATTGAAGGGGGGAGAGAGGATTCGGAGGGAGACCAGCAAGGAGGAGGTTGCAATAATGTAGATGGGAGGTGACTCAGAGTGGATAAGTGTCTTAATAGTGTGTGTAGAAAGGAAGGGATGATTTTTGCCAATGTTATAGAGAAAGAAGGGACAGGTTTTAGCTATCTGTTGGATGTCTGCATCTGTAATACCTGAAGACTGGAGGATGGCCAATGTAATGCCAATTTTTAAAAAGGGTTCCAGGGTGATCCGGGAAACTACAGACCTGTGAACTTGATGTCGGTACTGGGAAAAATGGTAGAAACCATTATAAAGAACAAAATTACTGAACACGTAGATAGTCGTGGCTTAACGGGAGACAGCTAACATGGCTTTAGCCAAGGAAGGTCTTGTCTTACTAATCTGTTATGTTTTTTGAAGTTGTGAATAAGGTAGATTAAGGTGATTTGGTTGGTATAGTGTATCTGGATTTTCAGAAAGCCTTTGACAAGGTCCCTCATGAGAAACTCTTGGTGAAATTAAAAAGTCATGGGATAGGAGGCAATATACTGTTGTGGATCAGAAACTGGTTAAAAGATAGACAGAGTAGGGCTAAATAGCCAATTTTCCCAATGGAGAAAGGTGAATAGTGGAGTACCCCAGGGATCTGTGTTGGGTCTGCTGCTTTTTAGCATCTTCATAAATGACCTGGAAATGGGACTAACGAGTGAGGTAATCAGATTTGCAGATGACAAAAAATTATTGATAGTTGTTAAAACCCAAAGGATTGTGAAAAATTGCAAGAGGGTCTTGATAAATTGGAAGACTGGATATTCAAATGGCAGATGAAATTTAATGTGGACAACTGCAAAGTTATGCACCTAGGAAAGAACAACCCAAACTATGGTTACAAGATGCAAGGTTCCACATTAGGAACCAACCAGGATAAAGATTTAGGTGTTATCGTGGATAACATGTTGAAACCGTCTGTCCAGTGTGCAACGGTGGCCAAGAAAGCAAATAGAATGCTAGGAATCATAAGGAAAGGAATAGAGGATAAAACAAAGGATATTATAATGCCTCTATATTGTTCCATAGTGCGACTGCACCTTGAATATTGTGTTCAATTCTTGTTGCCGTATCTTAAAAAAGATATAGCATTGACTTCCGGTGGTGGCAATGAGCTGAGAAGACGTGCGGTGGTCAGCTCTGGGCAAACTACCCCAAAATTCTGCAAATATCAGCTGCAATAGTGGCTATCGCCCTCCTGGATATCAAGTGCTCCAGTAAAAGGGAGGGAGTGAGAACAACGGGGGAGATTAGACACCCCAGAACACCTTGATGTCAACAAAAACGCTTAGACGGGAGAAAACCCGGGTCCCGGAGGTGAAAATGGCGGAGGGAGCACCAAGGAGCCCGGGAGCAGAAGCTAACCAAACGCTGATAGCGGAGGTTAGTGCCGCCGTAGTGCGGGCTCTGGATGAGCGTTTCCGCGGACTGGCGGATCAACTGCATGCGATACAGCAAAATTTTACTGATCTTACCGCCAGAATGGAGCAGGCAGAAAATCGAGTCTCCGGCGTCGAGGATACCCAGAACTCACTGGTAGGCCGAGTGAAGGCCCTAGAAGACCTCGTGAAACACCAAGGCGAAAAGCTCGACGATATGGAGAACAGGGGTCGCCGAAAAAACCTTCGTTTCATCGGAATTGATGAGACTGTGGCGGATGGGGCCCTCCGCAGCTATTTGGTGACCTGGATTGAAAAGATCTCCGCGGGCAGCGTGACCGGCCCCATCAAGATAGAACGCGCACACAGGCTGGGCCCGAGACGTGACCGGGAGCGCAGGCCCCGCGCAGTCATCGCCCGCTTCCTTGATTTCCACCAGAAAGAGGAGGTTCTGAGGGCAGCCAGGGCTCATCAGCGCGCCACGTCGGACCCGGAGAAGATACTGGTATTCCAAGATTACTCGTTATTGGTAAGCCAGCGGCGCCGGGCATTCTCTGCGGTATGCTCCCAGCTAGTCAACAAGGGAGTCCGCCTCTCCTTATTATACCCCGCTAAGCTGAGAGTCGAGCACCAGGGACGGACACAATATTTACAATCCCCTGCTGAGGCTCAAACCTTCCTGGCAGACCTGACTGGAGCCCCCGAACTGGCCCCCTCCTCGTGAATATCCCAAGTAAGCCCAGGAACAGTTACTCACAGTGGCAGCGCACAGCCGAGGGGCCCGGAGTGAGATGTGGGACTGCGGCGAGGACGGCGCCCTGCAACAGAGACTGGCCCATACTTATATTTGATGATTGTTAGTTATTTTAATGTATTTTGTAGGGCGTTTTTCTTTTCTTTTATTCCTCCTTTTCCTCTTGGGTTTCTCTCCCTTTTCTGAGTACGCATATTGTGGTTGATGAAAATTATTTAGGGCCCTAGGCCACAATGCCTTTCGCTGTGTGATAAACACGGGAGGGTCTGCTGAATTTCTCTGTTGAGCCTTAACTCAAGCGGTTTTCTAGCTGGGAGATTGATAAGTTGGTGGCTGTTAACCATATCTTGGTGTCTGTTGGTGGGGGAAGGCTCGCAGGCCCCCGAGCACTGGGTCCCTCCCGCCCGTCCAATTTCGATGCGGATCCGGGGGCTCCTGGAGTTCGAAGGCCCGAGCTGAGTACTTGGAGGGAAATATTTGACTGCGCCTCTAATTCTAAGGGGAGGGATGTTGCCTACTCCTCCGGGGCTGTGTCTCCCTCTATTGGGGCTGATATGTTTCGTGCGAGCAGGGGAAGGGGCAGTGCAGGTAATTAGTTGTGCGCCTCCCGGTACTGATAGTCTGATTACTGCATGCCCCTCAGTAGAGGGGACTTAACTAAGGGTTTTTCTTACCTTTCTTAAGGGGTCAGTGATAAGGGGCATTATATAGACTGAATTGCGGCCCGGGGCTCTGGGTTCCTTGGGAAGTGGCACGTAGCTTTTGAGCCTCTGACCATGGCAGAAAGTCTCACTTGGCCCCATGGGGTTTTAGGACCTCCGACTCTATCCCTTGGAGATAGGAGGCGAACGTGGGTTAAATTAATTTGTGTTGGTGTTGGGCCTACTGGAGGGGAGGAGGTGGTGATACTAAAAGCAGTTCATCGGCCCGACGTTGGGGGGGGGGGGAGGGGGGTAGGGGGTCTTAAATGGATTTTGGGAGGGGATTATCTAGGGGGTATGCCCAATGCCACAGGAATGGTGCTTAGCCTTAGGTTTCGGTTAGGCACTGGGGGGAAGGGAGTGAGGGAAGGGGGGTGGGAGGAGTGAGGGGAGGTTGGGTGGGACTCTGAGGAAACAGGGGGGGGGGGCTGGGAAGGAGGGGGGGGTTGGGAAGGGAGGGTCGCCATCTCCACCACGCACGACCGGCTGGATTCGGTTCTCAGGGGGCAGGTCCGGGGAGACCCCAGGCTGGGGGGGTTTCCTTTGTAACAATACAGTCGACTGACAAAACGCCCCAGAAGTGCTTCAAGTATGGTTAAAATTATATCATGGAATGTTTGTGGCCTGGGAAGCCCCATCAAGAGATATAAAATACTTAAATCTCTTGCAAGGCAGCGTTGTGATATTGCGTTATTACAGGAAACTCATCAAACAGCAGAGGAGCACGCTAAGCTTCTGCGAGATTGGGTGGGCCAGGTTTGGGATGTCCCAGCGATGGGGAAAAAAGGGGGACTTGTTGTTTTGGTTCATAAGAAACTACGGTTCACACTAACAAGACAGGTGCTGGATCCTCGGGGACGCTGGAGAATCGCTCGATAATTTTGGGCAATTTATATGGCCCTAACAAGCCGGATCCTGAATTCTTCCACCGTCTGGCGGCACAGGTAGAACAATTACCGGAGGTGCCCTTGCTTTTGGGTGGTGATTTCAACGGGGTTTTTGAGGTGGGTCTCGACCACTGTTCCCTCTAAGCTGTGCGCGTGTGCGCGCGCACACACCTCGCCGAGTGAGCGCACATACTTTACAACAGAGCGCACAAAAATTACAGCTCTGATTCTGATAGAAAACAACACAATTTTAAAAGTTATGATTGTAATTACTAGAAATTTCCCGCTTTATTTAGTAATCGTCTATTTTCATTTAATTTGATTAAAATCAATGTGGTGTACATATTGTATTCTGACGTTTAGTCAAATTTTAAAGTATATAACTCCGAGTGTCGTTATGTGGCGCACAAAAATTTAACCTTCCTTCAAAAGCTGCACACAGCTGATATTTTATGCGCACACAGCCTACAGGAAATTAGAGGGAACATTGGTCTCGACACCTCGAGCGATATGGGATCCCGAGAGAGACAGACTCTTTCTCGTACGTTACAGAGGTTTAAGTCTCGACTAGGCTTAGTGGACCCGTGGCGACTTTTGCACCCCATGGAAAGGGACTTCACCCATGTATCCCGAGCGCACGGGACTAGCGCCCGCATCGATTACCTGTTGGTTTCGGCGACTCAATTTGCATCTGTTGAGGACGCGCAGATTGGTCCATTGGAGATTTCGGATCATGCCATGGTATGGATCGACTGGCATGGGGGGGGGGGGGACCTAGCCGGGACTCGCTTATGGCGGTTCCCCATAGAACTGTATAAGGACGCCCCTTTTCGCCAATTCTTAAATCATCGGTGGCGAGAATTTGAAGAGAATCATCAGGGTCACAGAGAGGACCCGGAATTATTGTGGGAGACGGCCAAGGTGGTCCTCCGGGGAGACATCATCGGATATGTCGCGCGGAAGCGCAGATTACTGGCTGCACAGGTTGTCAGGCTCGAGCAACAGGTAGCACAGGCGCGGCGTCTCCACGGGCGTACCCCCACCTCTCACAATAGAAAGAAACTATGGGAGCTTCAAGTCGTGTTAAATGAATTGCTTCATCAACGGGCGAAAAAATCTTTATTGTATTATAAATACAAGCTGTACTGTTTTGGCGACAAGCCAGGTAAATTGTTGGGGAGATGTCTGAAAGGCCAGCGCGACTCGCGATTGGTGGCGGCTCTCCGAGATGACCAAGGGAAATTACAAAACAACCGGACGGTGATTAGCGCCATTTTCAAAGGCTTCTTTCAACAGCTCTATACCGCGGAGGAGACGGCCACTACTAGTATGGAACACTATCTACGGCGACTAGATTTGCCTAAGGTGACCGAGGAACAACGTGTTGGATTAGGGCAACCCATTACCTTACAGGAGGTACAGCAGGTGATCTCGACCGCGCATTGTTATAAAGCCCCAGGTCCCGACGGCTATGGGGTTGAATTTTACAAGATATTGTCGGCTGGGGTGAGCCCCCTCCTAGTGGACACGTTTCAGCGACGGACGGCGGGGGGCGGTCCACGCTGGGGGGGCAATCAGGCCTACATCACCTTGATTCCCAAACCAGGGAAAGACCCGCAGAGGGCTTCCTCATATCGACCGATCTCCCTATTGAACTTTGATATGAAGTTGCTGGCAAAGATTCTGGCAGAACGGTTGGCGGTCCTTTTGGGGGATCTCGTGCATGAATCCCAGGTTGGTTTTGTCCGGGGGCGCTTCGCGGTACGCAACTTACGTAAAATTTTAACGTCTATAGAGTGGGTACAACAGCACCAACTGCAATCCCTTTTGGTGAGCTTCGACGCCGAAAAAGCGTTTGACAGAGTCAGTTGGCAATATCTCCATTATCTGCTACCACTCTATGGCTTAGGGACTTCTTTCTGTGAGATGGTGCAGAGCCTCTACGTACAACCAACTGCCAGGGTGTTATGCAATGGGGTCTTGTCGGACTCATTTCCTCTCTTCCGGGGTACCCGACAAGGGTGCCCGTTGTCACCTTTATTATTTGTTTTGGCTTTAGACCCCTTAATTCGAAGCATAGAGGCCGACGGAGGCATAAGGGGGGTAGTGGTTGGGATCCATGAGTTCAAACTATCGGCCTTTGCGGACGACATGCTGGTCCACTTGCTAGCCCCTAGGGAGTCGCTGCAGCGGCTAATGAGGGAATTTGAGGCCTATGGTAGCTTTGCGGGTCTCCGCATAAATGAAGACAAATCGGAGGCCATAGATATGTCGGGACAACTTCGCGGTAGCTGGCCGGGGGAATTTCCTTTGCGATGGGCGGGTCAGACGTTTGTGTATCTCGGTATCGTTTTGACACGGCTGCCTCAAGATTTATACTACACTAATTTTGAGAAAATTTTGAATGGGATACGCAACCAGATGCGAGCTTGGCATCCTTTACCACTGTCCCTGTTGGGGAGAGTGGCAGCGGTCAAAATGGTGATTCTGCCCCGAATACTGTACTGGCTACAGACTTTGCCGGTTTGGCTGTATCGTCGCGATCTTCTGCGCGTGGAAAGGAAGATTCAGAGATTTCTATGGAGGGGAGCTCGGGCCCGTATCCCGATGAAGCACATGATTGGACCTTGGCGGGGGGGTGGTATAGGGCTGCCGGACTTGTGGCTGTACGCCCTGGCATGCCAGGCGCGCCACGTAGGTGACTGGCTGGGCGAGACGGACATCTATACACCGAGACAGCTGGAGACGGCGGCAGTGGCCCCTCTTTCCCTGTTGGGTGTTCTGCACGCGGAGACTGCCCAACTGCCTACTAGTGTTAAGCGCAGTGTGGTGATGACCTCCGCGCGCCGCATGTGGCAACAGCTGAATTGTTATTGGAATCGCAATTGGAGGACTTCGAATTGGCTTCCCTTACGGGGTAATGTGAATTTTACGCCCGGTTCTGAGTCCCGCGGGTTCCAGTCTTGGTGGGCAAAGGGGGTCCGTATGTTAGGCCATGTTGTGGGATTGTCGGGTGCCTGTAAATCATTTCCGGACCTGTGTGCGGAATACGAGTTGGAACCCCACCACTTTTTTACATATCTCCAACTCTCTCATTATGTGACCTCATTGCCCATAGAGGGTCTTGAAGCGGACCGCTCAGCGCAGATCATTGAATTTTTTGGCCTCGGAGGGGATTCCCCCCCCCCGTCGATAGCGGGTTTGAAGGCCCGGCTGGATTGTTTTCGGGTATTGCCAGATTACGGGAGAGTTGAACAGGCCTGGGCAAGAGAAATGGGGCGGGAGATCCCGGTCGGGACTATTCAGAAGGCCTTGGCGCAGATTCCTCTACTGGTGGAGGGGGCACGGTGGAGGGAACTTCAGTATAAAGCCTTAACCCGTGTACACTTTTCCCCTCGACGGGCCCTACGGAGCCATGTCACTCAGGACGGGTCATGCCCTCGGTGTTCCGAACCCCTGGCGGACTTAGCCCATATGTGGTGGACCTGTAGGCGCATCCGCCCATATTGGGCACGTATCAGTAATTGTATAGTGGGGTTGCTGCAACAGCGTTTCCCTTGGACGGGATCTCTGGTGATACTGGATCAACTGCACCTGTCTTGTCCCAGTGGGCGGGGGGCGCGGCTCCTCGTGCGCAAAGCGTGCTTGGTGGGGAAAGGCCCAATTCTCCGTAGATGGCGAGAACGGCTTCCGCTGACTTTCCTGGAGTGGCGCAATAGTTTTCACCAATTGATGCTGGCAGAACGCTGGAGAGCACGGAGCCATGTGAAGCGATGGGCCACTTTTATGCTAATTTGGGAACCTTATATTCAGAATTTGGGGCCCCATTGCCGAAATGAAATAGTTAACGTGGGTCTCTAGAATGTTAGAGCACAAGTGGGGGCGCCCAGGGGGGTGGAGTGGGCGACCCTTCCCCCTGGGAACGAGACTGGCTGGTGTGCTGTGGATGGAGATGGCGAGGGGTTGGGGTGGGTGGGGAGGGAGGGGGGAGGGTCCTTTCCTTTCCCTATTCCGTTCAGTGGGGGGGGGATAGGAGAAGTAAATAAAATATAAAACACTGGTTTCTTCATAAGGCACGGTTTGTTTGCTGTCTTTGAAAATTGCACATGTAATTTGCCCTACGGCAGGGATAAGAGTGCACCCGGCCGAGGGTTCTTTGCCTGCGACTGTGTTCATTGTTATTTGTTCTTGATCTATAAATAAAGTTTTCAAAAAAAAAAAAAAAGATATAGCATTATTAGAAAAGGTTCACAGAAAAGCCACCAAAATGGTAAAGGGGATGGAAGGATACCCCTATGAGGAGAGGCTAAAAAGGTTAGCGCTCTTCACCCTGGAAAAGAGACAGCTGAGAGGAGATATGATAGAGGTCTATAAACTAATGAATGGAGTGGAACGGGTAAATGTAGATCGATTGTTTACATCATCAAAACATAGAAAGACTAGGGGACATGCAATGAAGCTACAGTGTAACCAATTTAAAGACTAATAAGAGAAAATATTTTTTTTCACTCAACATGTAATCAAACTAGAATTTGTTACCGGAAATGTAGTAAAATGTTAGTGTAGCTGGATTTAAAAAAGATTTGGACAAGTTCCTGAAGGAAAGGGTCCATAAATCATTATTAAAGGGGACTTGGGAAATCCACTGCTTGCCCCAGTAACAAGTATTGTGGAAATTGTCTTTTTGGGAAACTGCTAGGTACTTGTGACCTAGATTGGCCACTGTTAGAAATAGGATTCTGGGTTTGATGGACCTTGGTCTGACCCAGTATGGCATATCTTATGTTCTCATGAGAAAGAAAGAGTAGAGTCAAGGATGACCCCCCGGATGCAAGCAGAGGAAACAGGGAGCAATGTAGTAGTAGCCACAGAAATAGAGAAGCGAGGAAAGAGGGAGGTAGGTTAAGGGGGGAAGATAAGGAACTTGGCTTTGGCCATGTTCAGTTTCAGATGTCAGTGAGACATCCAGGAGCAAAGTTGATAAGTAGGCAGAAATCTGGGCCTGGATTCCTGAAGAGATTTCAGGCACAGAAAGGTGGATCTGAGCGTCATCAGGATAAAGATGGTACTGAAAACCATAGGAGGAAATAAGTGCACCAAGGGACTGAGTGTGGAGAGAGAAAAGGAGAAATTCCAAGACAGAGCCCTAAGGTACACCGATTGAAAGTGGGATGGCAGTAAAGGAGGAACCACCGGAACTGACACTAAAAGTGCAAATGGGAGAGAGAAGAAGAAAATCAGGACAGAACAGAGCTCCTAAATCCAAGCGAGGACAAGGTATTAGGGAGAAGGTGGTGATCAACAGTATCAAAGGCAGCAGAAAGGTCAAGAAGGATGAAAATTGAGTAGAGACCTTTGGATTTGCTAAGGAACAAGTCGTTGGAGACTTTGGCAAGAGCCATTTCCGTGGAAATTAGAGAACAAAGGCCAGAGTGTAGTGGGTCCAGAAGGTCTTGAGCGGAAAAAAAGTCAAGACAGCAGCGGTGAACCACTCGTTTAGCACTAGAAGCCCCAAAGTGCGTCAGTTGATGCAAATGCATCTTCAAAGTTGTATACCAGCACCACTGCTAGAACCATGTCAGTCATGTTCCATGACTTTGTTAGCAAGGTCAAGATGTTCAAATATGTGCATCGAAAATTAATGACAGATGCACCACTTAGTGGGAAAATGAATTTATACCTAGAAGCCCCAAAGTATGTCAATTGACACACTCAATTGTCTTGGATGTGTCAATTGACGTACTTTGGGGCTTCTAGGTATAAATTCATGTTCCCACTAGGTGGCACATCTCAATCACTGTTTACAGTTGTACTCCAACATTACAAACAATAAACACACGATGTCACATACTGCATGTATTTAACAAATAAGTAACTTCACATTAATTCACATCTGCATTTCATGCTAAATGCAGTCATCGTGATGATGCGTCAATTGACGCACTTTGGGGTTTCTAGGTAAAATTCCTTTTGGGGCTTCTAGTGTTAAATAGTTTTGAAGCAAAGGGGAGGAGAGAGAGAGAGAGAGGTCATTAACTGGAAGGACAGGTAGGATCTAGTGAAGACTTTTTGAGGAGAGGTGTAACTACAGCATCTTTGACGGCCATAGGAACCATTGCATTGGAATGCGGTGGGTTAAGGATATGACAGATGGAAGGAATGATGGCAGAAGTGATAAGAGTGTATAGATGGGGGGATGCAATCACAGGAGCAAGTAGTTAGGAGGAGGAGAGATGATTTGCAGTTTCCTCCTTATGATTTCAGAAAAGGAAGAAAGGATGACTGAAGATGAGGGAAGGATTTGGGATTGAAGAGTGGGAAGATGAGGTGGCGGTGACCCTGCAGAGAATTCAAGGCTAATCTTCTGGACTTTGTCATGGAAGTAGTCAGCCCAGGTTTAGGTCGACAGTGAAGGAGGGATTGGGGGAGGAGAAACCTTGAGGAGAGAGTGGAACACAGCAAAGAGACAGCGAGGGTCAGAGCCGAGAGAGTTAGATGGACATAGTACTCTTGCCTGGCATGTGCTATGGCTGACTGGAAAGAGGTTAGCATGAATTTGAAATGTAGATAGTCAGCAAGAGTATGTCATTTAAGCCAAAAGTGCTCAGCTGAGCGGGCACAGGAACATAGGTAGTGTGTTGTTGAGGACAGCCAGGGTTGAAGTATGGTATGCCTCACAGGGTGTGGAATGGGAGGAGCAAGTGCCTCCAGAGCAGAGGAGAGTACAGGAGGATAATGCCCTATTAATGGACTTAGATGACATAGTGGAGGAAAGAGGTGATAAGATAGCAGTGGTGAGGGCTGAAGGGTCAACAGTATGAAGATTCCTAATCATGTTGTGGAGATAGGGCGAAACCTAGATTGGGGGGGGGGAGGGGGCTGGTTAAGGGTGAAGGTTAGTACGTGATGGTCAGATAAGGGCAGAACTGAGGTGGAGAAGTTTGAGCGTGAGCAGTTAGAGAAGACAAGGTCAAGGCAGTGGCCATGCTTGTGAGTAGGAACGATAGAGCACAACTGGCAGTTGAATGAAGAGATTAGGGAAAGGAGCTTTAAGGCATAAGGGTCATCAATTTGAATGTTAAAATCCCCAAGAATATGGGAAGGGGAAGATGCATCTAGGAAGGAGGAGAGTCAGGAATCAAAGTCGGTGAGAAAGGTAGAGGTGGACTTGGGTGAGTCGATAAAATGACAGTTACCCAGAGAGGTAATGGAGAAAATAGGCAGATAGGATGGACTTAAAAGGAATTAGATGGAAGCAGAAGGAGGGGCTGGAATTGGCAGAAATGAGAGAGTAGGAACCAAAAACTGCCATCATGGCCAGTGGGACGAGGCGTTTGGGGAAAATAGGTAGCCTCTGTGACAGTGGGCAGTGACTGAAGCTGAATCTTAAGCGAGAAGCCAAGGTTCAGTAAGAGCCAGGAGATGTAGAGTATTAAAGATAAAAAGGTAATGAATGAAGGTAAGTTTATTGGAAACAGAATGTGCACTTAACCCTCCATAGCCCATGTTCCCTGTATGTATTAGTGTGTGTGTCTCATATCCCCTCGTGTTAAATGTATCCCCCAATTGACCGCTTTGACCCGGTGAAAAGCGGGATATAAATACAGCTAAATAAATGCGCATGAAAAAGGAAGAGGAGAGAGGGATATGAAAAAAGATTAAAAAGGTTACACATTGACCTGGCTAGGGAGGCCAGGGTTGGGGCTGGCCTTGGCCTTTCCAGCTGAGAGGAGACGGCATGACAGAAGCGAGGGCGAGGTTCCCTCAGTGCGAGTAAAGATGACTGAATGAGAGGAAGAAAAAGGTGATGCTTAAGGGCAGATGACAAGGTAGAAGACAAAATAGTAGGGGACTTGGGGACAGTAAGGAGTGGGTAATGAGAAGTAGAGCCATGAAACTGCAGGAAAGAACAGAAAAGATTAAGGAGAGTTAACACCAAGAACACAAAGTAATGTGGAGCCATAGGAGAGGGGGAAGAGGAGGGAATGCAAATCAAAGGAGATACAGGTGGAGAGGGAGGAGAGAAAGTCCTGGTGGTGGCTTCAGGTGCATCTGAGTAATTGCATCAATGAGCAAAAGGAAGACTATGAAAGAGTGTTAGGCCAAGGGTGGGTAATAAAGTGTTGAGAAGGGAGACATAGTACTGCAGAGGGCAGGAGCTGGGTAAAGGACAGACAGATGATAGGACACACATTGACAAAACAGAAATATAGAATAAACAAGCTAGATTCTAAACGGCCACAGGAAAATGCCTGAACAGAGCATACAAAGTTTGCAAGCTTCAGCTACAAGGGTGCTTTCCCAAGCAGAAGCCACTAGCTGTTGGAGGATCAGTAGCTCGTGCTCATAGAGGAAAGCTTCTGAACCAAGCCCCAGCAGAGGTATGAGCAGGGCAAGTGCTGAATGCAAGTAAGCGGAAGCAGGCAGATTCCACCAGAAGTGCCCTAATAAAACTGAGCCAAGGTAAAAATCTAAAGACTTTAAATAATTACAAGATGAGCCTGATGGAGGAATAGGGAGGAGAAAAAAAGGAAGAAAGAAATGCACTCCTGCATGTGTAGTCAGATAATACGAGTCAGACAACAGAGGCAATAAAGTGTTGAGAAGGGAGACACGGCACTGCAGAGGGCAGGAGCTGGGCAATGGAAAGAAAGAAGATAGGACACACACCGAAAAAACAGAAATATGCTCTGGATTGACTTGGCTTTTCCCTATTATCTAGTTTAAAAGCTGCTCTATCTTTTTTTTTTCTTTTTCTTTTAAATGAATGCCAGCAGCTTGCTTCCATCTCAGTTAAGTTGGAGCCCATCCTTTTTGAAAAGCCCCTCCCTTCCCCAGAATGTTGCCCAGTTCCTAACAAATCCAAAACAGTCTTCCTTGCACGATCGTCTCATCCACACATTGAGACTGCAGAGCTCTGCCTGCCTTTTGGGTCCTGCGTATGGAACGAGAAGCATTTTTGAGAAGGTTACCTTGGAAGTTCTGGATTTCAACTTCCTACCTAAAAGTCTAAATTTGGCCTCCAGATCCTCCCTCCCACACTTTCCTATGTCATGGTATCAGTGTGAATCAAGACAGACTCCTCCCCAGCACTATGCAAAACCTTGTCTAGGTGGCGCGTGAGGTCCACTACCTTTGCAGCAGGCAGGCATGTTACCAGGCAATCCTCATATCCACCAGCCACCCAGCTATCATTGAATCACCATCTATAATGACCTTCCTAACCCTTCCCTCATGGGCACATATCCCTGGAGAAATCTCCTTGGTGTGAGAGGGTTTTATATCACCCGGAGGACAGATCCTAGCTACAGGATCACTTCCTGCCAAGCAAACGTGATGCTCTTCTTTCACGTGACCTCTCCTCCATGGCAACAGAGAGGCTGCCAGACTGAAGGTGGGACTTCGTACTACGTCCCTGTAGGTCTGTCTTTCTTAGGTCCTCCAAGTCTGCTACTATAGCCTCCAGAGATTGGAGTCGGTCCCTGAGGGCAAAGAGCTCCTTGCACCTAGTGCACACGTAAGACCCCTCACCAACTCCACGAAAACTGTACATGTGACACTCAATGCAAAAGACTGGATAAACCTTCATCTCGCAGCTGGACTGCTGTCTGCATCTTAGTTTTAAGTGTTTGTTTAGCTATTTAATGTTGCTAGAAATAGTTACACTGATACAACTATACCTAATAAGTTTAAGGGACTTTGTTCACCTTAAGATTAATTAATTGCAGGGCCTTAATTAATCTATTCCTGGTGAGGATAACCAGATGAACCTGAAAGTGAATTTGATGACCTCTTCCCCATTCATAGGTTTAAGAGCCTATATAGCTAAGGTTATGCTTAGGGTGGGTGGGAGGGAAAGAACACTTAGTAAAAGCTGGCTTGCTCTATAGTGCCCTGAGCTGTGCTTCTAAAGTAATTTCTTAACAATTTCCTGGGTGATTCACACAGTCCTTGGTTTGATAGAGGGAGTCTTTCAGCTGTCCCTTTGATCTGTCACTTGGCTTTGACACCTATTTAAAACAATTTCACAGGTCTCTTGCCTCCTAACTGGAAGGTCTTAGTAAAGGTCTCTAGAAACAATTTCTTTCTTTCTACTCAAATAATATTTATCCTATTCTTCCTTCTATGCTAAGCTATACTCATTTTACTATGATTTGATTTAAGTTAAAATCTCTCTGTTGGTAATAAGCCCTGACTGAGTTAAAATGTAAATGAAATCTCTCTGGTGGTACTAAGCCCTGCCTGACTTAACAAAAACACTGAATTCTAAAATACACAGATTTATTAGCTTTAACCCAAAGAATTCCCTTTTCCCCAAGGTTTAAAGAAATTCCCAGAAGGTAAATACAAGTGCAGATTTCTTTCCAGCAGTAGCAGTCCTTTTTGGTAGTCCTTCAAAGCTCCCTTTTTACTATAGCTTTTTTTCCAGTGGCTTTTTTTTTTTGCCCTGCAGTGCTCAGTCTCACATCCTGAAGCAGCCTGCACTTCCCTGCATATCTCCTCCCCCGGCTGCTTATTTGTGCCCTAATTGTGGTAGGGAATGTCTAGGGCACCTTTTTATTTCTGCTGTTGGACACTGGCCTTTTTGAGTTGGCTGCTTGGGCTGGGCGGCCTTTACCTCTAGTCCATTGGTCCCTGGAGGGCCCTCCAGGGCTCCCATCTTCAACTGATTTGAGCTGCAGGTACTGAAACAGCTTGCAGGCTGTTTTCAGTTTCTGCTAACTCAGCCTCCTTTGAAGGGGTCAGAGGTCCAGGCCTCCCTGGGGCCCTCAAGCACCTCTGTTGTGGGTAGTATGGGAATCAAGGCCCTCGTGCTTGTTCATTTCTCTAGGAGCTTCAGCTTATTGCCTATAGGGGTTGATTGAGAAGCTGTAGAGAAATCATTTTCTCCAGACGCTAAGTCTGAGGGGGATGGGGTGGCTCCCTTAGGCTAAATCTCAGTTATCCACATTTCACTATTTCACAGAAGGAGCCTTCCAATGCTCTTTTTGGCAGTTCTGCATGCTGTAGAGACTGCTCTTGGGTGCTGTTCGCAGGCAAGTCTCCCCCCTCCCTTTCTGGAGGGTATTCAGCTCATAGGATATCAAGGAGAAACCACCATGCAGGACCTAAGGGTTCCAAAGGACCTGTCTTAACTGTACCAACCTTTCAGGCTCCCAAGGATGGGTGCCCCAGTCATGACTGTGACAAAGCACACAGCCATCCCTATGGAGGAAAGTACTGTGCTCAATGAGTCCTGGGTTTGGAGGGTCAAGGCCCTCCTTAAGAATGCCACTACCTTAAACTCTCAAAGCATTGCTCTGTGCAAGCTTGGTATCAAGTCCTCTTACTCTGGATCCAGCTGTTGCTGGTCAGCCAGAAGGCTACGGAGTTGGAAGCAGACCACCTAGGTGGCTGATGCCCTCTGTGGCTCAATCAGAATCTCTTCCAGGTCCATGGAGGCAATGGTAGTAGTCAGACAATAGCTCTAGCTCTGTGCATAGTCTCTGGCTGCTGCCTTCAAGCTGTGGTTGAGCAAACTACCCTTTGGAATGCACCAAGAGACTCCTTAAGATGATGTCTCTAGGTGCTAAAAGGGCTGTGCATAGAGCCTAGAGACTCCCTGCTATGAGTCTAGATGGTGGTTGGTCATCCTAAGTAGCACAAGAAAGGGCAGTCTTTTCTGAGTTTTCCATGCACACTGTTGTCACTGCTATTGCTCCACTGGGAGCCAATAATTTCTCTCAATGGTTTCTGGCTACCCCTCTTGAGGTATACAGGGTGGGATGTGGCTCTGGCTGGTTCTCTGAAAAGACCAATACCACATTAAACCAGTGGATCATTGGGATCTTCAGTCAAGGCTAAAGATGTGCTCGGCTCCTCCTGCAAGATGCCTGTTTTCTAGCCCTAAGGTCACTGGTTAAGACCAGTCTTAAGTTTAAAAAATGTTCAGTTAATTATGGCAGTGTTTCTACAGGACATCTTGTAGAATTTCCCTGACGCTCCTTGTTAAAGTGGGAAATGTTTGAGGAAACACTTAAGCACCTCCTGCAGTTTGTTTATTTATTTTAGCATTTAGCTTATGTCTTTTCAGTAGCAGTTCAAGGTGAGTTACATTCAGGTATAGTGGGTGTTTCCCTATCCCCAGAGGCAGTGGAGGGTTAAGTGACTTGTCCAAGGCCACAAGACATACCAATGGGATTTGAACCCTAGTCTTTGTCTCAGGCTGTTTCCTTAACCACTAGGCTACTCTGCCTCTCCAGTTGCAGGATAGTCTACCTATGCCCACTGCAGAGCAGGGCCAGGGGAGTCATTCTGTCTACAATGCAATTTTATTTATTTATTTATTATTTAGTTTACACTTATATACCGCTACTTCCAGCGATCAGCAATGCCCAAAAAGGTTCCTTCTGGCCTTCCTGGTTCTAAAGGCAGTTGGGGGCCAGACTCCCTCATTTCCATATTAGAAAGAGCTGTTATTGCATCAGTCAGACAGGGGGATGACCAAAGATGACTGCACAAGGAGAACCGGTTCCCAGAACACCCTAGCTACCCCAGCATCCTTCACCAGATCCAGCACCATCACATCCAGTAGAGTTTTCTCCCTATATGCACCTTCCCTCTGGAACTCAATCCCCTACAAACTCTGGACCACAAAAGATCTGCTAACATTCAGAAAGGCCCTCAAGACAGCCTACTTCACTGAGAGCAAGACATAATACCTTTATGCAACTACCTCATCCTCCCCCCCCCCCACTATTAACTTCTCTCCAGATTCTGTTATAATGTATTAAGTTATCCAAGTTCTTTACCCTATTACATGTATCAAGTTTTGTTTCAATGTAAACCGCCTTGACTGTAGGATAAAGCGGTATAGAAAACCTGTTAAATAAATAACTAATTTCCATGTGAGAGTAGCATCAGTGGGTTCTCTGCTTTTGTGTTCTGGGCTGTCATTTCCAGTTCCAGGTCTGCCCTTTGACCTAATCATGCTCCTTGTGCCCTTTTCAAGGTCCAATGGGTGCTAGTGGTATTTTTGCACAAGCAGGGATTGAGGTTCACCCATTCCTAGATGACTGGGTGATCCTGTCAGACTCTTTGTGGAAGATCAGAGATGAGACAGCCCTGGTGGTTTACTGGATGGAAAGGCTGGGGTTGGTGGTCAACTATCCCAAGAGCAGTCTGCTTCCTTCTCAGGACTTGGAGTTCCTCAGGCTCTGTTCACCACTCTCTTGGGTTGGGTTTTCCACATGATGGAGAGACCTCTCAAGCTTCAGAGCCAAGCCAAGCTATTTTTCACTCGGTCTGCTTTGGGCCTGGGAGTACCTCCAAATTCTCTGCTCTATGGCTTTATCCTTAAAGCTGATTCCTCAGACAAGAGCACATGTGCCCTCTTCAGAGGCACTTGCTCGCCCTGTCCTTGATCCGACTCTTCTTCTCCAGGACAGCAGGTTGCAGTTGAAAGGGCAGATTCTGTCCTGCCATCTGATGGCCTGGATGCCACTAGAAGCACCAGATTGTGTGACTGTTACCTTGGATGCCAACCTGGAGAGCATACTGGAACTCTGGTCCCCTCAGGAAGACACCTAGGTGTTCGGCCTGGCCCTAGAGAGGTTCTGACTGGGTAGAGAGAGAGAAAAGACCCTTGGGGTACACCAATTGAAAGAGGGATAGCAGTAGCGGAAGAACTGCCATAACATACACTGAAGGAGCAATGGGAAAGACAAGAAGAGAACCAGGACAGTACACAGTCCCTAAAACCAAGCGAGGACAATGTATCAAGGAGAAGGTGGTAGTCAACAGTGTCAAAAGCAGCAGAAAGGTCAAGAAGAATGAGGACTGAGTAAAGGCCTTTGGATTTAGCTAGGAACAAATCGCTGGAGACTTTAGCAAAGGCCGTTTCAGTAGATTGTAAGGGATGAAAGCCAGATTGAAATGGATCTAGGAGAGCTTGAAATTTTAAGGCAACGGCAGAGTACTGCACATTCAAGAATTTTAGAAAAGAAGGGAGATGGGTCGATAATTAGAAGGATAAGTAGGGTCAAATGAAGGTTTCTTGAAGAGAAGTGTGACCAGAGCATGCTCTGTGGAGTCTTGCTCTGGTGTTGAAGGCACTGAAAGGCCCTCCTATTGAGCCCATTCGTACGGCTTCCCTCAACGATTTGATCCTTAAGGTGGCTTTCCTGGTGGCTACAGCATCTGCTAGGCAGGTGTCAGAGCTGCAGGCCTTGTTCTGAAGGGAGACTTTTAGTCATCTCAGCAACTTCTGCCCCCTTTCTCCCTAAGGAAGCTGTCCTCCTTCCATCTTACCCAGAATGTCAGGTTATCTTCCTTGGAGGAGGATCATGAAAAGGATCCCTCTTGTCTGGTGGTTGTGCGGAGGGTGGTGTTCATATACATGGAAATGACTAATTCTTTCCACTGGTAGGATTGTCTGTCTATCCTTTTTGAAGTCTGATGAATGGACTGGTGCTGGCTAAGTCCTCCATTGACTGCTGGATTAAGGAGGCCATTGGGCCAGCATACCTTCTGGCTCCAGTGGACATCTGGTCTACGAGCACATTTGTGAAGCACTATGGGTTGCTTGTGGGAGCTGGAGCAGATAGTGCCCTTGATGGAGCATTTCTGTCCAGAACGTCATCTTCCTCCCACTCTGTTCTGACTGCTTGGGTGCATCTCACTCATCTGGACAGGTCTAACAGGATGAAAATAAGGAAAGCTTTTACATACCTGATCATTTTTCCTTGAATTTTGCTACACTAGTATAGGACCTGCCCTGAAAGACCTCTCCTACAAGTTTTGAAGCTCTTCTGCCTTTTGATTGCCCTGCCAGTCTCCGTGTCTGATATGGAGCTATTTACAGTAAGAGAGCCAAATACTTATTACCAATGTTTATTGCAATTTATGGTTGGCTATTAACGCTGGTAGTTTCTCTTCTGAGTTTTTCAGTCTTTCTTACTGCTTGGGAAGTTTCATATTGACTTCTCTCCAGTGGATATACCAACTGATGACATCAGTGAAAGCTGCTCAAGTCTGCCTCCGCCCACTGACAAGAGCATAACCTGCTAGTCTAGCATGATTCAAGGAAAGAGAGTTATTAAGTATGCAATATTTCTCTTTTTCACTTTAGTCATGTGGAAAACCTGACACATGTTATTCAGCTGCCTTTATAAGCAGGTTGCCATAGGAACATTTGAGTATTATAGATGATCAAGGAATATCCTGTGTAATTAAAGTACAATTCACGTATTAACAGCTCCTATCTATATCAGTGGTGTTCACTCCAAGTTATAATGCCCTGTTCAATGTAATTTCAGTTTGTTCAATGTAAACCGCCTTGATATCATGAAAGGCACTATATAAGAAATGTTAAATAAATAAATAAGTGCTTGAGATCTGCCCATCAGGATATCCCTAATGAATATGTATGAAATTAGCTAGCATGAATGCATACTATCTCTATTGTATGCATATATATTTCATGGATATTTATTAGGATATTCTGAAAAGCTGACCTTGAGGACTGGAAGTGAATGCCATTGATCTGAATGAAAAGTGCTATTCAGTAATAGTATATGAATAACAACAAAAAGTACAATTGGGTGCAATCTTTATTTATTAACCAATAGAATGTTTTCTGCATACTGCGTACAAAGAGCAGAGGATAAACAGTCAAATGGTTTTACAAATCCAAAAAGAAGACTTTAATGGTGTTATTGTATAGTGTGTTGGCCATTTCAAGTGGGTCCTCTTGTCTTACTGCAGCCATTATCTCCATTACTTGACTATAACAAAAAAAAAATTCTTTTATGGAACAGTAAGTACCAGTACTAACTGCCAATTTTCTAGTTAATTGCTTGAATTCACTACAAGCAAAAATAACATGCAACAATTATGTTTGTGAAAGAACAAGTTTTTGCTTTTTGTGCATAGTATAGTTTCAAATAAGTAGAACAAATATACTCCTGGCCAAATTCTACATAAAGATTTTGTACACTTATTTGTAATGTTTTTTGTGCAGAATTCCCTCATCATATGAGCTGACCTCTCCCTCACTTTCTTCCTTTCTCTCTTGCCCTAATTTAGCTTGAAGTCTTTACCCACCCCTCACACTTTCAACCCTTAATTCCCTCTGCCCTTGCACCAGCGTGGACACCTCCCAGCTCCCTCTCTGCTTACTAGATCTTTCATCCCCCTGCCCATACCTCATTCTGCCCTCCATAGTTTTCTCTCCCCACCCTGAACCTTGCTCTGGCTCCCCTTCCCAAATCCTGTGGCTGTACATTGAGTCATGTCATGCTCTGCTGCCCGACTTCTGACTGCTTATTAGAACCATGTGTTATAGGCAGTCAGGTACAGGAGGAGGAAATGGCCCGATGTGCTGCAGCCATTTGCCTCCCCCTCTTGCCATGTGATTGCAGGGAAAAAGGGAGAGAGATAGAAGAGAGTGGGGATACCGGAGAGCAACGTTTTCTGCCTCCCGGGCCCGTGCAGAATTTTGCAGGGCTGGGAGCAAGGAGGTGAGACTGGGGCAAAAAGTGGGGAAGCGGTGAGGGGTGTATATATGATTGAGGGGCTGCACAGTAAGTATTTCTTAGTTGGGCCTATTCTTTTTTGCAATGCTGCACATTTTAAACAAATGCATCAAAGTTAAGTAAAACCATTGGGTGTGGGGCTATGGTCGCAGAGGGTGGGGTGGGATGAAGTGAAGTGAGGTAGGAGGAGGGGCTTTGTATAGGTTGGGAGGCAGATTCCATGTTTCTTATGGGTTTGTGTTGTAGGGGGTAGTGGAAGGTGTGTAGCAAATGAAGAGGGATGTAGGATGTGCTGCACACCCTGCATTGTAGACCAACAGCCAGCTGTCATCTATAATTATACAGGTAAGAGAGAAAATCCTCTCCCTATTAGACTTTCTTTGTAACTATGGGATAGGTTTACTAAAGGACAATCTCCAGGGACAAGCAGGAATGTAGTCTTCATATATGGGTGATGTCGGTACCGATGCAGCCTGCGTGGGAATACTCCCCAGCATCCAACAGGAAAGCCTTTGGGAGCATCCCACTGTGGCTGCGTAGCTGCCTTCTCACCTTTCCAGCTATCCCTCCTCGGTTCTTTGTTTTCTGTGGCGCTGACGAAGCAATTCCTGTCACTGCAGAATTTTTTTTTCTTGTTTTTTGTGGTTGTATCTGCCTTCCTGTTGGTGCTTGCTTTCTTTCTTTTCTAAAAAATAAAATCTAATCAGTGAAGGAAGAAAACGTTCTTCCTTCAAGCGCATCAATGCCATCTTAGGCCTTTCCTGTTTCTCAAACAGAATGGAAAAAACAGCCAGTGGTTTTAAGAAGTGTTCCAAATGTGGCAGTACAATTTTGGCCACAGACATCCATGATTGGTGTCTAAAGTGCTTAGGACCGGATCACCAGCTGTCAGAATGTCCTCTCTGTAGGAAGATGACAAAGAGAGGCCTACAGAACCGAGCTGTGAAACTGGGCACCCTCTTTGCCATCGATGCAATGTCTGTAGCATCGACGTCACCGAGAGCTTCATATTCCTCTCAAGGATCTCAGGTATTGAAGCCTAAGTCTTCATTGAAGACCAGTCGGCCCTCCAAAGGTAGATCTCCTTTTAAGCATCGAGATGCCTTGGGTGTTGCCCTGGAGGGGGACACACTGGCCAAACAACCCCGGCGGGAGGCCCTAGCCTCCAAAGCCTTAGTGGGGATCCAGGATGCTTCTGAGGCCTCCACCTCCAGAGGGCTCCTGGTGCCATGCTCAGGGATCGTGGCCTGCAACTCTGGTACCGATACCCAAACATCGGCAACCTCCATGAATCAATGTATCCTGGCTATCGAGTGGAGCTTAGCAGGCTTACTGGCGGCCTCTGTACCAGTAAAGCCTTTACAGTCGATTCCTCAAACATCAGTACTGACTACGGTACCGAAAGAGCCTGCATTGACCTTTTTTACTATGCTACCACCCATGCCAGCCTTCAAATCTGTTTCTGGTACCGAGGTTCCAGCATCGCAACTTTCAGCTACCTACTTACTTAAGACTGTGATCCACAGCTCACTCTGAGGTCATCTCTCTGGCATCTCCAAGCTAGGGAGTCCCATATGTGAAGACTACATTCCTGCTTGTTCCTGGAGATAGCGTTGTAATCTTCTGAATATGTAATCTTCTGGTCTACTCTCTGGTCCTGGGTTCATTTCACAGAGACAGTAGGGTAAGCAGCACCAATAAGATAACCAAACAGATGTGGCTTGGAAAAAGGGTTTTATATAGAAATAGGCTTATTACAAAGTTACAGAACAGAGGTAGGAGGTTGTTAGAAAGCTGCTTCAGTTTACTTCAATGAATCTGAGTGTGCGTGTGTGAGAGAGAGGTAAGAAAATGGGGGTCAGAGCCTCATAGTAAGAAGAACAGGGAGAGAAGTGGGTGTCAGAGCCTCATGGCAAGGTGTGTCCGATGAAAATAGGAAGAGCGAGAGCAAGAGGAAGTATTTCTGTCCTTTATAGTGAATTTTCTCTAGCACCTCCCTTTGAGGTCTGCTATTGTTTCCAGTCACCTCCCTTTGAGGTCTGCTATTCTTGATTTAGCAAGGAGGGGCTGCAGACCAATCTCATCAGGCCCGGAGACTGACATCACCAGGGGGTCAGAGTTAATCTCATCTTGTAAACTACCCTCATTAAATATGGAGACTGATATCACCAGAGTAACAAAGCTGCTTGAAATCCAAGGTTTGGGAACAGCCCTGACACCTATGCTAGGCATGATGTCCTGCTGGTGTATGCTGACAAGCGTAGTTACTCACTTGTAACAGGTGATCTCCAGGAACAGCAGGAATTTAGTCTTCACAACCCACCCTCCTCCCCTAGGAGCTGTACGTTTTCCTGTTCTTCTCCTTCTCTCCTTTTATCTCAGCTACAAACTCAACTGAGGAGGGAGAGCAGGAAAGGTGGGAAGGCAGCTATGCAGGTGCAGTGGGATGCTTCCAAAGGCTTTCCTATTGGACACTGGGGAGCGTTCCTGCACGGGCTCCGTCAGTACCGACGTTACCCATATTTGAAGACTAAATTTCTGCTGTTCCCGGAGATCACCTGTTACAGGTGAGTAACTATGCCTTCTGTCATCAGGGCACTAACATGGGAAAAATCAAGCTGTAATGACAGTTCATGTCAAAATGCAGTTAGCATAGGTAACACAGGTCTGCGACTAAAAGGCTGTTTGATTATTTTCATCTAATTTCCATGTATTTTGGTGTGCTGAAAACAAATAAAATATTGAAAAAACTCCTAGATGTCATGATTTGCCACAACATGCAAAATTGTCTTCAAATTTATCAAATTTTTTCAAATTACTATTAATTAATTCACATAAGTGCATTTAAGATATAAAATGCCAAAAAAACCTTAAAGGGGTTGTCCGAGTTATGTAAAAAAATATATAGCACTGTAAATCTGATGGTCAGCACTATATACATAAGCTAAGCAAGTTTTAAGTCCATGCTTCTAATGGTAGAAGGGGTTAATCTTTCCTGAAGAATCCAGTGGGAGGGAGACACAGGGCAGATAGCAGCAGCTCCGGTCAGTGCAGGGGGGCGTGGCCAGCACTGTGACGTCTCGTGTACAGACACAGAGCTGCTCTCTCCTGCATGCCACACGTGTGCACGAATCATCATCAGGTTCTTTGTTCTAGGCTGTTCACACTTTTTCATCGCAATTCATGTTAGCTTGTCATTCTTCAACCGTTATGTTATGGCTCCGCGAAAGTGTATTAATTCGCCAGACAGTTTCTGTTTCATCTGTGGTGAATATACAGTGTTGAAGCAACAGCAGAATATTACAGACTTTGTGAAAAAAGTATACTTTGCATACTTTGGACTAAAAATTGGAGATCAAGATAAGATAAAGTCTGGGCGCCTCATAAAGTGTGCAAATGGTGTGTTGAGGACCTCTGAAACTGGTTCAAGGGTAAGAAAAAATCTTTCCATTATGGGATTCCTATGGTACGGCGAGAGCAAAAGAACCATAGTGACGACTGTTACTTTTGTTCATGCGATGTGAAAGGGTTTAATTCCAAATGGAAGCATTCCATTTCATACCCCAATCTTCATTCAGCAATTCGTCCCATCCCCCATGGCACAGATATACCAGTACCCAAGCCCCCTGCTAGCTTGGAAGAGATACCTAGCTCCGATGAAGGTGAAGTCTTACCTGAACCAGATGACGAATCAAGTTCTGACTTTGAAGATGATACAAGACCAAAATTGTTTTCTCAGGAGGAGATGAATGATTTGGTAAGAGACTTGAATCTTCCCAAAGATGCTTCTGAGTTACTCGGATCAAGGCTGAAAAGCAGGAATTTATTGTTGCCAGGAGTGTCATCTTCATGGTTCAGACATCATGAAAAGGAGTTTGTTCCTTACTTCACCCAGGAAGACAAGTTGGTTTATTGCATCGATGTCGAAGGTCTGATGGGTCAATTTAAAATACAACATGATTCAGAGCAATGGCGTCTTTTTATAGATTCTTCAAAAAGAAGTTTCAAAGCAGTTTTACTCCACAACGTTTTTTACGCTTTCATACCTGTAGGTCATTCCGTACACTTGAAGGAAACCTATGAGAACTTGAAATTGGTTCTTTGTAAACTTAAATATGAAGACCATGGTTGGCAAGTGTGTGGGGACTTGAAGGTCTTGTGCATGCTACTCGGGCAACAAGCTGGGTATACCAAATCTCCTTGTTTTCTGTGTCTATGGGACAGTCGAGACCGACAAAATCACTGGACCAAGAAGAGTTGGCAGCCGAGGGTGCTAACAGTCGGTGAAAAAAATGTCCTCTGAGAAACTTTGGTACCTTCCCATAGAGTTCTTCTACCACCTCTCCACATAAAATTGGGATTGATGAAGCAATTTGTAAAATCACTTCCAAGAGATGGAGAATGCTTCAAATACTTGGTCACCAAGTTTCCAGGCCTGTCGGAGGCAAAATTGAAGGAAGGTGTGTTCATCGGACCAGACATTAGAAGGCTTATAGTTGATCAAGAGTTTGTCAATACCATGACGGATCCTCAAAAAGAAGGGTGGATTGCATTTAAAGAAGTCGTACAGAAAGTTTTAGGCAATAACAAAGATCCTCACTACAAAAAGATCGCCTGACGAATGCTGAAAGCATTTCAAGGTTTAGGTTGCCTGATGAGTTTGAAAGTGCATTTCCTCCAGTCCCACCTTGACTACTTTCCTGAAAATTTGGGAGCTGTGAGTGAGGAACAAGGTGAACGATTCCACCAAGACATTAAAGAGAGAGAAAGGAGATACCAGGGAAAATGGAGCATTACAATGATGGCAGACTACTGTTGGATGCTTCAGAGAGACATTCCAGATGCTACTCACAAGCGTAAATGCACCAAGAGGAGCCTCACAAGGAAGAAGAATCGAGTTTAGTGTGTGTAGGTGAGCTCATTTCAGTTCAAAAAAGGATTTTCATGAAAATGTTAGACTTATAAAATTAAAGTTTTATTATATTTCCATTTATTTAGAGGTATTGCCTTATTTAACATAGTTACCTAAATTGTCAGGAAACATGATGTCCTATGACAAAATGGAGGTCATTTTCGGATTCAGTGCACCAAAAAACATAAAGATTACATGGAATAACCAAAACAGCTCTCGAAAAAAAATTTTTTGCAGACCTGTGAATTTTCCACAGTAGCTGCATTTTATGTGAAAAATTAGGGGGGGGGGGTGGGATTGGGGCAGGGAACAGGCGTGACAGACAGCCAGTATTTGAGAAATTGTTGCTGATATTGTGGTTGCAGATGAAGACACCTCAAGAGGTGGTGCCTTTATCTGCAGCCGTGGCAGCATGCCAACCCCACCCCTTGCAAAAAAAAGATCCACAGCATTGACACCAAGAAAGGCTCGCCCCTCCCCCATTTATAGAGCACCAGAGACGGGGCCAGTAGCAAGGGGGGGGGGCACTCCTGTCTCCTTCCTGCTAGACCACCAGGGATACTTAATGTAAGGGCCGGGGGAGGTTCATGACTGGCTAGCTGGGATATTAGCTTCTGTGGGGGGCCCTACCAGCTAGCCAGGAGCTTTATTTCCATGGTGGGGGTGGGAGGGGGGCCTGAGGAGCCCGCTCCCTAGTCAGCATCTTTAAGGGATTAGGTTGGCCGGGTGGTTGGCGGGTGGCCTGGTGTCAGTGCTGCAGATCAAAAGATCCATGGCACTGGAACCCTTCTACAAGGGCGAGGGGGACAGGGGAGTTGACAAGATGCTGCTGCTGATAGCCAAAGAAAGAGCAGCTATTTGCTCCCTCTCTTTAGCCTGCGCTTCCTGCAGTGGGAGGTAGCGCATAGGTTTTGTACCTATCATACAGCATTTTTACATATGCCATGTGGTAGATGCAAAATTGATTACTGCACTTTAATAAACATGCCCCTATATGGGGATGTACTACAGACCACTAGGCCAGAAAGAACAGATGGATGATGAAATGCTAAAAGAAATTAGGGAAGCTAACAAAAGTTACAACACAGTAATAATGCGTGATTTCAATTACCCCGGTATCAACTGGATCAATGTCACAGCAGGACATGCTAGGGAGATAAAGTTTCTAGATGAAATAAATGACTGCTTGGGGCAGCTTGTTCATGAATCGACAAGAGGAGAAGCTATTGTGGACTTAGTTTTTAAACAAACACAGGACCTGGTGCAAGAGATAAAGCCATTGACGTCATTTGGCAATAGTGATTATAGCCTGATCACATTTGATTTAATAAATGGAGGGAAGACGGCAAGGTAATCCACAGTACTACATTTTAACTTTCAAAAGGGAGACTATGATAAAAGGAGGAAAATAGTTCAGAAAAAACTAAAAGGAGCAGCTGCAAAAGTTAAAGATTTACATCAAGCATGGGCGTTGTTTAACACACTGCTATCTTGGAAGCCTAGACCAGATGTATTCCATGCTTTAAGAAAAGTGGAAGGAAAGCCAAAAATGGTTTAAAGTGAGGTCAAAGAGGCTGTTGTAGCCAAAAAAGCATCTTTCAGGAAATGGAAAAAGGAGCCAAATTACGAAAACGGGAAACAACATAAGCACTGCCAAGTTAGATGCAAGGCATTGATAAGGCAGGCAAAGAGAGAATATGAAAACAAAAACCTTGCCATGGAAGCAAAAACACATAATAAAAACTCTCACAAATACATTTTTACCAAAAGACTTGTGAGAGAATCATTTGGACCATTAGATGATACAGGGGTAAAAGGGGCGCTAAGGGAGGACAAAGCCATAGCAGAGAGACTGAATGAAATGAACATTTGTATACCGCTGCTGATCGCTGGAAGCAGCGGTATACAAATGTTCTCTAAATAAAATAAATAAATAAATCTTTGTTTCAGTCTTTACTAAAGAAGATGTAGGGAAATTACATTTCCTTTAAATACCATTTCAGGCATGGGTATCGGAAGAATTGAAAGAAATATTGATAAACCAGGAAGATGTATTACAACTATTTGATAAACTGAAGTGTAGCAAATCACCTGGACTGGACGGTATACATCTGAAGGTGTTGAAAGTAAAATCATCTGTAGTACCTGAAAATTGGAGAATGGCCAATGTAACGCCCATTTGTAAACAGGATTCCAGTGGTGAACCAGAAAATTCCGAATTGGCGAGCCTGATGTCAGTAATGGGCAACATGATAGAAATCATTATAAAGAATAAAACACTGAACATGTAGATAGTCATAGTTTAATGAGAGAAAGCCAACATGGATTTAATCAACGAAAGTCTTTCCTCACTAATCTGTTATCTAATTGAATAAGCATGTAGATAAAAGTGAGCCGGTTGATATAGTGTGTGTGGATTTTCAGAAAGCTTTCAACAGTGGGCCCCCCTCATGAGAGACGTTTGGCAAAATTAAAAAGCCATGGGATAGGAGGCAGTGTACTATTGTGTATCATGAACTGGTTAAAAGATAGAAAGCAGAGAGTAGGGCTAAATGGTCAATTTTCTCAATGGAGAAATGTGAATAGTGGAGTACCCCAGGGATTTGTGCTGGGCCTCCTGCTTTTAACATATTCGTAAATGACCTGGAAATAGGAATAACGAGTGAAGTTATCAAATTTGCAGATGACACAAAATTATTTAAAGTTCTTAAAAACAAAGAGGACTGTAAAAAATTGCAAGAGGAACCTGAAAAATTGGAAGGCTGGACGTTCAAACGACAAATGAAACTTTTCAACATTAAGTTATGCATCTAGGAAAGACTAACCCAAATTACGGTTACACGATTGAAGGTTCCAAATTAGGAACCACCACCCAGGAAAAGGATTTAGGCGACATTGTGGATAATATGTTGAAACTCTTGGCCCAGTGTGCAGCAGCGGCCATGAAAGCAAATAGAATGCTAGGAATCATAAGGAAAGGAATGGTGAATAAAACCAAGAATACTATAATGCCTCTGTATCATTTCATGCGACCGCACCTTGACTATTGTGTGCAGTTCTGGCTGCCATATCTTAAAAACTATATAGCAGAATTAGAAAAGGTACAAAGAAGAACCACCAACATGGTAAATGGGATGAAAGGATACCCTATGAGGAAAGGCTTAAAAGGTTAGGATCTTTCAATTTGAAAAAGAGACAGCTGAGGGGAGATATGATAGATGTCTATAAATTAATGAATGGAATGGAACAGGTAAACGTAGATTGATTGTTTACACCATCAATAAGTAGAAAGACTAGGGGACACTCAATGAAGCTATAATGTAGCCCATTTAGGACTAATAAGAGAAAAAGCGTAGTTACTCACCTGTAACAGGTGATCTCCAGGAACAGCAGGAATTTAGTCTTCACATATGGGGTATCGTTGGTACTGATGGAGCCTGCACGGGAATGCTCCCCAGCGTCCAATAGGAACGTTTTTGGGAGCATCCCTCAGCACATGCGCGCTGCCTTCCCGCCTTTCCAACTGTCCCTCTTAAGTTTGTAGCTGAGTGAAAGGATAGAGGGAGAAAGGAAAGAGACAAAGAGATAGACAACTACCAGGGGAGGTGGGTGGGTTGTGAGGGCTAAATTCTTGCTGTTCCCGGAGATCACCTGTTACAGGTGAGTAACTACGCTATCTCCAGGAACAAGCAGGAATGTAGACTTCACATATGGGGACTCCCTAGCTGAATATGCCAGGGAGATAGCCCCAGGAAGGTGCCACCCTAGAAAGGTGGGATCCCTTCCTCCCATGGATCTCTGGCATTCCACCAGGGTTGGTGAGTAGGAGTTGAATTAGGTCTGAAAGAGATTTTGAAGAACAGCTTGGCCAAAGAAGGCATCACGACGGGAGGCTTTATCCAGACAGTAGTGGGCTGTGAAGGTGTGTACTGAAGCCCAGGTGGCTGCTCGACAAATGTCATCGATAGACACAGAGTGGAGATTAGCCATGGACGTTGCCATGGCTCTCACGTTATGAGCTGTGACGTGGCCTTGAAGAGGAAGACCCTTACTCTCATAAGCAAAGGATATGCATTGGGCAATCCATTTAGATAAAGTTCCTTTGGAGACTGGAAGTCCCAAATGACTAGGGTCAAAAGCTATAAAAAGTTGCAAGGACTTTCTATGTTGCTGTGTTCTCTGTAGGTAAAAGGCTAAGGCTCTTTTACAATCCAAAGTATGAAGGTTTCTTTCTGCATTAGAGGCGTGAGGCCTCGGAAAAAATACAGGATGATAAATTGATTGATTTAAATGAAAAGGCGAAACCACCTTTGGCATAAAATGTGGATGAGTTCTAAGAACCTTATTATGATGAAATCTAGTATAAGGAGGATCAGCCACTAAAGCTTGCAGTTCACTAATGCAACGTGCAGAGGTGATTGCAATTAGGAAGATGACCTTAAAAACTTAAGGGTTGTAGTGGCTAAAGGCTCAAAAGGCGGCTTCATGAGCTGCCCAAGAACTAGATTTAGATCCCATGCCACCGGTGGTGGCTTAATGGGAGGTTTGGTTAATAGAAAACCTCTCATAAATCTGGATATGAGTGGATCAGAGGAAATTGGTTGTCCATTCAGAGGCTTATAAGAAGCTGCAATTGCACTAAGATGGACTCTTAACGAATTGGTCTTTAGACCAGAATTCGATAAGTAAAGGAGATACTCTAGTATCAATTCTAAAGGTATGACAAGGGGGTTTAATCCCTTCTTGGAGCACCATATAGTAAAACGTTTCCACTTGAAGGCATAAGATGATCTTATGGAAAGTTTTCTAGAAGCCTGAAAGATATCCTTTACCTGTTGGGACAGGTTAAAATCCTGGAGGTCTAAGCCTTCAGCAACCAGGCCGTGAGATGCAGGAACTGGGGATTCGGGTGCCATAATGTCTCGTCCTCTTGAGAAAGGAGATCTGGAGCAGTCCCTAACTCCAGAGGTGCCACTTGAGAGAGATGTAGAAGCAGGGGATACCACGTTTGGCGTGGCCATCGTGGCGCTATGAGAATCATGCAACCCCTGTCTCTCTGAAGCTTGAAGAGTGTTTTGGGGATGAGGGGAATGGGTGGGAAGGCATAAAGGAAGTCCTGACCCCAGTGAAGGAGGAAGGCATCCCTTGCCTGACAATTGTGAGCCGGAATCCTGGAACAGAAACGGGGAAGTTTGGCATTCAGTGGACTTGCAAAGAGGTCTATGTCTGGAGAGCCCCAGAGATGAAATATCTTTGCCACCTGGTCTAGGTGGAGGGACTACTCGTGAGGCAGCAGTACTCGACTGAGTTTGTCTGCCCAAACGATTTGAATGCCTGGAAGATATACCACTAGAAGGTGAATTTGATACTGTCTGGCAAGGGCCCACAGTCGTAAAGCTTTGTTGCATAATGAAAGAGAGCCTGTCCCGTCCTGCTTGTTCACATTGAACATGGCTACTTGATTGTCCGTCTGGACTAGGACTGTCTTGTAGCTGAGCTGTGCGTGGAATACTCAAAGAGCTAAATAGATTGCTCTTAATTCCAGAAGGTTTATGTGTAGACCAGCCTCCTGTGGAGTCCAGGTGCCCTGGGTAGAGAGATGATTCAGGTGTGCTCCCCAACCCACCTGTGATGCATCTGTTATTAGGGTGGCCTGAAAGAGGGGTTGATGAAAAGGAGACCCCACCGTCAGATTTTCTAATGATTGCAAACATTGGAGAGACAAAATTAGTCGTTGAGAATTTAATATTTTGTCTGATAAATGACCTGTGGCCTGTGTCCATTGTGTGGATAGGATCCACTGAGCTGCTCGCATGTGGAGGCGAGCATATGGGACTACATGAACTGTGGATGCCATATGTCCCAGCAACTGTAGCAGCTCTCGAGGAGTTAGGGAGGATTTCCCTGCTGCTTGAGAAGCTAGTTGCATTATGCGAAGACACTGGGACTGCGGAAGGAAAGCCTTTGCCAGTCTGGTATCTAGACAGGCCCCTATGAATTCCAGGCATTGGGAAGTTTATTACCAACCCCAAGTATTGGAGGATTCGCATTGTGCGAGACAGTGCAGTGCTGGCCTCTGCAACTGTAGGGGCTCGAATGAGCCAGTCATCTAAGGAAGGGAAGACTAATATCCCCAGGGTTCGCAGAAATGCAGCTACTACTGCCATGCATTTTGTGAATACCCTTGGTGCTGAAGCCAGACCAAAGGGAAGAACCCTGTACTGGAAATGTTTTCCCCTGAAAAGGAATCTTAAGAATTTCCTGTGATGTGGATGGATCAGAATGTGAGTGTATGCATCCTTTAAGACTAGAGAGCACAGCCAATCCTGGCTTTGACGGTATGGCAGAAGAGTTCCTAGAGAAATCATTTTGAACTTCTCTTGAAACAGGTATTTATTCAATTCTCTGAGGTCTAAAATGGGTCTGTGTCCTCCTGTTTTCTTTGGAATAAGAAAATAGGGGGAGTAGAACCCTGCACCCCGTTGAAGAATGGGTACATCCTCTATTGCCCCTTGGGTAAGAAGTGTTGAGACCTCATGATCTAGCAGATCGTCTGCGGAGGTTTGAGAATTGAATTGCTTTAGAATTGTAGGAGGGGGCATGCTGTGAAAATGAAGCTTGTACCCTTCTCCTACAATGGACACAGTACAATCTTCTGCTGTTATTTGATGCCATCTGTTGGCAAAGTGGCATAACCTGCCTGGGATATTGGGGGGCTGGGAACCCCTCAGAGGCAGGAAGGCTAAGCTCTCTAGGAAGGAGTCAAAGCCCTTGAGGGGGCTGAACCTGCGGAGCTGGTTGGGCTCTCGGGCCTTTTGGCTTCTTTTGCTGTCTAGTTTGTCCCTTTTGGGCAACCTGACCCTGAGTCTGATTCTGCTGGGTATAGGAAGGATAAAATTTCCTCTTTTTGCTGAAAGAGGGTTTTTTATAAGGCTTCTTTTTGTCTGGAGTGGCTTTAGATTTCAACAATCTAGAGTAGTATTGTCAGAATCTAACTTGTTAGCCTTTTCCTGCTAGTTCTTGCCAAAGAGATTCTCTCCCGTGCAAGGAATGTTGCTTAACTTGTCCTGTACCCAAGTCTCCAAGTCTAATGCCTGAAGCCAGGCAATCCGTCGTGTGCCAATGGCAAAAGCAGAGGTTCTGCTGATGCATTCAAAGCAGTCAAAGGTTGCACGATTCACAAACTTGGAAACATCTTGAGCATGCTTAACTAGAGCAAGAAAGTCTTGTCTCTTGTCATCTGGGAGAAATGGGCTCATAAGCTCCAAGTCTCCTGTAACTTCCTTGAGGAACATTCCCATATATAGTATATATGAACTGATCCTAGCTGAAAGCATGGAAGCCTGAAAGGTTTGGTGCCCAAAAGCGTCCAGAGTCCTGCATTCACGACCCGGGGGATTGGATGCATGCCTCTTTGCACTTTTCATCCTACACATGGCTGACTCCACCACCATTGAATGGTGTGGCAGCTGAGTCTTTTGAAATCCAGGACATGGCGGAACTCGATACATAGTATCAAGTCTCCTAGAATGAGGAGATGTTGTCAGAGGTGTCTCCCACATTCTGAGCATCAAGTTATGCAGAATTTCATGGATGGGCAGAGTGGCTGAAAATCCTGAAAAGACATGTTCTCTGGAGGCGACATTCTGTGTTGGGGAGAAGAGGGATCTTCTGGGAGAAACCCTCTAGTACCCGCAGAATTGTCAGAGTCTTTGGAATCGGAGGATTCGAAGTATTCCTGACCACGATGCTCCTGCAAAGCACGGTCCCGGTATCGATCGAAGTCGGTACCGAGTTGATCCAGTACCGATCTGTCGATTCCAGCCAAAGATGACGTGGGAAGAATTCCCACCGGGGCCAGTACCGTCTGTACCGGTGTTGTCGGTACCGGTACCAGTGTAGATACCGGCATCGATACCGGTGCCCATTGGACCAACGGTACCGCAGCTGAGAGAAGAGCTGCAATGCTGCGTTCGATAGCGAGGAACCTCTGGTCTATCGACGCTGCCGATGCCTGGGTGTCAGTACCGGTGAAAATGGCCGGGACCCCTGAGTATGGCACAGGTAGTTCTTGCGAGGTTGAGGCCTCGAGAACATCCTGGAGCCCCATTGATGCTTTGGAAGCCGAAGCCTCCCGCTGGGGCTGCTTTGCTGGTGTGGTTCCCTTAAGGACAATGCCAATGGCCTCTCGATGCTTAGCAGGTGAGCTACCCTTTGAGGACCGGCTTTTATGTTTAGTTACCTGAGATCCATGGGAGGAAGAGGAGGCCCTTGAAGATGTCGATGCAATGGATCTGGCATCCGAAGAAAAGAGGGTACCGCGCCTTGCAGCCCGGTTCTGTCTTCCTCTTTTAGTCATCCTCATACAGGAGACATTCAGATGGAGAATGTTCAGGCCCTAAACATTTAAGACACCAATCATGGGTGTCAGTGACGGAAATGGTACCGCCACACTTAGTACATTTTTTTAAAACCACTAGTTGGTTTTTCCATGTTCTCCTAGGACAAGCAGGATGAGTTAGCCACACTTGGTGACATCATCCGACGGCGCCGAGACTCTCCATAGCTCAGAAGGGCTTTTCGCCCTTCTGAGCATGGGCCAACTGGCCCCACCCCTTGCCCGCCACTAGCTAGCCAGTTTTCGTTCTTCCGCCTTGCCAGCAAGACGGACCTTTCTACTCTCCAAATGAAATCCACTTACTTGTACTTATTGTCTCTAATTCTGTATCTCTGATGTCCTTTCTTTCAGATCCTCCAGCGTTGATCCTCTATTCTGCTTCGGGGATCTTCTATTCTGCAGCCGGGGACTAGGCTGAGAGCACGGGCCATGTGTGCTCAGCCTTGGCAGCGGTCACTCGGGCCATGTGCCCTCAGTCTCAGCGCGGCCAGCCCAGCAGCAGACACCCTGAAGGATCACCCACACTTCCTTGAAATTTGATCTGGACCTTCAGAGCAACGTTCGGAGTGGATCCAGCCAGCGGACTCCTCGCAATTGGGACGCCGCCAGCTGCAACCGATGCCGCTCGGGATGCGCCCACGTGGCCTCCATCCTCAGCCGCAGGCCATTTGTGGTGGGCCCTGCCCCTGTGGCATAAGCTTGACCCTCCGGAATCCCGGATAATCAACTGCTGCCGCAGCGAATGTCCCTATCTGGAAACGCCTCAGATGCCATGATGTCCCTGGTCAGCCACCCCTGGCCTTCCTCTGGTTCCTCCGAGGCTCCGGCGCATGGGGCGGCCATCTTCATCTAGGCGTGCTGCCCTGCTGTGGGCCACCGCCCCCCCACACGATTGGATGCATTGCTGCGGCCCCTTGGCGCCATTGGCTGGCTCCGCGTCACCTGCCCCCTCGGTGAACAGGCGTGCTGCCCTGCTGTGGGCCGCCGCCCCCCGCACGATTGGATGCATCGCTGCGGCCCCTCGGCACCATTGGCTGGCACCGCATCGGCCCGCCCCTCGGCGAACTTCTGATGCCTTGATGTCCCCAGTCAACCATCTCATCCAGGCATGCTGCTCTGCTGTGGACCGCCGCCCCTCCGTACGATTGGACGGCTTTGCTGCGGCCCCTCGGCGCCATTGGCTGGTGCCGCAATGGCCCACTCCCTCGGCGCAATTGGCTGGCGTCAGGTCTGACGTTGTCATGGCCAGCATGGGAGCGCCCTCAAGTCACCTGAGGGGTTAGAGATAGTGAGTTGCGGTGCCAGGATTTCACGGGGCAGTGTGCGGCGGCCAGATGATCTGGATTCTGCCCGCCAGGTCCAGTCTGGCATCACCCACTCAGGGAAGTTTTCAGCAATGTTCTGCATCATCGGGGCGAGTCGCGGCACAGGGATCTCCCAGGCAGTGTGCTGTCCATATGCTTCAGATGGACCGGGCTCGCCGGGGTTGAGTCTGCCAGCCTCCTCGTGCACGACCAAGAGACCGGCGAAACCAGGAGCTGCGCCACCGAGGCTACTTCTGTGTCGACGTGGGAAATTCTGTTGGCGCAAAGGAACATCTCCCTTCCTTTCGGCGCCAGAATCGTAAGGCTTTGCTACGCCGTCAGTCCTGCTAGTTACAGGGCATGCCATAAGGGGTTCTGAGGCTCAGAGGAAACCCGGCAGCCATGCCTGGAAAGCGGGGTTAGCCTCACAGCTCCTCCTGGGAAGTTACTATTCCCTGAGACACGGGCATTAGTTTTAGTCAGGCTAAAAAATAAAAAATAAAAAAAACAGAAGTCGCAGCAAGCAGAACAGCCTTAAGGGCAAGTGGCCACAGTGTGGTGCAGTACACACAGACAGTGTGTTCAGGAGCAGAAGGTCACAGGTTCAAGTCCCAACTGTGGCTCCTGCCAACCCAGTCCCCACATTCCAGTTCCAATGCACTGGGCCTGGGTGTGGTGCTAGGCACAAACAGAATCTACACCTTCCTGTCAGCCAGAAAGAAGACTGGCTCCCACCTGGCCCTCGGTCAACTCAGTACCTTCAGCGGCACATTGCAGATCAGATGCCTCGGGGAATGGGACATCGCCATCTACTGCTCAAATGGCAAAGGGCCTCAAGCACTGGCTCACCAGGCCTTCACATTGAGAAGAACCTCTTCTCTCTTGCCCCTCTAACTATGGGCGCTCTCGCCTCCTCCTCGAGGCTGAAACGATACACAAGACCCTTCGCCACCAGCCATTTGCCTTCACGGCCTAAAGTCATCTGCATTAGGAAAGGCACAGCAGCACAAATGGCAATCCGGTTTGTGCATCCACACACGTGAGCAACCACAGAGGCCTGAGCCCAATCCTCATGGTGGTCTCCACAACCACATCCCACTATCGGAGCCCTCATGATCGCAACCCTCTCCCTCTTGCTTCAAGGCTATTGGCTTCAGCGTAGAGGTCCCTTGCTCTTGAATAACAAACTGAATGCAGCCGGTACCCCTTATTGTTTGAGTGTTAGCCTTGATTCCACCATGCGGAGTCTCTAAACATACCAGCCATGGAGGAATATTTCATGGTTCAGGAACTCATCCGCAGCATAAGGACCATTGCAACAAGGAGTCTCGGACTTGACTCCAGCCTCAGACTCCACTTCGAGAGGCAGCTGCGAACCCTGGGGAACCCCTAGTATAAGCCATTGGCCGGCTCAAGTCCACCTCCAGCCTCCCATCCTAAGTGAACCCACTAGGGAGTCCATATGGAGTCCCTGGGAAGACGGTTGAAGTCACATGCAAGATCTTGCCTCTGAGGCTCGCCCACTTGAATCTGGCCTATCCTTGCAGCTCCAGGACTAGCTCCCACCTCAACATACTCTGCAGCTCCGACCGACCTGGAGCCCGCCCTCTTCTAGATGCAGAGAAGAGACCTGCACCTGTGCCATGCGGCTAGGCCACACACAACAAACTAATCGGTTCGTTGGTCGAGGAATTCACTGACCATCAACAAACCAGAAACTGCCTCACCAAGGAGTGATAAGAGCATATGTAATGCTTTACCGGCCAGCAATCGCTCACTAGTACTGGGCAGATCTCAATAGGTAACACTGGCTCCACAAAGGAACCCAGGTTCTAACATCACCCTACCACAAACCATTCCAGCTAAGCCCCATTTCAGTTTCCCACTTTAATGTGGTGCGCTACACACAATTGTTGCGTATAGGGGCGGAGGGTCACAGGTACGGTTCCGGCTGTGAATCATGCAGTGCATGTTCCCAACGACCTTGGGGGCTAGAGTACTAGATCTCATCCCTAAATGAGCACAGGGGTCAGCGTCCTGGTTTTTAAAACCCTGAACCCCAGGGAAAAGCAGTGTCCAATGGGAGAGGGAGATACACCATGACAGGTCACACAGCCTATGGTTACCACCCAAGGCTTCCCCGCAGCCCTTCCTATTTGGGCCACAGGTCCATCCGGGATGAAAGACAGGCTTACAGGACATACAGGACACACACACGGCTAATAAGGCACTCCACGGGCCACATCAGTGCCTCGGAACCTTACCCATTGGGTGCATAGGTGCAAGGTGGAGCAGCAGTCATCCCTTTCCAACAGGAAGTCAGATGGCAAGGGCCTCCAACAAGAGGTTAGACGGTAAGGGCCTACTTCAAAGGGCCATAATAGCTGATATGAAATGGAAAAAGGGTTTTCCACAAGAGCCAGCATGAAATGGGGAATGGCCTTCCATGCAAAGTGACACTACAACCGGGCATAGGGTTGCATAAAAAGGCCAAAGGCATTTACTTTGATATGCCTTATATACACAATCCCAAAGATCAACATGGTATATGGATAACTCTAAACTTTACCACATTGCCAAAATTAGTTATATGTAAACATACATTACCAAACTTAAGCTACGTAAACCATTTTGTCTGACGCCTAAGGGCTCCTTCTTTCACTTTGACTGATGCCTAGGGGCTCCTTCTTCCTTATTGCCAAGTGATACCAGGCACTCACTGCTGAAGGGGACAGGCCCTGCCATCCCTAGTCAAGGAGGACTTATATCTTGATCAACCTGGCTCCCTCCCTTCATGATGGGAGGATAACCCAACCCCACCTGAAGGACCAAGGTAACTTGGACATAACTGGGGTAACTTTCTACACGTTCAGCTCCTGTTTATTGTAAATACAATGCATCCCAACTGCATTGTATAAGGTTCTGTTGAATGTACACTGCACTGATATGATTAGTGCGGTATAGAAGAAACATTAAGTAAATAAAACCTCCACAGGCAGTCCGCTTGTGTGATTGGCATTGCCATCGTTCAGCTGATCTGGTTCAATTCCCACGAGAGAATAGATCAATTGCTTGATTCTATACAAAAAAAAAAAAAATCAACGCTATATATACAAGGCAATCCATCCAATACCTTCGCATATAGGTACCCCTTATGAGGTTCTTGCTCTTGACAGCCCACTGCTGGGCTATGACATTATGACCTGGAATAGACCCCCAAGGAAGCTATCTAGCATAGATGTTCTGGAAAGCTTCACGGCCCTACGCAGCTGTACGCCCAGGACATACACTGAGCAGTGCACTAGCCGGGCTGCCCAGTCGCAGCGGACTACATCCCTAGGGACTCCACCTGCATCTGAATAGTGCACGAGCCTGGCTACCCAGTCCCAGCAGACTGCACCCCTAGGAACTCCACCTGCATCTCCATCTAAAGGAGGAGTAATCTACAGGTTAGGTTACTACTCGAGTCCCATTGGTACTCCTTGTGGCCTGGGGCAAATCACTCATCTGCCCGGATACAGACAGGGGCTCATGCCAGGCCAGTGGCGCGCACTCGCAGCACGCATCCCTAGACGTCTTCCCGCGTCCTGCTCATGTAGCACACACACCTGCAAGGCCACCCCGACCTTGCAACAGGCAAGGCCACCAAGACCTTGCAACCCGGACAAACACACCGACCAAGAACGCCGGCGGTAAATTAAATTTTGCTTCTCATGTAGTGACCATTTCGGGACGGATAGGGTCATGAGTTCTCGCAGCCCCAACAACCTGGATTGACACCTCCGCATGCCGCCTGGGCCCGGTAGCATAACAGAAGCTGCCATTATATTGCCATACTGGGCCAGAACAGCCCATCAAGCCCAGTAGCCTGTTCCAACAGTGGCCATCTAGGTCATGTCTCCCCAAAGGCACAACAGGTTGTTATTCCTGCTGCACTAACGGACTCTGCGGGCTTAGGTCAACCTCTTACCACCCTCGTAGCACACCGAGGCTGCCTTATGCCATACTGGACCAGAATGAGGATTCTGCTCCAACTGACCAATCTAGGCCATGTCTAGGTTCCACAATGCTGACATTGGCCAAGCAGCTATTTCCCAGTCCTGTTAACGGTTACAACAGACTGCAAAAAAAAGAGGAGACTCCTCTATTATTAGTTTTGTGACTGCACAGAGGGTCCTTGTAACCTCACGCTCTTCATATGCATGCATCATGACTGCAAGCCGGCGTACGGTGCCATTTAACTGCACCCTCTCTCAACGCTGCTACCGCACATCCGTGCATTGCCACCACAGGCCTACATGTCGCAACATGTGGTACCACAAGGGCGCATGCCAGCCCTGATGCACTGCCTCGGCCTTCCCCCTCCACCACAGCGCATATCAGCTTGGGAGGCACCAAGTGTGGCTGACTCATCCTGTTTGTCCTAGGAGAAAACGGAGTTACTTACCTGTAACAGGAGTTCTCCGTGGACAGCAGGATAAGTCAGCCACACATACCCGCCCACCTCCCCTGGGAAGGGGGTCGGCCTACGTCCTGGTGCCCACCTCCTAGCGGCAAAGGCTAAGCTAGGGACGTATTGGCTAGCTAGGGGCGGGCAAGGGGGTGGGGCCAGTTGGCCCATGCTCAGAAGGGCGAAAAGCAAAATCAAGCAACAATCAATTATAAATGCAGCCCAAATAAGATAAATATCCATTATCAAAAAGTCATCCATTGTCAAAAGAAAGAGAGGAGGTATATACCGGACCTAGGGCTGAGAAAAACCTAAAACCATCTGCAGTGTATCATGATCCACAATTAAACAGCTGAGTGTATCTATAATGGCAAAAATGGCTCTTTTTTCATATCTTTTTATAGAATCATTAATCCCAAATAACCCACAAAAATCCAAAAACGATTAATCATATCGAACATTGAAAATATTGTGAGGGCCGAGTTAAAAAGTTAAAAGAATTTTTTATTTTTATTTTAAAAGGCTAACCTGAATGTTCTTTAGACGACAACCATTGTATATCAAAAAGTGAACGTTTGATCATTTAACCTAGAATGAGCAAGTATCCAACGAATATTGTGCCAAAGGGTAAATACAAACATCGTGGCACACAAAAAATGCAAAAAATGATGGACTATAAACTTATAAACAGATCTTCAATAGCGTTCTCTTATCCTTTTATAAATTCAAAAAAACAAATACTAAAACTTGTGCTTAGTTTTGATTTTGCACTATCTTTAAGATTTACAAAGCAAATGAGAGTTACTTCTGTATTTTATAAAGGAATCAAGGGATCAGGAAGCCACAGCTAACTTATGCTTCTTATGCTCATTAGAAGGAGTGCCGATACAATACTTCACAAGAAAGCAATATATCTACCAGACTTAAAGAGCATCACCGTTCTAAGCCTTATAAAAATGCTTTTCGTTGAAGAAATATTCATCAACTAGAACTTTTACCTGTTCAAAGGATTACAAAGAGATGACCATAAGCGCGTACTTTTCCTTCCAGCACTGCAAAAGCTTAAAAGACGCTAGCGCATGCGTATTAAAAGAATGGTAAAACCCAGAAGTGGCAAAGACGAAGAACTTGATACAATGACCCACTTATAAAATGTATCATTATGGGATCTGAAAAAAGGTCTTAATCTAAAGTAAAGTTATGTAAAACCTTAAATAAATCTGTTAAAACCTAAACCGTCCTAAATATATTGATGTCACAATATTATGCACCCCTTTAGAACCGGCAAAAATACTTTAAACGATGAATCACTCTAAAAACGTTAAAGGCCGAATGAAAACCTAAAATCCCTTGGACGTTATTCACACCAAAAAATGTACCAAAAATTGACCAATCTAAAAAATGTTTTTTATGTGTAACCCATATGGAATGAAATAAAATAGATATCTATAAAAATCCCAGCGGTCAGGGCTTGGAACCGTTGAGGTTTTCCAGCAAGCCCACCCGAAAACCCGGACAACTCCTAGGTCAAAGCCTTTAAGTACATGCCTATGTACAGTTCCTAGGTCTTGATTCGACACCCCAGCATCGGGCCCTGCTAGCACTTTCACCCAAGGGGGTCGAGGGCTCTGGCATCTCTACTCAGGGGGACAGAAGTAATTCTTCTGGCTTTGAGTTTATGCACAGTTGACCTGACAACCATGGAATTATGTGGGAGTTGAGGCTTCTGGAACCCCGGTCCCTTCCTGACATGATAGATGGCGTCAAGGCATTGGCTGACCACCGACACTGATGTCGGAGTCTCCCATATTCACAGTAGCAGCCCCTCGAGGATTGGCTGCACCAGCACCATGAGTTTCCATAGGTGGAGACTCAAACTGGAGAATCTCCAGCTCTTCAGTGTGCGGGTCTTCCTCCACCTTGGTTTGCACTGACAGGGCCTGGTAGGGCCGTACCAAGCGTGAATCGCACCCTGTATGGCTTGCACATCAGGGGCACGCCCCCCCCCCCCCCCCGCACCTCCATCCAGCCACTTTCTGGACGGCAGTGGGAGAGAAGAGGCTCGCCCGATGTGCAGTCGCTGGTACTCTAAGCAGATCTGTCTCTCACTGCTATGATGTCGCGTCAGAGGAGGGAGGGACCAGACCTGCTTAGTGCCGCGAAAAGGCTTAAAGGGTGCATTTCGGCTGCCTGCTGTTGCCCTGCTGCTGCTGAGAGAAGAAAAAGTGGCAGTGGCAGGCAACAGTAGACAGCTGAAATGTGACCCTTAAGCCTTTGGCCCTGTGCGGCCGCACCACTCGCACAGGGCCTGAGGCCCGGGCCATGTACCTAACAAAGTCATGGAACGCCACATCCTCTGGAGAAGAATGGCGCCGAGACACCAAAAGAGATGAGTCCGAGGGGATGTCTCGGTGCAGTCTCGTTTCCGGGGAGACCTCGTCGTCGGTCTCCGACTCGGAGTCGAGGGGTGACAAATCCAAGGCCCTGCAACTCCTTGCCTCGAGGCCTGCGCCGAAAGGTCAGGGCTCTCCCAAGGACCTGGGGTCCGAGTCACGGAAACTGGCAGGGGAGGATCGGATACCCGAGGAATGGGACTGAGGACTTACCCAAGGCCAGTGGTGCTTGGAAGTTGGCTCGATGACGAGTGGCTCCCCCGCAATCGGGGGCCTAGTCATTGGGGCAGATGATGTGTATGAACCTGCCATCATTGTCTGACGCATAGCCAGGATAGCAGTGATGTTCTGCTCCATGGCTGACATTCTGGATTCTAATACTCTCACAAAAATCATCAAAGTAACCCCTAAAAAGTGACAATTCTGTTTTTTTGTCGGATACCACTGAAAAAGGCACACACTTTATACTTAGTGCCCTCCCTTCAGTTGTCTCCTGACATACAACTCTGTAATTCAACCAACAGCTGATTCTTTAAAAGGGCAGAAAACTTGTAATTGGCTATTTCGTAGCTTTCTATCAAGACATCAACCAATGAGAATGAAGGGGTATCCCACTGTCTAAGGGAAGCCCTTAGTCTCTTGGATGACTTCACATAAGGCTGGACCAATCAATCTCTTTGTTGAGACCCAGAGGGTGTACAGATTTTAAACGATAGATCCACCTCTGTTCACAATGTTGAGGCTTGCCAATCCGATCTCCTCCCCTGGGATCAGGGGGGATATGATCAATAATGGACCACCGAAGATCCGAGAAATCATGGTTGTGTTGCAAACAATGCTCTACAATCGAGGCTGATTCAATTTTGCGTCGGAGCCGTGATGCATGTTCACTCAACCGTATTTTGGCCATCCGTGTCGTTCTGCCGACATACACGAGAAGACACGAGCACTGTATAACATAAACCACCAAGGATGAAGTACAATCCGTTTCCCACCGTCGCTTAATCATTTGGCCAGTTAAGGGATGTAACCATGTACAACCTGTTAATGAAGAGGCACAATGTAAACAACTTCCACACACAGTATGTCCATTATGTAGCAAGGGTGGAACAGGTGATCTATCCTCCACAGTCGCTGTTCGGGCTAACAGATCTCCCAAATTAGCACCACGAGTAAAGGCCACCATAAGAGGTTTTTGAAAACAAGAATGTAAGGATAAAATAGACCAGTGTTTTTTAAGAATAGACACTACAGTAGTACTCGAAGTCATAAATGGCAAAATACCGACAAAAGATTGTAAAGATGTATCAGGGCCATGTGCCCGCTGGTCACCCAAAATCCACTCTCTATGCACATGCAAGGCACGATTATACGCCATCTCAATAACATTAAGCGGATAGCCCCGGTTAAGGAGTCTAGTCCACAAATCAGCTGCTTGTAACTTAAAGTCCGCCAAAGATGAACAAATACGGCGCAATCGTAAAAACTGCCCAAAAGGAAGCCCCCTCTTCAATGGGCGCGGATGAAAACTCTGAAAATTGAGCAAACTATTTCGCTGCACTGGTTTACGATATAAAGTGGTCTGAAAATAATCCGCTTCCTTAATTATAGTGACATCCAAAAAATCAATACGATCATCTGCTGTATGCGCAGTGAAAGTGATATTAGGCTTTAGATGATTCAAATACAAAAATGCAATGTGTGCCTTTGAGTCAGTCCTGACTCCTGGCGACCCAGAAGCTCCTGGGTTTTCTTGGCAGTGTCACCGGAAGTAGATTGCTAGCCCTTTCTTCCGAGGCAATGGAGGGTTAAGTGACTTGCCCAAGGCCACAAGGAGTGCTAGCGGGAATTGAACCCTGGTTGCTTGGTTAACAAGACAGTGTTCTAACCACTAGGCTACTCCTCCACTAGATGATTCAGCCATTGTAAAAATTCTTGTAACATTAGAGGAGTACCTGTCCATAGAAAAAACACATCATCTAAAAACCGTTTCCAAAATGGAATATGTTGAAAATATCCAGAGACATAAAGATGATGTTCTTCAAAAGCAGCCATGTACAATGTGGCTATTGACGGTGCCACTGTTGCCCCCATGGCAATACCATATATTTGCTGATAAAAAATACCCTGAGATAAAAAATAATTTCTCGTAAGAACTAATGTAATCAAGTCACATAGAAATGTACGAGGAAGTCGAGAAGGTGCAAAAGTGAACAAGGTTGTCAACAATTCCAAAGCCTCAACTTGGTTTATATTAGTGTACAAAGCAGTTACAGCTAGTGTTACCATTTGGAACTGCCAAGTAGAAATATTCAAAGCCAACAACTGTTGGAGAAAATGAGATGAATCTCGCACAAAAGACTGCACTAATGCAGCTTTCTTCTGAAGAAAAACATCACAAAATTGTGACAGCGGTTCTAATACAGAACCTCTACAGGAAACGATCGGCCGTCCTGGAGGAGAAATCAATGATTTCATCCTTTGTGGTTTATGTTATACAGTGCCCGTGTCCTCTCGTGTATGTCGGCAGAACGACACGGATGGCCAAAATATGGTTGAGTGAACATGCATCGCGGCTCCGACGCAAGCAAAATTGAATCAGCCCCGATTGTAGAGCATTGTTTGCAACACAACCATGATTTCTCAGATCTTCGGTGGTCCATTATTGATCATATCCCCCCTGATCCCAGGGGAGGAGATTGGATTGGCAAGCTTCAACATTGTGAACAGAGGTGGATCTATCGTTTAAAATCTGTACACCCTCTGGGTCTCAACAAAGAGATTGATTGGTCCAGCCTTATGTGAAGTCATCCAAGAGACGAAGGGCTTCCCTTAGACAGTGGGATACCCCTTCATTCTCATTGGTTGATGTCTTGATAGAAAGCTACGAAATAGCCAATTACAAGTTTTCTGCCCTTTTAAAGAATCAGCTGTTGGTTGGATTACAGCGTTGTATGGCAGGAGACAACTGAAGGGAGGGCACTAAGTATAAAGTGTGTGCCTTTTTCAGTGGTATCCGACAAAAAAACAGAATTGTCACTTTTTAGGGGTTACTTTGGTGATTTTTGTGAGAGTATTATTTATTTATCACTGAATTGGGATTTTTTTTGGTTGATTCTGGATTCTAAGACAGACAGCTCTGCAGCTTTTGGCGCGGGCACCGAGGACCTCGGGCCCGGCGCTCGCATTCTCGTGAGTGCTTCCTCGATGAGGACTATGGCCTCAAGGCACCTCGCATGGTCTCCGTCAGCCAAGGAATCCTTTTAGAGGACCTTGGTGGGACGCTTCTCGGAGTCGCCTGAATCCGTTTGAGCAATTTTACCGGGTTTCCCTGGTAAAACCTCAACGGACTTCGAGGATTTTTTCTTTATTCACTCAGGGTCCGAGGCCTTCCCAGAGGAGCCGCCGCCGCGGAACTCTAAGGACTCTCGGCCCTCACGGGAAGTGCTAGGCTTGGAGCTCGGTGTCAGGGAGGCCGGTGCCGAGTCAGACCTCGGGAACATTTTCTCCTGCAGCTCAGATCTCTTTTTGTTGGTTTTAGGCATCATCGCCTGACACAGGTTGCAGGAATCAGTTGAAGGCAGTGCCGGGCCCAGTGCTGGCTTGAGGTGGGAAGAGGAACCGGTACGCAACCAGGAACAGCTAACTTTAGGAATAATTAGCAAGTACTTTTTCCGGGGAAACAGGACAGACGTCCACTGGGCTCCACGGAAAAAATGAGACTGAGCAAGATGGCACCCTTGGGCAGGAAGGGAACCACACATGTGGTAGCATTCCCAAAGGTTTTCTTTGAAAGCTGGGGAAATGCTCCGTGCAGGCTCTGTCAGCACCTACATCACCCGATATGTGAGGACTGACTTCCTGCTTGTTCCTGGAGAAAAACAGTTTATGGACTTCTCGTCCAGGAACTTTTCCAAATCTCTTTTAAATCCAACTACACTAACAGCTTTTACTACATTCTCTAGTAATAAATTCCAGAGTTTGATTACGCGTTGAGTGAAAAAATATTTTCTCTGATTAGTCTGAAATGTACTACATTGTAGCTTCATTGTATGTCCCTTAGTCTTTCTACTTTTTGAAGGAGTAAACAGCCGATCTACATTTACCTGTTCCACTCCATTCATTATTTTATAGACCTCTATCTTATCTCTCCTCAGCTTTCTTTTTTCCAAGCTGAAGAGCCCTAATCTTTTAAGCATTTCCTCGTAGGGGTATCCTTCCACCCCTTTTATCATATTGGTAGCTCTTCTCTGTTCCTTTTCAGATAGCGCTATATCCTTTTTAAGATATGGCGACCAGAACTACACACAATATTTAAGGTACGTTCGCACCATAGAGCGATACAGAGGCATTATAATATCCTTGGTTTTATTCTCCATTCCTTTCCTTATTATTCCGAGCATTCTATTTGCTTTCTTGGCCATGGCTGCAGACAGGGCAGAGGGTTTCAACATATTATCCACAATGATGCCCAGATTCTTTTCCTGTCTAATGTGGAACCTTGCATTGTAAACCATAGTTTGGATTGTTCTTCCCTAAGTGCATAACTTTGCCCTTGTCCACATTAAATTTCATCTGCCATTTAGACACCCAGTCTCCTAATTTATCAAGGTCCTCTTGCAATTTTTCACCATTCTCTTGTGTTTTAACAACTTTAAATAATTTTGTGTCATCTGAAAATTTGATCACCTCACTCATTATTTAGATTCTGTGGGAAAAAGCTTAATAAATCAGGCTCTTAATGGGCCACTGCACAGTGCCAACAGAAGGTAGTGGCTCCACGCCTCCTCCCTCTCCCAACATCACCATTAACTCTTTAAGCTACACCTGTGTGGTGTGGAGGTGGGATGCCTATGAATGTGCATGTATTGTGGGCTCCTGTATGTATATGTGTGTGTGTGTGTGTGTGGGGTGCTTGGGTAGGGTGTTCTTTCGCACATACACACTGTGCCCTTTACTTCCCATGCATTCATCTCTTTATCCGCCAACCCTTCTCCTGCTGTCCCTCTCCCACCCCCAACTCTGTTTCCCTTCCCAGACTCACTCTCCTTCTCCCTCCCCCTTTGCACTCACAACCTGTCCTGCTCCTTTAAAATTGTTATTTTCTCTGCAGCAAATTCCCTCCTGCCTCTGACTTTCAGAGGCAGGCAGCAGTGCTGTAATCACAGTCAGGACCTGTGTTGGCTGCCCGCAGGGATCCCATTTCCTGCAGGCAGAAGTACTGCCCCAACCTGTGATTGTGGCTCTTTGTAGCACTTCTGTCCACTGGAGATGGGATCCCCATGGGTCTGAGCCTCAGGTACAAAGTCTGATATTTTAGTCACCATGGCAATCTGGTGCCTGGGATTTGTCAAGCCCTGTGCTAACTCATTTGTACATTCAGCATAATCACCACCACAAGGGTGTGAGTCTGATGTGCAGTGAGAAAAGTCATCGGGAAGTGACTGATGCCTGGGTGACCTCCAGGAGCTCGGTTCCGAATAAGCATGAGGACCCCTCAATACCAATGCTCCACCAGCATCCGGTGCAGCCTGTGAAGTCATCAACACTGATGCCACTGATGCCGAAATCGAAGGTTCAGACTTCTAAACACTAAAAATTCACTCCCGCCGCTTTCCATGACTCCGAAGCCCACTTTTTGACCTGGATATCGATAAGGGAAATGGTCCTGGAGTACCTAGCACACTTTTTAAACCCACGGGTGGATTTCTGGGGCATGCCAGCAGGAATGAAGAAAAATAAGTAAATGTGGCCAGAATGCCTGGAAAACGTAGTTACTCACCTGTAACAGTTGTTCTCCAGGCACAGCAGGAATCAGTCCTCACTTATGGGTGAGTCGGCCCACGTGGAGCAATTCCCCAGCTTTCAAAGAAAGCCTTTGGGATTGCTGCCACGCATGCGTAGTCCTCTTCCCTCCCAAGGGTGCCATCTTGCTCAGTCAGGTCCCAGAGCTAGAGCCCTACTAAGCAGATGGCAAGGGAAGGACAAAAAAATTGCAACTCTTCAGGGGAGGTGGGAGGATAGTGAGGTCTGATTCCTGCTGTCCCTGGAGAACAGCTGTTACAGGTGAGCACGTTTTCTCCAGGAACAAGCTGGAAGTCATCAGTCCTTACTTATGGGACTTCCCACCTACAGGCTACCGAACCTATAAGCCAAAACGCGCCTTCACGAGGCTGTGAGCAGAAGCCAATGTCCGAACGAAGCCCATGTCCTCGGGCCCTCAGGGCAAGCTCTCAGTAGCCGCAGAAGAAGGGTTGGAGGGCAGGAGATGCTTATACCCCAAACAGACTACGGAGTACAGCCTGGCCGAAGGCGCTGTCCCAACACGATTCCCTCTCCAGGCAGTAATGCGAAGCGAAGGTATTCACTGAAGACCAGGTTGCAGCCTGCCAGATGTCCGGCAGAGGCATGGAGTGCAGCGAAGCTGACGCCGACTTGGTGCGGATGCTGTGCGCAGTGACCTGACAATCCAGTGGGGCGCCCTTGTAGTCCACCACCCAAACGAAGAGGGTGCGCTTGGTGACTGCCAGCCCCAGGCGGTTGTGATTGTAGGTGATGAAGAGCCGGGTGGACCTGCAATGCCCTTGGGTGCGTTGCAGGTAGAAGGCGAGAGCCCTCTTGCAATCGAGTGTATGCAGGACCTCCAATGCCCAGTCGGCGTGAAGTCTCGGGAAGAAAGTCGGCAAGACCACCTCCTGATTGAGGTGGAAATCTGATACAACCTTCAGTAGGAACTTGGGATGGGTGCGAAGGACCACCCTGTTCCTGTAAAACCTGGTGTACGGGGGCATCAGCCATGAGGGCTTGAGGTTCGCTGACTCGCCGCACCAAGGTCAGTGCCACCAGGAAAATCACCTTCCAGGAAAGGTGCCGGAGCGAGCACGTTGCCATTGGCTCAAAAGGCGGCCACGATGAGCACGATGTTCAGGTCCCATTCCGCCGGTGGAGGCCGGATGGGGGGGTCTGGAAAGCAGGAGGCCCCGCATGAAGTGGGAGACGAGAGGCTGACCCGAGAGGGGTTTGCCCTCGATGGGAAAGTGGTTGGCCGAGATAGCGCTCAGGTGGACCCTGACCGAGTTGGACTTCAGTCCCACCTGCGAAAAGTGGAAAAGGTACTGGAGAACCCAACGGGTTGAGCAGAAGAACGGGTCAATCTGGAGCTCGGAGCACCAGATCGAAAACCGCCGCCACTTCAGGGCGTAGGCCTGCCTTGTCAAGTCCTTCCTCGATGCGAGAAGGACATCCTCGATCTCGACTGGGAGGTGCAATGAGGCTAAAGAGACCTGTTCAGCCACCAGGCTGTAAGGGATAGCGAGGCCAAGTTCAGATGAAGCACCTGCCCCTCCTCCTGCATCAGCAGACTGGAGGCACTGCCCAGGGGAACCGGAGGCTTCGACGAGAGCCGAAGTAGAAGCAGGAACCAAGGTTGTCGAGGCTACAAAAGGGCCACGAGAATCACCAAGGCTCAGTCACGCTGGATCTTGTGGAGGGTCCTCGCCAGGAGAGAAGTGGGAGGGAACGCATATAGAAGCCCAGAGGTCCAGTTCAGGAGGAAGGCATCCGGGGCCACCCTGCTCGAGTGTGGTGTTGGCCTGCAGAAGCAAGGGGAGCTGCAAGTTCACCGGGCTGGCGAACAGTCCATGGGCGGAGTCCCCCAGTGCCAGAACAGGTGGATAACCACCTGCAGACTCAGGCGCCACTCGTGTGGGCGGAGAAGCCCGCTGAGCCTGTCGGTGAGGACATTGTCTTGGCCCGAGAGGTAGACAGCCCTTAGGATCATGCCTCGGCACACTGCAAAGTAGCAGAGAAGGCCTCCCCCCCCCCCAGCAGAAAAGTCGGGAGCCCGTGCCTCCCCTCCTTGTTTATGTAGAACATTGTGACTCTGTTGTCGGTCTGCACGAGCACCGACCTGTTCCTCAGGTGGCACTTGAAGACCTTCAAGGCCAACCGGACCACCCGAAGCTCGAGCAGGTTGTTCTGCTGTCAAGATTCCTTGGGTGACCACCGCCCCTGGGTACAGAGGTGGCCGCAGTGGGCTCCCCAGCCCAACAGCAAGGTGTCCATCGTCAAAATGAATTCGTGCAGATGAGTCTGGAAAGGCATGCCCCGAAGGAGGCTCTGTGGATCCTGCCACCAAACTAGGGACTCGACTAGGCTGCGAGACACCCACCCGGAGGCACCATTGGGCCGCTCGCATATGCATGCGAGCATGGGAAACGACGTGTACAGTCGAGGCCATGTGTCCCAGGAGGTGCAGCATGGCCCGCACCAAGACTCTGGGCGGCCCTGGACCTCAGCCACCAGAGCGTAGAGCTAATCCGCGCATGCTTGAGGGAGGAAAGTGGTCGCACATTCTGTGTTGAGAAGAACGCCAATGAGTTCCAGGGCCCGCACCAGTATGAGGTGGGATTTGGAGTAGTTGATCAGGAAACTGAGGCGCTTGAGGAGGAGAACTGTGTGCGATGCTGAGAGATAAGCCTCCTCTGCTGAGGTGCTCGAGACAAGCCAGTCATCTATGTAAGGGTAGACGGATATGCCCTGTAGCCGGAGGTGGACTGTGGCTGCCACCAGGCACTTGGTGAAGACTCGCAGGGCAGACGCAAGCCCGAAGGGGAGCACTCTGTACTGGAAGTGCTCTCCCTGCACCCTGAAATGCAGGTACTTCCTGTGCTTGGGGTGGACAGGAATGTGAGCATAAGCATCTCTGAGATCCAAGGAGCATAGTCAATCACCCTGCCAGACGTAGGGCAGCAGGATGCCAAGGAATAGCATTTTGAACTTCTCCCACACCAGAAACTTGTTCAGGTTCTTGAGTTCGAGGATGGGGTGCAGGCCCCCTGTCCTCTTCGGAACGAGAAAGTACCGGGAATAAAATCCCTGACCCCGGAGGTGTGACGGAACCCTTTTGAATGCTTGTTGAGCGAGGAAATTGCTCAACTCTTGCTGCAAGCAAGCCTGGTGCGAGGGAAATCAGGTAGGCTCTGCCGGAGAGAAGGGAGGAGGGGGTTTATCTAGACGAAGACGATACCCATCTTGAATCACCTGTAGGACCCAGGTGTCCGAAGTGATAGCCGCCCATTCGAAGGCGAAAACAGACAGGCGTCCTCCAATGGGCAGAAGTGACCCCAGGGGGAAGAGGCGTGCTTTTCGGCTTCAAAACCCAGGTGCTGGCTGGGGTGGTGCAGGTTGCTGGGTCTTGGGCCTTTTGGGTTTCCGATGACCCTGAGCACCATCTTTGCTCTGAGCACTGGTCTTCGGAACGGGGGCAGGCGGGTAAGCATAGTTACTCAACTGTAACAGGTGTTCTCCAGGGACAGCAGGAATCAGTCCTCACTTATGGGTGATGACGGAGCCCACGCGGAACAATTCCCCAGCTTTCAAAGAAAGTCTTTGGGATTGCTACCACGCATGCGTGGTCCTCTTCCCGCCCAAGGGTGCCATCTTGCTCAGTCAGGTCCCTTAGCTCGAGCCCTATTAAACAGATGGCAAGGATAAAAATTCAGCAACTCATCATGGGAAGTGGGAGGGTAGTGAGGACTGATTCCTGCTGTCCCTGGAGAACACCTGCTACAGGTGAGTAACTACGCTTTCTCCAGGAACAAGCAGGAAGTCAGTCCTCAGTTATGGGACTCCCCAGCTACAGGCTACCGAACCTGTACCCCAAAAATGCCTCGCGAGGCCGTGAGCAGAAGCCGATGCCCACAGGAGCCCGATTCCACGGGTCCTTGGAGTGAAGCCCTCGGTAGCCATGAAGAAGGGTCGGAGGGCAGAAGTTGCTTATACCCTGAACAAATTACGGAGTACAACCTGGCCAAAGGAGATGTCCCGACGGGACTCCCTCTCCAGGCAGTAGTGTGCAGCAAAAGTATTCCCTGAAGACCAGGTCGCCGCCCAGCAAATGTCCAGCAGGGGCACTGAGCACAGCGAGGCCACTGAAGCCACCTTGGCTCGGACACTGTGCGCAGTGACTCGCCAATCCAAAGGGACACCCACCTTCGCATGGGCGAAGGTGATGCAGTCCGCCACCCAAATAGAGAGGGTATGCTTTGTGACATAAGAACATAAGATATGCCATACTGGTTCAGACCAAGGTCCATCAAGCCCAGTATCCTGTTTCCAACAGTGGCCAATCTAGGTCATACGTACCTAGCAGTGTCCCCAAAAGACACAGGTTCCACAATGCTTGTACTGGGTCAAGCATTGATATCCTGGGTCCCTTCTTAATAACAGTTTATGGACCTTTCCTCCAGGAACTTGTCCAAACCTTTTTTAAACCCAGCTACACTAACAGTCTTTACTACATCCTCCAGTAACAAATTCTAGAGTTTGATTACACGTTGAGTGAAAAAATATTTTCTTATTAGTCTTAAATAGTTTACCCTGTAGCTTCATTGCATGTCCCCTAGTCTTTCTATATTCTGATAACGTAAACAATCGATCTACCTTTACCCGTTCCACTCCGGTCATTAATTTATAGACTTCTATCATATCTCCCCTCAGCCGTCTCTTTTCCAGGTTAAAGAGCCCTAACCTTTTTAGCCTTTTGGCCTAGGCGGTTGGGATCATAGATCACGAAGAGCCGGCCAGACTTGCGATGAGGCTGGGTGCGCTGCAGATAGAAGGCAAGAGCCCTCTTGCAGTCGAGTGTCTGCAAAGTCACCGACGCCTGGTCAGCATGGGGTCTCGGGAAGAAGGTCGGCAAGACCTGATTGAGATGAAAATCCGAGACAACCTTCGGCAGGAATTTGGGGTGGGTACGGAGGACCACCCTATTCCTATAGAATCTAGTATAAGGGGCTTCAGCCATGAGAGCCTGGAGCTCGCTGACCCGGTGAGCCGAGGTCAGAACAACCAGGAAGACCACCTTCCAGGATAGGTGCCGAAGCGAACATGTCGCCATTGGCTCGAAAGGCGAACGCTTGAGCTGTGTGAGCACTATGTTCAAATCCCATTCTGCAGGGGGCGGTCAAATAGGAGGCTTGGACAATAAGAGACCCTGCTAAGCGGGAGACCAATGACTGCCCCTAGAGGGGCTTCCCCTCAACAGGGAGGTGATTCTCCGAGATGGTGCTCAAATGTACACTGACGGAGTTTGACTTCAGGCCCTCCTTCGAGAGATGGAGGAGGTACTGGAGAACCCATCGAGTAGGGCAGGAGAAGGGATTGACCTGGCGCCCTGAGCACCAGACTGAGAAATGCTGCAACTTGAAGGCATACGCTTGCCTAGTCGAGGCCTTCCTCGACGCGAGGAGAATCTCCTCGACCTCCAATGGAAGGCCCAGCGGGGCTATAGAAACCCATTCAACCACCATGCGAGGGATAAGGTGGTTAGGTTCGGGTGTAGCATCTGCCCCCCCTCCTGCGTTAGCAGGCCCAGGGCACAGCCCAAGGGAACTGGAGGCTCCGATGACAGCTGGAGCAGGAGCGGAAACCAGGGCCGTCGAGGCCACGCGAGAGCTACGAGGATCATCAATGCCCGGTCCCGCTGAGCCTTGAAGAGGGTCCTCGCAATTAGAGGAGTGAGAGGGAACGCATAGAACAGGCCGGAGGACCAGCTCAGAAGGAACACATCCGGGCCCTCCCTGCTCAGGTGTGGCACCAGCCCGCAGAAGCAGGGGAGCTGTGCTTTCAGAGGACTGGCAAACAGGTCCATAGCTGGAGTCCCCCACCGAAGGAACAGCCAACTGGCAAGCCCCGGATCCAGCTGCCATTTGTGTGTGCGGAGGATTCTGCTGAGCCTGTCTGCTAGGACATTCTCCTGGCTCGGGAGGTAGACCACCCTGAGGTTCATCCCTCGACAGGAGGTGAAGAAGCAGAGGAGGACCGCTTCCCAACAAAGGGAGCGTGATCCGGTCCCCCCCTCCTTGTTGACATAGAACATCGTCACGCGGTTGTCGGTCTGTACGAGCACTAACCTCCCTTGGAGGTGGTTCTCGAAGGCCCTCAGGGCCCACTGAATCGCCCGGAGCTCGAGCAAGTTGATCTGCTGCTGTGACTCTTCCGGCGACCACTGCCCCTGCGTGCATAATGCGCTGCAGTGGGCACCTCACCCCAACAGGGAGGCATCTGTCATCAGTACCAGGTCATGCTGTGGTGTCCGGAAGAGCAACCCCCGGAGAAGGTTGCAGGAGTTCTTTCACCAATCCAAGGACAGGCGAAGGCTGTGGGAGACCCTTACGGGGGTCCCTCAGATGGCCGGTGGACTGACTCTACAGGGTGCTGAGGCACCACTGGGCCGTCCGCATGTGCAGACGGGCGTGGGGGACCACATGGACAGTAGAGGCCATGTGGCCCAGGGAGGCGCAACATAGTTCGGGCCGTGACCCGGGGGGGGGGGGGGTGCTCTGGACCGGGCCGCCAGGGCTCAGAGGCGGTCGGCATGATCCACTGGCAGGAACGCAGTCGCCTGCTGGATGTCGAGGTATGCCCGATGAACTCTAAAGCCTGCACCGGCTCGAGGTGAGACTTGGGGTAGTTGATCATTAAGCCCAGGATCTCGAGCAGAAGGATTGTGTGCGATGCCGCCCGGCAAGTTTCCTCGACCAAGGATCCCGTGATGATCCAGTCATCGAGGTAGGGGAAGACTGGTACGCCCTGATGCCTGAGACAGGCGGCGACCGCGGAGAGGCATTTCGTGAAGGCCCATGGGGTGGACACGAGGCCGAAAGGGAGCACCCTGTACTGGAAGTGCTCTCCCCAGACCCTGAAGCGCAGGTACTGCCTGTACTGAGGGTGAATCAGAATGTGGGCATAAGCGTCCTTTAGATCCAAGGAGCATAGCCAGTCGTCCTGCCGGAGAAAGGGCAGCAGAACGCCAAGGGATAACATCTTGAACTTCTCCTGCACCAAAAGCTTGTTCAACTTTTGGAGGTCGAGGATGGCCGCAGACCCCCATCTTCTTTGGGACAAGGAAGTACTGGGAATAGAAGCCCTGACCTTGGAGGTACGGCGCACCTTCTCGACCGCCCGCCGGGTGAGGACGTTGACTAATTCCCGCTGCAAGAAAACCTGGTGCATGGGGAGTCGAGGAGGCTCCACTGGGGAGAAGGGAGGGAGAAGCCTGTCCAGACGGAGGCGATAGCCATTCTGGATGACCCGGAGGACCCAGGCATCCGAGGTGATGGAAGCCCACTGAGGGGTGAAGGAGGACAGGCGTCCCCCCACCGGCTGCTGAGACACCGGAGGATGAGTGGCTATGTGGTTGGTGTCAAAACCCCTGTGCAGGTTGTGGTGGAGTCAGGGTTTGGGCTTTGGGCCCTTTCGGCATGTGGTGACCCTGGCCAGACTTCCCTTGCGCTGGTGTGGTCGATGTAGAGGTGGTCGGGTACGGCAGGTAACCACGATAAGGAAGGCCTTACCTCGGGAAGAAAGGCTTTTTGGTCTGCTGCTTCTTCCGAGGGAGGGTGGAGGTCTTGCGCGAGAGATGGGTTCTAATGATGAACTCCGTCTATATCTCTGCAGCTTTTTCCTCCATTGGCTTGCCAAAGAGCTCTTCGCCGAGACAAGAAATGTCCAGGAGCTTCTCCTGCACCCACTGCTCTAAGTCTGAGGATTGGAGCCATGCCTGGCGATGAGCCCCAATACCCGCAGCTACTACCTGAGCCGAAGACTCGAAACCATTGTAGGTGGCACGGGAAAGGTATTTGAAGCAATCCATGACAGACCTGAGCAGGGTACTGAACCTGTTAAGAGGTTCGCCCTCGAGGCCCGCGGAGAAACCCCCCAGCTCTTTGGCCAGGTCGCGCAAGAACATACCCATATATAACTGGTACGCTTGAATGCAACAGGAAAGCATGGATCCTTGATAGGCCTTGCGGCCTAGGGCGTCAAGGGCACTCAACTCCCGGCCCAGGGGGACCGAGCAGTGTGATTTCAGGCTCTTCTGTTTCCTCGTGGCCAACTCCACCACCATGGACATGGTATCGAGGCGCTTACGATGGGGACCGAGGCAGGTGCATCCCACATATGGAGCAGCAGCCAGGACAGGATAGAAGGGACCGGGACCGTCAGAGACTCCCTAGGTGGGGATTTGTATTGGAGGATGTCGAGCTCTTCGGCTCCTCCTCGGTCTGGGTGGCTAAGGGCCATGCCATGTCCCGAACGAACACCAGAAAAGAGGTGTCTTCCGGCGGCGAGCACCGTTGAGACACAGGCGGGGAGGGGTCCAACGGAAGATCCTGGTATGCACAGGTTTCCGGGAAGGTGTCCCCATCGGACTCCCAGTCCGAGAACTCGTAAGAGGAATCTGAGCCGGGAAGTTCGCTCTGTCCAACGGCTGAAGCCCGCTTGGAGTCGGAGGCCCTGGATGATCTCGCCCCCGAGGAATGGGAATGCGAACGAGACTGCTGTCGAGGCCCCTCACAAGGCCCCCGCGGCTCTTGGAGGTTTCCTGGACGGGTTTAGGCGCCCCACGCCAGGGAACCATGGTCTCTTGGCGCAAGTCAGCGAAGCTGTAAGCACCTACTGGAAAGCAATGAATGCAGAAACGCTGCATTCCAGCGCAAGCATGTGGGATTCCCACATGGGCGTGGGGCCCTGTGACGCCGACCCCGGGGTCACCGGGTCGGGCATCGAGGAAGAGAGGGGGTCCTTGCCGGGAAGACCCTCCGGAGACCGAGCACATTCACCGGAAGCCTCTGTATCTACGCGAGGTACCTTGCGGGGCCGCTCCCTATCCAACTCTCGGGAACGCCGAAAGGAGCTGAACGACCGAGCGCAGGAGTGCTCGCGCTTGTCGGGAGCCCCCGACAGCGACTTTGAGGCCGCCTTCTTCTTGCATCGCTCCACTTCAGGGGATCCCTGGTCGGAGTGCCTCAGAGAGTGCGGGGCCAAAGTGTGGAATCCCACCAGGGGACGCCACCGGGGACTTTGAGGCGGCCTTTCTGAAAATGTCTTTGGACTTCTGCTTACGACTGAGCAGGGCTTTAGAGGACATTTTCTTACAGAGCGAACAGAGCTCTGGATCATGATCAGCCCCGAGACACTGCAGGCAACAGTCATGGGTGTCCATAAGCAACATGTTCTTAGAGCATCTATCGCATTTTTTGAATCTGGTGGCCATGGGGGCAAAAATGGCCCCCCATGAGGTCAAAGACCCACGCGGCCAGTGGTTGGAGGAAAAAAGGGCGCGAAGCCTGTTAGGCAAAAAAGGTGAAGAAAATCGTCCCCAGAAGCTCTAAAAAAGGTAGAGCGGGGGAAGGACAGGTAGAGGAACGGTGCAACTGGAAAAAATAGACGGCCAGCAGGACGAAAAAGAAACACTTTTTCTGAGGGACGAGGATGTGCGTCCAAAGGGCTCTGTGGAAAAAGGGAGACTGAGCAAGATGGCACCCTTGGGCAGGAAGAGGACCACGCATGCATGGTAGCAATCCCAAAGGCTTTCTTTGAAAGCTGGGGTATTGCTCTGTGTGGGCTCTGTCAGTGCCGACATCACCCATAAGTGAGGACTGACTTCCTGCTTGTTCCTGGAGAATTGTGGGTATCCCCGATAGGGGAGCCTTTTCCTCTGAAAGAAGGGCTTTTTGGTGTGCTGTTTCTTTCATGGAAGCGAGGAGGTTTTTCAAGATAGAGGGGTGCGAGTCACGAACTCCATCTCAATCTCAGCTGCCTTGTCCTCCATTGGCTTGCCAAACAGCTTTTCACTGAGGCAGGGGACATCCAGGAGCTTCTCCTAGACACACTGCTCTAGGTCCAAAGACTGGAGCCACGCCTGGCATCGGGCTCCAATGCCAGCCGCCGCTATATGGGTGGAAGACTCAAACCCGTCATACACGGCGCGGGAAAGATATTTCAAGCAGTCTGCGACCGACCTCAGGAGGGTCTGGAACCTGAGGAAGTGCTCCGCACCCAGACCCACGGAAAATCCGCCAAGCTCCTTGGCGAGATTGCGAAGAAACATACCCATATACAATTTGTTTGCTGGGATGTGGCATAACAGCATGGATCCCCTGGTAAGCCTTGTGCCTGAAGGCATCAAGGGCACAGGATTCCCTGCCAGGCGGGACCAAAGAGTACGACTTCGGACACTTCTGTTTCCGCACTGCAGATTCGACTACCATGGAGGTGTGAGGAAGTTGGGTCTTCTGAAATCCCAGGCCATGCTGGACCCTATACATGGCATCAAGTCTCCTACTGACAATAGGGACTGAGGCAGGCACTTCCCATGTGCGAGAAGTAGTTGGGATAGAATGGACGGTATCGGAAACGCAAGAGACTCCCAGGGAGGAGACTCGTACTGCAAGATGTCGAGTTCCTCTGCCCTTGGCTCCTCCTCGGTCTGCATCGCAGGTTGAGGGCCCGAGCCATATCCTGCATGCCAGGAAAGAGGTGTCCTCTGAAGGCGACTGCTTATGAAAGACGGGTGGGGATGGGTCAGAGGGGATATCCCTGTGGGTGTGGGTTTCCGGGGAAGTGCCCCTGTCCGATTCCCAGTCCGTGAGGTCCGAGCAGGACTCGGAGTCAGGCTGGTCCCCGAGCCCTGTGGCTGAGGTCTGCTTGGAGCCGGAGGCACTGGCTCTGGAAGATCTCACCCCCGAGGAACGAGACGGCAAGCGAGACCGGTGCCGAGGACCCTCACGAGACCCGCGGCTCTCAGGGATTTCCAGGGCAGTTTTTGTGACCTAAGTCAGGTGACCCTCGGTCTCGAGGCGCGAGCCAGCCGTGCTGGGCAAGAGCGCCTGCTGGGCAGTGAGGAAAGCAGAAATGCTGCACTCCAGTGCCAGCATCTGGGACTCCCACTCGGGAGTAGGTCCCTGCGATGCCGACACCGGGGTTACCAGGTCTGGCGTGGAGGAGGAGAAGGGGTCCTCACCGGGACGACCCTCAGGAGACCGGACACCATCGCCGGAGGCCTCCATGTCCATATAAGGTTCTTTTCAAGGCCACTCCTTGTCCAACCCTCGGGAACGCCGGGGAGGGCTAAGGGAACAAGTGTGAGACCGCTCGCACTTATCCGGTTCCCGACAGCAACTTCAAGGTCTTCTTCTTCTTTCGCCGTTCCACCTCGGGTGAACCCTGATCGCAGTGACGCCTGGGCTGCGGGATCACTGCGGGGGACCCTGCCAGCGGTGGATCGGTAGGGCGAGATGCCACCAGGGACCCGGGGCTGCCTTGCGGAAAATGTTGTCGGACTTCTGCTTGCGGCTTAGCAAGGCCTTAGTGGACATTTTCTTACAAAGTGAGCAGAGCTCCGGGTTGTGGTCAGCCCTCAGACACCATAGAGAGCAGTCGTGGGTGTCTATGAGCGACATATTTTTGGAGCATCTGTCACATTTCTTAAACTAGATGGCCATAGGGGCAAAAAGGGCCACTGCGAGGTCGAAAACCCTCGAGGCCAGTGGTTGGAGAAAAAGGGCACAAAAAGGGCCCGAAAAAAAACACTAAAGAATAAAAGAAAACGGCTCCCCTAGCCCACAGCCGAAGCAGGGGTGAAGGGGAGGTAGGGAGAGGACCGGTGCAACTGGGAAAAAGGAGCAAAAAGGCCAAAGTTAAAAAACCTTTTCCAAGGGAAGAGGACATGCGTTCGAAGGGCTCCACGGAAAAGGGGGACTTAGCAAGATGGCACCCTTGGGCGGGAAGAGGACCATGCATGCATGGCAGCAATCCCAAAGGCTTTCTTTGAAAGCTGGGGAATTGCTCCGCACGGGCTCCATCGGTACCGACGTCACCCATAAGTGAGGACTGACTTCCTGTTTCTTCCTGGAGAAAGCGTAGTTACTTACCTGTAACAGGTGATCTCCGGGAACAGCAGGAATTTAGTCTTCACATATGGGTATCGTCGGTACCGACGGAGCCTGCGCGGGAACGCTCCCCAGCGTCCAATAGGAACACTTTTGGGAGCATCCCTTAGCACATTCACGCTGCCTTCCCGCCTTTCCAACTGTCCCTCTTCAGTTAAGTTTGTAGCTAAGTGAAAGGATAGAGGGAGAAAGGAAAGAGACAAAGAGATAGAGAGACAACTCCTAGGGGAGGTGGGTGGGTTGTGAAGACTAAATTCCTGCTGTTCCCGGAGATCACCTGTTACAGGTGAGTAACTATGCTATCTCCAGGAACAAGCAGGAATGTAGTCTTCACATATGGGGACTCCCTAGCTGAAGATGCCAGGGAGATAGCCCCATGAAGGTGCCACACTAGAAAGGTGGGATCCTTCCTCCCATGGATCTCTGGCATTCCACCAGGGCTGGTGGGTAGGAGTTGAATTAGGTCTGAAAGATTAGATTTTGAAGAACAGCTTGGCCAAAGAAGGCATCCCGACGGGAGGCTTTATCTAGACAGGTGGCTGCTCGACAAATGCCATCGAAAGACACAGAGTGGAGATTAGCCATCAAAGTTGCCATGGCTCTCACGTTATGAGCTGTGACATAGCCTTGAAGAGGAAGACCCTTACTCTTATAAGCAAAGGATATACATAGGGCAATCCATTTAGATAAAGTTCTTTTGGAGACTGGAAGTCCTAAATGACTAGGGTCAAAAGCTATAAAACGTTGTGAGGACTTTCTATGTTGCTGTGTTCTCGGTAGATAAAGGCTAAGGCTCTTTTACAGTCCAAAGTATGAAGGTTTCTTTCTGCATTAGAGGCGTGAGGCCTCGGAAAAAATACAGGAAGATAAATTGATTGATTTAAATGAAAAGGCGAAACCACCTTTGGCATAAAGTGTGGATGAGTTCTAAGAACAACCTTATCAGGAAGAAATCTAGTATAAGAAGGATAAGAACATAAGAACATAAGATATGCCATACTGGGTCAGACCAAGGTCCATCAAGCCCAGCATTCTGTTTCCAACAGTGGCCAATCTAGGTCATACGTACCTAGCAGTTTCCCCAAGGGACACAGGTTCCACAATGCTTGTACTGGTTCAAGCCACTAAAGCTTGCAGTTCACTAATGCGATGTGCAGAGGTGATTGCAATTAGGAAGATGACCTTCCAGGTCAAAAACTTAAGGGTTGTACTGGCTAAAGGCTCAAAAGGCGGCTTCATGAGCTGCCCGAGAACTAGATTTAGATCCCATGCCACCGGTGGTGGCTTAATGGGAGGTTTGGTTAATAGAAGACCTCTCATAAATCTGGATATGAGTGGATGAAAGGAAATTGGTTGCACATTCAGAGGCTTATAAGAAGCTGCAATTGATGGACTCTTACCGAATTGGTCTTTAGACCAGAATTCGATAAGTAAAGGAGATACTCTAGTATCAATTCTAAAGGTATGACAAGGGGGTTTAATCCCTTCTTGGAGCACCATATAGTAAAACATTTCCACTTGAAGGCATAAGATCTTCTTGTGGAAAGTTTTCTAGAAGCCTGAAAGATATCCTTTACCTGTTGGGACAGGTTAAAATCCTGGAGGTCTAAGCCTTCAGCAACCAGGCCGTGAGATGCAGGGACTGGGCATTTGGGTGCCATAGCATCCCGTCCTCTTGGGAAAGCAGATCTGGAGCATGCCCTAACTCCAGAGGTGCAGCTTGAGAGAGATGCGTGGCCATTGTGGCGCTATGAGAATCATGCGACCCCTGTCTCTCTGAAGCTTGAAGAGTGTTTTGGGGATGAGGGGAATGGGTGGGAAGGCATAAAAGAAGTCCTGACCCCAGTGAAGAAGGAAGGCATCCCTTGCCTGGCAATTGTGAGCTGGAATCCTGGAACAGAACCGGGGAAGTTTGGCATTCAGTGGACTTGCAAAGAGGTCTATGTCTGGAGTGCCCCAGAGATGAAATATCTTTGCCACCTGGTCTAGGTAGAGGGACCACTCGTGAGGCAGCAGTACTCGACTGAGTTTGTCTGCCCAAACGTTTTGAATGCCTGGAAGATATACCACTAGAAGATAAATTTGATACTCTATGGCGAGGGCCCATAGTCGTAAAGCTTCGTTGCATAACGACAAAGAGCTTGTCCCGCCCTGCTTGTTCACATAGAACATGGCTACTTGATTGTCCGTCTGGACTAGGACTGTCTTGTAGCTGAGCTGGGCGTGGAATACTCGAAGAGCTAAATAGATTGCTCTTAATTCCAGGAGGTTTATGTGTAGACCAGCCTCCTGTGGAGTCCAGATGCCCTGGGTAGAGAGATGATTCAGGTGTGCTCCCCAACCCACCTGTGATGCATCTGTCGTTAGGGTGGCCTGAAAGAGGGGTTGATGATAAGGAAACCTCACAGTCAGATTTTCTAATGATTACCACCATAGGAGGGACAAAATTAGTCGTTGAGTCTATTATTTTGTCTGATAAATGACCTGTGGCCTGTGTCCACTGTGTGGATAGGGTCCACTGAGCTGCTCGCATGTGGAGGCGAGCATATGGGACTACATGAACTGTGGATGCCATATGTCCCAGCAACTGTAGTAGCTCTCGAGAAGTTAGGGAGGATTTCCCCGCTGCTTGAGAAGCTAGTTGCATTATGCGAAGACACCGGGCCTGTGGAAGGAAAGCCTTTGCCTGTCTGGTATCTAGACAGGGCCCTATGAATTCCAGGCATTGGAAAGGAACAAGTTGGGATTCTGGGAAGTTTATTACCAACCCCAAGTATTGGAGGATTCGCATTGTGCGAGAAAGTGCAGTGCCGGCCTCTGCAACTGTAGGGACTCGAATGAGCCAGTCGTCTAAGTAAGGGAAGATGAATATCCCCAGGGTTCGCAGAAATGCAGCTACTACTGCCATGCGTTTCGTGAATACCCTTGGTGCTGAAGTCAGACCAAAGGGAAGAACCCTGTACTGGAAATGTTTTCCCCTGAAAAGGAATCATAAGAATTTCCTGCGATCTGGATGGATCAGAATGTGAGTGTATGCATCCTTTAAGTCTAGAGAGCACAGCCAATCCTGGCTTTGAAGGTATGGCAGAAGGGTTCCTAGAGAAATCATTTTGAACTTCTCTCGGAACAGGTATTTGTTCAATTCTCTGAGGTCTAAAATGGGTCTGTGTCCTCCTGTTTTCTTTGGAATGAGAATATAGGGGGAGTAGAACCCTGTACCCCGTTGAAGAATGGGTACCTCCTCTATTGCCCCTTGGGCAAGAAGTGTTGAGACCTCATGATCTAGCAGATCGTCTGCGGAGGTTTGAGAATTGAATTGCTTTAGAATTGTAGGAGGGGGCATGCTGTGAAAATGAAGCTTGTACCCTTCTCTTACAATGGACAAAGTCCAATCGTCTGCTGTTATTTGATGCCATCTGTTGGCAAAGTGGCATAACCTGCCTGGGATATTGGGGGTTTGGGGACCCCTCAGAGGCAGGAAGGCTAAGCTCTCTAGGAAGAAGTCAAAGCCCTTGAGGGGGCTGAACCTGCGGAGCTGGTTGGGCTCTCGGGCCTTTTGGCTTCTTTTGCTGTCTAGTTTGTCCCTTTTGGGCAACCTGACCCTGAGTCTGACTCTGCCGGGTATAGGAAGAATAAAATTTCCTCTTTTTGCTGAAAGAGTTTTTTTTATAAGGCTTCTTTTTGGCTGGAGTGGCTGTAGATTTCGACAATCTATCTAGAGTGGTATTGTCAACATCTAACTCGTTAGCCTTTTCCTGCCAGCTCTTGCCAAAGAGATTCTCTCCCGTGCAAGGAATGTTGCCTAACTTGTCCTGTACCCAAGTCTCCAAGTCTGACGTCTGAAGCCAGGCAATCCGTCGTGCGCCAATGGCAATAGCAGAGGTTCTGCTCATGAATTCAAAGCAGTCAAAGGCTGCACTATTCACAAACTTGGAAACGTCTTGAGCATGCTTAACTAGAGCAAGAAAGTCTTGCCTCTTGTCATCTGGGAGAAATGGGCTCATAAGCCCCAAGTCTCCTGTAACGTCCTTGAGGAACATTCCCATATATAGTATATATGTACTGATCCTAGCTGAAAGCATGGAAGCCTGAAAGATTTGGCGCCCAAAAGCGTCCAGAGTCCTGCATTCATGACCTGGGGGATTGGATGCATGCCTCTTTGAACTTTTCATCCTACGCATGGCTAACTCCACCACCACTGAATGGTATGGCAGCTGAGTCTTTTGAAATCCAGGACATGGCTGAACTCAATACATAGTATCAAGTCTCCTAGAATGAGGAGATGTAGTCAGAGGTGTCTCCCACATTCTGAGCATCAAGTTATGCAGAATTTCATGGATGGGCAGAGTGGCTGCCTCCTTTGGAGCTTTAGGATATTGGAGAATTTCAATGAATAATATCCTGAAAAGACATGTCCTCTGGAGGTGACATTCTGCTTTGGGAAGAAGAGGGATCTTCTGGGAGAAACCCTCTAGTACCAGCAGAATTGTCTGAGTCTTCGGAATCGGAGGATTCGAAGTATTCCTGACCACGATGCTCATGCAAAGTACGGTCCCGGTATCGATCGAAGTCGGTACCGAGTTGATCCGGTACCGATCTGTCAATTCCAGCCAAAGATGATGTGGGAAGAATTCCCACCGGGGCCGTTACCATCGGTACCAGTATTGTCGGTACCGGTACCGGTGTCTGCACCGGTGTAGGTACTGGCATCGGTATCGATACCAGTGCCCGTTGGACCAACGGTACCGCAGCTGAGAGAAGAGCTGCAATGCTGCGTTCGATAGCGAGGAACCTCTGGTCTATCAACGCTGCCGATGCCTGGGTGTCTGTACCGGTGAAAACGGCCGGGACCCCTGAGCATGGCACTGGTAGTTCTTGCGAGGTCGAGGCCTCGAGAACATCCTGGAGCCCCACTGATGCTTTGGAAGCCGAAGCCTCCCGCCGGGGCTGCTTTGCCAGTGTGGTTCCCTCAAGGGCAATGACAATGGCCTCTCGATGCTTAGCAGGAGAGCTACCCTTTGAGGATCGGCTTTTATGTTTAGTTACCTGAGATCCATGGGAGGAAGAGGAGGCCCTTGAAGATGTCGATGCAATGGATCTGGCATCCGAAGAAAAGAGGGTACCGAGCTTTGCAGCCCTGTTCTGTCTTCCTCTTTTAGTCATCCCCATACAGGAGAGACATTCAGATGGAGAATGTTCAGGCCCTAAACATTAAGACACCAATCAGTACATTTTTTAAAACCACTAGTTGGTTTTTCCATGTTTTAGGAATATGGGACCTAGTGCTCAAAATGGCGCCTAGCACCAAAAAAAGAAAAGTTTCTGAAGAGAAACAGTTCAAAGTATAAGGGTTTTTTTGGAAAAGAAAAGAACCGGCGGTACCAGTAAGCGTCGTGTGGAGGCAAATGCGACCACAAGAAAACAATTTTAAAGACGGAATTTTCTGCGGTGACAGGGTATGGAGCCTGTTGGCTCCGTGGAAAACGAAGAACTGAAGAGGGACAGTTGGAAAAGCGGGAAGGCAGCACGCATGTGCCGAGGGATGCTCCCAAAAGCGTTCCTATTGGACGCTGGGGAGCGTTCCCGCGCAGGTCTATCGGTACCGACGATACCCATATATGTGAAGACTACGTTCCTGGAGATCCAAGCAGTCTAAATGGCAACACAAAAAATAAAGGAAACCTTAAAATAACCCAAAAAATGTCTAAAGGACACTAAAAGAGAGAAAAAAGTGCAAGAGGTATGCAAAGGCAGGAATGGAATTGAATAATAACTCACAAGGCGAGTGAGGAAAATAACTAAATACTCACAAACGATCTGGAAACAGACTGAAAAAGGCATCTGGTGTGCTCCTCAGCAAAAAGAGACTGAGGCAAAATGGTAGAGCAACAGCAGGTGGGAAGATGCTCACATGCGCGGTGATGCCTTTCCAAAAGCTTCTAGTAGAAGCTAGGGAATGCTCCTATGCAAGGGCTCCATCGGTGACATCACCCATATGCGAGAACTTCATCTTGCTTGTCCACGGAGAAGAAACTATTTGGTCAATTGTGGACAAAGTTGGGTGGAGTGGAAACAGCCCTAAAAATTATGCATTTTGTGGTGATATTGAGCCGCCACATAAATAAATCATCCATTTAGACCTGTTGAATAGTGGACCTAAACTAAACATATAGTGCTGGTGTGATCGCCACTCTACAAATATATTCTGCACTTATACCTATACAGATAGTGGTATGAATGGTGAAATTAGACTTACCTGCTAATTGTTGTTCCTTAAGGAACTCCAGTCTAGTCCTGGACATCTGGGGTCTTGCATCTCTTCTAGCAGCTTTGGAGACTGAGTACGTCATCCTTTTTGATGACCCCAGTATATATAGCTGAGGGACCGCCTCCTTGCTCCAGTAATCTATTAACAAAGCAGACTCACCAGAGCAACAATTAAGTAGCAACTTCACAAATAACAAACACTATCATAACTAAACCTTAACCAGGAGGAAATTTCCCCCCCTTTTGCACCAAACTGTTGGACTAGCAGAGGTCTGCCCTCACCCCACACGGAGAACCAGACCCTGTGCTTCATTCCCCTCCCACTCCTACCACCTCCTGGAACCACAACCTCTGCAGTTGCTCCACTTACCTGAACAACCACAGTCTTCTTCGCTTCAGGCTGCAGCACCAAAGAAGATAAAACGGGAAGGGAAGCGGGACTAGACTGGAGTTCCTTAAGGAACAACAATTAGCAGGTAAGTCTAATTTCACCTTCCTTTTCGTCCCTCCAGTCTAGTCCCGGACATCTGGGGATGTAACAGAGCAGTAAAGCAATCAAAGGGAGGGACCCGCCAGACCAGCCTGAAGCACCACCAACCCAAACCGCGTATCCCTGTCCGCAAAAACATCCAGCCGATAATGCTTGACAAAGGAATTCAGCGACGACCAGGTAGCCGCTCTACAAATGTCCCCTGCCGGCACCATACTATATTCTGCCCACGACGCCGCCTGCGCCCTTGTCCAATGAGCCCTCAGCCCTTCCGGAACGGGCTTACCCTTCAACAGGTATCCTGATGCTATAGCTTCCTTGAGCCATCTGGCAATTGTGGCCTTAGAAGCCGCTTCTCCCCTTCTTGGTCCTCCAAACAACACGAACAACCTATCCGACTTGCGGTAACCTGTAGATATTTCTTAAGGGCTCGGCGAAGTCCAGCAAGCGCAGCTTCCCTCATGCCGCTGCTACGCTATCTTCTGCAACCCCTGGTAAAGACACCACCTGATTGACATGAACAGGCGACACCACCTTGGGCAAAAGAGAAGGAACTGTCCGTAATACCACCTTCCTTTCGAAAAAAGACAGAAATGGCTCCCGACAAAACAAAGCCTGTAACTCTGATATCCTGCGAGCCGAACAAATGGCCACCAGAAACACCACCTTGAGGGTAACATCCTTTATGGAAGCTGCCGACAAAGGTTCAAACGGAGCATCCACCAATGCTTCCAACACCACCTGCAGATTCCAGGTCGGCACCGTTGTTCTGCAGGGCGGTCGCAACATCGTCACTGCCTTCAAAAAATCGCTTAATGTCCGAATGAGCTCCTAGGGATTCCCCTTGAACCTTACCTCTGTAACAGGTCAGCGCTGCCACCTGCACCCTCAACGAGGTGGCTGCTAAACCTTTCTCAAAACCGATCTGCAGGAGGGACAGAATTTGAGGCACCGATGCCTTCAATGCCCGAAACTGGCGTTCTTTGCACCATGCCTCAAGAAGACGCCAAACACGGATATATGCCAACGCTGTGGATCTCCTCCTAGCCTGCAGCAGAGTCAAAATCACCTCTGAGGAATAACCCCTCGCCCTCAGCCGTGCCCTTTCAAGAGCCAAGCCATAAGCAAGAACCGATCTACCTGCGGCATGCGCAGAGGACCCTGCGACATGCGCAGAGAACCCTGCGACAGCAGGTCCCTTTGCATCGGAAGCCGCCACGGCCGGTCTACCAATAGCCTCATCAGATCCGCATACCATGGCCTTCGTGGCCAGTCTGGCACAATCAAAATTACTCGACCCTTCTGCCGCTCTATCCTCTGTAGCACCCGACCTATTAGGGCCCAAGGAGGAAACACGTAAAGAAGTTGGTCCTCTGGCCACTTTTGAATGAGCGCATCGAGACCTTCTGACATCCTCTCGCGCCTCCTGCTGCTTTTTGCCGAGCCATACGTTGCCATCAAATCCATCACCGGAGTCCCTCAGCGGCGTTCCACCATCTCGAACACTGCGGGATGGAGAATCCATTCTCCTGGGTCTACCTTGACTCGACTCAAAAAATCGGCTTCCACATTGTCTACTCCCGTGACATGCGCGCTGACAAGGCTCCTAAATTAAACTCGACCCATGCTAACAGTTGATCTGCCTCTGTTTCCAGTGCCACACTGCTGGTGCCCCCTAGTGGTTGATGTAGGCCACTGTGGTCGCGTTGTCGGAAAACACCCGAACTGCCTTTCCGTGGAGGTAAGGGCGAAACGCTCATAACACCAGCGTCACCGCCCGCAACTCCAAGGTGTTGATGGCCCCTTCCTTTTCTACCGGAGTTCAGGTTCCCTTGGCAAAGCGACCTTCGCAGTGTGCTCCCCAGCCCGAGAGACTGCATCGGTTGTCAGTAGCACCCAGGCCGGCGGCTCTAATGGCATCTCTTTTTCTAGATTTCCTGCCTGCAACCACCACTGCAACGCCCTGCGGGTCTCCCGCGGGCAGGGAAGCTTTCGAGACAGCGGATCCGACTGGTGCAACCATCTCCGCAGCAGAGCCCTCTGCAATGGCCTCATGTGAGCCTTTACCCACGGCACCATATCGAGTGTCGCCACCATGGTTCCCAACAATTGTAGGTAATGCCATGCCGTCTGCATCTTTTTTCCCAAGAAGTTGCGGACTAGCTGTCTCAATCTCTGAGCCTTCAACCGTGGAAGAAAAACTCTGGCCACACTCGTGTCAAATCGCGCCCCCAAGTATTCCAGGGTTTGCGATGGAGTCAACCTGCTTTTTGCCATATTAGCCACCCAACCTAAGCTCTGCAGGAAGCTTACTACCCGGGCCGTCGCCGACTCGCTTTCGCTCTTGGACTTTGCCCGAATCAACCAATCGTCCAGATAAGGGTGCACCAGAATTCCGTCCTTTCGCAATGCCGCCGCCACTACCACCATTACCTTGGTCAACGTCCGCGGAGCCATAGCCAAGCCAAACGGCAGAGCTCGGAACTGAAAATGACCCATAGGGACTGCAAACCGGAGATATTTCTGATGCTCCGCTTGAATTGGTACATGTAAATAGGCCTCCGATAGATCCAGAGAGGTCAGAAACTCTCCCTCTCTTACCGCTACAATCACCGACCTTAGCGTTTCCATATGAAAATGTGACACTCGGAGACACCGATTCACTCCTTTGAGATCCAAAATTGGTCAAGAAGAGCCTTCCTTTTTTGGCACCACAAAATATATCGAGTGCCGACCGCAGCCGCACTGGCCAGACGGTACTGGCCACCACGAAAAGGCAAATAATCACGTGTAACAACAGACCCAGTACAAGACGTGATTATGTAAAAGCAGAGTTTATTGAATTATTTTTACTGCCAACCCGACACAGGCCATGTTTCGCACACTTCGTCAGGGGTTGATCAGGCAGATAAAACTAAAAACATAAACATGTAAAAATGATTGATAATAAATACATAAATAACTTTAAAACACATAAAAGAACAGATGATACCATAAAAATGAAAACTTCTTACATGCATAAAAACATTTACAATCTCTAAAAACATGGTATATATAAGAGTAAAAAAGTGTGGGAGAAAACTAATAACCGACCTTAGCGTTTCCATATGAAAATGCGACACTCTGAGACACCGATTTACTCCTTTGAGATCCAAAATTGGTCAATAAGAGCCTTCCTTTTTTAGCACCACAAAGTATATCGAGTGCCGACCGCAGCCGCACTGGCCAGACGGTACTGGCACCACCGCCTGTAGCCTTAAAAGCCTTCCCAAGGTCTCCTGCACCACCTTTACCTTGCAGCTCACCTTGCAGGGAGACTGAACGAAAGACTCGCAGATCGGGCATTGAAACTCTAGCGCATATCCTTCTCGAATCACCTCCAACACCCACTGATCTGAGGTAATCTGGACCCAGGCAAGTAGAAACTCCCGTAACAGACCCCCTATGGGCACTAGCTCTACCTGGGTTCCCCTGACTTCATTGTGACTTTCTATTGTTCGGGGCTGAGGAACCTCCAAACCCCCTGTTTGCTCCTCGAAAGCCCTGAAACCCCTGATTCCTATACGGAAAGAGTCCTCTCTGAAACTGACCGAACCTCTGAGTGTGGAAGCGCCTAAACTCCTTTGCGGCCCCTTAGTCTGGGGATTTTGCTTATTCAGCTTCGGTTTGTCCTCCAGTAGGCGTCCCCCCTTGGACTCTCTGAGGTCCTTCACCAACTTGTCCAAGTCCTCCCCAAAGAGCAACCTACCTCTAAAGGGGAGCTTACTCAATCTGGCTTTGGAAGAACCATCTGCTGCCCAATTCCGAAGCCACAGATACCGCCTAGCCGCTACCACTGAGGCCATACTTTTCGCTACACCACGAATAAGATCATAATGAATGTCCGCGAGATAAGCCGCTCCTGTCTCCAACCTGGCGGCCTCTCCGGACGCGGCGTCCACCTGCTCACCTTGCAGTCTCTGAGACCACCGCAGACAGGCTTTCGCTACCCATGCCCCACATATAGACGCTTGCATGGAGAGAGCGTTGATTTCAAAAACCTGCTTCAACAAAGTGTCCAGCTTCCTATCCTGGGCATCCTTGAGAGTGGTACTGCCTTCCACCAGGATAGTCGTCTTCTTAGTAACAGCCGACACTGCTGCATCTACCTTGGGGGATTTGAATAACTCCCGATCCTGATCCACCATGAGATAAAGCCGGCTCATCACTCTAGCCCCTTTCAGACCTGCCTCCGGCAAATCCCATTTGTCTTGAATTATTTCATGAAACACTCTATGCACTGGAAACACCCTCTGGGCTTTCCGCACTGCCTGTAGCAAGTGATCTTCCAAGGAGGCATCCTCCTCCGGCCCAGCAACTGGCATATTAAGAGCCCTCAGCGTCTCTGAAATAAGCGCCGGCAACTCTTCCCGCCTAAAAACTAACTACTCGAGCCTGCTCCTCGCGGTCCACGAGCTCTCCTTCCTCGAGCTCCTCTTCCATTTCAACATCCGGATCCACATCCTCCGAGCATGGCGTCTCAGATACCACCGACTGCTCCTGTTGGTCCCGGACCGTCTTAGACCTCTTGGCCGGAAGCCCCCCAGCTCCTGAGTCCATCACACTGCCTGGGCGCTTTCCTGGCAGCGCACCTACCACCGAACTGTCCCACGCCCCCTTAGCAAAGGACTGTTGCAGCAACAGCATAAACTTTGGAGAGAAAATTGCCGCTAAACCTCCGGGCTGAGTAACCGGAGTAGGCGGAGGGAGATCGGGTACCGAAGACGGCCCTGCCACGGGCTCCAGTGGGACCAAAGTGGTCGGCCCGGGATCCTGTCCAACCGTAGAGAGCCCTCTCTGACCTCCAGGAGCGCTCTCCAAGTTCTGTTCCATAGGAGAGGCTTCCTGGGCACAGTCTTTACATATTCCTGCCTCTGATACAGATCCCCTCTTTGCCCCGCATACTAGACAGAGAGCCTTAGAAGGCATCTCATAAAAAGTCCGTCTTGCTATGTGCCTTAGCCACTGCAGACTCCCACCTGCACTCCGTTGCCTGCAGCCATAGCAATAAACCAACGAAACTCCCACAAACGTGACTTCCGTATCTTTTTTTTTTGTTTGTTTGTTTGTTTTTGCTGCCCAGCCAAACCAGGGAGGGAAACCCCCGCGACTCCCTCCCTCTAAATCAGCGAAAAACTTGCTGCACCGAAGCTCTCTGACTCCATACGGCCCCTAACAGAAACCGCCGTGTAAACAGCTTTTCCCGCGCGCGAGACACGCAGCCGGGCCTGCCTTCCTTCGCAATCGTCGAGACGCGTTGAGTGCCGCCTCCGTCTACCCCACTGACAGACTTGCACCCCTTACCTCTTAAAAGGCGCTCCCCCGATGCCGCTATCTGTTTTACTGTTCGGGGCTGAGGCGGCTATTCAGTCTCGCTCACTCTACACGCACTCAGCCAGTGTCTACGGCTTCAGCGTCGTGGAGGAGAGAAGTGAATTCTCTCGGAGCTGCTGCAGCGATTCCCCTGCTCTATCCGGCTTACCGCTGCTCTGCTTCTGCTCCCGCTACCGGCTCCTCACCCAAAGTCGTGGGTTCAGGAGCCGGAGCCTTCCTGCCTCAAAGCAATGTACCGCAGAGAAGGGCCAGGAAGTGAGGGCACTGCCACGCGCCTCAATACCAAAAATAAATAAACTGAACTAGCTAACCAAAATTTAATGGAGTTAGAGAATTTAAAGAAGTCCACTAATCTCAACCTAAACACTCCTTAATTGTCCCTTCAGTGAGTATTGAGCCTCTGTCTGGGCTCACCACTCCTAGCTGCTTGGAGATTGAGATACTGGAGCAAGGAGGTGGTCCCTCAGCTATATATACCGGGGTCATCAAAAAGGATGACGTACTCAGTCTCCAAAGCTGCTAGAAGAGATGCAAGACCCCAGATGTCCGGGACTAGACTGGAGGGATGAAAAGGAAATACAGATTAAGTTAAGTACCAGCACTTAATTTAATCCAAACGACTGCCCCGGCTGAAAATCCACCCCTTGTTTGGTTTCTGTTTCACTGACGTTCTCCCAATGCTCATATCCTGATCAGAACAGTTTTCAAATATGTGTTTGACTGCTGATAAAATAAAAGCATCCATTATTGATTCAAAGTGACTGTACTGTGAAAAAACGTGGAAGTGAACCTTACTAATAAATGAGAGTCCATAAGACTTAACTTTTATGGTAGCCTGAATAATAGGAGAAGGAGGAGAATATTTTTCGCTTAACACTATTTTTGAGGTATGCAACTGAACTGCAGTATTGTACTGTCAAAATAATTGGCTTAGGGGTATGTCTACTAAGCAGAGCTAACAGGTTAACCAGGGCTATCTGCTCCTAGGTCTCAATGAATAACATGGGACCTAGGTGCAGATAGCTCAGGTTAATCTGTTAGCCTGGCTTAGTAGACATACCCCTTAGAGAACTGTACTTCCAGCATTTTGCTGGCTGGGACTTTCTTGAACACAAACCTGATATACTTACATTATGTGACAGGGTTCATTTCTGTCCTTCAAACAGTGCCCTACTTCCCATTTCTTTTTTGTAGGAAATACAGTTTTTAAGTACTTGGACCCAGCATGAGTATTTTTCACTCCACACCAGGGAGCATCTATTAGGTAAAGAAAAACAAAGTTGTATAAAATATTACTTGTAACATATGCTAATTATCAGTATAAACTGGCATAGGAGCAATTAGATGTTACAGGTTTGGAAAGTCATGTTAAAATTTGCCATAGTGCATATTATACTCCTAGCGAAATTCTGTACAGCTGCACAGTGCCAAATTTGTGCAAAACTCTGCACAGCTAGCATCAGGAACAGCGTACACAGTTTGGATGCACCCCCTCAGCACACAATACCATTTTTCACTGCTTGGGAGCACCAATCAGATACTATAGCAACTAACACCTCACTGAGGATACTACACCACACACTCACAAAAACCTCAGCACACACCTATTCTCTTTCAACCAATTCCAAGTTAATTCGGAAACTCTAGAGAAAACCACACAAAACTAAATAATTAACTAAAAGGAGGAGAAAAGACCTCAGTAAAAAGTATTGTTCCTCTATACGGCAGTTATTCACTGCCCGAAGGGGAACTACTTACACCACCATCACCTGTCTAAAGAAACTCCTCCCACCTCACAATCAATTCTATCTAATAACATCCTAATAAATACTCATTTTTAATCTAATTTTTAACCATTTTAACCATCACTAATGCAGCTCTATAATTTAGCAGCAAAGCAACAATGCTAGCACCTTTCCAGCTGCTGACTACAAATCAATTTTACTCCATTGATCACCAAAGATAGAGCAAAAGAACAATGTCACACTACTTCCACCACTCTGGCTGCTGACAGAGAAAGCATAGTTACTCAACTGTAACAGGTGATCTCCGGGAACAGCAGGAATTTAGTCTTCATATATGGGTGACATTGGTACAGATGGAGCCCATGTGGGAAAGCTCCCCGGTGTCCAATAAGAAAGATTTTGGGAGCACGCCACTGCATCTGCATGACTGCCTTCCCACCTTCCAAGCTCCCTCTCTTCAGCTGGCTTTGTAGGTGAGAAAAGAGTAAATGAAACCCTATAACTCCTAGGGGAGGAGAGCGGTTTGTGAAGACTAAATTTCTGATGTTCCCGGAGATCACCTGTTACAGGTGAGTAACTATGCTATCTCCAGGAACAAGCAGGAATTTAGTCTTCACCTATGGGACTCCCTAGCTCCCAGATGGAGTGACCTCAGAACCTGTGGAGGTTCGCCTCGGAGTAGGCATGATGAGGTCATGGATCCTACATGGATTCCTGGTATCTTCAAAGTCCGGGACAGAGGGTAGGAGTTCCATCTAAGTCTGAAAGAGGCAGTGAATAACTGTTCTATAAAGGGATAATGTCCTTTCCTTGAATCCTTCTCCTCTGCTGCCTGGTGTTTTTTTTTTTTGTCTTTATTTAATTTTCAAAGAAACAATACAGAACACCATACAGTCATGTGGTTCAAATCAACAGTCTGAATCTTGGTGGTAGAGGGGGAGGATACAGCTGACATGCAGCTGCTGTCCTCCTCCTCTTTGTATCTGAATGGTGCTCACAACACACTAACAAAAACCTCAGCACACACCTATTCTCTTTCAACCAATTCCAAGTTAATTGGGAAACTCTAAATGAGAGGGATCTCCAGAGAAAACTACACAAAATCAAATAATTAACTAAAAAGAGGAGAAAAGACCTCAGTGAAGAGTATTATCTGGTAAGTAAAATGTCACCTTCTATATCGTCCTGATAGACTAGTCCAGACAAATGGGACGTACCAAAACTACACCACCACTGGACGGGAAGAAGACATAGCAACTCACAAAACCTGCGCTCATGTAGAATTTGCACATGCCTCCTCAAACCAGCATCCCAAAATCGACTTGGCCACCGCTTTACCCTTGTGTGAGCCAGCAAACAGCACAAAAAGATGGTCCAACTTACGGAAGGAATTTGTAACCACCAAGTACCAGAGAAGCAAGTACCGTGGCACTGTCTGAACACTTGAACCACCCAGCCCTTGACCAGGGTCCGGAGATGCAGAAGACACACCCTGATGGCCCTTGTCTCGAGGTGGCTGATGGACCACATCGCTTCCCTGTGGATCCAATGGCCCTGAGCTGTACAGTCTCGGCAATGGGCTCTCCAGCCCGAGAGACTGGTATCCGTTGTCAGCAGGATCCAAGAGAAATCATCCAGCAGTATGCCCTTCCACAGATGACAAGGATGTCGCCACTGCCGCAGACTGGCCCTCACCTTCAATGTGAGCAGAAGCCTGTGCTCATACTCCTGAGAACACGAGGACCATTGAGTCAACAAGGACTGCTGGAACGGCACATGAGCATGTGGTCGCATATGATCATGCGCCCACGGATGAGCCAGTCATCCAGACAAGGATGGACACACACCATGACCTCTGAGAACATCCTTGGGATGGTGAAGAGCCCGAAAGGGCGGTGAATTGATAGTGAGAGCCAAGCATAGAAAACCGCAGATAGTTCTGCTGATCTGCCTGGATTGGGATATGAAAATACACCTTGGCCACATCCAGAGAAGCCAAAAATTCCCCATGGAGCACTGCTTGAATCACAGAGCGTAATGTTTCCATCTGAAACCACAGGACACACAAGTGCTCGTTGATCCCTTTGAGGTCCAGAATGGGCCAGAAGGAACCATCCTTTTTTGGCACCATGAAGTAGAAGGAGTATCTGCCATTGCCCCACTAATCTGGGGAGACAGGCACCACTGCCTTTAGGTGAAACAATTTGTCCAAGGTGGTCCACACCATGGAACCTTTGACTGCAGACCCATAAGGGGAAACGATGAAGGCATCGGGAATCGGCTCCTTGCATTCCAGGACATAGCCAAATTCAATGGTGTGTAGCATGCAGCGATCCTTGGTAACCCTAGCCCATTCCTGAAAGAAGAGGTGAATCCTACCGCCCACTGGAGGCACCAGGGAATGGGCCTCTAAACCTTCATTGCGTGGCCTGGGAGAGTCCTCCTCTGGATGGGGTTGAGTCCCTGTGTCCACATGCTCCACTAAAGGACTAAGGACAAGTCTGAGGCCCTGAAGCAGAGGGGAAAGAAAGGTTTTCCAAGTCAGTAGTGATGATAGTCCTGAGACCCCCGGGAATCCAGCCAGGTTGCCCTTGGTGGTCGGGCAGTTGGCCAGCTTCAAAGGCCCCCTGGCCCTGTCTTCTAGGAGGCGGTAAGATTTTGTCTTGCCCAGGGGTCCTTCACCTTTTTTCTCCAAATTGGTTCCAAAAATGAGCTTCCCCTTAAAGGCCAGTTGAGCCAAACAGACTTTGGAGGATGTGTCCTCCACCCAGTGATGGAGCCAAATCCAATGCCATGACACCATCATCAGGGTACCATCCCTGGCCGCCCAGCGCACCAGGTTATACATGGCATCAGAAAGGAAGGCCGTAGTCGACTCTATGAGAGAAGTAGTATCATCAGGTGGAAGAGACTGAATCCAATGGAGCAGGCCTCGAGACATCAAGCTAGTACATACCTCTAGCTGTAGAATAGCTGCTGTCACAGCAAACTGGCTCTTTCTTCAGCAAGGAATCGACCTTGTGATCCAGAATATCTTTTAAGGCCAATTCGCCTTCCAAGGAAATGGTGGTCCATCTGGTAACCGCCGTGACCTGTTCATCCACCTTGGGAATATCAAATCACTCACCCTGCTGCTCCTCCAGGAGAGTGTAGATCTTCTTATAGACCCTGAACCCTTTAGGCAGGGAGTCGGGCGAGTCCCACTTGGACCGGATCAAATCTTTGATCACTTCTGGGAATGGGAAGACAGTAGTGGATTTCTGCACCCCTTAAAGAAGCAGGTGTACTTTCGGCTCCTGCTCTGTGCCAGAAGCATCTCAAGTTCAAGGCGGATGAGACCCTGGAAATCAATGGCACCAGCTCTTCCTTCTGGAACAGGCGGATCACGCTGACCTCTGCATAGTCTTCTGAAGGTGAGAGTAGGTCCGAGGCATAGTCAACATCTCAGATAGCTCCCAACTGTTCCTCATCTCCAGGGAGTGTCTTGCACTGGGGACACTTAGTCAAAGGTAATTGAACCAGGTTTCTACGTTCAGCCTGCCTGGCACGAGAGTGCATCTGGGGGAAGCTAGAGGCTGCAGGATCTGAATTTCCATGCCAGAAGGACCAGACCTGTTGCAAGAAGGAAAAGAATTCCAGGGAGGACAATCCAGACGAGGGAAGCTCTCCTCTTGGAAAAGGCTCCCCGACACAAGGGGGCATAGGCACCACAGACCCCCTAGAGGATGTAGAGCAGTTCACAGTACTGTCGCCAGAGCCAGCTGAGCATCCTCACCCTTAGCACCATCCTGCACCTCCTGCCCTGAGCAGGTAGGGGCAGACTAACTGTATCCCCCTGGCTGAGAGGGAAAAACATGCCCCCCCAGGGATGACTCAGAAGCTGCCATACAGGAAAGGAGTCGAGAATCCAAAGATGAGGCTCCTCTCCTGCCATAATCAAACAACATTTCCTGGAAGAAGACATAGAGAGCAGGGTAAGTATCACAACAGTGCGCACTAAGGCTGCGTCAGTCTGCAAGCATTGGAGTCACTTGGGCAGAACACATGTTAGGACGATGCGACCCCCAGGCACACAACAGGCAAAAATATTATTAATGTGTGCAGAAAATGATGGGAAACCTCCACACAGTGCCAATGATTGCTAGCAGTCCACCCAGAATTGTGTCCATCAGAGACTGAACCGGAAGCCTCCAACAAGGACAATGACAAGGTCAAGCCTTTGTACTCACCCTGAGAGCCCCAGGTGTAGGACCTGTGCCTGGGCTTAGCTCTTTTTCCCTGAAACTGCTTCACTTGCTGGATTTATTTTAACAGCACTGTGTGAAAGATGACGGGCATGCAGATCCCTCTGAGAGCCTTCTGCAATCTTTGGGAGAGAGCAGGGGGCAAAGGAGGAGAAGGGAGGGGGCACTGAGGTTCTGTGAGGCTGCTGTACTCTTCCAAATTCTTCTAATTTGTAACTGCTCATCGGGCCCTTATGATAAGGGCATGCAGCTGAACCAATCTTCCCTCCTCCTATGTCTACCAAAATGACTGCAGTCTAGTGGAACTTCCCATGTCTCACTCAAGTGAGAGAGTTACCTTTTTAGGGCTTTAGGTGGTCATTCACAAGCATTTAATCAATTTCTTTTCCTCTCAATCTTCAGATTTTCTACAGAGAGGAGAAAATCCATCCACCATCTGCTAGAGACAAAGAAATACTGAAGGGACCTCTGGTGGCTGAGGCAGGTGGAGGCACAGGAGTGATGTCATGAAAACTGAGCTTTTCATTGGTTCTTGCTCTCCACCAATCTGCTGGTAGGGGAGCACAACCCACTTGTCTGGACTGGCCTAGTAGGACGATATGAAAACACAATATAGGCAAAGATATCTTGTGCATATTCATTGTGAATATCCTGAAAAGAGGAATGGCTGTAGGATCCTTCAGGCGAGTTGACACTACATGTACAGGTTTACTAAGACACAATCTCTTCCTGAAATTGTTAGCTATGCTACCAGCCCATCATTATGTCTGGCCTCTCTTATGTTTAATGGACTCATTTTGATTTTTCCAGAATGTCGTTAATGGGCAACGTAATAACTCACCAGTCTCTATCATCAATCTTTCATTAGGAATGGACTTCAACACTTCTAAACTGGCTTCAGTTTTCAAAGAGCTAAAAAATATCCCAAAACATATTCCATTAGAAGCATGATGTTAAAACTAAAGCTGTTTGCTTAAATACGTCCTGCCGTTACATGCAGGCATATCTGTGGATTGTAGTTTTGCTGAGTTGTAGAAAATTTAAAAAGACAAATCCCACATTATATTAATAAATGATATGGGGAATGAAGACACACAGTAAATGGTGTAATTCACAGTGGAGATCATTTGCATTGAACTCTTGCAGCCATTTTGCAGTGACAAATTTCAGCATTATCCACCAGAAATGGCCACATTGCCTCATTTGAATGGCCAGTTCAGCTAATGACTACTGCTGACCAGATTGTTTTCTATCGCATCTCAATTCTTCACGCAAAGGGGGTAATTGTATAAGAAGGCATATCCTTTAAGCAGTGAAGTACACATCTACATCACATGGTATTTTAGTCACTACCATGCATATGTGGCCACACAGGTGGGTTAATGGCCTCTTAAAAAAGAGCAATCAATGTAAAAATATACATGTACATGATCTGATACTGCATACTTCCACTGTGGGCATGCCCATGGGCAGAGTATGAGTGGAGCATGGGCACTGTGAGCAAATATGTGTGCTAATTATAAAATACAATAATTTACACGCATACTTGCAAAATGTACACACCGTCGTTTATACCAACTCTAGCATGGTGCAGGTGATTCTGCCTTAATTTATGGCCCGTTCTTTGCCACATATTCTAGTGTTTTATAACAACAAGTAGGCGTCTACTCATCTTTATAACATAGGCTCAACTTAGGGACGTTAAAATGAACTTTAACTAAACTTCTCCTTATAAAATTATCCCCAGTATATTATTAGCTCCAGATGTCAGATTTGAAGCTGCCATCTTTATTCTCAATGTTTATGTTTTGCATGTATGTGGACAGAAAAAGTACTTCTTGTTTAGCCTTACCTACCACCTAAAGCATCAGTGTGTTTTCCAGTGAGAAGCACAGGGAAAAGTTATTACTATCGGAATTCTTTAAACAGCCAAACTTGCATTCAAGGGTGTCACAAAGGACATCACATAATGCGTCAAAGTATTCCCCTTATTATTAATGGCGCATATATCTGGAATTTTTGTGAAAGAGCTTTACAGAAATTAGGCATCATACTCGATACAAATATCAATCGGATATTATTATGTCCAATGTGATTTTCTTATTTTAAGACTTTACTTTTAAGTTCCACTGAACGCATATGTAAAAATTGGGTGCTACATACTAATCATTAATACACTATGGGGGTTACTTTAGAAGCATCCCCATATGTAAAAAGCATTTACGCATATAGATGGAATACAAAGGTAAATGCAATTTTAGAAAGCTGTTATTTACACGTGGGACTCCACCTCACATCTAGATTTCACGGGGGCATAGTTTGTACGGGCCTACAATAAAAATGTGTATTCTCCATTATGCTGACCAAAAAAAAATGTAAACATCAGCATTTACAGCCTCAACACACAAATAAGTGCCTTCTCGAAGGGGCAGCCATAAAGGCCAAGGTCAGCCCCCCCAATCACCCCCTTGACACTGATCCCCCATCTAACATCCTCCCAGCATCTTATTCCCCCTTGACATTAATTACCCCAACCTACAGCTCCCATTACAGACCCCCTCCAAATTGAGACCCTCATCTCAAGGTGTCTCCCCTGCTGGTAGTCTCTCCCATCCCGTGATCCCTTCCTCATCTCGTACTGCAGTCCCTGTTGTCTAGTGCAAGCAGGTGCAATCCCCGGTCACTCCTGGTCACAGCAGCCCTGGGTTGCACAATGGTGCACCTGACCCCTATCAGTAACTCACCCTTACTTGCCAGCATGACCCACAGTGGCAGTACTGCAAAATTACTGCTAGTTGTATCCTTCCCCACCTCAGCAAAACAGAGAATATACTTCATTCTAAGGTTTTAATAAATCCATTTCATATGCTTTTTGTGAAAAAAAATCTTGCTACCAAATTATTTACAGAACACTAGCAGATATGTGGTATTTGGGGGAGTTCTTGCCCAAATCTTATGGGGCGATTTTTATTGAAAAGAGTGCAGCTAACTCTGTTGTCACTAGTGGGCGCCACAGATGAATATCAAGACGCTGGTTGGCTACCTCTGGGTTAGCCAAACATTTACCTGGGCTGATTCTGATACAGGAGAACCTGTATACAGGCAGAAAGTACATTAATGACCTTTTCATGACCCATATGTTTCTCCAATTTACCTCTTTTTTTTTTTTTATTTATAAATATGAAAAGATTACAAAAGGAAAATCTCAATACTTCAACAACATTAAAGATAATATCATTAAAGAAAAAAGGAAAACCAAAATAAGCCCACATTAAGGAGAGCTACATTCATAAAGGTATTATAACAATAATAATTTACCTCTTTTTGACATGAAAAATTACCCCAGTTTCAAATTTTATCCTTTGCAGTTCACCAGGATTCTGAATGTTCAAGACTATTTTCAGCCCTTTTCAAATGTGGAAGCTATTTTTAATGGAAAACACTTACCAACCATTAATTCCAATGTAAAGATCCAAATCAATTATAGCAGCTGCTTCTTCTTTTGTGCCATCAAAGGAATGGACCTAAAAGGTGTTAAGTTTAGATTTATCATAAGTCTATTCTAGAAAAGATGAAAATATTTAACATTTACTGGAAAACAATCTCATCAAGAGTACATTAATGTAGGTAAAAAAAAAGAGAACCAGTATGGAGCGAGATGGTAAAACAAAAACTGATTTATTGCGTGAATACTAAAAGCAGAGGACTCGACACAGCCATCTTTTGGCTATGCCTTCGTCAGGAACCTCTAAAAGAAATAAAATACATCAATACATAAAAAGTACATCAAAGCAAAATAACTCATTTAAAAACAATAAAATATTATAAAGTTATCATTAGATAACCAGCATAGGGCTGGTGGAACTCACTTCCACCAGCCCTACGCCTTAAGTCATCATTTCCAAAATTCACCTTTCCCAACAGGCTTTCAACATCAACATTAATCCGGTTATCACCTAAGGATGTAAGCAATAAGAACAGCTCTTCCTATTATATTCCCAGAACACTTGGAAGCTCTACCCCTCTCCCCTGATTACCTCTTATATCTCTGTCCTTCTGTTCTATCGTAAAATAGCGTTCTTTTCCTTTTCTATTGCCTTTTATTATTATTTTATTGTAAACCGCCCCAATACCTTGTTGAGGGGCGGTATATCAAGCCTTTTAATAAATCATAAACCGTAAATGATTAAGAAAGCAGAAGAGCATTATAAAGTGATATAGGCAAAACATATAGAGGAACAAACATTTGGTACAGATGTATAGTGCCATATGGAATCAATGTAAAACATTATAAAATATGGTAAAACAAAAGAAGATGAACATATAAAGGATGGCCCAAACAAAGTGAGAACATCTCGTAAATTAAAAGCTTAGTTTACTTATTTATCTTTTTTAGCTGTATAACGTCTTTATTTCGACAATTTCCAGTCACCATATTTTTTTTAAATTTGTCAATCGTTTACACCTGTCTTTTTGAATTTTTAAATAACTTATATGCTACAAGATGTTCTCACTTTTTTTGGGCCACCGTGCATATATACACCAAATGTATAAAATAATCTTGTAGGATAAAAAGATAGGGATAATAACCTAAAAACAAGCTCAAAAACTATAAAAGAAAGGTTATAAGAAGACCATTATAGGATAACAAGTTTTTGAAAAAAAAAGGAAGAAAGAAGGAAAATAAAGAGGCACGTGGTAAGACCAAACCAAAACTCATGCTATGGCATGTCACATGCTTCAAAAAGTAACTGGATTAAAGTCCACAGGGAAATTCCTGGATAAACTGCAAACAAACAGGCCAATGCAGAAAACCGGTGCTAGAAGTGCACTGAGGACGACTTTAACACAGCCCGACAATGCGCATTTTTTAAAGCCGGATGCAGCAAATGATAGGGCATGCAAATGACCCCTGCATTAACCGTGTGCATGCAAATGAGCCATCGCAGCGTTAAACTGGGAGAGCAAGCCAAACAAATGTGCACAAGAAGTCTGCGCTAATTTGGCTTGCTCTCCATGCACCACGTGGCTAATTTTCATAGCAGCCCCGACAGTATTTTGATGGCATTGAGGGACAATGGCAACATCAGGAAAAGCCCCCGATGCCATCAAAATACTGTCGAGGGCTGTGCCCCACAATAAAATGATCCCTGGTGGTCCAACGGCCCGATCCCACCCCCGACAGTATTTTGATGGCATTGGGAAAGGTCCCCGATGCCATCAAAATACTGTCAAGGGCCATGCCCCACAATAAAATGATCCCTGGTGGTCTAGTGGCCCCTTCCCCCCCTAAATAAAAGAAGAACCTCATGGTCTAGTGGCCTCTTTTCCCATCCACCCCCATTAAATAAGAAACAAAACTTGGTGGTCTAGAGGCCCCTACCTGGTGGTCCTCAAATGCACCTTAAGCGGGAGCGCTGCCTAAGCACTCCTGCTCTGTGTCGGCCATCTTGCATAATGGCAGTGTCTAGCCCCGTGCAGTGCATCCTGGGATGCATCGGGTGAAGTCAGACTGCCATATTAGCTATCTTATATGGCAGTCTGACCTCACCCGGTGCACCCCAGGATTCACCGTGCGGGGCCAGACACTGCCATTTTTCAAGATGACCAACGCAGAGTGGGAGCACGTAGGCAGCACTCCCACTTAAGGGGCATTTGGGGGCCCCAAGACCACCAGGGTTTGTTTTTTATTTATTGGGGGGTTGCAAAAGGGGCCACTAGACCACCAGGCTTCTTTTATTTAGTGGGGGGATGGGAAAGGGGCCACTAGACCACCAGGGATAATTTTATCGTGGGGCACAGCCCCCGACAATATTTTGATGGCATCGGGGGCCTTTCCCGATGATATCAAAATATTGTCGGGTGAGAATGGGGCCACTGGACCACTAAGGATAATTTTATTGTCGGGCACAGCCCCTATCTGAGAAGGAGATCTAAACATCGGGAAAAGCACCCAGTGCCATCAAAATACTGTAGGGGGCACACATTAGAGGTTTACTTCTACTCAGACCTTGAAGTAAAAATTTTGGCACTGTGGCTGGTTGTGAAATCCTCTAAGCCTGTCTCTGCATTGGGCGTAGCTATGATTTGCATACCAGCCTGGCTGATTATAATAGATTTAAATAATTGAAGTTCAGTTAAGTATGCGTGGCGTTAGTTGGGTGCTAGCTTTCCGCCAGCGTTTACATTGTTTCCTGCATTTGCAGTATTGTTAGAAGTGCTTAAATGTGGCGTTAGGGGCTCGTAAAGCTTGCACTAAGCTTTCTGCATCAGCCTGAAAACATCTAATTAACTATAACCAGTCATAGTGTGGGGGGGAGGGGGGAAGCAGGAAGGAGGAAGGAAAAGGGGAAGATAAGAGGGAGGGAGGGAGAGAAAGAAGGGACAGGGGAGGGGGAAGGAGAGAGGGGGGAGGGGAAGGAGGAGAGGAAGGGAGGGGAGAGGAAGGAAGGGGAGGGAGAAGAGGTGGAAGGGAGGCAGAGAAGAAAGGAAGGAAGGGGAAGCAGAAGAAGAAGTGAAAATAAAGTGTAGTTACTCACCTGTAACAGGTGATCTCCAGGAACAGCAGGAATTTAGTCTTCACAAATGGGTATCATCGGTACCGACGGAGCCTGCGCGGGAACCCTCCCCAGCGTCCAATAGGAACGCTTTTGAGAGCATCCCTCAGCACATGCACGCTGCCTTCCCACCTTTCCAACTGTCCCTCTTCAGTTAAGTTTGTAGCTGAGTGAAAGGATAGAGGGAGAGAGGAAAGAGACAAAGGGAGAGAGAGACAACTCCTAGGGGAGGTGGGTGGGTTGTGAAGACTAAATTCCTGCTGTTCCCGGAGATCACCTGTTACAGGTGAGTAACAACGTCATCTCCAGGAACAAGCAGGAATGTAGTCTTCACATATGGGGACTCCTTAGCTGAAGATGCCAGGGAGGTAGCCCCAGGAAGGTGCCACCCTAGAAAGGTGGGAATCCTTCCTCCCATGGATCTCTGGCATCCCACCAGAGTTGGTGGGTAGGAGTTGAATTAGGTCTGAAAGAGATTTTGAAGAACAGCTTGGCCAAAGAAGGAATCCCGACGGGAGGCTTTATCCAGGCAGTAGTGGGCTGTGAAGGTGTGTACCGAAGCCCAGGTGGCTGCTCAACAAGTGTCATCGACAGACACAGAGTGGAGATTAGCCATGGACGTTGCCATGGCTCTCACGTTATGAGCTGTGACATGGCCATGAAGAGGAAGACCCTTATTCTCATAAGCAAAGGATATGCATTGGGCAATCCATTTAGATAAAGTTCTTTGGGAGACTGGAAGTCCCAAATGACTAGGGTCAAAAGCTATAAAAAGTTGCGAGGACTTTCTATGTTGCTGTGTTCTCTGTAGGTAAAAAGCTAAGGTTCTTTTACAATCCAAAGTATGAAGGTATCTTTCTGCATTAGAGGTGTGAGGCCTCGGAAAAAATACAGGAAGATAAATTGATTGATTCAAAGGAAAAGGCGAAACCACCTTTGGCATAAAGTGTGGATGAGTTCTAAGAACAACCTTATCATGATGAAACCTAGTATAAGGAAGATCAGCCACTAAAGCTTGCAGTTCACTAATGCGACGTGCAGAGGTGATGGCAATTAGGAAGATGACCTTCCAGGTCAAAAACGTAAGGGTTGTAGTTGCTAAAGGCTCAAAAGACAGCTTCATGAGCTGCCCGAGAACTAGATTTCGATCCCATGCCACCGCTGGTGGCTTAATGGAAGGTTTGGTTAATAGAAGACCTCTCATAAATCGGGATATTTATTTATTTATATTTTCTTATATACCGCGCTATTCCTCATCAGTGCGATTCACATGGAACATATAACATACGCATTTCACAAGGATGATCCGCGTTTACAATTAAACAGGTGGTAGAACTTGGATTAAGAACGAGGGTAACTATTTACATCTGTGCAATAGTGATTGGGAGGTCCATTTGGATATGAGTGGATGAGAGGAAATTGGTTGTCGCAATTGCACTAAGATGGACTCTTACCGAATTGGTCTTTAGACCAGAATTCGATAAGTGAAGGAGATACTCTAGCATCAATTCTAAAGGTATGACAAGGGGGTTTAATCCCTTCTTGGAGCACCATATAGTAAAACTTTTCCACTTGAAGGCATAAGATCTTCTTGTGGAAAGTTTCCTAGAAGCCTGAAGGATATCCTTTACCTGTTGGGACAGGTTGAAATCCTGGAGGTCTAAGCCTTCAGCACCCAGGCCGTGAGATGCAGGGACTGGGGATTCGGGTGCCATAGCGTCCCGTCCTCTTGGGAAAGGAGATCTGGAGCATGCCCTAACTCCAGAGGTGCAGCTTGAGAGAGACGTAGAAGCAGGGGATACCACGCTTGGGGTGGCCATCATGCCTCTATGAGAATCATGCGACCCCTGTCTTTCTGAAGCTTGAAGAGTGTTTTGGGGATGAGGGGAATGGGTGGGAAGGCATAAAGGAAGTCCTGACCCCAGTGAAGGAGGAAGGCATCCCTTGCCTGAAAATTGTGAGCCGGAATCCTGGAACAGAACCGGGGAAGTTTGGCATTCAGTGGACTTGCAAAGAGGTCTATGTCTGGAGTGCCCCAGAGATGAAATATCATTGCCACCTTGTCTAGGTGGAGGGACCACTCGTGAGGCAGCAGTACTCGACTGAGTTTGTCTGCCCAAACGTTTTGAATGCCTGGAAGATATACCACTAGAAGGTGAATTTGATACTCTCTGGCAAGGGCCCACAGTCGTACAGCTTCTTTGCATAACGACAGAGAGCCTGTCCCGCCCTGCTTGTTCACATAGAACATGGCTACTTGATTGTCCGTCTGGACTAGGACTGTCTTGTAGCTGATCTGGGCATGGAATACTCGAAGAGCTAAATAGATTGCTCTTAATTCCAGGAGGTTTATGTGTAGACCAGCCTCCTGTGGAGTCCAGGTTCCCTGGGTAGAGAGATGATTCAGGTGTGCTCCCCAACCCACCTGTGATGCATCTGTTGTTAGGGTGGCCTGAAAAAGAAGTTGATGAAAAGGAGACCCCAGTGACAGATTTTCTAGTGATTGCCACTATTGGAGGGACAAAATTAGACATTGAGAGTTTATTATTTTGTCTGATAAGAGACCTGTGGCCTGTGTCCACTGTGTGGATAGGGTCCACTGAGCTGCTCGCATGTGGAGGCGAGCATATGGGACTACATGAACTGTGGATGCCATATGTCCCAGCAACTGTAGTAGTTCTCGAGCAGTTAGGGAGGATTTCCCCGCTGCTTGAGAAGCTAGTTGCATTATGCGAAGACACCGGGCCAGTGGAAGGAAAGCCTTTGCCTGTCTGGTATCTAGACAGACCCCTATGAATTCCAGGCATTGGGAAGGAACAAGGTGGTATTTTGGGAAGTTTATTACCAACCCCAAGTATTGGAGGATTCGCATTGTGCGAGACAGTGCAGTGCTGGCCTCTGCAACTGTAGGGGCTCAAATGAGCCAGTCGTCTAAGTAAGGGAAGACGCATATCCCCAGTGTTCACAAAAATGCAGCTACTACTGCCATGCATTTCATGAATACCTTTGGTGCTGAAGCTAGACCAAAGGGAAGAACTCTATACTGGAAATGTTTTCCCCTGAAAAGGAATCGTAAGAATTTCCTGTGATCTGGATGGATCAGAATGTGAGTGTATGCATCCTTTAAGTCTAGAGAGCAAAGCCAATCCAGGCCTTGAAGGTATGGCAGAAGAGTTCCTAGAGAAATCATTTTGAACTTTTCTCAAAACAGGTATTTGTTCAATTCTCTGAGGTCTAAAATGGGTCTGTGTCCTCCTGTTTTCTTTGGAATAAGAAAATAGGGGGAGTAGAACCCTGCACCCCGTTGAAGAATGGGTACCCCCTCTATTGCCCCTTGGGCAAGAAGTGTTGAGACCTCGTGATCTAGCAGATCATCTGCGGAGGTTTGAGAATTGAATTGTTTTAGAATTGTAGGAGGGGGCATGCTGTGAAAATGGAGCGTGTACCCCTCTTCTACAATGGACAGTGTCCAGTCTTCTGCTGTTATCTGATGCCATCTGTTGGCAAAGTGGCATAACCTGCCTGGGATATTGGGGGGTTGGGGACCCCTCAGAGGCAAGAAGGCTAAGCTCTCTAGGAAGGAGTCAAAGCTCTTGAGGGGGCTGAACCTGCAGAGCTGGTTGGGCTCTCGGGCCTTTTGGCTTCTTTTGCTGTCTAGTTTGTCCCTTTTGGGCAACTTGACCCTGAGTTTGACTCTGCTGGGTATAGGAAGGATAAAGTTTCCTCTTTTTGCTGAAAGAGGGTTTTTTATAAGGCTTTTTTTTTGGCTGGAGTGGCTGTAGATTTCGACAATCTATCTAGAGTAGTATTGTCAGCATCTAACTCGTTAGCCTTTTCCTGTCAGTTCTTGCCAAAGAGTTTCTCTCCCGTGCAAGAAATGTTGCCTAACTTATCCTGTATCCAAGTCTCCAAGTCTGATGCCTGAAGCCAGGCAATCCGTCGTGCATCAATGGCAATAGCAGAGGTTCTGCTGATGCACGATTTACAAACTTGGAGACATCTTGAGCATGCTTAACTAGAGCAAGAAAGTCTTGTCTCTTGTCATCTGGGAGAAATGGGCTCATAAGCTCCAAGTCTCCTGTAACTTCCTGGAGGAACATTCCCATATATAGTATATATGAACTGATCCTAGCTGAAAGCATGGAAGCCTGAAAGGTTCGGTGCCCAAATGCGTCCAGATTCCTGCATTCACGACCTGGAGGATTGGATGCATGCCTCTTTGCACTTTTCATCCTACGCATGGCTGACTCCACCACCATTGAATGGTGTGGCAGCTGAGACATTTGAAATCCAGGACATGGCGGAACTCGATACATAGTATCAAGTCTCCTAGAGTGAGGAGAGGTAGTCAAAGGTGTCTTCCACATTCTGAGCATCAAGTTATGCAGAATTTCATGGATGGGCAGAGTGGCTGCCTCCTTTGGAGCTTTAGGATATTGGAGAATTTCCAATTCCTTTGCTCTGGGTTCCTCTTCAGGAGCCACCATGATTGAAAGGCCCTTGGCCATATCATGAACCAAATCCAGAAAAGACATGTCCTCTGGAGGTGACATTCTGCGTTTGGGAGAAGAGGGATCTTCTGTGAGAAACCCTCTAGTACCAGCAGAATTGTCAGAGTCTTCAGAATCAGAGGATTCGAAGTATTCCTGACCACGTTGCTCATGCAAAGCCCGATCCCGGTATCGATCGAAGTCGGTACCGAGTTGATCCGGTACCGATCTGTCGATTCCAGCCAAAGATGACGTGGGAAGAATTCCCACTGGGGCCAGTACCAGTACCTGTACCGGTGTAGGTAAGGAAATCGGTGCCGATGTCGGTACCGGTGCCCGTTGGACCAACGGTACCACAGCTGAGAGGAGAGCTGCGATGCTGCGTTCGATAGCGAGGAACCTCTGGTCTATCGACGCTGCTGATGCCTGGGTGTCGGTACCGGTAAAAATGGCCGGGACCCCTGAGCATGGGTACCGACGGAGTCTGCGCGGGAACGCTCCCCAGCGTCCAATTAGAATGCTTTTGGGAGCATCCCACCATGCCTGCGTGCTGCCTTCCCGCCTTTCTCAACTGCCTCTCCTCAGTTAAGTTTTAAAGCTGAGACAAAGAGAGAGAGAGAGGGGAAAGATAGAGATAGAGAGATACAACTCCTAGGGGAGGTGGGTGGGTTGTGAAGACTTATTCCTGCTGTTCCCAGAGATCACCTGTTACAGGTAAGTAACTGTGCTATCTCCAGGAACAAGCAGGAATGAGTCTTCACATATGGGGACTCCCAAGCTAAGATGCCTGGAGGAGTCCCAGCATGTTGCGAATCTGAGAAGGCCGTGCTATTCGACAGAACCTCAGGCATCCTGGGGATGGAGGGTAGGAGTTGAACTAAAAAGATGTGCTATGGAACAGCTGGACCAAACAGGACGCCTAGATAGGAGACCCTGTGTAGATAATATCTAGTAGTAAATATTGAACTGCAATATACCAATATGGACCTCACCTGGAGGTATTGTAAAAGGTTTATGGAGGTTCATATGGATCTGCTAATATGAACCAGCAGAATATCCTCAAGGAGTACCTCAATGAAGAGCAGAGGTAAATAAACTGTGCAAAAGACAGGTTGAGGTCAGAACCTTTAGGGCGAGAAAAAGTCCCAGTGGAAACTGGGGTAGTTCAATGAGGCAGGACTTTTGCGGGAAACGCGGAAGTCCCTATTAGATAAGCCTGAAGCTCTTTTGACCTTAAAGAGACATAGTTCTTATAGGAGAAGAGGGGTATTGAAAACCCCTATATCCGATGACAAAGAAGGACAGAAGTATGAGGCATTGTAGCCTCCTATTTTCTGAAGATTCAGAATGTCCTTCCTAATTGAAGTCACTTAGGAAAAAAGATGGTACATGGAGGACTTCAGATGTACCTAACCTGAAGGTTATGGTGAAAAAACCTTTTAACTACCACAGAAAAGTGGTTGTTTATGTAGAACCCTAAGCATGCTGGAGCAGCATTGATAGGGATAGTGACTATCTGTCGGAGCCCTATAGGAAATATATATATATATGAACCTAGGCAGACAGATAGAAAAAGTATATAGATACATATCCACCTACTATTATATATTCCAATATATATATAGGTAGATACAGATATATCTATATATAGGCACAGATATGCATATATCTGTATATATATATATATATATATATATATACATATATACACCCATGTCCCCACATAGGCATATGTGGAGAGAGAAAGATTCATCTATTAACAAGAAGGGAAATACCTGCTTGAGGAGATGTTTAGAGAATCCATTCTCCCTGGTTATGAGTGGGAGAGCTAAGGGAGTGCTCTCACTGACAAGGAGAAGTCTAGAGTCCTCTAAGAATTCTAGCCCTTGAATAACCAGGAATGGAGGCCTACGTGAAAAAATGCAGAGGATGTTTTTAATCCGCAGGCAGTAAGTCTGGATCCTTCCATAACTCCAGTGTGGCAGCTGGAGAAGAAGACGCAATGAAATGAGATACCATATTTACCCTTCTATGAGGGCAAAATGAGTATCATGCATTCTTGCGCTCAATATGAATTTCCCCATGAAGAATTGAGGGTGGAAGGAAAATACAAGACAAGGACTGGCTGTTACGAAAAGAAAACCATCCCTGGTGAAGGGGTCCACTGGAGATGTGACCAACCGAGGGAATTGAGTAATTCTTTAGGTCTTCACGTAATTAAAGGCCTGTGTCCTTTATTGTAGAAGGAGACTTTAATGGAAATGGTAAGGGTAGGGAAGAACCCAGTAGTCATGACTAGGTAAAGCCCTTCCCAACCATCTGGAATTATTTGCTCTCTAGCAAGGGCCCATAGTGCAGAGCTGCTCTGTAGAGATGCAGAGAGCATGTTGCAGGTTGGTTAGAAGAAAAAACTGGCTGTTTAAGAGCCAGTATTTATTTATTTATTTATTTAGCAAGTATTTGTATCCCGCTCCTTCCAGCGATCAGAAGCGGGTAGGATTACATTGAGAAACTGCCGAATCAAGGCAGGTACAATTTTTGTATACATACAGATTGGTTATAGAAGCAGACCACACAGGGGTTAGCAATTCTTAGTTATGGGGGAAATCATTTACAGAACACACAGAGTTAACGTTTCTTAGTTATAGAGGAAGTCATTTACATATGTACATATAATCCTTTACATATATACATTCATACAAGAAAGGCTTCCTGTGTTGCATATGTGGGATTAGTTATAGGGGAAGTCATTTACCTATGTACATATAATCCTTTACATATATACATTCATACGAGATAGGCTTCCTGTGTTGCATATGTGGGATTAGATCAGATTGAAATGGTTTTGGAATATGTGCGTTTTGAGCTTTTTTCTAAAGTCTGTCAGGTCATTGCTAGCTCGTAGCACTGGTGGGAGTTGGTTCCATAGTGTTGGTGCTACATATGAAAAAGCCCTGTTGCTGGTGCTGGCTTTGGTAGATCTAAAATCAGGTGGTGTGTGGAGGATGTTGGCGTTGGTGGTTCGTCTGCTTCTGGTAGGAGGTTGTAAACTGACTAGGGTGGTGAGGAAGGATGGTGCTAAGTTGTGGATGAGTTTGAAAGTAGTTGTCAAAATTTTGTATTTTGTACGAGCTGCAATGGGTAGCCAGTGTAATTGAATTAGTACTGGTGTGATGTGGTCACTTATATTTTTCTTCATAATGACCCTGGCAGCTACGTTTTGTGCCATTTGCAGTATGTTCAGAGTTTTCTTAGGTAGACCTTGAAGGATGGCGTTGCAGTAGTCAAAATGTGGCATGATGAGTGCTTGAGCCACGGTTCTGAAGTCTTGGGGGTCAATGATGTTTCGAATGGGTTGAAGAACTCGCAGTTTGTGGAAAACTGCTCTGTTGGTCTTTCGGAGGTGTTTCTCCATTTTTAGGTCACAGTCGAATGTGACTCCCAGATACTTTATTTCATTTTTTGTTTGATAAGTGTTGTTGCATAGTGTTATTGAAGAGGGTGGGACAAAATTCGGTGCTTTGGAGATATACATTACTTCGGTTTTCTTGTGGTTAATTGACATGCTGCTTTGTTGTAACCAGTCTTGCATCTCCCCTATGCAAGTCTCAAGTGGGTTGTAGTCTGGGTTTTGAGAGTCGAGTTGTGAGTATAGCATAATGTCATCGGCATAGATGTGGTAATTGATTTTGTGCCGTGTAAAAATTTTGCAAAGTGGTTGCATATATATGTTGAATAGGAGTGCTGAGAGTGCAGAGCCTTGCGGGATTCCTTGTGTTTGGGAGAATGATTCTGCTATTTCGCCGTTGAATTGAACCTGTTGCGTTCGGTTTGAGATGTATGACGAGAACCATTTTTATGGGGTACCTGATATTCCTATTGATTTTATCCTGTTTATGAGGGTTCCATGGTTAACTGTATCAAAGGCAGCTGAGATGTCAATGAATACAAGTATATACATTTTCTTTTTGTTTTCAAGGCCTTTAAGGAGGTTGTTAAGTAGAACTAGTAAAAGTGTTTCTACTCCATGATGTTGTCTGAAGCCATATTGCTGGTCATCTAGAGGAGCACTGTCGATCAGGTGGTCTTGGAGTTGTAGAAGGACCGCCTTTTCAATGATCTTCGCCAGGAATGAAATACTTGATATGGGGCGGTAGGAAGCTGGGTCTTCCCTGTTGAGTGTATGGTTTTTTAGAATTGGTCTTATAACTGATTTCTTTAGTTCAGAGGGCATGATTCCTTGTTGTAGAGATTGGTTGACTATGTGTGAGATGTGTGGTGTTATGTGTTGTTTAACCGCCTTGATCCAGGTTGCAGGGCAGGGATCTAGTGGGGAGGTGGTGCTGTTTATGCTTGTGATAATGGTTGCAATTTGTTGGGTACCGATTTTATGGAAGTGATTCCAGAGCTGTTTTTGTGTTATGATGGTTTCACAGTTCTTTAGAGGAGTTTGTGAGGTTGGACCTAGAGGGGGTGTGGGACTCGGGGCCGTCAGTTTGGTTGCGTAATGTGATGCCAATGCTTGGGCCTTGATGGAGTTGTTGAGGCTGTCGTTCTGGTCTGTTTTGGTTAATGATTTGACTAATTCGAATAACTCTCGTGGACGGTTTATCGCCTTGTTGTATGTAACCTGAACCAGTATGTAACCTGAACTACTCCGCCAAAGCCCAAGGACTGGAGAAGGCTAAGGATAGAAGATATGCTGATGTGTCTGCAACAATAAAGCCAGAAAAGGTTCTTAGCCTGTCTGGGACTTAGTACTAAGGCCAGAAAGAATTGATATTGGAGATCAACCCCTGGTTGCTTGGTCAGCAAGTCAGTGGTCTAACCACTAAGAGCCCCTGCACTTTTAACTATTGTTAGGGCAGCAGAACAAATTTTAGGTCCCAAGATTGGAAAAAGGACCCACAGACATAAGTAGGAGTGGTAAGACTCCCTCATTGTCTGAGAAGCTGCCACAAAACAAGATTGCAAGGGGGAGACAACTCTGAAATGAAAACCCTTTACTGGAATAGGTAGAAAACTCAGGGGCTTAGGGATAAGCCCTCCAGTTAAGTGGTATCACTCTTACAGACCAAAATGTCTTAGTAAGAGGGAAAGAGTTGAAAAAAGACTTACGATGGAGTAAATCTCTGAAAAAGTAATACTCGTATGAGACATGCTGATACAGGAGAAACTGTCAAAGGTAAAGGCATAGCAACCTTATTGACAGTTGTTACTCCTCTGTCTACTTAGGAGGAAGAGGAGTAACTTTACTACCTGTAAAGCATAATCATCCTAAGAAGCTCTATGAGCTAAAAGGAAGGATGTCTCTTTAAAAGAGAGACGTGTAAAATTTAGGATGGAACCGATGTAGATGCTTGTAATGAGAAGAAGCAGACTACAGGTTCTAAACCTCAAAACAGGAAAGAAGGATTCAGTGAAGAATCTATCAGCAACCCTGCGGCTGCTGGGTTTGCTGAAGCGGTTGAGGTTGTGGTTTCTTTAGCCTGGTTTGATGTTTCCCTTGTTTGGAAACAGCTGTATGATGGGTAGAGAATGAATAAAACTTTTTCCCCTTGGGGGAATAAAGTTTGGTAGAAGATTTCCTATCACCTGGGATAGAGGAAGGTGTTGACAATCCTTTGAAAGCAATAGTGTCAGTGGTTAACTGAGCAGCTTGACGTAAAGTCTCTTTGTTAAAGAGATTCTCTCCAGTACAAGGAGTATTTCCCAGCCTTTCTTGTACCCATTTGTCCAAGTCCGAAGCTTGGAGCCAGGCCATGCGTCGTGCCCCTATGGCTATAGCAGAAGTTTTGCTAACAGACTCAAAACAGTCCAGGGTAGCACGAGTAAGGAACCTAGAGATATTTTGAACATAACTAACCAGTAAAGAGTAGTTTGCTCTTTTGAGATCTTGAAGAAAAGGAGTCAAAAACAGCAAACTGTTGGTGACCTCTTCAAGAGATAATCCCATATAGAAAATATATAAGAGAATTCTTGTTGAAAACATGGATGCCTGGAAGCTTTTACATCCAAAGGCATCTAAAGTTCTAGACTCATGACCTGGCGGATAAGAAGAGTGCCTTTTAGCACTCTTAACACGCCTCATTGCTGATTCCACAACAATAGAATGATGAGGAAGTTGAGTCTTTTGAAAACCTGGAGAAGGGGGCACCTTGTACAGGGAGTCAGTGGCCCTTGAAGGTGGGGATACCTTTAAGGGAGTTTCCCACATTCGAAGTAAAAGATCCTGTAAGGTTTGATGCAAAGGAAGCATGATGACCTCCTTTGGATTCTCAGGGATATGCAGAAGTTCTGAATCCCCTGGTGCAGGATCTTGATCAGGTATAGAAATGGCAAGTAACCTTGCCATATCAAGCAGGAATGCTTGAAAAGAAATTTCCCCAGAAGGGGATCCTCTATCATGAGGAGTAAAGGTTAGATCTGTTGAAGATCTAGTCTTGGCACTAATGGATTGATCCCGATCCACTGGAGTACAAGACCCGAAAGGGTGGAGCATCAGATTGTCCTGAAAGGATAGTCGTCGGTATCACTCGAGGCCGGTGCCGCGACAAATCGGTGGAATACTATCCATGCCAGGGATGGATTCCAAACTCGGTACTGAAGGAAGCGAGCTTGTGGAAGTAAGCATGGAAGGCACAGATACCGATGCAAACGTAGAAAGCGGTACCGGCAGTGGTATCGCAGCCGGTACCGATATCGGAAGATCAGTCTGAGGTGACTGTAACGGTACCAAAGGTACCGAGAGCGCCAGACTTTGATCCCCGGGACAATGTCTTCGGCACCGTCCGAGGTCAGTACCGAGACGAGTCGGTACCCAATCCTCCAGGCTAGAGATCGATTCTAGACTCGGCATCGAAAGCAGCGAGTCTATCGAAGCACGCCTGGAGGGTATCGACGTGGATACCAGAACCGGTACCGGGATCGATACCGATGCTGGAAGATCGGTCTGGAGCGACTCTAACGGCACCGAAGATACTGAGAGCGCTAGACTGCGATCATCGGTGTGGAATGTTTCATCCAACACCATTGCCGATGCCGGGGTACCGGCACCGCTCAAAGCGGATACCACCACCGAGCATGGCTCAGGTATGTTCGTAGAGGTAAAAACCCCGGGAACAACCTGAAACCCCGTTAATGTAGCTGGTACCCTCAGGACTGATGGGAACCGCGTATCGAGTTGAGCTCGATGCTGAAGACTTCTTCTGGAAATACTACTGCAGGAGGGACACTCCAGCGGATAGTGGTAAGGACCCAAACATGGGAGGCACCAGTTATGGGTGTCTAAAACTAATTTGGTACCGCCACAGTTGAAACATGTTTTAGGGATAGTGGCTGGCGTTTCCATGAAGGAAAGTGAAGAGGCCTAGCAGGCTGAAAAAACCGTCAGGCACTAAACAGGGAAAAATTCCCTACAAAGGAAAAAATTTGTAGGAGAAAGAAAGAAGAAAACACCGGTGGTACTGGTGCGTCGAGGGAAGGCAGACGCGACCACAAGAAAAAACAAAAATAAAGGAAGAATTTTCTGCGGTGACAGGAGTACGTCCTGCCGGCTCCGCGGAAAAACAAAAACTGAGGAGAGGCAGTTGGGAAAGGCGGGAAGGCAGCATGCAGGCGTGGTGGGATGCTCCCAAAAGCGTTCTAATTGGACGCTGGGGAGCGTTCCCGCGCAGACTCCGTCGGTACCGATGTACCCATATGTGAAGACTCATTCCTGCTTGTTCCTGGAGATAATAAGAAAATTAGTTTGCATAGATCCTGGACTGGGGAAGGATGTAGGCTTCATGGCACAATCTGGGGAATGATGGCACAACAACAGTCATGTTTCTCAGTGCCTGGCATAGCTGATGTATGGCTGCCCTATCACACTGGCACCTGGTGACTCTGCGATCATCCATATGGTCCAGATACTGGCCAGCCATTCATGGCCTACCTGAATTGCAGATCAGCACACTAGATCCTTCCATGCTACCCCCAAACCACTCTCACTTGCGGTCACAAAAGACATCATTCTGCCGAACCTAACCTTTAACTAACAGCTGCTATGCTATAATGGCACGATGTCCCTGAACTACACATATGATCTCCCTTTCTCACTGCAACATCTTTATCTTTATCTTTATTAAAACATTTGATAGACCGCTGTGGCCAAAGCATAAAGCGGTGTACAATAAAAAGGTCCACACTGCAAACCATAGAAAAGAATGCCATAAATAATAGGAAAGCAAGACAAAGTAGCACACAGAAGTAAAACCAAATAACTAAAATAAGAATATTGAGAAAGCCAAAAAACAAAAACAGTCGGGGAAAGATAGGACATCAACAAACAGGCAGTACAAACAAAAACCAGCAACCAGATTTGTTTCCAGACTCACTCACATACTATTCTTACATCAACAGTCCCTGTTTTCAGGATTTGTTAGGGTCCTCTGGATCAGCTGTTTTAGCACAAACAGCACATTTCAGCATAGCCTGAATAAACACTATTGCTCTTCTTAACATTTCTGTAAGGGTGTTTATTAATGTTTCTTTACCTTACAACATTCCTCCCCTCTGCTTTCTGTTCTTTCTAACTGCATCTTGTGTTTTTCCAGACTGCAGTCACACCAGTTCAGCACATACTTGTCACAACCATTCTTCTATATGAGATGAATTGCAGAGCACAGCAGAATATTTTCTAAGTCCTGGCCTTATTCCACATTTCAGCAGGAATAACATGGATGTTTCCAGGAAACACTTAATACGTGCACGGGCCTTTCCCGAATACATTTTATATGTCTCTATGGCTGACCAAGCCCCTGTTCCGCCCCTTCCTGGCACTTTATGAGATCCCTGTGCTAGCACTGTGTACGTGCATGATAGCAGTGTTTCAGAATATAGTTGTGGACGTTTTTGGCACATATACTGTAAATGTCCCCGCCACACTTACAAAGCCCTTATTCATGTTCTGGAATGACTCCCATAGCCTACCATCCGATGATGACTATACATGTGTTTGCTCAGTCTCCATGGCAACTACGTTCATGGTTGTTTTTATACACAAGTTATTTTACTTATTTTGCACATTGTTTTTAATTTAATTTATTTTAGTTAAGAACATAAGATATGCCATACTGGGTAAGACCAAGGTCCATCAAGCCCAGTATCCTGTTTCCAACAGTGGCCAATCTAGGTCATATGTACCTAGCAGTTTCCCCAAAAGACACAGGTTCCACAATGCTTGTACTGGGTCAAGCATTGATATCCTGGGTCCCTTCTTAATAACGGTTTATGGACCTTTCCTCTAGGAACTTGTCCAAACCTTTTTTAAACCCAGCTACACTAACAGCCTTTACTACATCCTCCGGTAACAAATTCCAGAGTTTGATTACACGTTGAGTGAAAAAATATTTTCTTTTATTAGTCTTAAATAGTTTACCCTGTAGCTTCATTGCATGTCCCCTAGTCTTTCTATATTCTGATAACGTAAACAATCGATCTACGTTTACCCATGGTTTTATACACAGTGGCTTACTTACTCTTTTAATTTCTACCCTTGTTTTGTAACACCAGTTTTACTACTTAGGGGTATATTTACAAAGCAGCAGTAGCAGCTTCCGCAGCTTAGTAAACAAACCCCTTAGTTTTAGTAGCTTTGTTTATTGCATTTTTTGGATTGTAAGTTCCACTATATTTTACTAAAAATGTTTTTGAACACGAAGACCATTCGTTTGAGTGCGGTTTTTAAATTTCATGCTTTTACTACTGATATTTACTATATTGTCATGGATTCCGCTTAGAATCTATGTTTTGGTGCCAAAACCTCTTTAAAAATCAGTCTCCCACTGTGTTCTGTTTCCAACTCACGTCGGCAGATGTACTGCACTGCTTTGCACTCAGGCAACCTTTCCAAAACTATTTGGGTTAATTTATCCTATTTGAAAGTTTGCTTCCTCTTATATACATGTTCATTTATATATGACTGTATTCCACAGTGTTTCTCCATACACTGTAATGTAGTGCTATGAACTATAACATTCAGAAGCATGCCCTCCTGATACTATTACTGAACCGGCTTCTATTATTTTCCATTTATAAAAAGCTACATGCATTTTACTGCTGTTTCCCATAGACTTTACCTACATTAATGAAGCGCTATGAACTATAATACTTAAGAAGCATGCCTCCCTGATATTCTTATTGTACCGGCATTTATCACTTGCCATTCATAAAAATTCTATACATTAAAAAATGATGTACACATTATACTGCAGTTTTCCATAAAGTATTCCTAAATAATTAAGGGCTATTAATTATAAAACTCAGAAGCATGCCCCCCGATACTATTCTCAAATCTGTTTTTATCATTGCCGTTCATTAAAAACCATATACATTTTGTTGATCATTACAATAAATCAATTTCATTATTTTCACTTATCCCTCTTCCCCTTGCTTCCTTCCTCCTTTTCCCTCCCTCATTCCTTCCTTCCCCTACCTCCCTTCCCCCTTTCTTAGGTCTGAATCCCAAGTCAGTGGTCTCATGATGCTGACAGGCATGAGAAGGAAGGATATGACAGGTTTAGGAAGGTGCACAATGGGCATTAGAGGAGATCAAAGCATGACTTCCACCAGGAACAGGGTCGGTGCAAGGATTCAAGGTAGCCTAGGCAGGCCCTATATCCGGCCACCTCACACTGCACCTTCCCATCACTGACTCATCTCTTTCTCTCTGCTCCCTCCCCCCCCCCCCCCCCCCCCCCCCCCGCTTCTGAGTCCCTGTCCAGAACATTCTCCATGCATTTCCTTGAGCTCTTCCCCCCATCTCATGTCTTATTTCCCGAGGACTTCCCTGCACTCTGTTGGTGCAGGCTACATCCTGGCACTCTACTCTTCACTGCGCCCTGAATCAAGTCCTCTCCATCCCCATTCCAGATCTTCCAGGCCCTCTCAGCTTTGGAACCATCACAATCTCTGTCTGCTCCATCACCTCCGCCATCCAAGCATGCTTGGCAAACACTCCCTTCACCTGACTCCCTCCACTGTTTTCAGTCCTGCCATTGCCACTATCAATCTGCAGTTCAAAATGCCAAGCATTCTTACTATGATAATTTGATCTTATCCACTCCCAAATCCTCTTGCCAGTTATATTCCATTCTCTCTTCCCCTTCATCCCTCTACTCTGAGATCTTCCTCATGCTCACTTTCTTCTTCATTGTCCCCATCCCTGATTACTCTTGCGCACTACTTCCAATCTAAAGTTCACTCCCTTTGAGCAACATTACCAAACTGTCTGTCCCCTTTAGCCTTATTTCCCCTGAGTTTGATTTGTCCCCTTCTCCACCTTCTACACGGGTTCTCTCTCATACCTGGACCACCTTTCACTCCATTTCTTTGGTTGAACTGCAGAAGACTGTGTCCTCATCTTGCAAAACCACCTATCCCTTAGACCCTATCCCCTCCGCTTGGCTTTCTATAGTACTGAAACTCTTCTTCTCTCATTCTTGAATGAAATCCACCACTCTCACAACCGGGGTGACATTTCTTTGGCTGTTTTCCTGGATCTTTCTGCAGCGTTTGATTTGGTTGATCATGTCACCCTTCTCACTCGTTTGCATGATTTTGGGATCCACGGCACTATCCATTATTGGTTTCGCTCATTTCTTTGTCAGCGTTCTTTTTCCATCTCAGGTACCTCTCCTTCTTCCTCTTCCCTCTCCTTTCTTTTATCCTGTGGTGTTCCTCAGGGTTCCGTTCTTGCACCCCTTCTCTTCAATATTTTCTTAATTTCCCTCACTGTCCTCATTCAGCAGCACGGGATCTCTGCATATTATTACAAAGATGATATCATTCTTCTCTATTACACTAATCCTTCTGCCCCAATTTGCTTCCCTTGAACACTTGTCTCTCTTGTGTCTCGACCTGGCTCACACAAAATTTCCTTCATCTTAACCCTGCTAAGACTGCTGCCATCTGGTTTCCCACTCACGGTCCCTCTCCCTCTCTTGTTCCTTCCTTCCCTTCTGGCCCCATCCCTGTGATTGACACCCTCCATTATATTGGAGTCACCTTGGACTCTTCACTTTCCTTCTAGCCCACTTCTCTGCTTTGATTTGCTGATCCTTTCTTGCCTTCCGCCGTATCCGAGCCATTCATCCTTTTCTATCATCTGCATCTCTTACTACTCTACTCCTCACTTTGGTTATGTCCAAACTCAATTACTGCAATGTTGTGTTCCACAGTATTAGTTCTATCATTTACAACTGGTTCAGAACACTGCTACCCATTTAATTGCTCATGCCTTCTGTTATGAACATGTTACCCTTTTGATCCATTATCACTGGCTTCTCCTCAAATACCGTCCACAGTACAAACTCCTGATCCCAGTACATAAGGCACTATATACTAACACCCCCACCTATCTCTCCAATGTCCTCCATCTTCATACCCCTCATCATGTCCTACATAATATACATCTGAACCACCTCCATCTACCCTCAGCTTCGTATGCAAAGCTTGAATCTACCTGCACCTCCGCTCTCTACTTCCTCGGCCCCACCCTCTGGAATTCTCTGCCCCCCACCTTGGACTAGAATCATCCTTCCTACAGTTAAAGGCAAAACTTAAGACACAGCTTTTTCAGCTAGCTTTCAAATTCCCCCCATCTACCCATGATGCCCCTCCCCCCTCTACCCTCCTGATCCCCTGTCCTTGTTTTTCTCTTGGGTGCATGTTTGGCTTTCCAGTGATACTATGGTGTTCTTATAACTTCCTTATTATATTTCTGTTTTTATAGTTTGCAAACCACCCTGCTACCTGGCTAAGGAGCAGTATATCAAGTTTTAATAAAACATAATAAAACACAAACATAAAATATTGCCCCACTGCCGCCCCTCTCGGGGGCTGCAGCAGCGGCAAAGGCTCAGAAACCATGACACTGCACTTATCTACAGTCTCTGACACTGCGTCACAGTATCTCTCTTCTACTATCTGCCGCTTCCACTCCCTTCCAATGCAGGCTTCCTTTTTATGCAAAATCAGAAGTCTGCATCGGAGGGAGGCAGAAATGGCAGACAGTGGAAGAGAGAAATTGTGATGCAGTGCTGGAGACTACAGGCAAACACTGTGTTGTGGTTTAGGAGCTACTGCCGCCGCTGCCAGCCGGGGGGGGGGGGGGGGGGGGTGGGGCAGTGGCAGCATTGGGCACCTCTGGAGGGCTGGCACTCAAGGCAAAGCACAGTTACTTACCTGTAACAGGTGATCTCTGGGAACAGCAGGAATAAGTCTTCACATATGGGTACGTCGGTACCGACGGAGTCCGTGCGGGAACGCTTCCCAGCGTCCAATCAGAAAGCTTTTGGAAGCATCCCAACACGCCTGCGTGCTGCCTTCCCGCCTTCCCAACTGCCTCTCCTCAGTTAAGTTTTAAAGCTGAGACAAAGAGAGAGAGAGAGCAAGGAAGGGAAAGATAGAGATAGAGAAATGCAACTCCTAGGGGAGGTGGGTGGGTTGTGAAGACTTATTCCTGCTGTTCCCAGAGATCACCTGTTACAGGTAAGTAACTGTGCTATCTCCAGGAACAAGCAGGAATGAGTCTTCACATATGGGGACTCCCAAGCTCAGATGCCCGGAGGGAGTCTTAGCATGTTGCAAGTCTATAACGAGTCATGCTATTCCTCACGACCTCGGCATCCTGGGGATGGAGGGTAGGAGTTGAATATAGAAAAGGAGCTGTGGAACAGCTGGCTAGAACAGGGCTTCAAAAGGGGAAGACCCTGTATCAAGGGCATTTAGTAATGAAATATTGTAATCTGGGCCTCCCTTGCTGGCATTGCACAAGTGCACTGAGCTACATCTGGATCTGATAGGAGAGCCAGTGAATGTGCTCAAGGGGTACCTCACTGAGAAGTAGAGGTAATAAGTAGAAGACAAACAAGTGGAGGTCAGAACCCTTCAGGGTGAGAAATAGCCCCAGGGGAAAACTGGGGTAGCATAAGAGGTAGAGCTTCAGCGGAGACGCAGAAGGTACTATTAAAGAAAGCTTAAGCTTAGAACAACTGAAGCTCCACAATGTCTTTCCTAAATGGGGTTAATTAGGAAAGAAAAAAGGTACATGGAGAGCTTCAAGAGTACCTAACCTGAAAAGGTTATGGTAAGGAAAAAACTTGTTAATTACCACAGGAAGTGGTTATAGCTGTAGCCCCCTAAGTATGCTGGAACAGCATTGATAGGGGTAGTGCCCATCTGTCAGGCTCATATAGGAATGTAGGGATACCTGAACCTGACAGATAGATAAGTAGATGGATACAGATCTATCTAAAAATATATCTCATTATATATATAAATATATATATGTATATATAAATATATATATATACATATATATCTATTTAAATATATACACCTATAGGGTATATAGGCATATAACTATAAGAGATATGTATGGGCAGAAGACACACCGATAGATATCTTTATCTTTAATCTTTATTAATACATTTGATAGACCGCTGTGGCCAAAGCATAAAGCGGTGTACAATAAAAAGGTCCACACTGCAAACCATAGAAAAGAACGCCATAAATAATAGGAAAGCAAGACAAAGTAGCACACAGAAGTAAAACCAAATAACTAAAATAGGAATATTGAGAAAGCCAAAAAACAAAAACAGTCGGGGAAAGACAGGCAATAGATATAGATAAGTATATATATATATATATATATATATATATATATACCTATATGAATAGGCAGGCATATAGACACATGTCTCCAGGTATAAGGATGGAGAGATGTGCATAAAACCTCATCTGCCCTAGGGATATAGGGAGAGAGAAAGATTTGTCTGACAGCAAGAAGGTTGATACCTGCTTGAATAGAGACATAGAGAATCCTCTTTTCCTGGTTATGACTGGCAGAGTCAGAGGAGAGGTCTCCCTGACAAGAAGAAGTCTGAATTCCTTGCAGAATTTGAGCTCCTGAATAACCAGGATGGCCTACGTGAAAATTGCAGAGGATAACTTCAGTCTGCAGACAGGAAGTCCAGATATCTCCAGAATTGCAGTATGGAGAATGGATAGAGGACGCCTCTGGAGGAAGATACCCTAGTGACCCGCCTATGAGGGCAAGAGGGGTATTAGGCATCCTCTAGCTGCTATTGAAGAAATTTACCTCTGACAAGAAGACCCAAGGAGATATGGGCCAAGCCAGGGAATTGGCCCTCCTTTAGATTTTCACATAATGAAAGGCCTGAGGCTTATGCCTCAAAAGAGATTTAAGATGAGATGGTAAGGGTAGGGAATACCTGCCAGACATGAACATGACTGGGGGAACCCCCCCCTAACCATCTGGGGTTATCTGCTAGGCAAGATACTAATGCTCTCTAGCAAGGGCCCATAGTGCAAAGCTACTCTGTAGAGATGCAGAGAGCATGCTGCAGGGTGGTTAGAAGAAAAAACTGGCTGTGAAAAGCTAACAGGTAACCAGCTATTCTGCCAAGGACAAGGGGGCGAAGAATAGAAGTTAACCAACCAGACTGTGATAATAGGGTTTCCCAAACGAGGTTGATAACCTGTTTGGAACTTAGCACTGAGGCTAGTGGAGGGGAATCCCTGGTTGTGTAGTGAACAAAACCAGTGGCTTAAACCCTTAGGAATTGCTGTATCTGCAGCAACTACCAGGGCAGCATGGAAAATTTATTTTCCCTCTTCCCTTTTTTAGAGTGGGAAAAAGAAACAACAGACATGGTAGGACTTCCTATTGTCTGATGAGCTGCTGTAAGGTAACAAGGGGGGGAGACAACTCCAGAAGGGAGAATCCCCCGGTAGAACAGGTAGAGGACCATAGGGGCTTAACCGTTTAAAGAGCCACTCTTACAAAGCAAATGTTGTAGTAAGAGGGAGGTAAGACAGAGTTGCAAGAGACCGACTATGGAGGAAGCCTCGGACAGATGAGATGATACATGCCAGTACAGGGAAACAACTGTCTATTGATAGTTGCTACCTCTCTTTCCTCCAAGAGGAAGAGGAAAATCTATTGATTATGGGCATGATCATCATAAAGACTCTTAGAGTTAGAGAAAGATGTCTCATGAAGAGATATCTAGGTAGGTTAGGATAAAAATTAGTGCAGATAGTTCAATTGAAAAGAAGCAGACTGCCATCCTAACCCCCAACCAAAAGGGGCAATGATCTATTTGAAACCCTGCGACTGCTGGGTTTGTTGACCCTGTTGAGGTTGTGGATTCCTCAGACCAGGGCGATGTTTCCCCTGTTTGGGAACATCTGAATGATGGGCAGATGATGGGTAAAACCTTCTCCCCCTAGGGGAAGAAAGTTTGGTAGGCCATTTCCTACCTACTGGGAAAGAAGAAGGCGTAGAACAGCCTCTGGAAAAAGGAAAATCAGCGGATAACTGAGTAACCTGAAGTAAAGACTCCTTGTTGAAGAGATTTTCTCTGGTGCAAGGAGTATTTCCCAGTCTTTCTTGTGCCCATTTGTCCAAGTCTGAGGCTTGAAGCCAGGCTCTACGTCGTGCCCCTATAGCTATAGCAGAAGTCCTGCTAACAGACTCAAAGGAGTTTAGGGTAGCACGAGTAAGAAACTTAGAGACATTTTGAGTATGACTAACCAGTGAGGAATAGTCTGTACACCTGGGCTCTTGAAGAAAAGGAGTCAAAAGATGTAATTGCTTTGTGACCTCCTCAATAGATAGACCCATATAAAAAATATATGAGAGAATTCTTGCTGAAAGCATGGATGTCTGGAAGGTTTGACGTTCAAAGGCATCTAGTGTCTTAGACTCACGACCTGGCGGACAAGAAGAGTGCTTTTATTACTCTTCACTCGCCTCATTGCTGATTCTACCACAATGGAATGATGAGGAAGTTGAGTCTTTTGAAACCCTGGAGAGGGGAGCACCTGATACAGAAGATCAGTTGCTCTAGAAGGTGGGGGTACCTTTAAAGGAGCTTCCCACATTCGTAGAAGGAGATCCTGCAAAGAATGATGCAAAGGAAGCATTATGTTCTCCTTTGCTTTGCTAGGAACAGAGAGGTAATCTGTATTCCGATGTGTAGGATCTTGTCCAGGAATAGGAATGGCAAGTGATTTTGCCATATCCAGGAGGAAAGTCTGGAAAGAAGGATCCCCAGAGGGAACTTCCCTTGGATAGGCTAGATCTGATGAAGAACTAGCGTTGGCACCGAGGGATCTATCTAAGTATATAGGAATAGAAGATCCTGAATGGTGCAGTATGGGATCCTTAGATGGTGGTCGCTGGTACTGCAGGTCAGGACCAGCGACAGTCGGTAACAGATCGTCCATGCTAGGGATCAATTCCAAACTCGGCATCGAGGGAAGCGAGCCTGACGAGAGAAGCATGGAAGGACCGACAACAAAGGTAATGTGGATATCGGTACCGACTTCGGTACCGTATCTGATAATGGTGGATGAAGGCCAGCCGGTGGCAACTCTAACGGTATCGGAGGAACCGAGAGTTGCGGATCTGAAGTATCGGAACCGAGCCTTCGGTACCGACGGGAGTCGGTACCAAGGCGAGTCGGTACCCAGTCCTCCAGACTGGAGATCGATTCCAGACTCGGCATCCAAGGAAGCGAGTCTATCGACGCACGTCTGGAGGTTACCGACGTCGGTACTAGTATCGGTGTCGGTACCGATACTGGAAAGTCGGTCTGAAGCGTATCCACCGGGCCCGTAGGTACCGAGGACGCCAGATGACGATCCTTGGTGAGGAATGTTTCATCCAACACCAGTGCCGATGCCGGGGTATCGGTACCGCTCGAAGCGGATGCCACCACCGGGCATGGCTCAGGTATGTTCTGTGAGGGGTGAACCTCAGGAACAACCTGAAACCCCACACAGGCTTTGGAGGCCGAAGACTCCTACTGGGGTTTTAAAGCCAGTGGATTCTCGAGGACAAGGCCGGAGGCATCTCTATGCTGTGCATGAGAACTGCCACTCGAGGACTGGCTAGTCTTAACAGACTGTTTTTGGGTTACCTGATCCTGTGGAAAAGAAGATATGGTCGGTGCCCTGAAGTTGGAGGGGGACCGCGTGTCGAGGGGAACTCAATGTTGAAAACTTCTTCTCACAAAACTATTGCCCGAGGGCTCTGAAGGAAAATAATCAGGACCCAAGCAGGTTAGACACCAATTGTGAGTGTCTAAAAATAAAGTTGTACCGTCACAGTTTGTACATTTCTTGGGGAAAGTGGCTGGCGGTTCCATGAAGGAAATGGAGAGGCCTAGAAGGCCTGAGAAACCGTGAGACACTAACGAAGAAAAAATATTCCTTAAAAAGGAAAATTTTACAAGAAAAGAAAAAAGAAACACCGGCGGTACCGGTGGCGTCGGGGAAGGCAGCTGCGACCACAAGAAAACTAAAAAATAAAAGAAGAATTTTCTGCGGTGACAGGAGGACATCCTGCCGGCTCCACGGAAAAACAAAAACTGAGGAGAGGCAGTTGGGAAGGCAGCACGCAGGCGTGTTGGGATGCTTCCAAAAGCTTTCTGATTGGATGCTGGGAAGCGTTCCCGCGCGGACTCCGTCGGTACCGACGTACCCATATGTGAAGACTCATTCCTGCTTGTTCCTGGAGATCTGCCTATTTTTCCTAATGGTAGCACTAGCCCATGAATGCTCTGAAACAGGGGCGGCTCTATAATGAGGCCGAGTGAGGCAGTGGCCTCAGGCGGCAACTTTTTGGGGGTGGCAAAAAATGCCCCCCAAAAAGACCGCCTCACGCAGCCTTCAAAGTTTCAAAAAAAAATGTGCTGGACAAGCTGCTGCTGCTGCTTCTCAGCGGTGTCAGAATCAACCCCCCCCCCCCCTTCCCACTACCCCGGAAGAGCCCTGCCGGCACCCCAGCTCAACTTTGCAGAGCCGCGAGAAAGAGGAGTGTTTCCCTTCTTTCCTGCGGCTCTGTTAAAGTTGAGCCTGCTGGTGCACTGAGGGTTGGAAGCATTTCCTTCTTTCTCATGGCTCTGCAAAGTTGAGCCGGGGTGCCGGTCAGGCAATGCTCACTTCCATTTAGCTGAGAGAATGCACTAACAGCTGTGTGTGACACCCAGCCTGTATTACTTAGGCTTTCTTGCTGATGAATATTCAGGTTTGAAACTTTTGAAGACTACTTCTGTATTTGCACTGAATCCCCAAGGCACAGCAGCAGCAGGGCTCTTCCCCTAGGGGGCTTGGACCGGCTGAGAGATCTGGTAATGAGTTGGGTTGGGCTTGGCTGGGCTGGGGAGCATGAAAGTAGTCTGATTGAGGGGATTAGGACTTCTAATGGGCTGATGGGGGGATGGAGGGTGGGCTAGGACTGTACAGAACTGTTGGATACTTTTTATTTTTACCAAGTGACCTGAAATGACTCAGCAAACTGTTACTTCACTGAGAGATAAAGTGCAACCAATGCAGAGAAGCTGCAGCAGGTCACTCACACAGGGACTTAAAAGTTTTTCTTGCCTCTGCTTGCTGGCTGGGAAAGATAAAGTGAGGATACAAAATACTATGCAATGTGCATCCCATAGTAACATCCTTAACTGTATTTTTTATTATTAATATTAATCGTGTGAACTTTTCAAGTAGTTTTATAAATATTCACATATATTGATATATGTATATATGCAAAAAGTAATTAAGAGAATGTCCTGCTGCCTCTTTAGCTTTAGAAAATAGTTCTTTAAATCAGCATCTAGAGCTGGGTGTTTTGATATTGCTGATCATGCCTGTAGCTCGAGCTCTGTTGGGGTGGTGTATTTATTTAGTTCCATTTCACTTCGTGTTTCATCAAAAGACGTTTAAATTCCACACTTTGAGGATGTTGAATGGTAGTGAAACATCTATAAAATAAATTAATTTGTAGTCATGGAAAGAGAAAAAAGTTTTTATTAGATCTGGGCAGTCCTTGTGAGGATCAAGCCTTGCATCTGATTCTGGCTCAATTTGTGTTACCAAAGGTTGATGGAAGGAGGAATGATGAGGAAAGAGGGAGGAGAAGAAACAAAGGAAGGAGTAAGTAGAAGAAAGGAGATGGATAAAAGGAGAAAAGAAGAAAAGGAAATGGATGAAAAGAAGAGGACTAGGAGGTAGGCTTCTGGAGAGAAGGAAAAGAAGAGAGAAAAGGGATAGAAAAAGGGAGGAAGGGAAGAGAAAAGATAAGAAGGAGGAGATGAAAGGAGAGGAAATGGAGGCAGTGCAAGAGAAAAAGATGGAAATAACAGACATTCTCTTAAGTTTGAGGGTAGCACATTTCAAAACCCATTTGTGTGGGTAAAACAATATTTTTCCCACTCTCTATGCAGGTGCATCTACACAGGAACAACTCACACTGCAGAAGCATTCCTAGGCACAGGGCCATGACAGGAAAGTAGGGGGAATCAACAGCATGTGCTATTCTGGATTTTTCAAACTGCATGCTTTGCTCTGCCCAGATAAAATACTTGCAGAAAAACCAGGTGCAATTTCTGTGGGCATGTTTTTGCATGGAAAGAAGCAAAGCATTGATCTCTATTAGAAAAATATCCACACTGTTTGCATGAACATGGATAGTTTAATTTGTATCTGTTTCATGTAATTATAGGTTATTCCTGGTCTCTATAACTATCTATCTTGTCTGGGTAATAGGATATAAACACCAGAAGAGCAAACACTTAGGAGCCCTTTTACTAAAGTGTAACAAAGATTTGCACTTACCACATGGTAGGTGGCCAGATTCCTACACAATAAGTGCAAGGCCTAGGTGGTAAGTGTTGGGGCATTTAGCGTAGTTACTCACCTGTAACAGGTGTTCTCCAGGGACAGCAGGAATCAGTCCTCACATATGAGTGACATCGGCACCGACGGAGCCTGCGCAGAAGCATCTCCCCAGCTTTCAAAGAAAGCCTTTAGGAGATGCACCATGCATGCGTGGTCCCCTTCCTGCCCAAGGGTGCCATCTTGCCTCAGTCCAATGACATAGCTAAAACAGCAAAAACTAAAATACGGTAAAGAAGCAACTCCAAGGGGAGGAGGGAGGGTTGTGAGGACTGATTCCTGCTGTCCCCGGAGAATACCTGTTACAGGTGAATAACTAAGCTTTCTCCGGGAACACGCAGTAAGTCAGTCCTCACATCTGGGACTCCCCAGCTACAGATTACCGAGAACCTGTAAAAATGCCACGGTGACCTGTAAAGGGTGAGCCGTGAGCAGCAGCAGTTGAGTCCCTACTGAAAGACTCTCGCAAGGCCCAAGTGTCCAATGGGGAACCAGCACTCCAATAGCCTGAACACAGAAGGGTCGGAGTGCAGGTGTTACCTATACCCCGAAGAGATTACGGAGTACGGCCTGGCCGAAGGAGCTGTCCCGTTGGAATTCCCTCTCCAGGCAGTAGTGAGCTGTGAAGATATGGACCGAAGACCAGGTGGCGGCCCAGCAGATTTCTATCTTGGAAACGGAACGCAGATTTCCCACGGAAGTAGCCATGGCCCTAATGCAGTGTGCCATGGCTCTCTGGTCCAGTGAGATCCCCACCTGTTCAAAGGCGAGGGTAATGCAGTCTGCCACCCAAGCGGACAGAGTTTGCTTAGTCACTGGGGTCATAGGATACGAAAAGCTGAAGTGCTTTGCGGTGGCCCTGAGTCTGTTGCAGACAGAAGGACAGGGCCCTTTTACAATCCAAAGTACGGAGAATGGTCTCCGCCCTGCCAGCATGCGGCCTCAGAAAGAAGGTGGGAAGCACCAACTCCTGGTTGAGGTGAAATGGGGATGCCACCTTTGGGAAAAACTTGGGGCGTGTATGGAGCACCACCCTGTTCTTGCAGAACCTCGTGTAGGGGGGCTCTGCCATCAGAGCCTGGAGCTCACTGACTCTGCGAGCTGATGTGAGTGCCACAAGGAAGACAACCTTCCAGGAGAGGTACCTCAAGTGGCAGGTAGCCAGGGGCTCAAACTGTGGCTTAGTGAGCTGTGAGCGCACCACATTGAGAACCTATTCCACCACTGGAGGGCGGACAAAGAGTTTTGGTAGCATGAGGCCCAGCAAGAACTGAGAGACAAGGGGCTGAGCTGAGAAGGGCTTGCCCTCAACTGAATGGTGGTGAGCTGCAATAGCGCTCATGCACTCTGACTGAGTTGGACTTTAGTCCCACCCACAACAGATGGAGCAGGTACTGGAGTACCACTTGTACCGAGAAGAACGGGTTTGCCTATCTTTTGGTGCACCACACCAAGAATTGGCGCTACTTGAAGGCATATGCCCTTCTTTTGGAGGCTTCACAAGCAGAAGAACTTCTTCCATGTCCCGTGGGAGGTTGAAGGGAGCTAACGCTACCCTTTCAGCAGCCAAGCTGTGAGTGACAGGGACCCCCCAGGTTGGGGTGTAGGAAAGAGCCCTGCTCCTGTAAAAGTAGTCCTGGGGCTTGGCCCAGGGGAATCGGCGATGCTGCCGACAGGGAGAGGAGCAGCAGGAACCAGAGTTGCCTGGGCCACCAGGGAGCTATCAGTATTAATGATGCTCTGTCGTGCTGGACCTTGAAGAGGGTCTTGGCGAACAGTGGTTTTGGTGGGAAGGCATAAAGAAGGCCTTCCGTCCATGGAATGAGGAACATGTCCACTGTCACCTGGGACAGGTGCAGCAGGCGGGAGCAGAAGCGGGACAACTGCATGTTGTCCGGCTGGGGAACAGGTCCACCAGGGGGACACCCCAGAGTCAAATTAGCCAAGAGGCCACTTTGGGATCCAGGAGCCACTCGTGCAACTGGCAGACTCTGCTCAGCTTGTCCGCCAGGGCACTGTCTTGGCCTGGGAGATAGACTGCTCTCAGGAGCATCCCTTTGCATGCCACATAGGAGCAGAGGGCTACCGCCTCCTGGCAGAGGAAGTACGACCCTGTGCCCCCTTGTTTGTTCACGTGCCCCCTTGTTTGTGACTTGGTTGTCAAACTGGACCAGCACCGACTGGTGCCACAACCGGTGGCGGAAGGCTCGGAGAACCAGAAATATTGCCTGGAGCTCCAGCAGATAGATTTGCATCTGGGATTCCATCTGGGACCAGCTGCCTTGCGTCTGGAGGCCCTCGTAATGTGCTCCCCAACCCAGTAAGGAGGCATCCGTGGTGAGGACCCTCTGGGGGGTGGGTGCCTGGAAGGGCATCCGGGTCTGAAGGTGATGAGGTATCTGACACCATCTGAGGGAGTCCTCAGGCTGGAAGGGCACTCTCACTCTGTTCCGGAGCCTGCCTGTGGCTTGTGTCCACTGAGAACTGAGGTACTACTAGGCCGCACTCATGTGCAGTTGGGCATATGGGGGTCACATGTTTATGTTTATGAACCATGAAGGCCATATGACTCAGCAGGCGGAGGAGAAGCTCGGCGGGTAGTGACTGGCATTGCTGTACCTCTACGGCTAGCAACCTTAGGCGATCTCACCTTTCCTGAGGGAGAAAGGCCTTGGCCTGGAGGGTGTCTAGCTGAGCCCCTATAAACACTAGGCGTTGAGCCGGAGAGAGGTGGAACTTGGGGTAGTTGATGACAAACCCCAGATGCTGCAGGGCATTGATGATGCACTCTGTGGTGCACTGCACCTCTGCAGCTGTGCCTCCCCTTATGAGCCAGTCCAGGTAGGGAAAGACGAAGGCCCCTTGGAGACAGAGGTGGGCTGCGGCCACCGTAAGGCACTTGGGGAAGACCCTTGGCGATGAGGCCAGCCTGAAGGGCAGCACCCTGTACTGGTAGTGCTCTCCTCCCACCATGAACCGGAGGTATTTTCTGTGGCTGGGATGGATCAGGATGTGTGTGTAGGCATCCTTTAGGTCTAAGAAGCACAGTCAATCTCCCTGCTGGAGGAATAGCATCAATGTTCCAAGGGTGAGTATTTTGAACTTTTCCCTTATAAGAAACTTGTTCAGATCCCACAGATCCAGGATGGGCCTGAGGCCCCCTGTTCTCTTGGTGACGAGTAAGTAACTGGAGTAGAAGCCCCAGAGATATTTTTAGGCACTGGCTCCACCACCTTGTCCTCGAGGAGACCTGCAAGCTCAGTGAGGAGCAGGGCCTGGTGGAGGAGAGGTCTTATGGGCTCTCCTGGAGAGTATGAGGGTGGCGTCTGCTGTAGATGGAGGAGTAGCCCTCCTTGACCACTTGTAGGACCCAGGTATCAGTGGTGATGATGGACCACCTGTGAGCAAACAGGGCCAACTGCTCCCCTGTAGGCTGTAGGGGACTCCTGAGGGAGAGGAGGTCATGCCCAGGGAGTCAAATGCTCCCCCAGGCTGAGCCGGGGCTGGTGCCTGGGAATCTTATGGGGGCCGTGCCCTTGTCCTTTGTGCTGTTGGCTGTGTTGTGGGGCTGAGAGGGCTTGGAACTGTGAGGCGTTGCCAAAGCCACCCTTTTTCCTCAGGAAGAAGGGCTTCTTTCCTGGGCCCTTCTTGAGGGTCTGCACAGAGGTTCTTTTTTGAGAGTTTGGTCCTCGTGAGGAACTCAGTCTCGATCTCTACTACTTTTTCTGCTATGGGTTTCCTGAAGAGGTACTCTCTGATGAGGGGACATCAATAAGTTTGTCCTAAACCCATTGTTTGAGGACAGGCAATTGCAGCCATGCCTGGCGTCGGACCCTGATGCTGGTTGCAGCTACCCTGGCTGACGACTCAAAGCCATCGTAAGCTGCTCGAGACAGGAACTTCAAACACTCTTGACTGCCAAGGCCAGTGACTTGAACCTCTGGAGGTGTTCCCTGTTGAGGCCTGCCGAGAACCCACCAAGCTCCTTTGACAGCTCTTTGAGGTACATATTGATGTAGAGCTGGTAGGACTGGACCCGGCATGTCAGCATCGAGCCCTGAAAAGCCTTCCGGCTGAGGACATCAAGGGTCCAGGCCTCCCTGCCGGGAGGCACCAAGGAATGGGTCTTTTGGCTCTTGAGTCTGCGCATGGCGGACTCAATGACCATTGAGTTGTGGGGAAGTTGGGCTTTCTGGAACCCAGAGCCTCAGTGGACTCAGTACATATGGGATGTCGGTGTATCCCATATGCGGAGGAGATGGTGTTGTAGGATCAGTGGAACAGGGACTGTGAGGGCCTCCTTCAGAGAGGCCTCATACTGGGGGATCTTGGTCTTGATGGAGAGCACCCTAGCCATGTCCTGCACAAAGTCGAGGAAGGCAACATCCTCTGGAGGAGAACAGTGTCGGGACACCAGGGGAAATGGGTCCGAAGGAACGTCTCGATGGTGCTGAGTGTCCGGGGACTCCTCAGCCTCTGTCTTGGTCTCCCAATAGGACTGGAAGTCCAAGGTCGATTCCGAGGCTTCACCATCACCATGGTCGAGGTCCAAGCCAAGAGGCCCAGGGCTTCCAGGGGACCTCTGGGCTGAGTCACGTGTGCTTGCTGGAGAGGACTGGTGACCCAAGGAAGAGGACCGGGACCTCATCCGATGCCAATAGTTCTCTTGAGGCCAGTGGCACTCAAGGATCGGTTTGACATCTGGGGAGGCCCTCGATGTCGAGGGTCCCATTGTCGGGGCAGATGAACCGAACATGAACACCCGCTGCTGGCCACAAGGGCAGAGATACTGCTCTCTAAGGCCACCATCCTGGTCTCCATGCTAGTTGGCTTCGCAGCCTTCGACGCTGACTCTGAGGGTTTCAGTTCCGACATTGGTTCCATCGAAGGGGGTCCTCGACAATGATGGCCTCGGGTATCCAAGACTGGTCAAGTGGGTACTGACGACTCCTTTTGGGGCAGCTTGAGAGGCCATTCCTGCTCCAACTCACGCTGGGGACTGCGGGGCCTGGAGTGGGATCTTCCCAGACCTGGTCTCCGGGGACTTTGATATCTTGCATTCCACCTCCAGGGATTACCTCTCAGAGGAACTGCAGCCGTGGGACTCCGAGATGGCCCAGGCTTCAGAGGGCACCAGGGTACCGGAGGGGGCCCTGCAGCAGGGTGTTGCTGGAGACTCCAGTGCAGAGTCGGACTTTTGTAAAAAATTTTCCTGCTGCTGATGACAGCTCTTAAGGGCCTTTGAGGTCATGGTCCTGCAAAGTTCACAGTCTGAGTCATTGTGATCTGGGCCAAGGCACTGAAGGTAGCAGTCATGCGAATCAGTGAGGGACATCATCTTGGTGCACTGATCACATTTCTTAAAGCCACTGGAGGCCATTGGGAAAAAGGGGCCAAAAAAGGCGTGAAGACTAGTTGAGGGATACCTTGAAGAAAAAAGAAAAAACTAAGGAACGAACCCGAGAAGTGATGCCGAGGCGAGCTGGCTCAGGGGCGAGAAAGGAACTGGTATGCAAACCGACAGAAAGGTATAAAAATCCCACACTTTTGCTGGGGAAAACTGGAGTCCGGAGGGCTCCGCAGAAAAAAGGAGACCGAGACAAGATGGCGCCCTTGGGCAGGAAGGGGACCATGCATGTGTGGTGCATCTCCCAAAGGTTTTCTTTGAAAAGCTGGGGAGATGTTTCTGCGCGGACTCCGTGGGTGCCAATGTCACCCATATGTGAGGACTGACTTCCTGCTTGTTCCCAGAGGCTCAGTATGTTCCCATACAGTTACTGTATTTGCACTATTTGCATCAATGACAATAAGTGGTACAGTACCATGTGCTAACTGCAAGGTGCAATCCAGAGCCATATCCCACCCCATAACAGAGTATGCAGTTACCACATGAATTAGCCCATGGTAACTGTCATGCTAGTGTAGTAACAGTTACTGTGGCCATGCACTAATAATTACCATGGATTAATTTACGTGTTAACTGCTTAGGAAAGGGGCCCTTTAAACCTTAGAAACAAGCTTTAAAGCATTCCAAGGTATTTTCTATATTTTGGAATGCTAGTGATTGCAACAGAACAAACCTGCTGCTGCAAAGGAACTGCTCAACTGTATAAAGAATAGAGTGATAGAGAATACGAGCCTTTCACGTAATAATAAGATTAGTCCAACAATGAAGAATGAAGAACAATGAAGAAATAAAAACTTCCTTAAACATACACAATTTATTCATACAACAAAACCCAAAAATAAGCAATCCATAAAACAGTCTCTCAAATACCCACATACACATATATTCAGACAAGGTTAAAAACAAGCAGGGCAATATTTAGCCTGTGGTGGTCAGTGTGTTTTTTTAAAAATCCCAGTCATCGTGGGAAAGAAATCTGGAGAGTTGATATTCAGATGATGCAGTCACTATGGGGGTTATTCTGAGGCATGAATAGTGGGGGATGGATGTCCCAATGAGATGTCCATCCCCACTATTTGTGCCGGCTCCTGCCCCTGTATAACTTCCCCGCCAGTTGTGCGGGGAAGTTATATGGGGGCGGGGAAGGGGCAGGCAGTGGGCGATCGCCAGCCCTGGACATACAGGGCTGGCAAAATGTCTGGCGAAGTTATTCCACCCCTGGGGTGGAATGACTTCCCTGGATGTTTCTTTTAGTCAGCATTGGGGTGCAGGACGGGCTGGGGGGAGGACAAAGTTAATTCCCCGCAGCCCGACCCTGGCCTTAGGAGGCCGTATCGGGGGTCGGGCTGCGGGGAATTAATTTTTGTAGCAGGTGGCCAGTATCGTGGATTTTAAATGGAGCCGTGGTGCCATGGCAACATGACGTCAGGGCACCGTAGCTCCATTTAAAAGCCCTGGCTGAGTTAGCCGGGCAGTGCCTGTACGTGCAAGCCAGGACTGAATCGCAGTCCCGGCCTGCACGTACAGGCTTGTTCGCAATTCTGATTCCTTGATGCTAGACATCCCCTTGGGATCAGAATCGCAATCTCCTTTGTACATTCAGGTCAGCCCGGACATACAAAGGAGATCTACGTCGGGATCGGAATCGGGCCCTATGTGGATAAAGGCTGCCATTATCTGGCTTGTGGCAATTTTCAGCCACTAGCCAGATAAGCTATTTGCATAACACTTGAGGCAGCTTTTCATTTGTCCTAAGTTACCCAGATAGTTATCCAGATAGCATCTCTCCAGATAATTCATGTCTCCACCCAACCTTTGCCACTGGAATGCCCTGGTAATATTTGGTTTGTGCCGCAGTGATCTGTGATGATGTTCAGTGGCACTCTCCGGATAATCCCGCTGAATATCTGGCTTAGCAGCATTTATCTGGTTAGCAGGTGCTGCTAGCTGGGTATGCAATGTGTGCCTTCGAGTCAGTCCTGACTCCTGGCGACCCAAAAGCTCCTGGGTTTTCTTGGCAGTGTCATTGGAAGTAGATTGCCAGGCCTTTCTTCTGAGGCAATGGAGGGTTAAGTGACTTGCCCAAGGCCACAAGGAGTGCTAGTGGGAATTGAACCCTGGTTGCTTGGTTACCAAGCCAGTGTTCTAACCACTAGGCTACTCCTCCACTCCGCTAGCTGGGTAAATGCTTTTAAATATCAGGACCCAAATTTATGAAATCTCAATGATCACATAAGCCCACTAAATCATACCTCCAAAAAATTACAGCGAACAATACTAAGTGATAACAAAAAAAACCCATTATTCCCCAAATTCTATTACTCTTAGCTCCACATAATTAAAAACCCAAACGTCATTCATGTGACAAGCCAGCTGAAACTTGCAAAATGCTAATATATGTCTACAAAAGAGTCCAAAGTACTGTATAATCCAAATCCTTCATGGAAATCTACAAGCGATCTGATTCATAAATGAATCATCCACTCCTACTCGCCATCATCAAAAGGCAATCATCTTCAGCTTGATTGTATCCACATAAACTTCCATACCCCTTTGATACTGCCCACTACCTGAATCATCCAGCATCTTTTGCTTATATGGAGCTAAGAGTAACATCAAATCGATGAGCCATGGAATTATTTCAGTTGTCTGGTTTGTTCCCTGAAATTCTTTTGAGTGTCATTGGGATTCAAAACATTTTGGCCTCAATTTTCAGAACTAACATAAGAACATAAGATATGCCATACTGGGTCAGACCAAGGTCCATCAAGCCCAGTATCCTGTTTCCAACAGTGCCCAATCAAGGTCACAAGCATCTAGCAGTTTCCCCAAAAGACACAGGTTCCACAATGCTTGTATTGGGGCAAGTAGTGGATTTCTCGGGTCCCCTTTAATAATGGTTTATGGACCTTTCCTCTAGGAACTTGTCCAAACATTTTTTAAACCCAGCTACACTAACAGCTTTTACTACATCCTCTGGTAACGAATTCCAAAGTTTGATTGCACAATGAGTGAATATTTTCTCTTAGTAGTCTTAAATAGGTTATACTGTAGCTTCATTGTATGTCCCCTAGTTTTTCTATATTTTGATGGCATAAACAATCAGTCTACGTTTACCCATTCCACTCCATTCATTAATTTATAGACTTCTATCATATCTTCCCTCAGCCATCTTTTTCCAGGTTGAAGAGCCCTAACCTTTTTAGCCTCTCTTCATAGGTGTATCCTTCCATCCCCTTTACGATTTTGGTGACTCTTCTCTGTACCTTTTCTAATAGCGCTATATCCTTCTTAAGATAGGGCGACCAGAATTGCACACAATATTTAAGGTGCGGTCGCACCATGAAATGATACAGAGATATTATAATATCCTTTGTTTTATTCTCCATTCCTTTCCTTATGATACCTAGTATTCTATTTGCTTTCTTAGCTGCCGCTATACACTGGGCGGAGGGTTTCAACATGTTATCCACAATGACGCCTAAATCTTTTTCCTGGGTGGTGGTTTCTAATGTGGAATCTTGCATTGTGTAACCATAGTTAGGATTGTTCTTTCCTAGGTGCATAACTTTGCACTTGTCCACATTAAATTTCATCTGCCATTTTGATGCCGTCTTCCAATTTATCAAGGTCCTCTTGCAATTTTTCACAACCCTCATGAGTTTTAACAACTTTGAATAATTTTATGTCATCTGCATATTTGATACCTTACTTGTTATTTCCATTTCCAGGTCATTTATGAATATGTTAAAAAGCAGCTGACCCAGCACAGATCCCTGGGGTACACCACTATTCACCTTTCTCCATTGGGAAAATTGGCCATTTAGCCCTACCCTCTGCCTTTATCTTTTAACCAGTTCCTGATCCACAACAGTACATTTCTTCCTATCCCATGACTTTTTAATTTCGCCAAGAGTCTCTCATGAGGGACCCTGTCAAAGGCTTTCTGAAAATCCAGATACACTATATCAACCAGCTCACCTAAGGACATTCAAATGCCACTGCAGTAAACCATGGCGCTGACGTATCAGTGGGATATTTAGCAGCTGCATCCTGATGGGTTGAGTAGCCTAATGATTAGAGCAACTACCTAGTACCCAGACAATCAAGGGTTTGATTCCCACTGGCACTCCTTGTGACCTTGAGCAAGTCACTTTACCCTCCCTTACCTTGGAAGAAAAGGCCTGGCAATCTACTTTTGGTGATACATTGCCAAGAAAACCCAGAGGCAGCTGGGTCACCAGGAGACAGCACTAAAAAAAGAAAAAAAATCCTGATAGGAGCTGCCACTGACTATTCAGGTTGTGGTGCTGTGTAAGTGCCAGCACTTACCCAGTTTATGTGATTTTCAGTCAGCCCTTCCCTGGATCACAGCTTAGGCCTGCTTTTCATGCGGCCTAAGTTGTCTGGGCAAAGGCAGCTAAAAATTATATTAACCGGGTGCTGGCACTTACTTGGTTAGCACCGGTACCACCCAAGCTCCACTTCTGTATTAACTGGATAGTGCCGCTAAATATCGTGGTCTGCCCCCTTAGGGGCCAGCCAGCTAAGAGCTTTTAATATCAGCCCGTTTGTTTTTAGAATTGATTGTAAGGATATGCATTGTGTGTGTCTGAATGGCTATTTTATGAATTGCTTATTTTTGTATTTTGTATGAAGAAATTGAACATATTGAAACACATTTTTATTTCTTTATTGTTGGAATAAAATTATTATTATAAAACCAGTTTGTATCCTCCATCATAATGTTCTTTATATGTTTTGTATTTGTGGTCCTGCAGAGATAGTTCAGTGTGACCTGCTCCTCTGAACTGCAGTCCCAGGGAATGACAGATTCAAACACTGAAACCACAGCTGCAACAGTTCAAAGGGCAGACTCAACCTGCAAAGCATAAAATCAGAAATCACCACTTTTTGTTTTAGGTCAGATGTCTTGTCTGACAGAAATATTTACAATTCACGGTGGTGGTTTCCAATCCTGCTGTGGAAGCACAATAACCAGCCTGCTTTTCAGGAAATGCATAAAGAATATACATGAGATATATTTGAACATATAAGAAAATTAGTGCATCTCACTATAGCTCTCCTGAGAACTAAGTTGGATAAGTGTGCCTGTATGACTGGGTTGAGAAAATGTAGTTACTCATCTGTAATAGGTGATCTCCGGGAACAGCAGGAATCAGTCTTCACATATGGGTGACGTCCCCCGACAGAGCCCACATGGGAACACTCCCCAGCATCCAATAGGAAGCATTTGGGAGCATCCCTCTGTGCATGCATGCATGCCTTCCTAGTGAATCTCCTCAGTGAAGTATATAGCTGAGAAAAAGGAAAAATCTACAACTCCTTGGGGAAGAAGACAGGTTGTGAAGACTGATTTCTGTTGTTCCCAGAGATCACCTGTTACAGGTGAGTAACTACACTATTTTCAGGAACAAGCAGGAATGCAGTCTTCACATATGGGGCTCCCTAACTCCAGGCTACTGGAAGCGGCGAAGAACATGCCCTTTGTAACAGGAGAAAACCCTTGAATAACAACATGGAGAGTCCAGGGGATTTAGCATTCGCAGCACACCCCCATCAAGCCGAAAGTGGTGGTAACCAGGGCAGACAGAGGGCTGAGGGAAGGAGGTGTAACTAAGTTCCAAAGAGATGCCATAATACGGCTTGGCCAAAGTCACTGTCCTTACCAGATAGTAGAAGGCTGCAAAGGTGTGAATGGAGGACCATGTGGCAGCACAGCAGATCTCTGTTATGGAAATAGAGTGTAAGTGGGCCACAGATGTGGCCATGGCATAGACACTGTGGGTGGTGACATCACCCTCTAATGTCAGGCCCACTTGAGTATATGGAAAGGATATGCAGTCTGATATCCAAAGAGAAAGAATGCGTTTAGTCACAGGAAGATCAAGGTGACTGGAGTCTAAAGAAACAAACAAATGTGAGGATTTTTGGTGTGCCTTGGTTCTGTCAAGGTAATATGCCAACGCTCACTTGCAATCGAGGGTATGAAGCATCACGTCTGCCCGAGATGAATGTGTGTTTAGAAAAAAGGTGGGCAGAATTATCAACTGGTTGAGATGGAAGGGCAATGCACCTTTGAGAGGAAATGTGGATGCGTTCGCAGGACTACCCTATCATGATGAAAATGTATATTGGGGGCATGTGCAACCAAAGCTTGTAATTTGCTAACTCGGTGAGCAGAGGTGAGCACAACTAGGAAGGAAACCTTCCAAGTGAAAAACTTAAGGGAGGTAGTGACTAGAGGCTCAAACAGAGGCTTGAGCAATTGGGCAAGAACCACATTGCAGTCCCAGGCAACAGGTGGGGCCAAATCGATAGCTTAGTTAATAGGAGACTGTGCCCGAAGCAGGCCACCAGTGGATGTGTAGAGATGGGTTTTCCATCAATCCCTTGATGAGAAGCCGAAATGGCACAGAGGTGGACAAGAATGGAACTAGTTTCGAGTCCCAGTGAAGAAAGGTAGTGGAGATGCAGTAGAAGATTCTACACCAGACAAATGAATGGGTTAAGAGTAAGCTGTTCACACCACAATGCGAATCTGTGCCAATTAAAGGAATATGTGCATCGCATAGAGTCTTTCTGGGATGCCAGAAGGATGTCCTTTATGGCATTCGATAAACTTGAGGTCTGAAAGTACTACCTTTTCAGCAGCCAAGGGATATTGGGATGGAGCAATGCCTCCTGATCCTGCAAGATCAGTTCTGATGTGTAGCCGAGATGAAGCGGCTGATGCTGAGCTAGATGAAGAAGAAAGGGAAACCACAGCTGTCAGGGCCAGAAGGGGGCTACCAGGATCATGGTGCCTCTGTTGGCCTGCAGTTTGAACAGTGTCTTGGCTATGAGCGGAATGGGCAGGTAAGCATATAACAGACCCATTTCCCAATGGAGGAGGAAAGCATCCAGGGCTTGAGAGTGCGGAGACGGCATACTGGAGCAAAAGTGAGGGACCTGTGCATTGAGTTGTGTGGCAAAGAGGTCGATCTGTGGGAGGCTATGTGACTGAGGAGATGAAGCATGCTTCGTGCCATGGTGTGACAGCTGCACTGAATGAAGCCTGCTAACTCTGTGAGGCGTTTGAGAAAGCTTGAGCCTGCATCGTATTGAAAAGGGCACCTATGACTTCCAGTTTCTGGGTAGGAGAAAAGTGCAATTTTGGAAAGTTTATGACAAAGCCAAAATGCTGGAGCACTGTTAACGGTACATTAAACAGACAGATGCACCATCTGCGGCAAGTCACCCCTAACAAGTCAGTCATCTATGTATGGGAAAATGAAGATGCCTAGGGTGCAAAGATAGGCCATGACTAACACTAGACATTTTGTGAACACCATTGGGGTGAATGCCAGCCCAAAGGGCAGGAATCGATATTGGTAGTGTCCATCGTCGAACATGAAGCGAAGGTACTGCCTGTGAGACGGGTGAATGAGAATGTGTGTGTACGCATCCTTTAGATCTAGAGAACAGAGCCAATCGTTCCTCTGAAGGTAGGGCAGTAGGGTTCCCAGAGAAATCATCTTGAACTTTTCTCATACTAAGAACTTCTTTAGGTTGTAGAGATCTAGAATGGGACAGAACCCCCTGGCCTTTTGGGAATAAGGAAATACCGGGAGTAGAACCCCAATCTCTTTTGTACGCAGGGAACAAGCTTAATGGCACCCTTCTTTAGAAGGTGGCGACATCCTGCGTCAAGAGATCCCAATGGAGAGGGTCTAGAGGATATGCCCCTGGAAAGAAGGGAGGAAGTAACTGGGCGAAATAGAGCAAGTAGCCCTTGAGGATGACCTGTACAGCCCAGGGTGTTGATGTTATGAGAGGCCACCTGTTAGCAAAATGGGTCAACTTTCCCACAATATGAGAAGGCTGGGGTTTCTTCAGGGTAAGAGTGGCAATGTTCTCTAGGAAGCCATCCAAAACTAGCCCCAGGCTGTGCTGTGGAGCTGGTTGTGACTTAGAAGGTTTAAGCCTCTTAGGTTGGCAAGGAGCCTGAGGCTTCTGCTGACCTTTGTGGGCATGGTAGGGCATGTAAGCCAGATAAGATGGGTAATACTTCTTCTTCTTAGGATAGAAGGGTTTCTTTCCAGAGGGTTTCTTCCTAGAAGGATCAGCTGTATTAAAAGAAAGACGCTTCACAGTAAGGTAATCTGTCTTAAGTTCACCAGCTTTCTCCCTCCAGCCTTAAAAAGAGGTTTTCACCTCTGCAAGGAATATCTGCTAGCTTGTCCTGGGATCCACTGCTCCCGGTCCAAAGACTGTAACCAAGCCAGCCTTCTGGCTCTAAAGCCTACCGCTGCAGCTCTGCTGGTAGACTCAAAAGAGTCAAAAGCTGCTCTAGTGATTAATTTAGAGCAGTCTTGACCATGATTAACCAAGGCTCTGTAGGCCTCCTGCTTTCTGCAGGGACGACAGCAGAGAACTCGTTTAGGTCCTTGACAAACTTCTCTGAGGAACATGCCCATATAGAGCATATAGGAATTTTTTTTTTTCTAGTTTCTTTATTTATATTTTCCAACAAAATACAAGCAAAAGAGAAAACCAAATTGCAGCAAATCAAAATATACAATTCTTCTCCTTAACATGAGAAACGAAAAGGTTAAACATAGCCTGCCTCACCCTGTCCCTCCAATCATCATGCAATCATCAGGGGCTATATAAAGAAACACAAAACATCTGCGAGCTTACTAGGCCTACAAGGGCAATATAAGAGCAATCACTCCACTACAAAGGAAGAGTTTCCGCTTAAGAAAAAGAAGGATGCAAGGGAACAACTACACCATGAGTGGAGGAGTGGCCTAGTGGTTGGGGCAAGGTACTTCAGGCTGGAAGGTCCGGGGTTCAATTCCCTCTAGAGGACAGCAACCTTGGGCTGGAAGGACTGGGGTTTCTAGTCCCACAGGTACTCCTTGTGGTCTTGGGCAAGCCACTTAACTCTCCATAGCCCATGTTCCCTGTAAAATAGTTATCTCCAAGTTATAATGCCCTGTTCAATGTAATTTCAGTTTGTTCAATGTAAACCGCACTGATGCAGAATAGTGCGGTATATAAGAGAATGTAAATAAATAAATAAAATAAAATGATGTTTGCACATATATATATCATAAGCACAAGTGTTCCACCCTCCACATCAACCAAGCTCTGTTGCATGTTTTCCAGTTAGAAGTAACAAAATAACTTCCAATATAAAGTTAATTAAAATGGACAATCCAGCTGTTATGGCGAGATGCCAATTATTGATTGAAAAACGACCCCCGACCAGGAGAAATTGGCCCAAAATCCCAGCGCCTCTTTAATACGGTTCCATATTGAAACCCAATAAGACTGAATGTTAGGACAATCACACACCACTTGTCTAAAAGTGCTGACATCTCCTTGATGAGACTAACACTCATTCCCAGCTGTCTGAACCCATTTAGCTACCTTTCAACAGGCAATCCTCCTTAGGAGTTGCATTTACTACTTTTGAAAGGCCTTCTGAGTATCCGATATACCCTATGAGACTTCAACCTCCCAACAGACACCATGCCAAGAAAATTCTAGAGGAAGAGATTACTTAACTTCTTTTCTAGTTCAAGCCATATTGAGCGCAAACCTATGGCCCCCTTCCATCCATCGCGAACCTTGTTTTAGTAAAAGAATCACAGCACTAGGCCTGAAAATCAGAGAAAAATCACCCCCTTTCCTCTTTTTAAGATTTAAGTTTCCTGAAAGCAATTCTGGGCAGTTATCTTCCCAAAGAAACTGAGCTAGAATCCTTTCAATTTGACTCTCCTTGTAAGGAGAACTGATAACATTTCAACTATACAATTCACTTTAGGAGTGATAGTCATATTTATAGCTTTAAGACGACCCCACCAATAAAACAGACTGGCAACCACTTTGCTGTTATACTGCTGAGAACTCGTTGAGTCAAATAGGGTAAATGAGATTGCAAAATGAACAGAAATGTGAGCCTCAGGAATAGTAGACTCACTAGTTCTAGAACAAAGTCCCTTGGAAACTAGGAAAAATCAGTATGTGATATTTGAAAATCCATAAGGGACAGAACTTTCCTCATTAAGATGGCTACCCCATTGTTCTTATGATGGGCAGCTGAGAAACCCCTAAAGAGTATTCTTTCTATTTAGCCTCTACGACTCCTCTCCATTTAAGTGTGTCTCCTACAGCAGTAAGATGTCAGCACTTTCTTTTTGACCATACCACAAAAAGCTTTTCTTCTTAGTGGGATTAATGCCCCAGCATTCAGTTAACGAACTTAAAGGCAAACATACTGACAATATAGTTCCGATTAACAATCAAATGTTGCAGAAACATACCAAATTGTAGCATTTAGTTTACATTTTAGAACAACTTCTTAAGCGCCCTTAAAGTGTTAGCTGCCCCTATAGCCCAGAGAAGAAAACCCAACAAAACAAAAAAGGCACATTTTAACCACAGCCCCCGTCATATGATTAGTCCTAATAAGAACACCTAAAACTGGAAAAACATCTTCCCAAAACCACCTAAACCCAGGGGGGCTATATAACACACAAAAACTTAGCAGGTGAGTCCACCACGACAAGACGGACACGGACGGCAAAAGACCTAATACTTCCACTCTTCTATGTCACTCAAAATATCGCGCTCTGTAAAAGAAAGAAAGAAAGAGAGAAAACAAAAAAACCATCTCAGCCAGGATAGTATCCTGGAGCTCCGTCACACAATACAGAATGGATGTCCCAGTATATAACAATGTTACATAATAAAATGTCGTTCCTGCGTGTATAAGTCGCCTTTAGACGACCTCAGACCAGTCAAACGCCCATGATAACAAGCACCATAAAACTGTAGCGAATAAAAGTTGGAGAATGACTTTCACCGCATTGCCACCAACTCCTTAGCTTCCAGAAATGCATATAACTCCCTGGGATCATCAAAAGTCTTGGTCTGGGTATGCAGTGTGACTCTCATGTGGGCAGGATATAGCAGTCCAAAATGGGCCTGCAGTTGCACCAAGAGTGGAGGCAGCATCAGAAAACCTTTTTCTCCAATCCACCGTCGCCTTTGCGAAGTCCAGGAAAAACAAGAGTTTATGTCCCTGATATTCCAAAGTTGAAAGTGCTTTGGCTGCTCCCATTATTTGTAATACTTGCTGAAAACGTAAAACTTTCAAGATGACTGGGCGTGGACGCTTGCCCATGACCACACACTGAGTAGGCACATTCAAAACATTAGGTCCTGTAAAATACAATGGACCAGGAAAGTAGTGGCTTCCTTTGGCATCAAGGGATACTGTAGTATCTCCAGTTCCTCGGCTCTTTCTTGGTACCCATCAGGATGGAAAGAGCTCTGGCCATGTCACGGATAAATTCCTGGAAGGACATGTCCTCCGGTGGGGACCGCTGACACTCATGAGGTGATGATGGGTCTGACAGCACATCCCAGTGCTTTTGGGAAACCAGGGATTTGGCCTCTGATTCCCAGGCTTCGAAATCGGTAAGAAAGTAAAAATAGCGACGGTCACCATCACATCTCTGGTGCCAATCCGATGTCGAAGGACGATCTCAGTGCTGATTCCTAGAGACAACAGAACCATAGACACTCGAAGCATGTTCTTCCTGGAGCCGATGGGATTCAGCCAGTTCCAGGCTCGGCATGGACCCCAAGGGTCACGAAGACAGCGGTTCCAGGCTAAGCATCGAGGCCTGGGTCACCGAGGGCTTTGAGATGCCCATTTCCAGGCCTGGCATCAAGATCTGGGCTCCCGAGGGCCTCGAGGCCACCAGTACGGATGCTGCCAAAAGCACAGTCAAACTCCTCTTGATGGTCAGTATGCACTGCTTGAGGGAGATGGAGGATGTCTGGGTGGACTCTGGTGCAGGACTCAGGACCACTGTACCAGACAGTGGAACCGGAGGCTCTCCTTAGGTCAAAATCTGGGTAGCACTTCAGAGACCCTCTTGTGCTCTGGAGGTGGATTCCTCCTGCTAGAACTGCTTAGCTGGCCGTTCTTGGCTCTCAGGATCAGAATCCCATCGAGGGGAGCTCCGGTGTCGATGTCCGAGGGAACAATCCCGGGAACTGTCATTGGTCCTCGACATTGAAGGCTGAGACACCGAAGCAGCTTCGGTGGCTGGCTGTTTCCTACCATGACTTTTTGATTCTGAGGGAACACGGGAATCGCACAAAGAAGAGGAGCCTTGAGAAGGCGTCGACGTCAAGGAAGAGTTTGCTGAGGCTGCTGAGTCAGATCCAAAAAGACTCTTGCGCCGCTTTTCCGTTTTTTTTAACCCTTTCCTTGTCATTTGCTGACACAGATTACAAGAGTCCGAATTATGGTCAGGCCCCAAGCACTTTAAGCAGCAATTGTGCTTATCGGTGGCTAAAAGAGTGCTTTTGCATTTTGTACACTTTTCAAAACCGCTGGCTGGCTTCTCTATGTCAGGAAATATAGCCTCTGCCAGGTCAAAAGACTCAATGGCAGCCTAGACCAACGAAAAACTCGTGGGAACGGCGAGGTAAAAAAGAAAAAAGAAAAGTGCCTACAAATGGCACCAGCATCATCTAGCGATGGTACTGATAAGACGGGAAGGCAAAAAAAAAAAAAAGAGAAGCACCTGAAGGACAAAATAGAAAGTTTTAACTGCGGTGACAGGACAAGCATCCGTAGGGCTCCATGGAAAAACTAAGACTGAGGATGTTCACCGGGGAGGCATGCACAGAGGGATGCTCCTATATGCTTCCTGTTGAATGCTAGGGAGTGTTCCCAAGCAGGCTCCATTGGAGAACGTCAGCCATATGTGAAGACTGCATTCCCTGCTTGTTCCTGGAGATATAATGATTCAGAGAGCAAAAAATATGTTTATCTGTGCAAAAGATCCATTTGAAAAGTACCCCCCAGGCTGGTTTTCAGAATGCAAGAAGTATGTCTGCATACGGTGGAGACAATGTAGGCAACTAGCTCTCCTGAAAATTCATTGTGCATATCCTTAAAACCCAACTTGCTTATTGTTCTTGAGGATCAGTATTTGTCAGACCTGATCTAGTAAATAAATCATGATCCCTCTCTGTTGGCTGCATGACTGACGGCTCTTCCAGTTCTGCCAGTCACCAGTCCCCTCGGGCCTTCTTCTACATTCTGATACAAACAGTCCAAACCTCAGTGACAGAAAGAGCTTGTGGAGAAGTGGCACATGGCCGCAAGGTGGCAGAGCTCTACAGCCCCAGTGCTCTTCTCTTTGGGCCTAGCAAAAGCACATCTGGCAAAGTCTACTTGGGATGCCACCAAAGGTGAAGCAAGAAAAGCTGCCAGACATTAACTACAAAGGAAAACCTTTTCACATCTTCCTGGCCTGGGAGAACTTGCTGAGTAAGACCAAGTGCTGCTCTCATATGTACCCATGTGGAGGGAAATTTTATAAACTGGCACCCAGTTAATGTGAACCGTCACATACATACTTTACGTAGCTTTACAAAATCGAGCTTCAATCCGAAAGTACGCACGTATGCTACGATACAAACACTTACACCTGCCCTAGAACTAGTGTAAATGATCACGCTTACCTTTTGCAATTCTGCACTTAAGTTAAAGCGCTTTATAATCTACATATGTAATTGCTCACACTGCTCATGCTCTACTCAAATTCCACCCATACACATGCCCATGATGAAAGTATGTGCAATGCAAACTATGCGCATACTTTCATGCTAGCCGGTATTTTATAAGAGGTCACTTATACGTATAAATGGCAATTTACAGACGTAAATGATTAAAATGCCAGAACTTACATGCCTAGTTCACATGTAAATCTAGGTGGCTCTTTATAAAACTACCCCTAAAAGGTCCGCACATCACATGTACTTACTACTCCTCCAACGCATCGGTCTCGATTTCTCCTCATTATGTCTGTACAGGAAAAGCAAGAAGGCTGTTAGCGAATCAGTCAAACTTTCAAGAAATAGAAAGAAAGAAAGAAAGAAAGCAAATACATAGAATAATAAAATTTGTGAAGCTCTATGCAATGATCAAAAGAACCTACCTAAAAATTCCTTGTGTGAATTTCGACAGTGGAGGAACATTGGCAACTTTGTTTGTTCTGACAGATCAAACTGCTTTTCAAAATATCTGCATAACAGAAAGAGAATTTTAAAATACTAAATATTTTTTTTTTATTAAATGATTAAATCCCTCAAAGAGCTCTTCAAAATTCTCACCGTTATCAGGTACTTACTTAGAACTGCTCACTGTTGGAGATACAGCTCCAGATGGCATTGACCTTTTGCACCAACAATCCTAATGACTACTAGGAGGCATCAGGATTAGAGATAGTCAGTGAGGGGGTCTTTCTCGCTCTATCCTGCATAGTCACTAGGTCTATGATCTCCTTCTTTTTTGATAGAATGTACCAAGAAAGTTCCTGTGCATAGCATCTTTCTTTCTGGAACTCCCTGCCCCCTGTCTCTCTGATCATTAATCCAGTGCTATCATTATGTCCTTCCAAGTAAAGCAAGTTAATTTAAATTGGAATTAATCTGCATGCTGCTCTTTCATAACTAATCCCTGTTGGTTTCCATTATGACAGGACTGAATTTGTAGACATGGCTAAAGTTCTAAACAGTATCAGGTTTTACAGATGGCAAGAGCCATTTCTAAAATAAAATGACAGAAATATACAAAGATGCATAGACAGCGTTCCAATGCATAAATGATTTTAAGTGGGTGCTCCTTGGTACGGAGTTTAGAGTTTACGGGCCTGATATTCAAAAGACATTTACACAGTTAACAGCCAGTTAACGGTGTAAATGCCTGCTAGCCAGATATTCGGTGGCACATACACGGGTAGTGCCGTCGAATATCCCCAACTAAGTCCCGTACGAGCTCTGATGCTAGCCAGTTAGCATCGGAGCGTGCTGGGGGCGTGTCGGGGCAGAGTGGAGGTGGGGACTGGTGCTAACCGTGCAGCACTGATATTGGAAGCTGCACAGTTAGCGCTCAACACTTATAAGATAGGCGAGGAAAACCCTCGCCTATCTTATAGGTGCCGAGGCTAACTGTGCAGCATCCAGTATCGATGCTGCATGGTTAGCCTTGGCGGCTTCCAGGCAGCGCGGCCAGACCCGGATATTCACTTTCGTTGCCGCGGAAGTGACTATCCGAGGTTTGGGGGTCGGTGGGCAGGGCTAAGCGGCTATGGCGCTTAGCCCTGCCCAGTTGAATATCGGGCCCTACATGTATACTGTGCAAAATGCAAAGTATGAGGGTAGTTTTACAATTCTTCAATGAGTATTTTATGCCTATTTTATAAAAGGACATACGCGCACACTTTACTTTATAAAATAGAAATGTAAGTCAATAAAAGCGTATGTTGAACTAGGCATGAGCATTCGTGCCTGCCCTATGAGAGATGTAAATGCTCGCACCTAGATTTTCCAAGGACGCGTTAAGTTATAGTTTTTTATTACATACACACATAAATTTACATTCCGCCCCTGTGCATGTCATAGGTCCAACACAAATATTTTCAGAACAGCAACCGACTACATTACATGCCTAAGTGGCCATTTACACGCGCAAACCACTAAAATAATACAATTTCCTTCTGGAAACGTGCAAGTAAATCTAGGAGACCCTTTTCTAATTACCCTCAATAGGGGTAATTGTATAAGAAGCTGCCAAAATTTAAGCACCATCAACACGAGTAAGTCATGTATTTTCAGTGACTTGTGCATGTAGATGGGCTGGTACATGCGTACTTTAGCCAGCCACTATTCTATAAGTCCATGTGTCAGGCCAATGGCATGTACTCTTACTGTGGGTGTGCACAGAAGCAGTACTTGGGCAAAGCAAAAGTTTATAGCATAAATTATAAATTACTATAATTTACGCACGCCCTTCAGAAATCTAGGCACTAGCATTTACACTAGCCCTAGTTTTAGTATTTCACCACTTACATGTCTATTTTATAAAGTTAAGTCTGCCAATACTAGGTGTGAAGACGTGCAGTAACATGCACTAACTAGGCACGACTTTATGAAATTACTCTCTACATCTGTAAATCCCAGCAGATACACAGGTATATATTTACACATGTACCTGGAGAGGCCTAGTGGTTAAAGCAGCAGCCTGATGACCAAGAAACCAGGGTGTGAGTCCCACTAGAACTCCTTGTGGCCTTGGGCAAGTCACTTTACCCTCCACTGCCTCAGAAGAAAAGCCTGAGGCCTGACAATCTACTTTCGGCACACCTTGCCAAGAAAGCCCAGGAGCTGCTGGATCCCCAGGAGTCAGCACTGATTCAATGGCACCCACTGCATAACCACATTAATAATTACCACATTCAAGGCATTAAATAACACTGCCCCAGCCACCCTTAATAAGCTACTCACTAAAGACACAGCCCACTCTGCACATAGAAGAGGCAACGCTAATAAATTAAAGATTCCAAAAGAATTCACTAAGACCAAAAAAACGACCAATAAAAAAGCATTCTCCCACGCTGCACCTATACTCTGGAACTCGCTACCAGAAGAAATCAGAGCCTCAACTGACCTTAAAACCCTACGTAAAACTTTAAAAACCCACCTCTTTATCTCTCACTACGGCCCACTGGCAAACTCCCAATACCAGAATGAAAAGGGATAACCTATATACACACAGAAACCAACACCGTAACTGCCTTATGATATTATGACCTTTGACACTGTCTTTGATATAACTACCTTCACTGTTGATCTCATTTCTACTATCTGTATATAGTTAAATGTACATAGTTCTCCAAAGTTAAAAGTTTTAATTGTTAATGTATATAGTTCACGCTATGTTCATTGTAAAAACAGAATTGTCTTTCTGTTCCCCTAATCTGTTATATGTAAACCGCACCTGATCACTGGAAGGTCGCGGTATATAAAAGTTTGTTAAATAAATAAAATAAAATAACCAACATCACTTGATACATATGCATTTGGCAATTTTAGAAGGAAAATTATATTTGCACTTTTTATTTCTAAAATTGCTATGTTTACATACATACCAGCAACATCCATTTATGCGGCTGGTCCTAATACTGCCCTCTATGGAGGTCATTTCAGAAGCATCCAGATGTGCAGATGGCAATATTTACAAGGACAGAATGGACCCGATTCCGTTCTGGATGTCGATCCCCTCTGTACGTCTGGTCTGAACCGGACGTACAGAGGGGATTGCGATTCTGATCCTGCAGGACACGTCTAGCCCCGTGGGATCAGAATCGCGAACAGTCCTGGACATGCAGGCCAGTACTGCGATTCAGTTCAGCCTGCACATGCAGGACTGTCCCCAGCTAACTCAGTCAAGGCTCCTCAATGGAGCCGCGGTGCCATGGCACCGTGGCTCCATTGAAGAGCTGCGATGCTGGCCGCCAGAAATTAAAGCTAATTCCCCACAGCCCAACCCCTGATCTGGCCTCCTACGGCCAGGGTCAGGCTGCGGGGAATGTCCTCCAGCCCCCCTGTCCCATCCACGCCCCGGCATTTAAAAAATGACACGTCCAGGGAAGTTATTCCACCTCGGAGATGGAATAACTTCCCCGCACATGTCCCCGGCCCTGGACATACAGGGCCGCCATTAGAATCAGTCTTGTACATCCAGGGCCAGCGACCACCCAGACTCCACTCCCGAGCCGCCGCTTCCCTGCCCCCGTATAATGTCCCCGCACAACCGGCGAGGAAGTTAGTCGTGGCCGGGTGAAGGCACGAATAGCGGGGATGGACATCCCATTGGGCTGTCCATCCCTGCTATTCGTGGCACAGAATAACCCCCAACGTATATTCATGCAAATCGCAAGTTTAGAAAAGCACTATGTGCATGTATAGAACCCGCTGGACACAGAGATATAAAAAAGCATGCATGGCGGTGGAATGGCAACGGTGTGCCTAAAAAACAGATGGGTACCTTCCTATCTTACAACAGGGGACATGCATCTAGGATTTTAAAAATCCATGTCAGCTTTTGCACCAGCCCTGAGTCACATGCACGTACCAGCTTTCAGCTAAGATGCACTGTTAAAATAGCACGGTATATAAGAAATGCAAAATAAATAAATAAGATGCGGGGTCTCCTCTCAATCAAGGAGCCAGTGCAAAAGTGAGGACACCCCACTTCCATCCTATCCCAGACCCCCCTGAAATTCAGAAAACCCCTTTCCATGGACTACATGCAGCATACCCCTTCAGCTCTGGATCCGCCCACCCCAACATCAAGTCCACCGCTGGACCCCCAACCCCCTCCCCCCCCAGCTCTTATCAAGGATGTTCCTGGTGTCTAGGAGGGACAAATGAAAATCCCCAGTCACTCCTGCCCCATCGGTGCCTGATTCCAAATGGCCCTACTGGCCTCCTAGCAATAATCTTGTGATCCGATCACTACGCCATCTCCGCCCACTTCTTAACTTCCCTGACTACCGTTCAATATTCCAAGCCTTAGTCATCCCACATCTCGACTTTGCCAAAATTTATCCTACTCGGACTCCCACAGTCGAGTAAGAATAATGTCATGACCAGAGCCTTGAAATGGATTCTGGCCCGCAGCGGAAGCCAGTGTAGGTTCTTTAGAACTGGCATTATGTGATCTGATCTTGAGAGCCCTGTCAGTACCCTTGCAGCTGAGTTCATGGCAAGACGTAGCGGGTTAACCCGCTACGTCTTGCCATGAACTCAGCTGCAAGGGTACTGACGGGGCTCTCAAGATCAGATCACATAATGCCAGTTCTAAAGAACCTACACTGGCTTCCGCTGCGGGCCAGAATCCATTTCAAGGCTCTGGTCATGACATTCAAGGCCCTTAAGAACCATCCCCCCATGCCCATCAGTGATTTTCTCCACAGCACACCAGATAACAGAACCAGGAGATCTACATCGATGAATACACTTAAAGTCCCAAAATTGTTGATAAAATGTAGGAAGGCAACAGCAAGTAGAGCCTTCTCCATTTTTGCACCTATGGCATGGAATGCCCTCCCTGCTGAAATCTGGGCCATCTCAAATCTGGCGCTATTCTGAAAAGCCCTCAAATACCACCTATTCTTACAGCATTATCCTGACACCAATCCTGACACTCACACTGCCATCACCTTACCTCCCTTCCTAGCCCGTCCCTTAGATCATCCTCCTGTAGATAACGGCTAACCATTTTTTCCCCTATCTGCTTCCTTGACCCACGAGCCCAGGCCTCTAGGTAAAGTTTTTTAGATTTTATTCGTAAGAGTATCCATAATTTGTATATAATTTGTACATAGTTTTCCCTCGGTTTTTCCTCCATGTTTACTTTCCCTGTTCAATGTAAAAACTCGATGTAACTTGTTACATTCTTGTATGTTCTGTTCAAATGTAAACCGCACTGATTATAATAGCGCGGTATATAAGAAATAAAAATAAATAAATAAATAAAAATAAAATATCATTTGGCAACCTGACTCCTAGGGATAGTACCATCAGACTACCACTAGGAGGTCAAAAAGCGCCATTTTGAACTGAGCACCCAATGGGACAGGAGCTACTGAAGATTACGTCTGGCCCCACTAGACATCATGGTTATCCCAGGTAACAGCAATGGAGTCTGGGGATGAGAAGTGGTCTTGACATTGGAATGGGAAGTCTGCAGAAGTGGAGGGTTCAGGCTTAGAAGGTATGCTGGATGTTGGAGGCTTTGGAGGGTTCAGGCAGGCAACTTGATTCCCCTCACCAACCCCTTTGTCAGATAGAGGGCCTGACTTGTGGTTCACTATCTGCTTGCTGCAGCAACGCAAATTTCACAGCTTGGGCCCTTTTTGTTTCCTTTTAATCGCTGCTCCTGCTGGATGAGCTGGCAAATGCATGTGCACACCCTTAGATGTATTTTACAAGAGGTTCTGCAGAATCTTTTCTAAAATACAGAGGAACTGAACAGGTCCCGATCAGGATGTTTATATTCCTCCCTCCACATCCTGTGTCAAATGGAGCTTTAAATATATCAATCCGCTACACTGAGTGCAGAAACAGGGCAAATGCAGAGATAACTGGAAGCACTGCAAGTAAACATTGTGGCTTCAGAACCGCATGAAACCCACTATGCAGAATGACTCAGGGCCCCTCACCATGTGGAAAACCTCCCATCTTCCTTCAGTGTCCCTTTGAAGGCTGTACCTTTCAAGTTTCTGGGAAGCAGGGAAGGGGGAAGCGGAAATGGCATGAACTAAAAAGGAAACTGCAGGCTATAGTCTAAAAATAAGAAGAATTATGCAATTCTACTATTTTACACATTTCCTGTGGTCCTAATGAAGACATTATGCATATCAAAAAGACTTTTTTAAACCCCCATGACTAGAAGCCCCCAAACTCATTTTTCTGGTCTGCTATACTTCTACCTGCAGGCGACTGGTCTCTGCAGGAGGTCTATCTTTTTTCATGTGCAACACAGCAAAGGCAGCAAAACTGGAGAGGTTACAAGGCTCTACCAGTCAAAGAAGAAACTGGCAGTACGGTAGGGCAACAAACTCAGCAAACTCCCAGGATGATCCTCCACCCTGCTCAGCATATTCCAAATGGACCCCCCCCCATTGACCTTGTTGGTGATTTTAAAATGTCCTGTGAGGTCCCTTCTCTTGAAAAGGTTTGGAGATCCCTGGCCTAGGCTTCAAAATAACATTGCATAAGAAAAACCTGAGACATTGTATAAATCTAATCCTCCTTACTTGAGCTGGGTCTCTTTGGGGCAAAATTCCAGTCTATCAAAGTCTACAAAAGAAGAAGAAGAATTAATAACCTGGCTTTTGAAGATTGTAAAAATGATATGTAAAGGAAGGTGAAAGTTCAGAGAACACTTACCCAGACCACACTCCCCAATGGCTACAATCTTCCCTTTGTTATTCTCAATAAGATCTCGTAGTTCATTTAAGTACTGCTCAGGATCACTCTGCTCAAACTCTCCGCAGCGGGTAGGGTGGCAGCCTGCTGTGCTATAAAACCTGTCTGGCAATACAAAACAAACACAACTTTTCACTATCTTCAGAGAGGAAGAGTTATCCCAATGAAAGATGGTGGCATGGGGTGGGGGTGGGGGGGGCAGTAGATGGCAAGAAGGGGAGCAAAGGGGGGGGGAGAGATCAAGCAAAAAATAAGAGTGAGATAAACAGAACAAAGGGGGAGAAAGATTCAAATACCTCAAAGGAATAAATAATGCTCAAGAAGCAAGCAATTAACAGATTCTGTGCATAAGAATGGTTGCTTCTTTATGTGCTTTTGTATGTTTTGAATTGTTTTATATGTTTAATTTGTATTCATTAATCATTTTTTTATTGGGTTGGTATTGTTTCACGCCTTCAGCACTTTGGTGGTAAGACATGATATGAGAATAAAGGTTCTGCTATGTGACTGTAGAACATGAGATTATGCTATAAGGCTCAAAGGGGGCAGAGTCGGGAGTAAGACCGGAAAACATTTTTTTTTTTTTTTACTACTGCTACTACTACTGAACATTTATATAGCATTACAAGGTGTATGCAGTGCTGTACAGATACATATCAAAGATGGTCCCTGCTCATCAGAGCTTACAATCTAGTTAAAACAGACAATACAACAGCTAAGGACAAGGAAACAACTAGGAAAAGTTAAGGAGACACACAGGAGACTAAGTGGATCAGGATCCAAAAGCAGCCTTAAAGAGGTGAGCCTTTAGCATGGATTTCAAAAGGGGCAGAGATGAAGCCTGACATACAGACTCAGGTAATTTGTTCCAGGCATAAGGAGCAGCAAGGTGAAAGGATAGGAGTCTGGAGTTGGCGGTGGAAGAAAAGGGGACAGAGAGAAGCGATCCACCAGAAGAGCAGAGTTCATGGAGAGGGTTGTTGGAAGAGATGAGAAAGGAAAGGTACTAAAGAGTAGCAGAATGAATGCATTTATGAGATCAGAAGGAGAAGTTTGAGCTGGATATGAAAGCAGAAGGGGAGCCAATGAAGTGACTTGAGAAGAGGGGTTATATGAGCATTTCGGGGCTGGCGGAAGATTAGACATGCAGCTGAGTTTTGAACGGATTGAAAGGGAAAGAGATGATTCAGGGGGAGACCAGCAAGGAGGAGGTTGCAATAGTCAAGATGGGAGATAACTAAAGAATGGAAAAGTGTCTTAATAGTGTGTTCAGAAAAGAAAAGACAAATTTTGCTGATGTTACAGAGAAAAACAGGTTTTAGCTATCAGTTGGATATGTGTGGAGAAGGAGAGGGAGAAGTCAAAGATGACCTCAAAGTTGCGGGCTGAGGAAACAGGGAGTAGAAGAGCATTATCCACAGAGATTGAGAAAGAAGGAAGGGGGGAAGTGGATTTAAGGGGAAAAATTAAGAAGTTTGGTTTTGGTCATGTTCAATTTCAAATGATAGTGAGATATCCAGGCAGCGATATCAGAAAGGCAGTCAGTGATCTGGGCCTGGATTGCCAGAGAGATATCAGGTATAGAGAGATAGATCTGAGAGTCATCAGCCCCCAGCCCCCTAAAGCCCCCAGGTAGGTGATACATTAAATACCTTTATGGAAATGGGTAACAGGGGTAACACATGGAAAGCAGTGTGTATTAATGCCCGTAGCATGGGAAATAAGATCCCTGAAGTTGAAGCTTTGGTGGGAGTGGCTGACTTGGATTTAGTGGCAGTTACAGAAACATGGTTCACAGAAAACCATGACTGGGATGTAACTATACCTGGCTATACTTTATTCAGAAAGGACAGGGTAGGAAGAAGGGGAGGAGGAGTGGCACTATATGTAAAAACTACTATTAAAGCTTTGGAATTACAGAGCTTAAAAGGGAGAGAGGAGGCATTGTGGGTTAAACTAGAAAGAGGGAAAGAGAAATCTATTTGCATTGGTGTGATATACAGACCTCCCTCACAAGAGGAAGAGGTGGACAGAGAGTTAATTGAAGACATACGCAGCATTGCTAGGAAAGGGGAAGTGCTACTGCTAGGAGATTTCAATATGCCAGATGTTGATTGGCACATTCCTGCTGCAGTATCATCTAGAAGTAAGGAGATCCTGGATTCTCTACAGGGAGAACTATTCAGGCAATTGGTAACAGACCCCACACGTGAAGGGGCCATACTGGACTTGGTGCTTACCAATGGTGAGAGTGTTTCTGATGTTGTAGTGGGAGATCATTTTGCATCCAGTGACCACCAGATGGTGTGGTTCAGTATTAGGACTAGGGCTGTTAGAATCCATTCCAAGGTGAAGATCTTAGACTTTAGGAAGACTAACTTTGCGAAGATGGGCCAATACCTCAGGGAGTCGTTAGTGGGATGGGAACAGCTGGGGGATGTAGAAAAACAGTGGGCAAAACTGAAAGGGGGTATTTTAAAGGCAACCAACCTTTTTGTTAAAATGGTAAATAAAGGCAAAAGGAAAAGGAGACCGCTATGGTTTTCGAAGGAAGTAGCTGAAAAAGTGAAGAAAAAGAGGGAGGCCTTCATGAAATACAAGAGATCACAGAGAGAGGAAGACAGGCATCTGTATTTGGAAAAACTTAGAGAAGCTAGCAAAGTAGTCAAGAAGGCAAAGATTCAAAAGGAGGAGGAAATAGCCAATGCAATAAAATGGGGGGATAAGACATTTTTCAGATATATTAGTGAGAAGAGGAAGGGCAAAAGTGGTATTGTCAGACTCAAGGGTGCAGGGGGGGAATATGTAGAAGCTGATAAGGATAAAGCAGAATTGCTTAACAAATATTTTTGTTCTGTGTTCACAGATGAAGAACCAGGAGCAGGACCTCAGAAAACACCCACAAATAAGAACAGAAGCGAGGGACATCTTGAACTATTTTCAGAAGACTGTGTTCGTGAGAAACTAGCTCAACTTAAAGTAGACAAAGCGATGGGACCGGATGGGATACACCCTAGAATACTGAGGGAACTTGGGGACGTTCTAGCAACTCCACTGACTGACCTTTTCAATGCCTCGTTGGAGTCGGGAGTGGTGCCAAAGGACTGGAGAGAGGCTCATGTGGTGCCTTTACACAAAAGCGGAAGTAAGGATGTGGTTGAAAACTACAGGCCGGTTAGTTTAACTTCGGTGGTGAGTAAATTATTGGAAACGCTGCTGAAAGAGAAAATAGTGAGGTTTCTGGAGTCCGGCGGATTACAGGATCCGAGGCAGCATGGATTCACCAGAGGCAGGTCTTGTCAGACAAATCTGATCGATTTCTTTGACTGGGTGACCAGGGAGTTGGACCGAGGGAGAGCTCTAGATGTGGTGTATTTAGATTTCAGTAAAGCCTTTGACACTGTTCCTCACAGGCGACTTATAAACAAACTGAGCAGCCTAGGGATGGACCCTAAAGTTACTGCTTGGGTTAGAAATTGGTTGGGTGGGAGGCGACAAAGAGTACAAGTAAATGGAGCTCACTCTGAGGAGAAGGATGTTACCAGTGGTGTGCCCCAGGGATCTGTCCTTGGTCCGATTCTTTTTAACATCTTTGTTAGTGATATAGAGGAAGGGCTGTCGGGTAAGGTTTGCCTCTTTGCGGATGATACCAAAATCTGTAATAGAGTAGACACCCAGGAAGGTGTAGATAACATGAGGAGGGATCTAGCTAAGCTTGAAGAATGGTCTAGAATTTGGCAGCTGGGATTTAATGTTAAAAAATGTAAGGTCATGCATTTGGGCTGCAGCAATCCAAGGGAGCAATACAGTATAGGAGGTGAAGTACTTTTGTCCACTAAAGAAGAGCGGGACCTAGGCGTGGTTGTGTCTGATGATCTTAAAGTAGCTAAACAGGTAGAAAAGGCGACGGCAAAAGCTAGAAGGATGCTTGGGTGCATACGGAGAGGAATGGCTAGCAGAAAAAAGGAGGTGATAATGCCTCTGTATAAGTCTTTGGTGCGACCTCATTTGGAGTATGGTGTGCAATTCTGGAGACCGCACCTTCAAAAGGATGTGAACAGGATGGAGTCGGTGCAGAGGGTTGCTACTAAAATGATTAATGGGCTTCATTATAAAGCATATGAGGACAGGCTTAAGGATCTTAATATGTACACCTTAGAGGAAAGGCGGGATAGAGGTGATATGATTGAGATGTTCAAATACCTCCGTGGCATAAATGTTCAGGGAGAGAGCCTCTTTCAATTGAAAGCAAGTTCTGCGACGAGGGGACATGGGATGAGGGTGAAGGGAGATAGATTCAGGAGTGATATGCGGAAATATTTCTTTACAGAAAGAGTAGTGGATCCGTGGAATAGTCTCCCAGTGGAGGTGGTAGAGATGAGGACAGTAACTGAATTCAAAAAAGCATGGGACCAACACAGAGGATCTCTAAAGGTAGAAAGTGGAGTGTTGTAGTTGTTGTTATGGAAGGACAGACTAGATGGGCCTTGTGGTCTTTTTCTGTCATCATGTTTCTATGTTTCTAAAAGTGATACTGAAAACCATGGGAGGAGATGAGTGCACCAAGGGACTGGGTATAGAGAGAGAAAAGGAGTGGGCCCAAGACAGACACTTGGGGTACGCCAACTGTGAGTGGGAAAGCAGTAAAGAAGGATCCACCAGAGCGGTGAGAGAGATAAGAAGAGAACTGGGATAGTACAGAGCCCTTAAAACCAAGTGAGGACAAGGTGTCAAGAAGAAGGTGGTAGTCAACAGTGTCAAAAGCAGCAGAAAGTTCAAGAAGGATGAGGACTGAGTAAAGGCCCTTGGATTTTCAGGTGGTAGACATATGCAACAGACTCCCAAGAGATATAATGGAGACAGAAATAGTGGCAGAACAACAAAGTCACAAGGATTCTTAGTTGTGAAGAAAACAAAGGAAAGTGAGGGGTCAACTGGGATCTACAGCATTGTGCCGAAAGGGATTGAAGGACTGAGGTGGGGTGGGGATCCAGGGCACTACACTGCTACGGAGGGAAAAGCTAGGAAGAAGAGGAGCACAAACAGGTTTAAAACAGGTAAGAGAAGGCATGCTGGAGAAGGAGAACAGAGAAAGAAGAGATAAATCTAGACAAGAAAGGATGTATGGCATCACTGGGATATACATGAGTAGCAGAACTCACCATTCCTGCACCTATGTGCAAGCAGAGACCACCACCAATATCAGTCGCTTTCTATTCACAGTACTCTGTGGCAGTATCATGGGCAAAGTAACATGATAGATGATAGCAGAAAACAATCACGTAATTCACCAGAAGACTCAGGCTCTTGTCTTTGCTCTTTCTATGATATTCCTGTCAATGTTTTGATGAATATTGTAATGTAAATTATGTTTTCTTTGTTCCTGATCAGTTAAGAGTTTTCCTAAATGCTAAAAAGATTAATGGTTCTGGCCCTAGGGTGGATACAGGAGTAAATGGTTGAGTAAATGGAGTATTATAATTGTGATCTCCACTACTTTGATAGGTATTATTATTTTCTTGTATCAAAAAGCTCCTCTCTCCTTAAGCTTGGGGGACTAATGAGGGTTGGCTACATTAAGTAATAATAATGATCTGTTTCCTATATTTACATATACTCTTAGATTATTATATAGTTTGACAAACTGCATTTCTTTCTTCAAGCAAGGTTACCAATGTTTGATACATTGAAATTCTATGAATAAAATGTTCTCTGAAAAAGTACAGAGAGACCAAAATGGTAAAGGGGATGGAAGGATATCCCTATGAAGAAAGGCTTAAAAGGTTAGAGCTCTTCAACTTGTAAAAGAGATGGCTGAGATATGACAGAGGTCTATAAAATAATGGAGTGGAATGTAGATAAGTTGTTTCCTCCCTCAAAAAGTAGAAAGACTAATGGACACACAATAAAGCTACAATGTAGCATATTTAAGACAAATCAGAGAAAAATATTTTTTCACTCAACGCATAACCAACCTCTGGAATTCGTTACCAGACGACATAGTAAAAACTCATAGTGTACAGTTCTGGTCAACATTATTGTCATGCTTGCAGTTCAACGCTTTAATGTCCAATATCTCCTAAAAAAAAGTGGCCAGTGAAATGGCTTTGTGCTATATATGCACACATATTTGTGACATAAAAGAATCAAATAAAACAAAACCAATTAAAAAGGAAATAGTAGGAAATAATATAACAACTGGGACATTGCCAGGACATGGTTAATTAACATATCAAAGAGATAAATTATACCCATTCTTATATACCCTAAATAAAGAAAGAAAACAGTTAATTTTTGTCAGATCGTTTGCCTTGAGAAGGAACTCTCCCTCTCTCGTAGCAAACCCTCCTTTTTGTTCTTCAATTAAGAGTGCACTCACCCTTTTTTTACCTTATACCGAGGCAAAATTATAAAATTAAGCTCAGTCTCCCGAAATACATAAACAGTACTTAGCTCTAAATCGGATGTAATGCAAACTCCAATCTGTGAATCAGCTCAGCTGTACAAAAACAACTTATAGAATACGGAGTATGGACTTCAATCGGATATAAGCTAGCATATCGCATAGTCCGACAGCTACTGCTTTGTCATCCTGTTTGCTCCAACGGGTTTACCATTCCTAAATTAGCAACAGATCTTTCTCAGAAGACGTATCTGAAAGTTGATATCAGAAAATTGTACACGATATCGTGTTTCAAACCGTGAATCTCCTGGTCCTTCTTCATGCTATATACGTCTAAGTCGTCAACTAATCCCAATAACTTTTAAAGTCAGCCTCGTTCGTCCTACGGGCTATTATTGGCTGTCTGAGAACATCAGGTAACCAAACTCCACCAATCAAGAACAAGAAGTTCCATGTACCTTTTGAGTTATAGTTTCATGTAAACCACCCCTGATCGCTGGAAGAGGCGGTAAAAAAAAAACCTGTTCGACTTCTGGTGACGTCACGGAGCAGATGGCCGCGAGGTAGCCGAGCTCCGTCTGATTCCTGACTAAAGTAGGCAATGAGCGAAATCCCGGGTGTGAAAACGGTGGAGAAAGAGACCCCAGGGCGCGCTATGGCGGCCCGAAACAAACTCGAGGGGTTCAAGTCCGCGTATGCGCGGCGAGATGAGAAAGGCCTGCGGAGTCTTGAGGCGGGTGAAGAGAGTATTTTATTTATTTATTTAACAGTCGCTTATATACCGCTACCTTCCAAAAGATCAGGTGCGGTTTACATAAAACAGTTAAAGAAACAGTGTAACATATCTGTTTTTACATTAAACATCGCTTGAACTATGTACATCTTAACTTTAACAATTAAACTTTAGAGAACTATGTACAATCAACGGATGTTGAATTAAACAAGGAGGGTAGCTATTTACAAGCACCGTAAACTGTGTAAATGGTCATGTTTTTGTGGGTCATTATGGAATTAATTTCAAAGTGTTATATATTATCCCTTTTCTTTTTGGTATTGAGTAGTGGCGGTGGGAGCTCTGGAGAGGATAACAGTGTGCCCGAGCAGCTCTCAACTGGCATGGAGTTGAAAGGATGGCTCTTAGAGTTTAAGAGAGACCTCCGGGGCGATATTAAGGAGCTGAGAAAGGACTTGAAAGAGGAATTGCACTCGCTTCATCAGGAACTGAATAGCGTGGGGCAGCGTGTGCAGGAGGTGGCGGAACAAGTGGAGACAGTGGAGGGGGCGCTGCGGGAGGTCGAAGTGGAGCAGCGCCGACTGCGAGACCGGCAAGAAGAAATGCAAGAAAAGATGGAGGAGATGGAAGACAGGGCATGAAGGAAAAACCTGAGATTTAAAGGGATTCCTGAATCGGACAGTTATAAGGACTGTGTTACAACGGTGCAACGGCTGTGCCGGCATATCCTACGAATGGAGGAAAATGGGGAGGAGCACGTGGAGGCAGTCGGAGTGGAGAGAGCGCACCGCAGCCTTGGCCCTCGGCAGGAGAAGCAAGCAAGGGATGTGATTGCCTGTTTGAGTAGTTTCCCTACTAAAGAGCAGGTCCTGAGCTTGGCAAGGAAGTATGGCCGAATTGCGTGGGAATCCTGCGAGGTGGAGATTTATAATGATCTTTCTAAAGGAACACTTGAGAGGAGACGTGGTATGAAGGAAGTTACGGCATTCTTACGGGGGAAAGGACTGAGATATCGTTGGTTGTTCCCCTTTGGCCTCCTGCTGTCAATGGAATCTCTAGGAAAGTCAAAGGCGCAGAGGAGGCCTGGAGTGTGTTGACTGAGTTTGGATGTGAACATCTTCCCAAGGCTGTGGATGGCGGGGTCCCCCGTGAGGACCGTGGCAAGGAGCAGAGAACGTCACAGTGGCGGAGAGTCTGTGAGAAAGGGAAGCGGCTCAAACGATTATCCCAGGAGGCATCTGGAGGAGACCTCGCAGCGAACACCTGAAAATTGAGGGAGGGGTCTGGTTGACATATGTGTTTGGGGATGCAAAATGGAGTATGGTGGGAGGGGGAGATGGTCGGTAGGGGGGAATGGGATGGTAGGGTGCTGGGAATTGCCTGTTGCATGATAGGGTTGCATACTGGGGCGTCAGGGTGGCTTCTGGTAAGGGAAGGGATTGTGGTTTCGGTGGGGGGCTATGGAGAGGATTAGGGATTTGACCAAGGGATGGCGTCGGGATAGGACATGACTCACACGGAAGCTTGGAGGAGAGGGGGGGAAGCCGAGGGAGGGAAGGGAGGGGGGTCAGGGAGGTGGTGCCACATCTCGGAGGGAATGGAGGGGCGGGGCAGGGGGTGACTTAGGGTAATGCTGAGGATTTGGATCTCTAAACATGAAGGGGTTGAACTCTTTCCACAGAAGAGACGACAACTATTTAGAGAAATCAAGGATAATAGGTGGGAGGTGGTTTTGGTGCAAGAAACACATCTACGGGGAGGGGAGGTGGCAAGATTAAAACATTCAGGGTTCCCTGAGCAATATTTTTCGTGTGTTAGGGGGGGAGAGCGTAAACGGGGGGTAGCAATTTTGGTGAAAGAGGGGGTAGGTATACAGGTGAGGGAGTGGGTTTAAAGATGAGAAGGGGAGAGTGGTGGGGATTAAAGGGAGGTGGGGGGACCGAGGAGATAACTATTGTTTCAGTATATGCTCCTAATGGGGCCCAGGGGACTTTCTGGGAGTCTACCAGGCGGTTGTTGGATCAGGAATCACATGGGAAGCTGGTGATGGGGGGAGATTTTAATAGCACTTTGCAGGATGGTTGGGATAGAAGCCCCAGAGGGTGGGACGGGAGGGGGTCCAATAGGAAAGGGCTAAAAAAATTAATGGAGCAGCATAATTTAGTGGATGTCTGGCGAAAGAGATATCCGGCGGGCAGAGAATATACTTTTTTCTCAGCACCACATAATTGCTGAAGTAGGATAGATATGATTATGATGAGTGAGGAGTGGATGGTGGAGGTGATAGAGGCGGAGATTGTTCCGATTGTGTGGTCAGATCATAGTGCTGTAGTAGTGGGGGTGCGAAGTAAGCGGCAAATGGGAACTAGGTTCTGGCGTTTGAATGAGAGCCTAATGAAAAATAAGGAAGTGCTGGCGGATATCAGGGGGGCGATACGGGAATATTTAGATATGAATGATAATGGGCAAGTGAGAGAAGTCATGGTGTGGGGGGGGGTTTGAAGGCCTATATCCGAGGGAGGTTTATTAAATGGGGGGCGAGGTTGAAGAAGGAAAGAGGGCGGAAGGAGGAGGGGTTACGGGCCGAGGTGTGGGAGGCCGAAAGAGTGTTCCGAGAAGTAGGAACGGGGAGGGCCCGGAAAAATCTGGAGCGTATTAGAGGGGAGCTGCAGGCCTTACAGGTGGATCGGATTGCATTTGATATGAAGCGGGTGCAACAGCTATATTACGAATTTGGCGATAAAGCCGGGCGATTGTTGGCTCGCAAGCTTAGGAAGCGGAAGGGGGCCTCTATGATATATCAAATCAGGCGACGGGATAGGGAGGTGATGAGGGAGGAAAAGGCGGTTAGGGAGAGATTTGAGCAATTTTATCGGGAGTTGTATCGGAGACAGGAGGGGGTGGGGGGGGGTCGAGCAAATCGGTAAGTATTTGGCGGGCCTGGAGCTGCCTACCTTGGCAGAGGAAGCGCGGGAGGGGTTGGAGGGGGAGTTGACGGAGGAAGAAGTGGGCAAGGTGGTGAGGGGGTTACAGGGGGGAAATCGCCGGGATTAGATGGGTTGCCGGGGTCCTTCTATAAGCAGTTCTGGGGGGAACTTGGAGATATAGTGTTGAAGATATTTAATGGGATGTTAAGGGAGGGGGGGAGCTGCTTCCTGAAATGTTGACGGTGGGAATCTCGATTTTGCCAAAGCCAGGGAAGGATCCTAAGGAATGTGGATCCTATCGGCCGATATCCCTGCTTAATGTGGATGTAGGAGTAGTGTTGGGGGGGGGGGGGGGAACTGTATTGGATATGATAGGTGGGTTCGGGGTTTCTGATATTTCCGTATGTGGAAGTGTGTTTGTTGGATCTGTTTTGTTTGGTATTTGAAAAACCAATAAAAAGAATTAAAAATAAAAAATAACCTGTTCAAATACATAAATAAATAACCAAAAGTACAAAAGAATGGTTAAAAAGTAAAAAGTGGACTGTTTTAAATTGGTTAGCAATGAGTCCCAATCTTAATCCAAGCGAGAACTTCTGAAAGAGCAGAAATCTGCCATTAAGAACATAAGAAATGCCATAGCTTTGCACTTGTCCACATTAAATTTAATCTGCTATTTGAACATCCAGTCTTCCAATTTATCAAGGTCCTCTTGCAATTCTTTGCAATCCTCTTCTATTTTAATAACATTGAATCATTTTGTGTCATCTGCAAATTTGATCAACTCACTCATTATTACCATTTCCAGGTAGTAGCCTAATAGAGCACTGGCTTGGGAAGCAAGAGACCAGGGTTCATTTCCCACCAGCACTCCTTGTGGCCTTGAGCAAGTCACTTAACCCTCCATTGCCTCAGAAAAATCCAAGTTATCAATGTCCTTGTTTAATGTACATAACTAAGTTTAAGTTACAATGTAAACCACTTTGACTGAAATGATAAAGCGCTATAAAAAAACCTGTTAAATAAATAAATAGGATGTTAAAAAGCAGCGGCCCCAGTACAGATCCTTGGGGTACTCCATTATTCATTTTTCTCTGCTTTCTATCTTTTAACCAGTTCCTGATCCATAATAGTACACTGCCACCAATCCCCCATGGCTTTTTAATTTGGACAAGAGTATCGACTGGCTCACCTTTGTCTACCTGTTTAGTCACACCATCTAAAAAATATAACAGATTAGTAAGATGAGACTTTCCTTAGCTAAATCAATGTTGGCTTTCTCCCACTAAACCATGTTCAGTAATTTTATTCTTATATAATGGTTCTTACCATTTTATCCAGTACTGATGTCAGGATCATTGGTCAATAGTTTCCCAGATCACCCAGGAGCCCTTTTTAACAATTGGCGCTACATTGGCCATTCTACATTCTTTAGGTATTACAGATGATTTTAATAATAGTTCACAGATTACTAATAGTAGGTCTGCAATCTCATCTTTCAGTTCTTTCAACACCCTTGAATGTATACCATCTAGTCCAGGTGATTCGCTACTCTTCAGTTTATCAAATAGTTGTAATACATCTTCCCAGTTTATCGATATTTCTGTCAATTCTTCTGGTACATCACCTTTAAATACCATTTCAAGCATGAGTAACTTTCTTACATCTTCTTCAAGTAAAGACCAAAGCAAAGAATTTATTTATTCTCTCTGCTATGGTCTTTCCTCCTTTAACATCCCTTTTACCCCTTTGAGCTTCCAAGATGCTTGATGTAAATCTTTAACCTTTGCAACTGCTCTTTTTAGTTTTTTCTTAACTATTTTCCTCATTTTATCATAGTCCCCCTTTTGAAAGTTAAAAGGTAGTACTGTGGATTTCCTTGCCGTCCTTCCTCCATTTATTAAATCAAACGTGATCATGCTATAATCACTACTGCCAAGTGGCCCCAACACCCTTATCTCTTGCACCAGATCTTGTGTTCCACTAAGGACTAGGTCCAAAATGGCTTCCCCTCTGGTTGGTTCACCAGCTGCTCCAAGAAACAGTCTTTTATTTAATCTAGAAACTTTATCTACCAAGCATGTCCTGTTGTGACATTGACCCAGTTGATACCGGGGCAATTGAAATCACCCATTATTTCTGTGTTGTAACTTTTGTTAGCTTCACTGATTTCTTTTAGTATTTCATCATCCACCTGTTCATTCTACCCTCACTGACATCATCATCCCCTTTTTACATGGAATTTCTATCCATAGAGTTTCTACAGTGTATTTTGTTTCCTGCAATACTTTAATCCTGTGTGACTCAAGGCTCTCTCTAATACAAAGCGCAATCCCTCCACAAATTTGATCTAACATATCATTGTGGTATAGTTTGTACCCAGGTATCAGAGTGTCCCACTGGTTGTCCTCCTTCCACCAGGTCTCTGAGATGCCAATTATATCTAACCTTTCATTTAGTGCTATATATTCTAACTTTCCCATCTTACATTTCAGACTCCTAGCATTTGCATACAGACATTTTAGAGGTTGTATTTTATTCATATTAATCTGGTAATCAGTTGATAAAGGTAATTTGGAATCTTTCAGCTACATCTGTTCTGTACTTAAGGGCATCTTATAAGGTTAGGGTTCTTCAACTTGGAAAAGAGACAGCTGACAGGATATATGACAGAGGTATATAAATTAATGATTGGAGTAGAATAGGTAAACATAGATCGGTTGTTTATCAAAAAGTAGAAAGACTAGGGGACATACAATGAAGCTGCAATGTAGCCCATTTAAGACTAATAAGAGAAAGGTGAAATTAGGTCCTACCAGCTAATAGATGTTCCTTGAGGAACTCCAGTCTAGTCCTGGTACCTGTAGGCTGTCTCTCCCCCTCCAGCAGCTTGGAGATTGAGCATGTCACATTCTGATGACATCACCTTGGATAAGCAGCTGGCACTTCCCTCCAGCCTCCAGTATCCTGTTGACAAAGCAGACTCACAGGAGCAACAAGTAAGAACCATTCTAGCCTGAGCAAACCACTTGGTAACTGGAAACTATCTGAAACATGAAACTATCTAACCCCATTGGCACTAAGTGCCCACATGTTAGGTGGGAAATGCAACTTATCACCCTGATAGCTGAGCCTTCAAGTTACAAATGGATTTATCTTTGAAGTGCATCTTTCTTTTAATTTTTTTCTTCTTCATCTGAAGGAGTCTGTACAATCCGACCTCCTCTATTTCGTGATCCTGAACCATGCCACTTGCTAACTTCTTCTTCAGGTCCAGGAACACCCCCATGGCAGCACATCACCACCTGGGAGGGATTCCGGGACTTGATGTAGAGCAGGCCGCTTGTGGGACACCACTGCACCAGTGCATCAAGTCCCTCCGACATGCGATCACATCTTCTGCTGTAGAACTGAGCTACTTTCACCGATTTGAAGATCACCATAAGATCCATGATCGGCAGACTCCAACGGCGGACTAGCTGGGCAAACACTACCTCATTGAGTGTCCATTCTCCGAGATCGATCTGCACTCTGCTGAGATAGTCAGCCACTACATTCTACCTGCCAGCCACAAAGAATGCCACCAAATGATTCTCTGCTCAATCCACCAGAAGCTCCACCTCAGCTTCCAGCTGAACATCGCCCTCAATTCTCGGCGGTTGATGGGCCACTCCCTCTCCTCTTGGGACCACAGCCCCTGCGCTATGTTGGACTCACAGTGCATCCCCCATCCTGAGAGACTGGCATTTGCAGTGAGAGGAATCCACTGAGGTGTCTCCAACGGCATTATTTATTTATTTCTTTTTTTATACCGGGCTATTTAGAATCAGTGTGGTTTACATGTATACTAACAGGTACTTTTTATTCCCTTGTCCCCGAAGGGCTCACAATCTAAGTGTACCTGAGGCAATGGAGGGTTAAGTGGCTTGCCCAAGGCCACAAGGAGTGGCCATGGGACTAGAGACCCCAGTCCCTCCGGCCTGAAGTTGCTTGTCCCCATGCGGGAACTGAACCCCCGGCCTTCCGGCCTAAGGTAACCTGTCCCAACCACTAAGCCACTCCTCCCTCTGCCAACAGCTTCGTGGGTTGCAGCCATCACCCGAGAGCCTTCCAAAACTCTCCTGGACATAGCAGAGTGACAGAGAGCCTGTTCCGCCCTGCTTGTTCACAAAGAACATGGCTACTTGATTGTCCATTTGAACTAGGCCTGTCTTGTAGCTGAGCTGGGTGTGAAATACTCGAAGAGCAAGGAAGACTGCTCTGAGCTCCAGGAGATTGATATGGAGATAGGCCTCCTGTGGAGTCTAGGTACCCTGGGTAGAGAGGCCTTGCAGGTGGGCTCCCCAACCCACCTGTGAAGCATCTGTTGTTAGAATGGCTTGGGGTGGGGGTTGCTGAAAAGGAGACCCCACCAAAAGGTTTTGGGGGACTGCCACCATTGGAGGGACAAAATAAGGCGATGTGAGTTTGCTATTTTGTCTGACAGGCAACCTGACACCTGAGTCCACTGAGTGGATAAGGTCCACTGGGCTGCCCTCATATGGAGGCGAGCATAAGGAACCACATGCAAGGTGGATGCCATGTGGCCTAGCAACTGTAGCATTTCCCGAACAGTGAGGTGAGGTTTTAACACTGCTTGGGAAGCTAAATGCACAATGCGAAGGCAGCGGGGCTGTGGAAGGAAGGCCCTTGTCTGTCTGGTATCCAGCAGAGCTCCTATAAACTCTAGGGATTGAGTGGGAGCAAGGTTGGACTTTGGAAAGTTTATGACAAGTCCCAAATACTGAAGGATGCGCATTGTGCGAGAGAGAGCAACCCTGGCCTCTGGCTCTGAAGGGGCTCGAATGAGCCAGTCGTCTAAGTAAGGGAAGACGAATATTCCCAGGGTGCGGAGAAATGCTGCTACCACAGCCATGCATTTTGTGAACACCCTTGGTGCAGAGGCCAGGCCAAAAGGAAGAACCCTGTATTGGTAGTGCTTCCCTTGAAACAGAAATCGAAGGAACTTTCAGTGAGTTGGATGGATGAGAACATGAGTGTACGCATCCTTGAGATCTACAGAACAAAGCCAATCCTGACTCTGAAGGTATGGCAGCAGAGTTCCTAGAGAGATCATTTTGAACTTCTCTTTGAACAAGAATTTGTTCAATTCTCTGAGGTCTAAAATGGGTTTGTGTCCTCCTGTTTTCTTTGGAATAAGGAAATAGGGGGAGTAAAACCCTGTACCCCGTTGGGGAATGGGTACCTCTTCTATTGCCCCTTGAGCAAGGAGCACAGTGACCTCTTGACCTAACCAGTCGTTGAGAGAGGTCTGAGAATTGAACTGTCTTACCATTGTAGGAGGGGGCATGCTGAGGAAATGAAGCTTGTCCCCTCTCTTACAATAGACAGAGTCCAATTTTCTGAGGTTATCTGACCCCATCTGGGGGCAAAATGACATAACCTTCCTGGGATGGTGGAGGGTTCTGGGCCGTTCAGGGCCAGGAAGGCAAAGTTCTCTAGATAGGAGTCAAAGCCCCTGTGGAGGCTGAGTCTGCTGAGCCAGTTGAGGCTTAGCTGCTTTTGGCTTCCTTTGTTGCCTAGGTTGTTGCTGCTGTCCCTTTTGCTGCTGGGTATAGGAGGGATAAAACTTTTTCTTCTTGCTGAAGAATGGTTTCTTAGAGGATCTTTTCCTCGCAGGATCAGCTGTAGATTTAGACAATCTATCCAAAGTGATATTGTCAGCATCTATCTCATTAGCCTTTTCCTGCCAATTCTTGCCAAAGAGATTCTCTCCTGTGCAAGGTATATTCCCTAGTTTGTCCTGTACCCAAATTTCCAAGTCAGATGCCTGGAGCCACGCAATCCTACGTGCACCTATGGCAATGGCAGAGGTTCTACTTATGCATTCAAAGCAGTCAAAGGCTGCATGATTCACAAACTTGGAAACATCCTTAGCATGTTTGATAAGAGCAAGATAATCTTGCCTTTTATCATCAGGAAGGAGAGGGTGCATAAGCTCTAAATCTCCTGTGACCTCTTTAAGGAACATTCCCATATACAAGATATAGGAACTGATCCTAGCAGAAAGTATGGAAGCCTGGAAGGATCGACGTCCAAAGGCGTCAAGAATCCTACACTCACATCCTGGAGGATTAGATGCATGCCTTTTTGCACTCTTTATCCATCTCATGGCTGATTCCACCACCATGGAATGGTGTGGTAATTGAGTCTTCTGAAACCCAGGACAAGGAGTAACTCGATACATGGTGTCGAGTCTTCGAGAGTGAGGAGATGTGGTCAGAGGTGTTTTCCACATCCTTAACATAAGATCATGCAAGATCTCATGAATAGGTAAGGTAGCTGCCTCCTTGGGAGCTTTAGGATATTGTAGAATTTCTAATTCCTTTGCCCTAGGCTCTTTTTTCAGGAGCCACTGTGATGGAAAGACATCGGGCCACATCTCGGATAAAATCCTGAAAGGACATATCCTCTGGTGGAGACATCCTACGCTGAGGAGAAGAGGAATCCTCAGGAAGAAGTACTCTGGTATTGGCAGAGCTTTCAGAGTCTTCAGACTCATCCGAGGATTCAAAGTATCTCCGATCTGGGTGATCGTGCAAGGCACGGTACCGGTACAGATCAAAGTCGGCATCGGGGTGGTCCGGTACCGACTTGTCAATGCTGGATAGAGACGCATGACCCGGTCCCGGTAGAATACCTGCCGATGTCGATGCAGTCGGTGCTGGTACCAGTTGAATTGTCTGAAGTGGTTTCAGGAGCATCAAGGCCGTGAGAAGAGCTGCCAGACTGCGTTCAATAGCCAAGAATCTCTGGTCTATCGACGCTGCCGATGCTTGGGTGTTAGTGTCGGTGCCGGATGAAGCGGCCGGAACCCCAGAGCATGGCACCAGTACTTCTACCAAGGTTGAAGCCTTGAGAACATCCTGAAGCCTCGTTAGTGCTTTGGAAGCCGAAGCCTCCCGCTGAGGCAATTTTGCCAGTGAAAGTCCCTCAAGGGCAATGCCAGAGGCATTTCGATGTTTAGAAGGAGATCTACCCTTTGAGGACTGGCTAGATTTATGTTTAGTTACCTGAGATCCATGGGAGGAAGACGAAGCCCTGGAAGACATCGACGCCACGGAGGCTGCATCAGAGGGAAAAAGGGTGCTAAGTTTAGCAGCTTGGTTTTGCCAGCCCCTTTTCGACATCATCCCACAGGCAACACACTCCGAAATAGAGTGGTCAGGACCTAAACATTTGAGGCACCACTCATCGGTGTCGGTGACGGAGATGGTACCGCCACACTTGGAACACTTTTTAAAACCCGAAGCGGGTTTTTCCATTCTGAGGGAAAACGTTGGGCCTAGTGCCCAAAATGGCGCTTGGCACCTGAGGGGAAAATTACTGGAAAAGATTCCAGAAAGAAAGTTGTTGTTTTTTTTTAAAGAAAAGAAGAACCGGCGGTACCGGTGTAGTGTCGAGTGAAGGCAGACGCAACCACAAAAAAGAAGAATACGAAGGGAATTTTTTCTGCTGTGACAGGATGTGCGACCTATCGGCTCCGCGGAAAACGAAGAACTGGAGAGGGACAGTTGGGAAAGGCGGGAAGGGAGCACGCAGGCGCTGTGGGATGCTCCCAAAAGCTTTCCTATTCGACGCTAGGGAGCGTTCCCACGCAGGCTCCGTCGGTACCGACGATACCCATATGTGAAGACTGCATTCCTGCTTGTTCCTGGAGATACTGGTAATATCCAGCCACTGTTCAGGTGGGTTACACATTTAGGGATATGTTTACTAAACCGTCTTAATGTTACCGGCGCTAGTTGCAGCGATAATGTGAAGAATGCCATATAAGGAGTGGGCGTTCCGGTCCTAAGGTAGCAAGAATCTGTATCGTGCAAAAGTGGGCGCCGTGGCATGTTAACGCACGTTAACCCTAAGTACATGCCAGCGCAGTGTTAGAAACTATAAAGATGTAGCTCAAAGGTTACTGCAATGATTGTGGAGGCAGAGGTCATGGGTTCGATTCCGCAGTGGTGTTATGTAAGAAGGCTGTCTGAGGCATTTCCCTTTTCTAATTTAAATCAGTGCTGTCTGAGGCAGTTCCCGTATTTCATTTAAATCAGTGCTGTCTGAGGCATTTCCTTTTTTAAGTTAAATCAGTGCTGCCAGCAAAAACACCCTCACAGTGCTGTAACATAAGGTGTCGCATAAGGCGCCTTATAAGGCACTCCATAGGGCACATTATAAAGTGCCCTGTCCGCCAAGGCACCTTCTAATGTGCCCTATAGGGCGCCTTATGAGTCACTTTAAGGTTACAGCACTGTGAGGGTGCATTTTGCTGGCAGCACTGATTTAAATTAAAAGGAAAAGCCTCAGACAGCCTTATTAAATAACACCACTGTCGGATCAAACCCATGACTTCTGCCTCCACAGTCATTGAAGTAACCAGTAGGCTACATCTCTGTAGCTACTACCACACGGCTGGCTGGCTACAGAAAGACTGCAGGTCACCACACAAACTGTCTGCTGTGGTTACCAGGATAGGGTAAACCCACCCATACCCATGATGCACTGCACATGCAGATCAGCAGTCTAAAGCTGATCACATAATGGGGTATGCACCCCCACAGCACCTAGGCCTGGTAGAGGGAACTGACCATGTGTGTTACTGGCACAGAGTAGCTACAGACCGTGACATTGTGCGGGTCCTGTGCTCATCCTGAGGGTGAGGTGGGGCACCCAGCACCAGGTCCGCAGCACCTGGCTTGGCTGAGATAAGCTCTGCTGCAGGTCCCCATCAGTGCCAGTGTGTGATAGGTATTCCTTGCAGACACACCTAGGATACACCAGTGTCCATCTGTATTTCCCAGTCACGTCTAGCCCTTGTGGACTATGATGCACCCAGAATAGTGCATATCCTGTGTGAGTGCCATGGTCACATGTTATAGGTGAAGGGGGTGTTTGGACCCAAAAGTGGATTATGTAGCACCACCCAACCCGCCCTCTGTGGCTCAGGGTGGAGGGGGACAGGATCTCCCACCAACAGATCCACATTGTACATTTCTGCAATGGTGGCAGTAGAGAGGACCATCAACCTCAGTCCTGCTGGGGAACAGGCACCCTTCAGGGCAGTCGATGCAGATCGGTACGCATCACATAAGGCAATGGCAGACAGGCAGAACGCTGGAGAAGCTCAGCTGCCCCCCCCCCCACCACTATCTGGCATTCACCAGCATGTGGCACAGTCAGTCTCCACCCGCTGCACCCTGTGTGTTCCAGCCATACACATGCTAACTGCAGACAGTCTGCTAGCTAGTATAAAGTGCATGTTCCTGGAGGAACTGTGTTCACCCAAAAATGGGATGTGAGCACACACACCAAGCAGGTATGTCAGTGATTGGGTCCCAGAAAAAAGAACCCATAAATATCACTTGAAAGAAATGCTGCATAGCACTATGGGGGAAACCTAGCTATGCCGTTGTCACTGCTCAGTCAGGGTGAGAGTGACCTCCCAGCATGACATGCTGTGGCCACCCTGTCCGTGCAGGTGGTGGTCGGGCACTACAATGTCCCAGCCATTGCCCTATACCCTGTGCAGATGCATCCTGCCCAGGCCACCCTGTCCGGGCCATACCCACAGTACCTTGCTCCTCATTATGCACATTGGCAGGCTAACACTGGAAACAGTGCAAGCAGTGTGGGCTCAGTAAGGTGTAGGCAGCCACAACACACTGGATAGACATACACACACTCCCACACCTATGCCAGCATTGTGCAAATAGCGAGATTTGTGGCAACCCTGGCCGCCACACCAGTCCTGGGAACAGTGCGGACACTGCTATGGTACGCAATACTGTTGGGGTCACTCCCCGGGATGGTAAACACTGTCAGAAGCACTAACTGAAACACACTCCACAGATATCAGAAAGGTTGCTATGATGAATCTCTATCAACAAATCGTGTTTAACCTAGGATTTGTTAGCTGACATTAATCATAGCAACCTTTTGATATATGTGGAACGTGTTCCCAAGTTTAGGACAGCATTGCTAAGGTATGCAGGTGCCAGTATTGGGAAGATGCTGCTCCACGCAGGGCCCAACAGCCTGACTCTCCATGAGGCGTTGGATAGTGGAACCTGTGGGTGTGGGTGTTTGTGCCCCTGTTGGCCTCTGCTCTAGGGCTGAGTTTCCGAACTCCGGTCCTGGTGGGCCAAACACGGTTCAGGTTTTCATGTTGTCCCTAATGAATATGCATGAGAACATTTGCATACAATGGGGCGGTGCATACAAATGCAGCACAGGCATATTTATTAGGGACAGCATGAAACCTGAAAGGTGTTTGGCCCGTCAGGACTGCAGCTGGGAAACTCTGCTCTAGGGATTGCACATGTTTATGATGTCTGTGCTCTGCTAATATAGGCGTTTCAGGTATGTTTATTTTATCTGCAATAAAGGTTCCGTCTTTATTACCACGGTTTAGTACTGGGTAAAATATGGGGAGAAGGTTGGCAGGAGCCACAGCTGGGATTTGAACTTGTGACCTTCTGCCCCTGAACACACTGGCTGTGTGTACTGCACCAAACTGTTGCCACAGGGGCAGATCATTCCCTGGGGATACCATGACTGTTCGTCAGACAGACCTTGTCTGTTGCAGTGCACGGCACCCACCTAAACGGGGCTTGGCCGTGGTCTGCTGTGGGCAGATGCCACTGCCCCCTCCGGCCACCAGCACCCCTCCGCCACCATGCTGACATGCCCTTATGCCGGTGGTGCTGGTGGTGTGCAGTCCCAGGCCATTCAGTGTGCCGGGAGACAGCTGCCTATGTTTTTTGGGTAGGGGTGCCTACATGGACATGTGCGCTTCCCCCCAGCACTGCCTGCCAATGTTATGTACCCTTGGGGGCACCTGCTGGGTAATATACCCTGTGACATTGTGAGACACACACTCGTGCCCATGTTGGACCCTCGTCAGTTGCTGTCTTGCTGCTTTACAGTTTCGGCATTCCTATGTGCCACCTAGGCATCTGCCTAGTCCATACTGTGCCCCAGCTGGACCACAGCATGTGCTGCCTGCAGCCCCCTGTATCCCATTTACAGCATCAGTACAGTTGCCGTTTCCTATGTGCCCACTCTGTTGTTGCTGCACATGTGCATGCCATAACAAAACTGCCCAATATAAACAACAAAAGCTCTGATCACCGATATTTCAATGTGGGATCATTCACTTTGTAGGGGGACAGAGCATAGACCCTTCCAAACATGATATCTTCCTTTTTACGCTTTGTCAGTAGTGTTGCTTTATGTTTATCATTAATATGACTATTGGCCAGCTTGGTTATTGGGATTTCAAATGTGGTTTTGGTCATTTTATATGTTTATTTGCCTTTTTGGTTCCTGCACATGTATCACTACTATCACCTTTCTGGGTTTCCCTGCCTTTGCTTACATTGCTGACTGAAATGGTTTCTCTCTCCTGCAAATGTGCCTCTAACGCGAGGGTTTCACTGGCGTTAGTGTTCAGACCCGGATTTCACAGCGTTAGTGTGCCTGGAGCCTCTCCCCGCCCATTGACCCCTATCTCCGCCCTCTGGGAGGCCTTACTCCACCCGTCAGACCAGGATTTCACAGCGTTAGTGTGCCTTAACGCCGCTGCCGACGTATCGCGTGATAACGTCGCCGCTACTGTGTTAAGACGGTTTAGTAAACATACCCCTTAGTTTAAATCTGTGGAATATCAGGCCTAGCCTAAATAGATAATACAATGACCACGCTATCACTGTCTGTATATTCAGCACCACTATCTATAAGGATAGTGACACAAAATACACAGATTAAATTAAACGGGAGAATGGTATTTAACAAGCCAGTAGGCTGAAAATTTACCCATTTGCACAGCTTGCATGGCAAGATCAGACCCAAGTTGAGAGGGTGGGGCATGCCTAAGCAAAAAGTTGGTTCAGAGTGCTACAACCCTTTGAGCCAGCCCTGGTCTGGTGGGTGCACATGTTTTTTGAGCTAGTGCAGCTGAATCTGAAATTTCAGCTCTGGCCAACAAATATACCACCTAACTCCTTTTATAGATCTGTGGTGTGAAAGAGGTCAAGTAGGTTGGTAGAATATAGTATCATGTGATAGAAAATGATAGGGCGAGTATTAGAACAAGACAGAGAGTGCAAGAGCACACAAGAGAGAGAGAGCGCACTAAAGTGAAACAGAGTGTGACAGCTCCACATCTCTTTACCAAAGCTTCATGCAACTGTGGCCTAAGCTGCTGGGCACTTCATATTGCAAATATTACTAATAAATACACTGTACAAATATGTCCTAAGAAGATAGTAACGCTGACCTACTTTCTCATTTGGGGGAACATTCTCTTTTCCCAGTAGATTTACAGAAATGGCAGCAATGATGGTTCGTTATAGTATATTCAGTTATTGTTAAAGATCAGCTCCTAGATGCATCATATATAAAGATTTGCTGTGTAATAAGCTTCCAGGCACACAGCTCGGAGACTTTCCTAAGACTGGAGCCACCGGAGCTGCTGGAAGACCACCCCTGGCCTTCAGATGAGCACTGATAATGAGCCAGCCTTTCTCATGCTGTGCAATGCAAGCAAGAGATTGATAGAGCTCCCTCCTCATTTCCAGACCATATTGACATTGAGGACTGCTATTAATGCTTGCTTAATCAAATAAACAAGTTGATCTATTAAAAAAAAGAATATTACCATTGGTATGAGCCAGCTGTACAGCATCCTTGCTATCTTGTAGATTTCCACCTGTAATCATAAACTAAAAAAGAAAAAAAATCATTAATTTGCATTTAACTTCATAACGAGAATGAAACGAAACAGGAGAGAAGAAACATAAAATCTAATGTGCTTCATCCTCCTAAAAGGTCAGTCTCTCTCTAACGAGTTTGTGATCTAAAGCTTTGCCTGGCCTCCTGCTCAGCCAGGACATGTCTCATTTCTTTTTCCAGGAGCAGCCTCCCTATGAAATGGAAGACACCACCGGGCTTTTGGATACAAGCTGGTGGTGGTGGAGAAACTATACAGCACTTCATCAGGATCTCACCTACTGTAAGATTCATGCTGACTTCTGGAGACCGGCAGTCCGTAGTGGAATTATTATATAACAGGGCATCGGCATCTAAGCAAGAAAGGCACATAGGTACATATGTTCTATCTATTTTATAAAGGTAACAAATGTGCTTTTATATAAAAGCCCCATAGAAAGCAAGCACAGACATGTACACTGACTCTGACCCCTGCACAAAATTTCCCATTCTAATTTATCTAACTCTGCAGGTATAGCTCCACTCAAACTATACATTTCTTAGAGCGGCTGATTCCACTTAGGTGGTATAGAAATGTCAACAAATTCCAGTTTAGTCTGTAGTCTGCAGATACTGAATAATTCGTGCATTTGTTTCATTCATCCCCATTAAAGTCTACGGGGCAAGAAATTTTATAATGTAACAATGGGGCTTTCCATACATTTTGAGTTAAATGTGCTGCTAAACTTACTGGCAGGCATCTGTAGCAGATATAGTATCACTACAGCTATCGAGGGTGTCACACACACTCCATGGTCCTTGGGACCAAAGAGGGGAAAGGACACTAACAGTGGCAGGAAGACTATATGCCATCAGCAGAAGGACAAAGTGGTACAAAGAGCAAAATGGAGAAAGCAAAGCAGCACTAAAATTGGCAAAAAAACACCAAAGGCATTCCTTTGAGAGGAGTAAAAGAGTACCAACATTGGAAGGAAGACTCCAGGGCATTGGAGAGGTGCAATATGAATGTGCTAAAAGCAGCAGTAACACTGGCTGGAAGATAAAGAAACACTAGAATAAGGCCAGTACAGCACTTAGATTGGCTAGAAGGCTCTAAAATACCTGAGGAGACACAACATAGCAGCAAGACAGACTGGCAGAGCCCAGGCAATAGGAGTGGGGGTGAGGTCAGCTAAGCAGTGTGTTTGCAAGTTATAGTCCTGGCACTGAGGACATTTGTTCCAGCATAGGAACCTGAAGTAAAGAATAGCCACCAAGGCTGAGGGGATGACGTCATAAACTGCTTGAGGGAAATGAAATCTTGAGGGATTTAGAAGGAGAGCAGAGAATGCTTGTGATGAAGGCCCCAAAATCAATGAGAATGGGTTGAAGGGGTGTCAGCAGCACTGGCTGCAGGAGCCTGGAACACGCAACACCAACAAAGCAGCAAAATAACTAAAAAGTCCTAAAATGAATAGCTAAATATGGCAGGAGATTGATAGTCAACAAGTCCAGTAATGGAAATTTGAAAAGAACGTTGAAGAGTGAGTTCAAGGTTAATCAACAATGTTAGGCTGGTAGCATTGTGATGACGCTGTGCTAGTGCTCTTTGGGATTTCTACCCACTTTGGGCTGCAGTTCCAAAACATGACTTCACAGCTCAATTTTCGATGCTGCCTGCTTAGTGCTCTGCGCCTTAAAGATAGGCACGGAAAACCCTCGCCCTCGCCTATCAATTAAGGCACTGGGGCTAAACAGGCAGCATCAAAAATCGCTGCTACCCGCTTAGCCTCAGCGACTGCTAGCCTGTACAGTGTGACCTGGATTTTCATTTCCGTCACCGTGAAAATGAAAATCTGGGGGGTTAAGGGTTCGGCAGGCAGGGCTAAGCGGCTACGGCGCTTAGCCCTGCCCAGATGAAAATCGGGCCCTAAGACACCTAAATCTTAGCTGGGTGGCTTATAGTTTATTTTGGCTTAATATACCGCCCTTCAAACCAGCAACAGAACGGTTTAAAGACTAGCTCCCTTGAAGGTGAATATTGTTCCCAACTCATTTTCCTATTTAACCAGCTTTGAATATGAACACCACCTCTGCTTTTTTTCAGGTCTGGAGAATAAAATTGAAGAGCTTTGTTTGGCTGGGGAGAGGAACGGGGCTAAGTGTTCAGAGACTACACTGGCCCCAGGACCAGGGGGCATATGCTTCCCGGTACTGAAATGGGACTACTGTGCAGCAGTTAATAAAGCACTGAGGGTGCGCTACCTGCATTTAGAAGAAGCAGAGTGGGAAGAGATTAAAAAGCAGGTGATGTAACATAGTAAATAACGGCAGATACAGACCAGTATGGTCCATCTAGTCTGCCCAGTAAGATGGCAGGAGTAGGTGCACCCCTCCCCATGTCTTTGTTTAGGGGTGCACCCACCAGGAGTAGGTACACCCCTCCCCATCTCTCTGTCCAGGGGTGCACCTGCCACTAGATGGTTCCGTTTATTTTGATTTTATCCTGTTGTTGTAAAGGGATCTACTGTTTCTGTCCCATGCCATTTTGAATTCCGTCACTGTGTTTGCCCCCACCACTTCCATCATTCCATCCATCCACCACCAAGCATCCATTCCAAGCATCCACCACCCTTTCAGTGAAAACGTATTTCCTGACATTCACTCTTTTGAATGGATAGTCTAGAGGGACAGGGGAGATGAGAGGGAGAAACTACTGGATCACCCTTTTCTAGGTCCTACGCTATGGGGGTTTCCGAAAGTGGGGATAATTCCTTCATTACTATTACAGCGATCTAAACTAGAAGACTATCAGCCCTTCTCATTCACAGGATTTGGTCCTCTTCTACATAATATGGGTAAAGCAGGGAAGGGCAGACTCTTGGTATTGCATAAGGGGAAAGCAAGTATGCCTATGCAAAAGCTGAACTTGCGAATGGGAGAAAATAATCTTTCTTTCAATATTTCCAAATCAGATTTTTTCTAATGAGCCTGGAAAATACCCTTAATATACAGCTGTGGTCAACATTATTGGCACCCTTGCATTTTAGGTATGTTGTGTACAATATCTTGAGAAACAATTGAAAATATTCCAACTGCATGTCATCATAATATTTTAATAGTATGTTCAAAAATATACAGCAACAACAACAAAAAAGATGTCTGTGCAATTTAGACGTAGTAACTTCTGAGAATAAAACACAATATGACCTGGACAGGATTAATGGCACCCTTCACTAATATTTGGTTGCATAACCCTTGGCAGTAATGACAGCCTCCAAACGTTTCTTGTAGCCATCTTTAAGTTTCATACATCTTCTGCTAGTAATTTCTCCACTCTTCAACTGCAATTTGTTCCAGATCAATATGTTTCCAGAATTCCTTTTACCAATGGCAGATTTCAGCTCTTTACAAATGTTCTTTGTCCGCTGCTTTCTGACATATTCATAAATGACCTGGAAAGGGGAATAACGAGTGAGGTTATCAAATTTGCAGATGACACAAAACTATTTAAAGTTGTTAAAACCCAAGAGGATTGTGGAAAATTGCAAGAGGATCTTGATAAATTGGAAGACTGGGCATCAAAATGGCAGATGAAATTTAATGTGGACAAGTGCAAAGTTATGCACCTAGGGAAGAACAACCCAAACTATGGTTACACGATGCAAGGTTCCACATTAGGAACCACCACCCAGGAAAAAGATTTAGGCGTCATTGTGGATAACATGTTAAAACCCTCGGCCCAGTGTGCAGCGGCGGCCAAGAGAGCAAATAGAATGCTAGGTATCATAAGGAAATGAATGGAAAATAAAACAAAAGATATTATAATGCCTCTATACCGTTCCATGGTGAGACCGCACCTTGAATATTGTGTGCAATTCCGGTCACCGTATCTTAAAAAGGATATAGCGTTATAAGAAAAGGTTCAGAGAAGAGCCACCAAAATGGTAAAGGGGATGGAAGGATACTCCTATGAAGAAAGGCTAAAAAGGTTAGGGCTCTTTAACCTGGAAAAGAGACGGCTGAGGGAAGATATGATAGAAGTCTATAAATTAATGAACGGAGTGGAACAGGTAAACGTAGATCGATTGTTTACGTTATCAGAATATAGAAAGACTAGGGGACATGCAATGAAGCTACAGGGTAAACTATATAAGACTAATAAAATAAAATATTTTTTCACTCAACGTATAATCAAACTCTGGAATTTGTTACCGGAGGATGTAGTAAAGGCTGTTAGTGTAGCTGGGTTTAAAAAAGGTTTGGATAAGTTCCTGGAGGAAAGGTCCATATACCATTATTAAGAAGGGACCCAGGATATCAATGCTTGACCCAGTACAAGCATTTTGGAACCTGTGTCTTTTGGGGAAACTGCAAGGTACGTATGACCTAGATTGGCCACTGTTGGAAACAGGATACTGGGCTTGATGGACCTTGGTCTGACCCAGTATGGCATATTTTATGTTCTTATTGGATTGAGATTAGGACTCATTGCTAGCCAGTTTAAAACAGTCCATTTGTTCCTTTTTAACCATTCTTTAACCCTTTTGAATGTATGTTATTGGTCTTTGTCCTGCTGGAGGATCCATGACCTTTAACCCAAACCTAGCTTTCTGATACTAGGGAGTATGTTTACTAAGCAGCGGTAGTAGCTTCCATGTGGTATCGGAGCCACAGCCCATTGAATTCATGGAAGCCGCTAGCGCTGCTTAGTAAACGTAACCCTAGGTAGCACATTTTGCTCCAAAATACCTGAATAGTCTTCTGACTTTATGAGTCCTTTAATATGTTCCAAGCCTCCAGTTTCTGAAGCAGCAAAACAGCCCCACAGCATTATGGAACCTTTACCATATTTAACTGTAGGAAGGGTGGTTTCTTTTCCTTATAAGCTTCATTTCTATATAGAAATATATAGAAATATATACATAAATTTCTTTCCCTGTAAATGTATTGCTGGTCTGCATTACCAAAGAGCTCAAGTTTGGTTTCATCTGTCCCAAAACATTTTCCCAGAAGGATTGTAGTTTCTCAAGGTGAGTTTGGGCAAAGATCAGGCGTGCCTTTTTATGTCTGTCTTTGAGCAGTGGGGTCCTCCTTGGCCTTCGCCCATAAAGTCATTCTTTGTTTAGTGCACAGCATATGATGCAGGTTGAAACCACCACTCGAGATTGCTACATGTCAGTCTTAAGCTCTTTGGATGTTGTACATAGTGTTTTTCCAACAGTTCACACTAACCTTCGAAGACTTCTTGGATTAGTTTTCTCCTTCCCACCATGTCCTGGTAGATTTTTCACAGTTCCATGTGCAGAAAACATCTTAATGATATTGCAAACTGTAGACACAGGAATCCCAAGGTCTTTGGAGATGGCCTTGCACCTCTTTGAAGTTTGATGTTTGGTGATAATGGCTTTTCTGATGGTCTCAGGCAGCACTCTTGTCTTCACCATTGTGAAAATGGAACAGAGAGTGAATGTGGCCATTTTAAACATTAGAGCCATCATTCATTAGCTGATTCATGTGAGAACTGAAAATTGACCACAGGTGCGTCTAATTTTACTGCAATGAGAATGTGGTTCTGTTCAAACTGATCTGAACTGTTTATAAGGGTGCCAATAATCATGTCCTCCAAATTTCAAAATTCACCATGAAAAACCCTATACATAAAACTTATTATTTTGTCGGAGCGAGCCGGAGGAGGGCTGGTACTAAATAACCAACCCACACCTGACGGCAGGCTTCTTTTATTCAAACAGGTTCACCACCTTAGAAAACATTTTTAGAAGTCTTCACTTATCTGATTTTAAGATGTTCAATCACACCGTTGCTCTTATAAACAAATCTTCACACGACGTGCATGTTTCGGGAATAATCCCCGTTTCAAGTGCTTTTCACCATCAGAAGAATGAGGCAACTGTGTTAGAGACGCCGTATTCACTGGACTAGGTTTAAGTGTTTCAATAATCATGTCCTGGCAATGTTCCAGTTTTTATTTTATTTCCTACTATTTCCTTTTTTAATTGGTCTTGCTTTATTTGATTCTTTTATGTGCACATATATGTGCATATATTGCCAAGCCATTTCACTGGCCACTTTTTTAAAGGAGATATTGGACATTAAGCGGTTGAACTGCCAGAATGCCAATAATGCTGACCACAACTGTAAGAAGGAAGATTGTACTGCTGGAGAGGGTTTTATTCAGGGGTCTTGGGATGAAAGCCTTAGTTTCACAGCTTTATAAGTGTCAACTGTTAGCAGAGGAATCCTCATTCCCAATGCATGTTAATGAGTGGCACAGCTGGTTAGGGAAGTCCCTGGATGATAAAGAATAGGAGAAGATCCATCTGGCCGTCACCCAATGCTGTCTGATCACAAAATCATTCATAGGTTATGAAGAATGCCAGTTAGGTTGTACAAAGCAAAGCTGAGGGACACAGGCTATGCTGGCGAGAATATGGGCAGGTAGGAACGTTTGGTGGGAATGTATCAGGGTTAAGTGTTACTGGCAGGAGGTGTGAAGACAAATTAATTTGATCACAAGACAGGCTCTGACATCGACCCGGTAAGATTGTTGATGGGCATAACTAGGGAGCAGGGCCGGCCCGTCCATTGAGCAAGAATGTTGTTTGCACAGGGCCCCGCGTTTCAGGGGGCCCCGTGCAAACAACATTCTGCATCAGCACAGGTAGATTTAAAAAAAAAAACTAACCGGCTGCTGCTGCCACTGTGGCAGCGGCAGAATCAAGCGTCCCGCGGGGCCCCCCCCTGCCCGGCAGAGCCCTCCCTGCAGCATCAGCTCCCTCAGCGCGGGCTTTTCAGAGCCGCAAAGGGAGAGTTTCCCTTTCTCGAGGTTCTGTTTCCCATCAGCCCGGCAGGCTTGACAGAGCCGCGAGAGAGAAGCTCTCCCTTCGCAGCTCTGAAAGCCGATGCTGAGGGAGCTGATGCTGCAGAGAGGGCTCTGCCGGGCAGGGGGGGCCCTCGGGATGCTTGATTCTGCCGCTGCTACAGTGGCAGTGGCAGCGGCAGCGGCAGCAGCAGCTGGTTTTTTTTTTTTTTTTAATCTACTTGGGCTGATGGGGGGATGGGTCTGGGCTGATGGGGTGAGGGGTCTGGGCTGATGGGGGGAGTGTGTTAGGACTGGTAATGGGCTATGGGGGGGCTAAGAATGAAAATGGTGTGATGGGGGGTAAGGACTGGAAGTGGGCTGATGGGAGGCTTAGGACTGGAAGTGGGCTGATGGGGGGCTAAGACTGAAAATGGGGTGATGGTGGGTTAGGACTGGAAGTGGGCTGATGGGGGGCTTAGGACTGGTAATGGGCTATGGGGGGTTGCTAGGACTGGAAATGGGCTGAGTGGAAAGGGGGGCTTGACCTGCAAATAGCTGATGGGGACGGGGGCTTGGAATGAAAATGGGCTGAGTGGAGGGGAGCTAGAATTTGACATGGGCTGATGGCGGGGCTAGAAAAGGACTAAAAATGGGCTAATGGGGGGCTGGGATTGGAAATGAGCTGATGGAGGGACTCAGATAGGACTGGAAATGGATGGGGGAGCTAGAACTGGAAATGGGCTGATGGTGTGGCTAGGATAGGAAATGGGCTGATGGGGGGCAAGGACCGGAAATGGGCTGATGTGGGGACTAGAAGGGAGCAGATGCTGGGTGGGGCTGGAACTAGAAGGGAGCTGAGGTTTAGGGAGGATTAGAATGGGATGGAGCTGGGAGAGTGAAATGGAGAGGGGAAAAATATTTTGTGTGGGAGGGAAGAAAAATCTACAATTGGCCGGGTATTGGGACAGTAAGTGGGGATTGAGGATTGGGGGGGGGGGTAAAATTTGAGTGGATGAAATAGGAATGAGGAAAGAGCAAAAGGAAAAAGATTAGTATGTTAAAGCAGATGTAAAGAGAGAATGGAAAAAAAACTAGAAGAGAGAAGAAAGGACAAATGGACAGCAGACGATGGAGAGTTAGCAGAAGACACGAAGAAACCAGAAGAAAGTGGCTGGAGCAATTGCAACTGAAAAAAATGCACAAAAGGTAGAAAAATATCTCTTTATTTTGAATTTATTAACTGGATTATGTCAGCTCTGGGAAATGTGCATCATTAACGTCTGCGCTTTGTTTACTACAAGAGGAAATTAATTTATAGTTTTATTTCTACAGTGTTGTTGTACATTTCAAGTTTAGCTTTTAGGGTTCTCAATTTAATTGTCTTCCTGTTTCTAAATTGTGATTCCTTGTTTGGTGATGGTCTATGTTCTGCATGTGTAACTGAGCCGAGGTATTCTGTTTATGTAATTCCTATTTGACATTGCCACTTGTTCTCTTTCCCCAGTAGGTCATGTATTGTTATTCTCTGAAATGTACTGGTTTAATATTTGCAGTGTTTCCTTTTGATAGGTAGGGTATGGTGCTTTGTGAGTCCTGGTAGTGCTGTTAGGCCTGGCGATTGGCACTGGGTTATAGTAATGTAGAAATCTTTTAGTCTTTCTTTATCCATACACTCATTAAGAGGCATGTTTACTAAAGGTTAGTGTATGGGTAACATTATGCAAATGAGGCCCCTTATGCAAAGGAGGCCCCGCACCGAGTCTCCGCACATGGCCCCGCACCCCCCCTTGGGCCGCCCCTGCTAGGGAGGAAGGCAGAATTCTACCTCTCCAAGCCAAACTACCCCTAGCAGCATGCATTGGCACTGGAGTACAGATTCAGGTCCCTGGCATTTTAGCAAAATCTGGATGCCCTTTGCACATCGATTTGCTTCACCATGAAAGACTCAGGGATATGCCAATATTTCTGAACATCTGGGAGGACCTTCATACCACATGACTTGGCTTGCTTGAGAGAGAAATGAATGATCTATTTATAGACATCCGTATGTTCTATGCTAGGTTCTTGGTTGGTTTTGAGGCATAAACTTGGTTGGAACATTTTGTTCTTCTAACTGTTATGCTATTCCTGAAGATACTATGTAGAAGATGTAGTGTCTAGAAGCATAGTTTAGATTTCTAGACCATGAAATATATTGTATTTGTGACTCCTTTTTGTATTATATCAGGAATGGGCTATACTGTAAGCTTGTTTCCTCTTTGGAATAAAAATAAAGTACAAAAAAGAATTAAGATACCAAGAAATGTGTAAAACAGGAAAAACAGGAAAACTCTTATCAGTAAGGCATTGACTGCAGAGCAAAGCAACAGAAAGAATGGCATCAAACTATGAAAGTACAAAAAGAGGGTGAAGATAGTAGAGAATAAACAGAAATGAAGACCCCCAAGAAACCCAGAAGTGGAAAAACTAGCAACTATGCCCAAAAGACACCATTCGTAGAGCAACAACAAAAAGGTTAACATAGAAACACAGAAAAATGACAACAGATAAAGATCATATGGCCTATCCAGTCTGCCCTTCCATACCAGCTACTTTTTTTTTTGTGCCGTCAAGTCAGTGCTAACTCCTGGCCAATGTTCCCTCTAATTTTCTGTACGCTGTGTGCGCATAAAATATCAGCTGTGCAGTTTTTGAAGGAAGGTTAAATTTTTACACCACATTGATTTCAATCAAATTAAATGAAAATAGACAATTACTAAATGAAGCGGAAATTTTCTAGTAATTACAATCACAAATGCGGTATTATTTCAGTTAATTTTTATTGAAAGTCATTGTTATTTCATGTAAATAATTTATGTATGGAAGAAGAGAATGAACTTACTATTAACAGTTCATTCTCAAAATTTTTCTCTTCAATCTTTCAAATTTAACCAGTATGAATAAATTTTATCAAGGTCTACCGATCCGCCATCTTGAAGATGACTCTTAACACGCATCAGCATTTCCAAATGTTCTAACTGTAACCAATTCTTATTTTGTTTTTTAAACTGTTCATCAGGTTGAAACCACGCTCACAATCTGCACTAGAAGCCAAAAATGTTCCACCAATATCCATCAATTTCGCTAAATCTGCAAAGTGAGCATTCTGAAACGCCAAAATCACCATATTCGGAAAACTATTTATCAGTTTGCTTTTGATTTTTTCTGTGACTAAGAACTTGAAGTCATTGTACTGCTGAATAACAATATGTTCCTCCATAAGAAATTGTTTGTACTTTAAGCAGAGTGATCGGACGTTTTCAATTCCAAATTCATAATCACACTGTGCTATTGCTATCAAGTCAAAAGCAGACCATTCCTCAATTTCATTTTCAGGAAATCTTTCCCCTGAATGCAGACACAGCATATTAATGAAAATAAATGTGGAAGCAGTATTGTGGCGCTGCACCCTGTATAGGCGGTTGCCTATAAAGAGCACTGCGTGCCAACTGTTCTTGTTAAACTGACTTATTACCAGAGCAAATGCTGCTGGAATTTTTTAGTTGTGGTTAATAAGCAGTCCGAGTAGTTTTAGGCAATTCACAGGAAATTTATTAATTTTCTTTTGTATCATCAGACTTTAGCAAAGTAAATCTTCTTTAGAACATGAACAAGGTATAACAAAAACAATAATGAACTCAAGTAGCTTTCTTCAGCATACAGGACTAATGCTTCAAACAGTGTTAAGCAAAACACATTTGTAATCCTTTCCTTTTGCTTTCAGCATTCAAAAACCTCAGAGCATTTATCACAGTTCCAAATTTTCTCTTTGGCTAGCAATTCAGCTTTTCCCCTTATGAAACATAAGCTGTTGAGCAATCCATTAGAGACTCTGTATCCTGCTCCAATCCTGTTAACTCTATCTCCATGTCTTCAGTTTCACCCTGAAACAGCTCTGGGTCTTTATCTGCACAATCAGGTTTCAATCGTTGCATTAGCTTAAACATTTCATCCCAGGGATTCCCTTTTCTCCCTTCAGGCTTCTTATATGAGCTGCACAGCTTTGTATTTCTGGGCAAGACACTCACAGGTTTCTGCTGTCTTCCCTGGCTTCTAGGAACAGACTTTCTCTCAGGCTTTCTAGATAGGATAAATCTCTCCTTCTGAATTCTCAGCAGCCTCACTGCTATCTGAGCTGTATTCTACAATTCTCCCAGAGTTTGGGTTCCTACCTTCACAAAGGCTTGCAAATTCTGTACAGCTGTCTCTGGTAGAAGAGCTGCTGTTAGAATCCCTTCTGTGCCGAAGCTCAGACTTTCTCTGCCATTCTCCAGAGCCTCTGGTCAGACTCCTCAGTCTTTCTCTCCTAGACTGTCCAATCTGCCGGGACTCTCTTGGCTTTGGCTTCTTGCCTCTCTGCCGTGACTCCCGTGTCTGCCTTGTCCAAGACTCCCATCTTGACTCTGCTCCTTCTGTTCCTTCCTCTGCTTCTCTCCCTGCTTCTCTCTCCCTCTGCCTTTGATCTTGAGAGCTTAAATGTTTTAGTGTGAGACCCGTTTCCTTGCCCCATCCCCCCAAGTGTTTCTCATTTGCACTCTGTGTTCCCATGGAGGCAGGGTATGGTCTGTACTCAGCACTCTCAATCATGTGGCTTTACTCTCTAGGTGCTGATTTAAATGAATGCCTGCCTGAGCCATGCTTTAGCTCAGAAGAAAAAGTTTTAAAACCAGCCCTTTTTCTATGCTTGTCAGAAGCCTCATTACCACATACCCCCCCCCCCCCCCTTAAGCTATTACTGGCTGGCGCGCTAAGCCGTGCACAGTCAGTAATTCTTGAAAGGGCATTTGCGTTCGTATGTAACTTACCCGCCCGGTGCTCTATGCGGAAATCAAACTCTTGTAGGGCCATATACCAGCGCGTTAGGCGTGAATTGTGGTCTTTCATTTTATTCAGCCACTTTAATGGCGCATGGTCGGTGACCAACAAAAACTTGCGACCTGTTAAATAAAACCGTAGTGTATTTACCGCCCACTTTATGGCTAAACACTCCCTCTCCACCGTCGAGTACTTCTGCTCTGGGGAAGCTAACTTACGGCTTAGAAACATTACGGGGTGTTCTATGCCCTCGTGCTTTTGAGAAAGCACAGCACCCAAGCCATATTCGGATGCATCTGTTTGCACAATAAAGGAACGGCTAAAATCCACCCCTCACAACACCGGAGCTCTGCAGAGCTTATCCTTTAAAGTCCTAAAGGCCTGTTCTGCAATCTCGGTCCACCGCAGCTGATTCAGGGCATTCTTTCTTAATATTTCTGTGAGTGCGGCACTCTCTGTCGCGAAATGCGGTATAAACCTCCTATAGTATCCTATTAACCCTAAGAAACTACGTAGTTGTTTCTTGTTCTGAGGCCTTGGAAACAACTTCACGCTTTCCACTTTGTCCAGTAGGGGTTTAACCGTCCCATGCCAGACTAAATGCCCAAGGTATTTTACCTCTCTGCCCCCAAACATGCATTTTGCCGGATTTAGCGTGATACCCGCCTGTCGCATGGCGCCTAATACTGCCTCAATCTGGACCAAATGTTGCCCCCAATTTGAACTGTGGATTACCACATCGTACATGTATGCCGTTGCATACTGTTGATGTGGACGTAAAACCATGTCAATAAGCCTTTGGCATGTCGCTGCCGCTCCATGCAGACCAAATGGCATGCGGCGAAAGTGAAATAAGCCAATAGGGGTACTAAAAGCAGTTTTTGGGCGAGATTCCCTGGTAAGGGGAATCTGCCAGTACCCCTTCGTCATATCAAGTGTGGTTAGATAGGTCGCCTGGCCTAGACAATCCAAAAATTCCTCAATTCGAGGCATTGGGTATGCGTCGAATCGGGATATTTCATTAACCTTTCGAAAATCTATGCAGAAACGTATTGTGCCGTCGGGTTTTGGGACTAGTACTATTGGACTGTTCCAGGGACTTCTGGATTCTTCTATTACCCCCATTTTTAGCATTTCTTGTACTTGGCTCACTACCTCTCTCTGTTTTGCTTCGGGCAACCTATAGGGTCTTTGCCGGACTATTTCGCCTTGTGGCGTCACTATTTCATGAGCCACGAGTTTTGTCGCCCCCAGTACTGGGGTTAGAACATCTGGGAACTCTTTTAACAACCTCGACAAATCTTGTCGTTGGTTCCATGAGAGTTCCTCTCCCATCTTAGGAACTGGATCTGTCCCACAATCAGCCAGTTGCGGGCCTAGATCCTCATCCTCCTTTTCCACGCAACTTGCGGTCAAACCCTTTATTTCTGCCCTGCCGGTAGATCTAAATCCGCTCGCACCCCAGGTAGTGATGCCCAATTCATTTACCTCCTCTAGAGGTGGGAACCCTACTCTTTCGCATATTAACTGCGCTATACGGTCCCCAATGTTAACCTTAAAATCCTCTTTTGAAAAATTAAACAAGAGTACTTTAACAGGTCCCCTATAATCGGGGTCAATGACCCCCGCACCCACATCTATAAAGTTTTTCAGCGCCAGGCCTGACCTTGGAGCAATCCGTCCATAGCAGCCTGGCGGTATCTCTAACTGGAGACCTGTTTCGACTAGGGCTCTTCCCTGTCGAGGTACAGTGATCTCTACTGCGCTGCACAGGTCAAAACCTGCGGCCTGTTCGGATGCTCGTTTTGGGACCCGGGCATCAGGTGTGGTGCGACAGAACCTAAGCACAAACTTCGGCTTGGGGTCACTCTCAAGTTTCTGGTGTTCACCCTTATAGCTTTTTTTTGGGCTACTCCCAAACAAAGGACCGGGTATGGCTTTCAACCCTGCTCTTGTTTTTCCTGAAGAGCTTACCTGCCTTCCTTTTCCTTTTTGGCTGTTTGCAACCTTTCCTACCCTGGGTGAGGCTTCTCCTAGGTTTTCTAAGCTTTTTGGGATAGTGGCCTTGCTTGCCCTGTTCTTTACCTCCTCAGCTAACCCATACCAAAATTGGGACCAATCCCTCACCAGGACTAAGGTATTTGGGAGTCTGGGCACCACCGCTACTGCTATCTTTTTTCTCAGGCCTAAACCCTTCACCCATACATGATGTATTGGATAGGACGTAGCTGCCCCATGAATACATCTGATCTTCACCTGATTTCCAGAAGACTCTAGGTTATGATCAGTTTGGGATACAATCCTCTTCCATAGTCTTTGGGAAATCATTGACTGGTCTGCCCCAGAATCTAGTAATGCCTCTGTGGGAACCCCTTCCACCTCCACCTCCAATAGGAATCCCTCTCCCATCCTACCGGTATCTGTGGTTACTAGGGCTGTCCTGGCCTTACAATTCTTTTTGAAATGCCCGGTCCCCCCACATGCAAAACATTTTCTTTCCTGGGCATAATGACATTTATCCACAGACAAATACTTTTGTTTCTCAATCCCTGCTGACCTTGCCTTCCTTTCTGGTGCCTCTATTACTGCCTGTTTCGCCTGGCCCACCAATTCGGCGGCTAGAAAGCGCTCTGCCAGCGAAATGGCATCCTTAGTATTACAGCAATTTTGAAGGACCAGGAAGGTTTGCAATTCTGAAGGTACCGCATTCATAAATTGCTCAAGAACAATGCAATCTAATATCTCATCCAGACTCTTAGTCTCCGGAGTGAGCCATTTCCATGCCAGACTCTTTAGGCGATGGCATAGAGCTTGGGGTGTTTCACCCTGTTTTAGCTTAGACGCTCTAAAATGACGTCTATAGACCGCTGGATTTAAACCCATACGATCCCTTATGGCTCGCTTCACTTCTTCATAACTGGTAACTAGTGCTGCGGGCATAGCCCTATAGGCTGCCATGGCTTCCCCTGTAAGAGAAGTGGCAATTCTGACTGCCCATTGGTCCTTTGGCCATTTAGCCAATAGTGCTACTCTTTCAAAGGACTCTATGAAATCGTCAATATCAGCGTCCTTAGTTAGTTGTCCAAAAGAAAAAGTTCCAGTGTCAAGCACCCCTAACCCTGGTAAAACAGCTCGGGAACCTGACACGGTCCTTGTAACTTCCGCTGCCTTTTCTTGTGCCCCCAACCATCTCCCCATCATTTCGAGCAGTGGCTTTTGCTGGGCCTGCAGCAAGGCAATCGCCTGTTCCTGGCTTCTCGCTGCCATCTCCTGTTGTCTTTTAAACTGCTCTGTGACCCAGGCCATGAGATCTCGTGGCTCCATCTTCAGTCTGGTACTTCCCTAGAAAGAAAGAGAAAAAAAACCCCACCAAGTGTGGCACTACAAAATGCTCCTTGTTGCTCTCTCAGTGACTGGTATTACCATACACTTCCTACACCAGTATCCAGCAGTAATCTCCTCCTATCTACGGGTTACCTGGTTCTGACGTAGATTCAGGCTCTGCAACAAATAGGAACAGTGCTGGAACTCCCTCCGGTTCCTTCTGGATGCCACTCCGGATTTTCTCCTCCACTCTTGTATCTTTCTGTCGTGCTTGGCCTCCTACAAATTCTTTCTTGTTGTAGGTGCCCAAATCTTGATCACGCTTGCAGAAGTTGATGAAAACATCCAAACAACTACGCCACCTGTGGCGCTGCACACTGTATAGGCGGTTGCCTATAAAGAGCACTGCGTGCCAACTGTTCTTGTTAAACTGACTTATTACCAGAGCAAATGCTGCTGGAATTTTTTAGTTGTGGTTAATAAGCAGTCCGAGTAGTTTTAGGCAATTCACAGGAAATGTATTAATTTTCTTTTGTATCATCAGACTTTAGCAAAGTAAATCTTCTTTAGAACATGAACAAGGTATAACAGAAACAATAATGAACTCAAGTAGCTTTCTTCAGCATACAGGACTAATGCTTCAAACAGTGTTAAGCAAAACACATTTGTAATCCTTTCCTTTTGCTTTCAGCATTCAAAAACCTCAGAGCATTTATCACAGTTCCAAATTTTCTCTTTGGCTAGCAATTCAGCTTTTCCCCTTATGAAACATAAGCTGTTGAGCAATCCATTAGAGACTCTGTATCCTGCTCCAATCCTGTTAACTCTATCTCCATGTCTTCAGTTTCACCCTGAAACAGCTCTAGGTCTTTATCTGCACAATCAGGTTTCAATCGTTGCATTAGCTTAAACATTTCATCCCAGGGATTCCCTTTTCTCCCTTCAGGCTTCTTATATGAGCTGCACGGCTTTGTATTTCTGGACAAGACACTCACAGGTTTCTGCTGTCTTCCCTGGCTTCTAGGAACAGACTTTCTCTCAGGCTTTCTAGAAGGATAAATCTCTCCTTCTGAATTCTCAGCAGCCTCATTGCTATCTGAACTGTATTCTACAATTCTCCCAGAGTTTGCTTTCCTACCTTCACAAGGGCTTGCAAATTCTGTACAGCTGTCTCTGGTAGAAGAGCTGCTGTTAGAATCCCTTCTGTGCCGAAGCTCAGACTTTCTCTGCCATTCTCCAAAGCCTCTGGTCAGACTCCTCAGCCTTTCTCTCCTAGACTGTCCAATCTGCCGGGACTCTCTTGGCTTTGGCTTCTTGCCTCTCTGCCGTGACTCCCGTGTCTGCCTTGTCCAAGACTCCCGTCTTGACTCTGCTCCTTCTGTTCCTTCCTCTGCTTCTCTCCCTGCTTCTCTCTCCCTCTGCCTTTGATCCTGAGAGCTTAAATGTTTTAGTGTGAGACCCGTTTCCTTGCCCCATCCCCCCAGGTGTTTCTCATTTGCACTCTGTGTTGCCATGGAGGCAGGGTGTGGTCTGTACTGAGCACTCTCAATCATGTGGCTTTGCTCTCTAGGTACTGATTTAAATGAATGCTATAGGGCTGGTACCCCTGCAATTCTACATGCAAATCTCCGGCCTGCTCAGCATCTCAGGCCTGAACCAAACTCAACAGACAAGATGGATTCTTCACTACACTTTTGCTGTGTTCAGCTACTAACCTGACCTCCAAGCAACTGCTTGTGCAGCATTTCTAAGTGTGCATACAGAAGCTATTGTCCATGGCTAATTCACTGCCCACATGCAAGAACATCTGCTGCTTTGGTGTCCTTGGACACTTGTACATATGCCCAGAAGTTACATACTGTTGCTTTTGCATGACCTCTTACTATGGATCCTTTGTCTGCCAGAAGATGCCCATCATCTATCTCCTGATTCGCTGAGAACACCTCAGACTGCCTGGTGCCAACCAATCATCGGACCTATGACGGAGTATTCTTACAGAGAATAATGCAATCTGCGCTGGAACTTTAGTAAGAGTTGGGGGGCTTTTCCCACCTGTTCATACAGACTTCTGCACCGGTTCCTTCCTGCTGTGCACTGCGTACCTGATTCCTGCGACCTGAGCCTTCCGCAAGATGGCCACTAAGTGTGGGCTAGGCCGTCCTCCAAAGGTCTGAGATAAGACTTTCACAGATACCTCCGGTTCGGACTTACTGCGGCTCGCCTCTGACGGGGCTGGAGCCTGCATTAGCTAGCAGCCGCCTCCTTGGACTGTGCTGTTCCTGAGTGCCCGACGAAGCTAAGGTACTGACTTATCTCTCCTCCCCGGATGGGCAAGGGGTTAGCAATATATTTCATACCTTTTCTCAGTGCAGAGCGAATCAGTGACGTCTGGTTACTAATTAGTGATTTATTACGTTGTCCAAGTGTACATCTGTACTATAACAACTTTCTACCTCATGTTTCTACTTAGCTATATATATGTTTGTATATTTTTCTACCTGGCTGCCCATAATAAAGTCTAATATATATCTGAAGACCAGACTTCTTTCGTGGCTCATTGCCAGAATAACTCACCGAACTTTGGGCTGGGTATTAGTAGCCATTTCCCCCTGGACAACACAGAGTCTAACTTATTTTTATGCTACTAATAATCCCTACATAATAATGGGGGCTCGTCCGGGATGAGTATTTCTGAATGAGCTACGTCTCTCAGAAACCCACTTTACGGGATCTCTGAATGAGTTACGTCTTACGGAGTTTGAGTAATTCTAGCAGCTATTCCTGTGTTTCTTACGATGGCTCACGCAGATAAGGTTGATTTGGCATTCCAGAAATTAGCTTTCCTATGTTGGTCGAAAGATGCCACTGCCGACCACATTGAAAGGCTCTCTAAGTGTCTTACAACAGATACGCAGGAGCTTGTTAAGGCTGATAGCTTTTTCAGCGAGTTCCTAGACCGGCTACTTGCTCATAAGGCTAAATTAACGGTGGATGTGGTAGCCGAGCATGCTTGTGTTTTGCATATTTTTAATGACAAACTGCAGAAGGCATTATGTCACCTGCAAACTAAATCTGAATCGCTGGAAGCTGATTTAATGCAAGCTCAAAGTCAGCTACAGTGTACTAAGGATACAGCAAAACAGTGTGAAAAGGAGAGTGTTGAATTACATCATCAAGTTGCCGAGCTGCAGGCTGAGATGACTAGACGGGCTAGCCATAGCCTGTTTTCACCAGGTACTACTAGCCTGTGGTGTCTGAGATGCCAAGATTTAGTGGATCAGGTTGCCGCTCTCAAAAAGCAGGGCGAACAGGATCAAAAGGAGTTGCAATTTCTAGCAGTCTGTAGAGCTGAGCTGGCTGCTCAGACAAGGAGATTAAAAGAGGACGCTGCTCTTTATGAGCAATGAGAGAGCGCTCTGATAGCTGAGTTAAATGCAGCAGAGACTGCTCTAAATGCAGCAAAACAGCGAACGGCTAGTCTCCAGAGGGAACTAGCTGCTGCACGTCAGGAATGTGGGCAGGAAATACAGAGAGTTAACCTCGAAATCCAGAAATTAAGAGCTGATCGTTTTGAATTGGCCTGTGAGTCTACCTCTCAGAGTAATGAGACAGAGTACAGGGATAATTTGATCCCTCTAGGCTTCTCAAATTACCAGAGGGTAGATGACGGCAGTTTGCCACTGGAAACCCTGCCCAGTGTAGAAAGGCAGCTTTTCCAGAACAAAGTCAGTTCTCTTTCATCAGCGCATGAGCACAGGAGAGATACAGGGCGGAGTGAAACACCCTACTCTCGACCCCTCCCCATACAGGGAGCGGTGGAGGGGGAGTGGGAAGTCCCCCTAGTGATGGAAAACTGTACCAGCAGTGACCACCAGAGGGAGCTGAAGGCAAGCGAAATCCTCTATGCTCCCGTGTCCTGCAAGGGAAACAAACAAATGAAGGTGCTTCTGTCGCCCAATTGCAAATTATTAAAACTTTGCGGAGTATGGTCACACCTTTTGAGAAAAATGGTCGTGCCACCATAAATGAACATTTAGCTGCAGTCAAAGATGCCTTTCGGGCGCTGAACATTGCCAGGGGGGAGGACATGGTTCTGTATCTTCCATGGTCCTTTGATGTACCCTGTCAGCAGTTTATTCGGGCCATGGCAGACGATGAAAAGAAGGACATCGTCATCTTTGAACAGGCACTAAAGAAACATTATGGGCCATATCCTGATGCTATCGCTGCAAAACAGGCAGCATATAGTATGACTTATAGGGAAAATGAAACACCCCGAGAGTTTGCCTACAGACTTAGGCAGACCTTCTTCCAGAGTGATCCTTCTTGGGAAACAATAGAACACCATCAGGAGTTTCGTAATCTTTTCTGTCAGTTGCTCCTTCCATCTGTTAAGGCTTATATGTCTGACAAGCGTCACGAACCCCTGTCACGTGTGATAGAACACGCTGAGTGGATTTTTGAAGCTTTTCCTAACATGAGAGCCAACACTTGTGGCAGCACAGTAAAGGCTCCAAGCAAAGCCAAGGAGCCAAAACAGAGTGTTAGTGCTGTAAAATCTACTCTTTCTTTGGAAAGTAACTCTTCTCCTCCTGCTCCACAGAATCCTCCCAGGCCACCCCAGAATAACCAGTCATCTGGGTCTAAGCAGCACTCTGGGAATCAGCGTTTCACTCAGCAGAACCGGAACTGGAAGAGAAAGCCTGGTTTTGACAAGTACCAGGAACTGGAAAAGAGAATAAGCGAGTTGACAGATATGATGAAGGCTACCGTTGCATTCAGCTCCGCACAGGAGGCTTCTGCTAGTAGTGCGCCATCTAAGCCACGAGCAAAGCCCAGTGGGCCAAAGAACAGTCCAAAGCCTCAGAAGCCAGAGGAGGAACTGGTTGACTCCTCTTCCCCTTCTAATGAGACTGAATGACTAACCGACTTTGTTTCTGTCCCACAGGTCACTATTGCACAGGTGCAGCCGGTTCAGATATCCAGACCAGTTGGAGATGCCACCCCATGGACACAGAGTGACAGTCCTGCAATGGACAGCGAGGGTCCAGCCTTCGACACCATCAGGAAGCACAAGTACTTTCTGGGTAAACTCAAGCCAAAAGGACAGAGGTACACTGTTCCTGTTACAATTCAGCAGGCTTTTCTCTTTGAGGGCCTGATAGATTCAGCCTCTGAGGCTACCCTGATTACCTCAAGTCTCTTTGATAGACTCACTGCTTCCTTGGGGGGTCAGAGGACCCTACACGTCACACCCAGTGATTTGTCACTCGCAGCTTATGGGAATCAGCCCATAGAGTCAATAGGGCAGGTCTGGCTTCACCTCCAAATTGGAAAATTACAGGTGAAACATCCTGTCATCATTATTAAGTGCCCTGGGGAAGAATTCTTGATTGGCAATGAGCTCCTGAAAAGGTTCCACCCCATTCTGGACTACGTCCAGGAAGTGATCTGGACACAGGTCACACATCCCATACCTTATGCTAGGGTAAAACATGACAGCAGAGTCAGTGGTCCTTGTTCGGTGGAACGCACAAACAAGTCCATCAGGATTAATTTCCAGAGGTCAGCTGATCCCCAAATCCTTCAGCTCCAGTATGAAAGGGCTGGAAATGAGGATCAGGGCATCAGCGACGTGGTTGCCATTGCAGTAGGTTCAGTAGCTAACATTGTCCTTGATACTGACTGCCTGCAGATATTCCTGAAGGAACCTGTGGAAGGTTGTGAGGTGCAAACCCCTCCTCCATCCCATCCCTGCCTAGATCACCCTAGGAGATTGACGGACATATTCTCGGCTGAGAAAGGTCCCTTTATATATGTGCAGGTGGGCATGTCCCAAAAGGAAAGGGCCTACCTATTACCCCACTGTGACCACTCCCTCATCAGTGAGACTCTTTTCTATCGGCTCAAACAACAGCTTACCCTTGATTGGGTAATGGGAGCGAAGACTTCGTTCCAAGTGCCTGGGGAAGGGCTCAAGACATTAATGGGCTACTGCAATCTCCCCTTGCAAGTTGGGGTCAAAGGTTTTTGGCACAACTTCTCCATCATCAGAGGACTTGAGGTGCCCCTCTCCTTAGGCTCAGATTGCCTTGTTCGACTGGGAACTTATGTGGATTTCGTGAACAACATCCTTTGGAGTAGGATGGAAGGAGATCCGGTGGAGTTCTCTGGTGCCCACCCATCCCTACGGGCTGGTCAGACTATTCCTCAAGTCTGTGAAGTGGTCAGTGCAGAAGACATCCAAATACCTGGGAGGGTACAGGATTGTCCCCTGCAGATACAGGTGACCCGAGGACATGTGGTCTCAGACAACTTGGTCTTCTTCAGTCCAAATTCCCGTTTTGAGGAGCTGGGCCTAGCCATGGGTCCCATACCCTGCATGGAGGCCACAGCTCCCTCCTTACACTTATTGCTCACCAATCCAAACCCAGATCGCATTCACCTTGTGAAAGGCGAACCCCTGGGATTCCTAGTGGGAGAATCATTCCCAAGTGTGGAATTGAGTCTTCAGATTATTGGGGAAGCCCCTGTTTCCTGGAACATCTGTGAAGGGGGGGGGGGGGCCTGCGTGTGTACGATCCTCACCCCGAGGCCTCCTCACCTTACAGTTTGTCTGGCCACATAGTGCTGTGACCTCTCAGGTGGACCTCGAGTCTGACCATCTGATTTTGTCAAGTAAACTCGATGAGGCTGTTAGTTCCTTCACCCACCGGGAGGGGGGGGAGCCCTATACTGTCCAAGCCATCCAGGTCTCCTCTCTCCAAGATGAGATTGAGGAGAAGGTTGAAATACCCTCAAACAAACCTGTTCTGGGATTTGACGAAATGGTTGCGGGAAAACTTGCTGAAGCAGACGCCTGCACTGATGAGTCAGAAAAGGCTCAATTAAAAGAACTGCTGTACCGTCACAAGGACCTGTTTGCCACTGACACCTATGACTGTGGTCTCACCAACCTACATGTCACCCATATTCCTACGGATCCCAACAGTAAACCCGTCTTTGTGAGGCAGTATAAAATCCCATTGGCCTCCTATGAATCCGTTCAGGAAATCATTAATTCCCTGGAACAAAAGGGAATTATACGTCAATGCAACAGTACTTACAATGCCCCACTGTGGCCTGTTATCAAGAAGGATTCTAGCTGGTGCTTAGCTTTGGACTATCGCCAGCTTAATAAAAAGGTACCTCTATCCAGATGGCCTATGGCACATCTGGAACAGAACTTAGCCACCATCAAGGGCGCAAGGTACTTTACAAGCCTGGATCTGGCCTCAGGATTTTGGACTATACCTGTCCATCCAGAAAACCAGCATAAGCTGGCTTTTACCTTTGGTAGGCGACAATATACTTGGAATCGGACACCGTTTGGTTATTTGAATGCCCCAGCAGACTTCAACATTTTCCTGCATAAGGCTTTGCCTGATGCTGAGACTAGAGGCACCCTAGTCTATGTAGACGACATTCTGGTGAAGAGCACCAGTTTCACTGACCATTTGCAAGAAATAGAGCATGTTTTCCAGCAACTGAAAGCTGCGGGAGCAAAGCTGTCCTTGTCAAAGGGCCAATGGTGCCGGAAATCCCTCAATTATTTGGGTTACGAAGTTTCTGCTGAGGGACTGCGGCCTCAAAAGAAGAGAATTGCGGCCTTGCAACAACTCAAACGTCCGACCAACGTGAGTGAGCTACGCTCATTCTTGGGCATTTGCAATTATTCCCGCCAATTTGTGGATCAATATGCGGAGATTTCCCGACCCCTGGTCAAACTCCTCAAAAGAGATGAATCTTGGGCATGGAATCCCGACCAAGAGGCAGCTCTAGAAGAGCTGAAGGCGGCTTTGAGTCGAGCTCCCTGTCTTGCCTATCCAGAGAGTGGCAGAGAATTCTTCGTGGAACTAGGTTTCACTGATCACTCTATGAGTGCTGTTCTGTACCAGATGCATGACACAGATAGGAAAGTTATTGCCTATGCCAGCAAAGCTTTAACGGAAGTGGAGAAGAAATACTCTGACTGTGAGAAATCCTTGTTGTCCACAGTCTGGGCCCTCCAATATTTCCGCAGTTATATCCAAGGTGAGAGGCTGGTTGTTGAGACTCATCACCAACCCATCAAGTTCCTAGGCAGTGATTGGATTAAATCGGGACAAGTGTCAAACAGTCGCATTGTCTCCTGGACCTTAGCACTTCAGGGCTGGCCCCTAGAGGTCAGGTATACTCAAAACCGCAAGGATGCCGCCGCACAGGGCCTGGCTGAAATGCACGATTGCACTGCCAGAGAACCTTTAGTGGGTAATTTAGACACCGAAATGGAGTCATGTACGCCTGAGCCTTCTCGTCATCGTCCTTATGATGAGAACCTCTGTAAAGGCTACCCCAAGGTGTATGTGGACGGTTGTGCTTACCGTCGAGAGCCTGACCATGAACTGGTGGCAGGTATAGGTGTAGTTTGGAACCAGAACCACCCTTGTGAACCCTTGAAGTACCGTCTAGGTACCAAGACTAATCAGTATGCAGAGCTAGCTGCAGCCCTGGCAGCTCTCCAGTCCGCTGCTCAGGGAGGGGTTCACACCCTAACCATCTGTACTGATTCAGACTACGTCCGACAGAATTTTGTTTCCCACTTACCCATTTGGAAATCTAACAATATGCTGAATTCCAAAGGGAAACCTGTCAAACATGCCGGATTGATTCTGACCTTGGACAAGTTAGCTCATGAAAATGGCATGACCATCTACTGGAAGAAAGTGAAAGGTCATTCCCGTGTTGATAATCCTGACAAGATTGGAAATGATCTAGCTGATCAGCTTGCCAAGGAGGGTGCTGTCTCTGGAGACCTCTGGCAGTTGGAGGCCCCCGAGACCAATGGGCTTCGAATTGTGACGGCGGTTACCCGGCGACAAGCTCAATTATCCACCATGCCCCCTGTGGTTCAATGGTGTGGCGAGAGCACAGATCTCGACCTCGTGCAAGCCCAGAAACAAGATCCTACTCTTGGACGTTTCTACCTTTTTCTGCAGAACCCCCAGGAACACCCATTAACTCTGGAGGATTGTCAGGACGATGAGGAACTGAGGATCCTCTACATCTCCAAGGACATGTTCCATCTCCAGAAAGATCTGTTGATACGGACGAGTAAGCATGGTATTGTGCAATGGGTGGTACCTCGGGCCTTCCGAGGAGTTATGTTACAGCACGCTCATGATGAACCTTGTGCTGGTCATAGAGGTGACCGAATAACCTATGAAACGTTGAAACAAGTGGCCTACTGGCCCCACATGTACCAAGATGTCCAATTGCATACTAAAGGTTGTCTGACCTGTTGCAGATTTCAACCTGCAGCTCCTTCTCATAGAGCCCCTTTGAGAAACAGAGGTCTGACCATGCCTTGGTCTGATCTCCAGATTGATTGGATCGGCCCCGTGCCCCGATCCTCTCGAGGCAACAAATATATGTTGACAGTTACCTGCTTATTTACTAAGTGTGTCGAGTGCATCCCAGCACCCAACTGTACCGCCGAGACCACGGCCACCTTGTTGTTAAACCATGTTTTCAGCAGGTGGGGCCTCCCCATGCGAGTGGAATCCGACCAGGGTTCCCACTTCACGGGACAAGTCATTAAGCATCTGTGGAAGGTACTAGGTGTGAAGGCCAAAGTCCACATTGCTTATCATCCACAATCCTCTGGACAAGTGGAGAGAGCAAACAAAACTATCATCAGTATCTTGAAAAAGTATGTTTCTTCCTCTGGGAAGGACTGGGACATCAAACTGCCCTTGGTCCTGATGGCTATCAGAGCCACGCGTCATCGTGCTACTGGTGTGTCCCCTTTTGAGATGATGACAGGTAGGGACATGGTTTTACCCCTTCATCTTCTTTACAGGACTAATGATGTGAATCTCGCTGCTGCTACAACTGCTCATGAATATGTTGCCCATTTAAGACAACACTTGCAAAGTGCCTTTGCCTTTGCCCAAAAGAATTTGGACACTGCTGCTAGGGGTAGGAAAGCCTACTATGATTTGAGGACTACCTCTAACGAATACCAGATTGGCGATAAGGTATTCTACTACAATTTTGGTAAGAACAAGGTCAAAGACTGTAAATTTCTACCTAGCTGGAACGGTCCATTTCCTATTGTGGATAAAGCCTCCCCTGTTGCTTATCAAATTCGAATGAAGTCCGGTACTGAGAGGGAAGGCTCCCTTAAATGGGTCCACATTAATCAGCTTAGACCGTGTCATCCCATTAAGCTCCTTCCTGAAGAACCTCTTGATGAAGTGAGTGATTCTAACTTTGAGGCAGCATAGCCTGTTTGTTTTCTTTTACAGATGGAGTCCCGAACTTTGAAGGTCCTGTTCCTGATTTTGATGTTAGCGGGATCCGAGGTTGCCAGATTGATTGAGCCTGGCCCTCTTTCTGGTGTCGTGCTACAGGATGCGCCTGGTTTCCTGATTACACAGTCCCAGACTGTCACACAGAAAGATTTTGTGTCCCTAGATCCCCAACATGTTTTACAGAAGCATTTTGAATCGTCATTGCACGCACCACTAATATACAACAGTGGTACATAACTCACATGGATTATGCCACCGCCAATGTTCAGAATATTTTGGGTCAGTTGGAAAAGATTATGATTCAACCTATACGACCGGACACTGCTAGACAGAAAAGATTCATAGGACTTGGTGTTGGTGTACTGTTCGCTGCTCTGGGCTCCTTATTTGCTTCCTCTATGTCTATTGCTAATGCTGTATCTATTAGTAAACTCCAGAGTACTATCCATGAGTTTAAAGCTGATATGAAAGACATCCGCACTCAGATTCATTCACAGCAAAGTCAATTACAAGCTCATGGTAAAACCATACGTGATACAGTCACTGTGGTTAATCTTTATTCTAAGCAAATCGCTATGACCACTGCGGAATTGTCTATGCTTAAAAGTCTTTTGAACGATGAGCGTACTTTCATGCAGCCCATACGCGACCTTACTTATGATTTGTTTAGAGAACTAGACAATAGCATCAGTAACTTGATTCAAGGACAGATTCCTGCATATCTGGTATCTACGGACCTTATTACAGAAGCTTTTGCTAAAATAACCAGAAATCATATCGAGCCACTCCAGATCCAGATTGCTTTCCACATGGGGACTGCTATTCCCTTGTATGTCGATGTACCTAATATGGAACTTGCCTTTTTGTTGAACCTGCCTTTCATAGTACCTGATAATGTATACCAGCTGAAGCAGGTGATTAATGTAGGTACTTGGTCTGAGAATGTTTATCTACGGGTCGACACTCCCGAATACCTCGCTTACCACTATGATGATCCACGTCAATACCTGGTACCTAATCTCGGCATGTGCCAACGCTCTAAAGACATTCATTGGTTGTGTCCTGGTAAACCTTTCCTGAAGGACACTTCTGCGGCTCTTTGTGGGTTGTCTGTTGAAAATGTGAAAGAACAATGTAAAGTTACCATGACCAAGTACGATGACTTTTCAGAGACGAAAGTTGCTGTTGTCAACAATGTTTGGCTGGTTAGTACCCCTTTGAGTGAACTCCTGGTCACCATGAATAAACATGACATTCATAATAGAGTTCCGCTACCCTGCAATGTTTGCTTGATTGATGTTCCCAAGAACTCCACTGTTAATGTTGGTGGAGTTTCCTTGTTTTATCTAGATGCTGACCCTGTTTCGACAGAGCTACAAATCTTGGATGTGTTTCGAGGTCATGAGACTGACTTCACTGCAGCCTTGACCTATCTTTTGGACTATAAGGACTCTCACACAGTTGAACTGTCTATTGACCAGGACGACATTGCCATTGCTGATTATAACTTTGATTCATGTGATGTGGACATTTTACAAACTGATTTTATGTCACATGTCATTGTGCCTGGTCTTTTCTTTCTGTTGGTGCTCCAGTTCCTTATCTCTTTGTATCACCAGAGACAGATTCGTACTCTTCGTCGCTCTATGCATCCTGCACCTCTGCTGCCTGCCATGCGTCTGCAGGACTTGCTGGAACGTCACACTTTTGAATAAGTGTCACCATTTTCTTTGAAAGTTCTCCATTGCTCTTAATTGAGTTGTCTCTTTCCTCATAGATAGCATGTGTTTATTTTACTAACACAGTTACACATTGCTTATCATTATATTTGAGTGTTCACCTTGGTGTTACACTAACACATTATATTGCATTATTGATATACCTTTTTGGTTAAGGTACACTATAACCTCTTGTGTTTGAAGTTCACACGCATTATATTGATTGCATTGCCGTGATTGTTTCTCTTTGTCATTTTATTTTGACTTCTTTTATTGCTTGAGTGCATTCCCTGTATTATTCCTCATGCAGTATTGCTTTCATGCATCTTTTGTGCTTGATGTATTATCCACTTCTCATGCTTTAGTCAATCATTTGTCATTTGGTTCTGACCTGCACGGTAGTACTGCTAGTTAGGCTTTGTACGATGGAGTGTACTCCCTTGTAGCATCCTCCATCTTACAAGGGGGGGGAGATGTAGGGCTGGTACCCCTGCAATTCTATATGCAAATCTCCGGCCTGCTCAGCAACTCAGGCCTGAACCAAACTCAACAGACAAGATGGATTCTTCACTACACTTTTGCTGTGTTCAGTTACTAACCTGACCTCCAAGCAACTGCTTGCGCAGCGTTTCTAAGTGTGCATACAAAAGCTACTGTCCGTGGCTAATTCACTGCCCACATGCAAGAACATCTGCTGCTTTGGTGTCCTTGGACACTTGTACATATGCCCAGAAGTTACATACTGTTGCTTTTGCATGACTTCTTACTATGGATCCTTTGTCTGCAAGAAGATGCCCATCATCTACCTCCTGATTCGCTGAGAACACCTCAGACTGCCTGGTGCCAACCAATCATCGGACCTATGACGGAGTATTCTTACAGAGAATAATGCAATCTGCGCTGGAACTTTAGTAAGAGTTGGGGGGGCTTTTCCCACCTGTTCATACAGACTTCTGCACCGGTTCCTTCCTGCTGTGCACTGCATACCTGATTCCTGCGACCTGAGCCTTCCGCAAGACGGCCACTAAGTGTGGGCTAGGCCATCCTCCAAAGGTCTGAGAGAAGACTTTCACAGATACCTCCGGTTCGGACTTACTGCGGCTCGCCTCTGACGGGGCTGGAGCCTGCATTAGCTAGCAGCCGCCTCCTTGGACTGTGCTGTTCCTGAGTGCCCGACGAAGCTAAGGTACTGACTTATCTCTCCTCCCCCGGATGGGCAAGGGCTTAGCAATATATTTCATACCTTTTCTCAGTGCAGAGCGAATCAGTGACGTCTGGTTACTAATTAGTGATTTATTACGTTGTCCAATTGTACATCTGTACTATAACAACTTTCTACCTCATGTTTCTACTTAGCTATATATATGTTTGTATATTTTTCTACCTGGCTGCCCATAATAAAGTCTAATATATATCTGCAGACCAGACTTCTTTCGTGGCTCATTGCCAGAATAACTCACCGAACTTTGGGCTGGGTATTAGTAGCCATTTTCCCCTGGACAACAGAGAGTCTAACTTATTTTTATGCTACTAATATTCCCTACAATGCCTGCCTGAGTCATGCTTTAGCTCAGAAGAAAAAGTTTTAAAACCAGCCCTTTTTCTATGCTTGTCAGAAGCCTCATTACCACAGAATCCACTGAAATGTCTCCATGGCTTGCCCTGCTGGAGTCTTAAATGAAACCTGTGCCTCTGGATACTGCCTTGGTCTCCATGTACACAGGCCAGTGTTACCGTCTTTGCATAGTCAATTTGAAAATTGGGTTACGGCTTCCCGGCGAATAAGGGTCCGCATGCTTCCCAGACTCTAACAAGGCTTGGAGGCAGTTTCCCTCAAGCTTCACTGGAATCACAAAGTTCTGTGCCCTTGGGTGTGGAATGTCCACAAATGTACAGGTGTGAGGGGTAGTCAGGCTGACATCCATGGATTCTTCTGTACCTAGGGGACATTCCCAAGCAAAATGTCCCTGGCTCCACACCTAAAACAGGTAAAGGAGTGGTGGTTGGAGCCATGCCCTTGCCAAGGAGATGACTTTGGGGGTCAAAACATGCACAATACCGCACTGATGCAGAATAGCGCGGTATATAAGAGAATGTAAATAAAATAAATAAAAAACATGGGAGCCAACATCCGTCCCAGCTTCCCCTTCCGTCCCTCCTGGACTGACGGGTGACTTTCTCCCCTTCTTGATGTCCACTTCAGTCGTTGGCTGGGCTTCATGATACCCCTCGACTATTTCCAGTGCATTCTCTAGTACAGCGTTTTTCAACCACTGTGCCGCGGCACACTAGTGTGCCGTGAGATATTGTCTGGTGTGCTGTGGGAAAAATTCCAATTTCATCCGTAACATGTGGCCTCGGCTCACAAATTAGGGTTGCCAACCGGCCGGTTTTCAGCCGGCCTGGCCGGTTTTTCCATGGCCAGGCCGGCTGCCGGCACAGTTGTAAAACCGGCCATTGAAAAGCTGGTTTTTTGCTCTGGCCGCAAGATCGGGAGCGGCCAGAGCAAAAAACCGGCTTTTGTGCCGAAGTCCGCGGCGCGAACGCGATTCCCTATAGCAGTGCAGCCGCTGGTTCTGCTTTGTACAGAGCAGCGGCTGCACTACACTTACATTGAAAAGTAAAGAGAAACTGTGTCAGGAGCCCTCCGATCATGCAGAGCCCGAGGAAGTGATGTCATGGGGGCGGGCTCCTCACAGGCTGTCTTTCCTTTTCAAATTAACTTTAGCTGCAATAAAGTTAATTTGAAAAGGAAAGACAGCCTGTGAGGAGCCCGCCCCCATGACATCACTTCCTCAGGCTCTGCGATGACCGGAGGGCTCCTGACACAGTTTCTCTTTACTTTTCAATGTAAGTGTAGTGCAGCCGCTGCTCTGTACAAAGCAGAAGCAGCGGCTTGGGCCGAGGGGTGTGTGTGTATGTGTGAGTGAACCAGCAAGGGGGGGGGGGGGAGTTTGAGTGAACCAGCAAGGGGGGGGAGTGTGAGTGAACCAGCAGTGGAGGGGGGGGGGGTGGGGTGAGAGAACCAGCCAGGGGGGGGGGGCGATGGTGTGAGTGAACCAGCAGGGGAAGGGGGGTAAGTGAGTGAGTGACCCAGCAGGAGGGGTGAGTAAGTGACAGGGGGGTGGGTGAGTGAACCAGCAGTGGAGGGGGGGGTGGTGTGAGTGAACCAGCAGGGGAGGGGGGTTGGTGTGAACCAGCAGGGGAGGGGGGTTGGTGTGAGTGTTTGATTCTTATTCAAGAGAATTACTTTATATATAGTCAATATAGGCACAGAGGTAAATTTTTTTAACATTTTCTAATGGTGGTGTGCCTCGTGATTTTTTTCATGAAAAAAGTGTGCCTTTGCACAAAAAAGGTTGAAAAACACTGCTCTAGTATAAGCTCAGGGTGCTAACGTTGGGTGATCAAGCCCCCCAAAAACTGCTCCAATAGCACAGTCTTGGCTATCTCAGGCCCGGTCTTTCCCTCCAGTTGCAGCCACTTTCACGCGAGATCCTTCGACCAATACAGGAACTTCTGAGGGCTCTCTTTTTTCTGGAGCCCCCCTTTCTGAATCACTGACCGTAGGCCTCTGAGGTACAGCTGGCCCGTTCCATATGTAGCTTGCCCATCTGGTTTGGCACCCTGGAATACAGTCGGACTGCTGCCCATCAGCAAATTCCCTAAATATGTAGTCCATGTCTCCTCCAGCCAGGTGGGTAGTTCATTCAAAGTTCACCAGAAAGCGGTCTGGTTCATCTTCTGGTTCATCTTCCATCATTTTAAGAAGCGCTTACACTGGAGGGTGGAGTTGTGGTCTCTGCAGGGCCTGGGTCAACTGAACTAGGGAACTCTTCTGTAGCTCCCCCTGTGCTCGAATAAGATCCTATATCTGCTACTGCTGCTGTTGTTGCTGCTCTTCCAGCAGGGTGTGTTGAAACTGCTGCTGACACTGTTGCTATTGATATTGCTGATAATGTTGTTGTTGCTGCTGACCTTCTGCCAGAATCTGGAGGAGCCACTCCATCCTGGCTTGTCACAGTTCTCTTGCAACACCACCACAACTTCCTCTTCAGCAGTTGAGTTAATCCTGTAGTATTCCTGCTCCCTAACTAGGGCAAGGTTAACCCTCTTAGCCCATACAAACCAACAAAAAAAATCCTGCTGTAGTGGCCCAGTCCTGAAGGGATGTGGATTTGTCCTCAGTCACGTGGTTAGAGGAAATCCCCAAACTACCACCATATGTGGTAGTGTAGCTTGCGGTGGGAAGGAGTTTTCTGTACAACATGGGCCAGAGAGCAGTTCATGGAAAACAAAAACAGCTTTACTTCTTTCCCAGCTTGCTAAACTTCCACAAGCTGGTTTTCCTAGACCTTCCTCCAGCCCCATTTAAAGTTCCTACCTCAAAATTCCTCTGCATGGCTTACCTTGGAAAGACTTTTGGCTCCATGGGCCTCTCTCTGTCCTCCCAGCCCTGAACTCTGGGCTGCAGACTCTCTTAAAGGGGGACTGTTGATAATCCCTTTGGAGAGGGACGGTTAACATTCTATAGACCCCATCACATGGGCCCTTATTTTCTTAACTGTCCTGATGAATAGACGATAACTCTTGAAAGCTTATCACAGTTGTATTAAGCTAGCTCAATAGAAAGCTATTGTTGACCCTTATTTTCAACATATCCAAGTGGTTCAACATGACAACTCCAATTCTTTGCTCAGTATTTAAGAACCAATTTTAACACATATGCATCAAAATTCTCATTTTTCCAGCTCATTTATTCACTTCCAAAGTTTCATTTTTTTTCTTGTCTTTACATATTTACTTCAGTTCCTGCTGTATACAGTTTAGATTTGGATATATATGACCGTAATATACATTGAGTACAGGTTTTCGGTAGAAAGGCCAAAAACAGAAATAGAAATATTTCTTGCATTTATCCCAGAACCATTTTTGAGTATCTTTTTTATTCACTGAACATTTTTCCACTCAAAGAGGAATTCTGTAACCCCTTAAATCCTCTAGGAGTGGAGGAGTAGCCTAGTGGTTAGAACACTGGCTTGGTAACCAAGCAACCAGGGTTCGATTCCCACTAGCACTCCTTGTGGTCTTGGGCAAGTCACTTAACCCTCTATTGCCTCGGAAGAAAGGCCTGGCAATCTACTTCCGGTGACACTGCCAAGAAAACCCAGGAGCTTCTGGGTCGCCAGGAGTCAGGACTGACTCGAAGGCACACATTGCATTGCATTTTAAATCCTCTAATTAGGAGACCTGCCCTTTAACCCTTTCAAGGCCTAGTTTAAATTTTGAATTCACATTCTGCAGCCGGGTTAATTTTTGCGTATTTCAGGAAAATTGTACCCGTCTTATTCAATATGTTCTAATAGTGATTTTCCTTCTGCTATGGTCATGTATTATATACCATTTGATGGGAATATTTAGTCAGAATTTTGGATCCCAAGAGTTTTGGGCTCGGCCTGGAAAGGGTTAACATGTAAAATCTCCAGCTACCCAACTCACTTCCCCTCCAAAAAAAACAAAAAAACTGAAGTACATTAGCAATGAAGACAAATGTTGTTGTTCTAAATTCTTACAAAAATAAAAATACAAAAAAACCCCCAAAACCCAAATACATAATTAGAGAATACCAAAATCAAAGCCCAGAATATTACCTTTTGTGCCCCGATTTTGACAGCACGCTCTGTAACATCCCAAAAGTCATCTGTAAAAGAACATTAAATCAAAATGCTGGTGATTTCAAACTTGTCTGCCACAGCAAAGGAAAGACAAAGAATGTTCACAAAATCACCATCCTCGTGTTAAATTACTAACAGGAATCATTTTCCTATGAACAAATGGTAAATGAGCAGGCAGGACAGGCACTACGAAATCCTAATGATAGGAGTGTAAGGCTCACATTAGCTGAGGAAGGGGAGAAAACAATTACTTACCTGTAGCAGGTGTTCTCCGTGGACAGCAGAATGAGTCCTCACATATGAGTGATGCCACTGATGGAGCCAGATACAGAAGCAGTTTCCCAGCTCCTATATTCTAGAAGCTTTTGGAAGTTGATCAACATATATGTATGCTACTTCCTTCCTGCCACCACCGTGCAGGACTGTTTCAGTCATATACAGTAGTTGATTAAACAATGCAAGTACAAGGGGAGATGGGAGGGTTTTTGGGGACTTATCCTGCTCTCCGTGGAGAATTCCTGCTACAGATGAATAACTTTTTTTCTCGGTGGACAAGTAGAACAATGTCCTCATATATGAGAATCCCTAGCTACAGGCTGCCCTGAAAGAAAAAGGTGAGACATACAAAAGTGTTGCAACAAGCTAACACTAATAACATATTTTTGGTGATAACGAGCCTTTCCTAAACCTTTTTTTTTTTTAACAAAGGCAGCCTCGAAAGAAAAATAACTGGGCATAGAGGAGGGATGGAGTTGGATTCTATTCCACAAAACAATTCTGAAGAATGGACTGGCCAAACCTGTGAATCTCTCTCTAGACAGTTGTGAGATGTTAATGTGTGGACAGAAGTTCATGTCATGGCTTTGAAAATCTTCTCCATGGAGGCTGATTTCCAGTGGACCACCAACACAGCTATAGCTCTGTTATTATAAGCCATGACATGACACTCAAGGGTCAAGTCTGCCTGGGAATAGGTGATGAAGATGCATTCTTCTAGCCATTTGGAAAGTGTATGTTTGTTAATGACAGCCCACAGTTTACTTGGGTCAAAAGAAACAAAAAGTTGGATTGACTTTTTAAGAGTTTTAGTCTGCTCCAAATAGAAGGCCAAGGATGTATTGTAGTCTAATGTGTGCAACGCACCTTATCCCTTTTTGGTATGAGGTCTGGGAAGACATGTTAGTAGGATGATTGACTCATTAAGGTGGAAATCTGATGCCACCTTAGGAAAGAACTTAGGATGAGTGCACAAAACCACCCTATTGCTGAAAAGTTTGGTATAGGGTCGATCCATTAATACAGCCTGGAGCTCACTAACTTTGCATGGTGAAGTTACTGCCACCAAAAAGAGGACCTTCTAGGACCTGTGAACTGAACATCTAGCATCTCATAAGGAGCTTTCATCAGCTGCGTCATGCAACATCAAGATCCCATAACACTGTGGGTGGCTTGAGAGGCTTCATTAGAAGCAAGTCCCACATCTAATGATAAGTTTACCAAAAACATGATATTGATATGTGCCAACTGCACTGAGATTTAATCTTACTGAGATGATTTTTAGACCTGACTGTGATAAATGTTGAAAGTATTCAAGCAATTTTTGTGCAGATCCTTTCCCTCACACCAGACAGAAAACCTCTTCCACTTAAAACTATATGACATTCTAGTGGAATCTCTTCTGGAAGCCAGAATGATGTTGGTTACATTAAACAGCTGGTTCAAAGATAATAGTGTCAAACTAGGGAAAGGGGTTACGGATGGGAAAAAACAAGTTCAGAATGTCACTCCCAGCAAGGACATAATATTGGTAATAGTCATCATATTAATCTACAGATCAATGACAAGAGGGAAGAGGAGTCTGCAACAAAATTCATCCGAAAAACAAGCAAGCCAACCAACAATTGCTGGAAGGCAATGAGTACAAATGCTCATAGTCTAGCCAACAAAGCTCTTGACCTAGAAGCCCTGATGGTGGAAATGGACTTGGATATTGTGGCCATTACAGAAACATGGTTTAATGAGTCACCTGAATAGCTATAATTTATTTAGAAGAGAAAGAAAAGGAGGAAGAGTAGCCCTATAAGTCAAAAGCAATATTAAAACCACTGAAATGCAGGGGATGTGGGGAAAAGAAGAAGCGCTGTGGATTGTCTTGGAAACAGGAGATGGCGCTATCATCCACACTGGTGTAGTCTACAGGCCTCCAACTCAAAATGAGGAAATGGGCAGAGACTTGATCATTGATATTGCAAACGTAGCTATGAAGGGAGAAGTGATCATATTGGGTGGACTGGAGTATTCCTTCTGCAAATCTGGAAAGAAGTAAAATGATTGTAGATACTACTACTACTGAGCATTTGTATAGCGCTACAAGACATACGCAGCACTGCACAGACATGTAAGAGACAGTCTCTGCTCATCAGAGCTTACAATCTAATCAAGACAGACAACACAGAAGGTGTAGACAGAGATACATCTAGGGGGAATGGTAAAGAAACACAAGGAGATCAAGTGAATCAAGATCTGAATGTTACAGCGAAGGGGGTGAGTTTTCAGCCTGGATTTGAAAAGTGTCAGAGAAAAGCACCTGCCATACAGACTGAGGTAGTTTGTTCCAGGCATAAGATGCAGCGAGATGAAAGGAATGAAGTCTGGAGTTAGCAATAGAAGAGAAGGGCACAGATAGAAGCAATTTACCAGAAGAGCAAGAAGCATCGCTCAGACAACCGGTGATAGAACCGACCAGGGAAAGTTTGATGCTGGATTTAATACTCACCAATGGAGACAGCGTGATGAATGTCCGGGTGGGAGCCTACTTGAGCAGCAGTGATCATCACACAGTGTGGTTTGAGGTAAAAGCCAAGGCAGACTCCAATCACAGCTAACTCAGTCTAGACTTCAAAAACGCTGACTTCAGTAAAATGGGAAAATACCTGAAGGAGAAGTTGGCAGGATGGGAGGAGTTAAGGGAAGTGGAATTGCAGTGGGCTAAACTTAAAGAAGCAATACAGGGGGCAATAGGAAAAGGAAACCTATATGGTTCACCAAAGAAGTGGCTGCACAAATAAAGGCAAAAAACTCAGCTTTCACAAAATTCAGATCATCACAAAAAGAGGAACCAAAAAAAAATAGAGGATAAAGCTAAAAGAGAAAGAGAGAAATAGATAGCGATATCAAAAGCAAAGACAGAAGAAAAGATGGCTAAAGATGTGAAGCGTGGAGACAAAACCTTTTGCAGGTATATTCGGGAGAAGAGGAAGATTGGAGATGGAATTGCCAGACTCAAAAGTGCCAAGGACGGATTTGTGGAAAGTAACATTGAAAAAGCAAAAATGCTAAACAAATACTTCTGTTCTGTATTCACAAAAGAAAATCCTGGAGACGGACCATATAAGATTGACAAACATACAAATGGGAAGGGAGTAGATACCACACCATTCACAGAAGATGTTTTTGAACAGCTTGCAAAACTGAAAGTGGGCAAGGCCATAGGACTGGATGGGATGCAACCCAGGATACTGAAGGAGCTCAGAGAGGTTCTGGCAGGGCCTTTAAGGATGTTTTTAATAGATCCTTGGAGACTGGAGAGGTTCTGCAGGACTTGAGAATGGCTGATGTGGTACCTTTTCATAAAAGTGGTAATAGAGAAGAGGTGGCAAACTATAGGCTGATAAGCCTTACCACTGTGGTGGGAAAAGTAATGGGAGGCGCTTTTGAAAGAAAGAATAGTGGACTTTCTGGAAACTAATGGATTGCAGGACCCAAGGCAACATGGTTTTACCAGAGGAAGATCCTGCCAAACAAAAATGATTGAGTTCTTTGAGTGGGTGACCAGAGAACTAGATCAAGTGCATGCGATGAATGTGACCTATCTGGATTTCAGCAAAGCCTTTGATATGTTCCTCATAGGAGGCTTAGCGATAAACTGAGCAGCCTGGGGATAGTCAGAAAATGGTTGAATGACAGATGACAGGTGGTGGTAAACAAAACTCACTCAGAAGAAAGGAAAGTGCATAGTGGCGTGCCTCAGGGATCGGTCTTGGGAACAGTACTGTTTAATGTATTTGTGAGTGATATTGTGGAAGGACTGACTGGAAAAGTCTGCCTTTTTGCAGATGACACAAACATTTGCAACAGAGTAAACACTTCTGAGGGACTGGACGACATAAAGAAAGATCTAAAAACACTGAAAGAATGATCTAATGCCTGGCAGTTAAGATTTAATGTGAAGAAGTGCAAAGTCATGCACTTGGGATGCAGAAATCCAAAAGAATCGTATGCGACTGGGGGAGAGGCTGGTGTGCACGGACAGGAAAGGGACCTCGGAGTGCTAGTGTGCAGGATATCAAGGTGGTGAAACAATGCGACAAGGCTGTAGCCAAAGCCAGAAGGATGCTGGGCTGCATACAGAGAGGAATAACCAGCAGAAAGGAGATATTAATGCCCCTGTACAAGTCGTTGGTGAGGCCTCACTTGGAGTATTGTGTTCAGTTTTGGAGACCGTATCTCACATAGGATATAAAAAGACTTTAAACGGTTCAAAGGAAGGCGACCAAAATGATTTGAAGCCTGAGTCACAAGACATGAGAAGAGACCTGAAGACCTAAATATGTATACCCTAAAGGAAAGGAGAGGCAGGGGGGATATAATACAGACCTTTAAATATTTAAAGGGTATCAATGAACAAGCAAACCTTTTTCAAAGAAGGGGAAACTGTAAAACTAGAGGGCATATGATGAAGCTGCAAGGCGGTAAACTTAAAAGCAAAATCAGAAAATACTTTTTCACTGAAAGGGTGGTGGATGCTTGGCATGCCCTCCCGATGAAGGTGGTGGGGTCAAATACATTGAAGGAATTCAAAATGGCATGGGACAGACACAGTGGATCCCGTTATAGCAAGAGGATAAAATCAAAGCGAATTTAAATATCTTTTAATAGAGGGGGGTAACCTGCACAGAGCTGCAGTTACAACAACTCTAGCCACCTTACTGGCCAGATTAGATGGACCATACATATACTATGTTACTATGTATGCTAAACCCTCAACAGCCAAGCTGAGGGCCAGGGACTTGATGCTGAGTGCAACAATATTCCTTGATATTGTGTTATTAGGGATGGCAATTTGCCTAGTCTTAAAGGATTTCCGACTAAGAGTTCCAGCAGAAGAGGAAATCATGGTTGCCTGCACCAATGTGCTACTATTAGAATCATAGTTCCCTTGTCAATTCTAAGTTTCAGAAGACTTTTTGCTATGAGAGGTATTGGAGAATATCAGGGTCAGGCTGAACTCCTTTTAGCGGGTCTGGACATCCGATCAGGACGTCCAGACCCACTAAACGGCCGGGCAGCCTGCCGGGGACAGATCTCACCATATGAACAGGCAATTTGTATGGGGAGCTCTCTTCGTGGGAGGGAGAGGGCATGACAGAGGCAGAGTGAGGGTTGGCGGATAGTGACCCTGGATGTACATTGCCGATTCCCTGTATGTTTGGGGCCTCAAATCTATACTGGGGACTTATTCCACCTCGAAGATGAATTTCCTCCCTGGAGGACCATAATCTCTGAATTTCAAACCCACGTTTGGGCAAATCTGTCATCATAACTCTTTGATACGGTGGAATTTTGAAAAAGGATTCCTTTTAACAGATTGAAATGGACCATCCACCAGGATATGGAGTCCTGGAGTGGAACAGTGACAAGATATTTATTTTATTTATTTATTTAGACAGTTTTGTATACCACCTTATCCTTCAATCAAAGTGGTCACAACACAATTGAGATACATTTAACACGAGGGGATATGAGACACATACACTAATACTTACAGGGAACATGGGCAATGGAGGGTTAAGTGGCTTGCCCAAGACCACAAGGAGCACCTGTGGGACTAGAAACCCCAGTCCTTCTGGCCCAAGATTGCTGTCCTCTAGTGGGATCTGAACCCCTGAACTTCCGGCCTGAAGTACCTTGCCCCAACCACTAGGCCACTCCTCCACTCCAAGATATGATGTCTTGGAGCTTATAAAAGGCCTGTATCCTCTTAGCTCAGGGTCTATTGAGCTTATCTCATCTTAAGATGTGTCAGGAGAGTTACATGCACAGTTGACACCTTCTGGCCTAACAACTTCAATATGTTCCATGCTGATGTCTGCTGACTTATGAATCTTTTCCACGATGGTGATTAACCTGGTGAATTTTTCTTGTGGAAGAAAGGCTTTCACCCAAATTGTGTCTAGTAGAGCTCCGATGAATCACAGTTGAGTTAAGAACATAAGATATGCCATACTGGAACAGACCAAAGGTCCATCAAACCCACTAACCTGTTTTCAACAGAAGCCAGTCTGGTTCAAACATACCTGTCAGGTTCCCAAAAGGTATAAAGATTCCATGCTGCTTGTCCAATGGATAAGCAGTAGATTTCCCTACTCCTCTTTAATAATGCTTTATGGACTTTTCCTCCAGGAACCTGTCCAAACCTCTTAAATCCAGCTACACTAACAGCTTTTACTGCATCCTCTGGTAATGAATTCCAGAGTTTGATTGTGTGAAGAATGAAAAAATATTTCTTTGATTAGTCTTAAATCTACTATATTGTAGCTTCATTGCATATCCCCTAGTCTTTCTTCTACAACCGATCTACATTTACCCATTCTACTTAATTCATTATTTTATAGACTTCTATCATATGTCCCCTCAACCGTCTCTTTTCCAAATTGAAGAGCCCTAATCTTTTAAGCCTTTCCTTGTAGGAATATCCTTCCATCCCATTTACCATTTTTATCGCTCTTCTCTGTACTTTTTATAGTTCTGCTATATCCTTTTTAAGATATGGCGAACATAACTGTACACAATATTCAAGATGTGGTCATACCATGGAGCGATACAGAGGCATTATAATATCCTGGGTTTTATTCTCCATTCCTTTCTTTATGATTCCTGGCTGCTTTTTTTTTTACTTTCTTGGCCACTGCTGCACACTGGGCAGAGGGTTTCAACATATTATTCACGATGACACCTAAATCCTTTTCCTGGGAGATGATTCCTAATGTGGAACCTTGCATCATATAAACATACTTTGGGTTGTTCTTCCCTAAGTGCATAACTGCACTTGTCCATATTAAATGTCATCTGCCATTTAGACGCCTAGTCTTCCAATTTATCAAGGTCCTCTTCCAATTTTTTACAATCCTCTTGTGTTTTAACAACTTTGAATAATACAGTACATTAAAAAGCAGCAGGTCCAGCACATATCTCTGGGGTATTCAACTATTCATCTTTCTGCATTGAGAAAATTGGCCATTTAGCCCTAATCTCTGTTTTCTATCTTTCAACAAGTTCCTAACCCACAATAATACATTGCCTCCTTCCCATGGCTTTTAATTTCTCCAGGAGTCTCTCACAAGGGACATTCTCAAAGGTTTTCTGAAAAATGAGATGTAGAGCCTGATTCAGGTAGCCAGAATCAGGCCTGAGGACGGCCCAGTGTGCCTCTGCTGCCTACGGGGACATCCTCCCCACAGGCACCGCCAACTCCCATGGCTTCAGCCCCTCTTTTCCCCACCACCCGATCCACGGCTGGCCTGCCATGGCCTGGATTGGGCGGCAGGGACCCCCGCACCCGGGCCCGATCTCCGGTTTTGTGCCTTTTATTCTACCTTTGAGGTGGAATAAGCAGCACGTCCCCATGGGCCCAGCAGGACATACAGGGCCGTGAACTGAATTGGCCCTGTATGTCCTGCTGGACTGGCCAACCTCCGCTCCACCCCCTCCGGCCAGCTCTCCTCGTCCTGATGCTCAGGACGTATGGGGAGAGCCGGAGGGGGAATTAGGTCTGGATGGCTTGTGGGGCTGCACCACAACTTGCATCTCAGAATCAGGCCCATAATGTATCAACCGGCTCACCTTTATCTACCTGTTTATTCACACCTTCAAAAAAATATAAGAGATTGATGAAACAAGACTTTCCGTGGCTAAATCCATCAAAAAATATAAGAGATTGATGAAACAAGACTTTCCGTGGCTAAATCCATATTGGTATTCTGCCATTAAACCATGACTATCTACATGTTCAGTAATTTTGTTTTTTATAATGGTTTATACCATTTTGCCTGGTACTGATGTCATGCTCACAGGACTATAGTTTCCTGGATCACCCCTCGAACCCTTTTTAAAAAATGGCCACTCTCCAATTTTCAGGTACTACAAATGATTTTAACGATAGATCACAGATTACTAATAGTAGTTCCACAATCTCATATTTCAGTTCTTTCAGCATGCTGGGATGTATGCCGTCTGATTCAGATGATTTGCTGCTCTTTAGTTTATCAATTAGCTATATTACATCTTCCCGATTTATCTTGATTTGTTTCAATTCCTCTGCTACATCATCTTTGAATATCATTTCTGGCATGGTTAAGTTTCCTACATATTCTTCATTAAAAACTGAAGCAAAATATTCATTCAGTCTCTCCGCTATAACCTTTTCCTCTCAGTTCACCTTTTACCCCTCCATCATCTAATGGTCCATTGAAAAATTCATTATGCACTTTTTCTTCCACTGCAACCTTTTTTTCAAGTTTTCTCTTTGCCTGCCTTATCAATGCCTTGCATTTAACTTGCCAGTATGTATGCTTTTTCCTGTTTTTATCATTTGGCTCTTTTTTTCATTTTCTGAAAGATTATTTCTTAACTATAACAGCCTCTCTGAATTCACCTTTAAGCCATGCTGGCTGTCGTTTGGCCTCCTTCTACCTTTTTTAAAGCATGGAATACATCTGGTCTGGGCTTCCAGTATAGTATTTTTAAATAATACCCAGGCCTGATGTAGTCTCTTAACCTTTGCAGTTGCTCCTTTTAGTTTTTTTCTTAACCATTTTCCTTATTTATTACACTCTCCTTTTTGAAAGTTACATGCTAGTACAGTCAATTTCCTTGCTATCTTCCCTCCATTTATTAAATAAAATGTGATCATGTTATGATTGCTTTTGACAAGCGGCCCCAAAACATTTACTTCTCGCACTAGATCCTGCAGTCCACTGAGCACTAGTGCTAAAATAGCATTCCCATGTGTCAGTTCCTAAACCAACTGCTCCATGTAGCAGTCATTTACTTCATCTAGAAACTTTGTATCCCTAACATGTCATATGACACTGACCAAGTCAATACTGGGGTAAATGAAATCTCCCATTATTACTGTGTTGTAAACTTTGCTAGCTTCCCTAATTTTCTGTTAGCATTTCATCATCTGTCTGCTCATTCTGTCCAGATGGATAGTAGCACAGACCACTGCCATTCCCTTCCCCTTTTTAAATGGTATTTCTATCAATAGAGATTCTACAATGTATTTTGTTTCCTGCAAACCTTCATCCTGCTTGACTTGATGCCCTCTTTGACATACAGAGTCACCCCTCCACCAATGTGATCTACCTTATCATTGCAATATAGTTCATAGCCTGGTATCACAATGTCCCATTGGTTATTCTCCTTCCACCAGGTTTCTGAAATGCTAGGTTTAAATTGGACTTGGGATAATTTATGATGAACTCTAGTAAATCCAGTACCCAGATTTATTTATTTTATTTACATTCTCTTATATACCGCGCTATTCTGCATCAGTGCGGTTTACATTGAACAAACTGAAATTACATTGAACAGGGCATTATAACTTTGAGATAACTATTTTACAGGGAACATGGGCTATGGAGGGTTAAGTGGCTTGCCCAAGACCACAAGGAGCACCTGTGGGACTAGAAACCCCAGTCCTTCCGGCCAAAGGTTGCTGTCCTCTAGTGGGATTTGAACCCCCGACCTTCCGGCCTGAAGTACCTTGCCCCAACCACTAGGCTACTCCTCCACTCCTCCAGATGGCAGCGAGTCTGGATCCTTGATCTCCTTCATGTGATGTGCTCTTGATCAGCCAATCATCCCGATAGGGAAATACATGCACAACCAGTTTGTGTAAATACTCTGTAATTCCTGCAAAACATTTTGTGAAAATGTGCGGTGCTGATGCAGGGCTGGCCCCAGAGTTGGCTCAAGGTTTTGCTGCCCTAGGCAAACCATAAGCTTTACACCCCCCCCCCCCCACCACCACCTCTGGCTGTCAAAATCTATTATTTAGCTTTGAATGCCCTGCATTTTGCTGCCCCCAGAAGTTGCCACCCTAGGTGCCACCTAGTTTGCCTAGAGGTTGATCCAACCCTGTACTGATGTGAAACCAAAGAGCAGTAATTGTTACTAGGAGTGGTATTTCCCTATGATGAATGTTAGATACATCCTGTGACTGGGATATATCTGAATGTGGGTCTGAGCATCCTTTAAGTCCAGAGCATATAGCCAGTCTCCTTTTTGTACATAGGGGGATGAGGGTGTTGAAGGAGATCATTTTGAACTTTTCTCAAATTGGATATTTGTTCAGTTCCTTCAGATCTAGGATGGGATTCAATCCTCTCTATCGTCTTGGTGCAAGTAACTACATAGAGTAAAATCCCTTTCCTTTTTCCTCTGGTAGAACAGTTTCAATTGCATTGGTCTCTAGAAAGGAAGACAGCTTCTTCTGATGCTGAGAGCTGGTGAGTGATGCTCTTGGTGGGTAATCTGATGGAATGTCAGATAAATGTAATCTGTATCTGAGTTGGATGATTTTGAGAATCCAACTGTCAGAGGTTATAAGGGGTAACTGTCTGGTTTAGAACTGTAGCCACCCTCCTACTGGAAGGTTGCCTGGTACTGTTACTGGAATCTTCACTATGCTCTCTTTGAGAGAGTCAAACCTCATCCCAGGTTTTGGCTGTGGAGCAGGCTGGAATTTCTAGGCCCTCTGCTGTTGGGTACAAGAGCAAGGAACCTGTTTCATCTGGGTGGAGTGGGAGGTAGGATCATACCTAGAACTATAAGAGCAATAGGTCCTTCTATGCACCTCCCTCCCCTGTGATACCACTTTGATGTTAAAAAGGCTGGGTGGCCTGGAGAGGGTCTTAAGAGTGTCACTGTGCTACTTGATGAGAATTGTAGCCTCTTGCACTTTATCTCCAAAGAGATTCTCTCCATGGCACAGCACGCCAGTGAGCTTTTCCTGAACATCGAATTGGAAGTCTTTTGGTACCAACATTCATGGAGGAAGCTCTTGATGCCGTATTGAAAATATAAGTTGCACAGATCATGTTTTTTCTCACACTCCCTTCCCTTTGCTCACTAGGGACTTGAGCACACAGACTCCTGCATGTTGTGCATGATGTCCCGCAAATGCATGCCCATGAAGAGCTGATAGGATGCTATATGGGACATGCGCACAACATTCTGAAAGAATTTTCTCCCAAAAGACTCCAATATCTGTCTCTCTCCCTGGGGGCACCAAGAAGTGGGTCTTGGAACATTTGGTCCATTTGAAAGCAGATCTGACTACCATGGAAAGCTGCAGGAGCCTTTTGGTCTCAATATATCAAGTCAACCTTCTTGCTGACAGGTTGAACAGAGATGTGTGTCTCCCACATTTTCATCTGAACTTCCTTTAGGATTGTGTGAATGAGCAATGTCAGTCTCCTTAGGGAGATTGAGGAATTGGAGGATTTTTAATGCTTTAGCCCTGGGTTCCTCTTCCATCTCTAATTAAATGGAAATCATGTAGCTATTTCCCTCACAAAATCAATGAGAGAGAACTCCTCCAAAGGTAACCTTCTTCTTTCATGAGGAAGAGAGGGGTCTGACGATACGTCTGGAGATCTCGCCTCTGAAAAACCTTTCTAGTCATAATCAGACTTCCAAGATTGCTCAGTCAAACCCAGAATGATACTCAAAAGAAGTCTTGGTCATTGACTGAGTTGACCTCCACTCCTCCCTGGGTGAGGTTCTGTGGTCAGAATATTCATGCACCAATGATCTCTGATGCCTTGGCAAATGATCACTTGATGATACATCAGAGATAGACACCAGCCGGAGAGGTATTAGATTTGAGGCCCTTCAATGCCTCAATGATGATGAATCTCCTACAGACAGAGCCTGAGCCTTGAGAATCAGTTCAATACCTCAATGCACCAACACCAATGCAGTCGAAGTAGCTGCTTTATGTCATGCAAAAAAACCTTTCATCTTTTCCTCTAAGCTCCTCAATAGATGGCCTCAAATACATTCAACAACAAAGGCAGGGGGTAGCAGTAGAGATGGTCATTGCCTCCTGAGTTTGCCAAAGAGGATCAGCAGGCTGATCCTGGCCCTTTGGAGATTGGCACAGCAACTCCAGTGCAGAGGAAGATGAGCAGTTCTCGTGTCAGAGCTGCTTTCAGGGTATCAGATCTTCTGATGCCTTGATGCTCATATCACCCTGCAATGAGCTGTGACACTGATGTGCCCTAGCTTCCACCTGGCATTTGGTGTTGTGGGCCCTTGCTGTCAAAGTCAAGGACAAATCCTATCAATGTTCAATGTCAAGTGAAATCAGTGTCCTCTCAAAGTCAATGCATCACCAAAGTGTAGTGTGGCTCCCTGGGCAATGAGGACCAATGCTGCCAAAGCTAGTGTCGATGGATTGGACTTATCCACACCAAAAATCCTTTTGCACTTTTCTTCATGACCTTTAAGCCCTCTCTTGGTCTTCTACAAAAGCTTCTAGAATATAGGAGATGGGAAGCTGCTGCATCATCAGGTTCTATCGATGATACCATCTATATGCAAGAACATTATCTGGCTTCTCCATGGAGAACTAAAATTACGAGCTATGAAAAAAATATAAAAAGACTGCACTAATCCTTTCATTTGTGTCAGTAGTTTACTTTTTAGTAAAGAAGATCTGTCATACAGAGCTTTAGCAGTTATATTGATCATAGAGAAACTGGATTCTATGTAGATCCATGATAACTATCATTGGACTTACAAAAGAATTATCCAAATGTGTGATCTGCATTAAAGCTACTCAAACAAGGGGGTATAGCATGCAACTTTGAGGGCAAGAGTGCCCTATAAAGGAGACAATGCATGTCTTGCAGAGTATAAGCCATCATAATCCACTTCATCTCCTCTCCTCCCCTCCCTAGGATGAAGCTGTGATAGCTGGTGGTAGAAGGAATGAGTGAGTGGCCACAGCAGGCCAGCAGGGTGGGTACAGAGCAAGAGTGACAACAGTTGGCTTGCAGCATCGAGAGCAAAGCAAGAGCAGCAAAGAATAGTCCAGCAGCATGAGGATTGTTGGGATATTTTGGCTTAGGGATAGTTCTGCTCTGCTCTGCCTTCTGTGTCTACACTTCTGCTGGCCTGCAACGCACTCATGCGCCCTGTCTATGGCACAAGGATACAACACGTGGGCTATAAGAGAAAGTATATGGTATGAAGCCTACTATAGTCTGGGAAGCCATGGCCTGTGCAAAAGTGTGCAGACTGTGAGTCCAGAGAAATACAGGTCAAGCTAAAACTAATTAGCAGAAAAAATACTTTCAGCCTTGAAGATAACGTTTGGTGCCAGGAACTCGAAAGAACACAGGCCCCACACAGGAAGGCAAAGGAAGGTACTGCTTCACAGCACACCGATAAGCAGAGACCTTGAAGAGAACTGAACTAATCGCTGGCCCAAATGACCATGGGTGGCCCCCTCCCCAAGTAGAAACATTTTGCAGACTTTGCAGAAAGCTGCACGTATTCCATAGAAAAAACCCTGCATATGACATCAGAAGCGATGCAGGGCTGTCTAGAATTTTGTGACAGAGCAAAAATGTATATAACAGGAGCAGCTCTCTAGCTCAGGGGCAATCTGCTCTCTGACTCCGTTACTGAGAGTAGGTTGTCTGCCACCTGTTCAGACATATAATTTGCTATCTGCATCTGTGATTTACTTTGCTTTGGTACCCAAATAAAAGCTTTTGCAGCTAAGCAACAGTTGTCTGAGCTATTCATTGGTAATTGGTAATATTGGGGAAACTTTTGTAGGTGGACCCTGCCTACAGGTTGCAACAAGAGTTCATACTCCTGATCCCCAGAGTCTAAACAGGCAATGAAGGTATGAGAAAGTTAAAACAGTGAAACATGGATTAAGAAGGTATGAGTACAAATTGTCTAACAACTAAAAACAAATATGTCCATGTAAATCTTTAAAGTATTATGTTTTCAAACATTGTATATACAACTTATTTTTATTGCGTAATTGTTGGGTTCGGAAGGGGAGGGGGTAAAGCTGGAGCAGACACTGCAGAGCAAAGAACTGCACTGCTCCCTTCTCCAAGCCTCCCCCTGAGCTTTCCAGTGTCCCTGGAGTTCCCACATATGACTGCCTCTTCTAAAGGAATAAAAGGATAGGGAACAATGTTATTAATATTACTGAACAAGAAGATAAATTTCATGCCAGAGATCGCAGAGTCAACCTTCAATACTAAACTGCCAGCAGTCTCCAATCCCTGACCCCACTCCCATTGGTTCATGAAAGATATCAATATAAAGCAGACCGAGAGCAGTGACTTCCCCAAGCTGTAATGGAAAGGATAATGGATGCTCACAGTGGGAACAACCTCTACAGAAACACAGAGAATGCCGAAATGTTGTCTTTAGGACTCTGGCGAACCAGCAGAGAGAGAGGAGACTAATGGAATTTTCAGCATAAGACTAAATAAAAGGGGTTATATAATACCCATACTATCAAGTACAGTAAAAAAAAAAGAAAAGAAAACTTGAAGAGTGCATTTAATTACAAAAATTTAGCTTTTTGCATGAAGTCTAAACTATTTGTAGAATCATAGGAGGGAAAATGTGCATTTCTGTTATCCAAATGTCTCCCAGTTCATGCAAACAGCAGTATCAAACAGATGCCAACATGACCTGCTCACCTGGATGCTTCCGAGTACCTCGGTAAATCCCTTTGAACATAGGGTCGGTTAGGTTGACGCCAATATCTGAAAACAAGATGACTGTTACTGTGCGGCAGTGCTCCTTCTGTTACATAAGGATTTCATGCACAATACATGTTGAATCGCTGAGAGCTGCAGGGCACAGGAAGGGACAAGTAGCATGCATTGGAAGGCAAGGAAAGGAAATGATAAAGGGACATCCAAGTGCAATCTGGGATGTCAAAGCCAGACCGTCCGGAAAAAATAGCAGGCACGTGCAAGTTAAGGCATGATTTTGGAAACATAGATGTGCTCAATATGCACGTGTATCAAACGTCTATATAGACATCCCAAGGACAGCATTTCAGAACCAAGATGTCTAATAGCATAATGGTTAGAGTAGTGGTTTACAAGCAGAGTGGTCAGGGTTCAAATCCCAGTGTGATTCTTTGTGATCTAAGGCGACTCACTTAATTCTCTATATTATATGACTGTTTTAAGGTGAAAACAAGCACTTTCCTCATGCCTATTCATGCCTGGAGCAGGTATAAATATTGATGTGCCTGCAAATGTTTTTCAGATCGAACGGGGCGTGTACGTTCACTGCCACTCCTCAGACATACCTCCGCCACACCCCTGTGCCTACTTGGTCATCCTTGCACTGGAGACATCTGCAAATGTCATTTGTGGAATGGCTTCGGAAATTTGTCCGTGATTTCAATGTCCACGTGCACCGACGTCTAAATCATGACTAAACCTTTTAAAATGACCCCATAAGGCTTGCATGGGGGGATGGGAGCACTAAAGCAGAGCTACAATTTATTTGTTGACCTTTGTTTAAAATTCAAAATCTGCTACTGACTTTCTTATACAGTCACATGGTATAAAAACAGGACCTCAATACTCTTAGAAAGTAGAAAGGGATTACTGCAGTATACTGTGATATTTAACATTTCAAAATGGAGATTAATGAACGCTTCAAGACACAAACATCTGATAGACCTTACTGCCTTATGATGGGATCACCTGCAGTGTTGTTGTGGGGGGGGGGTTTCATTTTTTTCCAATTCTAACTCAATGGAAGTTAGAAAGACTTATACAAAAGGGATTGAGAATGTCTGTCTTTCTAGGGCAAAATAAATCTCTGAAAATTTAATGGAATGGGATAAAATTTGACATGCGGAAAACCAGTGAAAAAACACACCAGAGAGGCTCCCCATAAAAATGACCCAAAACATTTCTGAAAGAAGCAATTCCAGTTTCTGAAGCATAGAAACTGACATATAGTAAAACACTGCAATGTCAAACTGCCTCTCTCCTATTCTCTACTCTCCTCACTCCCCCCAAACTACCCCACCACCCCATCTACTCCATTCTTCCCCATCCCCCAACAAGTACCCCAAAAGCCATTCCTACAGGTCTTATTGCACCATTGCAGCGAAGTACTTCAGTAGCACTTGAATATAAACTCTCTTCCTGACAGCTCTTAAAGGGGGCTTTTTTACATTTTTTAATTGCTAACTTTTTCTGCTGCATTGCCTAGTGAACTGTAGCTGTATTGTAAAAGGGGTATTTTTGTGTTCTTAAGCAAAGCTTTTATCTGCTGTTATAGGGTTTTTGTTTCTTCTCCTCTACCTTCAGGTTCAAAGGGGAAGGAAAGCTCTTTGAAGTCACTGCCCTTCTCAGGTATTAGATCCCTCCCTGCCCACCCCAGCTCCCACCCACCCTATGTGATAATTCTCAATCCACTGGGGCTTCCTTTCCTGCCTTACCATATACCACATATCTCCTCAGATTTCTAGTTTATCTTCCCATCTACTCCTTCTTGATGATAACTTTCCTTCCTTCATTCAAACAACTTAAGTCTCAAGACCATATCATCCATTCCCTACTTTCTTCACTTCTACCATATCATCTGCTCTTGAGCTGTAATATTTTCTTCCTTTCATTCAACCTTCACTCTGAGAACACCTCACCCTCATGCCTCTTTCCCATACTCTCCTGATTCTTCTCCTTCTATCACCTGGGAATATCAATCCCAAACCTGACCTCCCTAGGCATCTCTCACACTCCCTCTGCAGATCTAATCTTAACCACTCAAATCTTATTTTACCTCACTCTTTCTTCCTTTTCTCCCTTTCTTATGCACCCCATGGAATGCCCACTCTGCCTCCAACAAACTTACTTACATTCACAACTTCTTTCTCTCCAATGTTCTGCATTGTCTTGCTGTAACCAAGACCTGGCTTCTCCCTGAAGATTCTGTTTCAGTTGCTGCCCTCTAGCATGGAGACTACATTTCTTCTCATACACCTTACCCAGTTGGCCATGCTAGTGGTGTTGGGGCAGGAAGAAGAGACTAGCAACCTTTCTTCCACCTCAGTCTCACTCCTTTTCTTCCTTTGAAGTCCACTCAATCCATCTATTCATTCCAGTACCTCTCTTTGTAGCTATCATGTATCAACCTCCTGACAAATCCACCTCTTTCTTTCTCACTGACTGACTCCTGGCTTTCCTTCTTTCTTCAATCATCTTCCCCGTCCCTCATTCCGAGGATTTTAATATTCATGTTGATGGACCCTCTGACTCTTATGCCTCAAAGCTCCTTACCTTAACCTCCTCATTCAACCTCCAGCTGTGTTCTGCTGCCCCTACTTGCCAGCAGAGCCATGGTCTTGACCTTGTCTTTTTCTCCAACTCCTCACCCTCAAACTTCTCCACTTCATTTCTTTTCCTATCCAACCATCATATATTAACTTTCACTCTTAATCACCACCACCCCTCCGCCACAGTCACATCCAATCTTTTTAACATTTTTGTAAGTAATATTGTGGAAGGGCTATCGGATAAGGTTTGCCTCTTTGTGGATAAATCCAAAGCAATAATGAAAGCTCTATGGAGAAAACATCTTAAATAGCACTCTTTCAGCGTCTGACGTCACTAATGATGAACAGCAATCGTCTTCCAACAGAAAAAGAAGCCACACCTCTAACAGGAAAATTCCATTGATAAGGAAAACCCTGTAATGATGAAAGGGACTTGAGAGAACGTGAGAGGGTAATAGATCAAACAATCGTATACCAGTCAATCTGTGCATTAAGACCATCCGGGTTAACTGTGCCAAGTGAAAATATCCAATGCTGTTCTAAAGTCTGTAGACAATGTTCACGATCTCCCCCTCTAGGGTCCTGCAGAACATGGTCCAATACTCGCCATTTAAGCGATCCAAACAGATGTTGATTTTGCAGGCAATGTTCCACCAAAGGCACTGAAACTGTCTTTGCAAACGTGAAGCATGCTCTGAAAGACGCATTTTAATAGGACGAATTGTGCGTCCAATATAATACTTCATGCAAGGGCAGACAATCAAATAGACAACATAGGTAGATAAACAGTCTGTATGCCAGCGGGACCGGTAAATCCGTGATGTATGCAAATCCTTCCATTCAGGGCCCAACAAGGAACTTGTACAAAAATCACAATTTCCACAAGAAAATGTCCACTGTGGTCATGGGAGTGCAAAGGACGATCAATTTGAGGAGTAGTTTTCATTACCAGATCTCTAAGATTGGCTCTACGAGAATAAGCTATCCGCAAACATTTATCCTTAAAACATGAGTGAAGACTCAAAATTGGCCAAAAATTATGTAAAAGTTTTACAACTTGTGTCATACCCCTAATGTAGGGGAAGACACCTGTAATGACATCTTCCTCAGATCGACACTCAGAAGATAAAAAAAGCCATTCCCTATGGGTAAATCTCGCACTCTTATAAGCTTTTTTGACTATCGCCATAGGATAACCCCTATGAAGCAAACGAGACGTTAAATCCGCAGCATTAGATTAAAATGCTTGTACAGTAGAGCAATTACGACAAAGTCGCAAATATTGACCATATGGTAACCTACGTTTTAATGCCTGAGGATGAAAACTATCATAGCGCAATAAAGTATTACGTTGCACCGTCTTACGATACAACGTAGTTTGAAACCCCAAAGGGGTCAAGATTACCAAAACAGCGGGCTCTTTGTGGATAAAAACAAAATTTGCAATAGACACCCAGGAAAGTACAGATAACATGAGGAGAGATCTAGAGAAGCTTGAAGAATGGTTGAGAATTTGACAGCTGAGATTTAATGCTAAAAACGCAGGTCAAGCATTTAAAAATCCAAGAGAGCGGTACAGTATAGGGGTGAAGTGCCTCTGTCCACAACAGAAGAGCAGGTCCTGGGGGTGATTGTTTCTAATGATCTTAAGGTAGCTAAACAGGAAGAAAAGGCAACGGTGAAAGCCAGAAAGATGCTTAGGTGCATAGGGAGAGGAATGGCCAACAGGAAGGAAGTGACAGTGCCTCTGTATAAGTCTTTGGCAAAACATAATTTAGAGTATTGTGTGCAATTCTGGAGACCACACCTTCAAAAGGATATAAACAGAATGGAGTTGGCGCAGAAGGGAACTACCAAAATAGTTAGTGGGCTTTGCCATAAGGCTTATGGGGGCAGACTTAAAGATCTTGATATGTATACTTTGGAAAAAAGACAGGAAATATAAGAAATTTAAATACCTCCATAGCACAAATGCACAGGAGAGCCTCTTTCAACTGAAAGTTCTGCAATGGGGGGGCATAGGATGAAGATGAAAGGAGATAGACTCAGTAGTAATTTGCGGAAATATTTCTTTACAGAAAGAATGGTAGATGCATGAAATAGTTTCCCAGTGAAGGCAGTAGAGAGAAAAACTGTATCTGAATTCAAGAAAGCATGGGACAAACACAGATCTCTAAAGGAAAAAAGGGATTGTAGGGCTTAATGATTGGTACAGAAGGGCAGACCGGATAGGCCATATGGTCTTCATCTGTCATCATGTTTTTATGTTTCTAATCTCCACCAATACGTTTAGGAATCTTCATAGCTATGGACTCTCCAACTCTCTCCACTACTGTTTCATCTCAGCTCTCATGCACTATGTTAGCAGAGTCTTTCAACCTATAACGCTATACTTGCCTCTGTTTTAGAGTCTTTCACTTCTAGCATAGAAGAATGACCGGTGTGGCCACTAGCTGAGGGACATGTTTAAATCCTTGCTGCCAAATAGATAAAGGCTGGATCCTCTGGGCATCCAATTTATGGTGGTATTCCATAGATTCAGGGGACCTAGTTTATACCTATTTCCCCCTGGTCCCCTGTTTGTCTTTCTTGAATAGATTGTAAGCTCCGTTGAACAAGGACTATTTCTTACATCTATTTGTACAATGCTGCATATGGCTTGTAGCATTATACAAAGATACCAGTAGTAAGCAGCTTTGATGCAGACCACTCCGCATTTTGCTTACTTTTCTCTGGGCCACTTCCCTTTCCTTTCCGAGATCGTTTCCAGAATTGATCCTGCTATTGTAGGGGATGTCTCCACCGAGTTATTAGCACTTACTTTATTTCTGCTGCATAGTATTCTTCTTTCTATGCATTCCAGCATCTCTCTGACGCTAGCCATCATTTTGCGACACGGGGGGGGGGCACAGCTATAACTGTCCAAGGAGAGAAGCAAGGAGGTATGATTTCCTCTTTCAAGAAGCTGGCAGCAGAGACTCAAGGTAACCAAGCAATGTAAATTAGCTTTGGTCTTGTATCATTTCAGTGCTAAACCCATCTGCTAAATAATCAGCGCGAACAGCCTGAAAACTGCCGTGCCGTTGCTCAGATTACACCGGGTGGCAAAACGGTTGAAAGACTATAGAGATGAAGGATGCTTTTGAATTTAAAGGGGTCCACTTTGGTGTGTGATCACTCAGACAGTCTCCCCCCTTCCCCTTCCCCTTCATTCCATCGCAAGAGAATCAGTTCATTCGTGGAATGTGCAGAACCCTTCCTCGTACCAACGACCACGCATTAGAGACACGCACGCGCAAGCGCACATCACACCACCCTGAATTTGCGCCCCAGACCAGCACCAGTTCTTTCCTCTCTTACCGATAAACTTGAAACGCGCCATCCTTGCCATAGCCCCGCCCCTCAGACCGGAAGTGCTTTTAATGGCTCCTCCCTCTACCCTGGCAGTCCTCCGCAATCCCGGCAGCCTTTTGGCGCTGTCTGATGCCTTCCTGAAGGTGAAGTGGTAGAGGGGAGGGGGGTGGGAAGATGGCGGCTGCCTATCTTTCCCACCGACAAAAGGTGTTGCGGTTGTATAAGAAGTCTCTGCGGCACTTGGAGTCCTGGATAGTCTATAGGTGAGCCACATGGGAATCTCCTAGAGGCTTCGAAGCTGCCGCGCTGAGAGTCGGGATGGGTCTAACCGCCTGGGAGCGGACGGGGTTGGAGGAGTAGCGGGAGTGGGTTTAAGTCCGGCATGGAAGTGTCAGAGAGGAGATATTTGCCTTTAAGTAGCTGTCGATCGTTAAAGAATTGGTCAATAAATTCGCAGGGGCTTCTGCATCTTTTGTCAAACTCTCTCTGCTGGTATTGTTCGTTTTTTGTTGTTGTTGGAGCCTTTCGTCGACTGTCAACGAAAGTGTACTCCGGTCCGCGAGTGCCATACATGGTATGTGTTTCAGCATAGCCAGCCTCTTCGATGAGTCTTATTTTTGGAGCAGATATGTACAGACGTATTACATATACGTTCAGTATGAGAAGCTTGACTGTTGGACCTGTTTGTAGTAGTCAGATACCGGTATTGACCTGATACCCGGATTGGACAGTTTGAACCCCAATTCAAGAAATAATTGGCTGCTCCTTGTATAGGTACTGACTATATGCCAAGTAAAGAGCAAGAGAACACTTTAAGAACACCAAGTGACCCGACCTTCGAACACTCGGCATGATCCCCTCTCTTCTGGACCCAGCCTCCCCACCCTCCTCCCAAATTGTATATAGTCCCTTGTAAATAGCTCGCAATGTATGTAGCTCACCAAGAAATCACTTATAAACTACACACATACATACATAAGTTGTTGATTCTATCACTGCACTCCCACATGATTCATTTGAAGTGTAAATGGAAGAACTTTTGCATCCCACCAACCTTAAATAGAACAAACCACCACCTCTCTGTCAGACCCCTGCCCAGTGTCTTGGATTAAATCCACCAAAGAAGAACTCAAGACATTCATCAGAAAGATAGTAAGCACATCTCTAACTCAGGGCTACATGCCAAAAGCACTCAAACAATCCACCATATGCCCCATTCCTAAAACCACCTCACCCAACAACACAGACCCTTCAACATACATCTAGCCTCCCATTCCTGGCTAAAATAACTGAAAAAAATAGTACAGAGACAACTCCAAGACCACATTGACAAATTTGCCCCACTAGACCCACACTAACACAGATTCTGACCAAAACATGGCGTGGAGACATTCCTTATACATCTATTCAACAACATAATCAAAGGAATAGACAATATAAAGCAGGGCTACTTGTTAATATTTATAGATATTTCAGCAGCCGTCACAGTTTCTCATCACATCTTATTGATGCGCTTAAGGGAAATTGGCCTTCAAGATATCACTATTAAATGGTTTGTCATACCTAGAAGATAGACAGCAGAGAGTAAATACTGGCAACCTCACTTCAGCACCCTTCAAAACTACTCAAGGAGTTCCTCAAGGCAATCATAACAAGAAACAGCACATTCATTCACCATACCTCTATCAACATATCCAATAGACCGATTACAATAAAAGATGAAGTCGGATACCTTGGAGTGATTCTAGACAAGCAACTCACCCTCCAGCCACATATAAACAAGATATCCAAAACAGCATATTTCAAACTCGCAATGCTCCAGAGTCTAAAACCTCTCCTCAACAAATAACACTTCCGCACAGTATGCCAGGCCATTGTTACACCTGTACTGGATTACTGTAATATACTATATCTATCAAGGTCTACCCAAACAAACCACCTGTCAACTACAAATAATACAGAACACTGCTGCCCGCATCATTGCTAGCACATCAGGACCATATAACCCCAATACTACATGACCTCCACTGGCTACCAATATCATCACGTGCAAAATATAAAGCAGCACTAACTATCTTCAAAATTAAAAACCACATGTCATCAGAAATACTACATGAACTTATCGGATCCAAAACAAGCATAAGACCAGACACAAATAGCACCAAAAAACAATATACCAACACCCAGTCTATTTACAAGAACCAACAAATCCACATCCATGAGAGCCTTCTCGCTGGCTGCCCCTGCCATCTGGAAATGCCCTCCCAGATAAACTAAAATCAACAACAGATTTAAAAGAATTCAGGAAGCTACTAAAAACTACCCTATTCATTGAGCAATTCAATGTAGACCACCATCCACCCTAATCTTCTCAAGAAGAGCACTATCACGGGCCACTCCCTGACAACCTAAGATCAACAAAAAACCTCAAAAGACATCTGGAAGATGCTAAAAACTACACTCTTCACAGAAAACTACAAGGACAACACATGAACTGTTCAAACAAACTCCCTCTCTGCTAATAAAATGTAAATAGCTCCTGTACATAGCTCATACTGTAGATAGCCTGCAGCAAGAAAATGTAAAATGTATATTGTTCCTGTACAGAGCTTCTACTGTATATAATACAATACGAAATCAACCTCACACCACTCATGCACACATACCTCAATGTATCACTGCATGCCCACACCCTGCCACTTGTTTGCTGTGTAATCCACTTTGATTTTAGGATAAAGTGGTATATAAATCTGTTTAAATAAAAAAAATTAAAAACGATTTGCTTCCATGATAAAGCGGTATATAAATCCTTTTAAATAAATAATAGCCCAAGCCAACCTTCAAATGAAGTATTTGTAATTTATGTGCTGAATGAAGAAACCTTGTGCTAGAGTCTGGCACTAAAACTCTAGTGAAACACAAAGAGCAGGAGACGTCGGATGAGATAAAACTTCTTTATTATAAAGGAACACCAACGCGTTTCGGCAACGCCTTCCTCAGGGGGAGTAGCTCCAATAATCTCTTAATAAACAAACAGAGTAAATAAATAATTAGAATAATACATGATAATAACAAAACAATAAAACAAATAGGACACCTGGCATGTTGGACATACATGCATATTAAAACGAAACACAACCAAATAAAACATGCTCATACTATATAATAAACAAATAAACAAATGAATAATTACATAAGAAATATTGTGTAAGAAACTCATATGTAAAAAACTTGATGGAACACAAAGCAAACGCAGGGCTGAGCGCACATGAAATAAACCAAAAAATGAGTATCTCAAAGTGATGTAATCGAGCAAAAAAGGGTGAGCAATTCGAAACATGAAGTGGGAAGCTTCGTAATATAGATAACAACTTCACAGGGACACAAATAATTATATCAATAAATATATTAAAAACGAACAAATACATCGTAAAACCACAATAAAAGAGGAACAATAGAAAAGAGGGACCAATAAGGGACATGAGTAATATAAATGATCATAAACACAATCTATAAGCATTAAGCACAATGAATAATAAAAGCAATAATATAAAGAATCACATAAAAATACAAAATAAGAAATGACCAACCATCTATGTATATATAACAAATAAGAACACAAGTAAAAATGCGTAAAAATATATCTAATATGATAAAAGACAAATACCTTACATAATAAACAGTCTGGAACGATAAATACTAGAGATAATATGAAAGTATTAAATGTCTTAAAAAAATAAAATACAACAATAGGGAAATTATAAAATAAATAATTAAATGAAGAAGGTCATATTATGGGTATAATAAACAATAAAAATAATAATAATATAAACATGTCTATTGATGACATACAAAAATTCATACTGAAATACCTAACTATATGTAAAGATCAGAGGAAACAAATGTAATGTATTATAAAATGAAACCTGGTAAAGGGAAAGAGTATATATATATATATATATATATATATGTCATTATTAAGCCTGACTAAGCATATGCTGAGCTAAACAGACATATTTGGTAATGAATAAGTGTATTTGAAAATAGAGAAGCACTTGTAAGTGTACCCATAAGGACTAACTAACAACGAGTAAAAATGCACAACGGCTGTGTAGAATTAAAAAGTGTCAGAACCAGGTGGAGCAGCACTTAAAACCAACCAATTTATAAACAGAGCACAGAAAAAACGTTGTATAAATTTCATGAACAAAAGGAAGCTAAAGTCATGACAGTATGAAACGTGAAAGGCAATAAAAGCAGTAAAAGCAAGTTTAAATAATGTACAGCCTGAATGTGTAACACGAAAGAGGATGATTCAAGTACTGTGGAACAACAAGCCATAATATACAATTATTCTGCATAATTGAGAAATTTGCATTACAGAGAATGTATTGTGATAAATATACCGCTATATGCGTTGACCTTCTATGTTGCCAAGCATGTTGTCTTTCTCTAATGATCTCTGTCTTCGCATGATGTGTCCAAAATATGAAACTCAAAGTCTTGTCATCTGAGCTTCTAAAGAAAGCTTAGATTTGATGATCTCTAGTACTCACTGTTTTGTTCTTTGGGCAGTTCATGGTATACGCAGTATTCGCCACCAGCACCATAATTCAAAGGCATCAATTTTCTTCCTGTCTTATCTTTTTCACTGTCCAGCTTTCGCATCCATATAATGTTATTGAAAATACCATGACTTGAATGAGTCAAATCTTTGTATGGAGAGAGAGACATCTCTGCTCTTGAGAATCTTGTCTAGGTGTTCCATAGCCATTCTGCCAAGAACAATGCATTGTCTGATTTCTTGACTGCTTGTTACTACTTTATTGATAGTTGATCCAAGTAGGTTAAAGTTGTCCATGATTTCAATTTCTTCTCCTTCAACTATGAACTTATTGATTTTTTCCAGTTGTCATGATCTTTGTCTTCTTTACATTAAGGTGCAGGCCCATTTTAAGATTATGTTCCTTGATCATGAGAAGCAAATGTTTCAGATCATCTTCACTTTCAGCCAGTAATGTGGTATCATCAGCATAGCAAAGGTTGTTGGTGAAAGACTCATCAATCTTCACACCTCTGTCTTCATACAATCCTGCTTCTCTGATGATTTGTTCTGCATATAAATTAAACAGGTACGGGGAAAGTTGCAGCCTTGTCGTACACCTTTGCTTATTTTAAACCATTCTGTTTCTCCTTGTTCTGTTCGAACTGTTGCTTCTTGATCAGTGTACAGATTGTGCAAGAGAATGATCAGGTGTTCTGGTATACTCATGCTTCTTAAAGTGGCTGACAGTTTCTCATGGTTTACACAGTCAAAAGCTTTGCTGTAGTTGATAAAGCACATCCTTTTGGTATTCTTTAGTCTTTTCAAGGATCCATCTCACATCCGCGATGTCTCTCGTTCCTTGCCCTTTCCTGAACCCTGTTTGCACTTCAGGTAGTTCTTGTTCCAGGTATGGTTGTAGTCTCTGTTGAATAATCTTCAGTAGAATCTTTCTGGCATGTGGGATCAGAGCGATTGTGCGATAATTTCCACAGTCAGTTGGATCACCTTTCTTTAGTATTGGTATAAACAGATTTTTCCAGTCAGTTGGCCATGTCTTCAGAATTTCTTGGCAGAGCCTTGTAAGTATGGTAGTAGCCACAACAGATTGCTGTAATATGTCTATGGGAATGCCATCAATGCCTGGTGCTTTGTTCTTTGATAAGGCTTTCAATGCTGCTTCAATTTCTTCTTTCATCACCAGTGGTTTCGGATCATAAGGTACAGGTTGAAATGGCTGTTGGTCCACTTGATCTTTATCATAGAAAAAGATGGAAAAAATATAGAGTTTTCTTGATCTTCTCAGCATCATTCAACATAGAACCTTGAGCATCTTGTAACATTCTAATTCAAGACTGGCTTTCCTAAAAGCTACAAGAGTAAAAGAAAAAAATTCCAAACTTGTTCTTCCTCTAATAGTTTCTGCTTCTATTTCCTTGCATGTGTCATTGTAGTACTTTTCCTTGTCCTGTCTTGCTGCTCGTTGGAAATCTGAATTCTGCAATTGTCTGTCTGGCTTTAGCTTCTCTCTGTTTTTGTCAATTTTCAGAGTTTTTCTTCCATCATCCATTTTGGCCATTTTTGCTTTTTCACCTTTTGTAGACTTTTCGCTTTCTTCCAACACAACCTTCTTGATGTCATTCCATAACTCTTCTGGAGCTCTGTCATTTGTATCTAAAGCAGCAATTCGATTTTGCAGGCAGTCTTTAAATTCCAGTGGTATATTCTCAAGGTCATATTTTGCTCCATTCATGAGTGGATTGCTCTTTTTCAACTTTAGCTTGAGTTTGCATGCTAGTAGTTGGTGATCTGTACCACAGTCAGCTTTAGTCCATTTTGATTTTTGTACAATCCATTGGATGAAGTCAATGTGTACAGTCGCTGCTTGTGTTGCTGGAAGAAGGTGTTTGAGATGAATAGATAGACTGATCGTTAGTCTTGCAGAATTCTTTCTCCAGCTTCATTTCTGTTGCCAAGTCTATATTTTCCAACCACTTTGCCTTCTTCTTTGTTGCCAACATTTGCGTTCCAGTCACGCATGGCTATCAGGATATCCTGTTTGCATGTTTTATCAATTTCAGCTTGTACTTGTTCATAGAACTCATCAACTTCATCCTCTTCTGCAGTTGTTGTTGGGGCATATACTTGAATTATAGTTGTGTTGATAGGCATTCCTTGTAGACTAATAAAAATTAAGCATTCACTGACTGCATTGTATTTCATTAGTTCTTACAAGTTTCTTCTTTATTATAAATGCAACACCATTTCTTCTTTGTCTTTTGTTTCCTGCATAGTAGAGCATGTGATGCAAAGTGCCCAATGCCAGTCCATTTCAGTTCGCTGACACCCAACAGATCAAGTTGTACATGTTCCATTTCATTCTTGACCACCTCCAACTTCCCTTGGTTCTTACTTAGTATGTTCCATGTCCCAATATGTAAGACCATCTTTACAGTTTCTGACTCTCATGCGCAGCTACATTAGCAGTCAGACATCCTGAGGGCTTTGATCCAACCACATCGTAAATGCTGGCTTTACTCTGAAAAGCCTTCAGTTCCTCCGACCATGGCTCTGAGATCAGCTGTTTGTTCAGTGATGTAAAACGTTGAAGGTGTGTTTGGATTCCAGAGCATTTTCTTGGATATGCAAAGTATGAATTGAGGAACAGCGGTTTGTGGATGAGTTCTTTGACAAAGCCTCAGCAGCGGTGAAACCAACGACCATGGTCTGATACAACACCGCAGGATATAATATTGCATTTGATGACTTTGAATGCATTACTTAGACGGCAGGGTATTAATGTTCTTCACATGAAGGCAATGTGTCAACATTGTCTTAACATTTTTGTTAACTGCATTTTTCATTCTGTGCTTTGGTATCATTTATTTAGGATTTTTCTAGACCTATGCAGTAGAGGGGGTGATGATGAGGTTTACCTGGTGATGTGGTTGCAGGTTTCCTGAACCAATAAAGTTCACGGTTTGAGTCCTCAGCATTGGTAGCAAGCAATATATGAAGACGTTATACAGAGTAATTTAAGATATATTTATGTGCAATAGTGAAGTTTAGGTAAGATATTTGTGATTCCCACTGTAGATGTTGTTGTGCAAAATTTTGTATACTGTCGCCCCCGCCTGGCCAGGTAGGTAACTGGCAGCAGGTGAGGTCGCCTTTTGGCTTTAAAATAAGATTCCCTCAAAATGGCTGCCAGGAGGGCTGCTGGGAATTGTAGTCCTATATTAAAGCAAGGAGTTGTGACTCAAGGGTTCAGGCGTAAGACAGAGAAATTTATTCAATGTATTCAGGGGTTCCTTCATACACAGGACGCGAGGGGTAAATTATATAAAGGAGGTTTTTAATCCACAGTACAGCTTCAAAAAGAAACAAGGAACAGCTTTGCTTTCTATTCCAAACTTCAAAGAAACAGGCACAATCTTGCTTGTAAATCAAAATTGTCACTTTACAAAACTTTTAAACTTTTAAATGTTTTCTCCTTTGCAGGAACAAACTTCTGGCAGCAAAATAAACTTTTAAATGTCCCTTGAACATTTACATCCAGCTCTCAACCTTATCAGTTGGACTCAGCTGTTTCTTTCAGTTGTGACGTCTTCAGAATTAGGCTGCTTCCTAAGCACGGCACACATACAATTGCTCTCTAGGACTCTTCCACATCAGAGACCTGACATATAGCACATTGTAAATCCATGGTACTGTTCTCCACACTTGTTATGTCCATTTCCTCTACACTATCTCTCTCACTTACATCAAAAGGTATCTGAACAGAGAGCTGGCTATTTTCTTTCTCTATTAGTTCATTTAACTTCTTAAGTAGAGCCTGCTTTTGCAGTAGCTCTTCTGTTAAGTGAGCTACCTGGTGCATGGATAAACTGTCTCCCTTTATCGTGGTACTTTGTCTATAACTAGAATTAGCTTTCCCTTCTAGAGCTAATTCTCGTGGGTATTTCCTGTCTAGGAATTGAGAAGGACACACTTGCCTTGATTCTGAGGTATTTAGAAACTCTCTCTGCTCTGCAAGCCAGTCATGCTGTCTCTCAGCTGCAGCACCTTCGTTTGGTTGCACCAGCCTCTCGTTCCTTGCTTCCTCAGCTGTGCTTGGCAATCTCTCATCAAGCTTCTCTCTTCGGCTTCCAGTGTTTCTTACACTCTGCCTTTCATGCTCTGCAAGCACTCTCTCACTTGCTCTCCATGCTCCTTGTCTTTCTCCTTGTCCTTCTCTTCCCTTGCTGCTTCTCCGTCTCAAGAGTGGCACCTTCTTACCACTTCTTATTCTTCCTCTTTCTGTGTTACTGCAAATCAGCTTTTTAAACTTTCCTTCCTCCTGAGCCACACCTTGCTCCCAGCACATGTGACTAGGGTCAAGCTTCTCCCTGACGTGCTGCTGTGGGCGGGGCTTAGGGATGACTATTCTCTGAGTCACAGACTCTTGGTTACTAGGGAAACCTTGATACATTCTGCCTTAAAGTGACAGGACTCATTTTCCTGTGTATTTCTAGGTTCAGCAGTGGTTTCCTCACCACAATACTAAACAAGCCAGGTATATATGCACAGGTGTATATGTTAGCAGCACCTGTATCCTGTGCACATAAGAGCATAAGATATACCATACTGTGTCAGACCAAGGTCCATCAAGCCCAGTATTCTGTTTCCAACAGTGGCCAATCTAGGTCATATGTACCTAGCAGTTTCCCCAAGGGACACAGGTTCCACAATGCTTGTATTGGTTCAAGCATTGATATCCTGGGTCCCTTATTAATAATGGTTTATGGACCTTTCCTCCAGGAACTTGTCCAAACCTTTTTTAAACCCAGCTACATTAACAGCCTTTACTACATCCTCTGGTAACAAATTCCAGAGTTTGATTACACGTTGAGTGAAAAAATATTTTCTTTTATTAGTCTTAAATAGTTTATCCTGTAGCTTCATTGCATGTCCCCTAGTCGTTCTATATTCTGATAAGGTAAACAATCGATCTACGTTTACCCGTTCCACTCCGTTCATTAATTTATAGACTTCTATCATATCTCCCCTCAGCCGTCTCTTTTCCAGGTTAAAGAGCCCTAACCTTTTTAGCCTTTCTTCATAGGAGTATCCTTCCATCCCCTTTACCATTTTGGTGGCTCTTCTCTGAACCTTTTCTAAAATCGCTATATCTTTTTTAAGATATGGCGACCAGAATTGCACACAATATTCAAGGTGCGGTTTCACCATGGAACGATATAGAGGCATTATAATATCTTTTGTTTTATTTTCCATTCCTTTCCTTATCATACCTAGCATTCTATTTGCTCTCTTGGCCGCCGCTGCACACTGGGCCGAGGGTTTTAACATGGTATTCACAATGACGCCTAAATCTTTTTCCTGGGTGGTGGTTCCTAATGTGGAACCTTGCATCATGTAACCATAGTTTGGGTTGTTCTTCCCTAGGTGCATAACCTTGCACTTGTCCACATTAAATTTCATCTGCCATTTTGATGCCCAGTCTTCCAATTTATCAAGATCCTCTTGCAATTTTCCACAATCCTCTTGGGTTTTAACAACTTTAAATAGTTTTGTGTCATCTGCAAATTTGATAACCTCACTCGTTATTCCACTTTCCAGGTCATTTATGAATATGTCAAAAAGCAGCGGACCCAGTACACCACTATTCACCTTTCTCCATTGGGAAAATTGGCCATTTAGCCCTACCCTCTGCTTTCTATCTTTTAACCAGTTCCTGATCCACAATAGTACACTGCCTCCTATCCCATGACTCTTTAGTTTTGCTAAAGGTCTCTCATGAGGGACCTTATCAAAGGCTTTCTGAAAGTCCAGATACACAATATCAACCGACTCACCTTTGTCCACCTGATTATTCACTCCTTCAAAAAAACATAACAGATTAGTAAGACAAGATCTTCCTTGTCTAAAGCCATGTTGGCTGTCTCCCATTAGGTCATGGCTATCTACATGTTGAGTAATTTTATTCTTTATGATGGTTTCTACCATTTTTCCCGATACTGATGTCAGGCTCACCGGTCTGTAGTTTCCCGGATCACCCCTGGAACCTTTTTTAAAAATTGGTGTTACATTGGCGATCCTCCAATCTTCAGGTATTAGAGATGATTTTAATGATAGTTCACAGATTACTAATAGCAGGTCTGCAATCTCGTATTTCAGTTCTTTCAACACCCTTGGATGTATACCATCCGGCCCAGGTGATTTGCTACTCTTCAGTTTATCTAATAGTTGTAATACATCTTCCTGATGTATCGATATTTCCTTCAATTCTTCCGCACCTTTAAATACCACTTCAGTCATGGGTAACATCCCTACATCTTCCTCAGTAAAGACTGAAGCAAAGAATTCATTCAGTCTCTCCGCTATCGCCTTGTCGCCTCTTAGTGCTCCTTTAGCCACTTTATCATCTAATGGACCAACTGACTCTCTCACAGGTTTTTTGCTACGAATGTACTTGAAAAGGTCTTTACTTCACGTTTTTGCTTCCGCAGCAAGCTTCTTCTCAAATTCTCCCTTTGCCTACCTTATCAATGCCTTGCATTTGACTTGCCAGTGCTTGTGCTATTTCCAGGTTTCGTCGTTTGGCTCTTTTTTCCATTTCCTGAAAGATGCTTTTTTGGCAACAGCCTCTCTGACCTCACCTTTAAACCATGCTGGCAGTTTTTTGGACTTCCTTCCACTTTTCTTAAAGCGTGGAATACAGCTGGTCTGGGCTTCCAAGATAGTATTTTTCAACAACAGCCAAGCCTGATGTACATCTTTAACCTTTGCAACTGCTCCTTTTTAGTTTTTTCGTAACTGTTTTACTCATTTTATCATAGTCTCCCTTTTGAAATTTAAAAGGTAGTACTGTGGATTTCCTTACTATCCCTCCTCCACTAATTAAATCAAAGGCGATCATGCTATGATCACTATTGCCAAGTGGCCCCAACAACCTTATCTCTTGCACTAGATCTGGTGTTCCACTAAGGATTAGGTCTAATATGGCTTCTCCTCTGGTCGGTTCATGAACCAGCTGCTCCAAGAAGCAGTCATTTATTTCATCTAGGAACTTTATCTCCCTAGCATGTCCTGCCGTGACACTGACCCAGTTAATACCGGGGTACTTGAAATCACCCATTATTATTACTGTGCTGTAACGTTTGTTAGCTTCCTTGATTGCTTTCAGCATTTCATCATCCATTTGGTCATTCTGGCCAGGCGCTCGATAGTACACCCCCACTGCCATTGCCTTCCCCCTTTTACATGGAATTTCAATCCATATAGATTCTACAGCAGATTTTTTTTCCTGCAAAACTTTAATCCTTTCTGACTCAATGCCCTCTCTAACATAGAGAGCAACCCCTCCACCAATTTGATCAGCTCTATCATTACGATATAGTTTGTACCCAGGTATCAGTGTCCCACTGGTTGTCGTCCTTCCACCATGTCTCTGATATTCCAGTCATATCTAACCTTTCATTTAGTGCTATATGTTCTAACTCTCCCATCTTATTTTTTAGACTTCTAGCATTTGCATACAAGCATTTTAGAGAATGTATTTTATTCATATTAATTTGGCTATTGTTAGACATGGGTAATTTAGGATATTTAAGCTCTGTCTGCTCCATACTTGAGGACATTTGGGCTACTTTACTCTTTTGTGGAACCTCTCTGCTTTTGGTATTATCCTTCAAAGATACATTCTTCTGAACCATCCGCTCTTGGGCGACTGTCGGCTTTCCCCTATCTCCTTTTTAAAGGTTAATGCCAGCAGCCTGGTTCCATCCCGGTTAAGGTGAAGCCCATCCCTTCAGAAGAGCCCCTCCTTTCCCCAGAATGTTCCCCAGTTCCTAACAAATCCAAAACCCTCATCTCTGCACCATTGTCTCATCCACGCATTGAGACTCCGGAGCTCTGCCTGCCTTTTGGGTCCTGCGCGTGGAACAGGAAGCATTTCAGAGAATGCTACCCTGGAAGTTCTGGATTTCAGATTCCTACCTAAAAGCCTAAATTTAGCCTCCAGAACCTCCCTACCACATTTTCCTATGTCATTGGTACCGACATGTACCAAGACAGCAGACTCCTCCCCAGCACTATCTAAGACCTTATCTAGGTGGCGTGTGAGGTCCGCTACCTTCGCACCAGGCAGGCATGTTACCAGGCAATCCTCACGTCCACCAGCCACCCAGCTATCTACATGCCTAATGATCGAATCACCAACTATAACGGCTGTCCTAACCCTTCCCTCATGGGCACATGGCCCTGGAGAAACTTCCTCGGTGCGAGAGGGTTTTACATCACCTGGAGGACAGGTCCTAGTTACAGGATCACTTCCTGCCACACCAGGGTGATGCTCTCCTGTCACGTGACCTCTCTCCTCCATGGCAACAGGGATGCTGCCAGACTGGAGGTGGGACTTCAGGACTATATCCCTGTAGGTCTCGTCTATGTACCTCTCTGTCTGTCTTATGCTTTCCAAGTCTGCTACTTTAGCCTCTAGAGAACGGACTCGTTCCCTGAGAGCAAAGAGCTCCTTGCACCTAGTGCACACGTAAGACCTCTCACCAACTGGGAGAAAATCATACATGTGACACTCAATGCAAAAGACTGGAAAGCCCCCATCCCGCTGCTGGACTGCTGTCTGCATCTTGGTTTTAAGTTTGTGTTTAGATCTAAGTTCTTTACTTACTAAGGGTTGCTATGGATATTTATACTAAGAAAACTGTACCTAATACGTGTAATATACCTTGTTCACCTGAAGCTTAACTAATCTCACAAAAGGTACAGAGCAATATTATTCTGTTCAGAAATTCTGCTAAGAATAATAATGCTCTTACCCCTGGCCTATCATTCCAGTACATGCATATACATTGTTTGAGCACACTTCCCCAGATGTTTGTTTTTTCTTCAGCTCTCTTCAACAAAAGCCAGAAAAGAAGTTGAAGGGGCTATTCACTCAAGAATGGCCAAAACGGAACTCCTTATTTTTCCCCCTAAACCCACCTCCCCCTTTCTACCTTCTCTATTTCTGTGGCTAACTCTATTCACCTCTGTTTCCTTATCTCCTTTGGGTCATCTTTGACTCTTGTCTCTGTACATGTCCAACAGAGAGCTAAAATTTGTCACGTCTTTATAACATCAGCAAAATTTGTCTGTTCCTTCCTTTCTGAACACACTATTAAGACCCTCATCCACTCTAGTCACCTACTGTCTTGACTATTGTAACCTGCTCCTCAGTGGTTTCTCAATCATCTCTCCTTCACATCTACTCTTCTACCAGTGTTGCTATGCTCATGTAACCCCTCTTCAGGTCACTTCACTGGCTCCCTGTTTCTGCATCCAGTTCAAACTCCTCATATTGACCCACAAGTGCATTCATTCTGCGGCTTCTCACTACCTTTCCTCTCTTACAACTTTGCCAACATTATTGGCATTCTTGCAGTTCAACCCTTTTAATGTCCAATATCTACACACACAAAAAAAACAGTGGCTGGTGAAATGGCCACTTACACATACATACTTGATACATAAAAGAATCAAATCACTACTACTGAACATTTGTATAGTGCTCCAAGACGTATGCATCGCTGCAGAGATACATATAAAAGATGGTCTCTGCTCATCAGAGCTTACAATCTAATCAAGATGGATGACAACACAGTAGCTGTAGACATGGGATACATCTAGAGGGAATGGTAAGAAAACAAAGGGGATCAGGTGAGTCAAGATCCAAAAGCGGCAGCAAAAAAGTGAGAGTTCAGCCTGGATTTGAAATGGGGCAGAGAAGGCGCCTGACATACAGACTCAAGTAGTTTGTTCCAGGCATAAGGAGCAGCAAGGTGAAAGGAGCGAAGTCTGGAGTTAGCAATAGAAGCGATTTGCCATATGAACAGAGTTCCTGAGGAGGGATTTATTTTTATTTATTTATTTAGCTGTATTTATATCCCGCTTTTCACCAGGTCAAAGCGGTCAATTGGGGGATACATTTAACACGAGGGGATATGAGACACATACGCTAATACTTACAGGGAACATGGGCAATGGAGGGTTAAGTGGCTTGCCCAAGACCACAAGGAGTGCCTATAGGACTAGGAATCCCAGACCCTCCGGCCTGAGATTGCTGTCCCCAGGTGGGACTTGAACCTCCGGCCTGAAGTACCTTGTCCTAACCACTAGACCACTCCTCCCTGGGATGTAGGGAGAGATAAGAGGAAAGGTAGTGAGGAGCTGCAGAGTGAATGCACTTATAGGTCAGCAGGAGAAACATAGAAATATGACTGCAGAAAAAAGACCACATGGCCCATTTAGTCTGCCCTACCAGTTCAGCTACAATAGTCCCCTTTTTTCCTTTAGTGATCCTGTTGTCCCATGCTTTTTTTGAATTCAGACAACTGTCCTTTATTTTATTTATTTACATTCTCTTATATACCGTGCTATTCTGCATCAGTGCGGTTTACATTGAACAAACTGAAATTACATTGAACAGGGCATTATAACTTGGAGATAACTATTTTACAGGGAACATGGGCTATGGAGGGTTAAGTGGCTTGCCCAAGACCACAAGGAGCACCTGTGGGACTAGAAACCCCAGTCCTTCCGGCCCAAGGTTGCTGTCCTCTAGTGGGATTTGAACCCCCGACCTTCCGTCCTTGTCTCTACTACCTCCACTAGGAGACTATTCCACGCATCTACCACCTTTTTTTGTAAAGAAATATTTCCGCATTTCCAGTACATCCTGCTAGACCAGTCCAGACAAGCGGGTTTAGTTCCCCTACCAGCAGATGTTGGAGACAGATAAATAGAAAAAAAACTACCAGCAGCCTGATTGGCTGTTTCCTGGTAATATGTACCGCTACTGATCGCTGGAAGTAGCGGTATACAAATGTATACTAAATAAATAAATAAATGTAGCTGAACCCAATAAGAGGGCTCTCCAGTATTTCTCTGTCTCCAGCAGATGTAGGGGTTTATCTTTTTCTCTCTGATTATTTTTAGTCTTTAATACTTGCAGTAATTTTGCTAGATGCACCCAGGGCGCATTTGAGCTGCCCCTCTGGGTTTCCCAGCTACAGTTTGTGGGACAGATTGAAGTTGAACGCCTGATCAGGAGGACCATGTGAGGTTCCCTCTCTGTCAGGGGAGAAAACTGGCCTCAGCTCATGAGGACCTGAGCAGCCGGTCATCGGAGGAGTCTGCAGCTTATCGGCAGCCTTACAATAGTTCCTGCCTGCTGCAGGTCAGCCTTGGCTCTTCAGCACTCTGTTCTGCGCAGTGAGTAGAAAACTTCAAAGATCCTCCTCCTTCCTCCCCCCCTCCTGATTTTAATTGGAATGCCGTCGGGGCAACCTCTGTCCACCTGGAGAGTTTTTTCTCTTCATGTCTTTACTGCCCTAGCTCTCCGTTTGATTAATTTTATGTTTTACCGCATTTTCACAGTGTTTGGAGGGATTTTATTTTGGCAGTTTTAATAGCGGTGGCCATTTTGTTTCCGCTGGGTGTTTTTGCTTCACAGCTCTGTTTTTGGTGGGTTTTGTGAGGAGACTTTGTTCTTAATTTCTGTCTTCCCTATAGTTTTTCAACTGTCTGGTCCCATTCAAATCCTATTTTTGACTTTTTAATTTTTTTTTCTGTTCACTGGGGATCGCAGTCAGCTGCGCGTCGCCTGTGAGATGCCTTCCCTTCAGCGATGCATGGTCTGCACAAAGAAGCATAAGGATTTGAGGGATGGCATTTGTGCTGCATGTCTTGCTCATCCTGGAGAGATTTCGGCGACACTAGCCAAGGGAGCTCAGGACAGAAGCAGTCCTGCTGCACGAGGAACCCAGACAGCTTCCCCCGGCAAGAAAGTCTCTCTCTCCCCTTCTCGTAACTCCTCCTGTGCCTGGGTCTTTCGGGCAGCAGGAGCCGATTCCATGCCTCAGATACCCAGTTTTTGGCCCTCTTTAGACAAGCCTGGGATCTTTGGCAGGCTAATTTTCCCAGTAACACAGTGGATGCCTTGACTCAAATCCCTCAGTCTTCTGGCTCTGGATCCCGCAAGCGCTCTAGACAAGAGCACATGTCCAAGGTGGATGCATGGCCACCTAAAGAGGTCTCCTGGGCTACTACAGCTTGGCCAAAAGCACCAGAGGAAGGGCTGTCTTCGGGGGACGATAGCGAAAGCCTGTTGGACCAGGAGGATGGGGAATGGTCCCCATCAGAGTTTTCTGTGGAGGGCCAAAGCGAGACACAGGATATACGCTTGTTTCGCAAAGAGAAATTGACTGCCCTAATTATGCAGGTGGTCGAAGCCCTACGATCGATGGATCAGCAGAATCCTCAGCCTTCTGCCATTCCCCAGCCAGACCTGATATTACAAGGCATTCGCAAGCCATCTAGAGCGTTTTAATTCCTGATGGAGCTACAACAAATGGTGTCTCGAGAATGGGACTCTCCAGATATTCCCCTCCGTACAGCCTGTCGCCTAGGTCAGCTTTACCCCTGGGCACCGCATGACTTGGAGAAGTGGCTAACATATCCCAAAGTGGATGCTCTTGTGACCGGAGTAATGAAGCACATCACCATTCCAGTGGAGGGTGGTGCAGCACTTTGTGATCAACAGGATAGGAAAGTTGAGAGCCTTCTCAAGACTGCCTTTTCGGCTTCTTCATTATCTCTCCAGGCCTCTGTTTGCAGGGGCCTAGCAGCCTGAGCTCTTCTGCGCTGGATTCAACGTCTGCCAGAGGATCCAGCAGAATGCCTGTTACGATCTCTTGCACCTCTCGGCTAGATCGGTGGCAGCGGTCACAGTTTCTCACAGATGGCTCTGACTTCGCCAACGGTCGTCTGACTCTTCATCTAAAAAGCACGCCTCTCTATGCTTCCCTTCAGGGGAAAGCTTCTCTTTGGGGAGGACCTAGACAAATTGGTCCAAAATCTAGGAGAGGTTCGACCCCCAACATCTTCCGGAAGATAAGCCTAAATTTGCTACTAGGCTTTCCTCCCGTCGATATTCGCCTACCTCGCACCTCACCTCCAGGTATCATGATGCTCGTCGCTACCGTCCTGGGAAGCCCTCCACCTCTTCGACAACTGGACGTTTTGGTCGGAGGGCACAGTCCTTCTGGGGTGCCCGCAAGGGAGCAGAGTCCCACTCGGGGCCTTCCAAGTTCTCTGGCCCTGCGAGATCTTTCCACTGACTGCCGGACAGTCCACCCCAGGAGCCTTTTCTGGAGGTCGGCCCGTCCGGAGAGACTCCTCTGGTGGGTGGGTATTTGCCTCTGTTTTCTCGTCAATGGTCTCTCGTTACTTCGGATCAATGAGTCCTCAACATTAGTCTCCCAGGGTTACGTTCTCGAATGTTCCAGATATGTTTGTCGTCTCACCCGGGGGAAGATCCCTGAAGAGAGAGGCGATTTGCTTCACCGTACACCACCTCCTTCTGAGGGTTATTAGACCAGTCCCTCGAGCAGAGAGAGCGGCTGTGGTCGTTACTCCATTTATTTTGTGGTTCCCAAGAAAGATGGGTCCTTCCGCCCAATTCTGGATCTCAAGAGTGTACATGAATGTCTACGGGTGTTACGATTCCGAATGGAGATGCTTCGCTCGGTGATCCAGGCGGTGCGCGGAGTCGAGTTCCTCACCTCTCTAGATTTTGCGGAAGCTTACTTCCACATTCCTATCGGAGACGACCAACAGCGTTCCTATGGTTTGCAGTACTGGGTCAGTACTTCTAGTTTTGTGCAATGCCCTTAGGACTGGCCTCGGTTCAGCTCCGCGCACCTTTTCCAAGATTATGGTAGTGATTGCAGCAGCTCTGCGCAAATGGGGAATCTGAGTGCATCCTTACCTGGACGACTGGTTGATTCGAGCGGACTCCCTGTTGGAAGTGCATCAAGCAGTAGCTCAGGTAGTTTCTTTCCTCGAGAATCTTGGATGGGTGCTCAATATGTCCAAGAGCCATCTTCAGTCATCCCAGCAACTAGAGTTTCTAAGAGCCCGCTTCGACACCGTGCAGGGAAAAGTATTCTTGACATGTGAGCGGCTTCGCAAATTCACAGGCTTGCTTCGTTTGTTTCTTCTTCAGATAGCTCCAAGGGTCTGGGGTTACCTTCAAGTCCTGGGGTCCATGGCAGCCACTATCTAAGTCGTGCCTTGGGCCAGAGCGCACATGAGGGAGCTTCAAAGGTCTCTCCTTTCATGCTGGTCACCTGTGTCCAAAGTCTACGACATCTGGCTTCCACTCCTCCTGGAGACTCGACGCAGCCTCCAGTGGTGGCTGTCGCCCTGTCATCTCCTCAGGGGTGTTTCCCTAGAGAACCCTTGTTGGGTCCTAGTAACAACAGATGTGAGTCTTTACGGGTGGAGTGCTCTCTGCCTGCATCAGTCGACGCAGGGTACTTGGTTGATTCACGAAGCACACTGGTCCATAAATTGACTGGAAGTGCGAGTGTTTCGCCTCACCCTAAGACATTTTCTGCCTCTTCTCAAAGATCAGGCGGTACGGGTTCTATGCGACAACACAGCAACAGTGACATATATCAACCGCCAGGGCGGCACCAAGTCCCTAGGTGTAGCCAGGGAAATGTCCCTTCTCCTTCCCTGGGCAGAGGCACATCTGCAGACTCTCTCAGCACAACATATCGCCGGGGTGGACAACTTTCAGGCCGATTTCTGCAAACCGACACGCTATCGATCCTGGAGAATGGGAGCTAGCCCCTTGGGAGTTTTTCAGAAGATTTTGCGAGCATGGGGGCAACCGGTAATGGATCTAATGGCAACGTCGGCGATTTACCAAGGTACCGGAATTTTTCAGTCTCAGGAGGGAGTTTCAGTCCTCTGGATTGGATGCCCTGGCTCAACCATGGTCGCAGGAGGCTCTGCTGTACATCCTCCCCCCCCCCCCCCCCCCATGGCTACTAATCGTCAAAGTGCTTCAGAGAATTCTCGCACACCGGGAGAGAGTGATCCTAATTGCTCTGGACTGGCCTCGGAGGCCCTGGTATGTGGACCTCATCCGCTTAACGAGAGTCCCTCCGCTGCCTCTGGGGTCTTGCCGGGGGCTATTACGTCAGGGTCTAATTGTAGTGGATGATCCGGCTCCTTACTCGCTTACGGCCTGGCTCTTGAATGCCGCTGCCTAAGCAAGAAGGGTTACTCGAGTCACGTGGTCGCAACCCTTCTGAAGATGCTCCGCCCGTCAACTTCGCTAGTGTATTCCCACGTTTGGCGAGTCTTCGAGTCCTGGTGCATGCGGCACCGTATCTCTCCTTGGAGGTCGGGAATCCCGAATATCCTTACCTTCCTCCAGGACAGCCTGGATAAAGGTTTATCCTTGGGGTCTCTTCAGGTTCAAATAGTGGCATTAACTTGTTTCAGAGGCCCTGTTGGGGGTCGCTCTATAGCGTCCCACGCAGATGTGTCACGTTTTCTTAAAGCAGCTAAGGTGGCTCACCCTCCGATGTCAACATTTATTTATTTATTTACATTCTCTTATATACCGCGCTATTCTGCATCAGTGCGGTTTACATTGAACAAACTGAAATTACATTGAACAGGGCATTATAACTTGGAGATAACTATTTTACAGGGAACATGGGCTATGGAGGGTTAAGTGGCTTGCCCAAGACCACAAGGAGCACCTGTGGGACTAGAAACCCCAGTCCTTCCGGCCCAAGGTTGCTGTCCTCTAGTGGGATTTGAACCCCCGACCTTCCGGCCTGAAGTACCTTGCCCCAACCACTAGACCACTCCTCCACTCCATGGGATCTGTCCCTTGTCCTAAAAGCCTTGATGCAGGCACCTTTTGAGTCGCTTAAACACATCACATTGAGAGATTTGACGCTTAAGGCAGTGTTTCTAGTAGCAATAACTTTGGCAAGAAGGGTATCCAAAATACAAGCACTTTCATGCAGGGATCCCTATCTTGCCTTCTCGAAAGAAGGCGTTTTCTTGCGTACTGTTCCTTCGTTCCTTCCAAAAGTGCTTGCGCCTTTTCATGTCAATGAGCCAATTTTCCTACCCTGTTTTTCTGAGAATCAGTGTACGGGCAAGAATAAGGGACTCCGTTCTCTGGATCTCGGCAGGATCCTTCGTAGGTATCTTTGGGTGGCAAATCCTTTCCGTACCTCTGATCACCTTTTCGTGTTTTTTGTGGGACCCCGTAAGGGTCAAGCTGCTTCCAAACGCACGGTCTCTCGCTGGTTGTGGTTAGCAATTGAATCTGCATACATCCTTAAGGGAAAAATCTGTCCCTCTCAGTCTGCGGGCACAAGCTACATCTTGGGCAGAGCGCTCTCATGTTCATCCTCTTGATATCTGCAGGGCGGCTACCTGGTCCTCCCTGTCCACCTTTGCATATCGAGCCAATAATGATGCACAATCTCGGGAAGAGGCGCAGTTCGGGGCAAAGGTTGTCTCAACGCCCGTATCTTCCCACCCAAAGAGCAGTTAGCTTGGGTACTTCCCGCTTGTCGGGACAGGTCTAGCAGGATGTACTGGAAGGGAAAATTTTCACTTACTGTTAATTTCCTTTCCTGGAATCCTGCTAGACCAGTCCAGGACCCTCCCTATTGTGGATATCTGGTTCAGAGGTGTATTGCTGAGGAGCCAAGACTTTGCAGCGGAGCGTTATCGCCTCTTGTACATAGTATGGTTGCTATTTTTCTTACTTGTTGGTTCATGGCTACATCTGTTTGAGTATGGCTCTTTACAATACTGGAGTGCCCTCTACTGGGTTCAGCTACATATTACCAGGGAACAGCCAATCAGGCTGCTGGTAGGTTTTTTTTCTATTTATCTGTCTGCAACATCTGCTAGTAGGGGGACTAAACCTGCTTGTCTAGACTGGTCTAGCAGGATTCCAGGAAAGGAAATTAATGGTAAGTGAAAATTTCCCCATTACTCCTGAGTCTATCCCCTTTTATCCTCATCTTATGTCCCCTCGTAGCAGAGCTTGCCTGCAATTGAAAGAGACTCCTGCGCATTTATGCCATGGAGGTATTTAATCGTCTCTATCTTATCCCTCTTTGCTTCCATTGTATGCAGATCTATCTCATGCATATTCGTTGTGGATATCCTGAAAACCCGACTGGCCTACGGGTTGCAGAGGACTGGGCTGAGAACCATTGCAGTACAGCCTTCATGTCCTCTGATTGGCAGAGTGGTCAGGGGTGCCCCATTCTAGAGTAGGCAGGAAAGAGTAGTGGTGCTGAATGGGGGGAGGGGAGGTGGACATATGGGGTCTAAAATTTGGCATATTTTACTCTTGCTGGAATTCTGTGCACACAATTTAAATTTCTGTGTCAAAAGGTCTGAATTATACAAAACTCTATGCTTTGTCAAAATAACAAAGCATAATGTTTGTGTGATACTTAATTTAAAAATATAATACAGAAAAAAATCAGTGTGCTAAATTTTGAACTGTGTGCAGAATTTCAGCAGGGCATGTGATCCACAATCATATTTTTTTTTCTTTTCTTTCAGTAGTAATGTCTAAGATACACCCAGATTTCCCAAACTTATTTCAGCGTAACTTCTGTTTGAACAATCCTTTCTTATGTATGCAGGGACCAGTATCGCTTTGAGGCCTGTTTATTGCGGGCCCGATTTGATGAGCACAAGAATGAGAAGGATCTGGTTAAAGCCACCAAACTGTTGAAAGCAGGGGAGGAAGAATTCTGGGCCAATCAACACCCTCAACCCTATATCTTTCCTGAAGCCCCAGGAGGCACATCCTATGAGAGATATGACTGCTACAAGGTAAGGAGACATGCAAGAAATTTTCGAGTGGGATGCAGCAGACAAGTAGATGAGATTGCTATCTAGTTACAGTTAAAGATTGGAATATGAGCTTGCTTATAGTCCTTTATACTGGTCCTTGGTTTGTAGTCTGTGCAACTGCTGACATATTATTCCTGTTGTGTTGTGTGTGGGGGGGGTTTTAAGTCACTGCTGCGCAAACATTGATAGCTACTCGTGGCTGCATATGAGGTCGGAGATCCTTTCTCTTGGATTTATGGCATTGTTGCTTGAAATGTTACTCAAAGCATTAGGTGCTCAAGTGTCTTCATGAGTAACCATCCAGAATATTCTGGCAAGCTCATTATATTAGAGATAGCATAGGATCAGATTTCTTGGATGATTTCTTTGCCAGCCCTTGTTAGGCATTGTATATAAATAAGTACTTAATTCTAAACCATTCCACTAGGCTGTTTACTGGGTAGAGCCATGATAATTAAATAAGGATCGGGACTGAACTCTGTGGTTGATGTAGGAAAACATGGCAAAACTGGGTGAGGCTTTTTAAAATGCATATCCTGTTTGGAAGACCTGTTTGCTCAACTCGCTCTCCTCAAGGTGCCTCCACCTTCCTCCTTCCCTTTCTGCCCAAACTTTGGTCGAGTATTCCATGACAAAGTCCACAAGATTACACTCCAATTCCACATGAGGTCAGCTCCATCCTCTCCCCCCCCCCACCTTCACTCCCAACTCTTCTCAACCTATGCCACCCTTTCCCATGATCTCTGAGGAGGAAACTACACATAGCCTTTTCTCCTCCTAAATCACTACCTGCTCCTCTGATCCTAAGCTCCATCTCCTCTATTGTCATCCCTTCTATCTCTCATATTCTTAACCTATCGCTCTCCACTGCAACCGTTTATGCAGCATCCAAGCATGCTATGATCACATCTCTCCTCAAGAAACCCTCATTAGACCCTATCTGTCCTTCTAATTATCAACCCATCTCTCTCCTCCCTTTCATTTCTAGGCTACTTGAATATGCAGTTCACCCCATTGCCTTGACCTTTTCTCTTCACTGAAGCCCTTCTGGATACTTTGCAATCTGGCTTTCGTTCTTTACTTTCTACTGAAACGATTCTTGACAAACTCTCCAGTGACCTGTTACTGGCAAAATTCCAAGAGCCTTTACTCAATGCTCATCTTTTTTGACCTTTCTGCTGCTTTTGACACTGACCACCACCACCTCCTCGATACTTTGTCTGCCCTTGATTTTAAGGGCTCTGTGCTATTCTGGTTCTCTTCTCTCCCATTGCGCTTTCAGTGTTTGTTCTGGTGGATCCTCCTCTACTGCTATCCTGCTCTCAGTTGGTGTACCCCAGGGTCTGTCTTGGGTCCACTCCTTTTCTCTCTATACCCAGTCCCTTGGTGCACTTATCTCCTCCCATGTTTTTCAGTACCATCTTTATGCTTACTCCTCTCAGATCTACCTCCCACACCTGAAATCTCTCTGGCAATCCAGGCCCATATCTCTGCCTCTCAAAACATTAATACCCTATTCCCGGTAAAACCAATCAAATAAATAACTAACCCGGAAAATATTAGCACCGGTGAAATTAAGCAAATAATTTTTGTTGGAAGAGCCAACACAGTCAAGGGGAAGAAAACCCCATAACGCCGTGGCAAATTCCTTTTTAATAAAGAAATAAAGAAATCTTTATTAAAAAGGAATTTGCCACGGCGGTATGGGGTTTTCTTCCCCTTGACTGTGTTGGCTCTTCCAACAAAAATTATTTGCTTAATTTCACCGGTGCTAATATTTTCCATATCTCTGCCTGCCTATCCGACATTGCTGCTTGGATGTCTCACTACCGTTTGAAATTGAACATGGCCAAAATAGAGCTTCTTATTTTCCCCCCCTAAACTCACCTCCCCCTTCCTCCTTTCTCAATCTCTGTGAATAATGCTCTACTCTTCCCTGTTTCCTCAGCTTACAACCTTGATCATCTTTGACTCCTCCCTCTCCTTCTCAACACACATCCAACTGATAGCTAAAACCTGTCATTTGTTTCTCTAGAATATCGACAAAATACACCCCTTCCTTTCTGAACACACTACTAAGACACTTACCCACTCCTTAGTCACCTCCCATCTAGACTATTGCAACCTCCTCCTTGCTGGTCTCCCTCAGAATCTAACCTTCCACCAGCCTCGACATGCTCATATAACCTCTTCTCAAGTTGCTTCATTGGCTCCCTGTCCAGTTCAGATTTCTCCTACTAACCTATAAGTGCACTCATTCTGCTGCTCCTCAGTACCTTTCCTCTTCTCTCCCTACACCATGCCTCAGGAACTCTGCTCTTCTGGCAGATCACTTTTATCTGTGTCCTTCTCTTCTACTGCCAACTCCAGACTTCGATCTTTCCACCTTGTTGCTCCTTATTCCTGGAACAAATCATGAGACTACATCAGGTTTCTTCTATGGCTCTTTTTAAATCCAGGCTGAAAACTCACCTCTGCGAGGCCGCTTTTGGATCCTGATCCACTTAGTCCAGGGGTCTCAAACGCACGGGCCGCATGCAGCCCACAAGACAATTTTGTGCGGCCCACAACGCATGGCTGGCTGGCTGCTGCCACTGCCGCCGTGGCAGCGGCAGAATCGAGTGTCCCGCAGCCACCCCTCTGCCCGGCAGAGCCCTCCCTGCATCAGTCCCTTCGGTGCAGCTTTCAGAGCCGCGAAGGGAGAATTTCCCTTTTGTGACTCTGTTAGGGCTTAATAGAGCCGTGAGGGAGAAACTCTCTCTTCACGGCTCTGAAAGCTGCGCCAAAGGGACTGATGCAGGAAGGGAGGGCTCTGCCAGGCAGAGGGGAGGCCGCAGGACCCTCGATTCTGCCGCTGCCACAGCAGCAGCCAGCCAGCTTTTTTTTTTTTAAATTTTAAACTTTCCCTGGGCTGACATGGGGGGAGGGGGGTTAGGACTGGTAATGGGCTATGGTGGGAGCTAAGACTGGAAGTGGGCTGATGGGGGGGGTTAGGACTTGAAGTGGGCTGTGGGCTGATGGGGTAGGACTGGTAATGGGCTGTGGGCGGGGTTAGGACTGGAAGTGGGCTATGGGGGGCTAAGACTAGGGTTGCCAACTGGCTCCAGATGCGCCCGACAGGCTTGCTCCAGTCCTGGGTTTACCCCATTGCATGCAGTTACTTGTAGTTTTCCTTTTCTAATGGAGTGCAATGGAGAAATCAGAACCACATATCCCTGCATGCAATGAGGTAAACCCAGGAATGGATCGAACCTGTCGGGCGCATCTGGATCCAGTTGGCAACCCTAGCTAAGACTGGAAATGGGCTGATGGGATTAGGACTGGAAGAGGGCTATGGGGGGGGCTAAGACTGAAAATGGGGTGATGGGGGGCTTAGGACTGGAAGTGGGCTGATGGGGGGCTTAGGACTGGTAATGGGCTGAGTGGGGGGGAGCTAGGACTGGAGATGGGCTGATGGAGGGGCTAGGATAGGACTGGAAATGGGCTGTTGGGGAGCTAAGATTGGAAATGGGCTGTGGTGGGGGCTTGAATTGAAATGGACTCAGGGAGGGGCTAGAACTGGAAGTAGGCTCATGGGGGGCTTGGATTGGAAATGGGCTGAGTGGAGGGGAGCTAGGATTTGACATGGGCTGATGGTGGGGCTAGGAAAGGACTAGAAATGGGCTGATGGGGGGGGGGCTGGGATTGCAAATGAGCTGATGGAGGGATCCGAGAGCCCGGTTTAACGGCGAAACTCACCCGTATTAAAAAAAAAAAAAAGTGCTACTGCATGCAGATCGGATGCAGGAGAGGCTGGCATGTTGAGAGGTGAATGAGGAGCTCTTGCTGTTGTTCTGGCCTTGAGATTTGGCTGCCTGAGGGTGATTTTCGGTCCCTGGATGGCTGCAGCCATTACCACAAGGAGGTGGAACGCATGAGGGGTCCTGCATTCCACATGGCCCGAGCGGGAAGCTGATCTATCCGGTGGGTGACTTTGAAGAGAACACAAGATGAACTCCCCCTCTGGCACTATGAGTCAGCACTATGTTCTTTCTATGTTGACTTTTTCCCATTGTAAAAAAAAGTTCTGACTATGCGGCCCGCGGGTTACTTTACAAGTCCTCATTTGGCCCTCAAAGCAATTTGAGTTTGAGACCCCTGACTTAGTCTGTGTTTCTTTAATATTTCCCTGGATGTATCCTTGTCCACAGCGGTTGTGTTGTCTGTCTTGACTAGATTGTAAGCTCTGAACAGGGACTTTTTACACATGTATATACACTGCTGCCCGCACCTCTTTTTTTTATAGTGCTATACAAATGATCAGTAATAGTAGTAAGTGAGAGTCCCAGGGGTTCTCAACCCAGGCTTCAGGACCCACCTAGCCAGTCGGGTTTTCAGGATAACCACAATGAATATGTATGAGAGTGATTTGCATACACTGCCTCCATTATATGCAAATCTCTACCATGCATATTCATTGTGGTTATCCTGAAAACCTGACTGGCTAGGTGGGTCCCAAGGACTGGGTTGAGAACCCTTGCATGATTAGACTAAGAGCTTCCCTTATAGTTTCAGGAGATTTCAACTGTCCATGACTCCTGTGAAAGGCAGGATTTGGTCTATGAGGCCTCTCTCTCCCAGATGTGAGGAGTTTCACACCTGGGTTTCCATGACTAAAGCTGTTGCAATTAAAACATAACTCATTTTTGGATAGTTTTATTTTTCAAAAGTACCTTACTTTTGTCAAAAAAATCTTAGAAGCTGTATTGAACCAATTATTTGGTCTGGTTTCACTTCCAGTATATATTTGCTTCTCAGGATCAGCACACACACACAACCTTTATGCGGCGTATGACAGCATCCCACTGAAATTTTAGAGATCTCCACCCTGACATCAAATAGATCACACCCAAAGCAGTATAAAACAAATTCCTACATAAAAGTACAATATATATGTAAGTATTGCCTTTTATGCATTGATTTTTAACAGTCAAAATGCATCATAAATGTTAACCTATCAACCTTCAAAATTCCTTCACCTCTCACACTATTCATATCTCCTTTATTGGAGGGAAAACAGACAGTCGCCAAATAGCACATGGTTCATAATGATGTATTTTTGAAGGATACTAGCAAAACAGGGAAGTTTAAGGGATCCTGACTTCCAATAAAGCTAAAAGTAACCCAGGTGCGTTTAAGTAAAAATCAGAGGTGAAAGATTCCAAATTAACCCTGTCATCAAATAGCCAGACCATTTAATATGAGCAAAAAAACAAACTTTGAAATGCTTGTATTCAAATTCTATAAGTCTAAAAAATAATTTGGGAGAGTTAGAATACATAGCACTGAATGAAATGTTAGATATAATTGGCATCTGAGACCTGGTGGAAGGAGGATAACCAATAGGACACTGATACCAGGCTACAAACTCTATCGTAATGATAGGGTAGATCATATTGGTGGAGGGGCAGCTCTATAAGAGGGCATTGGGTCAAACAGGATGAAGGTTTTGCAGGAAAAAAATACACTGTACAATCTCTATGGATAGAAATTCCATGTGGAAAGGGAATGGCAGTGGGGATGTACTACTGTCTGGCTAAAATGAACAGATAAATGATGTAAACTTTTGCTAGCTTCTCTAATTTCTGTTAGCATTTCAAAACAGTAATAATGGAAGATTTCATTTACCCCAGTATTGATTTGGGTCAATGTCGCATCAAGACATGTTAGGGAAATAGTTTTTCTAGATGAAATAAATGATTGCTTCATGGAGCAGCTGGTTCAGGAACTAAAATGAGTGGAAGTTTGAGACCTTGTCCTCGATGGAATGCAAGATCTAGTTTGAGAGGTAACTGTTTTGAGGCCACTTGGCTATAGCAATCATAACACGATCGCATGTGATTTAATAAATAGAGGGAGGATAGCAAGGAAATTCACTATGTTAGCATTTAACATTCAAAAAGGAGACTATGATAAAATGAGGAACATTGTTAAACTAAAGCATAGTTACTCACCTGTAACTGGTGATCTCCAGTAACAGCAGGAATTTAGTCTTCACATATGGGTGATGTCAGTACCGACAGACCCCACGCAGGAACACTCCCCAGCATCCAATAGGAAAGCTTTTGGGAACATCCCACTGCGCCTGCGTAGCTCCTCAGTTGAGTTTGTAGTTGTAGGTCTTTTTCTTTCTCTCCTTTTATCTCAACTCCTAGGGGAGGAGGGTGGGTTGTGAGTAACACGCTGAATCCTCTGCAACTGGCAATGAATGCGGCTGCCAGAATCCTGCACGGAGCCTCCAGGAGGGAACATATAACTCCAATCATGAAACACCTACATTGGCTCCTGGTCCACTGCAGGATCTCCTTTAAGATTCTAATGATGACCTACATAGCCATCAACAAATGTTCCTCCACCTCACTCACAGACCTCATACAGACCACCCCTCACCCCCCCACAACCGATTAAGGAGATCTGCCGCCCTCAATACTCAAACTCTCGAGGGCGATCACAAAATGCTCGCAGGCAACTAGAAACAGAGCTTTCGCGTTATATGCACCCACATGCTGGAACGCCCAGCCACCTGCCATCCGGGCTATCAATGGCCTCACCCAGTTTAGGAAGGCATTGAAGCACTATCTGTTCCTCCAGCACTACACCGAACCTGATGACAACCCACAGTCAGTCACACTCAGGACCCAGGTGACGCCCCAACGCAGCCCCTCCACAAGTCTGCAGCCCAGCCCACTAGACCTCCGATCCCCTCGACGGGTAGAGGTAGACTCCCCTGCCCTGTCACCATGTATATAGCTGAGACAATGTGTAATATTCGAGCTGTCCTCATGACATATGACAGCATATATATAGCTGAGCCAATGTGTAATAGTGTTGAGCTGTCCTCAACTTATGACAGCAAGTTAGCTTGTACATAGTTACTCTGTTAACCCTGTATATAATCCCCTGTTTATTGTAAGTCCAGTGTAGGCTTGCCTGCACTGCACATATCTTACCTGTAAACCTCACAGATTTTTAAAGAGCGCGGTATAGAAGAGACATTAAATAAATAAATAAAATAAATTTATTTTATTGCTTTTATATACCGCGCTCTTTAAAATCAGTGCGATTTACAGATAACATTTTTATGCATATCAGGATGTCAGTTATGCACTTACAGTGAACGGGAGATAACTATGCCATCTCCAGGAACAAGCAGGAATGTGGTCTTCACATATGGGACTCTTAATTAGAAGATGCCAGAGAGATGACCTCAGAATCGACTGCAGATTTTTACAGGTATGCCTAAAGAGGTCATGTATCCTGCCTGGATGTCTGGTATTGAAACCCAGGACAGAGGGTAGGAGTTGCTCTAAGTCTGAAAGAGATGCTGGAGAATAGCTTGGCCAAACATGACAGCCTGACGGGAGTCCTTGTCTAGGCAGTAGTGAGCAGCAAAAGTGTGGACCAAAGACCAAGATGCTGCTTTGCAGATCTCGTCAATAGCTACACATTGTAGATTTGCCATAGAGGTAGCCATGGCTCGAACATTATGAGCAGTGACATGATCCTTGAGGGAGAGTCCTTCCTTCTTATAAGCAAAGGTGATACAGTCAGCTATCCACTTGAAGAGAGTATGTTTGGAGGCTGGCAACCCGAGGTGGCTAGAGTCAAAGAAGATGAACAGTTGAGAAGCTTTCTGGTGCTCTCGAGTTCTCTGTAGATTAAAAAGTAAGATACGTTTACAATCCAGAGTATGGAGGGTTACCTCTACCTTAGATGAGTGCGGTCTAAGGAAAAACACAGGACTGGTTCAGATGGAAGGGCAAGACCACCTTCGGCATGAAGTGAGGGTGAGTCCTTCATGAAGTGAGGGTGAGTCCTTTAGGACTACGTTATCATGGTGGAACCATGTGTAAGGAGGGTCAGCCACCAAGGCATGGAGTTCACTAATGTGCCTTGCTGAAGTGAGGGCAATGAGGAAGATGACCTTTCATGTGAGAAACTTAAGTGAAGAAGTGGCTAGAGGTTCAAAGGGCAGCTTGAGAAGCTGCCCTATAACAAAATTGGGGTCCCATGCCACTGGAGGTGGCTTAATGGGAGGCTTGGTTAATAGAAGACTCTTGATGAAGCGTGCTACAAGCAGCTGAGAAGAGATGGGTTGGCCATCTAAGGGCATGTGAAAGGCCGCAATTGCAGTTAGGTATACTCTTACCGAATTGTTTTTTAGTCCAGAAGAAAAGTGAAGGCGATGTTCAAGCAGCGTCTCCACCAGAACTGAGAAGGGATTAAGATTCTTCTGAGAACACCAGAAAGAAAACCTACGCTGAAAGTATAGGACTGCTTGGTGAATGGCTTCCTAGAAGCTAAGAGGATGTTCCTTATCGTTCCTCCAGTTTAATCCTCAACCTCTGGATAGTGAACCTCCTCCTGCAGCTTGGAGACTGGGCAGGTCAAAAACCCATGACATCACTAGATATAGCCTGCTGGTCTCTCCCATCAGCCCCCAGTGTGTCCAGCCTCCATGCAGCAGGACGACGTAGTGAGCCTAGCTTCTGGGCTCACTTGGGGGAACAGATAAGGAGCATTTAGGGTGACAAACTCTATTCTGATTTTACTTCTAATTTTACTTTTAATTCAGTTACCTTTGGTTAATTGGCAATCAGGGATTAGTTCCCTTTAGTTATTAGGAGCAAATTTCCCTATATTTACAGTAATTTTAAATTTGAGCCTGGCTCTTTAAATTAGTAGCAGCTCTCGTCTTCCCTCCTTGTCAGTTATTTTCACTTGCTACAGGCATTCGCCGGTGCGGATCTCTCTCCCTTGCCGGTACAGGAGAGAGCTCCGGGACCCGTACAGCCACACTAAAGCTGTGTGAGACGGAGCCTCTCCGTTGCTGCGGGATTTTAATTTCACTCTGTGGAACCGGCTGAGCAGTCCTCGCCGCGGCTGCCAGGCGCAGCAGCGCAGCTTGAAGATTGGATGAATTCAAGGCAGTAGGAGCAGGCTGCATGGCTTTCGGCCCTGCAGGTAAGGCCTTTGGGCTCTGTCAGTCTGCTGAGGCCTCCTTTTTGCAGCAGCTGTTGTTCTTGGCGCCAAAATTGTTTGGCAAAGGGGCGGCCATTTTCTCTCTAGGTATTTGGACTGCATGGCAAGAGTTGCAGTGAGCTGCCTGTGTGAGGAAGACGACAGGCAGAATAGCTAGATTTTTAGGTCTAGTGTTTCTTTCTTTTGTTTGTAAGTTGTTGTTTTTTTTAGGCTCAGGGGGGTTCCTCAGCCTTAAGGGGGCTGTTATCATTCCTCTTTATTTTTAAGTTTATTCTTAGTTTTATAGGACAGAAGTTTTGGCATTGATCTCTGATGCCACATGTTCTTTCCCTCCTAATCATGTCTGAGGAGCATCTGTTAAGTCCCGGGATATTAGGAAAATTTCCAGCTTTTAGGTTCTTCAAGAGCAGAGCCCTAACTTGTAGTTGGAAGGAGGAACAGGCTGGAAGTGTGCTTTTGTGTATTCTATAGTGAAAGTTGCCCAAACGCCTGTGGTTTCACAGGGACAGGTTTAGGAAACCTTAGGATATAAAAAAATATATAATAATAATGACAGTTAAACTGTCAACCAAGAAGTGCTTGTGCTACGGTCTATGGCCACCAGAGGGCAGCTGGTACACTCAATAGTGCCTTTCTGTGACCATGTGTATGCAGCCATCTTCTGATTGATCTCTGCAAGTCAGGGAAGAAATAACCACAAGGCCACCTCATGGGCACTCAGGGGTTAGTGACCAAACAAGCAACTGTAATGTTCTGCAAATCCAGATTATATGACCAAGATTTAAAGCTCTTAACTTCTGTATCGTTTGTCAGGCTCTGGTGCCCTAAAGGCCACCGGATGGCAGCACTGCTCATGAATCACATATAGTATTCAGTGCCCCCCATCCCTGGTGGGTGGGGGGTGGTAAAATACGAAATCATATTCCTCATCAGGTTCACACAGGCAGCAACCTCTAAGACCTCCACTTGCAAGGTTGTCGGTGTATCCCACTGCTATTTCTCTGACTGTAGGAAGGCGGGGGGGGGGGGGGATGCCTGTGTGTTTCATAGCTCCACTTAGCATGCCCTTCCCAGGAAATTCTCATCTATTTCTAGAGCCTGTGCTGTCAGAGCAGGGCTTTAAGCACTTAGCAGGGGCACTGACCCCTCTTGCCATCTTGTTAAAGGGCCCGTGCTGAGGGTGAAGAGAAGGACGTCTAGGTAGCACAGTCTGGGGCTTAGCGCTCCAGGGCACTGGAAGGTTTCATAGAGGAAGTCAATACTCTGTGTATGCTCCATGCATTCAGCCTATGTTCAAGCATGCTCACTGCACTGTGTTTGGGTGACAGATGCTGGGTCACCCGTATATTGTCATGAGGTAGACAGCACAGACCCTGAAATATTAAGAAATGAAAAGGAAGAAGAGCTTACCTTGCAGCCTCAGGGGCAGTTGCAGCATTCACAGTACAGAGAGGCAGGAAAAAGAAAAACAAACTTTCCACATGGGTGTAGTGACGCAGTAAGAATTGAGAGTGCCAATCAGGCTCACCTGGACTCAGACTCACGTTCCACGTTAGAGGAGCTGAGAGATAAAAGCAGGTGGGGAATCTCAGAGACAGAGTTGGAGTGGGAAGCAGATTGGAAAGGAGAAAGAGAATTGGAAGCAGCAGAATGAGCATTGGCAGTGGAAGCTGGAGCCTGGATTAGGGCGGGAGCCGGAGCTTGAATGCCAGGAGGAAAGCAGAGACCAAAGGAACTCTGACTGCTGTTTCAGGCAGGCTTGGAGAGAAGGTGAGAGTAGAAATCCCAAGCAATTGCAGGAAGACACGTTACCTTGGAGAACCAGGGCTGAAGAAAGACAGGCTGGCCAACCCAGGTGGGATAAGCAAAACTGCGGCAAGGTCTTCCCAGCCAGAGGGGTCCTCACACCAAGGCAACTGTCCAGTTAACAGAAGGCAGAGGTCACATCCAAAGAAGTACACAGGAAGCAGGAAGTGAGTTTCCCTCAACCAGACATCGTAACCAGGGTTCCCACAGAAGAGCAGGCTGCAGGGCAGAAAGAAAGCCTTGGCTGGAGACAGAGGAGTTTGAGACCATTTTCTCCAAAGGAAAAGATAAGTACCCTGTTTCTGCTAAGTGGAGAAAAGGGAGTCTCCGGGATAGAAGCCAGGCCCATAACCGGCAAGGGAACTCTTATTGGCCCAAGCCGTGGGAAGAAATCCCCAGCACAGCTCCTAATATCTGGGACTTACAAAAGCAGCTCCAACTGGGGGCAACTGAGGTTTCCCCAGGGCAAGATACAGAGAGCAGCTTCATAGGGGCTCAGTGTCCTTATACAGGGGCAGGTCCTAGCCCTATGCAATGGGAGAGCAATAGCTCAGAAAATATCCCTGAACCGATGGAATGTGCTCTATGCGTGACTGATGATATAGAGAGCCTTTGTTAAACAGAAAGAGCAAGAAAGAAACTGTATTTTGCACATTGAAAAGTGTTGGACTTTATTGCTGAAAAGAAGCATGATTATTTTTGTTTAAACATCCTTTACCCTGGTGAAAACAACCGTTCTTTATGTTGTCCCTTATTCTACGACATCCTCAAGGGAAAGGGAATAAAACCCAACTTTAATTTCATTTGGATCACGACTACAGTGTCCTTTATTTACCACAACTCCAGGCTATCCCGGGTCTAGGCAACCCAGGGATATGCCAGTGTTGTTAACTACCATCGTTTATAGGCCATATTTGGTATTACCATGTTTGTCCAGATTGATACCTTAAACCCAGAGATATGCCAGTACTGATGCTATGTTAGAGCAATGTCATCTTTAGCTAGATAAGAACATAGGGACTTGGGATGTACCATAGTGGGTCAGACCAAGAGTTCATCAACAGATCCAGCTGCACACACACGAAACAGGCTCCCTCCACGGGACAGGCTCCCGCACCGCGACAAACCCAGCTCCACATCCACGGGACAGACCCCCGCAACAGGGCGACCACCACAGATCCGGCTCCACCTCCACGGGACAGGCTCCCGCACCGCGACAGATCCAGCGTCACATCCACGGGACAGGCCCCCGCACCAAGACGACCGCCACAGATCCAGCTCCACATCCACGGGACAGGCTCCCTCCACGGGACAGGCTCCCGCACCGCGACAGACCCAGCTCCACATCCACGGGACAGGCCCCCGCACCAAGGCGACCAACACAGATCCAGCTCCACACACACGGGACAGGCTCCCTCCACGGGACAGGCTCCCGCACCAAGGCGTCCGCCACAGATCCAGCTCCACATCCACGGGACAGGCTCCCTCCACGGGACAGGCTCCCGCACCGCATCAGATCCAGCTCCACATCCAAGGGACAGGCTCCCTCCACGGGACAGGCTCCCGCACCGCAGATACAGCTTCACATCCAAGGGACAGGCTCCCTCCACGGGACAGGCTCCCGCACCGCAACAGATACAACTTCACATCCCCAGGACAAGCCCCTGCAACAAGTACAGCTCTCCTCAAAAAAGCAAACAACAGACGAAAACCTAAGGACACAGGCGTCGCCCTATCAGAACATCACAAGCTATCAACATGCACACCACATACTTCCTCCCACTATACCTACTAGTCACACAACTCCTCCCACCAACTACACACCCCCACTACCCCCAAACAAACACACCATGGTACCCACCAACTGCACTGCCATATCTCGGTCCACAACACACACACAAAGAGACACTCGCAACCTCCCAAACAAAGAGACAAAACAGACACAAATCAAACCCCAACACCGGCCCTAAGGAAGCACACGTCGTAACAACCTCTTCCACAAAGAAAACATCAATTGAGCTCATAAACGCCAGATCCGTCTGCAACAAGATACACACTCTGGTAGACCACATTGAAGAGCGACAGCCAGACATAATATGCATCACAGAGACATGGCTCAACCCTACCGACAGTGTACTACTCAACCAACTAGTACCGAACAACTACTCAGCATACAACTGCCCACGCATCCACAAGCGTGGAGGAGGAGTCCTAATAATAGCAAAAACAGAACTCAAGTTCAAGACACTGAATCTCACAGATACAAAGCAGTGTAACACAATTAGCATCAAGAACAAGAATATTGCAATCTGCCTAACCTACAGAGCACCCCGTGCTCCACCCGACTAACTAGCCTTCATACTCGAAGAAGCCTGTGCCATAACGTCAAACAACAAACCAGCACTACTAATCGGAGACTTCAACCTCAAGTCCGCCAATACAAAAGATGCAGAGGCCTTCCTTCAGGCAATGTCATCACTTCAATTCACACAGATAGTCAATGCACCAACACACAGACTAGGATCATCCCCAGACCTCATCTTCGCATCAAACTACCTAACTTCAAGAGACCTAATCTCTACACCCACCATCACCCCAGTACCATGGTCTGACCATTACTTAATCGAGACAAATCTGCAATCACAAGAAGACTGGACAAGCGAAAGAGCGAACTTCCCACACACACAAAGACGATTCAAGTCCTTTGACAAGGACGAATTCATCCAGGACACAATACAACACTTGAACATTGACTCAGAGGACCTGGAGGAACAAGTTTCCAACTGGAACAATGTCCTAGCTAACGCCGCCAAACCATCCGTTGACAGGACCAAGAAACAACACCACAACAAGAGACAAAACAAACCATGGTACTCAGCAAAAATACGACAGGAAAAGAGGGAGCTCAGGAAAATTGAACGGAGATGGAGAAAAAACAAAACTACTTCCGACCAACATCTTTACCTAACAAAGCAAAAACAATACAATGAACACATCAACCAATCAAAGAGAGAATTCCACACAAACCTGATAAATTCTTCCATCAACAAACCCAGAGAACTTTTCGAAATAGTAAAAACCCTGACAAAAGAACAAGCAGCAGAAAGAGAAATACAAGTGGATCCATAGATATTCGCCGACCACATCAAAGACAAATTTCACTCCACAGAGCGCTCAACACCCAGTAGAACCAACAGAATGAACGTCCACCCCAAAACCTGGGGCACATTCCACTCACCCTCAAAAGAGCAGATATCAGACATCATCTCCACAATCAACACAAGCACTGCTCCTACAGACCCTTGCCCAGTGTCATGGGTCAAAGCCACCAAAGCAAGCCTCATACCAAACATTCATAAAATGGTACACAACTCACTCACTCAAGGACTCATGCCACAGCAATTAAAGCTTGCCTCAGTAAGACCAATCACAAAGAAAACTTCTCTCGACAAAAAGGACCCAGCAGCATACCGACCAATCTCCAGCATACCCTTCCTCGCAAAAATAATCGAAAAGACGGTTCAACTACAACTTCAGGAACACATTGACGAACACGGAACTCTCGACGACAACCAACACGGATTTCGTCCCAACCATGGAGTCGAAACTCTCCTGATCTACCTCTTCGACAGCATCATAAGCATAATTGACGACATCAGGAATGGAATTATAATGATCTTCATCGACATCTCCTCAGCGTTCGACACAGTTGATCACAATATACTCCTGGAGAGACTGAAGAACACTGGTATACACGGTACCACTCTAAAATGGTTCCACTCGTACCTAACAGAAAGACAGCTACAGGTCAAGGTGGGACAGGACACCTCCCGGCCCATAAACGTCCAACAAGGAGTACCACAAGGATCCGCACTCTCAGCACTCCTTTTTAACATCTACATCCAACCAATATGCAACATTATGAAAGAGAACAACATCCAATACACAATATACGCAGACGATATAATGGTATACTCCCCGATATCAATCGAAAACCCGGACTTCTCTAAGATAGCAGACTGCCTTACCCAAATGGCGAAGTGGTGCCAAAACAACAATCTAGCTATAAACTACAACAAGACTGAAGCTTTAATCATCACTCGAAACCAAAGCTTCACACACCCACCAAACATAAAGATACAAAGCACCACGATACCGATAAGATCGGAGGTGAGATACCTTGGGGTTACTCTGGACAGTAAACTCAACCTCAAACCACACATAGACAAAACAATCCAAAAAGCATATTACAGGATGCGAATCATCAGGAGACTGAAACCACTCCTCGCTCCAGAACACTTCCGTACAGTCTGTCAAGCACTGATAACCCCAATACTGGACTTCTGCAATCCGATATACCTCGGACTACCAAAACAAGCTCTCAAACCACTACAGCTGGCACAAAACACTGCAGCTCGAATCATATCCGGAGCCGCAAGGCAGGAGCACATCACACCTACACTAAAGGACTTACACTGGCTCCCAATCATTGCTCGCATCAGATACAAGACTATCATAAACCTATTTAAGATAAAAGAACACACATCAGCCAACAGCCTCCACCTGCTCATACAACCGGAAACCAGCGCACGTCCCAGAAGAAGTCAAACACGCAACCGAGTCAGCACCCCAAATGAGTACAAGCACACACGCAAGGACACAACAGACAGAGCTCTCTCCATGGCTGCTCCAACAATATGGAACAATCTACCGGACGATCTAAGGGCAACTCCAGACCTCAAAGACTTCAGAAAACAACTGAAAACCATGCTGTTCATAGAGCACTATGGTCACATCACATAACTGAATATATATAAAATATGATTCTAGCACCACTGTAAATAGCCCACCCTGTATATAGCTCAAACAAATCAAGCACCCAACACATCCCTCACACAACTAAGTTTTATCCTCACTGCATGTACAACACACACACTTTACCTGATTGCTTGCTGTGATACCACCTTGATTATTAAGATAAGGCGGTTTAGAAATACTGTTAAATAAATAAATAAATAAATGGCGTAGTTCTTGGATGCCAGAAAAGAGGACACCGTGCAAGAGGGACGGAGTCACCAGCGCCAGAGGACGCAACCAGGAAGGAGGTGGAACCACGCCCAGACAACTCCAGGAACCGGGAGCAGTCAAAGACCTTCTCAAGGCCAGAATCACCACCTGACTCAGGTAATAGTATCTGGGACAGCCAGGGTGGGATTCTGAGGAGGTATCTGCGGGACTGAAAATCCCAGTGGGGGAGCAGGGAAAAAAAAAAAAAAAGAGAGAGGTTCCGCACTTGTTTTTTTTTTCCTCTCTGATTATTGCAGGTTGCCAACATGGAGTCACCAGCAGATATCCTGAAGTGGATGGGGCTCCAGTTTGAGAAGCAATGCGAACTTGCCCAGCAGTGCCAAGAACAAGCCCTAGCCGCCATGCAGATACAGCAAAAGCCGCTGACGGACTTGTTGCAGGCGGTACTGCAGGAGCGGCAAGCCGAAAGGAAAACCGAAGGACACTTTGGTGGGGTAGGCCCACAGACATGTGGCATTTTGTCTTTTGGACAGTGGTCAGGAAAAGACAATATAGACGATTTTCTGGAAGCTTTTGAGCGTGTAGCTCGTGGTGCAGGCTGGCCCGAGCAACAATGGGCGGTTCGCCTAGCTACCTCCCTGATGGGAGAAGCCCTGGCGGCGTACAAGGCTATGCCGGCCGCCCAGGCTAATGAGTATGCCCATGTAAAAGCAGCCATACGGGATAGGCTAGGCCTGTCGCCTATGGTGTACCGTAGAATGTTGAGGGCTACAAAGATCCAACAGGGTGAAACTCCAAAGGCACTAGGCCAGCGGATTCGTAGCATTGTATGGAAGTGGCTCATGCCGGAAGGGAAGACAATGGAAAGTATTTTAGATATGCTTGTGTTAGAGCAATTCTGTGAAGCTGTGCCTGTAGAGGTAAGGTCATTCCTCACTCTACAGAACTGCCAGACGACGGACGAGGCTGCTCTCCTAACAGAAAGATTCATAGAGGCTCAGATAGCCCATGGTCCGCAAGGAGGAGCGAGCGGCTCGCGTAGCATGGCAAACTCTGGTAGAGTAATGAAAGACCCAGGATTGAGCATACCAACTACAGAAAGAGGTAGAAGTAAAGGTATAGCGTATGACTCTCGCATATTATGTTTTAAATGTGGGAGGTTGGGTCACAAGGGGTATGAATGCAAAGAGCGCACAGCACTAATAGGAGAAAAAGCAAAATATAAACAAGGGGGTTTTTACCTGAGGATGGAGGTACATGGGGTGCAGGCCAAGGCCTTGCTTGATTCCGGGGCCGACCAGACTATGATGTCGGAGCAGTTCTGGCGGCGTTTACAGGCCAGCAACCAATCTGCCCCAAGTCAACCAGAAGGCATGGCCAAGATAAAGTGCATACATGGGGCGGCTAACCCTTACATCCTGTACAAGCTGTCCATAAAAGGGTTGGGTGTTAGGAAAGAGATTTTAGTCGCTTTAGTCCCCTGTCTCCCTTTTGACCTAGTGTTGGGCCGTGATTGGCCGTTATTCGAGGAAGGGATAGGCGAAGGCCTACTAAGTGAAGAAGAGAGCGCTCCTAGGGAGTCTTACATCCAGCAGGGGGCGGGCCAGGTTGAACCCCGGAAGGCGGATAAGCAGGGAAAGGGAGGGGCCCCGGAACAGCTGAAGGACAGAGGAGAAGGAAAAGCCTTAATGACTTTAATTCCGGGACCTTTGTTTGCAAAGCCTAAGAAGGGAGAGGCAGGTAAAGAAACCCCGGAAAACATTAAAGAGGCCAAAAAGGAAGGCTTTGTGCTGAAGTATTGTAAGGCAGTCCCAAACGCCCAAGCGCCCCAAAGAGCTAGCGCTGCTGCAGCTGTGTACGATCTGTTCAGCGCAGTAGAGGAGGTAGTACCTAAGAGGGGAAAGGCCTTAATAAACACTGGGATACAAATTCAGCTGCCAGCAGGTTGCTACGGGAGGATAGCACCCCGATCTGGGCTCGCGGCCAAACATTTCATTGATGTTGGGGCAGGGGTTATTGATCCCGATTACAGGGGGGTTGTGCAGATTCTACTCTTCAACTTTGGGGAGCAGGATTTTAAGGTCAAGGTAGGGGACAGAGTAGGCCAACTTATATGCGAGCGGGTTGGGTTCCCCGAGCTAAAAGAGATATGCCATACTTGACCACCACTAGCCGAGGAGGGGGGGTGGTTTTGGTTCCACGGGGCAGAATGAGGTTAAGGCTATGGCTGCCCTCGCAGAGGAAAAAGTAGATGAGGACTTAGGACCCCAGGTACAGGAGTGCAAGGAAGACCCAGCTCCAAGAATGGGGGAAGAGTTGTCGCAGCAGCAGCGGGATCAACTATAACACGTCTGCTAGCAGGGTTTCGGGATGTCCTCACTCCATTGCCAGGAGAGACCGGGTTGGTAGCCCATGAAATTCACACTTCACCGGGAGAAATAGTGCGGCAGAGGCCTTATCGCCTGCCAGAGGCCCGTAAGAAGGAAGTGGTAGAACAGGTCAGGGAAATGTTGAAAATGGGAGTCATCGAGGAGTCCAAAAGCCCGTGGTGCAGCCCGGTGGTTTTGGTACCAAAACCGGATGGGAGTCTACGTTTTTGTATAGACTTTCGTAGAGTCAACGCCATCTCCCTTTTCGATGCGTACCCTATGCCCAGGATCGAGGAGTTGCTCGACAAGTTAGGGCAGGCCCGCTATCTCACCACCCTTGACCTTACGAAGGGGTATTGGCAGATTCCGCTTACCCGGGCCTCTAGGCCTAAAACAGCTTTTAACACACCCCTCGGCTTATTTCAGTTTAAGCGAATGCCGTTTGGCTTGCATGGAGCAGCCGCGACGTGCCAACGCTTGGTTGACCAGGTGCTACGTCCACACCACCAATACGCAATGGCATATATGGACGACATAGTGATCCATAGTGAGACCTGGGCCCAGCATCTACCTAGGGTGGAGGCTGTATTAAAAGCCCTACGACAGGCTGGGCTGACCCTGAATCCGGCCAAATGTTTGTTTGCCGGGGAGGAGGTGAAGTATTTAGGACACATGATCGGGAAAGGTATGGTGCGGCCATTAGGTAGTAAAGTGGAAAGTGTCCAGAAGTTCCCTCGGCCAATGACCAAGAAACACCTCCGTAGTTTCCTCGGGTTGGTCGGTTATTACCGCCGGTTCATACCGCGGTTTGCGGATGAAAGTGCGGTCTTAACTGACATGTTAAAAAAAAATGCCCCAAATAATTTGGTCTGGTCAGTGGAAGCGGAGAGGGCGTTCCTCCAGTTAAAAGGGAAGCTTTGTCAAGCCCCAGTATTGCGAGGGGTAGACTTCCACAGACCTTTTATCCTACAGACGGACGCCTCCGAATCGGGTCTCGGGGCCGTCCTATCACAGGAATTTGAAGGAGTAGAGCACCCCATTTTATATTTAAGTAGGAAATTGTCCGGGGCAGAGTTTAATTACGCAACAGTGGAGAAAGAATGCCTGGCGATTAAGTGGGCGGTAGAAGCTCTTCGTTTTTACCTCACGGGTCGCCGATTTATACTCGTCACTGATCATGCACCCCTAAAGTGGCTAGGTACGATGCAAAATCATAATCCGCGGCTCACTCGCTGGCATTTGGCCTTGCAGGCATTTAATTTTACGGTGAAACATAGGGCAGGCAAGCTCCACCTTAATGCAGATGCATTGTCGCGTATTCCGTGCTGTACGGACACTTGTTCCTCAGCCCGCAATAGCTTAAGAGGGGGGATATGTCATGAGGTAGACAGCACAGACCCTGAAATATTAAGAAATGAAAAGGAAGAAGAGCTTACCTTGCAGCCTCAGGGGCAGTTGCAGCATTCACAGTACAGAGAGGCAGGAAAAAGAAAAACAAACTTTCCACATGGGTGTAGTGACGCAGTAAGAATTGAGAGTGCCACTCAGACTCACGTTCGAGGAGCTGAGAGATAAAAGCAGGTGGGGAATCTCACAGAGACAGAGTTGGAGTGGGAAGCAGATTGGAAAGGAGAAAGAATTGGAAGCAGCAGAATGAGCATTGGCAGTGGAAGCTGGAGCCTGGATTAGGGCGGGAGCCGGAGCTTGAATGCCAGGAGGAAAGCAGAGACCAAAGGAACTCTGACTGCTGTTTCAGGCAGGCTTGGAGAGAAGGTGAGAGTAGAAATCCCAAGCAATTGCAGGAAGACACGTTACCTTGGAGAACCAGGGCTGGAGAAAGACAGGCTGGCCAACCCAGGTGGGATAAGCAAAACTGCAGCAAGGTCTTCCCAGCCAGAGGGGTCCTCACACCAAGGCAAAATGTCCAGTTAACAGAAGGCAGAGGTCACATCCAAAGAAGTACACAGGAAGCGAGTTTCCCTCAACCAGACATCGTAACCAGGGTTCCCACAGAAGAGCAGGCTGCAGGGCAGAAAGAAAGCCTTGGCTGGAGACAGAGGAGTTTGAGACCATTTTCTCCAAAGGAAAAGATAAGTACCCTGTTTCTGCTAAGGGGAGAAAAGGGAGTCTCCGGGATAGAAGCCAGGCCTATAACCGGCAAGGGAACTCTTATTGGCCCAAGCCGTGGGAAGAAATCCCCAGCACAGCTCCTAATATCTGGGACTTACAAAAGCAGCTCCAACTGGGGGCAACTGAGGTTTCCCCAGGGCAAGATACAGAGAGCAGCTTCATAGGGGCTCAGTGTCCTTATACAGGGGCAGGTCCTAGCCCTATGCAATGGGAGAGCAATAGCTCAGAAAATATCCCTGAACCGATGGAATGTGCTGTATGCGTGACTGATGATATAGAGAGCCTTTGTTAAACAGAAAGAGCAAGAAAGAAACTGTATTTTGCACATTGAAAAGTGTTGGACTTTATTGCTGAAAAGAAGCATGATTATTTTTGGTTAAACATCCTTTACCCTGGTGAAAACAACCGTTCTTTATGTTGTCCCTTATTCTACGACATCCTCAAGGGAAGGGGAATAAAACCCAACTTTAATTTCATTTGGATCACGACTACAGTGTCCTTTATTTACCACAACTCCAGGCTATCCCGGGTCTAGGCAACCGCCTAGGACCGGCATGGTCTCACAATATGTAGATGTGCATTTTGTATGTGCTCACAGTTGCTTAGGCATGATTTTTGGGTGCACTCTTTGCAGAGTGATACTGCATTTCTTTGCTCTGACTGTATTATCAGACTAAGGTAATTTCTCCAGTAATGGGGGATGTCAATTGTAATAAAGTGAGTGAGGTCCTCATGGTGTTACTTGGGGTTGGAGATGCAGTCGTGGGAACTGCTGTGGAGTGAGCCGTCTGGAGGAGCTACAGCAGTGGTTCTCAACCTTTTTTGTACCGTGACCCCTTTTACCATTGGTCAACTTGTGGTGACCCCCAATGATAAAATCAAATGCATCTCTCTTCCTTTACTGTTAAAGCATTGTCGCTGTAATCATTTGTTGAATTATTAATATATTATAGGCCTTTGCAATATGTTTTTATTTATAAAATTTACTTATTTAAACTACAATAATTAATCACAATAATAAGTAACAATATTTGATTTCAAAATTGATGATTTTGTAGTCAAATCACTAATATGAAATAAAATTATTTTTTCTACCTTTGTTGTTTGACCAATTTATTCTCTGATCATGCTGGTCCCGATCTCAGGCTTCTGCTTTCCTGTCTTCTCTTAGCTCTCTTTCTGTGGTCTGTGGTCCATCTGCCATTTCTCATCTCTTCTTTCGTTTTCTTCACTTCTTTCCATCAGCCTATTTCCAGTCCCAGTAACCCTCCCCAGTAAAAGCCCCTTTCCAGTTTTCACTCTCAGTACCTTCCAATGTCAACTTGCATTCCCATGACTGCCACTGGTGTCCATTCCTTTCCAGTCCCCCTCCTTCCCCACTGACCAGTCCCTTCTAGTACAAATACCATGGCAGCCCCTCTCAGATCCACTCCCTTCCAGTTCCATTCTCCCATCCCCTCATATCAGCCCATTTGTAACCTTAGCCCACAGTTTACTTCCAGGGCCAGCAGCTCTATCCTCCCCTCAATCAGCCCATTCCCAGTCGAAGCCCCCCAATCAGCTCGCTTCCAGTGCTAGTCCCCCCTCAACCCCATTGCCAGTGCTAGGTTCCCCTAATCAGCCCATTACTAGTCCTACCCCCCATCAGCCCATTTCCAGTCCTAACCTCCCCGATCATCTCATTTCCAATGCTAGTCCATTACCAGTCCTAGCCCCCTATTAGCACATTACCAGTCCCCCCCCCCCACCTTGATCAGTCCATTCCTAGCCCTAGCTTTCCCTAATCAACCCATTATAATCCTAACCCGCACTGTCTCTCCCCTCTGCCAGCATTTATCCCCCGTCTGTCCAGTATGTCCCCGTCTCTTCCCTTTGTCCATGTCAGCCCCCCCTCCCTCCATCCATGTCAGCCCCCCCTCCCTCCATGTCATGTCTTGACGGCTCCGTGCAGCATTGTCCCGCCTCCAAAGGAAGTGGTTGTTTACCACTTCCTGTGGAGGTGGGACAATGCTGCACGGAGCCGTCAAGAGGCAGGAAGGCTCTGCAGTGGTTTTACAGGCATAGCCGCGGTTCCCTAAGAGGCAGGGAGCCGCGGCTGCAATAGAAGGGAAGCGGTGAGTTTGCCGCTGCCTAGAAGCGGACTCAGCAGCGGCAGCAACTTGTGTGCTTTTTTTTTTAACAGCGGAGGCGATGCCTGCTAAATCCTGTGGCGACCCCCCGTGGGGGTCGCGACCCACAGGTTGAGAACCACTGAGCTACAGTGTCACAGTCACCAGTTTCCCTTTCTCTTTGGGCTTTGCTCCCAGATCCTAGCCCCTCTTTCTCTCTGATGTCCAGGACGCAAGGTCCCCAGCCCACTGGACAATCTATTCTCAGCCTTTTCTCAATTCTGGCAGAAGGACTGGGAGAGCGAGAAAGGAAGACCAGGAACCAGCACCAGCTCTGATGTCTCTCCACTGCCAGTGTTTGCTACGGTCACGTATTCCTAGTCAGTTATTTATTTGAGTATACTGATTGCCTACAGCTCAGGGTGGCATACAGTCAATTACGGTATTTCTATTTCCATTGTCCCTGAAGGGCTCACAATTTGTTTTGATACCTGAGGCAGAGGGTTAAGTCGCTTAACGAAGGCCAGAAGGACCATCTGTGGGACCAGAAACCCCAGTTTTTATGGCCCAAGGTTGGTGGTCTCGATTGGAATTCAAACCCTTGGTCCTCTGGCAACTTGCCTCAACCACTAGGCCACACTGCTCCGTGTGAGCTAGCCATAGGGCCAGGCGCAGCCTGTTACTTCCAAGGCAGAGACCTTGGGGAAGCTCCGTTCATAAGGATAGGAGAAATGCCATACTGGGTCAGACCAAGCTCTTTCAGGTCCAGTATCCCGTTTCCTAGGGTAGCCAATCCTGGTCTTAAGGACCTGGCTGGTTTCCAAAAAGACGAATAGGCTACTCAATGATTGTATCGGGGCAAAAGCGGTGGATTCATGTATGCTCATATTTTAAGGGTTGTGTGCCTTGTAGAACATCTTGAATTGGTGAAAGTTGGTATAAAAAAAAAATTATAATTTTCCAGCTTCTCTCTAATAAAAGGTTATGGACCTTTCCTCCGGGAGCTTGGCAAAAACTTTGTTAAACTCCGCTTTGTTCGGAGATTGTTTTGTGCAAGGCTCTTGGAGTACACAGGAGACCCAGCGGTCAATCAACCAACTGAAAATGCGAGCGATACGCTGGGCGTTTTAGGCGTTCAAAGCTACGATGACAGGTCAAGCGGTGCGATTACTGTCCGACAACTCCGCGGCGGTGGCCTACATCAATCGGCAGGGCAGAACTGGAAGTGTGGTCATAGAGGCCGCGGCAGAGGGTCTGTGTGTGTGGATAGAGCTTTGGCTGCCAGCGTTTTCGGTGGTGCATGTTGCGGGTAAGGACATTGTGATGGCGGACTTCCTCAGCTGGGTCCGAGTAGGTGCCAGAGAATGGGAGCGGCATCCGGAGGTGTCGCACAGATCGGTCGCATATGGGGACAGCCAGTAATGGACCTCATGGCGGCGTTTCACTCTGCGTAAACGGGTCGCTTCTTCAGCAGACAGCATGAAAGGAGGTCGGAAGGCATCGGCGCACTGTTTCAACGGCGGCCGTCGTCCGGTCTTCTCTATGTCTTTCCACCGGGGGCACTCATAGGTCGAGTGGTTCTGCATATCGAAGCACTTCGGGGAAACGTGTGGTTGGGGGCCTTGGGCTGGCCGAGGCGCCCGTGGTATGCCTGCCTCATACAGTTGCTTGACGGGAATCCATGGAGGTTTCCGACATTGGAGATTCTGTTGCTACAGAGTTCCCTTCAAATGCCTCAGGTGCATCGGTTTTTGCTTACAGGGTGGCCATTGAAAGGGCAAGCTTAAGGAAAAAGAGTTGCTCGACAGTCTTTGCCACCTTGCCGCAAAAAAAAAAAAGTCTACGTCCCTTGTATATGTGCGTATATGGCGCATCTTTGAGAACTGGTGCTCACGGAGGCACGCTCGCGCGACAACAGTGTCAGTTCCCTTGGTATTAAGTTTTCTGCAGGACGGGTTTGGTAAAGGCAGGTCCTGGAGAGTTCAGTTAGCAGCTCTGTCTTGCTAGAGGGGCAAAGGACAGAGTGGCTCTCATGCACAGGACTATGTGGTACGCTTTCTCAGGCGGTTACCAGACTGTAGCCCTGGCGTAGGATATTAATTCCACCGGGGAAGCTCAAGTTGGTTTTGGGAGCATTAGCTAGCGTGCCATTGGGGCCCTTGCAACAGGCATAGGTTAAGGGTTTTGCCCTGAAGACGGTATGTTTTGATGGTCATCTGTTCGGCGAGGCAATTTTCGGAGTTGCAAGCGTTGACCTGTCAGGAATCGTTTTTTGTCTGTCTCCAGACAGAAGGTGGCCTGGCGGCTGGTTCTGTTGTTGTTGCCAAAGGTGGTTTCTACGTTCACCTAACTAAAATGGTCTCTCTTCCAGCACTAGGTGCAGCAGAGGGGAGCGTATTGAACCATAGCTTGTGCTGTTTGGACGTCAAGAGAGCGCTGCGGCAGTGTTTAAAGGTTTCAGAAACTTTCGCAAGGCGGCTCGTATCTCTTCGGGGTGTTCGGAGGGCCCCGCAAAGGGAAGCGGCGGCGAAGGAGTCCATTTCTGGATGGATTGGAGCGGCGAGTGCATCGGCTTATCTTCTACGGGACCGTACAGTCCCAGGGAGCTTACGAGCTCACTCTACCAGAGTGTAAGCATCTTCTTGGACGGAGCACAGTTTTGGTTCCGCCAGTGGACATCTGTAGGGAGGCCTCTTGGTTGTCTCTCCATACTTTCAGTAAGCACTACCACCTAGATGTTCTGGCGGCTAAGGATGCCGTTTTCAGGGAGGTGGTGTTAAGATCCGGCTGGAAAGGTCCCTCCCAATGATTACTGCTCTGATACATCCCAGAGGTTGAGGACTAAACTGGAGGAATGATAAGGAAATAGGAGTTACACTTACCTGGTAATTGTGGTTCCTTGAATGACTCCAGTTTAGCCCGGGGATGGGGTCTTAGCAGTGGTTTTTCTGTTGGAAGTGCAAGGTTAAAAGTGGATATAGGCCTTCACTGGTGTTTAGTAGTTTTGATGCTTCCATTTGTTTTGCGCTATATTGTTTTATATTATTATATTGTTATATATATTACTATATTGCTCTGGATTGTTTAGGACTAGGCATTCGACGGAAAGGAGAGCATGCAGGAAGCAGTCCCTTTCCTTCTGGAAGGGGAGTAGTAGGTAGATATGTTCTGCGTGCCCTTGAATATAATAAGTTTTAAATTAAAAAAAAAAGTTACTGATTTTTTGCTCCTTTTAGTCTACTTTGCCAATAGTTCACTGTGGGCTGATGGGAGAGACTAGCAGTGATGTCATGAGTTTTTGACATGCCCAGTCTCCAAGCTGCAGGAGGAGGTTCACTACCCAGAGGTTGAGGACTAAACTGGAGTCACTCAAAGAACCACAATTACCAGGTAAGTGTAATTCCTATTTCTTAACCTCCTGGGGAAGGTTAATGCCTTGGAAGGCTATGCCTTCAGCAGCCATACTGTGAGATGGAGAGACTGTGAATTGGGATGGAGCAGGGTCCCCTCTTCCTGAGAGAGGAAATCTGGAGCAGACCCCATATCTATAGGTTGAGCCTGAGACAGACTTAAAAGGAGAGGGTACCATGATTGACGTGGCCAGCATGGGGCTATGAATATCATGAAGCCCCTGTCCCTCTGGAGTTTGAAAAGAGTCTTGGGAGGGAAGGCATATAGAAAGCCCCGACCCCAGTGGAGGAGAAAAACATCCACTTGCTGGCTGTCCGGCACAGGAATCCTGGTACAGAAGCGAGGGAGCTTGGCATTCTGAGGACTTGCAAACATGTCTATCTCTGGAGTCCCCCAGATCTGAAAAATGTGACAGACTTTGTCTACATGAAGAGACCACGGGGGGGGGGGGGGGGGAAGGATTCAACTTAGTCCACCCGCTAAGACATTGTGCTTGCCCAGGAGATACATCGCATGGAGATGTATGGCAAAGGACCAGAGATGTAGATCCTCACTGCAGAGGGTCCAAGAACCAGTTCCTACTTGATTGTCTGTCTGTTTGGATTCTGCAGCAACGAAGATGGTCCTGGAGGACTTTGAGAGCATTAAGAATGGCTCTGAGCTCCAGCAGATTTATGTGGAGTTGTGACTCCTGCTGAGACCAGAGTCCTTGAGTGGAGAGAGAGACATCTGAGATGGGCTCCCCAGCCCAGTCTGGATGCATCCATCGTCAGGGTACATTGATGTGCTGGCATCTGAAAAGGTGACCCTACAAGGAGATTTTCTGGGGATCGCCACCACTGGAGAAACAAGATCAGAAGGGTAGAGACTTACTTGTCCCCAGGCGACCTGATGCTTGAGGCCACTGGGATGCCAGTGTAGATGGGCATATGGAACTACATGCACCATTGATGCCATATGACCCAGAAGTTGTAGCATTTCTCGAGCAGTAAGAAAGTTCTTGAGGCATGCTTGAGATGCTAACTGAGTCAAGCACAGCAGAGCTGGGGCAGAAATGCCCTTGACTGCTGAGTATTTAAGAGGGCCCCTATGAACTCTAGAGTTTGAGAGGGGAAGAGTTGGGATTTTGGAAGATTTATGACAAATCCCAAGTGTTGTAACACTTGCATGGTGCGTGAGAGGGACAGACTTGCCTCCAGAGAGATGCTTGCTCTTATGAGCCAGTCATCTAAGCGAGGGAAGACAAATATCCCTAGAGTCCTTAGGAATGTGGCTACTATCACCATGCATTTTGTGAAGATTCTTGGGGCAGAGGCGAGGCCGAAAGGCAGGACTCTGTATTATTGGTGTCTTCCCTGAAACATGAAGCACAGGGATTTTCTGGCCTCTGGATGGATAAGAATATGAGTGTACGCTTTCTTTAGATCTAGAGAACAGAGCCAATCCTGACTCTGGAGACAGGGGAGATCATCTTGAACTTCTCCCACAGGAGATGCTTGTTTAGTTCCCTGAGGTCCAGAATGGACCGGTATCCCCCCCCCCCCCCCTTGTTTTCTTTGGAATAAAAAAGGAGGGAGAATAGAAGCCCATTACCTGCTGGAATGTTGGAACCTCCTCTGTTGCACCCTGCAGTAGAAGGGAGGTGACCTCTTGTAACAGAGCAGTGAGAGGGGGCTAAGAACGGAACTCTTGGTGAAGTCGGGGGGGGGGGGTAAACTTCATAGATGGTTTATATCCCTCCCGCACTATGGATAATGTCCACTGCTCCGAGGTGATGAGATGCCACCTGTGGGCATAGTGACAGTCTGCTAGGAATGTGGACAGGGTCGGGATTCTCCAGAGGCAGGAAAGCTATGTTCTCTAGAAAGGAGTCAAAAACCCTGAGCAGTCTGGGTCTGCTGAGGTGGCTGAGACTTGGGAGTCTGAGCCGCCTTTTGCTGTTTTGTAGGTTGTTGTCCCTTCTGAGGAGCATGATGCTGACACTGAACGGCAGGGGTATAAGAAGGATAGTACTTCTTTTTATTGAAGAAAGCTTTCTTTGCTGCTCTCTTAGCTGGGTTGGCAGTAGATCTAGCGAGCCTACTTAGGGTAGTGTTCTCAGACTCCAACTGAGAGGCCTTGTCTTGCCAATCCTTGTCAAAGAGGTTTTCACTGGTGCAAGGGAGACTATCCAGCTTATCTTTGAACCCTCTGTTCAAGAGCCAATGCTTGGAGCCAAGCAATCTTGCATACACCAAAACAGATGAAGTCCTGCTGATGCATTCGAAGCAATCAAAAGTTGCTCTGTTAAACTTTGAAACATTCTGAGCATGCTTCACAAGGGTGAGATAATTCACCCTATTGTCATGGGGGGGGGGGGGGAGAGGAGCCATTAATTACAAATCTTTAGCCACCTCTCTAAGAAACATACCCATATAGAGAGTATGTAAGAACTAATTCTAGCCAATAGCATGGAGGCCTGGAAATGTCTACCAAAAGAGTCAAGGGTTCTCGATTCCCTACTTGGAGGGTTTGAGGAATGTGTTTTTGCACTCTTGATTAGACACATTGCTGATTCTACTACCATGGAATGGTGCGGCGATTGTGTCTTGAAAACCAGGACACTCCAGTACCTGTAGGGGGAGAAATAAAAGTGTCTCCCACATACGAAGCATAAGTTTGTGAAGTATCCAATGGATAGGGAGTATAGCTGCCTCTTTTGGAGCTGATGGGTATTGAAGAATTTCCAATTCTTCGGCCCTAGGCTCTTTCTCCAATGTTGCTGTTATGGACAGGCCCTTAGCAACATCGCGAATAAAGTCTTGGAAAGACATGTCCTCTGGTAGGGACATGCAGCATGGCGGGGACTGAGATGGGTCCTCCAGAAGAGTTCGCATGTCTCTAGTATCGGCCGATTCATCATCCGACTCCGAAGACTCTTAAGTATCGTTGGGCAGGGTGTTCCTGCTCTGTACAAACTCTGTACCAGTCAAAGCCGATACCTGCAATCTGTGTGATCGGAACCTCTGTACCGGAAATGGCTTCAAGGGCCGGCATGGGCGGTAAAAGCGGCAAAAAAAAGTCGATGCAGGTTGTATCGGTACCAAAGCCAGTACTAATGCCCGCGGAACAGACTGTAAGGGTTTTTACTGAAACTGAAGCTGCCAGTAGGGCCACTAAGCTCCACTCAATGGCAAGGATAAGTTGACCCATGGAGCTTGCCAATGCTTGGATATCAGTACCCGAATTGCAGGCCAAGATCCATGAGCATGGCACCAGGAGCTCTCCGGAGGTGGAGGCCTCAGGAGCATCCTGGAATCCTACTAAGGCTTTGGAGGGAAGGTCCTCCTGCCGAGTTTGTTTGGCTGGTGTTTTCCTCTCCAGGACAACGCCCAAGACATCTCGATGCTTAGGAGATCTAGCCTTGAGGGGACGACCAGCCTTCGATGAAGACTTAGGTTTCGATACCTGAGATCCTTGCGAGGAAGATGAAGCTCTCAATGACGTTGATGCTAAAGAGACAGCATCTGAGGCAAAGAGGGTGCCTGGCTTTGTAGCTCGATTCTGTAGGCCTCTTTGTCATCTTTCTACAAAGAGGACATTCTGATGATTGATTAGGCCTTAAGCATTTTAGACACCAGTTATCAGAACTTCAAGAGACTACACACTCTGCTAAGGCTTTTAAACTTTACCATTGCCTGTTTGGTTTTTTTTTATAAACTTTACTCATTTGAATATAGGTTTTGGGAATCTTCAGCCTGCTTATGTTCCTTGTATAGCCCTTAAATCAGATATGAGTGTACCCTCGGTTCATAGAAGGCCTACCTGCCAGGGACGCTTAGGTTCCCACACCTGGGTTGATTGCCTATATAGTCAACATATATATTTGACATCTGTCCTTTTAATTATGTGTTACACCCACTTTTTCTCATTTTGCTCTTCCTAGGACAGCTACGTCAGAATGTCATGTTTCAATGCAATAACTGTGGTGCTTTCATTCTGAGAAAAATCATTTGGAACCTAAGAACTTGCCCTATATGCCTTAATTTAGTTGCTATGCATAAAAAAATTGACTCTACTAAGGGAAGAATTAGCTGCAGTTAAACACACCTCTAGGGTACAAACTGAACAAAATCCACCACCACTTCCACAAAGAATCAAATGGATCACAGTGGGCTCTGGTAGGTTGTGACATGTAACACAGACACACTATACATCAAGAGATATCCCTGCATAATGCCTTCTCTGCCTTGGATAATGAGGGTGCCCAGTCCATGGAATCTGATGTGCCCTTAAATGATGGACTTAATGCCAAATCTAATGATGATGTACCAAATAGGAAGAAAAAATCACAAAACAGAAAACTACTACTCCTTGGAGATTCCATCATCAGAGGCACCTACTTGGGAACACAGCTCAAGGGAGAGAGGATGGTCAAATGCCTCCCAGGCTCTTCTGCCTGCAGGAATACAAACTAAATTGTTGGTATAGTTAGTGCAGAAAGTGAGCACTCCAAAACTGATATTGTCATCCACTTGGGTACAAATGACCTGTCTAGAAACAGTGCCTCTGCAGTTCAAAGGTACTTCCAGATTGTGGGAGAGAAACTCAAGCCCATTGCTAACACTATAGTGTTCTCAGAAGTTCTTCCTGTTCATGGTAAGGGCGCAGAAATGCTACATCACATAAACAACTTGAATACATAGCTCCAAACCTGGTGCAAACAGGAAGGATTTAGATATAGAGGGGACTGGGGAAACATATGGATAAACAAGAGACTATACAGTTCTGATGGACTACATCTCTGCCACAGGGAAAAGGATCCTAAGTGAAAAATTCAGGCAGTATGTGGACAGGCATTTAAACTAGGGAAAGGGAGTTACTGATTGGAGAAGGAGAAGGACAAGTTCAGTACATCACTCCCAGCAAAAGCAAAACGTTGGAAACAGCCACACTTTTGAACATCACAGCAATGGAAAGCGGGAAGGGGCATGTAGAACAAAATCTATGCAAAAGGCAGGCAGGCAAACCATTCAACAAATGCTGAAAAGCAATGAGTACAGATGCTCGAAACATAGCCAACAAAGTTCTTGATCTTGAAGCCCTAATGGTGGAAATGGACCTGGACATTATGGCCATTAGAGAAACATGGTTTAACGAGTCACATGAATGGGATATAGCTATAGCTGGCTATAATCTATTTAGAAGAGAGAGAGAGCCTAGAAAAGGAGGAGTAGTCCCATATGTCAAAAGTAATATTAAAGTTGCTGAAATGCAGGGAACATGGGGAAAAGAAGAAGCGCTCTGGATTATATTAGAAAGAGTGAAATGGTATAGTCATTCATACTGGTGTGGTCTACAGGTCTCCATCTCAAACCGAAGAAATGGATAGCGAATTGATAGTTGATATTGTAAAGATTGCCATGAAGGGGGAAGTTATCATATTGGGTGACTTTACCCAATGTGGATTGGAGTGTTCCTTCTGCAAATCTGGAAAGAAGTAAAACAAAATTGTGAATGACTTCCAGGATGCGTCGCTTAAACAAACTGTGATGTAACTGACCATGAAGAGCTCTTGTGCTGGATTTAGTGCTCACCATGAGAGAGAGCATGTCTAATATTCAGGTAGGTGCCCATGTGAGCAGCAGCAATCATCACATGGTGTGTTTTGAGATAAAAGCCAAGGTAGAATCCAATCACAGCAAGCTCAAAGTCCTAGACTTCAAAAACACTGACTTCAATAAAATGGCCAAGTACCTGAAAGAAGAGTTGGTAGGGTGGGAAGGGGATAAGGGAAGTGGAATTGCAAAGGGCTAAACTAAAGGAGGCAATAAAAGATGCAACAGATACATAAGGAAAGTAAATGCAAACAAGAGGAAAAGGAAACCTATGTGGTTCTCCAAAGAAGTAGCTGCACAAATAAAGGCAAAAAACACAGCTTTCACAAAATTCAGAAGCTCACAGAGGAACACAGACATGGATACAAGATCAAACTAAAAGACAAAGAGAAATAAGGATAGCAAAATCAAAGACAGATGGCTAAAGTTGTGAAGTGTGCCGACAACTTTTTTTTTTTTTTTTTTCGGGTATATTCATGAGAGGAGGAAAATCAGAGGTAGAATTGCAGGACTCAAAAGTGCTGCGAACGGATTTGTGGAAAGTGACATTGAAAAAACAAAAATGATAAACAAATACTTCTGCTCTGTTTTTACTAGAGAAAATCCTGGAAAAGGACCACCTGTGATTGGCAAATACACAAATGGGAATGGAGTAGATACCATGCCATTCACAAAAGATGATGTTGGAACAGCTTGCTAAACTTGAAAGTGGACAAGTCTATGGGACCAGATGAGATACATCCCAGGATACTGAAAGAGTTCAGAGGTTCTTGCAGGGCCTTTAAAGGATGTTTTTAATAGATCCTTGGAGACAGGAGAAGTTCCACAGGACATGAGACGGGCTGATGTGGTACCTCTCCACAAAACTGGTAATAGGGAAGAAGTGACAAACTACAGGCCAGTAAGCCTTACCTCGGTGGCGGGAAAAGTAATGGAGGTGCTCCTGAAAGAGCAAATAGTGGACTTTCTCGAAACCATCAGGTTGCATAATCCGAGGCAACATGGTTTTACCACAGGACAATCTTACCAAATTAATCCGATTGAGTTCTTTGATTGGCAAGGGCATGCGATGGATATCATCTACCTAGACTTCAGCAGAGCCTTTGTTACTGTTCCTCATAGGAGGCTTATTAATAAACTCAGCAGTTTGGGGATGAGTCCCAAGATGGTGAACTGTATCAGAAATTTGGTTGACTGACAGACTCACTCGGATGAAAGAAAGGCGATTAGTGGTGTGCCCCAGGATTCGGTCCTGGGACCAGTACTCTTCAATATAATTGTGAGTGATATTGCTGAAGAGCTGAATAGAAAAGTCTGTTTTTGCAACAGACTAGATTCCCCTGAGGGAGTGAATAACATGAGGAAAGATCTACAAAAGCTGGAAGAACGGTCTAATGCTTGGTAGTTGAGATTTAATGTGACAAAGTGCAGTGTCATGCACTTGGGGATGCAGAAATCCAAGGGAATTGTATGCGATAGGGGGTGAGAGATTGATGTGCACGGACCAGGAGCAGGACCTCTGAGTGATTGTTTCTGACTATCCCAAGGTGGTGAAACAGTGTGAAAAGGCGGTGGCAAAAGCCAAAAGAATGCTGGGTTGCATACAGAGAGGAATTACTAGCAGAAAGGAAGAGGTACTAATGCCACTGTACAAGTCGCTGGTGAGGACTCACTTGGAATATTGTGTTCAGTTTTGGAGACCATATCTTGCAAAAGATATGAAAAGGCTGGAAGCGGTTCAGAGGAAGGCAACCAAAATGATTTGGAGCCTGCAACAGAAGACTTATGAGAAGAGACTTGAAGACCTAAATATGTACACTGGAGGAGAGGAGGGACAGAGGAGATACGATTCAGACCTTTAAATACTTAAGAGTATTAATGGACAAACCTCTTCCAAAGACGGGGAAACTGTAAAACTAGAGGGCATAACATGAAGCTGCAAGGGGGTAAACTGAAAGGCAATGTCAGGAAATACTTTTTCATGGAAAGGGTGGTGAATGCTTGGAATGCCTTCCCAATGGAAGTGGTGGGGTAAACAGTGTCAGAATTCAAAATGGCATGGGACAGACACAGTGCATCCCTTTTTTATAGCAACAGGATAAGATCAAAATAAACATAACTATCTCTTATATCTGAACAAATAGGGGTGACCTACACAGAGTGGTGGGTACACCCCTAAACAAAGACATGGGGAGGGATGACCCGTACAGAGCGGCAAGTACACCTACTCTTGCCACCTTGCTGGGCAGAGTAGATGGGCCATACTGGTCTTTATCTGCCATCATATACACTGTGTTACTATGAGGGTCTGTGGCCAAGATGGGTACCGTTGCACTTAGAACACTTCTTAAAACCACTAGATGGTTTTTCCATTGTGTGTGTGACAAAATGGAAGGCCTAGGCCTAAGATGGCGTCTATGCACTTGAAGAAAAGAAGAAATTAATTTTCTTCACAGATTTTAAGAGAAAGAAGAAAGTACCGACAGGTCAGTACCAGCGTTGATGGGAAGGCAGACGCGAACCACAAAATATGAAAAACAGGAATTTTCTGCAGTGACAGGAATTGCTCCCTGTTCGCTCTGCAGAAAACTAAGAACTGAGGAGGGAGAGGTGGGAAGGCAATTATGTAGGTGCAGTGGGATGCTCCCAAAAGCTTTCCTATTGGATGCTGGGGAGTGTTCCCGTGTGGGCTCAGTCAGTACCCACATCACCCATATGTGAAGACTACATTCCTGCTTGTTCCCGGAGATAAGGAGCAACTGCCAAAGGTTAAGAGTTTACATCAGGCCTGGTGTTTAAAACTACTGTCTTGGAAACCCAGACCAGATGTATTCCATGCTTTAAAAAAGGTGGAAGGAAGGTCGGAAGACATCCATCATGACGTAAAGATGAGGTCAGAGAGGCTGTTATAACTAAGAGAATCTTTCAGAAAATGGAAAAAGGAGCCAAATGATGAAAACAGGAAATACAAGAACTGGCAAGTTAGATGCAAGGCATTGATAAGGCAGGCAAAGAGAGAATTTGAAAATAAGCTTACCGTGGAAGCAAAAATGCGTAATAAAACCTTTTCAAGTACATTCGTAGCAAAACACCCATGAGTCAGTTGAACTGTTAGATGGAGGGATAAAAGGTGAATAAGAGGGTCATGCCATAGCTGAGAGGACTGCATTTTTTGCTTTATTCTTAACTAAAGATGATTTAGCAAACCTGCTCATGTAGAAATGATATTTAAAGGAGTTGTATTGGAAGAATTGAAACAAATCTCGATTAAACCGAGATGTAATACATCACCTGGACTGGATGGAAATATGAGATTGCAGACATAGTAATCTGTGAACTATCATTAAAATCATCTATAGTAGCTAAAGATTGGAGAATGGTCAATGTAAAACCACATTTAAAAAGGGTTCCCAGGGTGATAAAGGAAACTACGGACTGAACCTGATGTCCTTATTGGGTAAAATGTCCAAAACTGTTCTAAAGACTAAAATTTACTGAACATGTAGATAGCCAACATGGATTTAGCCAAGGAAAGTATTGTCCTTATCTGTGTTTGTGTACGTTGAAGGTGTGAAACAGGTAAGGGTGTGGTAGTTGATTATAGTATATCTGGATTTTCAGAAAGCATTCGACAAGGTCCCTCATGAGAGACACTTGGGGAGATAATAGGTAGTGTACTGCTGTGAATCAGGAACTGGGTTAAAAGAGAAAACTGAGTAAGGATAAATGGAGAAAGGTGACTAGTGGAGTACCACAGAGATCTCTGCTGGACTTGCTGCTTTAAACATATTCATAAATGACCTGGAAATAGGAATAACTATTTATTATTATTTATTACATGCACTTATATACCATGCTATTTTCCATCAGTACGGTTTACATAGAACCAGTTAAATACACATCTCAAAACTTTCAATTTGTGTTTACAATTAACAGAACTTGGATAGATAACAAGGGGGTAACTATTTACAACTGTACAGAAAGAGCGGGCTAAACGTCTGTTTGAAGTGGTTAGTTTACTGATGAGACATCTGAGGTGCTGTCATCCACGTAATTCTCGAGAAAAAGGTGGTATTTCAGAGCTTTCCTAAACTGCGTTAAATTAGTGATTGTCCGTATACTAGGAGGGAGGCTGTTCCAGCATTTTGGTGCCGAGAATTTGAAAGCCCTGTTCACTGTTGTCTGGCAGCACTTGGTTGTTTCTCTTGGGACTATTAGTTTATTGTCCTCAGGGGATCTTCTAGGTCTGTTCAGGGGGGTTATCTGAATGAAGTCTGCTAGGGCGAGCTTATTTATGATCTTGAAGGTCAGAATTATGGTTTTGAACGTAATTCTGCCTTTTATGGGGAGCCAGTGGAGTTGTTTAAGGATGGGTGTAATGTGTTCCCACTTGGAAGCGCCCTGGAGCACTCTTGCAGCAGAGTTTATTGCAAGCTGTAAAGGGTGTAGCATGGATTGCAGGAGACCATGGAGTATGGCGTTTGCATAGTCAAGATGCGGTATGATCAAGGCTTGGTATACTGTGCGGAAGTCGCCAGGTTCCAGTAAGGTGCGTATGTGTCTAAGTGATCGGATTTTATGGTATATCATTCTTGCTACATTGCCTATATGGGTCTTCATGTCGAGTCGCTGGTCAAGTGTGACTCCTAGATATCTAATAGAGGGTTTGGTAAGTAGTTCTGCATCTAAGACCTTTAAGCACGGTGGTGTGATGAATTTCGGATCTCTGGTGACGAAAAAGACTTCGGTTTTCTTATGTTGGATTCGCAGGTTTTGTGATTGGAGCCAACTGGATACTGCGTTGAAACAGTCCGTGAGCGGTGAGAGTTCAGGGTTCTCCGTTGCAAAAGGCATATATAGGAGCACGTCATCTGCGTATAACAGGCATTCCACCTTGAAGGACTGGACGATCTCGCAGATCGGTTGCATATAAATATTAAACAACAGGGCAGATAGAGAGGATCCTTGTGGGACCCCTTGGCTCTGGTGGAAAGGTTCTGATGTTGCTTCATCTGATCTTACGTGTTGCCATCTCTCTGAGAGATATGACTTGCACCATTCGAGTGCTAAGTCACAAATCCCCTTCTCTCTGAGGCGGTATAAGAGGATATCATGGGAAACAGAATCAAAGGCCGCCGCTATATCCAAGAATATGAGTACGTACCCTCGGCGTATGCTGTCAATTCCTGCAATTATGGTACTGAAGAGGATGGTGAGGAGAGTTTCGACCCCATGTGCGGTTCTGAAGCCGTGCTGACACGGATCAAGTGGTGCGGAGGCGTCAATATGATCTTGAATTTGTCTTTGGACATCTTTCTCGACGATTTTCGCCAACAGTGGTATGCTGGATATCGGTCTATACGAGTCGGGCTTCTTAGGGTCCAGTTTGTTGTTTTTGAGGAGTGGCCTGATTGAGGTACGTTTGAGGGATTGGGGAAAGGTGCCTGTTGTGTATGAGCAGCCCATTAGCTTTGCTATAAAAGGGCTGACTGTCGGTCGTAACTCTTTTATCCAGGACACTGGGCAAGGGTCGGTTTGTGCGGTTGTTGTTCATTCCAGCAATTATGTCCTCAATGTGTTTGGCAGATGGCTTAGAGAAGTCAGACAGTCGGGCTGAGGATCTTGGCTCGAGTGCCATGGTATGTGTGGGGGACTTATTAGTTTGGCACAGTTTTGCTTTTAAGTAGTCGGCGAAGGCTTGAGGGTGGATTTGACTAGGTTGCTCTGGTACTGGCTCTTTTGCTAGGTTCTTTACCATGGTGAAGAGGTCGTGTGGCTAGCAAGGTGATCAAATTTTCAGATGAGACAAAAGTATTCAAAGTTGTTAAAACACGAGAGGATTGTGAAAAATTGCAAGAGGACATTGATAAATTGGAAGACTGGGCATCTAAATGGCAGATGAAATTTAATGTGGATGAGCGCAAAATTATGCGCTTAGGGAAGAACATCCCAAACTACGGTTGCATGATGCAAGGTTCCACATTAGAAATCACCACCTAGGAAAAAGATTTTAAGTGTTTACCCCCTGCCCATAATCCACGACGATAATGTGCAGCGCCAGCCAAGCAAGCAAATAGAATGTTAGGAATCCCAAGGAAAGGAGTGGAGAATAAAGCCAATGATATTTATAATGCCTCTATATCATTCCATAGTGCGACTGCACCTTGAATATTGTGTGCAATTCTAGTTGCCATATCTTAAAAAGGATATAGCAGAAATAGAACTTGTACAGAGAAGAGCCACCAAAATGGTAAAGGGGATGGACGGATATACCCACGAGGAAAGGCTTAAAAGGTTAGGGTTCTTCAACTCAGAAAAGAGATGACTGAAGGGAAATATGATAGGGGTCTATAAAATAATGAATGGTGTGGAATAGGTAAATGTCAATTAATACTTTATTCCTTCAAAAAGTAGGAAAGACTAGGGCTAATCTGAGAAAATAATAATTTTTTTCATTCAGTGTGTTATCAAACTCTGGAATTTGTCACCGGAGGATGTAGTAAAAGCTGTCAGTTTAGCCAGGTTTAAAGAGGACTGGAGAAATCCACTGCTTACTGCTGGGACAAGCAGCATGGAATCTATATACCTTTTAGGAACCTGACAGGTACTTGTGACCTGGACTGACCACTGTTGGAAACAGGATATTCGGATTGATGGGCCTTTGGTGTGACCCAGTATAGTATCTTTTTTATGTTCTTATAGCCCTCCAATTAATTACACCAAGTATCTACCCTGAAAAATCTTTCCCTAAAGACCATCTTTCTGGTAGTGGCCACATGTTCAGCAAGATAGGAATCCCTGCAATACAAGATCGATGTGGTGCTTACCAAGGATTTGTCATTTAAGCTTGCACCCCCCCCCCCCTGTTCCCCCCCCCCCCCCCACACACACATGACAACTTGATGCAAATGAAAAACTATTCCCCTCCCTGCTTTCAAGAAAATGGAGTGCAGCAGTGGAAAGAGACTTCATTTTCTGAATTGCTTATCCAATATCTAAAGTTGATCAATCATAGGAAGTCAAGAGGATTTGGTTTTTGTTTAGGGAGCCTCACCTGGGTGAGTTAGCATTCAAAGCCTGAATGTCCAGATACATTGAGGAAGTGATTGGGTCAGATTATATCCAGGGGCTCTACAGGTAAGCTTGACGAGGGCAGAGCTTAGGCAGAATAGTGAGTGAATGGAGACAGGCAACCTAGTGGTTGCAAACCTGAGTTCATATCCTGCTTCTCTGGCTGATGCAGTTTGTGACCTGGAGCAAGTTACTGCATTCTTCATTGTCTCAAGTTCTACTTCGTTCTCTGACCAAATGAGCTCAAAATCTAACACACATACCAGAATATAACTTGCCATGAGCATAGATTTGGAAAAGCAAGTAGCAACTCCTATAAGTCAAATTTGAGTGTTCTCTTCCTCTCCCCCCTCCCAAGGACATTTGCAGTGTGGTTATTTTTATCTTCCTTACTTGCCTTCTCCAAGTATTGTTTGGACATTCAAGCCAAGAGAGATACAGCCTTGGCTTTCTCGCACACAAATTTTAGGTGGATTAAGTGTGAACTGGTTTGGTAGGATTAAAAAGCAAGGAGAAATTTTACATTGTGCCAGAGCAGTCTAGATCTCCTGCCTCCCACCAGAAGACTATGCCTGAGAGGGCTTCTGTCTCTTGGATGTTCCAGTTTCTATCAGTATTTGGCTCTTGAGTTTAGCTGGAGCCCTGTCTTACAGCTTAGGAAGACAGAATATGGATACCTGGGGTATTAAACCTCCAGTTAATCTAGTTTTTGTGAGGTAAGAGTGAGTAGGGAAGGGGGGGGGGTTAACACTGGAGTCCATGCTTGACTTACCAGTTTTTGAGTTTGAAGATGCTCAGTCTTTAACTTGGCTATTGGTATATCGGCACTAGCTCAGTGGAAGCCTGCTCTTAATGTACAGAAAAAGAGATGGTCCTTTATCTCCATCTCCCAGCAGGGTGGCATAAACCATTGCAACCGATGACAGGAAATTAACAGGCAAGCTTAAATCTCAAGTTTTCTCTTTGGACATATTTGGACTTGTTATATTTGGACTTGTTATATAGATAGTTTTGGCCTTTCTAATTAAAAACCTGTCCATGGCAAAGAACAAACATTTTTTACAGCAAACATTTAGAAATATATGAATTTTATATATATATATATATATATATATATATATATATATATATATAAAATTCATATATTTCTAAATGTTTGCTGTAAAAAATGTTTGTTCTTTGCCATGGACAGGTTTTTAATTAGAAAGGCCAAAACTATCTATATAACAAGTGCCTTTTCCAAACATATTTTTATTTAGTTATTTCTACCAAAAGTGTTTAGGGCTAAAATCAGGGTGGAACTGGGCTTAAATATAGAGGTTAAAATGAATTTATAATAGATTTGAAAGGCAATCTGATTGCTGCAGCTTATTCTGTATTTGTTACCTGGAATGGCTTAATGATTTAGATTTAAAGCTCTATACTCCTGCTGCTATTAAGCATGGGCCCCCTTCAGAACTTGGTAGCTGCTGATTGGCCCCTGCATAGACACACAAGATGTGTGCTGGCCACCAAGGATTTTGGGAAATAGTGTATCTCTCTTTTTTTTCTTGTTATATGTGTATGTTTGAAGTTTTTTCTTATTTTTTTTCTTCTCCTGATGTGTTTCCTGACAGGTGCCTGAATGGTGCTTGGATTTCTGGCATCCTTCGGAGAAAGCAGTGTATCCTGATTACTTTGCCAAAAGAGAGCAATGGAAAAAACTGCGAGCCGAGAGCTGGGACAAGGAGGTTAGTGCAGGTCCAAAGAGGTACCTGTGCAAATCATAGATTCCAGTAGTAAGGAAAGGAAAGTTTTTAGTTTACCTTGCACTGATAATTAAAAAAAAAGTAGCAAAAGAAAAGGTGGGGAAAGCATGCAGAGCATGGCGCATGTGGAATTCTTTCCAACCTATGTGGGGGTGTGTCTGGTTTGTGAATGCTTGTATGTGTGGGTGTGTCTATATATTTGTTCTCTGTGTGTGTCTTTGATCAAGAGAGACGGTAAGAGGGAGGGCCATTTGAAGGTATGATTGATATGTTACTGTGAATCGGTGTTAGTATGCTGCAGCTGTTGGAACTGATCTTCCTAGTGAAATGCATCAAGGCATTTGTTGGGGGGGGAGTATTTCTGTTTATCTCCCAAACACAGAGACTAAACTTGTACAACATAGGAACTTTCCTTAGCTCACTTCCTCCCTCTCTGCAACTAGAGCAGTATAATTATGTTCTATCCCCACAACCTTCCCATTGGCTGGATCCTATCCAGTCTCTGCTGCCAATTACATTTGAAGCAGGCAGGCTCGCACACACAGGAAAGGATTAGAGAACTGTAGATAAAGGTTATAGTCTCTAAAAAAATATCCAGACATGGTAGCCATCCCTTTGGCTTACAGACATTAATCTGAAAATCAATAGAAGCATGAAAAAAGCCAGATTGACAACTGAGCACCATATGACAGCATGTCCCTAAATCTTAGAATCTAGAGATATTCTATTTTATCAGTTCCTTAATCTAGCCATGTCCATGGCAATAGGCAGTATTTGACAGTACTGATAGCAACCAATAAGAAAGCAGAACAATTCAGTCAGTTTTCACATGGAAATAGCAGAAAAGCGTATTAAATACACATATGAATAACTTTAAAATGCTGTACATCAGTTAGAGAATTATTTGTAATCTGTGTGTTCTTGTTGCATAGTCTCTGTACTGTATATGGCGGGGCATTTAGAGGCAATTAGTTTGGGGGATGGTGACAGGTTTGGGGAAGATTTGAGTGGGGCAGTATTTTTGGTAGTCTAAGTAGTTTACAGGGTGGTGGGGCATTTGGTAAAATGGTTGGCCTGTTGTAGGAGGTAGCTTTTGGGGGATGTCATTTTGTGGGGTAATAGGCTTATTGTGAAGGATTGGGTTTGGTGTGGTTTTTAGGCGTGGGGCAGTGTGGGAAGTTGTTTGGGTGGGGCATTATGCAGGGTGGTGAGATAGTTTACGGGGGGAGGTGTAGCTCTTCATGGTGGCAGTATTTGGTTGATGGGTTGGACAATTGCAAGGTAGTGGGTTGTTGTTTTTTTTTTGGGGGGGGGTGCAATTGAGGGCAGTTATTTTTTTGATGGTTGGGAGAGTAAAGAAACGGGGACCATGAGTTTGAAAATAATAGTTCCTTAACTGCTGTGTTTCACTATATGTAAGTTTCTGTGCTACAGTGGAACATCTCTTCCCATAGAAATTCATTAGGCTAGTTTTTGGGCTTATTTCTCTGGAACTCCTAGTCTAATTTGGTCTGTTCAAACTTTGATATCTCTTTAATCAGGATGTTTTGTTTTCTATATGCCAAGTTTCATCCCTTCCCATTAAATTTTCAGAGTTACCTTGCTCCCAGGTAGACATTCTTGCCAACGTCTCAAATTTATTGTCATATTTGCCAATCCCAAAGAAGCCTCTGTTAGTTTCCTGGATTAAATTACATGACACATGAAAAACACATGAGCCTACATTCAGGAAGATGAAGTACAAATGCCAAAGAACAAAGCTGAGGCTGGAGAAGTAAGAGGGGCCATAAGTATAAAGGACCTCAGCTAGTTTGGCTGCTATAAAGCAGCAGCCCAGCAATTGGAAGTGTGGAAATGTAGCCTAGTGCCTAGAGCAACAGAGAACCAGGGAAATCTGACTTCAAATCCTGATGCTGCTTCACTTTGTGATCTTGAGCAAGTCTCTTCATTATCTTTTGCCATAGGCACAAATGCAAGACAGGGCTCTTCCCCTGAGGGCTTGTGCTTTACTGTACTTGAATTTGTATGTTACCTTCAGGTCAGGTATCGAAAGACGTATAAACAGAGGGAACACATACAAAAAGTTTATGAAAGCCTGTAGCTACAAAAAACACAACAATCACAAAGAACCAAATGAACATTTAGTTAAATGTTAACTCCATATATATATATATATATATATATATATATATATATATACACACACACACACAATTCTTATGGGAAAAAAAAAGGTAAACTCTTATTTATGATGGACTTTCTCATGAACTGACTTATTATGGTATATAGTGAAGGGAGGCGGAGGGTTTGTGCCTAGTGATGGACTAATTATGGTTAGGCCATCTGGATTTCAGTTATAACTGACACACCTCCCCCCCCCCCCAAATGGCCCCTTTCTTGATGGTCTGTCATGCAGCGGTTGCTTTATAAAAGTAGGAATTTCTTAACTTCGCTTTTGCCAAAGCACTGCCAAAACGCCAAAAAGACAGCCGACGTGGCTCACGTTTCGGGTTTTCTTGCAATTTTTCCAAGAAACCCTGCTTCAGGTCCAAACAGTCGGCTGTTGACAGATCTCCAGCTGGAGATCTGTCAACAGCCGACTGTTTGGACCTGAAGCAGGGTTTCTTGGAAAAATTGAAAGAAAACCCGAAACGTGAGCCACGTCGGCTGTCTTTCTGGTGGCAGTGCTTTGGCAAAAGCGAAGTTAAGAAATTCCTACTTTTATAAAGTTATTTAATAAAAGGAGAGGTCATGGTGGTGCTATGAATCCTTTCTCAGCACTGTGCTGACCAGCTCCAACAAAAAGAGAATTTTAGGGCTCTAGGGGATTTTTTGATACTCGGAATTTTTGTTGTTTGGTGATTTTGGGTAATTCCAATTGGGTTCTATTACTTTTTTCACATTTGGATGCAGCGGTTGCTGTCATATCCAGATGGCATCATATGTGGTGAAAACTGCAGCAGGCAGAGCCCCTTGGCAATGAGGTGGAAGTATCACCAGAGGGCTGAATGCAGCCTTGCCTGCAACACGATGGCTCTGAAGATGGGCTTTGAGCCAGGGAATCCCCTTTCTGCTGCCCAGGGGGAGAAGGCCCCTAGTTTTGCTCTTTTTTTTTTTTTTGTTGTTGTTGTTTTCAACTTTAATTTAGTAGCTCAGACTAAGGCACCCACACTCCTGAATGCCTTTGCAGAATAATTGCAGAGCAGTGCTGACCCCCCTGCACCTAAATTAACAACTACACTAACTCTATAGTTGTCCCTTGTGTGAGTCCAGCACCTCTGGATCCCCTCCTCCAGTTGCTTGGAGACTGATTTACTGAGCTAGAAGATGGAACCGGCTGTCTGTGTTTGGTGATGTCATCAAAACAGTGACATGCTCAGTCTCTAAGCTGCTGGGGGGAGATATATAACAGAGGTGCCATACTGGACTGGAGGGACGATAAGGAACAAGCACTTCATATCATCCCTCCAGCTCGGACTCCTGAGGTTTTGTTGCCTGCCTTGCCGTGCCCCCCCGCCCCGCAAATGGAGACTGAGAACTTCTAACTTCTGTGATGTCACAACATAAGGCAGGCAAACTCCCCCCAGAAGTTTGTATTTCTCAATTTCCAGCAGATGGGACAAGGCTTATGCAGTGTGGGTTGCACTGGACTTTAAGAAGAAAACAACAAAAAAAGGAGACAAGCAGGAAAGAGTAGACATAGGAATGACCAGCAGAGCTTGGTAGCCTTGCTCTTAAGGGAAATACCCTTTTTAGCCTGGCTCTGGCTGCCCTTTGTGGTTCCTTTGCAGGTGAGGGGACTTTCCATTGTCAGCTGCAGAAATAAGCAGCAAAGAATGGGAGATGCAAAAAGCACAAGCTTTCACTGCTGTGTGCAACGTAGTGGGGCAGGGGAGGGGCACAGCTGTGCTTGCTGGGGCTTGGAGAAAGAGTTGGTATTGGAAAATTGTGGTGTTATTAAATTGAATCTACCTAAAGCCACTTTTTTTTAATTTGCTGTGAATAAATACCTAGGACTGGAAGTCCTAATTATGGCATATGATAAGAGAGAGACACTGGTGTACGAATACACCATTCCTTCCGATAAGAATTTTATTTGTGGCTAATAGTCATTTGGTTCTTTAGATTTTTGTTTTGAAAGACCAGAAATTTAGATTTCAAAGGGGGAGGGGTGGATTTTGAAGAAAAATCCTAATTGCTGCAAGAATCAGACAAAAAGTCTTTGAAGCTTTTATTGTGATTAAGTACATTTCTGATCTTGTACTTGCTTTCATAGCCTCATCTGTGCTCTAAATATACAAGATCATTGCAGTTTTCAAGAAATCCTACAATTCCTTATTGTGAAATGTTGAATGAGCTCTTGAGGTTAAGTTTTCAGAAACTCTGCAACCATACAAATGGATTTTTCAGCTATCCTCTCCATCAAAATAGGATCACCGAAATATACATATCAGGGATCACTTGTGCACCTTGTTATACCTGCTACTTCTCAATAAGTGGCTGAATATTGACACTCGGCCGATAACTTTTAACCCTTCCCCTAGAATTCCCCAAATCGAAACTGATAACTTTGTCTATTAAACAACCTAAAAGGTCAAATATATATATTTTTTAAACAAAGGAACTTGCACAGTTGGTGGTGGCACTGACTACATAAGCACTTCTGCATAACGACCTCTCTATGTATAATAACGTAATTCTAAGCAGATTCATGACTTTAATCTTCAGAAGTGTGGGTTTTTTTATTCTCCTATTAGAGAGCTTTCACGTGTTCAGTTAAAAGTAAATTTGACTTATGTATCTATAGTGAATTGTAGCTAGATTTTCCCCCGTTTGGGTTAATTCACATATTTTAAGGCCAATGCAGAAATGCTAGTGCACCCTTTGTGTGCAGATAAGACAATATCCATATACAACCACTGCCAGCGAGCAATATAGAGAAAAGACTGGTGTGTATGTTGTCTATGCAGAAAGTGGGGCACACACAACAGCGCAATGCACATTAAAATGTTACCCTAATGAGCTGTGCATATTGAAATGAAATGCTAATTCATTGCCTGATGCAGAGGATCAGAAGGCGGAACCCAGAGCTCAGTTGTTCTAACACCTCATTGTAGGAGATGTAAAATTCTGGCACATGTAGGAAAAGACAGTTTTGACATGTGTGAGCTGGTAGACAGTCATTCCTTCGGCATTAAATTTGTGCATATAAGTGAAAAGTTTGGCATGCAGGAGAAAATACAAATGTCTTTTGCTTCTTGCCTGTTATTGGCTTTGTTCCTTGCATTTATTTATTTAATGGTATTTATATACCGCCTTATCATTCAATCAAAGCGGTTTACACAGCAAACAATCAAGGGGGCAAGTGTTATCATGCAGTGTAGAATGTGGCGTGTGTGTGTTGGCGAGGAAGAGATTAGGGTTGGATTAAATACACAGTGTGCTATAATACATCATGAGCTATTGTACAGTCTCTGGGTGGTGGGGGGGCAGATGATCTGAATTGGATGTTGGTTCAGGGGGTATGTCCATAGTATTTGAGGAAAAGGGTTGTCTTCAGTTGTCCTTTATTTCTGTGGTTAGTCTCAGATCATCTGGGAGGGAGTTCCAGATGGATGGGGCAGCCAGGGAGATTGCTGGTTGTGCGGTGTCTTTGCGGGTCTTGATGAAGTCATTTGGGGTGTTAACCCGGTTGGAGGTGCCTCTTCTTCTTGGCCTTGTGCTTGTGTCGGGTTGTATGAGTGTGTGTAGGATTATTGCAGAAGAGTGTTGTCTGATCTTGAATATGTTTATGATAGTCTTGTATTTGATGCGTGAGATGATTGGGAGCCAGTGAAGGTCTTTCAGTATGGGCGTGATGTGATCGTGTTTTGTAGTACCGGCTATAATGCGGGCAGCTGTGTTTTGGGCCAGTTGTAGTGGTCTGAGGGTTTGCTTTGGAAGCCCGGTGTATATTGGATTGCAGAAGTCTAGTAGAGGGGTTATTAGAGCCTGGCAGACGGTGCGAAAGTGCTCTGGGTCGAGGAGGGGTTTGAGTCTTCTGATGAGTCGCATTCTTTGGTATGCGCTTTTAGTTATTCTGCCAATGTGTGCTTGAAGGTTCAGTTCTTTGGCCAGGGTGACTCCGAGGTACTTTACTTCTGATTTTATGGTTGTTATTGCATCTTTTATCTTGATGTCGGGTGGGGGGGATAAAGGCCGGGTTTCGCGTGATGATCATTGCCTCCGTCTTGCTGTAGTTGATTGATAGGTTGTTTTCCTGGAGCCAGTCTGCAATTTGTGTGAGGCAGTTTATTATGTTGGAGTAGTCCAGGTTGTCGACTGAGATGGGTGTGTAGATCATGATTTCACCTGCTTAGATTGTATAATGTATGTGGTGCCCTTTCATGATGACACATATTGGCTGGATGTATAGGTTGAATAGTAGAGCTGAAAGGGCCGATCCCTGTGGCACTCCTTGTTTGACACTTATGGGTTGAGATGTGTTGTGTCCTACCTTGACCTGTATTTGTCTGTCGGTTAGGTATGACTGGAACCAATTCAGGGTGGCACCGTGTAGCCCGATGTTCTACAGTCTATCCAGTAGAGTCTTGTGGTTAACTGTGTCAAATGCAGATGAGATGTCAATGAATATCATTAGTATGCCTTTCTTGTTGTCTATGGTGCGGAGGATGCTGTCAAAAAGGTATATCAAGAGTGTTTCTACCCCGTGGTTGGGTCGGAACCCGTGTTGATTAATGTCCAGGGGAGCGTGGTTGTCTGTGTTCTTGTAGTTGGTGCTGTACAGTTTTTTTTCTATTATTTTTGCTAGGAGTGGTATGCTGGAGATGGGTCTGTATGCTGCTGGATTGTTCTTGTCAAGAGTGGATTTCTTCGGGATGGGTCTTATTGTTGCGAGCTTCAATTGATTTGGCATGCACCCTTGTGTTAGTGAGGAGTGTACTATCTTGTGGATGGTTTGGATGAAGTTTGATTTGGTGGCCTTGATCCAGGGCACTGGGCAGGGATCCGTGGGGGCTGTGCTTGTCTTAATTGCTGAGATGATGTGGGAGAGTTACTCCGTGGATGGGGTGTTGAACGTTCCCCAGGTGTTCAAGGGTGTGACAGCCTTTGAGGTTTGGCTAGGTCTTGTTTGGTCTGCTGAGTGGAACGTTTCTTGGATGTGGTCTGCGAATTTTTGTGGGTCCAGTTGAACTTTGTCTTCGGTCTCCTGGTCTTTGGTGAGGGCTTTTATGATTTCAAATAGTTCTCTGGGTTTGTTGTTGGAGTTGCATATGAGGTTTGTGTGGTATTCCCTTTTTGTTTGGTTGATGCATTCGTTGTATTGTTTTTGCTTTGTTAGGTATAGTTCCTGGTTCTCGGGTGATTTGTTCTGTCTCCATCTCCGTTCTAACTTTCTGAGGTTCCTCTTTTCGTTGCATGGGCTAGAACTACAGAGAACAGAGCAATGGTGACCTGGGAAATGCAGGAGAAGGGAGGATGAGGAGACATGGGTCAGCCCCTCATGTGCATATCACTGTACTGCCTTTACATGTGAAATCTGTATGCATGCATATGGTGTGTGTCTGTCTGCACATGTCGCTCCTCCCTTACGCCACATTTTTGTGCATACCTCATTTGCATGTTGGCATATAACATTTGCAGTACTTGTGTGCTATGAAATTGTGCGCACAGCTAATAGAGCACGACATCAACCCTTTTTTTATCAGTTAATCATAACTTACAAAAATTAGGTTTCAGGGCAGGAAGAAGATCAATTGTCAGATCAAAATAAATGGCATTTGGTTTCTCCTCTTCAGGTTCTGCAGCTGCAGGAAGAAACTCCAGCTGATGGACCTAAAACTGAAGCTTTACCCCCTGCTCGCAAGAAGGGTGATTTGCCGCCTCTCTGGTGGCAATATGTGACTCGTCCCCGTGAACGCCCATCATAGAGCCAACACTAGCATATAGAACAATGAGAGAGTGTGATTTATTTCCAATGTCCTAATGTAGCAGGTGGCTGGAGGAATTGCTAGGAACAGTATACAATAAAATAAAGAATATACCTATCAAGTCCTCTTTCATATGCATTCTTTTATCTGCATTATTAGTACTAAGACTAAAGTATATGCTAAAATGTAAACTTAATAATACTTTCTGCAGTGAATTTTATTGGCGTACAGGGCTTCGTTTCCAAAAAAATGCAGTAGGGTAATTATATGACTGCATTGGTAACAAATACATTCTTTCTCAGCTGTAAGAGACGCATTTCTGTAGACAGCAGAATTGATTAAGTCACAAGTGGGTGTCATTACATGTTGCTGGGCCAGAACAGGTTTCCAGGAGCTCAGGAACTAAAATTATTACTGAAAGAATACTACAAAAAAAATGTAGGGCCAGAACAGAGGAATAAAGATTCCTCCTTGGACAAAGCACATCGAAGGAAATATAAAATTACTGCGTGCGTAGTGTCGGACCCCCCCCTTATGGCCAGGCGGTTGCCTAGTGGTATGGGGAGCGTCCGATCGTCCTTTGTTTGAATCAGCCCAATAGCGTGTAGTTGCGTCCCCGAAAGGATTGGAGCCAAGTGCCAAAGGTCACAGGAATATTTCTTTATTTTAGAAATAAGGAGTTCCTAACCGGATTCAATTCTTTGGCAAGAATTGATTGAAGCATACAAAATTAAAGTTCAGGATACTTCTCCATAGAATGCAACACAAGCCTATTGTACAATCCTTGGCTTGGTACAGCTTTAAATCTTTCTTTCACATAAAACTCTACTTACATCGGTATTCTGTTCCTGGTCTCCAGGAGGCGCTATAAACCCCTGTTACTTTCACAGCAGGTCTAACAAAGCTTCCTGGTCCACCCAGATACTTTTTCACAGCAATAGAATTTCCTTCAAATTATATTACAAGCTTTTAACTTCTACCCAGCTTTCTTTCCAAGCAGCTTTAATCAGGCAAGCTACTTTTAAAAGCAGAGCTAAAAGTAATGGGCTTTTTAAAATGTCCTTGTAAAAGAACTTCTGGTTTCTTCCAGGTAATAAACTTCATTCAGTTCTTTTACTCCAGCACAAGGTAACACAGACACATTCACTGATTAGGAGCAGCTGAGATTCCTTCAGCTCTTCAAACGCTATTTGGTTCCTTTACTCCTCTTTAGCACAAATTGCACAGTCTATCTCCATGTCTGAAACACTGCATGAATCCACACTGTCCCCCAAGTCCATCTCCTCCCCACTAGACTCTCTCTGGTAACTGCTTTCTCTGGTATCCTCCTGAGAAGCCTTTCTGTCTTGTACAGCCTTCAAGAGCTTCTCCCAGGTACCTTTAGTATTATGTGAGCTTGTGGGGGAAGGGCAGGAAAAACCCTCTTTGTTTAGTAGCTCTTTTAAGAGTTGTAAAGGGCGCACCTTGCTTGTAGTGTTTTTCCTCCCTGTAGACTCCTTGCTAGGAGAAGAGTTAAGCCAAGCACTTCGGGAGAATATTTCCTCCTCTGAGGACTCCTCCCCTGAGCTCTCCACTGGCCTTGTCAGCTCTCTGCTCCTACTTCTCAATTGCTTCTGTGCAAGTGGCTTCCGTGTTTCCTTCCCATTCTGTTTCTCTGCCCGAGACTGTTTCTTTCTTGTGCTTCCTTGCTTGTTCCCTCGTGTCTGTTCGTGAATCTGTTTGTGAGTCCCAATCTGAATCTCATCCTGTTTGTGTGTGCAACTTCCCTGCCTAAATGTTTGGGGCTGTCCTATGGCTCTTGACTTCGCCTCCAAACCACTCCCTTCTCCTCCCCCTATCTCCATGGGAACAGGGTGTGTTCTTAGGTCTGCACTTCTCTGCAGGGAATCTCTGTCCTTAGTTTGAGAGTTAACCCTTCCTTTGCCTGCAGTTTCTTTGTGGAAAGGAAAAAAAGTCTGTTTTTTCTTTCTCTCACTGCTTTCTGAGCCTGCTTCTCCACCACAGTAGGTATCTGAAAGGATTAGGATCATCAGATATTGAGGAAGATCCAAGACCTCAAACTTGGAAACGTACTGCATTAATAGAAGACTTTTTTTAGTTTATTGTTGGAGAATATAAATTTAAAGTTGCAGCAGAAGTGCAAAAACTGCAAAGATATCAAAATAAACATACATAGTATATGATGACAGATAAAGACCAGTATGGTCCATCTACTCTTCCCAGCAAGGTGACAAGAGTAGATGCACCTGCTGCTCTGTGCAGGTCAACCCTCCTCATGCCTTTTGTTTAGGGGTGTACCATCGCTCTGTGTAGGTCACCGCTATTTGTTCAGATATAAGAGATAGTTATGTTTATTTTGATTTTATCCTGTTGCTATAAAGGGATCCACTATGTCTGTCCCATGCCATTTTGAATTCTCTCACTGTATTTACCCCCACCACTTCCATCGAAAGGGCATTCCAAGCATCCACCACCCTTTCAGTGAAAAAGTATTTCCTAACATTGCCTTTCAATTTACCCCCTTGCAGCTTCATGTTACACTCTCTAGTTTTACAGCTTCCCCGTCTTTGGAAGAGGTTTGTTTGTTCATTAATACTCTAGTATTTAAAGGTCTGAATCATATCTCCCCTATCCCTCCTCTCCTCCAGAATGTGCATATTTAGGTCTTCAAGTCTCTTCTCATAAGTCTTCTGATGCAGGCTCCAAATCATTTTGGTTGCCTTCCTCTGAACAGTCTTTTCATATCCTTTGCGAGATATGGTCGCAAAATTGAACACAATATTCCAAGTGAGGCTTCATCAGCAACTTGTACAGTGGCATTAGTACCTCTTCCTTTCTGCTGGTAATTCCTCTTTGTATACAACCCAGCATCCTTCTGGCTTTTGCCACTGCTTTTGTCATCTTCAGATCCTCAGAAATCACTTCGACGTCCTCTTCCTGGTCTGTGCACACCAACCTCGCCTCTTATCACATACAATTCCCTTGGATTTCTGCTTCCAGGTGCATGACACTGCACTTCTTCACATTAAATCTTAACTGCCAAGCATTCAACCATTCTTCCAGCTTTTGTAGATCTTTCCTCATATTCTTCACTCCCTAAGGAGAGTCCACGCTGTTGGAAATTTTCATGTCATTTGCAAAAGGCAGACTTTTCCATTCAGTACTTCAGCAATATCACTCAAATACATTGAACAGTATCTGTCCCAGGGCCAAATACTGGGGCACACTGCTAATCACCTTCCTTTCATCCGACTGGGTTCTGTTTACCATCACCTTCTGTCATCTGTCAGTCAACTAATTTCTTATCCAGTTCACCACCTTGGGACTCATCCCCAAGCTGTTTAGTTTATTGATAAGCCTCCTATGAGGAACAGTATTCAAAGGCTTTGCTGAAATTCAGGTAGATAACATCTATTGCATGCCCTTGATCTGGTTCTCTGGTCACACAGTCAAAGAACTCAATCAGATTTGTTTGGAAAGATCGTCCTTTGGCAAAGCCATGTTGCTTCAGAAAATGCAACCTATTGGTTTCGAGTAAGTCCACTATTTGCTCTTTTGGGAGTGCCTCCTTTACTTTTCCCACCACCAAGGTAAGGCTTACCGGCCTGTAGTTTGTCACTTCTTCCCTGTTACCACTTTTGTCAAGAGGTACCACATGAGTCCTCCTCTAGTCCGATGAAACTTCTCCTGTTGCCAAGGATCTATTAAAGGATGCTTTTAACAGCCCTGCAAGAACCTTTCTGAGCTCTTTCAGTATCCTGGGATGTATCCCATCCTAGCCGTTGGCCTTGTCCACTTTCAATTTTGCAAGCTGTTCTAACATATCATCTTCTGTGAATGATGTGGTATCTACTCCATTCCCATTTTTATATTTGGGAATCACAGGTGGTCCTTCTCCAGGATTTTCTTTAGTAAAAACAGAGCAGAATTATTTGTATAGGGCCTAGTTCTGATCCTGACGTACATCTCCTTTGTATGTCTGGGTCAGCCAGGGGATGGAATAACTTCCCTGGCCATTTTGCCAGCGCTGTACATCCAAGGCTGGCGACCGCCTACTCTCTGCTTTTGGGCCAACTCTTCACTGCACAACCGTCAGGGAAGTTAATCATGGCATGCAGCTGGCACTAAAGGCCCCCTTAGCATTTTCACATTTTCAATGTCACTTTCCATGAATCTTTTCCTAGCAATTTTGAGTCCTGCAATTCCACCACTGATTTTCTTCCTCTCCCAAATATATCTGAAGAAAGTTTTGTCACCACACTTCACATCTTTAGCAATCTTTTCTTCTGCCTTTGATTTTGCTATCCTTATTTCTCTTTTGGTGTATTTTAGTTTGATTCTGTATTCTTTTCTGTGCTCCTGTTTGCAAGCTTTTGAAGTTTGTGAAAGCTGTGTTTTTTTGCTTTTATTTATGCAGCCACTTCTTTGGAGAGCCAAATAGTTTTCCTTTTCCTATTGTTATTATTTACTTTCCTTATGTATGTATCTGTTGCACCTTTTATTGCCTCCTTTAGTTAAGCCCATTGCAATTCCACTTCTCATCCACTCCCACCCTGCCAACTCCTCCTTCAGGTACTTGGCCATTTTACTGAAGCCACTGTTTTTGAAGTCTTGGAATTTGAGCTTGCTGTGATTGGATTCTACCTTGGCTTTTATCTCAGACCACACTGTGTGATGATCATTGCTGTTCCGATAGGCACCCACCTGGATATTTGACACACTATCTCGGGTAGTGAGCACTAATCCAGCATGGAGCTCTCCCTGGTCGGTTCCATCACCATTTGTTTAAGTAACACATCTTGGAATGCATCCATAATTCTTTTTTTTTCAGATTTGCAGAAGAAACACTCCAATCCACATCGGGTAGATTAAAGTCACCTAATATGATCACTTCCCTCTTCATGGCTATCTTTGCAATATCAACAGTCAATTTGCTATCCATTTCTTCGGTTTGGAGTTGGAGGCCTGTAGACCACACCAGTATGGATGACAGTGCCATCTCCACTTTCCAACACACCCCACATCCCCTGCATTTCAGCAGCTTTAATATTGCTTTTGACATATAGGGCTACTCCTCCTTTTCTACCCTTTCTGTCTCGTCTAAATAGATTATAGCCAGCTATGGCTATATCGCATTCATGCGACTTGTTTAAACCATGTTTCTGTAATGACCACCCTGTCCAAGTCCATTTCCACCATTCAGGCTTCCAGATCAGAAAACTTTGTTGGCTAGGCTTTGAGCATTTGTGCTCGTTTCTTTACAGCATTTGTTGAATGGCTTGCCTGTGTTTTGAACCATACATCAATGGCAAGGGGGAAGTTGCATGTAGAAAAAAAATCCATGCAAATGTGTGGCTGTGCCGTGTTCTTTTGCTATTGCTGGCAGTGATGTACTGAATTTGTCCTTCTCCATCCATCCATCCCCCCCCTTCCCTAGTTTAAATGCCTGTCCACATACTGCCTGAAATTTTCACTTGGGATCCTTTTCCATGCGCTGGATAGATGTAATCCATCAGCACAGTATAGTCTCTTGTTGATCCATCTATTTCCCTAGCTACCTACATATCTAAATCCTTCTTGTTTGGAGCCCTGTATTAAAGTTGTTTATGCAATACAGCCTTTCTGCCCTTTTACCATGGACAGGTAGAACATCTGAGAATGCTATAGTGTTAGCAATAGGCTTGAGTTTCTCTCCCAGGGGTCTGGAAGTCACTTTGAACTGCAGAGGCATTGTTTCTAGTCAGGTCATTTGTACCCAAGTTGATGACAATATCAGTTTTGGAGTGCTCACTATCTGCCCTAATTATAACAATTTGGTTTGTATTCCTGCTGGCTGAAGAGCCTGGGAGGCATTTGACCATATCTCCTTTGAGCTGTGTTCCCAAGTTGGTGCCTCTGGTGATGGAATCTCCAAGTAGTAGTAGTTTTCTGTTTTGTGATTTGTGATTTTTTTTTCTTCCTCTTTGGTGCCTTATCAGTAGATTTGGCATTAAGCTTTTCATTTAAGGGCACTTCAGTTTCCACAGATTTGGCACCCTCATTATCCAAGGCACAGAAGGCATTATGCAGGGATCTCTCTTGATGTTTAGGGTGTCTCTGTTACAGGTCACAACCTACCAGAGCCCACTGTGATCCATTTGTTCCTGGGCTGTTTGATTCCTTGTGGGAGCTGTGGTGCATTTTGTTCAGTTTGCACCCTAGAGGAGGTGTGTTTTAATTGCAGCTAATTCTTCCCTTAGTAGAGGCATTTCTTTAGAATGGAGGAGTAGCCTAATTGTTAAACACGGACTTGGTAACCAAGCAACCAGGGTTCAATTCCCACTACCACTCCTTGTGGCCTTGGGCAAGTCACTTAACCCTCCATTGCCTTGCAAGAAAATCCTGGCAATCTATTTCAGTCACACTGCCAAGAAAACCCAGGGACTTCTGGGTTGCCAGGAGTCAGCACTGACTCAAAGGCACACATTGCATTGCAGAGGCAATTCTTTATGTATAGCAGCTAACGAGGCATATAGGGCAAGCTCTTAGGTTCCAAATGATTCTTCTCAGAATGAAAGCACCACAGTTATTGCATTGAATACATGACATTCTGACTCAGCTTTCCTAGGAGGAGAAAAAGAGGGTGTAACACCTAATTAAAGGACAGATGTCAATGTATATGACAACTATATAGGCAATGCAACCGAGGGGTAGGGTGAGCAGGAACTTAAGTGTCCCTGGCCAGTAGGCCTATGAACTGAGGGCACACTCAGATATCTGATTTAAAGGTTATGCAAGGAATGTAGGCAGACTGAAGATTCCTTAAAATCTATATTCCTTAGCATCCCTCTAGTCCAGTCCCGGAACCATAGAGTTGTCAACCTCCACCAGCAGCTTTGGAGACTGAAAGATTTCATCACTTTGATGTCACCGGTATAAGTAGACAGGAACCGCCCCCTATCACCAGTACTTTGTCTCCAAGCAGCTTGGAGGTTCTGAGCCCGGGACTGGGCTCAGGGAGATCAAATAAGCAGAGCTTTGTTTGTTTGTTTGGGGTTGACTTTTTCCTCTCTTTTGATTTAGTCCTTTTTGATTTATTCTTAGGTGAAGATCTGCTGCTGCTGGAGGGGTCCCAGTTCTGCCTTTCCCTCTTGTTCTCTCTCTGTCCTTCTCTTCCCTCAGAAGGGTGCTTCTATTGGGGGGGCCCCACTAGTTAAACGTGCCGTGGGCTGAGAGCCCGAGTGCCTTACCTCCCGAACCCGTGCCAGAAGGGTGAGGAGCAGGTTGAAGGAAGAATGTGCAGCAGCAGAGGACATAATCTTGCAGGAGCTGTGAGCTGGCTAAGAGGCTGCAGCAGTCATTGGGAGCTGAAGCTGGGTGAGAGCTGTGCTCCGGAGCTGTATTTATCTCTGCCCCCCTTCTTCCCCCCTTCTCCTCCAGATCGGGTAAGTGCTGCTGGAATTATTTTTGGGGGGCCGTGCAGGAGTGATAATAGCGGTCCTAGAGAGGCTCCCAGGTGAAAAGGAAAGCTTGGGGCCTCGGCGCGTGCTGTCAGACAGCCCTTTTTTAAGCGGGAAAGCTGGCGGCGGCCATTTTGGAAGCGGCATTTCTTTTAAACGGCAGAATTTTCTTCATTTAATTGGGCAGGCTAGAAGCTTCGTTTTTGGATGGGACCTTCAGAATTCATCTCATTAGCCTATTGGGAGTAGATTACTAGCCTAAAAAAAAAAAACAACAAAAAACGGGAAATAGCTTCAGTCACAGGGCAGAGAGCCTGTTTTGTCTCTTCAGAGCTGTTTGTTGCTCCTAGATAATAGCATGCCGCTTAAGAATCGCTGCTTGGTTTGTGGTGTGAAGCGCAGCGAGCTGCTGGACTCCGGGGTATGCCGGGGCTGCTCCCTGGAGCCAGTAGGTATGGAAAAGGCGCTGGGGGGGGGGGGCCAGCAGGAGATCAGCCAGCGGCCGCTTCAGTAGGAGAGAGGTCCCGACCGTCCTCCCTCGGTCTTTCTGAGCCGACGGCGGGGCCGTCCGGGGCAGCTGATGTGTCTTCGGCTCCAGAAGGAAGTCTGGGAGGGGGTGTTGCGGGGATTCCTTCGGACTTCTTTTCTCTGATGAAGCAGGCGTTTGCCTTGCTACATCCTGTGTTGGGGGCACAGTCGGAAGCCCAGAGGAGTCAGAAACGGTTGGGGTCGGGAGATCTCCCGGTAGGGGAGATAGGCCCGGCAAAGAAACGTAGGGAGCTACGAGAGGACAGTCTATCAGGTGATGGGATAGATGAGCTCGGAGTGGATCTGGATCTGGAAATGGCCTCGGAGGAGGATTTAGAGGAAGGAGAGCTACCGGACGCGGAGCAGAGTAGAGTGGTCCGGGTGTTCCGGCGGGAAGAGTTGCCAGCGTTGATTGCTGAGACTCTAAAGACTTTAAACATGCCCTCGGTGACGCCTGCAGCTGAGGATGTGTTGGAGGATCCGTTGTTGCAGGCGGTTAGGACTTCTCAAAAGGTATTCCCAGTTCATAGAGTGTTTTGAAATATGATTCAGGAGGAATGGGACTCGCCGGAATCGGCGCTCCGAGGGACGAAGACTTTGGCCTGGTTATATCCGTTGTTGGAACAGGATAGGGAGATTTTTCGATCCCCAAAGGTGGATGCGGCGGTGTCGGCGGTCACTAAGAAGACCACTATTCCGGTGGAGGGCGCCGTGGCGTTAAAAGATGTGCAGGATAGAAAGCTGGATACCTTGTTGAAACAGGTGTTTGATATGTGCACTCTCTCTTTGCAAGCCTCCATTGCGGGAGCATGGGTGGCTAGAGCTGGCTTGAGGTGGTCCCAACGTCTGCAGGGGGGGACTTCCGGAAGAGCAGACTGATGATCTGGCACGGCTAGAATCCGGCACGGTTTACCTATTGGATATACACTATGATTTGATTCGGGGGCTCGCCAAGAGCATGGCTTCGGTGGTGGCGGCTCGGCGGTATCTGTGGCTCCGCAACTAGTCGGCGGACGGTTCTTCCAAGGCGCGGCTTAGTAAATTACCTTTTCGAGGCAAGCTTCTCTTTGGGAGGATTTAGAGAAGTTGGTCAAGGATTTGGGGGAATCCAAAGGAGGTCGGCTCCCGGAGGATAGACTGAAGCAGGGCCGGGGGACGGTAGGCTCTAGGGGTTCCCCCAGGGACTCGCGGAGATTCCGTTCCTTCCGGTTTTCCCAGCCTTCGCGGGGTAGGTATATGGCTCGAGGTCAGTCTTTTCGGGGTTTCCGAGGGCGGGCAGAGGATTTGGTTCCTTTCAGTCCTCCAACAGTAAAAAAAAACCCCAATGAGATATGGCGGACCCAGAGGGGGGAGGTGCCCGTGGGAGAAAGGTTACGGGAGTTTTACCCTGTCTGGGTCCAATTAACTTCGGATCAGTGAGTGTTGGAGGTCATTCGAGAAGGTTATGCCCTAGAGCTCCATCGCCCCGTCTCCGACGCCTTTGTTCTCTCCCCGTGCCGAGCCCCAAAGAAGTTCAGGGCGGTCGCCAGCACGCTGCAGAGGCTGCAGCATTTAGGGGCGGTGGTGTCCGTTCCGGCGGCTCAGTGCGGCTCCGGTCGATACTCCATTTATTTCGTGGTCCCGAAAAAAGAGGGTACGTTTCGTCCCATATTGGATTTAAAGAGGGTGAATAGTTGTCTTTGGGTGACCCATTTCCGGATGGAGTCCTTGCGTTCAGTCATTGCGGCGGTGCGAAAGGGAGAGTTTCTCACGTCTCTAGACCTGACGGAGGCATATTTGCATATTCCCATACGCCGCGAGCATCAAACGTTTCTGCGGTTTGCTCTACCGATGGGTCATTTTCAATTCCGAGCAATGCCCTTCGGCCTAGCGATAGCGCCTCGCACTTTCACCAAGGTTATGGTAGTGGTGGCGGAGGCACTCCGCAAGGAAGGCATTCTCGTGCATCCTTACTTGGACGATTGGTTGATTCGAGCGAAGTCCCGGGAGGAGAGCGTGGCAGCCACGGCACGAGTGGTGCACTTGTTGGAAAGTCTCGGCTGGGTGGTCAACTTTGCGAAGAGCAAGCTAGCTCCCTCTCAAGCCCTCGAATATTTGGGGGCACGTTTCGAGACCAGTCGAGGGATGGTGTTTCTCCCGGACAAGAGAGCACGGGAATTGTGGGAGCTCGTGCGGAGATTTCTGGGATGCGAAGCTCCGACAGCATGGCACTATTTGCAGTTGTTGGGGACGATGGCGGCCAGCATCGAGGTGGTTCAGTGGGCCAGAGCGCATATGCAGCCGCTGCAGAGCTCTCTTCTAAGGCGATGGTCGCATCAGAGGGATGCGTTGTCTCGGAGGTTGGTGTGTCCTCCGGAAGTGCGACGGGAGCTCCTGTGGTGGTTGCGCCCCAGAAGTCTAGAGGGCGGCATGCCTCTGGAGGCTCCCATATGGAGGCTGTTGACGATGGATGCATGCCTCACAGGTTGGGGGGCACACTGCGAAGGAAGGTTTGCCCAAGGACAGTGGTCAAGGGAAGAAAGTCAATGGTCCATAAACAGACTGGAGATGCGAGCGGTATTTCTGGCGCTGCAGAGTTTTCAGATAGACTTAGGTCGGAAGGCGGTTTGAGTACTGTCCGACAATGCCACGACGGTAGCTTATATCAATTGCCAGGGCGGCACAGGGAGTGCGTCGCTGGAAGAGGAGGCGAGTCAACTCTTGGACTGGGCCGAGCGGAATCTGGCGGCGCTGTCGGCACAGCACGTGGCAGGAGTAGAGAATGTCGAGGCCGATTTTCTGAGCTGCCGCAGAGTAGACCCGGGGGAGTGGAGTCTACACCCGGACGTGTTTGCATTGATAGTGCGGCACTGGGGGCTACCGGTAATGGATCTGATGGCACGGTTCGACTCCATGCAGGTGGAGAGGTTCTTCAGCTGGAGACGAGAACGCATGGCGGAAGGTCTCGATGTGTTGGCTCAGCGGTGGCCGCTGGAGGGTCTTCTCTACGTGTTTCCTCCTTGGGCTCTCATAGGCAAGGTGATCCAACGCATAGAGAAACACAGCGGTCTGGTGGTTCTCGTGGCGCCCGATTGGCCCAGAAGACCGTGGTATGCAGATCTGGTTCGGCTTCTGGTGGGCAGTCCGTGGGGGCTTCCTCTGCGGGAGGACCTCTTGCTACAGGGGCGGTTACGCATGCCGCAGGTGGGTCGATTCTCGCTTACGGCATGGCTCTTGAAAGGGCTCGGCGGTGGTAATTTCTACCTTATTGAAGGCGCGGCACCGCCCTACTTCCTTGGCGTATGTTCGCGTGTGGCGAGTGTTTGAAGCGTGGTGTGAGAACCGCGGGTTTCAACCCTTGCGGGCTTCGGTGCCTCATATCTTGTCCTTTCTTCAGGATGGTGTGGAAAAGGGGTTGGCCACGAGCACTTTGCGGGTGCAGCTGGCAGCCATAGCCTGTTTCAGGGGTAAGATTCGTGGTCAGCCGGTGGGTGCCCACAGCGATATTAGGCGTTTTCTTAGAGCGGTGTTACTGTTGAGGCCTCCAAGACGAGATTCCATTCCTTCTTGGGATCTGAATTTGGTTTTGGACGCGCTACTGCAAGAACCATTCGAGCCTTTGGACAAGGCTTCCTTAAAAGACTTGACGTTGAAGACCCTTTTCCTTGTGGCTATTTGTTCGGCTCGGAGGATTTCGGAATTGCAGGCATTGGCGCGTGTACGGAACCGTATTTGACTTTTTTCAGACACAATGTAGTTTTGCGCACGGTTCCGGCCTTTTTACCGAAAGTGGTTTCGGTGTTCCATGTCAACCAAGTAGTGTCGCTTCCGGTGTTCTCGGCGGAACAGAAAGAGCGCTCGGGGGGGCCGTTTGCATCTCTTGGATGTTAGGAGAGTGCTTAAGAAGTATCTCAGGAGAACGGCCTCTTTTAGAAAGTCAGACAGGCTGTTTATTGTTTTTGGGGGGGCCTAGGAAAGGTGAGGCAGCGGTGAAATCTTCCATCTCGTGGTGGTTGAAGGAGGCTATTGCTTCGACCTATCTGTTAAAGGGTAAGGTAGTTCCGGAAGGTCTTCGTGCGCATTCCACCAGGGTGCAGGTGGTGGAATTCAGTTTGGTGCCGCTGGAGGAGATCTGTAGGGCGGCGACGTGGTCCTCGCTCCATTCTTTTGCTCGGCACTATAGGCTGGATGTGCAGGCACGGGGGGGGGGGGGGTGTTTTGGCTCAGCAGTTCTTCAGGCTGGGCTAGTAGGTCCCTCCCGTTGATGTGTACTGCGCTGTCACATCCTCTATGGTTCTGGGACTGGACTAGAGGGACGCTAAGGAAGAGTAAATTAGACTTACCTGCTAATTGTCGTTCCTTAAGGAACTCTAGTCCAGTCCCGGATCCCTCCCAGGGTCTTTACGTTGTGGGCAGCCTGAAGGTTTTTTAGAGCAGTCCAGACGGTCAGTGTGGTTGTTTAGCGTAGGAAGGGTGAGAAGAAGCGCAGGGAAGACAGGCGGAACCCTTCTTTACGCAGCAGTGTCTCTTGAGCTTGGTCGCACAGTTGCGCCAAGCTTAGGGGTTGTAGGTTCACCCATTCTTTTTCTGGTAACAATGTTTGGGACTGTATGGGTGCGAGTACATTTAGACTGTTGGCCGATTATGGCTGTTATTTCTTTATTCTACTTATTTGTTGCTCTGCTGAGTCTGCTTTGTCAATAGGTACTGGTGATAGGGGCGGTTCCTGTCTACTTATACCAGTGACATCAAAGTGATGAAATCTTTCAGTCTCCAAAGCTGCTGGGGGAGGTTGACAACTCTATGGTTCCGGGACTGGACTAGAGTTCCTTAAGGAACGACAATTAGCAGGTAAGTCTAATTTACTCTTCAACCGTTAAAGTTTACAGTGGCTTGGCTTTTTAATAAAGTTTGAAAGCCTTAGCTGAGCATGTAATCTCGACGTTCTGATGAGTAGACTGGTTCAGGTATTTGGTCAATTGCAGAGCTGATCAATTCAATTAGCCCCACCCTGTGAAGCAGGCTTGTAACAGACAATGGAAACTGAAATCTTACTTCTATATATCAGCCTACAATGCAAAGGTCCTGTAACCTTAAATTCATACCTTTGAACCAAAATTAAGTAGAAGACCAGGTCTAGCTGCAAGTCTAAAAGCAATGTATATTTCTATTTCAAGAAGCTGTATATCACAAGTGTTCCCAGCCAGCAGACCTTCTATGAACTGAGGGCATATTCAGATATCTGATTTAAAGGCTACGCATGGAATGTAGGCAGGCTGAAGATACCTTAAAAACCTATATGCAACAAAAGTTTATCAAAAATACTGGCCTTGATGGAGTGACCAACTTTTGGCTCAAACAGTTAGGGGTATGCTTACTAAACCAGGCTAACGGTTAACCCTGGCTATCTGCCATTAGGTCCCATATTATTCAATGGGACCTAGTTGCAGATAGCCTGGGTTAACAGCCCCGTATAGTAAACATACCCCTTAATGTCACTCATGCAGGACCTGACAGACTGCAAAAAATCAATTGACATAGCTGCCAGACTTAACACTACAATGGCTTATAACTGGAAGAACAGTTCTCCTTCCAAAGGGGGGGGGGGGGGGTTAAGTAACATCCCCCAAAATTATAGACCAATAACTTGTCTACCTACAATCTATATACCTGTTTACTAAAATAGATGCAGACAGAATATATGATTATATTGAGCCAAATAACATCATGACAATAGAAAAAGAGAGGGGGGAGGTATATGGAACCAAAGACCAATTAATAAGGCCATCATAGCCAATGCTAAAGAAAGCAGAAATTTCAGTATAGCCTGGATTGACTATAAGGAACCCTTGATAGTATGCTGCACTTCTGCATAATAAGTTGCCTTGAAATGCATAAAATAAATCCTGGTTTGATAAGAGTACATTAATTTCACCAAGAAAATATGGCAACCCACACTTTTTTTTTTGAAGTATGAAGATGGTCAGTTTATCATTCCTGACATCGGTATTCAGCAAGGAATATTTCAGAGAGATTCCCTGTCACCACTTGTGTTTCCTGTGGCGCTTAATCCAATGAGTATTCTTATCAAATCTTAGGGATATGGATTTATACTAAATCCTAATGAATGTAGCACCCTATGTTTATAGATGACCTGAAACTACAGTTCCAGTTACCAACAATTAGAACAAATCCATGTAGTGGAAAGCTCTGATATTGGGATGACTTTTAGCCTTGATTAATGTGCAAAGGCAACTTTCCTTAGAAGACAATTGAGTAAAATGGAAAACATCTCACTGACTGAGCTGTAACATCAAGGAACTTTAACATGAAGGCATGTGTAAATATCTAGAAGTAGAGGAAGGAATAACAATTGCACAGGAATTCCGGAGAGAGAAGAGCAGTAAAGAATGTTTCAGATTAATCATTATTGAAACGTGCATATAACATCATGGAATAAGATAAAAGCAATTAATCAGCTGGTAATTCCTTTACTCTCATATCCTGCCCTTGCTTGGATTTAGAGGCTCTGTTTTGTCCCTGTTACCTTTCCCATTATACTTTTAGTGTATGTTCTGGTGGATCCTCCTTTACCACCACTTCGCTTTCAGTTGATGTACATCTAGGGCTCTGTCTTGGGATCCACTGCAGAGGAATTGATAAATATCGCTACACCGTGAAGATGTATTACAACTATTTGATAAACTGAATAGTAGCAAATCACCTGGACTGGATGGTATACATCCAAGAGTGTTGAAAGAACTGAAATACGAGATTGCAGACCTGCTATTAGTAATCTGTGAACTTTCATTAAAATCATCTGTAATACCTGAAGATTGGAGGATCACCAATGTAACGCAAATTTTTAAAAAGGGTTCCAGGGGTGATCCGGGAAACTACAGAACGGTGAGCCTCACGTCAGTACCGGGGAAAATGGTAGAAACCATCATAAAGAACAAAATTACACAGCATGTAGATAGTCATGGCCTAATGGGAGACAGCCAACATGACTTTAGACAAGGAAGATCTTGTCTTACTAATCTGATATGTTTTTTTGAAGGTGTGAATAAACAGGTAGACAAAGGTGAGTCGGTTGATATAGTGTATCTGGACTTTCAGAAAGCCTTTGACAAGGTCCCTCATCAGAGACTTTTGGCAAAACTAAAAAGTCATGGGATAGGAGGCAGTGTACTATTGTGGATCGGGAACTGGTTAAAAGATAGAAAGCAAAGGGTAGGGCTAAATGGCTAATTTTCCCAATGGAAAAAGGTGAATAGTGGAGTACCAGAGGGATCTCTACTGGGTCCGCTAATTTTTGACATATTCATAAATGACCTGGAAAAGGGAATAACTAGTGAGGTTATCAAATTTGCAGACAACACAAAACTATTTAAAGTTGTTAAAACCCAAGAAGATTGTGGAAAACTGCAGGAGGATCTGGATAAATTGGAAGACTGGGCATCCAAATGGCAGATGAAATTTAATGTGGACAAGTGCAAAGTTATGCACCTAGGAAAGAACAACCCACACTATGGTTACACAATGCAAGGTTCCACATTGGGAACCACCACCCAGGAAAAAGATTTTGGAGTCATCGTGGATAACATATTAAAACCCTCCGCCCAGTGTGCAGCGGCGGCCAAGAAAGCAAATAGAATGCTAGGTATCATAAGGAAAGGAATGGAAAATAAAACAAAGGATATTATAATGCCTCTGTATCGTTCCATGGTATGACCTCACCTTGAATATTGTGTGCAATTTGGGTCGCTGTATCTTAAAAAGGATATAGCGTTATTAGAAAAGGTACAGAGAAGAGCCACCAAAATGGTAAAGGGGATGGAAGGCTACTCCTACGAAGAGAGGCTAGAAAGGTTAGGGCTTTTCAACCTGGAAAAGAGACGGCTGAGGGGAGATATGATAGAGGTCTATAAATTAATGAATGGAGTGGAACGGGTAAACGTAGATCAATTGTTTACGCTATCAGAATATAGAAAGACTAGGGGACATGTAATGAAGCTACAGGGTACACTATTTAAGACAAGTAAGAGAATATAGTTTTTCACTCAACGTGTAATCAAACTCTGGAATTTGTTACCGGAGGATGTAGTAAGGGCTGTTAGTGTAGCTGGGTTTAAAAAAGGTTTGGACAAGTTCCTGGAGGAAAGGTCCATAAACCATTATTAAAAAGGGACCCAGGATATCAATGCTTGTCCCAGTACAAGCATTGTGGAACCTGTGTCTCTTGGGGATACTGCTAGGTACTTATGACCTGGATTGGCCACTGTTTGAAACAGGATACTGGGCTTGATGGACCTCGGTCTGACCCAGTATGGCATATCTTATGTTCTTTCCTTTTCTCTCTCTACACTCACTCTCTGCACTTATTTCCTCCATTAGGTTTCAGTACCATCTTTATACTGATGACTCTCAGATCTACCTCTCTGCACCTGACATCCCTCCAAGAATCCAGGCCTAGATCTCTGCCTGCTTTTCCGACATTGCTGCCTGGATGTCTCACCACAGTCTAAAACTAAACATGGGCAAAACTGAGCTCCTTCTCTTTCTACACTCCTCCCTGTTTCCTCAGCTCGCAATCTTGGGGTCATCTTTGACTCTGCTCATATCCGAAAGACAGCTAAAACCTGTCACTTCTTTCCCTGTAACACTGGAAAAATTTCTCCCTTCTTTTTTACACACTAAGACCCTCACCACTCACTAGTCACCTCCTATCTTAATTGCTCCTCACAGGTCTGCCTCTGAATCATCTTTCTCCCCTTCAATCTGTTCAAAACTCAGCTGCACAGCTTACTTTGCACCAGTGTCACTATGCTCATGTAACCCCTCTTCTCGAGTCAAGTGAAAATCCTCCAGTACCCAAATGAAGGAAGCAATGGAATTTGCAAAACAAGAGAAAAAAAATCTTCAAAAGATTAGATCAGCAACTAAGGAAAAGCAAGTGGCAAATTCACAAATACAGTGGGAAATGCAAAGTGTTAATCCAGGAATCCTTTGCTGCTCAAGACTAGACACATGAATCCAGGTGAACTGAAACAAAGGATAAGAGAATGATAATTGCAGCCCAGGACAGAAGATTGTGGACAAGATGGTTTACAGTGAGCATTGAAAAAACTGGCAAAACAGAAATATGTAAACTCTGTAAGAAAGAGAACTGAAAACACTGCCTTACTACTTAACTGGTTGTGAAGCGCTGATGGCAGAAAATTTCTATACAGAAGGCACAATAAAGTAACATGTCTTATTCACTGGAAACTCTGGAAATGCTACAACATCACTGTCCCAGAAAAGCACTGAGATCATGACCCTAAGAGAATTATGGAGAATAAAGAAGTTATGCAAGGAAGTTGCACATAGTGGTAAAAGAGAATACCACCAGAAACTGATTATAGAGGTGTCTGTCCCAAGACATTATTCTGTGAATCGGGTTGAGAAGAAGATGATCTTAAAGTACCAAGAAATGTGGCAAAAAGATACCAAGATTTTCCAGCATGTTGGGTGCCACAGGCCCGAGTGAGAGGAATTTTCAAGCACACCTTGAAAAATTATTCATACAGTACATGCTACATCTTATGAACTCCAGAAAGCAGCTGTCTATCATAGTGCAAGTACTTTGCTAAACATTAGCAATAAATTTGAGAGATTGAGATCAAACTCCACATATCCTGACTTAGGTGTGCGGTTCATTACTGCCATGGTATTCGCAAAACTAACTGAGATGCTCCACAAAAATTATAATAAACTCTCTCAACACATTCCCAACATAAACAAACTTTCTATTATACAAAATGCAAAGGGAGAAAAAGACCTCAGGATTACTTCTTAACTCTTCTCTTCTCTCTCCTTTCCTATCACACTATGGCGTTCCTTTCCTAATTTTCTAAGCAGCCTTTTGTATATTGTAAACCTCTCAGACGCTATTGTGATGGGCGGTCTATTAAGTTCCCAATAAACAAACATAACTCCACTATGCGGCAAAATTAGGGGAATATACAGGTCTTACATCACCGGTCTAAAAAAACTCCCTTTACGATAACTGTACTATAAATATTCAAATTTTTAAAAAAGTACTTTTTCCAAATCATCCATATGGCTTAACACATTAACCAATGCTATTCCTTCAATACAGCACTACTACCTTTCTCCATAACTCAAAACGATTTGAAACACACCTTCCTGAACAGGCAGCGCATGCTCCAAATCAATCTCTAGGGTTCTGAAACAAAACAGATGCCCCTAAAAACTATTGCCATCTTCGCTATAAACCAAATAGCACAATATCTACTTATCTCTAAACTTTAATCCTCGAACTCCAGAAGCATCACCGCCTGCAGTTATAGTCTGTAGTAAGATGAAACATAGAAAAATGATGACAGAAAAGGACCACACTGCCTATCTAGTCTGTCCTTCCATAACAACAACAGTCCTCTTTTTCACTTTAGAGATCCTGTGTGTTTGTCCCATGCTTTTTCTGAATTCAGATACTGTCCTCATCTCTACCACCTCCACTAGGAGACTATTCCATGGATCCACCACTCTTTCCATAAAGAAATATTTCCACATATCACTCCTGAATCTATCCCCTTTCACCCTCATCCCATGTCCCCTCATAGCAGAACTTGCTTTCAATTGAAAGAGGCTCTCCCCCTGTGCATTTATGCCACGGAGTTATTTAAACATCTCAATCATATCGCCTCTATCCCGCCTTTCCTCTAAGGTGTACATATTAAGATCCTTAAGTCTGTCCTCATATTCTTTATAATGAAGACCACTAGCCATTTTAGTAGCCAACCTCTGTACTGACTCCATCCTGTTTATATCCTTTTGAAGGTGCGGTCTCCAGAATTGCACGCAATACTCCAAATGAGGTTGCACCAAAGACTTATACAGAGGCACTATCCCCTCCTTTTTTCTGCTAGCCATTCCTCTCCCTATGCACCCAAGCATCCTTCTAGCTTTTGCTATCGCCTTTTCTACCTGTTTAGCTACTTTAAGATCAGACACAACCACACTGAGGTCCCGCTTTTCTTAAGTGGACAAAAGTACTTCACCCCCTATACTATATTGCTCCCTTGGATTGCTGCAGCCCAAATGCATGACCTTGCATTTTATAACATTAAATCCCAGCTGCCAAATTCTAGACCATTCTTCAAGCTTAGCTAGATCCCTCCTCATGTTATCTACACCTTCCTGGGTGTCTATTGCAGATTTTGGTATCATCTGCAAAGAGGCAAACCTTACCCAACAGCCCTTCTGCTATATCACTAACAAAGATGTTAAAAAGAATCGGACCAAGGACAGATCACTGGGGCACACCACTGGTAACATCCTTCTCCTCAAGAGTGAGCTCCATTTATCTGTACTCTTTGTCGCCTCCCACTCAACCAATTTCTAACCCAGGCAGTAACTTTAGGGTCTATCCCTAGGGTGCTCAGTTTGTTTATAAGTTGCCTGTGAGGAATGGTGTCAAAGGCTTTACTGAAATCTAAATACACCACATCTAGGGCTCTCCCCCTTGGTCCAACTCCCTGGTCATCCAGTCAAAGAAATCAATCAGATTTGTCTAACAAGAACTACCTCTGGTGAATCCATGGTGCCTCGGATCCTGTAATCCGCTGGACTCCAGAAACCTCACTATTTTCTCATTCAGCAGCTTTTCCAATAATTTACTCACTACTGAAGTTAAACTAACCAGCCTGTAGCTTTCAACCACATCCTTACTTCCACTTTTGTGTAAAGGGACATGAGCCCTTCTCCAGTCCTTTGGCACCTCTCCCGACTCCAATGAGGCATTGAAAAGGTCAGTCAGTGGAGCTGCTAGAACGTCCCCAAGTTCCCTCAGTATTCTAGGGTGTATCCCATCTGGTCCCATCGCTTTGTCTACTTTAAGTTTAGCTAGTTTCTCACGAAAAGAGTCTTCTGAAAATTATTTAAGATGCCCCTCGCTTCTGTTCCTGTTTGTGGGTGTTTTCTGAGGTCCTGCTCCTGGTTCTTCATCTGCAAACACAGAACAGAAATATTTGTTAAGCAATTCCGCTTTATCCTCATCAGCTTCTACATATTCCTCCCCTGCACCCTTGAGTCTGGCAATACAACTTTTGCCCTTCCTCTTCTCACTAACATATCTGAAAAATGTCTTATCCCCCCATTTTATTGCATTGGCTATTTCCTCTTTTTGAATCTTTGCTTTCCTGACTACGTTGCTAGCTTCTCTAAGTTTTTCCAAATATAGATGCCTGTATTCCTCTCTCTGTGATCTCTTGTATTTCATGAAGGCCTCCCTCTCTTTCTTCAACTTTTCAGCTACTTCTTTTGAAAACCATAGCGTTCTCCTTTTCCTTTTACCTTTATTTACCATTTTAACAAAAAGGTTGGTTGCCCTTAAAATATCCCCTTTCAGTTTTGCCCATTGTTTTTCTACATCCCCCAGCTGTTCCCATCCCGCTAATGACTCCCTGAGGTATTGGCTCATTTTGACAAAGTTAGTTTTCCTAAAGTCTAAGACCCTCGCTTTTGAATGGATTCTAACAGCCCTAGTCCTAATACTGAACCACGCTATCTGGTGATCACTGGATGCAAAATGATCTCTCACTATAACATCAGAAACACTTTCACCATTGGTAAGCACCAAGTCCAGTAAGGCCCCTTCACGTGTGGGGCTGTTACCAATTGCCTGAATAGTTCTCCCTGTAGAGAATCCAGGATCTGGTTACTTCTAGATGCTACTGCAGCAAGAATGTGCCAATCAACATCTGGCATATTGAAATCCCCTATCATTAGCACTTCCCCTTTCCTAGCAATGCTGCGTATGTCTTCAATTAACTCTCTGTCTACCTCTTTCTCTTGTGAAGTAGGTCTGTATATCACGCCAATGGAAATAGATTTCTCTTTCCCTCTTTCTAGTTTAACCCACAATGCCTCCTCTCACCCTTTTAAGCTCTGTAATTCCAGAGCTTTAATATTATTTTTTACATATAGTGCCACTCTTCCTCCCCTTCTTCCTCCCCTGTCCTTTCTGAATAAAGTATAGCCTGGTATAGTTACATCCCAGTCATGGTTTTCTGTGAACCAAGTTTCTGTAACTGCCACTAAATTCAAGTCAGCCACTCCCACCAAAGCTTCGACATCAGGGATCGTATTTCCCATACTATGGGCATTTACACATACTGCTTTCCAAATGTTTCCCCTTTTATATATGAAGCCCCTGATGTAGCCTTTATGAAGGAGAAACGAAGATCGTTGTTGGGTGAAAAAATCAAATGCGGTGCCTGTTCAAGAAGGTGTGCTTTAAATCTTTTTGAATATAACCTTAACTAATATTGCCACTTTTACAAATTTCCACTTTGGAAACTCTTAAAAGGCATGGGGATTTTCAAAAACAATCTCCCAACAAGGTCAAGCCTTTACGTTCACTTTAATTTTGCTTGCAATACCTCCTGAATCATCTCCATTGCTTGGTGCACAGTATATGTAATTTCTGGCATTCAAGGAAGGAATGAATTAGGGTGTCTGATCTTACTTTATACTTTGCACATGTCTCATTTTCCCACAGTTTCATCTGTACCTCTTTCTTTTGTTATATATATACTATTATTTATCCTATGAAGTGTTTTATAGTGGATATCTTGAAGGGCTATACATTAGTCATACTATCTTAGTTTCTCAAAAAAACTGTTCAAAATCTTTAGAAACTTCTTTGAAAAGGTACTTCTTGCTTGCTTTTCCTGGTTCTAGACCAAGTTGATACATTTATTCACTGGGTAAGAAGAATCTTCTAACAAAGTGAATCTCATATTCCTCAAATCTGTCCCACTCATGGAGTTATGATAGTGTCTAACTTCTAAATAAGTAAGCAAGTGTGAGTTGGGAATGCCCCATTTGAGCTTTGATTGGTCAAATATTCGAACTGCTGGTAGTTAGCCCATTCATTTATTTACTTCCTTTGTTTGCCCACATTTGAACATAAGACATTCCCATCACTGCGAGAGACTAAGGATTTCCTATCATAGTAATCCTCCTGGTTCCTTCCCCAGCTTTCTCAAGGACTGCATTAGTTGTGCTTTCCCACCCAACTTCTTCTGGTGGATTTTTTTTCTCTTGCAGCATATTGAAAAACCCCATGGGGTAGCTCCAATTACTTAAAAGCCCTCTTGGAGAAACAGATTGTCCTGTTTTTAGCTTGTGTATCCATTGCAATAACAGATAGTTGTAGTCCCAGTCCCCCTTTATGTCTGTCTAGTGTCAATTTAGCATACCTTATTTTGAGCATTCTCACATCTCCAAATAAACCTCTTATAAATTGATTCCTTTCTTCTGCATATACACATGGGTGTCATTTGAAGGGGGCAAAGCAACTTTGGCAGAATCATCATTTTAATTAGGGCCACCGTACCCATTAGTGAAAGCTGACAGTCCCTCCACCTAACACAAATATTTTGTTTGATCTCATTTTTCTAATACATAACCAGTTGGTTTGCACATAAATGCAGTGCTAAACATTTAATACTCCCCCTTGGGCCCATGACAGTCTCTACACTCAGTCCTTTGGTGCACTTATTTCCTTCCATGGCTTTCAGATCATCTTTAGGCTGACGACTCTCAAATCTACTTTTCAGTGTCTGAAATCTCTCCAAGAATCCAGGCCCGGATCTCTGCCTGCTTATCTCACCACCATCTGAAACTGAACATGGCCAAAACTAAGCTTATCATCTTTTACCCTAAACCCACTTCCCCCCTTTTCTATTTCTACTATTTACTACTATTCAGCACTTATAAAGCGCCACGCACGCAGCACTGCACAGCTAACCTACAGGAGGTAGCCAACATGTAAGAGACAGTCCCATGCTAGTCAGAGCTTACAATCTAGTTAAAGAACACAGTACAGTCATTAGTTAGATCTAAATGCAATGGTGAAGAGGTGGGTCTTCAACCTGGATTTGAAGAGGGCCAGGGAGGATGCCTGGCGCACAGACGTAGGTAGGCTGTTCCAGGTGTGTGGTGCAGCAAGGTGAAAAGAGCGCAGTCGGGAGTTCACGGTGCGGGTAAAAGGCATTGATAGAAGTAATTTGTTAGCGGAGCGCAAATTACGAGAGGGGATGTAGGGGGAGATAAGAGATAAAAGGTATTGAGGGGCCATAGAGCGAATAAATTTATAGGTCAGTAGGAGAAGCTTGAAATGGATGCGGAATTGGACAGGGAGCCAGCGAAGCAACTTGAGAAGAGGAGTAACGTGGGCATGGCGAGGCTGGCAGAAGATCAGTCGAGCAGTGTGATTTTGTATGGATTGAAGAGGTGGCTTACGGTGAGACCAGCGAGGAGGAGGTTACAGTAATCAAGGCGAGAGGAGATCAAGGAGTGGACAAGTGTTTTGGTAGTGTGTTCAGAGAGGAAAGGGTGGATTTTGCTGATGTTGTGGATAAAACAACACTCCTTCCTGTTTCTTCAGCTCACAACCCTGGGGTTATCTTTGACTCTATCTTTCTCTGCACACATCCAACAGATAGCTAAAACCTAACAATAGAAACATGATGGCAGAAAAAAACCACACGACCTATCTAGTCTGCCATTCCATATCAACTACCACAGTCCTCTTTTTTCCTTTAGAGATCTTCTGTGTTGGTCCTATGCTTTTTTGAATTCAGATACTGTTCTCGTCTCTACCTCCACTGGGAGACTATTCCATGCATCACCACACTTTTCCATAAAGAAATATTTCCACATATTATTCCTGAGATTAGCCCCTTTCACCCTCATCCTATGCCCCCTCATAGTAGAGCTTGGTTTCATTCGAAAGAGGCTCTCCTCTTGTGCATGTATGCCATGGAGGTATTTAAATGTCTCTATCATATCTCCTCTAGCCCACCTTTCCTCTAAAGTATACATATTAAGATCTTTATATCTGTCCTCATATGCTTTATAACAAAAACCACTAATCATTTTAGTAGCCACCCTCTGCACTGACTCCATCCTGTTTATATCCTTTTGAAGGTGTGGTCTCCAGAACTGCACACAATACTCCAAATGAGGTCATACCAGAGACCTATACAGAGGCACTGTTGCCTCCATTTTTCTGCTGGCCATTCCTCTCCCTGTGCACCCAAGCATCCTTCTGGCTTCTCATCACCTTTTCTACCGGGTTTAGCCACCTTAAGATCATCAGAAACAGTCACGCCCAGGTCCCGCTCTTCTTTCATGGACAGAAGTACTTCACCCCCTACACTGTACCACTCCCTTGGATTTTTGCAGCCCAAGTGCATTTTTTAACATTAAATTTCAGCTGCCAAATTCTTGACCATTTCTCAAGGTTAGATGGATTCCTCCTCATGTTACTACTCCTTCCTGAGTGTCTACTCTATTGCAGATTTTGGTGTCATTCGCAAATGGGCAAACCATATCCAACAGCCTTTCCGTAATATCACTATCAAAGGTGTTAAAAAGAATTGGACCAAGGACAGATTCCTGCGGCACACCACTGGTAACTTCCTTCTCCTCAGAGCAAGCTCCATTTACCCTCTATCACCTCCCACTCAACTGATTTTTAATCAAGTCAGTCACTTGAGGGTCCATCCCTTGGGTGTTCAGTTTATTAATAAGTCACCTCTGCAGAATGCTGTGAAAGGCTTTACTGAAATCTGAGTTGTGGGGACGGCGCATGAACAGAGGCATTTTGGACATGTTTCAGACATTAGCGGGGATTTTAGGGGAGACTGAGCTTGAACATTCATTCTGCCAGTTGGTGCACGATCACCTGTCTTTGCTTTTAAAAGAGTTTGAGTGCTACTTCCCAACCACAAAAGACCCACGAACTGGTAAGGAATGGATCCGCGACCCATTTGCCAACAAATCAGGCGAATCTAGCATGTCTATGCAAGAAGAAGAACGACTGCTGGAGATTGCAAAGGACGGTGGCCTTAAAACTACATTCGAGACAACAACTATACCGGTGTTCTGGATTAAAGTCATGGCGGAATATCCTGAGATTGCCACCACAGCACTTAAATCCCTATTACCATTTCCGACAACCTATCTGTGTGAAGCGGGGTTTTCTGCAGTGACAGCAACCAAAACAAAACAACGGAATAAACTGGACATAAGCAACACACTTCGGGTGTCATTGTCTCCTATTACCCCCAGATGGAACCGTCTCGTTGCAAAGAAACAAGCTCAGGGTTCTCATTGATTTGGAATTCTAGTGAGTTAAATAAAATAAATCACTTTATATTCATTTTTTGGTGTAGCTGTATTTTATTTTGAAGGCATGTTTAAATACAATTAAATTAAAATTATTAAATTAAAACAAGCGGGCCACGGAAAAATTATCAAACGTTTACCGGTCCGCGGCGATAAAAAGGTTGGGGAGCACTGCCCTAGAGGATACCTAGTCCAATCCTCTACCTCCAAGTAGATTGTATTATACATAAATGATCCCAGATAAATGTTGCCTTAATCTGCTGTTAAAAATCTCCAGTGGCGGGGATTGCACCACCTCCATGGCTGAGTCATGATGGTGCTCATCTACCTTTACTGCTTGACAATTCTTCCTGCCTTACCCAGTATTCCCCGCTGCAATTTAAGACTATTTCTGCTTCCCCTGTCTTCAATGTCAATGGCAAACTGATTACTATTTTTTTAAACAAACATTCTTCTTGCCCTTAAATACCACTATCATGTAAATCCTCAGGTTGCCTTCAATCTTTCTTTGTAAGCTATGCCATCCAGTATCCTGAACTTATCATTGTTTTGTTTTCAGAATCTCCATATCAGTTGTATCTATTATCCTCCAAAAAGATTTTTCATATGAAAACTAGTGAATGTATTAGTGTTTTATTTCTAGCATGTGTGTGTGTGTATAAATATAAATATATATATATATACACATACACACACACACAGTAGCTTTTAGATGTTCAGGTAATGATAGAAATGGTCTACTTATTAAAACCTTTATAGTTTCTAATGACTGGCAGTGCTTTAAATGCACCTTAGAGGGTCCAAGAGCTGTGACCTGGTGCATATTTATTTATTTAGACAGTTTTGTATACCACCTTATCCTTCATTCAAAGTGGTCACAACACAATTGGGGGATACATTTAACATGAGGGGATATGAGACACATACACTAATACCTACAAGGAACATGGGCAATGGAGTGTTAAGTGGCTTGCCCAAGACCACAAGGAGCACCTGTGGGACTAGAAACCCCAGTCCTTCTAGCCCAAGGTTGCTGTCCTCTAGTGGAATTTGAACCCCCGACCTTCTGGCCTGAGGTAACTTGCCCTAACCACTAGGCCACTCTTTTCTCTATGACTGTTTGGACTGTCTGCTTTGTCAGTCTAGGACTTCAGCTGACACTGCTCTGGATTTGTGCATTGGACTGAGTAATCTAGAATGTTGAGGCTTTGTTCTGAATCAGGGGGAACTGGGTGAGAGGAAGGTGGCAGGGATTTGTTAGTCTGCAGGGGATTTGTAGCTCTTGTTACTTAGAACATGAGCTGTGTCTTTAGCTACCTTCACAGATTCCCTAATGTTGTCTTACCTGGGCGGGGTTCTTAGGGACACAGCGTGGGGGCTTACTGGGATATATTCTGTGGCAGATTTGCTGGGTTGTGAGACAGTTGATCATCACTCGGAGGTTGATATGTTGTAATGGAAGCAGGCAGAGTTAAAATGTGTATGGTTGAGACTAGCAAAGTATGAAGGATCTCCACTACCTCTGCTTCTGGAGTGATATTCTAGTACACAGTCTGTGATAAGGAAGCTTATCATAGCTCAGGAAGGGGCTATAGAAAAGGTGAAGTGTCTCTGAACAAGCAACGTGTCAGTGCTGGTAGAAATGAGAAAACAGAATTTTGCCATAAAAGACTACCAGTCCCAGAATGCACCAGGTTTCCAACAGCCATGAGAGGAGCTGAAGTGAGAAAACGTGTGTTCAATCAAAAGGGCTATGAGGTAATCCCTAAGCACTCATCTCAAAGGGCAGGGCCTGATTCAGCACAGCTGCGCTGTGTTAGGGAGGAGCACTCATCAAGGCAGAATAAGAGTAGAGTTTATTCTACAGATGACCATCTTCATGATCACCTTGGATATCCAGAGAATTGTCCTCAGTATCCTGAGAATCAGCTTGAGTTTGATCATCAGTTTCATCTGAAGGATCATCAGAAGCAGAAGCCAAACTGGACGGACAGAGAGGGAAAGAGACCCTTTGGAAGAAGGAAGAGAAAAGCCTTTGAGAGGTCTAGAAGAGCCCAAAGCAGTATGTATACTGGGAGGTATTCCAAGGGCCAGCATACACCATTGGACTGGGGAAAGCCAGAGGAATGGTGCTGCAGAGCTAGGAATCACCAGAGGCTACCTGTGAGGGAGACGGCTGCACGTGGAAGGGACCCTAAGACCTGTGCCAGAAGGTATGTGAAGAGAGATTCAGTGTCCAGGGATCTGGATTGGAAGGCTGGACATAAGAACTGGACTACATACTGGCCAGGCTATATAGAGAGGAACTCTAGCAGCAATGGAAGCTCAGGTATGAACACTGATCTATGCCCTAGCTATAACCTTGAAAGACAGCAGGGAAACAAGTATTCTCCTGAAAATGCTCCATTGAGAGATTCATCTGTGCCAATCCATGATATTGAACCCATGCTTGTTGAACAAGGGGGAATAATAGCAGATGAGGATCCTGTTTATATGGACTGCTCTCTATCTAAACTCCGTTGGTAACTTTCTGTTATAAAGTACAGCAACCATCACAAAGAAATACAAATTTGTCCTTTAATCTACTCAGAAAAGCTCCTGAAGCAGGATTTGACCCACACAGTAGAAAGCAAGCCAGCTAAGGGGTTTCAGCTGGATAACTGCTAGCAATTAAGCCTTACCTAATTGCTTGTGAGCTAGGAGAGAATCACTTCTGTATCTATGTGGGAAGTAATCAGAAGTTAACCTGAAAAGAACAGTTTGTTTCTTGCTTTGTGGCTTTTCATTTGTTGTTTTCCTGATTTTGACTTTGTTTTTCCAAGTTAACACTGAAAGCAAGTAACCTAATTTATGTGCTACCAAGCATATCTGTGTTGGGAGAAATAACCCCATAAATAAATATCTTATTGGCTTTACCCAAGAGCACAACTAAATTATTGTCAGCAGCTGTGTCTGGTGTGAATGAACTACATTGCCCATAATACCTTGCAAATCATATAGAAATATGCACTTGCCAAGAGTGTGAAGATTCTCACCCAGGCAGCCGTCTGACAAGTCTTAGAAAAAGGCTTTGATTGAGCAGCTCACCTCTACTGGCTGGTGTTTGTTTTCTTGATTGCAGATTTTTAGCTTTTTTTTATTCCTGTGAGAGACTTTTGGCAAAATTAAAAAGTCATGGGATAGGAGGCAGTGTACTATTGTGGATTAGGAACTGGTTAAACGATAGAAAGCAGAGGGTAGGGCTAAATGGCCAATTTTCCCAATGGAGAAAGTTGAATAGCGGAGTACCCCAGGGATCTGTGCTGGGTCCACTGCTTTTTAACAAATTCATAAATGACCTGGAAATAGGAATAATGAGTGAGGTGATCAAATTTACAGTTGACACAAAATAATTCAAAGTTGTTAAAACCCATGAGGATTGTGAAAAATTGCCATAGGACCTTGATAAATTGGAAGACTGGGCATCCAAATGGCAGATGAAATTTAATGTGGACAAAAGCAAAGTTATGCACCTAGGAAAGAACAACCCAAACTATGGGTACATGATGCAAGATTGCACATTAGGAACCACCACCCAGGAAAAAGATTTAGGTGTCATCATGGATAAGATGTTGAAACCCTCCACCCAGTGTGCAGCGGTGGCCAAGAGAGCAAATAGAATGCTAGGAATCATAAGGAAAGGAATGGAGAATAAAACAAAGGATATTATAATGCCTCTGTATTGTTCCATGGTGCGACCGCACCTTGAATATTGTGTGCAATTCTGGTCGCCGTATCTTAAAAAGGATATAGTGTTATTAGAAAAGGTACAGAGAAGAGCCACCAAAATGGTAAAGAGGATGGCATGATACCCCTATGAAGAGAGGCTAAAAAGGTTAGGGCTCTTCAACCTGGAATAGAGATGGCTGAGGTGAGATATGATAGAGGTCTATAAATTAATGAACGGAGTGGAATGGGTAAACATAGATCGATTGTTTACACCATCAAAATATAGAAAGACTAGGGGACATGCAATGAAGCTACAGTGTAACCGACTTAAGACTAATAAGAGAAAATATTTTTTCACTGAACGTGTAATCAAACTCTGGAATTTGTTACCGGAGGATGCAGTAAAAGCTGTTAGTGTAGCTGGGTTTAAAAAAGGTTTGGACAAGTTCCTGAAGGAAAGGTCCATAAACCTTTATTAAAGGAGACCCGGGATATCTACTGCTTGCCCCAATACAAGCACTGTGGAACCTGTGTCTTTTAGGGAAACTGCTAGGTACTTGTGATCTAGATTGGCCACTGTTGGAAACAGGATACTGGGCTTGATGGACCTTGGTCTGAACCAGTATGGCATTTTGAGGCACCCTAGGCGACCCTCATTCCTACTACTTCCATTTGCTCACACCTCCATCACCCCTCTCTAGAACCCACAGTGGCAGCCATGACATTAAAACATCAACAAAGTGCTTACCCAAAGCCTCTGATGCTGCATACTGTTGGTGCCATACTTTGACTAGCTCCCCCCTACTACTACTATTAAACATTTATAAAGCGCTATGAGGCATACACAGCACTGCACAAATACAGATGGAGAGAGTCCCTACTCATTAGAGCTTACAATCTAATCAAGACAGACAAAAGTTAGGAATAAGGATAGAGTAGGGAAGGTCAGGAAGACACAAGGGATGAGGATCCAAAAGCAGTCTTTAGCATAGATTTGAAAAGGGGTAGAGATGAACCTGACATACAGACTCAGGAAGTTTGTTCCAGGCATAAGGAGCAGCAAGGTGAAAGAACCAAAGTCTGGAGTTAGCAATGGAAGGAAAGGGCAAAGAGAGGAGCAAGTCAGTAGAAGAGCGGAGTTCACGAGGGGAGGTGTGTGGGGGGGGGGGGGAGGAGAAGAGAGGAAAGACAGTGAAGGGCAGAAGAATGAAGGCAGTTTGAATTGGATATGGAAATGAAAGGCAAGCCAATGAAGTAGCGTGAGAAGAGGGATTATATGAGTAAATCAAGGCTGGCAAAAGATTAGTCATGCAGCAGAGTTTTGAATAGATTGAAGGGAAGAAAGATGACTCAGAGGGAGACCAGCAAGAAGGAGGTTACAATAGTCGAGGCCTGAAATGGGCAGGTGTTTTTGTAGTGCATTCAGTAATGAAGGACTGAATTTTGTTAATGTTATAGAGAAAGAAACAACAGGTTTTAGCTAACTGTTGGATATGTGAGGAGAAGGAAAGAGGAATCAAAAATGACATCAGGGTTACAGGCTGAGGAAACAGGAAGTAGAAGAGTGTTATCAATAGAGATAGAGAAAGGAGGAAGGAGGAAGGGGAGAGGAAGGTTTAGGAGGAAAGATAAGAAGTTTGGTTTTGTTCATGTTTAGATTCAAACGTTGGTGAAACATCCTGTTAGTAATGTCAGAGAGACTGACAGAGATATGGGCCTGCAGTGATGGAGAAATAACAGGTGGAGAAAGATAGATTTGAGAATCATCAGCATAAAAGTGATACTGAAATCTATGGGAGGAGATGAGAGCACCAAGGGACTGGGTGTAGAGAGTGAAAAGGAGACCCTTGGGGAACACTTACTGAGAGTAGGATAGAAGTAGAGGAACCAACACTAGAACAAACACTGAAGGAGCGATTGGAGAGATAAGAAGGAAACCAGGATGGGACAAAGCCTAGTGGTCAACAGTATCAAAAGCAGCAGAAAGGTCAAGAAGGATAAGGATGAAGTAAAAGAGTAGAGGCCCTTAGATTTAGCCAAGAACAAATCACTGGAGACCTTGGCAAGAGCCGTTTCAGTAGAATGTAAAGGGTGAAAGCCAAACTGAAAAGGATCCAAAAGGGCTTGAGAGTAAAGAAATTCAAGACAACAGTGGAGGACTGTACACTCAAGAAGTTTAGAAACGAAGGGAAGAAGTGAGATGGGGTGATAATTTGAAGGAGAGCTAGGATTAAGAGGAGGTTTCATGAGTAGGGGTGTGACCTCAACATGCTTTAAGGCTGCAGGGACAGTAGCAGTGGAGAGTAAGAGACTGAGAATATGTGAGATGGAGGGAATGACAGCAGAGGAAATGGAGTTAAGGAGACGGGTGGGGATAGAATCAGAAGAGCAGGTAGTAAGTTTAGAGGAGGAGAGGTTTCATCTTCAGAGATAATGAGAAAGGAAGAAAGGGTAATAGAGATTGATGGGAAAAATTGGCATTGAAGAGGGAGAAGAGGGAAAGAAGTTGTACTAGTGGGAACTGGAGAGTAATCTTGTGGATTTTATTATGGAAAAAGTCAGCTAGGATTTGTGCTGAGAGAGAAGGGGGGATTGGAGGGGGAGGTGCCTTGAGGAGAGAATTAAGATTGGAGAAAAGATGGCGGGGGTCAGAGGCAAGAGAATTAGTCAGGTAGATATAGTAGTTTTGCTTGGCAAGTGCTAAGGCTGACCGGGAAGAGGAGAGCATGAATTTGAAATGACAAAAGTCAGAAAGGGAGCGAGATTTAAGCTAAATGCACTCACTGAGTGTACACAGGAGCAAAGATAATGGGTAGTTGAGGACAACCAGGCCTGGGGTGTAGTGCATCCCATGGAATGTGGGATGGGCGGTGCAAGAATATCTAAAGCAAAGGAGAGGGCAATGTTATCAGAATCTATAGCCTCATCAACAGATTTGAAAGACAAAGTGGAAGAAAGAGGTGATGAGACGATAGTAGAAAGAGCCAATGAATCAATAGCATGAAGATTTCTAAAAAGATAGGAGGAGACAGAGTAGGATTGAGATGGGGAGTGATGAAGGGTGAAACTTAGGAGATTTTTTATTTATTTATTTATTTATTACAAGTTCTTATATACCGCACTATTCGGCATCAGCGCGGTTTACATTATAACATAAAGACCATAACAACAAGCTGTTTGGTTTACATCGAACAGGAGTACAAACTTGGAGAACCGGGGTAAACTATATACAAGAGATAATTACATAGAACAGAATAGAGTCTTAATAATATCAAGAACGGCAGATGATTATCAGATAAGGAAAGAACTGCGGAACAGAAATTGGAGGTAAACAGATAGTGAAGAAAACCAAGTCAAGGCAGTGACCATGCTAATGAGCTGGAGTGGAAGAGCAAAGATGGAGTTTGAAAAAGGAGATAAGGGAAAGGAGTTTAGAAGCATAAGTATCAGTGGGATTATCAACATGAATATTGAAATCATCAAGAATGAGCGAGGGGGGGAGAAGAATCTAGAAATAGGGATAGCCGGGAGTCAAAGTCAGTGAGAAAGGTAGAGATAGACTTATCAGGGGGTCTATAAATAGCAGCTATTTGGAGAGGTAAAGGATTAAAAAGGCAGATGGAATTGACATCAAAGGAGGAAAAGGAATGAGACAGAGGAAAAGAGGGGTTGGAATTGGCAGGAAGCAGAAAACAGAAACCCAACATCACCACTACGGCCACTGGCACGAGGAGTGTGGGAAAACTAGTATCCACAGTGACAGAGGGCAGCAACTGAAGCAATGTCATCGGGGAGGAGCCAGGTTTCAGTAAGAGCTAGAAGACTGAAGGAGTTAGAAATGAAAAGGTCATGAGTAAAGGGGAGTTTATTAGAAATGGAATGTGCATTCTATAATGCACAAGAGAAAGGGAGAGAGGAAGGGGAGAGGGGAGGACTATAGATGAGATTAGAATGGTCGAGAGGGGAATGAGAGTGAGAGAGTAGTCTAGGGGGGCCCGAGTTAGGATTAATATCACCAGACAGAATGGCAGAAATGAGGATGAGTTATTTGAAGAGTGGAGAGAGAGGGAAGAATAAAATGAAGAAAAAGACAGAGTTCAAGAGCAGAGGAAAAAAAGGAAGACAAGATTGCAGAAGAGATATGCTGAGAAGTGAGAGGGAAATAAGGAGAGAGGGTATGAGGAAGATGGTATTAGGGAAGGTGGTTAGGGAGTGACAAAACTACAAGGAAAAAATAACGTGAAGTCATGAGGAGAGAAGAGGGAAGCAGAGGAGTTAATATAAAAATTATCTTTACACTATTGATAGAACCATACCGTGCAAAGGCATAAGCAATGCTGCTTGGACTGTCCTCTCAATTAACTAAAGCAAATAAAAACAGTAATTAGGTCAATGTACGGTACAGATAGCACACAGTCACAATCACTGGTGTAGTTGGTGTAGCGGTGGTAGTAGTAGTAGCCTCTGCTGAACTGTCTGCTTCTTCCTCTATCTCACTGCACCGCACCTCCAATAGTCCCAAGCAGCCTGACAGTACTACCACCACTAGCACTGATCAAGTGTATCATGTCACAGGCTGTAGCCCAAGGCCAGCAGCATCTGGAAGACCTCTAAAGGCACATGCCACCTCAGTCTGCTGAATCAAGTCACTCCCCAGTAGATACTGTGAGCGGCCAGACTGTTCCCACTCACCTCCCTCAGGTGCAGCAGAGCGTCCAGTCAAAGTGACTCTCCAGCAGCCAGTAGACTTCCTGTTTTCATGGCAGTGGAAGTGGCTGGTCAAAGAGGGCACCAATAGGATGCAGTATTGGAGGCTTTGGGTAAATGCTGTATTGCTGTTTTAATCTCATTGCCACCACTGCAGGTCCTGGAAAGGAGTGCCAGTGAGCCATCCTCAAAAGGTTCAAACCACAAGGGAAACACACACAAACATACGATTTTTGTCGGAACGTTCACCATGAAGAATCAACTTCCTCTCGAGGTGCAGTGTTCCATTTTTATCTTATTTTATCAGGGCCCCAGCCCAAACAAGGTTTTGGGTGATAAAACCCCCAACACCAACTACAGCAATGATCCCCAAAACCCCAAGGTCACTTAGCTGAAGCGCTGTAGCATTGTCCAAGCTGCCGCTATCTTCAAAGCAGTGTGACTGAGTTGCAAAAGCACGTTCTACTGAGACTTCAGTCCTCGTTCATGAAATGGCAATGCCAACGAGAACAATCAATCTCCGTCCTGTAACCCAACATTGTGTTTCAGGCCAATGGTATTCATGGCCCTTTCTCAAATGTTGCTCATCACTTCCCCGGAAATGCGGTAATTTAAAGCCTCCAGGTATTGATCACCTGAGCAGTTGGTGCTAGCCTAAAGGCTCACGGTAGTTGTAGTGACCACCTGTCATCTCTAGAGAATATTCCACCAATCCAAGGTTTGGTTCAAGCCATCCGGTGTTATTGAATGTAAATTGTAAATCCAAAATTGTTCCCGATAATAAAGTATGGAATCCCTATCCCCCCCTCGAATTGTGAATGGAACATGGTCCAAAATCCTCCAGTGGAAATCAGTAAAATGATTGTGTGTGTTTCCCTAATGGTTTGGATATTTATGTGGGAGATATACGGGGGTTGTATTGAGTTAATAATCCTCAAAAGGTTGGCAACCACCTAGTTTGCCTAATGGGTAGCACCAACCCTGCATTTTACTGACCAGAAACAAGATGATCTCATGATTACACAATCATGGTTAGATAATGATGATCGATCAAATATGGTCTGATGGGTTCCAGGGCATATATTGCTGCTGTGTTAATAAAATATCAGTTAAATAAATATGGCCAAAGTAGAAATACATACAACTTCAAAGCATTTCTACATTCCTCTAATGGGAAAAGAATGGACCTCAAACAAGTAAAGAGCTTATTATGGTCCAATAGACCCTCCAGTATACTAGCCTCAAGGGCCAACACTAGAACGCTTGGTGTTCATCATAGGTCCATCCCAAACCCAGCAAATGCAGTGTAAATAAAGTGCTACAAATTCTTAACAAAATAATAATTTAACAAAACCCGATAAGCATAAAATTAACTTATCTGCTTCTGGGGAATAAACAAAACTCTGTCAGATCTAAACTCCAGCCGGCTGAGTGCTCCATAAAATATACTCTCAAAAGAGAGGATTTAAAGTCAGATACAAAAGCAACACATGATCAGAGCCATCAATCAAATCAGAGCAGCCCAATCAATAGCCAAATTCAAACCTGATGGTTCAATCGAGTCTAACTGAAACATCCAAGCATGCTCATGAGTACTTAATTGTTTTAGCCAATCGCCACCTCTTCATGATGGAGGTAACTGATCAAGGATATGCCAATGTATCAGAGAAAGAGTGGTGGCAATTTAGCCAATGGGAAACCAAAGGCGCAGTCAGCGTTGGTATTAATATGACTTTTACGTTCATTTAAATGGAGGCATACTTATCTAGTAGTGTAACCTACATAAATTAAAGAATGGAGGCAAACAATCATATATACCACCCAAAGTCACATGAGGTGTTATACTTTGAACAATATACTTTCCCATTATTATGAGTCCAAGAGGGGCCAGTGAGAGTAGAAGGGCACCAATTACAGTTACCACAACCTGTCCCCTGTTCTGACTACTATGCAATCAACTTCTCTATTCCTCACCATTTATCCACAACTAAACTGAACCCAACCCCAACATCAGTCTGCCGCTTCTGACAATTTGACAAACAAGTATGAATTTATGCCATACTTCAATACAGACTCATCTGACAGACACTCTCTTAAAACAACTGGAACGAGGTCATAAGCAAAGTTGCATCAGTCCTGCAAGCAAGACAAACCAGGATTCATAAAGAAACCACCATCTGGTATACACATGAACTAAGGAGCATAAGGAAACAACTATGAAGACTGGTAGATAAATGCAGACATTCAAAGCTACCTCACAACCAGAACATCTAAATGGCTTAAATTCCGCAAATACGGTGACAGCATCAATAAGAAGGAATACCATACAAAACTCATTACAATATCATTAAACCATCCCGGAGAACTTTTTGAAATTGTCAAATCCCTAGTGAGAGCTCCCAACTCAGAAGCAACTCATACTTCCCTTAAATCCACAAACACTAGCCTATTACTACATGAGTAAAGTAATGCAACCAGCCTCTGCATCTCTAACACCAGTCATCACCAACACAACATGGCAAACATTCACACCAGTCACCATAGACCAACTGGAAGACATCATTGCCAACCTAAATACCACCACCCCCCACTTGACCCATGCCCTGTGTGCTGGGTCAAAATAACATGAGCAGAAATGTCACCCACTCTCCTCAAAATAATTCAGCTTTCATTAATTCAAGGGTATATGCCCAAGGATCTCAAAATCACATCTATACGTCCTATCCTAAAACATACTGCCCTGGACAAATCATGCCCAAGCTTGTACAGACCAATATCTAGCCTACTATTTATAGCAAAAATAATAGAAAAAGTGGTGCAACACCAGCTCCAGGAACATATTGACAAACACGCCCCACTTGATCCGTGACTACATGGTTTTAGACCAGGTCATGGAGTGGCAATGCTGCTCACATCCCTCATGGATAAACTCAAAGGGGATCGGCTCGGCCTAAACAAGCATTTATACTAATATTCTTGGATATTGTGGTTGCTTTCTATTCCATCTGTCACAACTTACTAATAACAAGACTCCAAGAGATCAGAATCAAGGACACAACACTACTCTGGTTTAAATCATATCCAACACATCCACAACAGGTGAAAATAGGAAAGCCAAATCTAAACTGTACAAACAGCAGCAAGGAGTCCCAGAAGGTTCGGCAACCTCAGCCTTGCTATTTACTGTAATCTATACTTATAACCAATCTGCTGTATCATTCAGAAAAACAAGATAAATTACCACTTTTACACCACCGATATGATTTACCTACCATACAACATCTCAAAACCTAACCACAGACAAATAATCACCTGCTTCAATGAGACAGCGCATTGACTTGCCTCACACAAGCTAACAGTAAAGTACAATAAAACAGAAGTATTATGTATTACTAAGGATAAGACCTTCACCCCTCCACCCTCAATAAAAGTCCAAAAAGCGACATTGGAAGTCAAACCAGAAGTATGATATCTCGTAATAATCCTAGATCAGAATCTAAACCTAACCACTCACATCAACTATATAACCAGAGCAATATATAACAAGATAAGAACCCTTCAACACCTAAGACCACTTCTATCTCCACATGACTTCTCACACTTTGACTTCTGCATCTTCCAAGGATTACCAAAATGAGCATTATACCAGCTACAAATGACACAACATACAGCCACCCAACTTATCCACAGAGCACCAAAAGTAGAACTTGTCACTTCAATCCTAAAACTGCTACACTGTTTCCGAATTGCAAGCAGAATCAAATGTAAAGCCCTAATAATCACCTTCAAGATACTGCACAACTTATTCTCAACCTATCTAAAATCACTCATACAAACCGTACCAAACAGATCCAGAAGAAGCTGCACACGGAACACTCTAGCCTTACTCATGAAATTCAGAAAGAGTAACCAATCCATACGCAAGAAAGCATTGTCACTATTCACCCACTCTTTGGAAAAACTCCCTCAGATAAAATAAGAATCATTCTGGACCTCACAACATTCCACAAACAACTCAAAACACACTTATTTACAGAGCACTTTGAAGGCAAACCAAACTGCCCAAATGCAGTCCAACGGACTGCATCCCAGCTTGCTGCACTGTAACCACTACAGTTCCACCTTGCTCTTCTCCGTGTTCCCTACCCATAGGACAATTCCATCACCAAGAACTCTAACCCACATCTTGATTAGCATACTGACACCCTGGATTTAAACCCAGCGTTTATGGTTCCACAAAGGGCTGCTCACTCCATTAATATATTATAGTTTTATTGTTTATTCCCCATTTCTGTAATATTGTACTATGTAAAGTCAACTGTTACAATTATAGAATGTTAAAATGTGTTCTATGTAATAATGTTGTTCATTGTACACCGCCCCTGATCTCAGGAAGAAGCAGTATAAAAGTAATGATAAATAAATAAAACTGAATAGATTTAATGCAAGGCCATATATTATAATTTATGTTACTTGTATTTTGTTCCCTGTAAACTGTTTTGATTCATGATTAAGCAGTATAAAAAACAGAAAACAAACAAAAACAGTGTTCTAACTATAGGCCTACAGCAAGTCTCTCTTTTTGGACCATATTTTTTTTAATGTATTTATTTTAAGAAAAACTGGTAATTGCCAGATTTTCTATATTCAGAAAGCTCAACTACTGGCCTGATTATTTTCAATGTCCTTTTCATTTTTCACTTCATTGTTTACACTGTACTTACTTAGCTAGCCTTTGGTCTTTTGTAATGACAGTCTATGTTTATGTTTATTTATTTAATATACCGCTTCTCCAAAAAGATCAGAGCGGTTTACAATATACGAAAATATACAAAGAGACAATTTGGCGGAAACAGAAAGGAAGTTACAATATGTGATAGAATAGCACACAGTACAATCATACAACAGGACAGAGAAGAGAGGGGAAGGAGAGTAGTATCACACGAGAGGGGAGGGGAGGTCAAAAGCGGAGGAGAACAGGTGGATCTTCGGGGATTTCTTAAAGGTGTGAAAATTTTGCTCGAGCCTGAGAGTAATGGGTAGAGAATTCCATAGGGCAGGGCCAATGAAGAAAAAGGCGGAAGAGCGGGTAGACTTCAAGTGAGCACGGGAAGGAGAAGGAAGGTGCAAGCGGTTGATGGGTAAAGAATGAAGTGAATGGTTGGGAACGTGAAATTGGATGAGGTCTGCCAGGTTCTGAGGTGATTGAGTGTAGAGGACTTGATGAACCAATGAGAGAAGTTTATACCAGATATGGAAATCAATAGGGAGCCAGTGGAGATGGATGAGGAGTGATGTGATCCCATTGTGAAGAGTGAGAGATGAGGCGTGCAGCTGTGTTTTGAATTCTTTGGAGACGGTGTAGTTGTGACATAGGAAGACCGACCAAGACAGAATTACAAAAATCAATACGAGACATAACAAGTGAAAGAAGGAGAATAGTGAGGGCTTGTGGGGTGAGAAAAGGTAGAATAGCACGAACTTGACGTAGAAAGATAAAAAGTCTTTGAAACATGTGATATGTGGTCCCGAAAGGTGAGATCAGAATCAAAAAGAACGCCTAAATAATGAAAGCAAGATACTAAGGGAACAGGGGAACCAGAAAGAGAAGGTGCCAGCAAAGGGGAGGGGCTACCATAAGTAAACCAGATAGCAAGAGTCTTTGTTAAGTTTAAGTGCAAACAGTGGGTAAGAAGCCAATCAGCGACAGCGGAAAGACAAGAGTTGAGAGGGGAACGATCAGGATGTGCAGGAGAGGTGTGGTCTATCTATGTGTTCATTTATCTCGATGGCACTCGTTCGATTTTAGTTGGCCTTCTGATATTTTATGTATACATATCAATTTATTTTAAAATTAGCATTTTTTTGGCCCTTGGAACAGTGACCTCTGACCTCTATTTTGGCACAATTCCAAATGTTTTAGTTGCCTTCACAATATGGCACACCAGCATAGAACTCACCGTATTCATAGGTTTCTTCCACATGAAAGAAGTGAGAACTCTCTCATGGGCACAGTATGTTCCAAATTTTGTGTTATACATTTGCACAGTAGGAGATTAACTTGATTTTAAACAGATCCCCTTAATAAGCCTGCTATTGGTTTTTATATTGTTCGCTCGAGTTTAACACAGCGTCCGCTGTTCTCGATTGCAACAACAGGATGTTCCCGCTGATACATTTTACATTACGTTTCATGTATAGCACAGCCTTTTATCTAGTTTAATTTTGACAAATGTCTCTTCTGTTTTTAATGAAATTCACTGGCTAGTCTGTGACTATTTTAGTTCACAGTTTTCTTTTCCGTTGTACATTTGTTGTATTAAACATGATTTGGCTCCGACATGACAGGACTAGACTTTTCTATACGCTATATAACTTGTTCTCTGTAAACTCGATGTTACCTGTACACATTGCAGTATATTTTGTTCAATGTACACCGCACTGATTTTAATAGCGCGGTATATAAGAGATGTTAAATAAAATAAAAATAAATAAATAAATAATATGGTTTGGCTTTGATAGAATACTATTCATTCCCATTGTCCTTTTTCCTGTGCTTTTCCAGACCTCCATTAGCATAGTATTTGTATACAAATTATAGTTTTATTTTATCTCATTATTTTAGAACAGGAGTATACTTGTGTAACACTAGTTCTCCAAAGGACAATCACAGAGTACAAGAGTGAGTATGGTGCCCCATAATTGGATTCCTATTGTACCTCCTCATCTGTCTTCCCACATATGGGTTTTAGATAAGGTGTTAAGTTTGTCTTATGTTTTCACATCCTCCTGCTCTTTGTTTGATGATCTTAATGGTCCATGATTTTGATGGTTTATGTTTTTTATGTTTTATTATGTTTTTACTTGGCTATTCATATATGTTTTTTTTTATTTATGCACTTAACTTATTTTGACTGCTATGCCTGTTCTTAATGTTTTTAATTGTATTTATTTAAATTTTTTAAGCTGTGTACCCCCTGAGAAATGCAGAAGATGAAATGCACAGGAGTAAAAAAAAAAAAAAGGTACCTGTGACCTCCACACACCACTCACCCTTTATAGTTTCTTTCCTACATACTGCGAGGGCCCTGCTCTCTTTTTGTGGTTCCTAGATTTAATGTAAGACCATATATTATAGTTTGTTACTTGTATCTTGTTCCCTGTAAACTGTTTTGATTCATTAATTAAGCGGTATAAAAAAGAAAACAAACAAATAAGAGTGTTCTAACTATAAGCCTATATATAGTAAGTCTCCTTTTTTGGACAATATTTTTTTAAATTTATTTATTTTAAGAAAAACTGGTAATTGCCAGATGTCCTATGTTCAGAAAAGCTCAACTACTTTCAATATGGGTTACAGCAAGTTCATAGAACTGCAGCGTTGCCAAGTTACCCAGTTCCAGGAGTGATATTTTTGCCAGTTCAGGTTTTAAATTTGCATTGTAGTGCAGTATGGTAATACAGTCCCTGATTTTACCATTGGTATCAGTGCTGCAAGTCCCATAATGCATCAGAACAAAGTCAAAAATCCAGGACTGGCTTAAAATCTCAGTCCTGGAACTGGGTAACTTGGCATCTCTGGAACTGAAATAGTCTTGCTGTCAGGGACAGCTTAAGGGTGATGTGGGGCCAAGTGAGGAAACTCATTGTGGGGCCTCATTTGCATAGCCACTGGACCTAATTTGCATAAGTTTAATTTATTTTATTTTAAAATGTATCTGTTGCCCACCTAAAATTTTAAAGTATATATCCCTCCAAATGTACTAAGAGATGAATAGATTAGAATCTTCTGCTGTCGACTTTGACTATATACTAATCATAGAAGATTACAGGAACCCGGGGTCTCAGACTATGTCAGCAACTTCCTGGGCACCTAAAATTTTAGGCAACTTTCAAAGGAGCCCTTCACAAACCTATTTTTTGTCCTGGCAATGACTTAGGGGCATGTTTACTAATTATTAATGGGCATTAAGTGCCACTGCGCCAACATAAATAAATGGGTGCTGCTGTACTTAGCTCACAGTAACATTAGTGAATATGCATTAACTTTTAGTAAACGTGCCTCTTAATAAGCGTCTCAATACCATTTGCATGGGCAGTGAGGATAAGGAGACTACCAGATTTCTACATTACTATATTCTAGTGTCAACTGCCAGACACATTAGAAAGTACTCACACACCCTGCTTTATGTTTATTCTCATTTGATTGACTGCCTCATGGGGACAACAGAGCAGTGTACAAAACCTAAAACAACAAACAAAAAAAAAATAGAAAAACTCTAATAGAAACAGGAAAGGAAGGGAAGCATGAAAAAAAATCATTCAAACATTGAGGAGGTAAAAACAGGAAAAGGTTACAGGAGAGAGAATCAATTTAGAATCCATAGCAAACCTGCCATATCATAACAGCACTAACAGGACTCTCACAAAGCACCAAATCCTACCTATCAAAAGGCAACACTGCAAATACTAAACCAATACATCTCAGAGAATACCAATACAACTCCTACTGGGGAAAGAGAACAAGTGGAACTGTCACATAGAAACTACATGAACAGAATACCTCGGCTTGGTTACATATGCAAAACATACACAGAACAAGGGGTCACAATTGAGAAATATGAAGACAATAATTAAACTGGGGAGCCCCAAAAGCCAAACTTGGAATGCACAACAACACTGGAGAATTAAAACTATAATTTCCTCTTGTACTAAACTAAACAAAAAACGTTAGCGATGCACATTTCCCAGAACGGACAGTAAATTCAAAATAAAAGTGTTTTTCTACCTTTTTTTTGTTTGGACATTTTATTTTTCAGTTGCAATTACCCCAGTCACTTTCTTCTGTTTCCTTTGTGTCTTCTGCTAACTCTCCATTGTCTGCTGTCCATTTGTCCTTTCTTCTCTCCTAGCTTTTTCCATTCTCTCTACATTTGCCTCTAACATACTGATCTTTCCCTTTTTGCTCTTTCCTCCATTTCTTTCTTTTTCATCCACTCAAATTTTATCCCTCCATCCGCAGTCCCCACTTATTCTCCCAATACCCAGCCAATTGTAGATTTTTCTTCACTCCCATGCAAAATATCCGTTTCCCTCAACATACTTACTCCCCAAGCTTCTTTTTTCCCTCCCGCCAGTCCCAGCCCCACCCCCTTCTGGTCCTCCCCCAGCATCCACTCCCAGTCCCATTTGCCCATTCCCCCACATCAGCCCATTTCCAGTCCTAGCCCCCCCCCCCCCCAGTATCAATTTCCTCCATTCCCTCCCAGCATCTGTCCTCTTCCAGTCCCAGTTCCCCATCTGCCAGCATCAGTCCATTACCAGTCCTACCCCCCCAGTATCAGTCCTCTTCCAGTCCCTCCCAGCAACAGTTCCCTTTAAGTCCCAGTCCCCCATTCCCAGACCATTTCCAGTCCTCACCCCCAGTATCAGTCCTCCTTCAGTCCCTTCCAACATCAGCTCCCTTCCAGTCCTAACCCCCCAGTATCAGTTATCTTTCAGTCCCAGTCCCCCATCCCCCAACATCAACCCATTTCCAGTCCTGGCCCCCTTCTTCCTGTTCTAGCCCCAGTCCCCTCTCCCCCCAGCCATACACCAAAAGGGGCTACGTGCCTGATCGGCTTCAGAGGGAGCCATGGAGGCCTAAAACCCTGGCTGATTTTTGAATAGCCACAGGAGTAAAGGGTGGTGCTTGCCTTCTCTCCTGCAGCTGTGATAGCACACTGACCCACCAGCCAGTCAGGCACGGAGCCCCCTGAGGTACTGGGCTCATGTGTGGGCAACATTCCTGAACAGTGGACAGGTTGACCCAGATTGCTGCCTCTACTGGCTGACCTCCTTACTTTAACTCATGAAGGAGGTGATGTGTCCCTGGTACTACTGGATTAACTGGATTTGTCATAGTAAGCCATGATTTGCGGCTTGACCAGTTAGACAGCATGGGTATTTTAAGTACTATTTTAAGATGGTTCAGATCATACCTAGATGGTCAACTTCAAGTGTAATCTAAAGGATCTCATCAGAACTATGGGTACTTACTTAGGGAGTCCCACAAGGATCTGTGCTATCCTCCTCTCTTTACAGTATTTATATACAACTACTGTGCATCATAGGAAATGCAGATTTAAAATATACATATGCAGATGATTTACAGATACTGTGTCTGATCACTCTAGGGGACAGTTATACTGCAGATAAGTCAAAATCTTACCTTAGATTCAGAGGCATCTCAGCTTCACTACATGTAAGCAAGTTTAAACTAAACACAAGTAAAAACTGACACACTATGGGTTGATAGGGACTCTTCCCAGCCAGTAGCACAGACGACGGGGCTGTGGAAGGTACTCCCTTGGGCTGATTAAGTCAAGGGACCTGGGGATTTACTTGGATTCTGCTTTGTCCATATGTTCCCAGATGCTATCATGAAGCCAGGCATCCTTTGCCAAGTTACGTGTCATCCATCAAATAAGGCCATCCTTGGACCCAGAAATCTTGCTATAGTGGTTCAGTTGTTTTTGTTATTTCATCTGAACTACTGTAGCTCATGTTATGCAAACCTCCCCTCAAATAGTCTGAGATGATTAGTTTATTTGAAATATCATTGTGGACTTGAAGCCTAGAGATCATGTCTCCCCCCTTTGATGAAGCACTTACACTGGTTGCTCATAGCAACTTGGATTGGGTCTAAAATGGTCACTCGCTTTTAAGGCTGTTCAAAGACAAAGTCCAGTCTGGCTTGCAAATAAATGAGTGTGTTAAATGCCTAAAAGATTACTGTGGTCCTTATACAAAAAAATTGTTGGCCATCCCAGAGAAAGCAACAGGCTGCCTAGAAAAGACTAGAAGGTGGGCCTTTTCGGTAATCAGCTGTGACCGGTGGAATCTATTACAGGCATACTTGCCTGTAATAGATAGATTCTTGCTCTTCCAGAAGCTAATTAAGACCTGGTTATTTAGATAGCTGTTCACAAGCTGGATGCAGTAAAGTTGGACGGGGGACAGGCAAGGTGAGATGATCCAGTGCTTTGGAGAGAACTTGCTGGTAGGCAGGCTATTGTACTGTATTAGTTTTGAGACTATCTGCTGTTTATTTTCTAGGGGTAGGGGGGAGAGGATATGGTGTCAGATGTTTTACTGTAAATCACTTTTAGTTTATTGAGACAATATACAAATCCAAGAAATAAAAATGATATCAATGATAATGGAAAATTCAATATTCTCATTACATTCTTATGTTTTGAAACTGATTGCCTTTCGCTCAAATGATCCAAGCAAAAAGAAAATGTTACCATGTGCTAAAAAGGATCCATCCCCTGGAAGTTAAAGAAACAATGTAACCATTTCATGAAACACTGTAGCTAAATATCAACCTGACTTGATCCCTAAGTTACATTAGGGGTTCATAGTGTAGTTTTAGCACAAAGGATAACATGGCCAGTGTAAAAGCAATACTACGCTGAGGACGACCAGGGCAGGTGATGCTCTGTCCTCATGGATACCATACTCTGCGCAGGCAGCACTATGTATGCTGCTACAGAAATGATAAGTAGCAGTAGTAGTTTTCAGGATATCCCTTACAAATTAGCCTAGAGGTTAGAGCAGTGAGCTGAGGAGCCAGAGAAACAAGGCTCAGATCCCAATGATCGATGCTCATTGTGACCCAGGATAAGCCATTTTGCTCTCCATGGTCTCAGGTATAAACGTAGACTCAGCAGCTGCACGATTTCCTCTCCCTTTCTGGTGTCCTTCACTTTGCTCAAACTGGCTTTTGTCCTCACTTGTCAACTAAGCACTCTCTTCTGGCCATTATCGACTACCTTCGCACTTCATTGGATTCTCGTCACAAAATCCTACTCGTTTCTCTTGACTTCACAGCAGCCTTTGACTTGGTCAATCATTCCTTCCTCCTTTCACAACTTTCTTCCATCGGTGTCATGGGTTCTGCTCTGGCCTGGTTCCACTCATACCTGCATGATCGTTCCTTCTGAGTCTCTTGGACCTCTACGCTTTCGTCTCCTCAATTTCTTCACTGTGGAGCTCTCCAAGGTTCTGTCTTTGGCCCTATTCTTTTTAACATCTATCTAGCTCCCTTGGCTTTCTTGATATCGCATTTTACATCTATGCTGATCATATTCAACTTATTTTACACTTTCCTGCTCATTCTCAGTCCGTCATTTCCCAGATTTCCTCAAAACTTGACATCATTGCTGACTGGCTTTCTCATCATAGGTTAAAGCTCAGCATTTCCAAGACCGCCTCTCTTCTCTTCACCAATATAGAAACATAGAAAAATGATGACAGAAAAAGACCACATGGCCTATCTAGTCTGTCCTTCCATATCAACCACTACAACAGTCCCAGTTTTTCCTTTAGAGATCCTGTGTTTGTCCCATGCTTTTTTGAATTCAGATACTGTCCTCATCTCTACCACCTCTACTGGGAGACTATTCCACGGATCCACCACTCTTTCCGTAAAGAAATATTTCCACATATCACTCCCGAATCTATCCCCTTTCACCCTCATCCCATGTCACCTTGTAGCAGTACTTACTTTCAATCGAAAGAGGCAAAGGCTCTCCCCCTCTGCATTTATGCCATGGAGGTATTTAAACGTCTCAATCATATCACTTCTATCCCACCTTTCCTGTAATGTGTACATATTAAGATCCTTAAGTCTGTCTACATATGGTTTATAATGAAGACCACTAACCATTTTAGTAGCCACCCTCTGTACCGATTCCATCCAGTTTATATCCTTTTGAAGGTGCAGTCTCCAAAATTGCACACAATACTCCAAATGAGGCCGCACCAAAGACTTATACAGAGGCACCATCACCTCCTTTTTTCTGCTAGCCATTCCTCTCCGTATGCACCCAAGCATCCTTCTAGCTTTTGCTGTCACCATTTCTAACTGTTTAACCACTTTAAGATCATCAGACACAACCACGCCTAGGCCCCACTCTTCTTTAGTGGACAAAAGTACTTCACCCCCTATACTATATTGCTCCCTTGGATTGCTGCAGCCCAAATGCATGACCTTGTATGTTTTAACATTAAATCCCAGCTGTCAAATTCTAGACCATTCTTCAAGCTTAGCTAGATCCCTCATGTTATCTACACCTTCCTGGGTGTCTACTCTATTGCAGATTTTGGTATCATCCGCAAAGAGGCAAACCTTACCCGACAGCCCTTCTGCTATATCACTAACAAGGATATTAAAAAGAATCAGACCAAAGACAAATCCCTGGGGCACACCACTGGTAACATCCTTCTCCTCAGAGTGAGCTCCATTTACCTGTACTCTTTGTCGCCTCCCACTCAACCAACCAATATGGCTCCTTCAGGTCCTCTGCTGCCCCCCCCCCCCTCCATTCACGGTACTCCCCTTACCTTCCAGGATTCCTTAGCGTTTCTACTATGAGGCATCTCAGAGAATCAGGAGGTGGTCATCCTGCAGACAAAGGGTCCATGGTGAGAGACAAAATGCAGAAGATGATGGTATGAAGTCTCATGAAGGCCTAAGATGCAGGTTCTCTTGCACATAGTCTTGGCTGTGAATAATAGTCTTCTGCATTCACCCATACAATCACTTATCACTTATATCCTTTATGGAGCCTCCAAGAGAACCCACATCACTCCAATACTGAAACAGCTACATTGGCTTCCGATGCAATCCAGGATCTCTTTCAAGATACTAACCTTGACTCACAAAGCGATTAATAACAACTCCGCATCTTCCATCACCGACTTGATATCAATTACACCCCCTAATCGTGCAAGGAGATCAACTGCCTCTAACTCCCTTGTATTACCTAAGGCAATCACGAAGTGCTCTCAAGCCACTAGATCCAGAGCCTTCTCTTACTTCGCACCATTATGTTGGAATGCCCTACCAACAGACATCAGAACCATCAGTGACCTTTCTCAGTTCAGGAAGGCACTGAAGCACCACCTGTTCTTGCTTCACTACAATGTTTCCGACACCGTCTCACACCAACCCACCTCTACATCCCAGGTCAACACGTTAAACCCATGCGCTCTATAGTCTTAACACGAAGAGCGGCAATCTCACCTTGCTTCCGCTCTCATCAGGAATCATATAGCTGCACTTAGCGGCCTTGTATATAGTTGCCTTTTGTACATAGTTTATTATGTTCGCTGCTTAAGAAACCTGTTTAATGTAAACCTGTTTAATGTATTGCCCTGTTCATTGTAAGCACTGATCAATGTTGTGAAGTGTAATTTCTGTTCACTGTAAACCGCGCTGATGTCGAATAGCGCGGTATAAAAGAAACTTTAAATAAAATAAATAAATAAATAATATCACTTGGTATGAAGCTGCAAGGGGTAAATTGAAAGGCAATGTCAGGAAATACTTTTTCACTGAAAGGGTGGTGGATGCTTGGAATGCCCTCCCAATGGAAGTGGGTGGGGGCAAATACAGTGACAGAATTCAAAATGGCATGAGACAGACACAGTGGATCCCTTTACAGCAACAGGATAAAATCAAAATAAACTTAACTATCTAATTCTCAACATACAGGGGTGTCCTACACGAAGTGGTGGACTCACCCCTAAAACTAAGGCATAGGGAAGGGGTGACCTGCACGGAGCAGCAGGTGCACTACTCTTGTCATCTTATTGGGCAGACTAGATGGACTATACTGGTCTTTATCTGCCATCATTTACTATGTTACTATGTTCTTTTGCTTCCTAGCTTGCTTTTTCTAGTCACATTACTTCTATCTTCCAACACTGCTTCTTCATCTTGCAACAGATGTGTTCTGTTCACAAGCTTCTTGACCAGTTCTCCGTTTGTTTACTTCTGCTTTCTCTGAACATCTCTCGCCTTGATTATGCAAACTCCCTTCTTTCCGGTCTTCCCCAGCACCAGATTCACCGCCTCCAACTGATTCAGAACACTGTCCTCTGACTCATTTACGGTGTCTGTAAGTTTACCCATGTTACCCCTCTCTTCCTCACCGATCACTGGCTTCCAGTCACTTTTTGTAGCAAGTATATTCTTCTTTTGCTTGCTCTCCACACTCTTCATTCTGGTCACTCTGTCCTTTCTCTCATGTCTCCAATCACTGCACACCCCTCAGCGCACTCTTCGTTCTGCTTTCCAGCATCTCCTTAACGTTCCTGGTCTTCTTTCCGTCAGTTCACTGACAGCTCCTTCCTCTTCCTTTCAAATTGTTACTCCTTCCCTTTGGAACTCTCTCCCTCCTGCCTTTTGCTCACAGCTTTCCTTCTCCTGTTTTAAATCCCATCTGAAAACCCACCTTTTCTCCCTGGCTTTCCTGTCTGTCCAACCCCCTTCCTCCTTGTCCTGCCCATTTCCTGCACTGCATTGGCTTTTGGCTTGCCTTTGTCCCCTGCCCCTTCTTCCCTCTGCCTGTCCACTGTTTACTTTACAATCATCTGCAAATGTAACTTAGGTCCTCCTCTGGTTTCTCTGCCTTTTGTTTCTGTCTTGGTTCATCCTTTGTCTTTGTATTTCCCCCATAGCATTTTGTAAATTTGCTCCGTTAACCATCTAGCTGCCATGGTTCTAGGTGGTATATAAAATTGAAATAGGCTAACTGTAGACTGTAAGCCCAGTGGGGACAGGAAAATACCTATATTGTATCTGAATGTTAACTCACTTTGGGTTAACAATAAAACAGTGTGAGCAAAATATCACCTCAATGTATTTTTAACTGTTACTGTGTAACTTTATGAGCCATTCTGATAGTTGAAAAAATGGCATATAAATACATTTAAATAAATATTACATTTGCGGAATATTGCTTCAATTGTATGCAAATCTCTCTCATACATATCCATGATTCATACCCAGACAATCCAAGCACATTGTGTCCGCAAGGACTGGAGATCATTTATATCTGTAGAGGACATTTTCATAAGGCATCTTTATGGTGCTGAAATGTGGACCACGTTGGGACGTTCATATATTTATTTATTTTTGCAATGCAGGTTTTTCACTGTCATCTTAATATTTTCAAGTAATATTACTAATGCTGTATTACAAAAGGGAGCTGATTATAATTTGATGACAGACTGTAGGAGCATGACCAATAGTCAAACATAAAAGGGATTGACTGTGTGATGTCTGTAAATGCCTCAACAAGCAGTGAACATATATTTTCTCTCAATATTTAATTTCATAGAATTTTACAAACAAGAGGAAAACTTCAGACCAGCCCTTAAGAAAACATATCTATTCGGAGGCTACCAGAGTAAATCACTGGTTAAAAATACATACCCACAACCCGTCTGTATAAACTATAAAATATTCCCCCAAAAATTTGAACACACAAGCACTTAACTTATAACAACAACTTGGGAAGGCGTTTTACAGCACAAGTGTTGGCTGTAGTTAGTTTTGCATCTTAGATTTGTCAGATGAGTGAGCATGGCAGTGAAATATATGTATATTTTTCTTTGGCTTTGAATTTATATTTATAGTAACATGACCTAGTTTTGTTTTGATGCATTAAGTCCCTGAAGCAGCATTGGTGAAATACTGTCAGCATTGGCCCTGATCTATTTTCCAAGATATCACTATCCCCTATCACTATCACTATAGAAAAAAATGATTTTGGATATTATTTTAAATATTTGTGCCTGAAGAATTTTTTGGAATATTTTATAAGAACATAAGATATGCCATACTGGGTCAGACCAAGGTCCATCAAGCCCAGTATCCTTTTTCCAACAGTGGCCAACCTAGGTCACAAGTGCCTAGTAGTTTCCCTAAAAGACACAGGTTCCACAATGCTTGTACGGGGTCAAGCACTGATATCCTGGGTCCCTTTTTAATAATGGTTTATGGACCTTTCCTCCAGGAACTTATCCAAACCTTTTTTAAACCCAGCTACACTAACAGCCTTTACTACATCCTCCGGTAACAAATTCCAGAGTTTGATTACACGTTGAGTGAAAAAATATTTTCTCTTATTAGTCTTAAATAGTTTACCCTGTAGCTTCATTGCACATCCTCTAGTCTTTCTATATTCTGATAACGTAAACAATCGATCTAAGTTTACCCGTTCCACTCCATTCATCAATTTATAGACCTCTATCAAATCTCCCCTCAGCCATCTCTTTTCCAGGTTAAAGAGACCCAACCTTTATAGCCTTTCTTCATAGGAGTATCCTTCCATCCCCTTTACCATTTTGGTGGCTTTTCTCTGAACCTTTTCTAATAACGCTATATCCTTTTTAAGATACGGTGACCAGAATTGCACACAATATTCAAGGTGCAGTCGCACCATGGAACAATACAGAAGCATTACAATATCCTTTGTTTTATTTTCCATTCCTTTCCTTATGATACCTAGCATTCTATTTGCTCTTGGCCGCCGCTGCACACTGGGTGGCGGGTTTTAACATGTTATCCACAATGACGCCTAAATCTTTTTCCTAGGTGGTAGTTCCTAATGTGGAACCTTGCATCGTGTAACCATACTTTGGGTTGTTCTTCCCTAGGTGCATAACTTTGCACTTGTCCACATTAAATTTCATCTGCTATTTTGATGCCCAGTCTTCCAATTTATCAAGATCCTCTTGCAATTTTCCACAATCCTCATGGGTTTTAACAGTCTTAAATAGTTTTGTGTCATCTGCAGATTTGATAACCTCACTCGTTATTCCCTTTTCCAGGTCATTTATGAATATGTCAAAAAGCAGAGGACCCAGCACAGATCCCTGGGGTACACCACTATTCACCTTTCTCCATTGGGAAAATTGGCCATTTAGCCCTACCCTCTGCTTTCTATCTTTTAACCAGTTCCTGATCTATAATAGTACACTGCCTCCTATCCCATGACTCTTTAGTTTTGCCAAGTCTCTGATGAGGGACCTTGTCAAAGGCTTTCTGAAAGTTCAAATACACTATATCAACTGACTCACCTTTGTCTACCTGTTTATTCACACCTTCAAAAAAACATAACAGATTAGTAAGACAAGATCTTCCTTGTCTAAAGCCATGTTGGCTGTCTCCCAATAAGCCATGACTATCTACATGTTCAGCAATTTTGTTCTTTATGATGGCTTCTACCATTTTTCCCGGTACTGACGTCAGGCTCACCGGTCTGTAGTTTCCCAGATCACCCCTGGAACCCTTTTTAAAAACTGGCGTTACTTTGCCATCCTCTAATCTTCCACGTATTACAGATGATTTTAATGAAAATTCACAGATTACTAATAGCAGGTCTGCAATCTCATATTTCAGTTCTTTCAACACCCTTGGATGTATATCATCTGGTCCAGGTAATTTGCTACTCTTCAGTTTATCAAATAGTTGTAATGCAGTATCAATACATTGGGAAGATGTATTTCCTTCAATTCTTCCGCACCTTTAAATACCACTTCAGTCATGGGTAACATCCCTATATCTTCCTCAGTAAAGAATTCATTCAGTCTCTCCGCTATCGCCTTGTCACCTCTTAGTGCCCCTTTAACTCCTCTACCATCTAATGGACCAACTGACTCACAGGTTTTTTTGCTACGAGTGTACTTGAAAAAGCCTTTATTATGCGTTTTTGCTTCCGCAGCAAGCTTCTTCTCAAATTCTTCCTTTGCCTGTCTTATCAATGCCTTGCATTTAACTTGCCAGTTCTTGTGCTGTTTCCAGGTTTCATCGTTTGGCTCTTTTTTTCCATTTCCTGAAAGATGCTACATCCCGGTAGCAAATTCCAGAGTTTGATTACAAGTTGAGTGAAAAAATATTTTCTCTTATTAGTCTTAAATAGGTTACCCTGTAGCTTCATTGCATGCCCCCTAGTCTTCCTATATTCTGTTAACATAAACAATAGATCTACGTTTACCCGTTCCACTCCGTTCATTAATTTATAGACTTCTATCATATCTCCCCTCAGCCGTCTCTTTTCCAGGTTAAAGAGCCCTAACCTTTTTAGCTTTTCTTCATAGAGGACCCTAGTCTTTCTATATAATATAATATACGAGAGATTTTTTTTTAAATTAGTGATTGGTAGCCCCTAAACAGATGTGTTTTCTTGAGGGCTAGTCTGAGGTTTTCATCCCGTTTGTAAAATTATAAGGAACTGCAATATTGAGAAAAGATAAATGGCTCATTGCTCGCTGAGACATTTGCAAACATCACAAAGGAGATCTTTTGTGTGAGATTGCAAAATATGTCAAAATACACGAGTGTCTTAAGAAAATACTGAAGATTTGGAATATATAAACATTTTTGAATAACCATGATTTCCTTTGAAATAGATTTTTTCCTCCAATATTTTTTAGTCTTGGTTGGCTCCATGGGTGCATATTACTGTCTTTAGAAATGATACCCAGTACACGACGGGCATTTTCCTCTACAGCTTCATCAGGTCTCCCACATGTAGTTTGCACATATAGTTAGCTGCAGAACATGACATTGAAACTCAATTTACTCATTTATCTTGTATTTGGAAATTGGGTTCTTTTGAATGAAGAAGAGATGACACAATTTTAAAGCTAAGTGTATTACTTAAAATTTACCAAGGGTTGGACTGAAGGGGCACTGCCCTCAAGGTACCTAAGCTTAAGGCCACCCAAAGCCTGCCTCACTGGTTTACCCTTTACTTTGCTCCCACCAACGCTATACACTCTTCAGCTTCATCTGCTGCTAGCAGAGTGGGAGGTTTCTAAATGCAAGAGAATTCCCATTTCTTGCAAGAATACAGGAAGGACCTCTTCTCATATTTCAATTTGCTGCATTGCTGGTGGCAGGGAAGCCAAGGAGTGGGACTGAAGGAACAAGGTCCTGCTGCAGTGTCCATGATTAAGTTGTGTGTCCGTGCAGTAATGAGTTGTCAAAATCTGAGCGCATGTAGGAGAAGGGGGCTGATCCAGATGCTGAGCCTGGGGACTGATGCTGGAGCTATGGAAAGGAGCTCGGAGAAGGGAGAGGAGGATGTACTGTGTGTGAGAGCAGGGAAGAAAGAGAATATGAAGGGAAGGCAGGATGGGCGGGCAGAAAAAAAGGATGCTGGGGTAAGGACAAAGAAAGACAAGCTCAAGGAATACTGGAGAAGGAATCGATGGACTGACTCTAAGGAAGGGGAAAATAGGTATGAGGGAAAAGTCAGGGACAATAAATGCCTAGGAAAGGGAGAAAGACAGGAGAAGCAGAAACTGGGGACTTGGATGTGAGAGAAGATGGACTCAGATTTAGGAAGAGACTCTAGGATTGGGTGAGAGACCAGTAGAAGACAGACTCTAAGACACGTTGGCTATTAGGAGTGCAATTAGGGAATCGGGACTTTGGTGGAATTGCAAGGACTCGGGGATTAGGTAGGATGGAAGAACAGGGATGAGTATTAGTAGGGTGGATTACTGGAGACTAAAAAAATTGAGCAGGAATTAGGGAAGACAATGGGGACTAGGTGAGAGGTATAAATAGGGCTGCTAGACTGCATGCAGAATAATGCGGAGGGGGACAGTTTGAAGGACCTAAGAGTTTGGGAGGCAATTAAAAGGAACAGAAGGCTACGAAGAGGGTGAAAGACAAAGGAAGGGAATAGCCTTTGAAGAGGGAAAGGGTGGAAATAGGGGCTGTAAAATATGAGATGAGTTTGGATAGGGGATATGGCAAAAGGAAAGGACTGGAGTTTGGTCTGGTGAGGGGATGAGAGGGAGAGGGAGAGGAAGGTAGATGAGGTGGGGCAGGGGCTAAGTACAGAGGGTGGAAATGGGGGACTAGAAAGTGGGTGAAGGGGGGAGTAAGAGGCTGGGGAAGGAATGAGACAGAGGAAGGGAATGGGAGGACTAGGGAAGAGTAGGAAATGGAAAGCTGGTAAGATGACCAAAGAGTAGGAGGGAGGGACAAGAAAGAATGAAATCTAGTGAGAGGTAGATAAGACAAATGAGAAACAATGAAACAGACAGAGGAGAAAGGGAAGAAACAGAATATAGAAAGGAGATCCAGGAAAAGGACTTCCCACTTCCTGTTGGTGGTTTTCTTGTAATGAGAGACCAGAATCAACCCAATTGGAAAAATAAAATAATCAAACAATATATCTTATGGTGTGGGGCCATTCTCATGGTATGAACCTTGACCATCTGGTTCATAATACCAGACTAGCCACAAAATGGGGGAGCAAAGCTTAACTCAGTGTGCTACAACCCCTTGAACGGGCCCGAATTTTCCTCAGTGTGTACAGTTTTCTCGCAAGCATAGTGTAGGCTCCCATTGGTTTGATATAAAAAAAAATGATAGAGAGAAGACATTCCCACCAGGCAAATCAAGAGAGACAGTAAGAGGCTTCCTTTTCAGAAAAACAATAGAAATACTGGTCTTTGATGGATTTTTTCCCAGCAGTTCTTTATTTTCAATGTAGGCTAAAACAATCACTACAATATGGAAGGAGACACAGAACAAAACCACACAGAGAGGTCAACTCTCAGTACAAACTAGCAACTAAACCACAATAAGTTACCATTAGAAACAGATTATATTTTTTTATTTTTCAGCTGTGACATTGCTTTTACAATATGCAAAAAACCCCCACAAACAAACAGGATTATCCAAAAGTTTTGTCACATTCTTTCTACACTGAATTTTGGCAATGTGTGTAATAAATAGACGTCTCTGTTTAACACTTACTAACTAAACAAAGTGAGACGCTGTACCTCAGTACAATCACATCTATTTATTTCAGAAAGATACATGGCCTTAAACTACTGAAATTTTGTCTGGTGATAGTAGTGTCCATTGACACAAAACCGTTGCTGGCATCATTTTGCATACAATGGACCATCTACTTTTACCATAATCAAGAAGCCTGGGTTACGTCGTGGGTATGCTATGTATTCTGTCAGAAGATCTTGTTGACCAAAGAAATTGAGGTCTGAAATATTTCTGAGGAATCATGCCCTGGTTTTACAGAAATCATTAGGAGCAACCCAGAATAGTGTCAGTGGTAGAGAGAAATGTTTTGTGCGTGCATGAAACATTTCCAGTTTGTCATGGATACCAACCTCTTGAAATTCCAGCTGATGGAGCCTAGTCTCTCATACGTGCATTAATAGTGAGCTCATCCTCAAATTGTCAATACGCAGTACCTAGCTGGGTAGTTAATGCACAACACACTTTGCACCAGGGTTCCCCTGAGTTCTGAACATTTCTGTTGGCCTCGATAGATGATTATCACAGCAATAGCTCACTTTCCTTTTAAAAAAATTCTCTTCTATAATACTCTTTCGATCAGTGAACATTCCAAAAAATAAAATATCTAGATTATAAGAGGATAGCTGGAGAGCACACTCCCCAAATAAATAAATAAATCCTCTCCCCTAGGTCTTTCTCCACTATTTTGTACAAAGCCAATTTAGTATGATGTTAAAGAAGGTAAGAAAAATAAGCCCCTTAACTGGAAACAAAGATGTCTTATTTGTAAAATACTAGAACTCAAGTTGCTTATTAACACTCAATTCATATCAAATTACAATGTCTCATAATATTTGGGCTTTTATATGTGTCCAGCCTGCTGGGCACATGAGCTGAAAGGCATAAGAACTCCCTGCTTAGTTTTACAACTTTTTTATATTTTTATTTTAATAGCCTTAGCTTTATATATTTTTCCTCAACACATCTGCATTTGGTGATAGAGTGAGCACAGAACCTGAATAAAACATGGTTTAAAATAAAAAAAAATCTGAGCCTACACAATGAAGGCGGCATGCATATGATTGAAAGTCACTGCTGTGTAGGGAGGAGAAAATGTGAACAAAAAGAACACACAAAAATCCCATTACATTACCTTATGAGCACACACTGCAATCCAATACAGTTTATTCAGATGCACTTATTCCAGCAGGTGTTAGTAATTAAAGCAGCGGCACTGGCTCGAGTTGTCAAAATGTCAACTTGCCAGTTTCTTGGCACTTTTGTTTACATTTTTTTGTCTTATTTCTAAGTCTCCCTTCATCTTCACGTAATATAGCTTATCCCTTATTTTTCACCTTTATTGAAAATAGGTGTGCAGCTTGTATTATGGATACAGCCTCCCTGCCATGTTATCCCCCTCCTCCTTCCATCCATTCTAAAGGTGTTCCTGCTCCGTTTAGAAGCTGCGCCTCTCAGAAAGGGGGGGGGGACGCCTGTACACGTTTCAGAAGACGCTGTTTAGCCATGCCTTGACAGATTTGTTACGGTGGGAGCACCCACGTAGGACGATTTTTCCAGAATTTTAAACTCTAATATTTCCTTAGAAATGGCATGAAAATCAGAAACCTAGGGGATGACGGAGGTAGGGTAATTGTTTTTAGTTTTAACAGTCAATTGAACTAGCTAACAAATAATTCTGCTCAAATAGCTGCTGTAGGTTTACTAGACTATACTTGCGCAATAGCATTTGCTACTGTGTGCCAATGGCATTTCTCCCTTCCCCAAACACTTATATGATACCAATTCCTACCTTATATTGCTTTTAATAACTATCAGTTACAACATCCGCTTTTCCAAACAAAATGAAAAAATGCATTACTATTTAGCAGGGGATGTCCTTTTTCGCCATTTCTTCTATACATATGTAATATCAGTTCAAATCATTTTTTGAAATCTCACTATCATAATACACTCTACAAAAGCTTGCAAATAAGCCATAGCAGATTAGTGCCTTAATTAGAAGAAACACATCGACTGATTTTCTCATTAAGTATTTGAAACTATACAAAGGCTTATAAAAAGGGGGATTTGGCACCTTCAGGAAAAAAAAAGTTAAAAGAACTTAACAGCTCAAAATGTGCAGAGACAGATTTGTCAATAATTACAAAATTAAAACACAAATAAAATGTTATGTCTTTTGCTACGTTTTCTGTTCTAACGTTTCTTGATTTATTTAAAGTATTTTCAAAACACCTGGTCACAACTATGATCCCTACAAAATCTTCTGATTCTACACTGGAATGCATGAAAGATCATCACGGTTTCTAATGCAGTTGAGTCTCCATTTTTAGATGTCGCACAGTATGCTTACTCTTCTAGGAAAAACGTGGAGCTGACCGATCATTTGTTGTAGTTTTCTTCAGCTTTACTCCCCGACGGATTGCGTTCAGCATGTCACCCGCTTCCAGGGTGTCTCCAGTGCTCAGGTCTCCAATTTCAGGCTCTAGGATAGCCAATGATGCAGCAGTACCCAAGTTCTCCTCAGCCTCTTCTGTCTTGCTTTCTGGTATTGCCTGTCTCTGCTCATCCATGGAAAACATCTGCTGGTTTGGTACTGGAGGGTTAGTCGATGCTTGGCCACTCCATAATGATGGTGGAAGGTTGCCAGCTCCAGGAGACTGCACTTCAGGGCTCTGTTCAGCACATTCTTCAGCCCCAGTCTGTAAACTTGACAGCCCCCCAGGCAAATCTGGTACAGTTGGAGTTTTAACAGGAATTACTGGCGTCTTGATTGGAATAGGCCCTGCTCCTATGGTACCTCGTCTGACACATGGTTTGGTAGAAGGGGTCCGTCTGATCGTCGCCACACCAGGAGTAACTATTACTGGTCCCAGAGTAGTTGGCAGGCCTGCGGTGGAGGCTGGACGCTTGGCTTGGAACATTCTGCGGTAAGACTGGCTGATGTCACTATTTCTTGGAATGGTAGAGGATTTATCAAACTCTTGCTGTTCTCCCTCCTGGTCACCACTGACTGAGAAGTAATCATAATCTGAAACTAGTTAAAAAAAACAGAAAGTTGGAACAAAGATTAACCCCTCATCTTTCTCTTATTTGCCAGATAAGTGGTTCTCAACCCAGTCCTCAAGGATGGCTTGACTGATCATGTTTTCAGGATATCCACAATGAATATGCATGAGATAGATTTGCATGCACTGCCTCCATGCAGATCTCTCTCATGCCTGTGCATTGTGGATATCCTGAAAACCTGATCAGTCAAGTCATCCCTGAAGACTCGGTTGAGAATCACTATCTGAGAACCTCTTTCTACTCCTCTTCCTCCAGCTTCAATCAATTGCTCCAAGCTATCCCATGATGCCATCTGACCAATATGACAGGCTGATCTTCTCATAAATACTGTGACAATCCCTCATCTGTACCCAGGGCCATCCCCAGAGTTGGTTCAGGGTGTTGGCACCCTAGGCAAGCCTTAAGTCTTACACACACACACCCTCCCCGGCAGTCAGAATCTATAATTTAGCTTTGAATGCCCTGCTCTTTGCTGCCCCCAGAGGCTACTGCCTAATTTGCCCAATGGTAAGCCAGCCTTGTCTATACCAAGGATTTGGATTTAGTTCCTATCTGTCCTCATGCAGTCTCTTTTCCTGACCTGCATCTGATAGCCAAAGATCACAGTGATCCGTGGACAAGTAGGTCACTGCTCTTTATTTGGCTTCTTCAGTGTTACTGATGCTAGCCAGCATATGCCCTTAGTAGCACCACACAGGACTCTTCCTCCAAACGCTTCAAATTTCACAAAAGATTAAGTTAACCATGTGACTACAGATACTGTCTCTTATGTCTATTAGCACAACTGTAAATAAAATTTATATTGAACAACTGAATTATCATATATAATGCAGTTTAATTAGGAGGAAAAGGAATTGAAGTAATGGTACTTACAAAGAGGATTGTAAAATTCAGGTAGGTAAAAGACTGCAAATGCTATGTCTCAGTGGGAAAGAGAACATTACGAGGAAAATTTTATAACTGGGCACCTAAGTTTAAGACATCCAAAATGTGTCTATTTTTAAGCCTTTTTATAAGGAAAAGTACGCAGCTACTTATGGGTGACGTCAGCGCTAATGGAGCCCGTGCGGAGCATTTCCCCAGCTTTCAAAGCCTTTGGGAATGCTACCACGCATGCGTGGTTCCCTTTCCGCCCAAGGGTGACATCTTGTTCAGTCAGCTGACATAGCTTAGGCGAAAGACAAAAACAGATAGAAGAGGCAACTCCCAAGGGAGGAGGGAGGGTTGTGAGGACTGATTCCTGCTGTTACCGGAGAACACCTGTTACAGGTGAGTAACTACGCTTTCTCCAGGAACAAGCAGAAAGTCAGTCCTCACATATGGGACTCCCTAGCTCCAGGCTGCCAGGACCCGAACCACAACAGCACCAACGGCGACCACCAGAGGAGGCCGCCAGTTGTAGAGGACGAGTCCCTACACAAAGACTCCACAGCACCTAGCAATCCTCATCACCAACAGTCCAGGAGCCTGACCATCGATGGGTAGGAGGGCAGGAGTTGCCTAGGTACCGAGTATGCTACGAATTACTGCCTGGCCGAAGGCACTGCCGCTGCAGGACTCACTCTCTAGGCAGTAATGTGCTGCAAAGGTATGCACTGAAGACCATGTGGTGGCTTGCATATGTCTGTCACTGGTATTGAGTGTAGCTTAGCCACTGAAATGGCCATGGCTCTGACGCGATGAGCGGTGATCCGGTGCTCCAAGGAAAGGCCTGCCTGCTTGTAAGCGAAGGTGATGCAATCTGCCACCCAAGAGGACAAAGCCCGTTTGGTCACTGGCAGCCCCAGTTTACTGGGCTCAAATGAGACAAAGAGTTGGGGAGCTCTGCGATGGCCCCTGTTCCTATGAAGATAGGACAGGACCCTCTTGCAATCCAAAGTGTGGAAGACCGACTCCACCTTGCCGGAGTGAGGCTGTGGAAAGAAGGAAGGGAGAACCACCTCCTGGTTGAGGTGAAAAGTAGACACCACCTTGCTCCTGGAACTTGGGATGCGTCTGCAGCACAACTTTGTTCGTATACAACTGGGTGTACGGAGGATCCGCCATCAGGGCTTGCAGCTCACTCACCCTGCGGGCAGAGGCCACAGTCACCAGGAAAGCCACCATCCAGGAGAAGTATCTCAGGTGGCAGGTGGCCATAGGTTCAAAGGGCGGTCTGGTGAGCTGGGACGGCACCATGTTGAGGTCCCATTCTGGCGCTGGAGGGTGGGCCGTGACAACAGAAGGCCCCTGAGGAATCTAGAGACCAGGAGCAAGGTGGAGAGGAGCCTCCCCTCTACAGGGTGATGGTTCACAGCTATGGCGCTGAGATGCACCCTGACTGAATTAGATTTCAGGCCCGAGTGCAAGAGATGCAAAAGGTACTGCAAAACGAGTTGCACCTGACAGGAGAATGGGTTCACGTTCCTGTCTGCACACCAGACAGAGAACCTCCTCCACTTAAAGGCATAAGCGTAGGCCAGGAGAACCTCCTCGACCGGTAGAAAGGGGCCAACACTACCCGTTCAGGAGCCACGCTGTCAGCGTCAGAGCCCTAAAGTTGGGGTGCAAGAGGGAGCTCTCCTTCTATGAGAGGAGGCCAGGGGCCTGGCCAGGGCTAACACTGACAGAGAGAGCAGCAGGGGGGAACCAGGGTTGCCTGGGCCACCTGGAGGCCAACCAGGTTCACTGAGGCATGCTCACTCTTGATTTATAACAGACACCTGGGTATCAGGGGAGTCGGCGGGAATGCATAAAGCAGGTCCTGTGACCATGAGATCAGAAATGCATCTGCCGCCACCCTCCCGTGGTGTGGTTGAGAGGAGCAGAACCGCAGAAACTGAGCATTGTCCAGAGAGGTGAACAGGTCCAGGCAGGGCCTGCCCCAGAGCTGGAAAAGCCTCTGGGCCCAGGCACAACTCGTGTGGGTGGAGGACTCTGCAGACCCCCCGACCACAAACCTCAGATATCGCCTGTGGGAGGGATGAATCAAGATGTGGGCATAAGCGTCCTTGAGATCCAGGGAGCAAAGTCAGTCTCCCTGGTGAAGGTAGGGCAGCAGTGTTCCAAGGGAGAGCATCTTGAACCTCTCCCTCACCAGGAACCTGTTGAGGATGTGGAGATCCAGGATAGGATGGAAGCCTCCTTTTTTTGGGGGGACAAGGAAATACATTCAGTAGAAGCCCCTGCCCCAGAGGTGGTGGGCACAGGTTCTGCCACCTTGTCCCTGAGCAGCTCTGTGATGAGTAAGGCCTGTGAAGGAGGGGAGGGGGTGGCTCCCCTGGAAAGTACTCTGACGGGCTTTGTTGCAAGTGGATGGAATAACCCTCTCTCACCACCCGCAGAACACAGTGGTCTATAGAGATGGCAGCCCAGCTGTAGGCGAAGGAGGCAGTCAACCCCCTATGCACTGAAGTGGGTCTGCTGGGGGAGGGAAGACCCTGCCCACTGAGTCAAAGCTTCCCCCTGACTGAGGGGGCACTGAGGCCTGGAGCTTTGGGGCCTTGGGCTTCCTGGGCCAATGCCCTTGACCCTTCGGCTGTGCGGGTTAGTGAGGTTGAATCTGGTAAGGCTGGTAATGGCCGGCCGAGGGGTAACCCTTTTTTCTCAGGAAAAAAGTCTTGTTTCCTGAGGGCTTCTTCTTGGGGGAGAGCAGAAGTCTTTTCGGAAAGCCTCTGCCGGGTAACTACCTCGGCACTGATCTCAGCAGCCTTATCAGACATCAGCTTCCCAAAAAGGTTCTCCCCATTGCAGGGTACGTCCAGGAGTGTCTCCTGCACCCACTGCTCAAGGTCCGAGATCTGCTGCCACGCCTGTGCTGTGCCCTGATGCCGACAGCTGCCACCAGGGCTGAGGCCTCGAATCCATCATAGGCAGCTCTAGAGAGAACAGCCCCGGTCAGGGACAAAAAGCGCTGGAGAGGTTCCCTGGAGAGGCCCGCCGAGAACCCTGAGAGCTCTTGGACCAGGTTCTTCAAATACATCACCACATACAGCTCGTAGGCTTGTATATGGCACCTGAACATGGTGCCCTGATAGGGTCTCCTTGCCCAGGGGCACAGACGAGTAGGTCTTTTGACTCTTAAGTTTTTGCATTGACGACTCCACCACCATTGAGTTGTGGTGGAGATGAGGCTTGTGGAACCCTGCACCCTTCTGGACTCAGTAAATGGTGTCAACACGCCGACTGACTACCGGCACTAAGGCCGGGATCTCCCATGTCCAGAGCAGGAGCCTTTCAAAGATGGGTGGGATTGGGTCTGTGAGAGTCTCCTTAGGCAGAGACGTGTACTGTAAAATTTCCTGCTCCTCAGTGTGCGGGTCCTCCTCAGACTGCATCGAGAGCCTAGGTCATGTCCCGAATGAAATCATGGAATGCCACATCCTCAGGTGGGGAGTGGCATAGAGGCTGCGGGGGAATGTCTTGATGTTGGGAAGTCTCGGGAGAAACCTCATCCTTGGTCTCCCATTCAGAGCCTGAGGTTCTCGAGAACTCAGCCTCGAGGGTAACCCCCAGGAACCAGGGACCACCCGAGGACCAGGGATTGGATCCCCACAGGCTTGCCAGGGAGGACCAGAGCCCCAAGGATCAGGATCGGGGCCGAGGACTTACCCGAGGCCGGTGGTGCTCGGTGCCCTTTTCGACACCCTGGGCATCCCCCGAGGCCAGGTGTCGAGGCTGATGATGCTGGGAGTCCAGACATCAACGTCTTCTGCAAGGCCAGAATAGAGGAGACACTCTGCTCCATGGCCACATACGGTCCTCAAGACTCGATGGCTCAGCAGCCTGCGGTACGGACACCGAGAGCCTCTGGTCCGGTGCTGGCACTCCAGAGAGAGTGTCCTCCAGGAGGACTATGGGTTCCCAAACCCTGGCGCGGTCACCGCTGGTCAAGGGCTCCTGCCTTGAGAGTTTAGGCAGGTGCTACACTAAGTTGTCTCAGTCCTGCCACGGGACCTTTCCAGGTTTCTCCGGCAACTCAGGGGGCCACACCTTCTTCTTCTTAGGAGGGTCCGGCGACCTACCGGAGGAACCGCCACCATGGGACTCTGAGGACGCCCGGACCTCCCTCGAGAACTGGGAAAGGGGGATGCCGGAGCAGAGTCTGACTTGGGAAACAGCTTCCCCTGCAACTCTGAATGTTTCCTGTTGGTCTTGGGTGTCATGGCCTGGCACCGGTCACAGGAGGTGCTGTCATGGTCCGGGCCCAGACAACGGAGGCTGCAATTATCACTATCAGTAACAGATATGGTTTGGCCACATCGGTCACACTTTTTAAACTCATCAGGAGTCATGATGGAAGAACACCCAGCCTGGGTCGAGGGCCCACGGGCAAAAAAAGCACTAACGCCGGTCAAGGAAGAACATTGACAAAAAAGGGGACTGCACAAGGCCGAGAAGGGCATCAGGGTGCCTGACTCGAGGCGGATGCGGTACAGGGACCGAAGTCAAGGATTTGGAAGGGAATCACGTTTTTCAGAAGAGATGAGGATGTCTGTTGGGTTCCGTGGAAAAAAGGAGACTGAACAAGATGGCACTCTTGTGCAGGAAGGGGACCACGCATGCATGGTAGCATTCCCAAAGGCTTTATTTGAAAGCTGGGGAAATGCTCCTTGCGGGCTCCATCGGCGCAATCACCCATATGCGATAACTGACTTCCTGCTTGTTCCTGGAGAATGAAGTGACTTTCTAAGGTGGGAGGAGAGGGATTTGAATCCTGGCTTCTTTGGCGCTCAGCCCACTGCTCTAACCTTTTTTTGTGGCCCGTCTTTCAAATCTGGAGTCCCCACTTCTTCTATCTCTAAGATCTCAGCATTGGGAATCTGCTTGCCTCAAAGGTTCTAGAACATTTAATTCTCCACAAGCCATAGGTCACCACAGATTTTAAATACGATACCACTAATCTAGTTAATCTGTAGGAATTCCATCCTTCTGTAAAGACTGTTTTCCTATTTCATCTACTCTTTCCCGACTATCTGCCAAACTGTTAAAGTTTCAAGGCATGCAGTTTCGGGTAACAGCCTCCTCAATCTGCCAGCAAGTTCTGCATAAAACAGAAACTGAACAGTCTTCTTCCTTAGGTTCTGTTTTATTAAACAAAGTCCTTTAGAAATACAGCTGTAGAAACTTGTCATTGAACGCACCTTGTGAAGGGATGGTGTCCTCTGAACAGCAAGGTGTGGTGGTCTGAGTGCTGTATCCGCTGGAACACTGCAGGGAGTCTCTGCTGCTTCTCTGGATGTCAAGCTGTAAACCTCGGGTCAATGCTAGGGCCAGCTCTTCAGCTGCTATTTCCTCTCCCTGGTACACATACAAAATGACATTTCTGTAGGTTACCAAAACTATTAGCAACAAGATTCACTGCTAATTGTGTTTTATTCCCCTATTCACATCTCTCTATGCAAAGGTGAATAAGATCAGTCCTTGAGGGCCACAAAGAGGCCACGTGTTTAGAATATCCATAATGAATTTGTATGAGATAAATTTGCAGACATGGGGTAATGCGTGTGCAATTCTCATTCATATTAATCAGGGATATCCTGAAAACCTGGCTTGTTTGTGGCCTCAAAGACTGAACTTGTTCACCACTGCTCTGGTGTATGTTAATATCAATAATCAAAAGAATACCCAAACCCCAACCGCAATCACCATATGCTGTATACTTTTTGTCGGGCATAAACTGCAAGGTGAAGAGGACTCCCTCGACACCTCACGCAGTACATGCCCCCTTTGTTTTTTTGTTATTTATTTCATTAATTCTGATTTCACAAAACTTAAAAGCAGGGAAAGGCTTCACACTTATCTGCACAAGCACTGGTGTATGTTAAGGCTGTTGATCCACTACAGTTCCCTATGAAGGGTACTGCCTCGCTCTTAGTTATTCAGTTCATACTTTGATCCCAGATAATATATTTAAGATGGTGGTATTCAGTTGTGCTGAGCACCTGATTTACTATATGATTCATACCAAAACTATTTGCATGGAGTCAAGATTTGCTTCGAAGTACCTAACGTCAAATATCAAGAAAATATCCAGGGACACTTTAATTAGTCTAATTGGCATGTTTAAGAAATTCAAGCTGAAGCAATCCTCCATTACTTCCAGGTCAATAAGATTATCATATACCCCAGAGGATGAGTTGCATGAATGCCTCAGATGGGAAACAAGAGATGCAGATAGATCAGCCTTCTGCAGAGAGCCTGGACCTGATGGCTTTCTTAGAAGAGTGTGCGGCAAGAGAGTCCAGATGAAATATAGTACCTTATTAGTCTCCTCTGTATCTGAGCAAAGACTGCAACAGGATCCTGCAATTTTTCCCATAATATAGTAACATAGTAAATGACGGCAGATAAATACCAGTATGGTCCATCTAGGCTGTCCAGCAATATGGCAGGAGTAAGTGCCCCTCTTCCCATGCCTTTTAGGGAGTAGGTGCTCCCCTACCCATGTCTTTGCTTAGTGGTGCACCCACCAGGAGCAGGTGCAGCCCTCCCCATGTCTTCACCCCCTCCCCATGTCTTTGTTTCTTTCTTTGTTTAGGGATGAACCCACCGCTCCTCCCCCCATTGCTCCATGTAGGACACCCTTATTTGTTGAGAAATTAGATGGTTCAGTTTATTTTGATTTAATCTTGTTGCTGTAAAGTGATCCACTGTGTCTGTCCCAGGCCACTTTGAATTCCAACACTGTGTTTGCCCCCACCACCTCCATCGGAGGGCATTCCAAGCAAGCACTACCCTTTCAGTAAAAAAGTATTTCCTGACATTGCCTTTCAATTTACCACCTTGCAGCTTCATGTCATGCCCTCTAGTTTTACAGCTTCCCCATCTCTGGAAGAGGATGATTTGTTCATCATTTCTCTTTAAGTATTTAAAGGTCTGAATCATATCTCCCCTATCCCTCCTCTCCTCCAAAGTGTACATATTTAGGTCTTCAAGTCTCTCCTCATAAGGCTTCTGACACAGGCTCCAAATCATTTTGGTCGCCTTCTTCTGAACAGCTTCCATTCTTTTTACATCCTTTGCAAGGTACGGTCTCCAAAACTGAACACAGTATTCCAGGTGAGGCCTCACCAGAGACTTATACAGTGGCACTAGTTCCCCTTCCTTTCTGCTAGTAATTCCTCTTCGAAAGCAGCCCAACATCCTTCTGGCTTTTGCCACCGTCTTGTCGCACTGTTTTGCCACCTTGAGATCTACAGAAATAATCACACCGAGGTCTTTCTCCTGCTCCGTGCACAACAACCTCTCACCCCCTATCGCGTAAGTTTCCTTTGGATTTCTGCTCCCCAAGTGCATGACACTGCACTTCTTCGCATTAAATCTCAATTGCCAAGCGTCAGACCATTCCTCCAGCTTTTGCAGATCCCTCCTCATGTTAAGCACTCCCTCGGGGGAGTCCACTCTGTTGCAAATTTTCGTGTCATCTGCAAAAAGACAGACTTTTCCATTTAGTCCTTCAGCAATATCACTCACAAATACATTGAACAGTGCCGGGTCCAGGACCGAACCCTGGGGCACCCCGCTAATCACCTTCCTTTCATCCGAGTGAGCTCCATTTACCATCACCTTCTGTTGTCTGTCAGTCAACCAATTTCTGATCCAGTTTACCACCTTGGGACCCATCCCCAAACTACTGAGTTTATTGATAAGCCTCCTATGAGGGACAGTATCAAAGGCTTTGCTGAAATCCAGGTAGATGACATCCATCGCGTGTCCTTGATCCAGTTCTCTGGTCACCCAGTCAAAGAACTCAATCAGATTTGTCTGGAAAGGTCTTCCCTCAGTAAAACCATGTTGCCTCGGATCCTGTAACCCTCTGGTTTTGAGATGGTTCACTATTGGCTCTTTCAGGAGCGTCTCCATTACTTTTCCCACCACCGAGGTAAGGCTCACGGGCCTGTAGTTTGACAATTCTTCCCTGTCACCACTTTTGTGTAGAGGTACGACGTCAGCCATACGTCAGTCCTGAGGAACCTCTCCTGTTTCCAAGGATCTGTTGAAAACATTCTTTAACGGCCCTGCAAGAACCTCTGAGCTCTTTCAGTATTCTGGGATGTATCCCATCCGGTCCCATGGCCTTGTCCCCTTTCAGTTTTGCAAGTTGTTCTAACACCTCATCCTCTCCGAATAGTGTGGTATCTACCTCATTCCCATTTTTATATTTGGGAGTCACAGGTGATCCTTCTCCCGGATTTTCTTTAGTAAAAACAGAGCAGAAGTATTTGTTTAGTAATTTCGCTTTATCAATGTCATTTTCCACGAGTCCGTTCCCAGCACTTCTGAGTCCTGCAACTCCACCTCTGATCTTCTTCCTTTCCCGAATATACCTGAAGAAAGTTTTGTCGCCGCACTTAACATCTTTAGCTATCTTTTCCTCTGCCTTTGAGTTTGCTATCTTTATTTCTCTTTTTGTCTCATTGAGTTTGATCCTGTAATCATTTCTGTGTTCTTCTGTTTGCAAGCCTTTGAATTTTGCGAAGGCTGTGTATTTTGCCCTTATTTGAGCAGTCACTTCTTTGGAAAACCAAATAGGATTCCTTCTCCTCTTGTTTTTATTTACTTTCCTTACATATTTATCTGTTGCCCCTTTTAGTTTAGCCCATTGCAATTCCACTTCCCTTATCCCCTTCCACCCTGTCAGCTCCTCCTTTAGGTACTTGGCCATTTTGTTGAAGTCAGTGTTTTTGAAGTTTAGGACTTTGAGCTTGCTATGATTGGACTGCACCTTGGCTTTTTTCTCAAACCACACCGTGTGATAGTCACTGTTGCTCACAGGGGCACTCACCCAGACATCTGACACGCTATCACTGTTGGTGAGCAACAAATCCAGTGTTGAGCTTTCCCTGGTTGGTTCCATCACCATTTGCCTAAGTAATGCATCTTGGATAGCATCCACAATGTTTTTGCTGCTTTCCAGATTTGCAGGAGTAATCCAATTCACATCGGGTAGATTAAATTCACCCAATATGATCGCTTCCCCCTTTGTTGCTATCTTGGCAATATCTATAATCAATTCGTTATCTCTATCTTCAATTTGAGTCGGAGGTCTGTAGATTACAGCAGTATGGATGACAGTGCCATCTCCTCTTTCCAACACAATCCAGAGCACTTCTTCTTTTCCCCATGTCCCCTGCATTTCAGTAATTTTAATACTGATTTTTACATACAAGGCTACTCCTCCCCCTTTTCCATTTTCTCTGTCTCTTCTGAATAGATTATAGCCAGGTATGGCTATATCCCAATCATGTGATTCATTAAACCATGTTTCTGTAATGGCCACAATGTCCAAGTCCTTTTCCACCATTAGGGCTTCCAGGTCTGGAAGTTTGTTGGCTAAGCTACGAGCATTTGTGCTCATTGCTTTCCAGCATTTAACTGGCTTGTATATATTTTGCATTGATTTTATTCTACCCAGTTCTTCCCAGTTGCTTTTGATGTGTTGTTTAAAAGTGTGGCTGTTTCTGTTATTCTGCTTTTGCAGGGGGTGACGTCCAGAACTTGACCTTCCCTGTACGTCGCCCCCTTCTTCTAGTTTAAATGCAAATCAACATACTGCCTGAATTTTTCACATAGGATTCTTTTCCCTGCGACAGAGAGGTGTAGTCCATCAGCACAGTATAGTTTCTTGTTGGTCCATGTGTTATCCCAGTCACCAATAAATCTGAATCCTTCTCGTTTGCACCAGGTCTGGAGCCATGCATTAAAGCTGTTAATGTGATTTAGCCTTTTTGCCCCCTTACCCAGAACAGGTAGAACGTCTGAGAATGCTACAGTGTCAACAATGGGCTTGAGTTTTTCTCCCAGAGATTGGAAGTCCTTTTGGACTGTAGAGGCACTATTTCTAGCCAGGTCATTTGTACCCAAGTGGATGACATCATCAAGTTTGGAGTGTTTGCTTTCCGCGCTAAGTACATCAATTTGGTTTGTATTCCTGCTGGCTGAGTAGCCTGAGAGGCATTTGACTATCTTCTCTCCTTTGAGCTGTGTTCCCAAGTTGGTGTCTCTGATGATGGAATCTCCAAGTAGTAGTAGTTTTCTGTTTGGTGAGGTTTTCTTCATATTTGGTGCTTTAGCAGGAGATTGGGCATTGACTGACTCCTCTAAGAGCCATTCAGTTTCTTTGGATTGGGCATCCTCATTAACCAAGGCAGAGAATGCATTATGCAGGGATATCTCTTGGTGTATACGATGCCTCTGTGTCACAGATCACATTCTACCCAAACCCACTGTGATCCATTTGTTTCTGGTGTGTTTGACTGTTTATGGACTTTGTTCAGTCTGTATCCTAGAAGAGGTGTGCTTCATTGCAGCCAGTTCTTCCCTCAGTAGAGACAATTCTTTATGCATGGCAGCTAGGTCTTCTCTTAGTAGAGTCAATTCGTTATGCATGGCAGATGACCTTCGGCACATAGGACATGCTCTTAGGCTCCAAATGATTCTTCTTGGAATGAAAGTACCACAGGTATTGCACTGAATACAAGACATGCTGGTTAAGAGAATGTGGGTGTATCCCAAGCTTTTGGCCACTATATAGGCAATGCAGCCCCAGGGGTGGGTGGGGTGAGGGGTAGGGTGGGCAGGAACCCAAGTGTTCCTGCCCCAGTAGGCTTATACCTGAGCTGAGGGCACACTCAGAAAACTGTTAAGGCTACACAAGGAATAAAGTATATCTCCCTTTATGGGCCACAGAATGTGGGTGTTTCCAGATTTTTCCCGAGCCATTTGATTTAGTTGAAATACTAGAACTCAAGTTCCTTAAAACTCAATTCACACCAACAGCCTTCACAGATAGTAAAAAAAAAATGTACAAAAGTTTCCTTGTAAATGTCTGGTTAAATTTATATTAAATGCAGTATATGTTCTATAAGTCTTTGCAATTGAAACTTTTCTTAGCTTCTTACAAGCCTCTTAGTGTAAATGTGAGAGCAGTAGAGTTCATAGGATCTCAATATGGTTTACAGGCTTTGTAACTCAGCTCAGGTTAGTACGCTGGTTAAAGGAATTTCAGTAAGCTGTTTTTTTATTTGACACTTAAAAAAAATTTTGGGCTCCTGGGTTTTCCACTTGAATCTCCCTCCTTTTGAGGAATTCAGCAGAGGTTTATAAGCAACTTAATATTAAGTATACCTGGTAGTACACTTAAAGAAAGATTAAGTAGGGCCTTCAGAAAGCAATTATTTTCTGGGGCACGCTCCGAATAATGGTATGCTTCCAAGCAGGGTTCTGTAAAGAATCCACTGACTTTTACACTGTTGGAGGTGGGGAGGTGGGGAGGGCTGGAGCCTTTTGGTGGTGGTTAAAACGTCAGATGTGCATGCATCTCCCACTTCTTACAATGGTGTTCTCTCCCTACAGTTGTGACTGCAGCATTACCAATGTAGAGCGGGAACACATGATGTGGTGTGCATGCACACTGTGGCGCAGACACCACCTTCTGGCGCTCTATCTATGGCAATTGGATTAGGCCAATTTTAACAAGTATTGCGTGTGCTTTGCCCACAAAAATGCATGAGTAAATTACATTACAATGGTTCTTTAGAAACCCCATTAGTCCAAGAAATTATGATTTGTCATGCTTGTCCTTGAAAGACGTTTTGACCACCAGCCAGGTTGAAATGATCTCCAAGATTATTCGATGCATCCTGCTCTGCTGACAAGCTTAAACAATTTAAGACCAGTTACGACTGCACACTTACACTGGTAGCAGCTGAAACAGTCATGCTCCGAGGTCTCTGTGCCTCATCATTCTGTCCTGACTGTACATTTAGAGCAGCTGCACTGACTTCCGGTTCACGTTTTTCTTTACGTCGTTGTAAGGTATTCACCAAAGGTTGGTCATATGGGCCTGGTTTAGCCCAGTCCTACGTAAAATGGTAAACATGGTAAACAAAGTCAGTACTTGTGAAATTCAGCATATAAGCATTGTGTAATTAGCAAATTTCTGCTGAAAGGAAATGTGGTCTATGTCAGGAGGATCTTTAATAGAGGTCTCCTGTTCAGAAAAAGTCTAAGCATTTCTTTTTGATTTAGAGTACATGAGTAGAGCATTTCTTTTTATCGAGGAAATCGTGCCATGTTCCCTGGTATGCCACATTTTTAGGCGATTGAACAAGCTGAAGTTTTCTTAAATGTGGAAATTCAGCAGATTCAATTATTGTGTGCAACTATACTACAGGAGATTAAAAATGTATGGTTTGTGTTATAAACTACTGGCACTCAAAAAAACAAAAAGCAAAACAAAAAAAACCCCCAAAATAAAACATACATGCCTAACCTTCTGATTTAAGATTCCAGTATCTATAAAATAATGAATTGAGAGGAACAGAAAACTAGATCAGTTGTTTACTCCTTCAAAAAGTAGACAGACTAGGGGAGATGCAATGAAGCACACTGAAAATTTTTTCACAGCTTTGTCTTAAATCAACACGTAATCAAACTTTGGAATTTGTTACCAGAGGATGTAGTAAAAGCTACAGTATTAGTGTCGTTGGATTTAAAAGAGGCTTGGACACGTTTCTGGAGGAAAAGTCCATAAACTGTTATTAAAGAGGGCCAGGGAAATCCACCATTTATTCATGGGACAAGCAGCATGGAATCTGTGTACCTTTTCGGAACCTGCCAGGTACGTGTGACCTGTGTTGGCTACTATTGAAAACAGGATACTGGGCTTGATGGACTCTTAGTCTGACCCAGTATGGCATCTCTTATGTTCAGCATTAATATATTAGAATCCAAATATCAAAATATCCCCACTTTTAGCCCACAGTACCATTATATCTAGACTAAAACCTGAATGCATTGAAAATGTAAATTTATACATACACTTTTTTTTTTTTTTTTTTAAAGTTGCTTTGCAGTCCAGGTGTGCATATTTACTGTGCTTCCTTCCATTACGTGAAATGAAAGCGTATTTATTCACCTATAACATGTGTTCTCCAGGGACAGCAGGAATCAGTCCTCACTGATGGGTGACATCAGCACAGACGGAGCCCGCGCAGAGCAATTCCCCAGCTTTCAAAGAAAGCCTTTGGGATTGCTGCCACGCATGGGTGGTCCTGTTCCCGCCCAAAGGTGCCATCTTACTCAGTCAGTTCCCATAGCTAGAGCCCTACTAAGCAGATGGCAAGGGAAGTATAAAAAAATTGCAACTCTTCAGGGGAGGTGGGAGGGTAGTGAGGACTGATTCCTGCTGTCCCTAGAGAACACCTGTTAAAGGTGAGTAACTACGCTTTCTCCAGGAACAAGCAGGAAGTCAGTCCTCACTTATGGGACTCTCCAGCTACAGGCTACCGAACCTGTAAGCCAAAAAATGCCTCCGTGAGACAGTGAGCAGAAGCCGATGTCTGAAGGAAGCCCGAGTCCTCGAGCCCTTGGGGCAAGCTATCGGTAGCCACAGAAGGGTCAGAGGGCAGGAGTTGCTTATACCCTGAACAGACTATGGAGTACAGCCTGGCCAAAGGCGCTGTCCCAGTGGGACTCCCTCTCCAGGCAATAGTACGAAGCAAAGGTATTTGCTGAAGACCAGGTCGCAGCCCGGCAGATGTCTGTCAGAGGCACTGAGCACAGCAAAGCTACCGATGCCGCCTTGGCGCGGATGCCATGCGCGGTGACCCAATGATCCAGAAGGGTGCCTGCCTTTGCCTGGGCAAAGGTGATGTAGTCTGCCACACAGATGGAGAGGGTGCGCTTGGTGATTGCCAGCCCCAGGCAGCTGGGATCATAGGCGATGAAGAGCCAGTCAGATTTGTGATGACCCTGGGTGTGCTGCAGGTAGAAGGCAAGAGCCCTCATGCAGTCAAGTGTATGCAGGACCTCTGATGCCCAGTCGGCTTGTGGTCTTGGGAAAAAAGTTGCAAAGACCACCTCCTGATTGAGGTGGAAATCCGAGACAACCTTTGCTAGGAACTTGGGGTGAGTGCGAAGGACCACCCTGTTCCTGTAAAACCTGGTGTAGGGGGCCTATGCCATGAGGGCTTGAAGTTCACTGACTCACCGCGCCGAGGTCAGTGCCACTAGGAAGACCACATTTTACGAGAGGTGCTGGAGCGAGCACGTCGCCATCGGCTCGAAGGGCAGCTGGGTCAGCTGCATGAGCACAATTTTCAGATCCTGTTCCGCCGGATGAGGCTGGATGGGGGGGATTTGGAAAGCAGGAGGCCGCCCCACATGAAGCAAGAGACCAGAGGCTGGCCCAAGAGGGGTTTTCCCTCGACGGGCAAGTGGTTGGCTGAAATGGCGCTCAGGTGAATCCTGACTGAGTTGGATTTCAGACCCACCTGGGAGAGATGGGGAAGGAACTTGAGGACCCAACAGGTAGAGCAGGAGAAGGGGTCGATCTGGAGCTCGAGGACGTCCTCGATCTCCGCTGGGAGGTACAGTGAGGCTAGAGAGATCCGTTCAGCCGTCAGGCCATCAGGGAATAGCGAGACCAGGTTCGGGTGAAGCACCCGTCCCTCCTTCTGCATCAGCAGACCGGGGGCACTGCCCAGGGAAACCAGAAGCTCTGACGAAAGCCAGGGCAGAAGCGGAAACCAAGGTTGTCGAGGCCATGAAGGCACCATGAGAATCACTGAGGCTCAGTCGCGCTGGATCTTGAGGAGGGTTCTCGCAATGAAAGGAGTGGCGGGGAACACCTGAAGCCCGGAGGTCCAGTTCAGAAGGAACGCATATGGGGGACACCCTGCTCAGGTGTGGAATAGGCCTGCAGAAGCGGGGGAACTGCATGGATGGAGTCCCCCAGAGGCGGAAAAGGTGGAGAGCCACCTCTGCACTCGAATGCCACTCGTGTGGGTGGAGAAGCCTGTCCGCATGGACATTGTCTTGGCCCGGGAGGTAGACAGCCCATAGGGTCATGCACTGATACACCGCAAAGGAGCAGAGAAGGACTGCCTCCCGGCAGCAGAGGCGGGAGCCCATGCCCACCTCCTTGTTTATGTAGAACATTGCGACTTGATTGTCGGTCTGCACCAGCACCGACCTTCCCTTCAGGTAGTACTCAAAGAACTTCAAGGCCAACCAGACCATTCGAAGCTCGAGCAGGTTGATCTGCTGTCGAGATTCCTCGGGTGACTACCACCCCTGTGTGCAGAGGTGGTCGCAGTGGGCTCCCCAGCCCAAAAGCAAGGCATCCATCGTCAAGATTAGTTCATGTGGACGAGCCTGGAAGGGCATGTCCTAAAGAAGGCTCTGGGGGTCCTGCCACCAGACTACAGATTCGACTAGGCTGCGAGACACGCGGACAGGGTCCCGGAGGTGGTCAGAGGCTTGGGTCCATTGCGCTCTGAGGCACCACTGGGCCGCTCGCATGTGCATGCGAACCAGGGGAACAACATGGACAGTCAAGGACATGTGCCCCAGGAGTCGCAGCATGGTCTGCACCGAGACCCTGGGCTGGCCTTGGACCTCGGCAGCCAGAGCATGGAGTCAATCCACATGAGCTCGAGGCAGGAAGGTGGTCGCACGTTGTGTGTCAATAAGAGCGCCAATGAACTCCAGGGTCCACACCGGTGTGAGGTGGGATTTGGAGTAGTTGATCAGGAAACCGAGGCGCTTCAGGAGGAGGACTGTGTGTGACGTCAAGAGGTGAGCTTACATAAGAACATAAGATATGCCATACTGGGTCAGACCAAGGTCCATCAAGCCCAGTATCCTGTTTCCAACAGTGGCCAATCTAGCTCATACGTACCTAGCAGTTTCCCCAAAAGACACAGGTTCCACAATGCTTGTACTGGGTCAAGCATTGATATCCTGGGTCCCTTCTTAATAATGGTTTATGGACCTTTCCTCCAGGAACTTGTCCAAACCTTTTTTTAAACCCAGCTACACTAACAGCCTTTACTACATCCTTCGGTAACAAATTCCAGAGTTTGAAAAAATATTTCCTTTTATTAGTTTTAAATAGTTTACCCTGTAGCTTCATTGCAAGTCCCTTAGTCTTTCTATAAGCTGATAATGTAAACAATCTATCTACGTTTACCCGTTCCACTCCGTTCATTAATTTATAGACTTCTATCATATCTCCCCTCAGCCATCTCTTTTCCAGGTTAAAGAGCCCTAACCTTTTTAGCCATTCTTCATAGGGGTATCCTTCCATCCCCTTTACCATTTTGGTGGCTCTTCTCTGAACCTTTTCTAATAACGCTATATCCTTTTTAAGATATGGCGACCAGAATTGCACACAATATTCAAGGTGCGGTCTCACCATGGAATGATATAGAGGCGTTATAATATCTTTTGTTTTATTTTCCATTCCTTTCCTTATGATACCTAGCATTCTATTTGCTCTCTTGGCCGCCGCTGCACACTCGGCCGAGGGTTTTAACATGTTATCCACAATGACGCCTAAATCTTTTTCCTGGGTGGTGGTTCCTAATGTGGAACCTTGCATCGTGTAACCATAGTTTGGGCTGTTCTTCCCTAGGTGCATAACTTTGCACTTGTCCACATTAAATTTCATCTGTCATTTTGATGCCCAGTCTTCCAATTTATCAAGATCCTCTTGCAATTTTCCATAATCCTCTTGGGTTTTAATAACTTTAAATAGTTTTGTGTCATCTGCAAATTTGATAACCTCACTCGTTATTCCCCTTTCCAGGTTATTTATGAATATGTCAAAAAGCAGCGGACCCAGCACAGATCCCTGGGGTACACCACTATTCACCTTTTTCCACTTGGAAAATTGGCCATTTAGCTCTACCCTCTGCTTTCTATCTTTTAACCAGTTCCTGATCCAGAATAGTACACTGCCTCCTATCCCATGACTCTTTAGTTTTGCCAAAGGTCTCTGATGAGGGACCTTGTCAAAGGCTTTCTTAAAGTCCAGATACACTATATCAACCGACTCACCTTTGTCTACCTGTTTATTCACACCTTCAAAAAAACATAGCAGATTAGTAAGACAAGATCTTCCTTGTCTAAAGCCATGTTGCAGTCTCCCATTAGGCCATGACTATCTACATGCTGAGTAATTTTGTTCTTTACAATGGTTTCTACCATTTTTCCCGGTACTGACGTCAGGCTCACCGGTCTGTAGTTTCCTGGATCACCCCTGGAACCCTTTTTAAAATTGGCGTTACATTGGCGATCCTCCAATCTTCAGGTATTACAGATAATTTTAATGAAAATTCACAGATTATTAATAGCAGGTCTGCAATCTCATATTTCAGTTCTTTCAACACCCTTGGATGTATACCATCCGGCCCAGGTGATTTGCTTCTCTTTAGTTTATCAAATAGTTGTAATACATCTTCCTGATGTATCGATATTTCCTTCAATTCTTCTGCATCTTTAAATACCACTTCAGTCATGGGTAACATCCCTACATCTTCCTCAGTAAAGACCGAAGCAAAGAATTCATTCAGTCTCTCCGCTATCGCCTTGTCGCCTCTCTTAGTGCCCCTTTAACCCCTCTATCATCTAATGGACCAACACACTCTCTCACAGGTTTTTTGCTACGAATGTACTTGAAAAAGTCTTTATTTCGCATTTTTGCTTCCGCAGCAAGCTTCTTCTCAAATTCTCCCTTTGCCTGCCTTATCAATGCCTTGCATTTGATTTGCCAGTGCTTGTGCTGTTTCCAGGTTTTGTCGTTTGGCTCTTTTTTCCATTTCCTGAAAGATGCTTTTTTGGCAACAGCAGCCTCTCTGACCTCACCTTTAAACCATGCTGGCAGTTTTTTGGACTTCCTTCCACTTTTCTTAAAGCATGGAATACAGCTGATCTGGACTTCCAAGATAGTATTTTTCAACAACACCCAAGCTTGATGTAAGTCTTCAACCTTTGCAACTGCTCCTTTTAGTTTTTTCTTAACTATTTTCCTCTTTTTATCATAGTCTCCCTTTCGAAAGTTAAAAGGTAGTACTGTGGATTTCCTTACTATCCCTCCTCCACTAATTAAATCAAACTCGATCATGCTATGATCACTATTGCCAAGTGGCCCCAACACCCTTATCTCTTGCACTAGGATCTGGTGTTCCACTAAGGACTAGGTCTAATATGGCTTCCCCTCTGGTCGGTTCATGAACCAGCTGCTCCAAGAAGCAGTCATTTATTTCATCTAGGAACTTTATCTCCCTAACATGTCCTGCCGTGACACTGACCCAGTCGGTACCGGAGTAATTGAATTCACCCATTATTATTACTGCACTGTAACCTTTGTTAGCTTTCTTGATTTCTTTGAGCCGAGGCACCTGAGACAAGCCAATCGTCTAGGTAAGGGTAGACAGATATGCCCTGCAGCCGGAGGTGCGCCGCGGCCACTGACAGGCACTTGGTGAAGACTCGCGGGGCAGACACAAGCCCGAAGGGCAGCACCTTGTACTGGAAGTGCTCTCCCTGCACCCTGAAATGCAGGTATTTCCTTTGCTTGGGGTGGACCGGAATGTGGGCATAAGCATCTCTGAGATCCAAGGAGCATAGCCAATCGCCCTGCCGGAGATAGGGCAGCAGGACTCCAAGGGATAGCATTTTGAACTTCTCCTGCACCAGAAACTTGTTCAGATTCTTGAGGTCAAGGATGGGGCATAGGCCCCCATCATCTTCGGAATGAGGAAGTTCCGGAAATAAAATCCCTGACCCTGGAGATGCGGCAGAACTCATTTGACCGCTTGCTGACCAAGGAGTTTGTTCAGCTCTTGCTGTAAGCATGCCTGGTGTGAGGGAAGCCGAGTAGGTTCCGCCGGGGAGAAGGAAGTCTGTCTAAATGAAAATGATACCCGTGCCAGATCACCTGCAAGACCCAGGTGTCCGATGTCATAGTCGACCATTCGGGGGCGAAGAGAGACAGGCGTCCATGCACAGGTGGAAGCATCTTCGGGGGGCAAGAGAATATGCTTTCGGTGTCAAAACCTGGGGCTGGCTGGGGTGGCGCCAGTGGCTGGGTCTTTGGCCCATTGGATTTCCGGTGGCCCTGGGCACCCCCCTTTCCCCGATCGCTGGTCGTCAGCGCAGGGGTACGCGGGTATGGTGGGTATTCCTGGTAGGGGAGCCCTTTCCTTTGGGAGAAAGTCTTTTTGGTGTTATGCTTCTTCCATGGGAGCGAGGAGGTTTTGCGAGAGAGATAGGTGCGAGTCACAAATTCCATCTCAATCTCGGCTGCCCTGTCCTCCAAGGACTAGCCTTACAGCTGTTCGCCGAGGCAGGGGACATCCAGGAGTTTCTCCTGGACCCTCTGCTCCAGGTCTGAAGACTGGAGCCACGCCTGACATCGGGTTCCAATGCCAGCCGCCACTACATGGGCGGAAGACTCGAACCCGTCATATGCAGCGTGGGAAAGGTATTTCGAGCAGTCTGTAACTGAACTCAGGAGAGTCTGGAACCTGAGAAGGTACTCCCCCCCCCCCCCCAAGGCCTGCGGAGAATCCGCCGAGCTTTTTGGCGAGGGCGCAAAGGAACATACCCATATATAGTTGGTACACCTGGATGCCGCACACCAGCATGGATCCTTGGTAAGCCTGGCGTCGAGGGCATGGGACTCCCTACCTGGTGGGACCGAAGAATGTGACTTCGGGCTCTTCTGTTTCTGCATCGCAGACGACTACCATGAAGGTGTGAGGAAGCTGGGCCTTAAGAAATCCCGGGCCGATCTGGACCCTGTACATGACTGAGTCTTTTACTGACAATAGGGACAGAGGTGGGTGCTTCCCACATGTGAAGCAGCAGCCGGGAAAGGATGGATGGTATCAGAACTGTAAGAGACTCCTTGGGTGGAGACTCATACTGTAAAATGTAAAGTTCCTCTGCCCTCGGCTCCTCCTTGGACTGCGTAGGCAGATTGAGGTCCTGAGTCATATCCCGCACAAACGCCAGGAAAGAGGTGTCCTCGGGAGGCGACTGCCTTTGTGAGGCAGGCAGGGACGGGTCAGAGGGGAGATCCCTGTGGGCGTGGGTCTCTGGGGAAGTGTCCCTATCCGATTCCCAGCCCGAGAGGGACTCTGAATCAGGCTGATCCCTGTGCCCCCTGGCCGAGGCCCACTTGGAGCCGGAGGCACTGGCTCTGGAAGACCTTGCCCCCGAGAAACAGGATGGTGAGCGAGAATGGTGCCGAGGAACCTCACAAGGCCTGCGGCTCTCGAGAGTTTCCAAGGCAGTTTTTGGGACCCTGGTCGGGTGACCCTCAGTCTCGTGGTGCGAGCCAGCTGTGCTGTGCAAAAGCGCCCACTGGGCAGCGAGGAAGGCAGAAACGATGCGCTCCAGTGCCAGCATACGGGACTCCCACTTGGGAGTGGGTCCCTGCAATGCCAATGCCGGGATTACCGGGTCTGGAGAAGAGGGGGTCCTTGTTGAGATGACCCTCAGGAGGCTCTTTTGAGGCCGCTCATTGTCCGACTCTCGGGAATGCCGAGGAGGGCTAAGAGAGTGAGCGCAAGACTGCTCACGCTTGTCCAGAGCCCCCGATAGCAACTTCGAGGTCGTCGTCTTCTTTTCCGTTCCACTTCGGGCGAACCCTGATTGGAGTGACACCTGGGGCGCAGTGTCACTATGGGGGACCCCGCAAGCAGAGGATTGATAGGGCAAGGTGCCACCGGGGATCCCAGGGCTGCCTTGTGGAAGATGTCATTGGATTTCTGCTTGCGGCTGAGCAGGGCCTTAGCGGACATTTTCTTACAAAACGAGCAGAGCTCTTGGTTGTGGTCAGTCCCTAGACACTGTAGACAGCAGTCGTGGGTGTCCATAAGTGACATATTTTTGGAGCATCTGTCACGTTTCTTAAAGTCGGTGGCCATGGGGGCAAAAAGGGCCCCTACGAGGTTGAAAACCCTCGAGGCCAGTGGTTGGGAAAAAAAGGGTGCGAAAAGGGCCTGAAAGTGAAACACTAAATAAAGACAAAAAAAAAAAAAAAAAGGAGGTCCCCTAGCCCACCGCTGAAGCAGGGGCGAAGGGGGGGGGGGGGAGGACTGGTGCTACCGGAAAAACGTCCGAATCACGAAAAACGTTTTCCGAGGGACGAGGACGTGCGTTCGAAGGGCTCCGTGGAAAAAGGGAGACTGAGGAAGATGGCACCTTTGGGCGGGAAGAGGACCACACATGCATAGCATCATATGTATACCTAAATGTTCATCTATAAATATATGTACTTTCTGCAGGGGGAAAACCCTGTTTATCGCTTGATCAAATGGATTATTATTCAGAAATAACCTCTGCGCTTTTTGCAATCACCCTGGAAATGGAGGCATGGGGTGTTGGCTATGACACCATGCACTTTTAAGGACATTAAGGGGGTTTGCGATTTGGATATCTGAAAATGGGCATGCAGAAGCCCAAATCACTGAGAGCTCTGCAGAGCCATTTTAGCAGCTGGGTTTGTGGACATCCCCAGCGTGAGGATGTCTAAGTCTGAATGGGGGAGTGGCGAAGGCATGCCCGGGGCATTTCTAAACCTGGACATCCCCACCTGATCTCAGAAACCCTCTGGATGTCCCGAATCGTGTTTAAAATTAAACCTGCTCCAGACATCTGAGAAGTGCTTGTTTGTTTTGTTGGGAAATGTCTGGAAGCTGAGAAGGAGCTACACTAATACTCCTGCATTTTACACTATGTCAACGAACAGCGATGGGGAATTAGGGCTCATGTTTTCACTTTGCTATGCCGCTAGATGTCCCCTTATGCTAGTTTATCTGATGGACATTCCCGATCCAAGCATCCCTAATGGGAATGTTTATGTGCCCGCCTGCATACACGTCTTTATCAGGGAAATGTGTTTCTGAAATCAGCCAGAGACACAGATGTCCCTGGCGTTCTTCTGCATGTTCTGCCCTGGACATCCCCAATTTCACTTGGACGTCCTTTCTAAAATCCCCCTCTATGTGTGGTGCTCGGCAAGCATTGACCATTCTAAAATTATTTTAGTCCCATTAAAACAATTTTGCAAATACTAGCAATAGCCATTATGAAAAGTGAGCAGAATAAGGCTGTCTGCTGACATCACCTATGATTGGAACCCTAATGATGTCATAAATAGAAGCCATTGTTCCTGTTTGGCCATTAGATGATACATGAAGAGGATGATCACCACATGAGAAGCCGTAATATGTTTTTTTTGTGCAAGGAAACAGAAGAAAGTGTCAGTGTTTATTAAGTCAAAGGATGGCTACATCCAATTTATGGATGCTCTCTTTCACACTGAACTGAGCCCTTCATTTTCTGTCATTAAATCGTGCATCAAAAACAGAAAACGGATTCTAAACTCCACCAAAATTGTTCAGACTGACTTTTTATTTTAGCTACACCAATGTTATCATAGAATTAATGTTTTAACTTTCATTTCTATGTTGTTACCCAGTTCTATGTATAGTCAGCATCTTCTTCTAATCCAGAAGGTCATTTGACACTATTGTATGTAGACATTTGAAAGATGACAAATTACAGGCTTGTAAAATGTGAACATTGCAACAAAAGAAGCACAAACCTTCCAGCTAGGGATCTTAGATGACAGTAACATGCTTGGCCCAGTGTTGTAATGATGGTAGTCTGAGAGGACAGAGCTAGACCGGGTCCAGGAATGGGAAACAGGTAGGTAATGAGGGAAAAGGCCTGCACCAGCGGAAGCTAGGTATGGTTCACTACAGTGGTAAAACCCATTAGACAACTGGAAACAAAATGTACATACACACACAGAACAAACAAAAGAAAAACAGGAAAAAATAATCAATATAATGATGAAAATGAGACATTGTGGATATGATTATAAAACCAGGAAATATATTTCCAAACCAAAATGGAAAATGACTTTAAATGTACCAACTCAAAAAGCAAAATGCTTTAAAATGTAGATATTTTTATTTTTATCATAGTCAATGGTATACTTCCCTAGGCACAAAAAAAATGGGGGAGGAGGTAAGGGTAAGTAAAATAACTTGGTATGAATACAAATCTTTAGCTAGACCTCCATTTCACATCCCCTATCTGCCATTTCCTGCAGACCCCATGCTCTTCTCTCCTCCCCCTTTTTTTCAGTTAAACAAATTATGAACCTATAATTGCTGACTCATCACTTTCTCTGGTCTTTCCACAGCATTCCCAGTTATTCTGAGAGAACAGTTTATGTGAACCTGCTTTCTGGGTTGTTCACACTCAATATTAGATCCAACTTCCAAACTTCAGCTATACATAGCTTATCCAAGTTTAATATCCTGTTCTATGTAAAGTTCCATTGTTTTTGTTCAATGTAAACCGCTCTGAATACAAGAAGAGCAGTATATAAAATTTATTAAATAAATGAATGAATAAATAAATAAATATACATACATACAGCGTTCGCTCCAAATGTAACCAGTATGAGAGCAAAACTAAACTACTTTCCTGTGTGGAAGTATTTATTCCAGGACTGCTATGATTTCACTTTTCAGTTTCCTCCTAGAGTGGCATGTTAGCAAGCAATAACTAGCAGGTAAAGCATAGTTACTCACCTGTAACAGGTGATCTCCGGGAACAGCAGGAATTTAGTCCTCACATATGGGTATCGTCGGTACCGACGGAGCCTGCGTGGGAATGCTCCCCAGCATCCAATTAGAATGCTTTTGGGAGCATCCCACAGCGCCTGCGTACTGCCTTCCTGCCTTTCCCAACTGCCTCTCTCCAGTTGAGTTTTAGAGCTGAGACAAAGAGAGAGAATGAGGGAAAGGAAAAGAGAGAGATAGAGAGATACAACTCCTAGGGGAGGTGGGTGGGTTGTGAGGACTAAATTCCTGCTGTTCCCGGAGATCACCTGTTACAGGTGAGTAACTATGCTATCTCCAGGAACAAGCAGGAATGTATGGGGACTCCCTAGCTTTAGGTGCCAGGGAGAGACCCCAGAAGTTATGTGTCCCTGAGAAGGGCTCCACTTCCCCCCATGGATCTCTGGCATCCTACCAGGGATGGTGGGTAGGAGTTGATTAGGTATGGAACAGGTGTTTGAGAACAGCCTGACCAAACAAGGCATCCCGGCAGGAGTCCTTGTCCAAGCAGTAATGGGTTGTGAAGGTATGAACCGAGGCCCAAGTGGCTGCTCGACAGATGTCGTCAATAGACACAGAGTTCAGATGAGCCATTGAGGCTGCCATGGCTCTCACATTGTGAGCTGTGACATGGCCCTCCAGAGAAAGGTTCTTACTCTGATAGGCGAAAGAAATACACTGAGCAATCCAGTTAGATAGTGTTCTCTTGGAGACTGGAAGTCCCAAATGAGAAGGATCAAAAACAACAAAGAGTTGAGAGGACTTTCTATGTTGCTGTGTTCTTTGTAAGTAAAAAGCTAAAGCTCTTTTACAGTCCAAGGTATGAAGATTCCTCTCTGCATTTGATGCATGAGGTCCTGGAAAAAAGACAGGTAGGTAGACCTCTTGGTTAAGATGAAAAGGCGAGACCACCTTAGGCATAAAGTGTGGATGAGTCCTAAGGACTACCTTGTCATGATGGAACCTTGTATAAGGTGGATTAGCTACTAGTGCTTGCAATTCACTAATGCGGCGTGCTGATGTGATTACAATGAGAAAGATAACCTTCCAAGAAAGAAATTTCAAGGAGGTGGTAGCTAACGGTTCGAAAGGTGGCTTCATGAGCTGCCCAAGAACCAGGTTCAAGTCCCATGCCACCGGAGGTGGTCTAATGGGAGGCTTAGTTAGAAGGAGGCCTCTCCTAAATCTTGCTATAAGAGGATGAGAGGAAAATAGGTTGTCCATTTAGAGGTTTAAGAGAAGCTGCAATAGCACTCAAATGGACTCTTACTGAATTTGTCTTAAGGATTGCATTAGACAAATGGAGGAGATACTCCAGCAAAGATTCCAGAGGTATCGCAAGGGGGTTAAGACCCTTTTCCGAACACCAAATAGTAAACCTTTTCCACTTGAAAGCATAAGAAAGTCTAGTGGAAGGTTTTCTGGAAGCATAAAGAACATCTTTCACTTGCTGAGAAAGATGAAGATCTTGGAGATCTAGGCCTTCAGCAACCAAGCCCTGAGATGCAGAGACTGGGGATTGGGATGCCATAACATTCCGTTCTCCTGAGATAGGAGATCTGGAGCAGACCCTAACTCCAAGGAGGGAGCTTGAGAGAGATGTAGAAGCAGAGGGTACCACGCTTGCCGTGGCCAATGTGGTGCTATGAGAATCATGTGGCCTCTGTCTCTCTGAAGCTTGAAGAGGGTTTTGGGAATTAGGGGAATGGGTGGAAAGGCATACAGGAAGTCTTGACCCCAGTAAAGGAGGAAAGCATCCCTGGCCTGAGCCCCTGAGCCGGAATTCTGGAACAGAACCGGGGAGGTTTGGCATTCCACGGACTTGCAAAGAGGTCTATGTCCGGGGTTCCCCAAAGTTGAAATATCCTGGTCACCTGGTCTGCATGCAGAGACCACTCGTGTGGAAGCAGAACTCGACTGAGTCTGTCCGCCCAAGGGTTTTGAATGCCTGGAAGATATACTGCCAGCAGATGAATCTGATGCTCTCTGGCGAGGGCCCATAGTCGCAAAGCTTCATTGCAAAGCGACAGAGAGCCTGTTCCCCCCTGCTTGTTCACACAGAACATGGCTACCTGATTGTCCGTATGAATGAGGACTGTCTTGTAGCTGAGCAGGGAGTGGAACACTCGCAGAGCCAGGAAAATTGCTCTGAGTTCCAAGAGATTGATATGCAGACAACTCTCTTGCAGAGACCAGGTGCCCTGGGTGTTGAAGTCTTGCAGATGAGCTCCCCAACCCTTTGGAGAAGCATCTGTTGTGAGAGTTGCTTGGGGTAAGGGTTGTTGAAAGGGGCACCCCAGCAACAGATTTGGAGTTGATGTCCACCATTGGAGGGACAAAATGAGGCGACTTGTGTTTGCTATTTTGTCTGACAGGCACCCTGATGCCTGGGTCCATTGGGTGGATAAAGTCCACTGAGCTGCCCTCATGTGGAGGCAAGCATATGGAACCACATGCACGGTGGATGCCATGTGGCCCAGCAATTGCAACATTTCTCGAGCAGTTAGATGAGGCTTTAGCACTGCTTGAGAAGCTAACTGCACCAAGCGAAGGCAACGGGCCTGGGGAAGATAGGCCCTTGCCCTTGTGGTATCCAGAAGAGCTCCTATGAACTCTAAAGATTGAGTGGGAGTCAGACTGGATTTTGGGATGTTTATTACCAGCCCTAAATACTGAAGGATACGCATTATGCAGGATAGAGAAGTCTTGGCCTCTGACTGTGTTGGAGCTCAAATGAGCCAGTCGTCCAAGTAAGGGAAGACAAATATTCCCAGAGTGCAGAGAAATGCTGCTACCACAGCCATGCATTTTGTGAACACCCTTGGTGCAGAGGCCAGACCAAAAGGAAGCACCCTGTATTGGTAGTGCTTTCCTTGAAAAAGGAACCGAAGGAACCTTCTGTGGGTTGGATGGATGAGGACATGGGTGTACGCATCCTTGAGATCTAGAGAACAAAGCCAATCCTGACTCTGAAGGTATGGAAGCAGAGCTTGGGATAAGAAAATAAGGGGAATAGATCCCTGTGCCCTCTTGATGAAGAGGCACTTCTTCTATTGCCCCTTGGGCAAGAAGAATGGCAACCTCCTGACCTAACAGGTTGATGAGACAGGTCGGAGAATTGAACTGCTTCACTATTGTGTGAGGGGGCATGCTTGAAAAATGAAGTTTGTACCCCTCCTTTATGATGGAGAGTGTCCAATGCTCTGTTGTTATTTGCCCCCATCTGGGGGCAAAATGACATAACCTTCCTGGAATGGTGGACGGTTCTGGTCCTTCCAGAACCAGAAAGGCTAAGTTCTCTAGCTGAAAGTCAAAGGCCCTGAGGAAGCTGAGGCTGCTGGGCCGGTGGAGGCCTAGCAACCTTTGCTTTCTTCTGTTTGGGTGGTTGCTGACGTTTGGTTGAAAACTGACCTGCAGAAGATGCCTGCTGACCATAAGCAGGATAAAATCTTTTCTTTTTAGAAAAAGATGTTTTCTTGAACAACTTCTTTCTAACAGGATCAGCAGTGGACTTGGATAGTCTACCCCAGGTGGAATTTTCAGCATCCATTTCATTAGCTTTTTCCTGCCAATCTTTACCGAACAGGTTCTCACCAGTACAAGGGATATTTCCCAATTTATCTTGTACCCAGAGCTCTAAATCAAATGCCTGGAGCCAAGCAATTCTACGTGCACCTATGGCAATAGCCGAGGTTCTGCTTATACACTCAAAGCAGTCAAAGGCTGCACGGTTGGAGAATTTAGAGACATCTTGGGCATGTTTGGCCCAAGTGAGAAAGTCCTGTCTTTTATCCTCAGAAATGAAAGGACTTAAAGTCTGTAAATTATCTATGACCTCCTTTAGGAACATTCCCATGTACAGACTATAGAAACTGATTCTTGCAGCAAGCATGGAAACTTGAAAGACTCTACGTCCAAAAGCATCCAGGGTTCTGCATTCACGTCCTGGAGGATTAGAGGCATGTCTTTTTGCACTTCTAATCCTTCTCATAGCTGACTCCACCACAATAGAGTGGTGAGGAAGCTGAGTCTTATGGAACCCAGGACAAGGAGGAACACGATACATAGTATCTAACCTACGAGAATGAGGAGAGGTGGTAAGAGGTGTTTTCCACATCCTCAACATGAGATCATATAGAATCTCATGAATGGGTAAGGTAGCTGCCTCCTTAGGAGTTTTGGGATATTGTAAAATTTCCAACTCCTTGGCCCTTGGCTCTGTTTCAGGGGTCACAGTAATGGACAGGCCCCGAGCCACCTCTCTGATAAAGTCTTGGAAAGACTTGTCCTCTGGAGGAGACATCCTGCGTTTAGGGGAGGACTCCTCCTCTGGAAGAAGCATCGCTGCATCGACAGAACTTTCAGAATCCTCAGATTCTTCTGAGGACTCGAAGTATCGTCTGTCTGAATGCTCCTGCAGAGCCCGATACCCGTACCGACCAAGGTCGGTACCGGGAATAACCGATACTGGAGAATCGGTACCGGAGGGCATCGGAGGACAGGGTTCCGGCATAGCAGAAACCGATGCCAATGTCGATGCTATCGGTACCGGTACCGATACTGTTACCGATGCCGGTGCCAGTGCCGGTACCGGTGGAGTTGTCTGTCGCGGTACCAAGGGCGTCGATGCTGCAAGTAAAGCTGCCAGACTGCGTTCCATGGTCAGAATTCTCTGGTCCATAGATGCCGCCAATGCCTGGATGTCGGTACCGGTGGAGACCACCGGTACCCCAGAGCATGGCACCAGGAGATCTGTCGAGGCCGAGCCATCGAGAACATCCTGGAACCCCGATAATGCTTTGGAAGCCGAAGCCTCCTGCCGGGGTAATTTTGCCGGTGCAGAATCCGAGGGCAACGCCAGAGGCATCTCTTCGAGGACCGGCTGGATTTATGTTTAGTTACCTGAGATCCACGGGAGGAAGAAGAAGCCCTGGAAGACGTCGATGCCACTGAAGCCGCATCAGAGGGAAACAGGGTACTGAGTTTGGCAGCTTGGTTCTGCCGACCTCTTTTAGACATCATGGCACAGGACACACAATCCGTGATGGAGTGGTCAGGACCTAATCATTTTAAACACCATTCATGGGTGTTGGTGACGGAAATGGTACCGCCACACTTGGTGCACTTTTTAAAACCTGAGGCAGGTTTTTCCATGTTAAGGAAAGTTTTTGGGCCTAAGGCCCAAAAAGGCAGTTGCACTTGAAGAAAATGGAAAAAACCAGATATTTTATTTATTTATTTTTTTTAGAAATAGTAAAAGAAAGACTGGCAGTACCGGTAGAGCGTCAAAGGCAGACGCGACCACAAAAAGAAATAAAGAAATTCTTCTGCGGTGACAGGAACACGACCTGCTGGCTCCGCGGAAAAAGAAGAACTGGAGAGAGGCAGTTGGGAAAGGCGGGAAGGCAGTACGCAGGCGCTGTGGGATGCTGCCAAAAGCGTTCTAATTGGACGCTGGGGAGCGTTCCCACGCAGGCTCCGTCGGTACCGACGATACCCATATGTGATGACTAAATTCCTGCTTGTTCCTGGAGATAGTATTCAACTCGTGACAGCTGATTGTGAAACCAGGTCCTCAAATTAATCTGGAAGTTGAATTTTAGCATGCTACTATTCGCAGCAGGTCATGTTAGTAAGACAGCTTTTCAGCCAGCAGACATTCTGTCAGGATGGGTACATGAAGTGCTATCAAACAGATCTACACTTTGGTACACAAGAAGGACCGCTAGATTTTCAAGAGCAGCACTGAAAGACGTTATCAATGAAACAAAAAAATGCCCCTCTCCTCTGCATGCATGTGTTTATTCTTTCTTTCTTCCAAGCTGTTCAGAGTATAAGAACTGCATCTGATCAGCAGACAGACCGTGTGCAGGCAGCTTTGTCATGGACCATCTAGACTTCAGCAGTATGCTAACTTCATTAGTGCCAGGTGAAGCAGTATTCATGAATTACTTCTTGTTTCATTGGTTATTGCTTTGGTGTCACTGTATAATTCCTGTGAGTTGTTCTACATCTTGGGCACATTTTAGTTGAAAAGCATACAAAAAATTAAGGGAAGAAAAATTACCAGCACTTTTTGGGAGGGATAATCCATTTTGACTTTATAAGAAAGGCGGTATAGCTCTTCCCCCTCCCCCTCCCCCACAAAGTGAGGCTTTAAGACACAGTATAACAAGACAACATCAACAAAGGGAATGCCAACAATACATAATCATATATATGACTGCAAAGACAGGCAGATTACATCTGCAATGCGTCTGGATTGCCTCATCTCTTCAAAATAAATAGCCTACAAAAGACCAAAAGAACCCCTGCAATCCTTTCCCCCCAAATCACCACACTCCTCCACCCCTCACCCCCACCCCAAGTGAAACCCTAACCCTAACCCTTCTTTCCAAGGAGTCACCCAATCACATTCATCCCATACAATTTCACAAAAGGCTCCCAAACCTAGTCAAAGTGAACCTGGTTCATGCGTCTCAAGGCAAGTCCTCGCTCCATATTACAAATGTCCCACAGGTGCCACCTTGTCAACTCTGGTGGCCCCACCTGCTTCTAGGCGGATCCCAGAGTTAGTTTAGATGCATTCATGCAGTGTTTAACCAGTGCAGCTGCTTAGCTCCTGGAGTAGTGCACCCAAACAGAAAAATTCCCAGGTCCCATGGGATCTCTTGCCCAATTAGCTGTTTTACCCTATAGTGGATACCCCTCCAATAACCTCTCCACCACACATGCATCAATGTCCCACTCATCCCACATCCACGCTAGCACTGATCAGTCACCCCCCTGGATAGGCGTTGGAAAAACAGACAGGGGTCATATACCAGCCATACACCAATTTATAATTAGTTTCTTTTGCATTTACTGCCACAGAATCGTCCAAAGCCAGCCCTCAATTTGTTTCCACTGCTGGTCCATATACGCAAGCTGCAGTTCTCGATCCCAGTAGGCTCTATACTTACCCATGCGAAAAGCCTTCTTCTGTTGGCATGCATACAGGGAGGCAAACAGCCTCCTGGTGGAAGTCCGCTTCTTACACAGCATCTCCAAATCATTGAGTGGCCGCGCCACCTGAGCCTGAAATTTCCTTATGCCCCACCTAATGCACTAGTTGGGTGTGAAAAAAAGCATGATGATCGGGCAAGTCAAAGGGCCAACTTCAAAAAGCTGCCCTAAGTGATTCTACCCCTTAGTTTTCCAGGCGTAAAATACAGCCAAAGCAGTTCCCACCTCAAACACGTTTTTATAGATTATTGAGGAGAAGGGGGACAAAAGTCAACCTCCGAGGCCATAAATATTTATCCCAACAATGAATGGTATGCTCCACTATGGGGTTCCGGAACTTTGGATAGCCCCGGAGACCCAGTTTCAGCCACAACTGTTCACCCAGCCCCAGGTCCCCTGACAGTGCACTCTCCAACTGGACCAACTGCTGTGGACTAGCAGGGTTCATCTGCTCTACCCTCCGCATGGCTCTGGGACGCCATATAGTACCACTTAAGGTTTGGTGTCCCCATTCCCCCCTTCCAAGAATGGGCGTAAAGGATATGTTGTGCAATCTGTGATCTACGTGACTGCCAAATAAATTTCAACAACAATTGCTGCCAGGTCTCTTAGCGCCCTTGGAGGTAAGGCCATGTGAAAGCACCTGAAATAGGTAAAAAAACTGTGGACAGATCACCATCTTTGTAACAGCTATATGACCAAACTAAAACAGCAATAGTCCAGTCCAGACTTCCAAGTCTTTTTTCACCTGCTGAAGCAGCAGAGGATAGTTGGCTTTATACAACACACCAGGGTTGGCAGTCAACTGCACCCCCAAATATCGCAATAAGCCCATCACCCAGTGAAAAGGGTATTCCGCCCATATCCAGGAAATATCCACAAGGCCCAGCCCGAGGTTCAAAATTTCAGACTTAGAATAATTAATTTTAAAACCTGGGATCCGAGAGTAGGCCTAAAAAGATGCATGGCATGTGGGAGAGAGTCCAGTGGTTCCAACAAAGACAACAAGATGATATCTGCAAACAACGCAATTTTATATTCGCTGTTGCTGGCATGAACACCCTGCACATCTCAGGAAGCCTGAAACCGCTGAGCCAAGGGTTCCATTATTAGTGCAAACAGAGGGGACAATGGGCACCTCCTGACGAGTCCCACGACCGAGTGGAAAGTACTCAGAATGACCCCCACTGACCCAAACACAAGATCGGGGCCTCTGATACAGATCACACACCCAATCCTGGAAGTGAGGCCTGAATCCCATCTTATCTAGGACCCCCCACAAGAAGTCTCAATTCACCCTATCAAAGGCTTTCTCCGCATCCACTCCAAGGAGGATCGCGGCCCACCTCTCAGGCCAGGCCACCTTTATAACCTGAAGCACCCGTTGTATATTATCTGCAGCCTGTTGGCCTACCACAAACCCCACCTGGTCCCCATGGATCAGCCGGGGGAGGAGCAGATTCAGAATCATGGCCAGCACCTTGGCCAAGATTTTGAAGTAAATATTCAGAAGAGATAGGATGATATAATGCCACCTCATTATTAGGCTTCCCTGGTTGGGCAGCATGGATATCACTGCCTCCAGCTGCAAGGGCAGCAAAGCCTCCCCTTGCAACATCACATTGAAAACTTTGGCCATGGCAGGAGCCAGCCGGCTCTCAAATCTTTTATAATATTCTGGTGGAAAGCCTTTAGCCCCAGGGACCTTTCCAGCTGGCAGGCCACAAATAGCCAGCTGCACTTCTTGGGCCATAATCTCCATTTCTAGCTGCTCATGCTCGGCCTCCGTCAAGATGGGGGGTGCACTCTCTGAATGCTAGAGAGAAAATGGAGGCGGGACATGTCGCATGACTCTCTGGCTCAATACAGAGACAAGCAACTGGAATATAACAACCTGATAAACGAGTGTAAACAGCAGCACCATACCAACCTAATCATGAAATCTGTCAACAGACCAAGGGAACTCTTTAACATTGTCCAGAAGCTCACTAAAGATACCATGCATCACTGTACCCACCATCTTGATCCAAAGGAATTTGCGGACTACATAAAATCGAAAAGCACCATCCATACATGTTCCCCCCCACCGCAGACAGACGACCATGAAATGGAAGAGCCGCACCAAACCTGGGAGGACTTCAGCATACCATCAACACATCAAGTAGAGGACATAATGAATGGACTCAACACAACAACTTCACCGTCAGACCCATGCCCAGTGGCATGGCTCAAAGCCACCAGAAGCCAGCTCTCCCATCACATTCACAAAATCATTAAGGAATCCCTCCAACAAGGATATATGCCGCAATCCCTGAAGCAAGCCATGATACGACCAATACTTAAAAGCAGCGCACTAAGCCCTCTGAACCAAAATCATACCGTTCCATCTCCAGCCTAGCATTCCTTGCAAAAATCATTGAAAAGACAGTGCAAAGGCAACTTCAGGACCACACTGACATGAATGCCCCACTGGACATCCACGAGCATGGCTTTAAACCCCAGCACAATATGGAAACGTCACTCACCTCCCTCTTTGACAATCTCCTAAGAGGCATAGATAGCATAAAGAACGGATTCCTGCTAGTGTTCGTGGACATCACGGCAGCCTTTGACACCGTGTCCCACACCAGGTTACTGCAATGCCTGCAGCAGATAAGAGTATACAAGAATACCCTGAAGTGGTTTACCTCCTACTTGGAAGGCCGAATGCAGCAAGTCAAATGTGCCCAAAAGAAATCTCTGAAGTTCCCCGTTACACAAGGAATACCACAAGGTTCAGCTGTCATCAGTACTCTAATATATACATCCAACCCATATGCAACATCAAACGCCACAAACTTCACTATCACCTCTATGCTGACATCATGGTGTATGCACCAATCAACCTACAAGCACCTGACACCACAACAATAACCAGATGCTTTGAAGACATGAGTGCCTGGCTCGCCTGACAGTCAACTATGATAAAACAGAGGCAATGTTCGTCACCAGGAACCCCACTTTCATTCCGCCACAAACTATCAGCATTCTAGACAAACCAATAGCAGTCAAAGATGAAGTTAAGTACCTGGCCATCACAAAGGACAGAGCTCTAAACCTGAAATCTCACATCGCCAAAACTGCAAACAAGGCCTATCTACATTTGAGGACCATCAGAAAGCTCAAGCCAATACTCCACCAAGACCACTTCCGCACAGTGTGCCAAGCACTCATCACACCTCTGCTTGATTATGGAAATTCGCTGTATCAGGGCCTCCCCCAGCAGACTTTACACCCACTCCAAATGGTGCAAAACACTGCAGCACGCATCATTACGGACACTGCAAGAACTGAGCACATCACCCCCATCTTACAGCAGCTGCACTGGCTCCCAATGATTGCCAGGGCAAAATTCAAAACTATCATGATCATCTTTAAAATCTTTCACCATCACTCGGTCGGCAGATGCACTCCAAGATATCATAACAAGGGATATCAGCAATAGATCAAGAAGGACCAATAATGACAACAGGATCGGCACACCTGCAGGATATCACAAAACTAAACAAGCAACCTCAAGAGCAGCTCCTTCGCTACTGGCGTCCACACTTTGGAACTCTCTCCCAATGGGCCTGAGGGCCTTGAATGATACCAAAGACTTCCACAAGGCCCTCAAAACCCTGCTCTTCACAGAAACCTATGAGCAAACAGACAACCAATAGTCTCCTGAACGGTAATGCGACTACCTCCACCAATGCAATACCCACCCATGTTTATGTTTATGTTTATTTTGCTTGATAGACCGCCCAACTAGACGTATGAGTTCAATGTATAATGTGTTAAGTACCCTCATGTTAAATGTAACCCCTTTGATTGTAGGATAAGGTGGTTTACAAATCTGTCTAAATAAATCCCAGAGACAGCACGCAATCCACTCCGAAGCCACAGACTCTGCTGTGTAAAGGTCCACCATAAACCTTGCAAAAATACTCCTAATCTCCCCCGAATTCATACAGAGATGCCCCGTCCGATCTAGCAGCTCACGCACCACATGATCAGCCATTTGCTTATGCAGGTGAAACCGCCAGATAATTACCAACCTTGTTCTCCTGCTCATAGAATGTCTGTAGAAGCCAACGGCGCTTAAGGTCAAAACCCCTCTGGACATGCTCATCAAAGTGGGCACGCACCGCCATCCACTGCTTACAGACTTGCTGAGAGCATGTTTGAGCATGTTGATCCCGCAACACTTAGCCTCTGCGGACAGGTACCACAGCTCAGGTAGACATTATCGTCGAAACCCAGCAGCCTCAGCCATCAAGCACCCCCTTGCCGCTGCCTTAAAGGCATCCCAAACGATCAGTAAAGACACCTCCCCTGTGGCGTTCAAATCAAAATATTCCTGAATAAATTAATCATGCGCTTGAACTGCCACAACCCGTCGGAACAAACCACAATGCAGGGTCCAATACTTTCTTTTAGAGACCGGTCCAGGCTCTGCAATATCCACCCAACAAAGGGCATGTTCAGACCACTTAAAAGCACCTATAGCAGCCTCCACTTCACCCTCAAGCAGTCACGAGTCAAACAGAAAATAGTAAATTTGTGTATGAATTTGATGGATTGGAGTAAAGTATAGCCATGCTGGTCATGGTGCACATCACGAAGTCACAGATCATGCACCAGGTCAGCAAACGCCCTACTCGCTGCACAGGTACCCTCACCATGGAATCCAAGCAAAGCTGCAAAAAAACCCACGCGTGGCCCTCATTGGGAGCATACACATCAGCTATGGTATATAAGGTGTCATGAATTCGGACATTCAGAAAAATCTATCTGCCCGCCTTATCTCGCTACACTCCTTCAATAGCAAGACACAGAGATTGACACAACAAAATGGCAACCCTGCATTTTTTTCACCCCTGTGCATCCGCTGCAGCCCAGACCTCTAAATAAGACCTGCACCAGAGCCATGCCATGCCACACCACGCCACGCCACAATAGGCATGCAAAGGTGAGTCTCCTGTAGTAAAACCACATTGCCACCCAAGGTCTTAAGTTCCTGTAAAAGAAGGGAGTGCTTCCAAGGTGAGTTTAGACCCTTAACATTAAAAGAAATAAACTTCAGCTTAAGAAAGTGCCTCTCCCTATATCCCCATCGCCGTCTAAAATAAGGGGGTAGAAATTCCCCCCCCCCACCGCACTCACCCACCTCCAGGGATTCAGACACACCATACACACACACACTCCCCATGCCACACAACCAAGCCACCCCCCCCCCAATTAAACCCCTCCTCCTCAAAACTCTCCCCCACTCCACAATGCTACTCCACTCCCCTACCTCCATAGTTACTATCCAACCACCCACCCAACCCCTACCCTCCCCATCACCCGCTATCACTGCAGGCCAGAGGAACACACATCCAAATTCCCCCCCCCCCCAGCAACCCAGAAAACCATTCCCCGCCCCATCCGTCAACACATTTACCCCCATATGCATCAATAATGGATTGCCATCACAAACCTCAGGCAACAAGTAACCAACACATAAATTTAACAGTACTACAACCCATGACCACAGGTCAGTGAACACCAACCCCCAATGTCCCAAAGTCCAACTTGGGGCTCCTGGACCAGGTGCCCAGCTCCACAGATATCCAATCAACCACGCTTCAGGAAAGTCCAGCAACCCAGGCCAAGCAAACCACACTGTCCAAACAGTCACTTTCAACGTGCAGGGTCACTCACTCTTTGCCATGTGAACACTGACTGATGCCTGACGCGCCGGGGGCTGGAGAAGTGAGCCATTCTTCACTAGTCCAGCTGCACACAATGCCTGCCAGGCCTCAGACAAATCTTTGGCAGAGACTTTTTTCCCTGCCACCTCAAAATTCATGTGGAAGGGAAAGGCCCAAGAATAGCAGATCCCCTCCTTCACTAACACCTCCACAACTGGTTTCATTTCCCTGCATTGCACCAGCGTGAAGGTGGATAGATCCTGATAAACCATCACTGATGCTTCACCAAGTTGCACGGTTTTCTTCTCCCGTCCCCTGCGCATGAACAAGTTAGCGTCTGGATAGTGAGGAAAGCGCACTATAATATCACAAGGTTTATTTTGTGGGGGCTTTACCCAAGGCCCTCTGCACTCTTTCCACTTCCATTAAGGCTCCCTGGGCCTGATATTCTTCTGGACCCAACAATTCCTTTAGTAGAGTTTTAACAAAAGCCTCTAAATTCTGAGTACCAGCCTTCTGTTCAGGAACTCCCTGAAGGTACACATTACGTCGCCAAACCCAGTTTTCAGTGTCATCTAGTTTATAAATCAGGTCCACAGTTTGCCCCTTCTGACAGTCCACAGCACACTGAAGTTCCGTTAAAATCTCATTGTGTTCCTCCAGTTTAGCCTCAGCATCTTCCATGCGGTCACCCAGCTCTTTGAGATCAGTATGAAGATCAGTGATTTTATTTAATATATCTTTAAGGAGCAGAACTCCAAGGCCATTTCCTCAAAGCCACGCTTATGTTCAATTTGTAAACTCGCAGTATCAGCCGCTGCAGGCCCTTGTTGCTTCCCACTGGCACTGATCTCATCTTCCGATTCACCCGATGCCACGCTCTTAAGAACATAAGAACATAAGAACATAAGAAATGCCATACTGGGTCAGACCGAGGTCCATCAAGCCCAGTATCCTGTTTCCAACAGTGGCCAATCTAGGTCATACGTACCTAGCAGTTTCCCCAAAAGACACAGGTTCTGCAGTGCTTGTACTAGGCCAAGCATTGATATCCTGGGTCCCTTTTTAATAGTGGTTTATGGACCTTTCCTCCAGGAACTTGTCCAAACCTTTTTTAAACCCAGCTATACTAACAGCCTTTACTACATCCTCCGGTAACAGATTCCAGAGTTTGATTACACGTTGAGAGAAGAAATATTTTCTCCTATTTGTCTTAAATAGTTTACCCTGTAGCTTCATTACATGCCCCCTAGTCCTTCTATATTCTGATAGCGTAAACAATTTATCCACGTTTATCCGTTCCACTCCATTCATTAATTTATACACCTCTATCATATCTCCCCTCAGCCGCCTCTTTTCTAGGTTAAAGAGCCCTAACCTTTTTAGCCTCTCTTCATAGGAGTAGCCTTCCATCCCCTTCACCAATTTGGTGGCTCTTCTCTGTACTTTTTCTAATAACTCTATGTCCTTTTTAAGATACGGTGACCAGAATTGCACACAATATTCAAGGTGCGGTCGTACCATGGAGCGATACAGAGGCATTATAATATCCTTTGTTTTATTCTCCATCCCTTTCCTTATGATACCTAGCATTCTATTTGCTTTCTTGGCCGCCGCTGCACACTGGGCGGAGGGTTTTAACATGTTATCCACGATGACTCCTAAATCTTTTTCCTGGGTGGTGGTTTCTAATGTGGAGCCTTGCATCTTGTAACTATAGTGTGGGTTGTTCTTTCCTAGGTGCATAACTTTGCACTTGTCCACATTAAATTTCATCTGCCATTTGGATGCCCAGTCTTCCAATTTATCCAGATCCTCCTGCAGTTTTCCACAATCCTCTTGGGTTTTAACAACTTTAAACAGTTTTGTGTCATCTGCAAATTTGATTACCTCACTAGTTATTCCCTTTTCCAGGTCATTTATGAATATGTCAAAAAGCAGCGGACCCAGTACAGATCCCTGGGGTACTCCACTATTCACCTTTTTCCATTGGGAATATTGGCCATTTAGCCCTACCCTCTGCTTTCTATCTTTTAACCAGTTCCCGATCCACAATAGTACACTGCCTCCTATCCCATGACTTTTTAGCTTCGCCAAAAGTCTCTGATGGGGACCTTGTCAAAAGCTTTCTGAAAGTCCAGATACACTATATCAACCGACTCACCTTTGTCTACCTGTTTATGCACACCTTCAAAAAAACAGATCAGATTAGTAAGACAAGATCTTCCTTGTCTAAAGCCATGTTGGCTGTCTCCCATTAGGCCATGACTATCTACATGCTGTGTAATTTTGTTCTTTATGATGGCTTCTACCATTTTCCCTGGTACTGACGTCAGGCTCACCGGTCTGTAATTTCCCGGGTCACCCCTGGAACCCTTTTTAAAAATTGGTGTTACGTTGGCGACCCTCCAATCTTCAGGTATTACAGATGATTTTAATGAAAGTTCACAGATTACCAATAACAGGTCTGCAATCTCATATTTCAGTTCTTTCAACACTCTGGGATGTATACCATCCGGTCCAGGTGATTTGCTACTATTCAGTTTATCAAATAGTTGTAATATATCTTCCCGGTGTAGCGATATTTCTCTCAATTCCTCTGCAGTATCACCTTTAAATACCACTTCAGTCTTGGGTAACACCCCTACATCTTCCTCAGTAAAGACCGAAGCAAAGAATTCATTCAGTCTCTCTGCTATAGCCTTGTCTCCTCTTACTGCCCCTTTTACCCCTCTATCATCTAATGGTCCAATTGACTCTCTCACAGGCCTTTTGCTACGAATGTACTTGAAAAAGTCTTTATTTCGTGTTTTTGCTTCCGTAGCAAGTTTCTTCTCAAATTCCCGCTTTGCCTGCCTTATCAATGCTTTGCATTTAACTTGCCAGTGCTTGTGCTGTTTCCAGTTTTCATCATTTGGCTCTTTTTTCCATTTTCTGAAGGTTGCTCTTTTGGCAGCAACAGCCTCTCTGACCTCACCTTTAAACCATGCTGGCAGTTTTTTGGACTTTCTTCCACTTTTCTTAATGCGTGGAATACAGCTGGTCTGGGCTTCGAGGATAGTATTTTTAAATAACACCCAAGCTTGCTGTAAGTCTTTAACCTTTGGAACCGCTCCTTTTAGTTTTTTCCGAACTATATTCCTCATTCTATCATAGTCACCCTTTTGAAAGTTAAAAGGTAGTACTGTGGATTCCTTTACTATCTGTCCTCCACTGATTAAATCAAACATGATCATACTATGATCACTATTGCCAAGTGGTCCCAACACCCTTATTTCTTGCACCAGATCTGGCGTTCCACTAAGGACTAGGTCCAGTATGGCTTCCCCTCTGGTCGGTTCATGAACCAGCTGCTCCAAGAAGCAGTCATTTATTTCATCTAGAAACTTTATCTCTTTAGCTTGTCCTGCTGTGACACTGTCCCAGTCGATACCGGGGTAATTGAAATCACCCATTATTACTACTCTGTTGTGGCTTTTGTTAGCTTCCTTGATTTCTTTGAGCATTTCATCATCCATTTGTTCATTCTGGCCAGGTGGTCGATAGTATACTCCCACTGCCATCACCTTCCCCTTCATAAATGGAATTTCAATCCATAGAGATTCTACAGCATATTTTGTTCCCTGCAAAACTTTAATCCTTTCTGACTCAATGCCCTCTCTAACATAGAGCGCAACCCCTCCACCAATTTGTTCAGCTCTATCATTACGATATAGTTTGTATCCAGGTATCACAGTGTCCCACTGGTTATCCTCCTTCCACCATGTCTCTGAGAGTGCAATCATATCTAACCTCTCATTTAATGCTATATATTCTAATTCTCCCATCTTATTGTTTAGACTTCTAGCATTGGCATACAAGCATTTTAGAGACTGTATTTTATTAATATTAATCTGGCTATTGGTAGGCATGGGTAATTGGGAATCTTTATGCTCTGTCTGCTCCTTACTCAAGGGCATTTGGGCTACTATACTCCCTTTTGGAACCTCACTGCTTTTGGTAGTATCCTTCAAGGATACCTTTGTCCGAACCGTGCGCTCCTGGGTGACTGTCGGCTTTCCCCTATTTTCTAGTTTAAAAGCTTCTCTATCTCTTTTTTAAAGGTTAATGCCAGCAGTCTGGTCCCATCCTGATTAAGGTGAAGCCCATCCCTTCGGAAGAGCTCCCCCTTTCCCCAGAATGTTCCCCAGTTCCTAACAAATCCAAAACCCTCATCCTTGCACCATTGTCTCATCCACGCATTGAGACTCCGGAGCTCTGCCTGTCTTTTGGGTCCTGCACGTGGAACAGGAAGCATTTCGGAGAACGCTATCCTGGAAGTTCTGGATTTCAACTTCCTACCTAAAAGCTTAAATTTAGCCTCCAGAACTTCCCTACCACATTCTCTTGAGAGCAAGCATGCATTTCGGCCTTACCGCCAAGCCGATGGGAAGCTCATGGCTTGTCTTTGTTCTCCAACTGTTTATTTTTAGAAGCCAATAACCCGCTTGTGGTTCCCACACTGCTCACTGTGGTTTCCCGATGACAGCGCTACAGATGTCTGTCAATTCGGGAGTTTTGTTTGCTCAGGGTCGCAGAGAGGAATCCCTAGGCTGCCATTAGGTCGAGTGACATCACTTCTTCTGTACATAAAGTTTTAATAAACATAGTAGATATTTTGCCAAATAAGCAGCACTGTGCTACATTTCTATCGCTGTGCAAATCTGCGGATGGCTCGTTTTGGTGGTACATATTTCCCGCATCCATCATATCTCAATGGAAGATTCTGTGCTATTTAAAAAGCGTCAAGATAATGTAGACTTCTTGGCTAATAGTAAACTCAGGCAAGACTATAACATAATTCAGCCCAATCAGTGTTGGGGAAATGACAATCATCCCTCTAGAAGTTTTCAGAGCAGGGAATCTGGCTTTGAAGCCCATTCGCTGTTGAACACCCCACTCAGCAGTTTAGCATGCAGTGAGAAGGCCCCACTTGAAAACTTTCCTGGCTCTGTAAAAAAAAAAAAAAAAGTAAAAGCTTCTTTGACAGCATGTGGGAAATATTCTGCTGTAAAGAATTCCCAAGAAAAGAACATAGTGCAAGGTTCGATACTCTTGATATAACGGCTAAATGGTGAAAAAATGGACAATGCTCTTTCCAAGATCTTTTCTGGAACCTTGCATACTATACAGAATCCATTTTTAAACTATGTAAATGTAAACCTAGATTATCGTGACTGAAAACAATGAAATCATGCAGCCATAGAAGTGACAGACCCAGCAAAAGTACATGAAATGGGAATGAAAAGGACGGCCATGAAGCAGTGGATGTTACTGTGTAAGATCTGAAGCTCAAATCACTATCCTCCCTCTGCCCCGCCCATTCCCCAGCCCTACAAGGTGCCATCTAGTCTCACCCTACCTCTCTTTGTACAAAAAAATAAATAAATAAATAAATTCAGTATTCCAGAAAGGTGCCAGATCGAGAGCACTAGAAACCAAATTCCTCCATGATCTGCAGAACAAGATCTGTCCAGTTCACTTCAGTCCTGCTTTGGAGAGACCATTTCCAGGAATGAGGGGGGCTATACATGCTCTAGGCTTGTACAGTTCTGAGCCTCGGTGCTATGGAAATTAATAACTCTAAAGGAATATGGTCAAATTGTTCTTTTGTTTCCCTATGAAGAGGCTGAGGGGCTCCTGAAATGCAAAGCACTAGTTCTAAAAGAGAGAGAGGATTGTTTCTGGGTTGTTGTTGTTTTTAATATGCATCATAAAAGCATTTTGGTTATACAGTGCTACTGTTAAAAGAAATCAATACAGGACACCTAGTCTAAAAATAAGATTACAAAAAAACAAAAAACAAAAAAAAAACCATGAGGGGAAAGGTTTCTTCCTCCAGCTCCCTCCAACATTCTCAAAAAGAGTAAGGAAAATGATACCATTCTTTACAACGGGCCTCATTATTACAGAATAAATCAGGAACATGGCAGAGTGTTCCACTGCAACTCCAAATCAGCACCTCAGCTGCGTCGGTGCCTAAAAACACCTTCAAGAGGAGTATTTCACCTTCTCTGTGGATGCCCAGGCACCCATGGTGGAGCCCGAGCTCACCGAAGTGGGAGAGCTGCACTCGCTCACCGACTGGCACGTTTCGGAGGCTTCCGAGGAGGCAGAGCTGGACGAATTCTGCAGCGTAACAGCACCACAGCCACAAGATGGGAGGGAGCAAGGAAGAGACAAAGAATAAGAAAGCCACAAAACAAAAATATGCAAAACAATTGAAAGGAAAAAGGGGGAAAAAGATGAGAAAAAAGCAGAACATTAGGGGGTTAAAAAAATACACCGCTTAATGCCATAAAAAGAGCAGTCAGTCTTTTTAGTGAATGAAAGCAAAGCAGAGAAGATTTGATTAGGGAATCCTTTTGTCATAATAGCATGAAAATCGCCGAGTATGATTAACATATCTGTTACTTAACACAGTCCAATAAAATTCAGAAACTTCATGGTGATGGGAACCAAACCAAGAGTTTCAAGTGCACTAAAGAAAGCTTTTCTAAAGCTGCAGTTCACCCCAATGTCACAATATATTGGCCTCTGAAGGAAAAGAACAGTGATATGACTTCTTAACCTACACAATTTGGAATGAATACCGCTCACCAGGACTGTTACGGATCTTTCACAAAGTGTTTACTCTAAAACAGATTTAACAAACAGTTATTTGACACCAACATTTAAAAAACACTAACCATCATTTTATGTGGGAACAGTTTAATTTTCTATTTTTTAAGTGTTACACAAAGCTGAACATGTCAGGAGAAATTACTTACCAATTAATCGGGCCAATGCAGAAAGCCAGTGCTAAACCTGGGCTGGATCAATTTTTTAATGTTCCTGACAACACACACATTTTCATGTGTGATGCAGGATGTTAGAGTATGCAAATGCCCAATGCAGTAACTGTGCACATGCAAATAAGCCCCCGATGCCATCAAAATACTGTCAGGGCCAGTGCCCAACAAAAGAGAATCCCTGGTGGCCCAGCGGTCCCGATCCCCCGACCCGATGGTATTAAGGTAGACTATATGGTAGTCTAATCCTGCCTAGTGCATCCCAGGATGCACTGCGCAGGGCCAAGCACGCCATTTTACAAGACCTTAGCAGGAGCATGTAGGCAGCGCTCTCATCTATTTGGTATGGGGGAGGGGGGGACTTGGATTTTTTTGCTTGGAAGTGATTTTCTCTTACTTGGGGGTGATTTTCTCTTACTTGGGTTTTGGGGTGGGGGGGGGGTTCAAGGGCTGCTAGACCAACAGATAAATTATACTTTATTTGTTTTTGCTTGGGAGTGATTTCACTTTAACGTTGGGTGGGGATGGGGTGTTTCAGGGGACGCTAGACCAACAGGTAATTACTTTTTGTTGGGACACTAGCCCTCGCCAATATTTTGATGGCATCAGGGGCTTTTCCTGATGCCTGATAATCTAAGGAGAAGATGATCTAGGCATTGGGAAAAGCACCCAACGCCATCAAAATACTAGTGGGGGCACGCATTAGAGGTTTACTTCTACTCAGATCCTGAAGTAAAATTTTTAGTGCTATGACTGGTTGCGAAATCCTCTACACCTGTCTCAGCATTGGGCATAGCCATGATTTGCATACCAGCCCAGCTGATTAAAATACATTTAAATAATTAGGATTCATTTAAATAGATTTAAATACGCGTGTTGTTAATTGGTTGCTAGTTTTTCCATCAGCATTTACATCTATTTCCTGCATTTAAATGATCGTAAAAAGTGCTTAAATGTGGCATTATAGGTTCGTAAAGCCCGTGCTAGCTTTCTGCATCGGCCTGAATGTCCTTTCCTTGAGTCCTGCTAGACCAGTTCAGACAAGTGGGTTGTGTTCCCCTACCAGTAGACTGGTGGAGACAAAGAACCAATGAAGAGACAAAGGTTTCAACGACATCACTCCTATGCCTCTATTCGCCTCAGCCAACAAAGGTCCCTTCAGCATTCATCCCAAAAAATAAGGGAGAAACACAGCAAGCCTCACACAACCTTAATCGTGGGCAATAAAGAGTAAGCAAGTGTAGAGAACTAGGTACAGGAAGGCATAAACAGAAAGCTGTCCAATGAAGATGAACCCGCAGAGCCTGCGCTCAAACTCCTGAGAATGTGGGGACTGCTGAGCTGGAGAGGTCATATGTGAGGATATGCCCACGGCACCATCTCTATGGTCACTACCATCAATCTGAGGAATTAAAGATAATCCCAGACTCTGGGAACCCATTGCGCACAGAAGAGCGCCAGGCAATCCAACAGTCTGACTTTCTCTTCTGGCAGGAAAACTCTGCCCATTCAAGTGTTGAAACATGTTCCCAGAAAACTCCAGGGACTGGGAAGGCAACAAATGTATCTTTCCCTGATTGATCACCCAGCTAAGGCTTTCCAAAAAGGACACCACTTGGGCCTGCCACCAGAAATGCCTCCAGAAGGGAGCAGGTCTGGATGAGCCAGTTGTACAGATAGCGATGGACACAGATCCCTCGGTGCCACAGCTGCCACCACCATGACACTGGAAACTTTCCTTGGGGCAGGGGATAGCCTGCAAAGGAGGGCAGCAAACTGATAGTGAGAGCCAAGCATGGCAAAACTCATATACTTTGCTGATCCGCCCAGATCGAGATATAAAGCTATGCCTTGGCCAGATAAACTCCCCTCGCGCACTGCTGGAATCATGGAGCAGAAGGTTTCCATCTCGAAACCGAGGAAGTGCAAATGCTTGTGACACCTTTGAGGTGCAGAATGGACTGTAAGGAACAGTCCTTTTTTTTTTTTGGCACCACAAAATAGAGTATCTGCCCTTTCCCCACTTGTCCAGTGGGAAGGGTGCCATCGCCTTTAGGTGCAGCAACTTGTCCAAGGTGGTCCACACAGTGTCACTTTCAATCGCAGACCCACAAGTGGAGATGAAGGTATCTGGAATTGGCTCTTTGCAGCCCAGGACATAGCCGAACTGAATGGTGTTCAGCACCCAGCAATCCTTGGTAAGCTGGGCCAATTTCTGAATGAAACGGTGAAGACTGCCTCCCACCAGAAGAACCAGGGAATGGGCCCCCAAATCTTCACTGTAAAGTCCAATAGGGTGCTCTTCTAGGTGGGACTGAGACCCTGGGCCCATATGCTGCACAAAAGGACTGGAAACAAGCCCGAAGCCCAGAAGCAGAGGAGAAAAGTTTCTCTTTTTTTTTCAGGTCAGTAATGATGAAAGTCCTGAGATTTCTGGGGATCTAGCCAGGACACCCTTGGTTGACAGGAGACGGCTGATGAGAAAGGGGCACTAGCCTACTTCGCAGGCCCCTTGGACCTGTTTTCCAGAAGGTGGAAACATTTGGTCTCGCACAGGTCCTTCACCAGCTTGAGGGAGGCAGGCGCCTTTTTGGTTCTGCTCCATGGCTGGAGCATCCACAAGTGGATAAGATACTAGGATCAACACTCCAGTTCCTACTCCTGGAACAGGCAAATAACCTTAACCTCCTCGCAATCCTCTTAAGATGTGAGTACTTCATCCACATCAGACATCTCAATCTAAGTCACAACTGATCCCATATCCCGGGGAGGAGGGGGCACTTCTGCTGGGGACATTTTGCCATCAATTGAAGGCAGCTTCCATCCTCAGCCTGCCCAGAGACTGCAAGCGGGGGAAACAAAAGGCCGCAGGATGTGCACATCCATGCTGGAATAACCAGGCCTGCTGCAAAGGGAAATAATTTCAGGGAGGACAATCTGGACTCCGGAAGCTCTCCTCATGAAAATTATCCCGCTACACTTGGGGGGGCATAGTCGCCATCGATCCCCTAGAGAAGGGGAAGAGGCCCCAGCACAAATGCCAGATCCTCCGGCCAGCTGAATATCCTCACCCATAGCACCATCTGCCATTTCCTGCCCTGAGGCAGGCAAGGTCAGGCTAACAGCATCCCCCACTTCAGAGAGGGGGAGGAGGTCCTTCAGGACGACTCAGAAGCAGCCATGCAGATGAGCAGAATCCAGAAGCTGTAGATAAGGCACCTTGCTTGCTACAGGGCAAACATCACCTGGAAGAAGACATAAGAGATAAGGCAAGTCTCACAATGGCATGTGCTAAAGCTACGGCGGCCCGAAGGGTGCGCATTAACTGCACTTTTACTACAGAGCACATTACAGGCGATAGGGTAGGAGCGCATGTTGGAACTGCTTGGGTGGAACACGCACAAGGATCATGTGACAGTCAGGCGCACAATAAAGAAAATGCTTTTAATGCATGCAGAAAATGGTAGAAAACTCCCACCCAATGCCAATAGTCACCAGAGGTCTACCCAAATTGTATCCTCCACAGATAGAACCAGGAGCCGACAACAATGACAATGACAAAGTCAAGCTTTGGTATCTTGAAGGACTAGAAGAGGGGACTGTTACTTCTGGAGAGAGATCTGCAATTGTGAGTATATACTTCTGGGAATTTTCTGAAGGGAATTCTTTCTTTTAAAGCTATTTAATCTGTGAACCCACTATTTTTTGTTAAATCAGTCAGGGCCTAGTAGCAGCAGTTTAAGTTTAAATTTAAAACACAGAAGAGAACTTTCTGGTTACATTTCATACCCAGCAGAGAGCTTGTAGTTTAAATTTCATAATAAGTTAGAGCCTAGCAGCAACAAAGAGCTATAATTTAAATCAAATAAGAATATAGCTTACCTCAGCAGCACAGGACAGGGTACTGTGTAGCAGCCTACTTTTAATAAGTGTTATTTCCCTCCCTCCCTCCCCACACCCACCCACCCCTGGGATAATCGTAGCTCTATAGGTACTTACACATTTTAAAAGATAGGAGGTGCTCTCAGGTGAAGCTCGTTATCCAAATCAGTCATACACTAAGGACCTGAGATTAATTAAGCTTCAGGTGAACAAGGTATATTAAACGTATTAGGTACAGTTATATTGGTATAAATATCCACAGCAACCCTTAGTAAGTAAAGAACTTAAAGATCTAAACAAAAACTTAAAACTAAGATGCAGACAGCAGTCCAGCGGCGAGATGGGTCCTTTCCAGTCTTTTGCATTGAGTGTCACATGTATGATTTTCTCCCAGTTGGTGAGAGGTCTTACGTGTGCACTAGGTGCAAGGAGCTCTTTACTCTCAGGGAACGAGTCCGTTCTCTAGAGGCTAGAGTAGCAGACTTGGAAAACATAAGAAAGACAAGAGAGGTACATAGACGAGACCAACAGGGATATAGTCCTGAAGTCCCACCTCCAGTCTGCAAGCATCCCTGTTGCCATGGAGGAGAGAGGTCACGTGACAGGAGAGCATCACCCTGATGTGGCAGGAAGTGATCCTGTAACTAGGACCTGTCCTCCAGGTGATGTAAAACCCTCTCGCACCGAGGAAGTTTCTCCAGGGCCATGTGCCCATGAGGGAAGGGTTAGGACAGCCGTTATAGTTGGTGATTCGATCATTAGGCATGTAGATAGCTGGGTGGCTGGTGGACGTGAGGATCGCCTGGTAACATGCCTGCCTGGTGCGAAGGCAGCGGACCTCACTCGCCACCTAGATAAGGTCTTAGATAGTGCTGGGGAGGAGTCTGCTGTCTTGGTACATGTCGGTACCAATGACATAGGAAAATGTGGTAGGGAGGTTCTGGAGGCTAAATTTAGGCTTTCAGGTAGGAATTTGAAATCCAGAACTTCCAGGGTAGCGTTCTCCGAAATGCTTCCTGTTCCACGTGCAGGATCCAAAAGGCAGGCAGAGCTCCGGAGTCTCAATGCGTGGATGAGACAATGGTGCAGAGATGAGGGGTTTGGATTTGTTAGGAACTGGGGTACATTCTGGGGAAAGGAGGGGCTCTTCCGAAGGGATGGGCTTCACCTTAACCGGGATGGAACCAGGCTGCTGGCATTAACCTTTAAAAAGGAGATAGAGCAGCTTTTAAATAGATAATAGGGGAAAGCCGACAGTCGCCCAAGAGCGGATGGTTCGGAAGAATGTATCCTTGAAGGATACTACCAAAAGCAGAGAGGTTCCAAAAAAGAGTAAAGTAGCCCAAATGCCTTCGAGTACGGAGCAGACAGAGCTTAAAGATCCCAAATTACCCATGTCTACCAATAGCCAAATTAATATGAATAAAATACAGTCTCTAAAATGCTTGTATGCAAATGCTAGAAGTCTAAAAAATAAGATGGGAGAGTTAGAATATATAGCACTAAATGAGAGGTTAGTTATGATTGGAATATCAGAGACATGGTGGAAGGAGGACAACCAGTGGGACACTGTGATACCTGGGTACAAACTATATCGTAATGATAGAGCTGATCAAATTGGTGGAGGGGTTGCGCTCTATGTTAGAGAGGGCACTGAGTCAGAAAGGATTAAAGTTTTGCAGGAAACAAAATTTGCTGTAGAATCTCTATGGATTGAAATTCCATGTAAAAAGGGGAAGGCGATGGCAGTGGGGGTGTACTATCGACCGCCTGACCAGAATGAACAAACGGATGATGAAATGCTGAAAGAAATCAAGGAAGCTAACAAACGTTACAGCGCAGTAATAATAATGGGTGATTTCAATTACCCCGGTATCGACTGGGTCAGTGTCACGGCAGGACGTGCTAGGGAGATAAAGTTCCTAGATGACATAAATGACTGCTTCTTGGAGCAGCTGGTTCATGAACCAACCAGAGGGGAAGCCATATTAGACCTAGTCCTTAGTGGAACACCAGATCTAATGCAAGAGATAAGGGTGTTGGGGCCACTTGGCAATAGTGATCATAGCATGATCGCCTTTGATTTAATTAGTGGAGGAGGGATAGTACAGAAATCCACAGTACTACCTTTTAACTTTCGAAAGGGAAACAATGATAAAATGAGGAAAATAGTTAAGAAAAAACTAAAAGGAGCAGTTGCAAAGGTTAAAGACTTACATCAAGCTTGGGTGTTGTTGAAAAATACTATCTTGGAAGCCCAGACCAGCTGTATTCCACACTTTAAGAAAAGTGGAAGGAAGTCCAAAAAACTGCCAGCATGGTTTAAAGGTGAGGTCAGAGAGGCTGTTGTTGCCAAAAAAGCATCTTTCAGGAAATGGAAAAAAGAGCCAAACGACGAAACCTGGAAACAGCACAAGCACTGGCAAGTTAAATGCAAGGCATTGATAAAGAAGGCAAAGGGAGAATTTGAGAAGAAGGTTGCTGCGAAAGCAAAAACGCGAAATAAAGATTTTTTCAAGTACATTCGTAGCAAAAAACCTGTGAGAGAGTCAGTTGGACCATTAGATGATAGAGGGGTTAAAGGGGCACTAAGAGGCGACAAGGTGATAGCGGAGAGACTGAATGAATTCTTTGCTTCGGTCTTTACTGAGGAAGATGTAGGGATGTTACCCATGACTGAAGTGGTATTTAAAGGTGCAGAAGAATTGAAGGAAATATCGATACATCTGGAAGATTGTATTACAACTACTAGATAAACTGAAGAGTAGCAAATCACCTGGGCTGGATGGTATACATCCAAGGGTGTTGAAAAAACTGAAATATGAGATTGCAGTCCTGCTATTAGTAATCTGTGAACTATCATTAAAATCATCTCTAATACCTGAAGATTGGAGGATCGCCAATGTAACACCAATTTTTAAAAAGGGTTCCAGGGTTGATCCGGGAAACTACAGACCGGTGAGCCTCACGTCAGTACCGGGAAAAATGGTAGAAACCATCATAAAAGAATAAAATTACTCAGCATGTAGATAGTCATGGCCTAATGGGAGACAGCCAACATGGCTTTAGACAAGGAAGATCTTGTCTTACTAACCTGTTATGTTTTTTTGAAAGTGTGAATAAACAGGTGGACAAAGGTGAGTCGGTTGATATAGTGTATCTGGACTTTCAGAAAGCCTTTGACAAGGTCCCTCATCAGAGACTTTTGGCAAAACTAAAGAGTCATGGGATAGGAGGCAGTGCACTACTGTGGATCAGGAACTGGTTAAAAGATAGAAAGCAGAGGGTTGGGCTGAATGGCCAATTTTCCCAATGGAGAAGGGTGAATAGTGGTGTACCCCAGGGATCTGTGCTGGGTCCGCTGCTTTTTGACATATTCATAAATGACCTGGAAAGTGGAATAACGAGTGAGGTTATCAAAATTGCAGATGAAATTTAATGTGGACAAGTGCAAAGTTATGCACCTAGGGAAGAACAACCCAAACTATGGTTACCCAATGCAAGATTCCACATTAGGAACCACCACCCAGGAAAAAGATTTAGGCGTCATTGTGGATAACATGTTAAAACCCTCGGCCCAGTGTGCAGCGGCAGCCAAGAGAGCAAATAGAATGCTAGGTATGATAAGGAAAGGAATGGAAAATAAAACAAAAGATATTATAATGCCTCTATACCGTTCCATGGTGAGACCGCACCTTGAATATTGCGTGCAATTCTGGTCACCGTATCTTATAAAGGATATAGCGTTATTAGAAAAGGTTCAGAGAAGAGCCACCAAAATGGTAAAGGGGATGGAAGGATACTCCTATGAGGAAAGGCTAAAAAGGTTAGGGCTCTTTAACCTGGAAAAGAGACGGCTGAGGGGAGATATGATAGAAGTCTATAAATTAATGAACCGAGTGGAATGGGTAAACGTAGATCGATTGTTTACGTTATCAGAATATAGAAAGACTAGGGGACATGCAATGAAGCTACAGGGTAAACTATTTAAGACTAATAAAAGAAAATATTTTTTCACTCAACGTGTAATCAAACTCTGGAATTTGTTACTAGAGGATGTAGTAAAGGCTGTTAGTGTAGCTGGGTTTAAAAAAGGTTTGGACGAGTTCCTGGAGGAAAGGTCCATAAACCATTATTAAGGGGGGACCCAGGATATCAATGCTTGACCCAGTACAAGCATTGCGGAACCTGTGTCTTTTGGGGAAACTGCTAGGTACGTATGACCTAGATTGGCCACTGTTGGAAACAGGATACTGGGCTTGATGGACCTTGGTCTGACCCAGTATGGCATATCTTAATGTTCTTATGTTCACCTCAGAGCCCCAGGCAGAGAATCTGTGCCGGGCTCAGCTCTACTCTGCTGGAACAGTTGTTTGGCTTTGCAACACTGCATGTATGGTGCTGGCAGGCAAATCCCTCTGAAAGCCTTCTGCATTCTTTGGGAGAGAGCAGGGTGGAGGAGGGGCAGAGAAGGAGGGAGGGGGCGTTGAGGTTGTGTGAAGCAGTTGTACTTTTCCAGATCCTTCCAATTTCTGGCTGCTCAACAGGCCCTTATCCAGGGTAAGAGTGTGGAACTGAACCAATTTTCCTTCCTCTTATGGCTACTGAAAAGACCGCAGTCTAATGGACCACCCACATCGCGCTCTAGTGAGAGATCAACCTGCAGGAGGTTGTTCACAAGCATTTTAAATCAATCTTTTCCACTCAAATTGTCAGAATTTTCTTCAGAGAGGAGAAAACCCATCCACTATCTGCTGGAGACAAAGAAATACTGAGGAGACCTCTGATGGCTGAGATAGAGGGATGGAGTGATGTCACTGAAACCTGGGCTTTTCATTGGTTCTTTGTCTCTACCAATCTGCTGGTAGGGGAACACATCCCACTTCTCTGGACTGGTCTAGCAGGATGATTTGGAAGCTTAATTAAGCAACTTGGGCAATAAGACAATACCTGCTTACCTGTAATCGTTGATTTCCAGAACCGGCACCCTGTGGAGGAACACAGATGGGCCACACAATCTGTTATGTGCCGAGCCAGAGGAGCTTCTCTCAAACCACAAAACTCTAGGAAATCTCATGTAGAGAAGGTAATAGTATAAACAGTGCTGAGAGGTTGGAGAAAATATATGGGGCTTGGGGAGCAGGGGCCAGAGGAGTTCTGGGTGTTTGAGGGTTCATCTATGCAGAGCAGTGGAAGACAACATAATTGACTAGTACTTATACCACTGGCTTCCTAACTGCTCTATAAAAATTAGGAAAGGGAAACTGAAAATTTATTTAAGAAAATTAAATACTGGTAACAAGTAAATTAAATTGTAGCTATATATCTATTTATTTATTTTACCAAAAGCCATGCACTCAATGACTGTGGCGTGGTTAACACAACTTGAAGCAAAGTTTAGTTTAAGAAAAAAACCCTACAAAAGTAAACTGAAAAAACTGCCAATGCTGAACAGCAGCAACAAAGAATCATCATAAAACAAAAACAGAGGAAAGAACATTTTCTTTTTTTAAGAAGGAGCTGTGTGGAGGGCAGAGGTATGGAGAAATGATTAGATTGTAAGCTCTGGATGTGCAGGGACTGTGTCTTACATCTTTATATACAGCACTGTGTACGCTTTGTAACACTATACAAATGTTTAGTAGTAATAATCAGCAACTAAAAGCAGCCAGTAACATGGCTCCAACAACTCTAGCACCCCCATTAGTCCAGAAATTTCAAGAGCTTGGGAGAAACTTCTCTAACTTAGCATGTGGCAGGAATGATTATTAGGGATATTCATCTTTGGAGATGACGTCTCATTTTTCACATTCTGGCTCTGTCCCACCCCTCCAAAAATCCATTTCTTTTGACAATGACTGATGGATTTTTTCCATAGATGTTTGTAATGAAAGGTGAGCACCTCTTGTTATGAGCATGTCCCCAGTTTTTAAAATTCTCTATCTGCGATTTTTTCAGACATTTAGGAAATGTTTCTATTGAAGTTATATCGTAGCTGTTTTCAGGGCAGCACTATGTCTCCAGGCATCAGAGAAAGCCCCCGATACCATCAAAACACTGTTGGGGCTCATGTACAAATTAGCCACGTGGTGCCCCTGTTTCTCTGGGAGAGCATGCCAAACTAGCGCCGACTTTGGTGCGCATGCGTTTGGCTTGCTCTCCCAGTTTAACGCTGCCGTTTGCGCACAGTTCAACGAATGGCTAACACGTGGCTAATTTACATATCAGCCACTTTCTGCATAGGCGCGCTGAAGTCACGCTGCAAATCAGCGTAAAAAGTTGATAGCGTGCAACTTCAGCGCCAGTTTTCTGCATTGGCCTGTTAGAGCGCAATTTTGATGTACGTTCATTTGATAAATCTATCAAAGTCTTGATTTTGCTTTCACACTTTTAAGCTTTTATTGGGAAAGTCAATGAGAGCATGGAGCACATTTTCTTATTTTCCATTTTGATACTGACAATTGCAGTTACAGCTGCTTCCCACTGCAATCAGATTCAGATAACTTTATTGGCAGGACAATTTTACATCAGTTGCCAAAGCGAGACATTCCATAAACACCACATAAGAGATAATTTAGAGATAATAGTAATTACAGTAAAGTAAAACTACAGTGTACAGAGAGGACAATTATTAGGTTCTGGTGTTGTCCCCGGTCCAGTTATGTTTCTTGCCTTCTGGCATGATAAAACATATTTTGTTGCTATGACAGTCACTTTATTGTATTTTATTGGCTCAACCTGGATAAGCACCACATACCTGAGTGGGTGCTTCAGGAGGCATAGGGGATGGCGATTTGGACTGGAAAGCATCTTGGGACATGAATCCCGAGTCATGGGATGACACACTGGAGAGCCTCATGGGAGGCTGCTGAGGCAAGTTGGAGCTGCGGTAGCGATAGTGTGACGTGGGAGAGTGAGAGTGAGACCCACTGGACCTGGAATCACTACTGTTCACGCTGTTCAAACTGCTGTGAGAGACAAAAGAAGCCAAGAGAGGAAAACAGAACAGGAAAGGTGGGAAAAGACCAAACATAATAAAATTAAGTGTCCAAAGGCAATGTGAACCAGAAAAGAAATAATTATTAAAGGCTGCTAAAAACACAGAAAAACGGCAGTATCCTTTGGAATGCAGCAGGGCCAATAAAATGATTGTGAGCAGTTGAGTCAGCAGTTAAAGTATTGATTTTGTATTTTTTTTCATATGTGAGGTGAGAGAGCTAATAGCATTAGAAACATTCTACTTTATTACACCACAGTGCAGCTAAATAAACCCATGTGGAGGCAGTCATGCCAAACCTGATCTATCACCATTCAGATCCAACTGACACTAGGATATGGCTTAATCAGATGAAGTATGGCATGAAGGAAGCAATATTAAAACCACGTGCAAAGTGGCCATTAGAAGGATGGCAACCATTTTATTCACCAGATATAGAACAAAAGCTTATGGCTAGGAGGCGGCCCACAAACACTGCTGTGCGCTGCCCTGCACATTTCTGCTCCCCCAGTAAGCTTAGGAATACCTTTATTTTATTTACAGGCACTTCTACACCACTTCCCTGGACCTGCCCTTTCCTTTCACTTTAGTAGGATTCGTTGCACATTGCCTTTCAACAGACACAGCAATGCAGTTGACATAAGATCAATGATAACATTAAAGAGTTAGAATAAAGAAATACAGTACATCTCGGGCACTTTACGGCTAGAACACAAATATGTACCATATAAAGGGCTTGATTTTATTATAGGACATCTATGTGAGAAGTCCACAAAGGCACTGATTTTAGAAAGGTAACACGGTGCTTATCTGTCTTCATAAAATAAGCTCTGAGATCCAGCTCCAACAGCACACATGCAGAGCATACAGTATGTTGTGTAGATCAATGAAACAAACTCCTCTTTTAATGCCCTCTGAACGGTACGTTTTTAGGCAGCAGCATGTGTAAACATACAAGGGTGTGAAGACCTTTACAAGCAGTGCACTAGTGAGTGTCAACCTGTTATTCAGGAGCCAAAAGTATGCAGACAGGGGAAGTAAAAATTTTGATTTTACACCACTGTCAGCGGGGCCTGTGCAAGGATATGAAGCGCCTTAGGCTAACCTCATTCGTGCCGTCCCCATGCAAACAGGAAGTCTGCGTCAGCACTGCGGTGCTGTTTTAAAGTCATTGGCCCTGCTGCCAGTGCCCAAGAGGGGAGGCAGAGGCCATGGGGTACTCTTCCCAGGCGAAGGGAAGTGGCAGCTGGGTGAAGCACAGCCAAAAGCCCTGCTGGATGAGCTGCAGAACCCAGGCATCCAAAGTGATGAGAGACCACCTGTGGGCGACGTGGACAAACCACTCTCCTACCTATGGGGTACTCCTGCAGGTACAGGATGATTGGCTATGCTCCTGAGGAACCCGTCAAAAGTCCACCCCTGGCTTGGGCTATGGGGCCAGTTGGGCTTTTTGAGGCTTCTCCCTCTGCTGCTGGTGGGGGGGCCTGTGCCTTCGGCTGGGTGCCCTGGGGCACTGGGTAGTACCAGCGTGGCCGCAGATAGAAAGCCTTCTTACCTGGTACTTTTTACACGAAGAGCCCAAGATTTTCCTCAAGAGTATGGAAAGCGTCACATGCTCCCTCTTGAGTTCGCTCACCTTCTCCTTGACTGGCTTCCCGAACAAGTTCTCTCCAGTACAGAGGACCTTTGCCAACCAGGTCGAAGGATTGGAGCCAGGCCAGCTGTCAGGCATCGATGCCCACTGCCACTGCCTTGCAGGTGAATTTGAAGGCATCGTATGTGGCTCGCATGGCATATTTGTAACAATCTTTGCTGTGGCCTATCAGGACGCGGAAGGATTTGGGCTGGCCTGGAGGGACATGGGCATGGGCAGCAAATTCCGCCAGGTCCTGCATGTTGTCTTTTAAGAACATGCCCATATAAATCTGGTAGGACAGGATCAGGAGGCATGGAGCCCTGGTAGCATTGCCTCCCAATGGAGTCCAGGGCTTTGGCCTACTTACCTGGGGGCACCGAGGAGTGAGTCTTGGCCCTCAAGTGCGTAAACAGCAGCAACTCGATCACTATGGAGTTATGTGGCAGTTGGGGCTTCTCGAAGCTCGGTGCCTCCCAACACGATACATTGAGTCCAGCCACCGGCTGTAGGCAGGGACCGTGAGGAGACTCTCCCACAGCTGCAGTAGTAGTCTCTGCAGGACATGGTGCACCAGCACCATTACTGCCTCCTTTGGTGCTGAAGGGTACTGCAGGAACTCAAGCATCCTCAGCTTCAATGGAGAAGGGTATAGTCTTCACCATATCCCACACAAAGTCCTGAAAGGACATTTATTTATTTATTTATAAATAAGCATTTAAACCCCATTCTGACAGAATGTCAATCAAGAGGGCGTATAGCAAATAAATAAAAAAAAAACCAGAAAAACAACAGTAATACAAAACAGCAGAGCATCAAAATGGCACATATCCTCCAGGGGCAACTTGCGCCGCTCATAGGGAAGGGACGAGTTTGAAGGCAGGTCAGGAGACCACCTGTCCGAGACGGCTGAGCTTTCTTCGGTCTCCCAGTCCTCCGACTTGGACTCGGAGAAAAATCAAAGTAACGCCAGATTTCCTCCTGCCCCGGTCATGCGGGGAGAGCAGGTGACGGTAGGAGCCCTGGCACACCAAGCGTGCTTGGAGGTGCCCAGAAACATCAGACCCCCAATACACTCAAAAAGGAGATCACTGTGGGAACCGGCACTGATTCCAATCACCCCCTGATGTGCCCACCTCTGCTGGCAGTGCATGGGTGCCCAAAAAAGGGCTGGAGAGAGTGCGGTGACTACGTCAAAGCCATCTCAGGGCCTGCATTTCACAACACCAGAACCGCCACCATGTAAGCCTCTAAGGTCCTCGGGCATTCCCTCTAGTATCAATGTCTCGGAGGTGACCGGTGCTGGGATATGAACTTTGGCCCCCAGTGTCAATACCTGCAGTGGGCACGCCATGATGACAGGTTCATTGCGAGACATGTGGCAGCCCCCCCCCCAAGGCTTGATGGGCCACTCCTGTGGCCCTTGGTATCTGTGTTGTGACGAGGAGGACTGGATGCAACTTGGGCTTGTCCCGGTGCTTGGGGACCCCATTCCACGCTGATGGGATTGGTGTTAGGTCCCTCCTCACTGCAGATCGGATGTCGAGATTCCACTCGATGCCCTGGCCCCTCTGTTCCAACTGTGTTCGAATGTTCCACCCATTTTAAGCCTTGGTTGGGCTCCACGATGATGCAGGGGCCACAGATGCTGAATCCAACATTCCAAAGAGGGACTCCTGCTTTTCTCAGCCCTTCAGACCCCTCCTTGTCATCTGCAGGCAAAGGTTGCAGGATGCAGGCTGGTGGTCAGGCCTAAGGCACTGTAGGCACCAGTTGTGTCTGTCCGTGACCGAAATGGTGCGGCCACATTTCTTGAACTTCTTGAAGCCACTCACCAGCTTAGACATGTCCGGGAAGACAGCCTTGGCGAAGTTGAAGGCCTCGAGATTGTGAAGGTGGGGAAAAACAAAAAGCACAAAAAAACCCCAAAACAAAATGAAAATGAAAAATATCAGCTGGGAGCCCATTAACTGACGACAGGCGGTGAGAAACACTCAAAAAAGGCAGATACCATAAGGGTGAAAAGAAGAATATTTTTCCAGTAGTGCAGGACATATCCTGTAGGCTCCGTGAAAAAAAGAGACCGGAGAAGATGTCGCCGGGAAGGCAGGTGCGCATGCTCATTGCAGCTCTCAAAAGCTTCCAATGGAAGCTGAGGAGCGTTCCGTGTGGGCTCCATCAGTGACGCTACCCATACGTGAGAAATTACTTACTGCTTGTTCACGGAGAAATAAATGTTAGATAACTCTCCTCTGCTTACCTGCAAACACTGGACTTTCTGGACATGGAGGTGCTGGGAGAAGATGGGGGAGTCTGATAGGACCAGCTATAGTCTGAACCTTTCAGATCTAAAATAACCTGATAAAAACAAGGTACATAATAAATACACACATACATACCCACTGGGTTAAAAGTATAACAATATAAAATAGACTAATACATTTTTTCTTTAACTTGATTTACCTTTATCCCCAGGCATCTGCACAAAGAAATATCTTCAGAAAAAATTAATTTAAAAAAGACAAACATTTGTCTGAAAAGTCTGAAATCATCCATTTCCCAAGAGAGCATCATAAGATTATTCTTTAAAATATGTGGATTTGTGGAAACTGTCAGCTTGAAGACATTTCCTTCATTGGGGCCGATATGAACTGAAATGCGAGGTCTTTTGGAATTCTTTTGCCATAATATTGTTTGAGTATCCTTTTAGAGTTGGAAATAGAGAATGTGGACAGAACACAGATGCAGATCTCCAGGAACTAATCAAATGTATTGTGTTTTTATTCTGCATATCCAGTTGAGTCTAGGGATTCTTTTTCAAGGACGTTTCATAATTCAGCTGATGAGAATAATTTGGCTTGAAGGGTCTATGATAATTATTGGCTATTATAGTGATGTCACCAGTTGTAACAAATAAGATGACCCTTTATTTAAAAACTCTTCAAAATGTGCTATGAACGGAATGATGTCAGCTTTTTCTAAGAAACATGTTGACGGTAATACTTTTTTTTTTAAACTGAATTAATTTAATACATTTGAGACTAGCTCTCGATGCAACTGACCTGATGAAGGAATATCTCTGGAAAGATAGTCACAAATGTATTAAAATTAGTATAATCAAAAGATATGGCCTACAATTTGGTTATTATTCATACATACCCAAGGGGACCAACATGGCAACCATTCAGCCTTTTCAAACAAATCTTTGCTGAAGGATTAATCTTTGCAAATATCTTTGTCTAGATATTCATAAAGTATGTAAAGCATCATTTATTCTTCAGTTTTTTGCTATTAGACTCCCACCCAATAACTTCATTACTCTCTCTCAACACATGAATCTCTAGCCTGGTCAAACCTGTCCCAACCTGTTTACTGTCATATATGATGAGAATGAGCCTGAAATTAAGTGCCATCGCCTATCTCCCTTCTCTGCGCTGGACTTTACTGTCCATCCTCTATAGGCTGTCTCTGTAGTGACAGCCCTTGATAGAGGCATAAGTCCAGTTCCCTTCGAAACATGATACGCATGCATTCTGAATCCCACCTATAGGTGGCATTGTGATGTGGTGGCCTAGTGTAGGTATTAAACGCTGCCTTCACATTCTTAGCTTCCGTCGGTCTGATGACCATAGACTGGGTCTCCCGCATAGCAACATGGCCATCAGGCCTATTCTTGAAATTTTAACTTCATTTCTTTCAGCATTAAATTTTCAGGTTCCCTATTCCTGTGATCAAATGCCTTCATTTCTGATCATGAAACATACTCCATCGATACACTGTATTGAAAGCTACTAAGCCTTAGCAGGTCTTAAAAAAAAATCACATCCTTTTTTTCTGTATTGTCATACAGTCAGATGAAAAACTAAGTGAGACTTAAAGAATGGCTGCTTTGACTTAAAACTAGGATTGAGTCAAATGGGGTGGGAGGAGCAGTGTTAAATTTTCAGCAAGTACAGCACCATCTAAGAGACGAAACTACAATCCTACATTATTATGCAATGGAATCTTTCTTGAGATATTTAAGTTGCACTGAATATCATGGGATCATTTCTTTAAGGTGATCAGAGCTGCAATAATGATCTTAAACTGTAACTCAAAGTAAGGGTGTGTGTTCAAATTAATTTAGGATATGCACTTTCAGGAATTATGGAAGAAGGATGACCGTCATCCTAAAAATACATTGTAAACATAATATAGTCCAGAGGAAAAAAAAAATTAAATGATAGCTAGACTTCAACGCACCGAGAGTTGCTCTCTCTTGTTTATTTTGAGGTAAACGCCTCAGTACATCTCTCTCTACATGCCAAAAAAAATGTCCCTTGCCGTGAACTAACAAACCTGTTCGCTGGCAGGAGGCAGTTTGTGAGGATCCATGGTTAGAGTTTTTAAATCATCAGAGATTGTCTGTAAATGAGTGATTTCCCCCAGCATCGATATCTCTTCTTCCTAAGAAAATAAAACATTCAGGGAAGATATGTTGAACCATACATTTGGGCACAGACCATGCATGCTGCCTTCTACCTCTTGAAAAACTCCCTCAAATGCCTCCTTGCACTATGAAGTGGCACCAATTCAGACTATGGCAGATCGAGGTGGCAAACAAATTCAGAAAAAGAGTAGTTACTCACCTGTAACAGGTGTTCTCCGGGGACAGCAGGAATCAGTCCTCACATATGGGTGATGATGGTGCCGATGGAGCTCTCGCGAAAGCATCTCCCCAGCTTTCAAAGAAAGCTTTGGGGAGATGCCACCATGCATGGGTGATCCCCTTCCCGCTCAAAGGTGCCATCTTGCTCAGTCAGATGACATAGCTAAACGACAGCAAAAATAAAAGGAAGGTAAGAAGCAACTCCAAGGGGAGGAGGGAAGGTTGTGAGGACTGATTACTGCTGTCCCCGGAGAACACCTGTTACAGGTGAGTAACTACGCTTTCTCCGGGAACAAGCAGGAAGTCAGTCCTCATATATGGGACTTCCTAGCTACAGGCTACCAAAAGCCCATAGAGAAAAAACCGCAGCTACCCTCAGGGGGACCGTGAGCAGCAGCAATTGAGTCTGCAGACTGCAGTAGGCCCCATGTGCCCGAAGGAGGCGACGCTCCAGTAGCCTGAACACAGAAGGGTCAGAGGGTTGGAGTTGCCTAGACCTTGAAAAGATCATGGAGCACGGCTTGGCTGAAGGCACTGTCCCATCTGGACTCCCTATCCAGGCAGTAATGAGCTACAAAGGTATGGACTGAAGACCAGGTGATGGCCTGCCAGATGTCCGCCATAGGGACGGAGCACAGGTTTGCCACAGAGGCAGGTATGGCTTTGACACGATGCGCCGTGACCCAGCCTTCCAACGGGAGCCCCGCCTGCTCATAGGTGAGGGCAATACAGTCCGCCATCCAGGTAGAAAGCGTGCGTTTGGTCACTGCCTCCCCCAGTCTACTGGGGTCATACAAGCCAAAAAGCTGAGAAGCTTTACTGTGGCCTTGGGTCCGTTGAATGTACAAGGACAGAGCCCTCTTACAGTCCAAGGTGTGGAGGACTGTCTCTGCCCTACTGGCGTTAGGTTGTGGGAAGAAGGTGGGTAGTACTACCTCCTGATTAAGGTGAAAAGAGGATACCACCTTTGGAAGAAATTTGGTGTGTGTGAGGAGCATAACCCTGTTCCGGCACAACCCTGTTCCTGGTGTAAGGCGGCTCTGCCACTAGGGCTTGGAGTTCACTAACCCTGCGCGCCGAGGTGAGCGCAACCAGGAACACCACCTTCCATGAAAGGTATTGCAGGTGGCAGGTAGCAAAGGGCTTGAAAGGTGGGCGAGTAAGCTACGCCAGTACCACATTGAGGTCACACTCCATTGCCAGCGGGCACACTGGGAGTTTTGATAGAAGGAGGCCCCTCATGAAGTCGGTCACTAGAGGCTGGACCGAGAGGGGTTTTCCATCCACCAGGTGATGATGCGCCATCAAGGCGCTGAGGTGCACTCTGATGGAGTTTGATTTGAGCCCGGAGTGAGAGAGATGCAGATGGTATTGTAGCACACTAGCTGCACTGGGCAGGAAAACGGGCTAACCTTGCGCTCCGCGCACCAGAGAGAAAATCTGCGCCACTTGAAGGTGTATGTTTTCCTGATAGAGGTCTTACGGGAGGGCCAGCAAGATCTCCTCCACTTCTCCCAAGAGGTTGAAAGTGGCTAGGGTCACCTTTCAGCAGCCATGCTGTCAGTGACAGGGACCCCAGGCTGGGGTGCAAGAGAGAGCCCCCCCTCCTGAGACAAGAGCCCTGGGGTGCTCCCCAAAGGAATGGGAGTCTCCAATGACAGCCAGAGTAGCAGAAACCATGGCTGCCTGGGCCATCGAGGGGCTATCAGGATCAGCAAGGCCTTGTTGCAGAGGGTTCTGAACAACATCTTGGCAATTAGTGGCATGGGTGGGAAGGTGTACATAAGGCCTTCCGACCACGGGATGAGAAAGGCGTCTGCCAACACCCGGAAAGGGTGGGCTTGCCTGGAACAGAAGCGGGGCAACTGGCAGTTGTCTGGGCTGGCAAACAGGTCTATCCATGGTTCCCCCCAGAAGCAAAAGAGCCAGCTGGCCACTCTGGGGTCTAGCTGCCACTTGTGTGGCTGGAGGACCCTGCTTAATCTGTCGGCCAATGAATTGTCCTGGCCCGGCAGGTGTACTGCCCATAAGAGGATGCCCTGCTGTACTCCGAAGGAGCAGAGGGCCATCGCCTTTCAGCAGAGGGCGTGGGATCCCGTGCCCCCCTGTTTGTTCACATAGAACATAGATACCTGGTTATCTGTTTGGACCAGCACTGGCTGGCGCAGCAGGCAGGGCAAAAGGCTCGAAGGGCTAGGCGTATCGTCCACAATTCCAGGAGGTTGATTTGTAGATTGCACCTAGGGCAGCTGGTCGCAGACCGAGAGCATAGTTCTTCACAATGGGCTCCCCACCCCAGCCTGGAGGCGTCTGTCATGAGAACCTTTAAGGGGCCCGGAGCCTAGAAGGGCATCCCTGCCTCAAGGTACTGGAGGGTTCTGCCACCAGGTCAGGGACTCCGCTAAACTGACAGGTCACTAGGACTCTGTCCCGGAGATGGCCTGTGGCCTGTGTCCACTGATCCCAAAGGCACCATTGTGAGTAGGCATAGCATATGCCGAGCAGACACCGAGGAATGGTGTTGCATGTTCTAGGTCAGTGCCCTGAGGTAGTCAGCTCGGTTCCCTGGAAGGAAGGTCTTTGCTTGGAGGTTGTCTAGTCTTGTCCCTATGAACTCCAGACACTGGGTCGGGAGGAGGTGGGATTTGGGGTAATTTATTATAAAACCCAGATGTTGCAGAACCTGGATGGTGCGTGCGGTTGCCTGCTGTACCTCTGAGGCTATGACTCCATTTATAAGACAGTCATCCAGGTAGGGGAGAACACAAAGACCCTTTGGAGGTGGAGGAAGGCGGCCACAACAGCCAGGCACTTGCTGAAGACTCTTGGGGCAGAAGCCAAGCCGAAGGGCATCACCCTGTATTGGTAATGTCTGCCCCCTACCATGAACCACAGATTTTGCCTGTGGTTGGGATGGATGAGGATGTAAGTGTAAGCATCCTTCAGGTCCAAGGAGCATAGCCAATCTCACTGCTGGAGGTAAGGCAGCAATGTTCCAAGGGAGAGCATCTTCCTCGTGCCAAAAAGAACAGGGGGCCTAAGGCCCATCCTCTACCTGTGCAATCTGAACAGATTCCTGGTGAGGGAGAAGTTCATCTGTTCAGATTGCGCAGGTCGAGGATGGGCCTTAGGCCCCCCTGTTCTTTTTATTTATTTATTTTATTTATTTATTTACAGTTTCTTTTATACCGCACTATTCGACATCAGCGCGGTTTACAATGAACAGAAACTACACTTCTCAAAAATTGATCAGTGCTTACAATGAACAGCTGGGTATACATTAAACAGGTTACATTCAACAGGTTTCATAAACAGAGGAACATAATAACTATGTACAAAAAGCAACTATGTACAGAATAACGAGGAAGTACCTGGAGTAGAACCCTTACCCCTGATATGGTGGGGGACTGGTTCTATCACTCTGTCCTTGAGAAGACCTGCCAGTTCCTTCAGCAGAAGGTCTCGGTGAAGGGGAGACCTGGAAGGCTCTCCCAGGAAGAAAGGGAGAGATGTCTGGGTCAGATGGAGGAGGTAGCCCTCCTGGACCACCTGGAGTGCCTAGGAATCGGTGGTGATGGCTGGCCACCTCTGGGCATAATGAATAAGATGTCCCCCTGTGGGCTGCTGACCTCCTTGGGGTGGAGAGGCTATGTCCAAGGAGTCAAAAGCTCCCCCCCTGGCTGGGCCGGGGCTGATGCCTTAGGCTTGGGAGCCTTCTGCTTACGAGGGCCTTGGCCTGCTGCCCTTGTTGGGGCGTCGGGGAGGCCTGAAAAGGTAGGTAGTTTCTATAAGCAGCCCCTTTCCTTGGGTAAGAGGGCTTTTTACCCAAGCCCTTCCGTCAGGGAGGGGCAGCGGGTTTTTTTAGAGCCTGGTACTCGTCAAGAACTTGGACTGCTGCTCAGCAGCCTTGTCGGTCGTGGGTTTCCAAAGAAGTTCTCTCCTTGGCATGGGATGTCGATCAATTTGTCCTGAACTCATTGCTTGAAGTCGGAGGACTGTAGCCAAGTCTGGCGTCAGGCACAGATGTCCGCCACGGGTACTCAAGCTGCCAATTCGAAGCTGTCATAGGCTGTCCAAGACAAACTTGGAGCACTCATGGACAGCTTTGGCCAGGTTCTTGAACTGCTGCAGGGGTTCCTCGGAGAGACCAACTGAAAACCCGGTGAGTCCCTTTGCCAGGTCTCTCGGATACATGCCCATGTACAGCTGGCATACCTGGATCCGGCCGATGAGCATCGAGCCCTGGTAGCAGTTTCTGCTGAGGGCATCCAAGGTGCGTGCCTCCCTGTGGGGGGGCATCAAGGAGTGCGTCTTCTGGCTCTTCAGACGATGCATGGTTGACTTCACTACCATGGAGTTGTACGGCAGCTGTGACTTCTGGAAGCCCAAGCTCCGGCAGATTCAATACATCGAGTCAAGCCATTTTCTCACTACTGGTACCAAGGCCGGCATCTCCCACATACGGACATTAACCGTTCCAGGATAGGTAGAATGGGCACCGTAAGCAGTTCCCTTGGAGGGGCCTCATATTGGAGGATTCGAGTTCCTCCACCAGAGGGTCCTCCTCCAATTCTGTCAGGAATGCTAGCGCCTTGGACATGTCCCTGACGAAGTCGAGGAATGCCATGTCCTCAGGTGGGGACAGACGCCGGGGCTCCGAGCGAGGGGAATCCGAGGGGACGTCATGGTGGCGATGGGTGTCCGGCGACTCCTCGTTCCCCATTTCCCACTCAGAATAGTCCATCAAGGACTTGAGGGAAGGGTGACTCGCGGGCTCCGGGGCTGATACCCACCCGCAGCCTTCGGAGGCCCCGTGGCTGGCGCCGAGTACACTGGCTGGGGAGGATCGCTGTCTTGTGGAATGGGACCCAGATCGAGACCTCGGCCAAGGATCGACTCAAGGCCGCAGGACGTCGAGGATTGGCTCAGCCTCCAGAGATATCCTCGACATCGAGGGTCCGATGGTTTGGGCAGATGAGCTGGTAGTACTGGACAACAGTGCCCGCTGCTGGTCCATAAAGTGGGCCACCATTCTGGATTCCAGACCAGAAGGCTCCGCAGCATTCAGCACGGGCACCGATGGAATCGGGCCTGACGCTGGTTCCCCCAAAGGGGAGTCCTTGACTAGGATAGTGTCCAGCGACTGAGGCCAGTCCGAGGCAGAGTCCATGCGGGGAACCTTCACAGGCCACTCCTTTCTCTGATCCCTTGGACAAGCGTCTAGGACTGCGCGACCTGGCTTGGGACTTACACAGCCCATCGGAAGCATCCAGGGACGCCACCTTTGAGGTCGTCTTCTTCTTCAAATTCTCTTGAGAGAGACTCCTTTTCCGAGGAACCAAGGCATCAGTCAGGGTCCGTCAGGCTACTCCGAGATACCGCGGTTCTGGAGGAGGCCTTGGCATTCGGAGGTACCGGAGACTCTGGGAAGAACTTATGATGCTGCTGCTGGCGGCTCTTGAGGACCTTGGTGGACATCTTTTTACAGGGGCCACATGCCGTGGGGTCATGGTGCGGGCCCAGGCAGCAAAAGCAGCAGTCGTGTATGTCGGTCAGTGACATTATCTTGGCACATCGATCACACTTCTTGAAGCCACTAGTAGCCATGGGAAAAAAAAAGTATCCCAGCAAGGTCGAAGAGCAACGGTGCTGCCAGTTGGAAAAAAAGATATGAAGGCGCCGGGAAGCAAAAGTGAAAAAGAAATAAAAATTAGGGACCTGTGACTCAAAGCCGGAGCAACGGGCTTGGGGGGCAGGAAGAGTACCCGTGCACTACCAGAGAAGAGTATGAAACTCAGGTCGAAAAAAAATCAACTTTTTCCAGGGAAGAGCAGACAGACGTCTGAAGGGCTCCGCAGAAAAAAGGAGAGTGAGCAAGATGGCAGTGGCACCCTTGGGTGGGAAGGGGACCACGCATGCATGGTGGCATCTCCCAAAGGCTTTCTTTGAAAGCTGGGGGGATGCTTCTGTGAGGGCTCTGATAGTGCCAGTGTCACCCATATGCGAGGACTGATTTCCTGTTTGTTCCCGGAGAATTTGGTAATCCTTGGATTCCAATTAATTCTGGAGTATAAATCTAGTTCAGATTTCCTTAAGAAAAACTAGTGTTTGTAGTCTGTCTGTGGCTCCTAAGATTTAGATCATAAGCTGTTTTCTAATTGTGATTTCATTCTGGTTGCTACCTTATTTATTTCTTCTATCCCCTCCCCCACCAAACCCCCTCTCCCCCACTTTCCTCTCTCTTGCACCTTTTCTTCACAGTTGATTCTACTCTGCAGACTAATTCTGTGTTTTTTTCCTTTTTCCCTTTCCTGTCTGTCCTTCTTAATGATATTTTAACTCACACATTGGGGCCTTCTGTTCAGCCCCACTGAATCGATTTGGTTAACCAAGTCTGTATGGAGGGTGGGGTCTGTACCTGTGGAGCTGAGAAACCTTTGCAGTTTGGTCTGAGCATATGTGAACTGCTCCCTTGGGTAGCAGTAGTGGCTCCAGATAAGAATCAAATTTTGATTTTCTGTGATTTGCTGTTTTATATATTTTAGTTATCTTTGAGTTAGTAGTCTGAGTCTCTGGTTCCTAAGATTTAGATCATGAACTGTTTTTCTACTTGTGATTCATTCTGCTTACTGCCTTATTTATTCCTTCTACCCCATTAAAAAACAAATCCTTCCTTTTACACCTTCTGGTTTTAAAGCTGATTCTACTCTGCTGACTAATTCCTACCCACTCTCCTTCCTCATGGTCGAAATATCTTATATAGTCTAACTGGGATTCATTAACACTACACTCAGATGTGCTCCAACTCACTGGGATTTCTACTCCTAATAGCCAGGTTCCATTTGCTAGAGGTTTATTAATTTATTTATTTTATTTATTTATTTAGCTGCATTTATATCCTGCTTTTCACTGGGTCAAAGCAGTTGGGGGATACATTTAACACGAGGGGATATGAGACACATACACTAATACTTACAGGGAACATGGGCAATGGAAGGTTAAGTGGCTTGCCCAAGACCACAAGGAGCACCTGTGGGACTAGAAACCCCAGTCCTTCCGGCCCAAGGTTGCTGTCCTCTAGTGGGATTTGAACCACTGACCTTCCGGCCTGTAGTACCTTGCCCCAACCACTAGGCCACGCATCCTCAGATTTGTATTCTCTCTTCCTTCTCTTTCCCAAGGCTCTGCTACACCTTCTCTTCTTGATGCTAACTCGTCCCAAACTTTTCCCTTCATTCAAACAACTTCAAACCTCAAGACCACACCACCCATGCCCTACTTTCTTGACCTCTCCAGCCATTGCCTTATACCCTATGATCTTTTCTTCAGCTTCAACATTTTCTTCCCCTCATTCAGCCATCTCCACACTGAGTGTACTTCACCCTTGCCATCGTGATGCCTCCCCTCTTCTCTTTGCAGCATTCTCCTGCTCCTTCTTCTCTCATCTGGGGACATCAATTTTAATCCTAGCCCTCCTAGGAATCTGTCATCCTTGTGGCCTTGGGCAAGCCACTTAACCCTCCGCTGCCTCAGGTACACATAAATTGTGAGCCCTTTGGGGACAAGGGAATGTATCCAGTACCTGCCTGTTGTGATTGTAAACCACTCTAATGGCCTTCAGCCTGGGCGGTATATTAAGAAATTGCATAAACATATCTGTGTGGATCTAATCACAACCCTTCAAATCTTATTCAGATCCTCCTCCTCCCTCCCTCCCTCTTCTCTCTCTTGCACCCTTTGGATTGTCCACTCTACCTCCAATAAACATACTTACATTCATGACCTCTTACTCTCTAATGGCTTCTCCCTAAAAAATCTGCTTCAGTTTCTGCCCTCTGGAAGATACCTTTTCTCCCATACACCTTGTCCGGCCATGGCGGTGGTACTGAGCTGCTACTCTCTCCTTTTTGCCAGTTTCAGTTTCTTTTTCCACCTCAGTCTTTCTCCTTTTCATCCTTTGAAACCCACTGACACTCCTTGTGATCTTCAGCAAGTCACTTAACATTGTTTCAGGTACAAACTCATATTGCAAGCCCTCCAGGGACAGGAAAATACCTACTATTCCTGAATGTAACTCACTTTGAATTCTGAGAAAGGCGTGAGCTAAATACATTGTTTATCTTTCTCCCTTAAACCACCTCCCCCCTTCCTCCTCTCTATTTCTGTGGATAAAACTGTCATCCTCCCTCTCCTCGACTCACTACCCTGGGTCAGCTTTGACCCCCTCTCTCTTTCTCTGCACATGTCCAACAGATATCTAAAACCTGTCATTTATTTCTCTAGAACAGAATTTGTCTCTTCCTTTCTGAACACACTACCAAGACACTTAGGCATTCTCATCACCTCCAGCATAGACTACAACAAACTGCATTGAACCATCTCGCTTCCCTTCAATCTTTCCAAAGCTCAGATGTACAACTCATCTACTGCCAGTGTCACTACTCATGAAACCCCCCCTCTTTTGAAACCACTTCATTGGTTCCACTTCAAATGTCTCCTACTGACGTATATGTGCATTCGTTCTGCAGCTCCCCCCACATCTCTGCTCTGTCATCTCTCACTACAACCCTCCTCGGGAACCCCATTTATCAGGCAAACGGCTTTTATCTGTGCCTTCTCTTAGATTCTGTTCATTCCCTTTGTTGTGCCATATACCTGGAATGGACTACCGGAATCAGTGAATCAGAATCTCTTTCTGGTCCTATTCATATCCTGGCTAAAAACCCACGTTTGAGGCTGCTTTTGGATCCGGATCCCCTTATTCTCATTTTTAATACCCATGTGTTTATTAAAAATCATTTCACTTAAAGACATCTCCTGGTCCCCCGTTTATTCTGTTTGTCTGTCTTGAATAGATTGTAAACTCTATGGAGAATGGACCGACTACCTACATTTTAAATTCAAGCTAACCTTTTCAGCCAAAGCACTGGGCAAGCAAGAGTACCATTGTCTATCTGACTAACTCTCTTGCCTCTGACCCTCACCGTCTGCTACACTTAAAACTCTCTTCAAGGTCCCTCCTCCCCAATCCCTCCTTCACTTTCTGCCTAGACCTTGGCTGACTATTTCCATGACAAAGTCCAAAAGATTAGCTTTGAATTCGCCACAGGTTCACCCAGGGACGGCCCAAGGAGTGTGCGGGGCCATCTGCGGAGACTCATTTGCATAATGCTAACATGCACTAACTTTTAGTAAACATGCCTCTTAATGAGTGTCTGGATAAAGAAAGACTACCAGATTTCTACATTACTATACTCCAGTGCCAACCGCCAGGCACATTAGGAAGTACTACAAACACTGCCCATTTAGAACCCAAAGCAAATCCACTATATCACAACAGCACTACCAGGACTCACAATGCACCAAACCCTACCTATCAAAAGGCAACACTGTAAATATTAAACCAATACATCTCAGAGAATACCAATACAACTCCTACTGGGGAAAGAGAACAAGTGGCATTGTGAACTGGAAACTACATGAACAGAATACTTCATCGCGGTTACACATACAGAACATAAGACTGTCACCAAACAAAGAACAAGGGATCATAATTTAGAAAGAGGAAGACAATAATTAAACTGGGAACCCCAACAGCCAAAATTGGAATGTACAACACCACTGCAGAAATAAAACTATAAATTAATTTCCTCTTGTACTAAACAAAAATGCAAAGAAGTTAGCGATGCACATTTCCCAGAGCTGACATATTCCAGTTAATAAATTCAAAATAAAAACATAATTTTTGACCTTTTGTTGTTTGGGTATTTTATTTTTCAGTTGCAATTGCTCCAGTCACTTTCTTCTGGTTTGTTCTTGTCTTCTGCTAACTCTCCATTGTCTGCTGTCCATTTGTCCTTTCTTCTCTCCTAGTTTTTTCCCATTCTCTCTCTACATCTGCTTTAACATACTGATCTTTCCCTTTTGCTCTTCCCTCCATTTCTTTCTGTATTCCTTTTTCATCCACTCAAATTACACCCCTCCATCCTCAGTCCCCACTTATTCTCCCAATACCCGGCCAATCGTAGACTTTTCTTCCCTCCCACACAAAATATCTTTTCCCCTCTCCATCCTCATTTCCCCAGCTCCATACCCTTCTAGTCCTCCCCTGACATCAGCTCCCTTCTAGTTCCAGCCCCACCCAGCATGCGCTCCCTCCATTCTCCCATGCCATCGCATCAGCTCATTTCCAGTCCTATTCCAGCCCCCCATCAGCCCATTTCCAATCCAAGGCCCCCCATCAGCCCATTTCCAGTCCTCTCCTAGCTCCTCCATCAGCCCATTTCCAGTCCAAGGCCCCCTCATCAGTCCATTTCCAATCCGTCCACCCCATCAGTCCATTTCCAGTCCAAGCCCTCCCATCAGACATTTTCAGTCCTCTACTAGCCCATCAGTCCATTTCCTGTCCAAGCTCCCCCCGTCAGCCCATTGCCAATCCTAGACCCCCAAATCAGCCCACTTCCAGTCTTATCCTATTTCCAGTCCAAGCCCCCCCCATCAGCCCATTTCCAATCCTAGCCTAGTCCCCTGTCAGCCCATTTCCAGTCTTATCCTAGCCCATTAGCCCATTTCAAGTCCAACCCCTCCCCCCAAAGAGCCCCACGCTTGTCTGAGCAGCTTCAAGGAGCTGGGGAGCCCTGGCTCACCTCTGCACAGCGCTGGAGTAAAAAGCAGCGTGTTCCTTCACTCTCGCTGTGTTCTCGTGAAGATGGGAAAGGTTAACTGGCATTTCCTGTTTCCCGGCACTCAGCGCACTTCACGAGAACACAGCGGGAGTGAAGGAACACGCTGTCCTGCACTCCAGTGCTGTGCAGAGGTGAGCTGGGCTCCCCGGCTCTTTCTGAAGCTGGCTCTGCAAACCAAGCGGAAAGAGTAATTAGTCCTTACTGCTAATTAGCGTTCCTGAAGGAACTCCAGTCCAGTCCCTTTCCACTGGGTTGTGCTCCCCTTTCAGCAGCTTGGAGACTGAGCTCGTCATCTTTTTGATGACACTCTGCTATAAATACCACTAGGACTTCCCACCAGCTCCAGTAACCTATTGGCAAAGCAGACTTAACGGAATTAAGCAAAAACAACAAACAGCAACAAGAACTAAATTAAAACTTTAACACGCCACCCCCCGCCTCCTCCGGAAGGGACTCCCCCCTCCCCCGAAGAGGAGGTGGCTTACCTGATACAGCACTCGCCCTTATGCTGACAGCCACCAGAGTGCTTCGCCTGACCGTACCACCACGTCACTGAACCCCTCAATGAGGAGCCTCAACAAATCGTCCTCTGCTCTTTTCCAGCTTCGGGCCAGTGACGCCTTTTCACCTGAAAACCTAAAACTGGGCGGGATCAGAGATTGACTGGAGTTCCTTCAGGAACGCTAATTAGCAGGTAAGGACTAATTACTCTTTCCTAAGTGTCCCTCCAGTCCAGTCCCTTTTCACTGGGATGTGACAGAGCAGTTCAAGCCTGGGAGGGGCCTGCAAGCCCGGACCGAAGCACCGCTCCTCCAAACCTGGCATCTCCCGCTGCCTGAACATCCAGCCGGTAATGCCTGGCAAAAGTATGCAAAGACCAAGTAGCCGCCCTACAAATATCGAGTGGCGGAACCAGACTAAATTCCACCCATGATGTTGCTTGGGCTCGCGTAGAGTGTGCTCGGAATCCCACCGGAACCGGCATACCCTTCAGAATGTATGCCGAAGCAATGGCCTCCCTGATCCACCTAGAAATGGAAGCCTTGGCTGCCGCATCTCCTCTACGCGGCCCCCAAACAAGACAAACAAACGCTCCGACTTGCGGAACTCTGCTATGTGGTTCAGGTAATGCTTCAATACCCTGCACACGTCCAGACGGCGTAGCCAAGAATCATCCATCCCCTGCCCTCTCTCGGAAAAAGAAGGGAGAGTCACCGGCTGATTCACATGAAAAGGCGAGACCACTTTGGGCAAAAAGGAAGAATTTGTGTGCAAGAGCACTTTTTCCTTGAAGGATAGGAAAGTGGACGACACGAAAGAGCCTGAAGCTCTGAAATATGCCTAGCCGAGCAGATAGCAACCAGAAACACTGCCTTAACAGTCAAATCCTATAAAGAGGCTCGCTCCACTGGCTCGTAAGGCTATCCAGCCAGAGCCTCCAGCATGAGATTGAGGTCCCAAGGAGGAACTGACGACCTCCGTTGAGGCCACAGGCACGCACTGTCCTCAGGAACTGACTCACATCTGGATGTGTGCCTAATGTCTTACCTTGAATCTTGCCCAAATAACAGGAAATAGCCGCCACCTGCACCCTCAAGAAGCTGGCTGCGAGACCCTTCTCGAAACCTGCCTGCAAAAAATCCAACACCTCAGGAACCAAAATCGCCATAGGCCTCTTCTGCTGTGCTACACACCAGCCCTCAAAAACGTGCCAGACTCTCATATAGGAGAGGCAGGTCGACCGCTTCCGAGCATTCAACGTCAAGATCACCACCCCAGAATATCCTCGCTTTCACAGCCTTGCTCTTTCAATAGCCAAGCTGTAAGCGAGAACCGATCCACCTGCGGCATCCGCACGGGCCCCTGAACCAGAAGGTAGTCTCTCACCGGAAGCCGCCAAGGCCGATCTGCCAGCAACCATATTAGATTGGCATACCATGGATGCCGTGGCCAGTCAGGGGCTATTATAACTACCCACCCACAGTGGGCCTCTATTTGCTGAAGGACCTTGCCTATGAGAGCCCACGGAGGAAACACAAAGCAGCCCCTCCGTGGGCCACTTCTGAACCAGGGCATCCAGGCCCTCGGAATCCTTTCCTTTCTTCTGCTGAAGAAGTGGCTCATTTTGTCCGACTCCCAACGTGCCATGAGATCCATGATGGGAGGCCTCCATCGGCGCACTACTTGTTCGTACACCTCCTGGCCGAGCTCCCATTCTCCCGGATCCACCCTGAACCTGCTCAGGTAGTCCACTGTAACGTTTTCTACTCCGGTTACATGCGCCGCCGACAAGGTCCACAGATGGCCTTCAGCCCATTCCAGCAGGCTTCCTGCCTTCTCTTCCAAGAGAGGACTGCTTGTGCCGCCCTGACAGTTGATATAAGCCACCATGGTCACGTTGTCCGATAGCACCCAGACCGCCCTCTGGCCAACCCAGCACTCGAATGCTCTGAGAGCCAGCACCACCGCCCTCATCTCCAGCCTGCTGATGGACCACTGAGCTTCCTGGGCACTCCAACGACCCTGGGCAAAGCGACCCTCGCAGTGAGGCCCCCAACTGACCAGACTGGTGTCTGTTGTCAACTGCAACCACTGTGAGGACTCCAGAGGCATGCCCTTCTCCAGATTCCCTGGATGGAGCCACCACTACAAGGCTCCCCTGGCCGCTGGGGGGCAGGGTAGCGCCATAGTCAAGGGCTAACATTGATGGGACCAGCGATGGAGGAGGGACCGCTGTAGTGGTCGCATGTGGGCCCTGGCCCAGGGCACTAACTCGATCGTCGCCACCATGGTCCCCAGCACTCGAAGGTAATGCCAAGCGGAGGGTGTCTTCATTGCTAGAAACTGGTGCACCAAACGCCGTAGCTCCTCCGCTCTCTGAAGTGGCAAGAACCCCTTACCCCTGTCAGTGTCGAACCTTGTTCCAAGATACTTAATCTCCTGTGAGGGAACCAATCTGCTCTTTGTCAGATTGATCATCCACCTCAGACTCCTCAGGACATCGACTACCCTGGTCGTTGCCTTTAGATTCTCCTCTTTGAACTTGGCCCTAATCAACCAGTTGTCGAGGTATGGGTGAACCAGAATGCCCTCTTCGAGCTCTTCCTCGTCTTCCCCCAGCTCCCGGTCTGAGGGTTCCCCTTCCAAAACCTTCAGATCCTAGGCAATACTGGCCTAGATTCCCTGTTCCACAGTGCTACGCCGGCCTCTGACACTGCTCCTCGCCGGGTCCTGCAGACTGAACACTGCGGTCTAGCCAGCATGGCAACAGGACTCCTCCGTGCCCACTACGCTAAGCAGGAGAAAGACTATATTTATTTATTTTATTTATTTATTTAAAGTCTCTTTTATACCGCGCTATTCAGCATCAGCGCGGTTTACAATAAACTATGTATCCAAACACTGTCCAGTACAGCTCACACACCTTTAATTAATCTGTCTTTTTTTTTTTAAACAAAAAACCAACTCCTGTCCTGCACTCTTTCTAGCCCTTCGGGTAATTCTCACAAATCGAGGTACTTGGGCTGTGCAAAAAGCGCACGAAAGAAACTCTCCTACCTCTGAACACACTGCTGGGCTCTCTGGAGGAGGCAGGTCTTCTCTCAGAGTTAAGCCAGCGACCACGTGGTCGTCAACGCACCACGCGGCTCGCCGCAGTGTTTGGCTGAGCCTGACATCTCTTCAAAACTGAGCACTTGCTCCTCCCTCTCTCCGTCCGGCGGCTTCTTCCTGCCCTTGTGCTCAAGCCTCCTCGAGGGTTTCGGCAGAGATGCGGGACTGAAAGGCAAGGCAAACTGTGCAGGGCTGAAAGAACACCGTCAGCTCCTCGCCCTTGTCGGGTTTGGGAACCGCGACAACAGTTATTCGGTCTGCCGGGCTGAAAGAACACAGACTACTTTTTTTTTTTTGCTGCCTTCCGAAGCCTCCTCCTGAGCCCCGGGGTAATAGATTGGGAAGAGAGAGGGGAGAGACTCTCTCCAATCCCCCGAGTTTTCCCCAAAACAAAAGGGAAAACTAGAGTAAATCAGGGTAAATTAAATCAAATGAAATTAAATAAAAGGCAAAGAAACAAAACCCTATTTTATTTTGAATTTATTAACTGTATATCAGCTCTGGGAAATGTGCATTGCTAACGTTTTGAATTGCTTAGTACAAAAGGAAATTAATTAATAGTTTTACTTCCCTAGTGTCGTTGTACATTCCAAGTTTGGCTTTTGGGGTTCCCAGTTTAATTAATGTCTTCATATTTCTAAATTGCGATCCCTTGTTCTTTGTTTGGTGACGGACTATGTTTTGCATGTGTAACCGAGCTGCAGTATTCTATTCATGTAGTTTCTATGCGACAGTCCCACTTGTTCTCTTTCCCCAGTAGGAGATGCATTGGTATTCTCTGAGATGTACTGGTTTAGTATTTGCAGTGTTGCCTTTTGATAGGTAGGGTTTGGTGCTCTGCAAGTCCTGGTAGTGCAGTTATGATATGGTGGGCTTGCTATGGGTTCTAAATGAGCAGGGTGTATAGTATTTCTTAATGTGCCTGGCAGTTGACACTGGAGTATAGTAATGTAGAAATCTGGTAGTCTCTTTATCCTCACTGTATATGCAAATGGTACTGAGACACTCATTAAGAGGCATGTCTATTAAAAGTTAATGTGTGCTAAGTGCAGCAGTATACCATTTATTTCTAGTGGCGCAGTGGCACTTAGGAGCATGTTTACTAAATATTAATGTGCGTTAAGTCATTGCCCTGACAAAAAAAGAGGCTTGTGAAGGGCTCCATTGAAAGCCACCTAAAATTTTAAATAGGCAACATGTACATTTTAAAATAAAATAAATTACATTTATGCAAATGAGGTCCAATGGCTATGGAAGTGAGTCTCCGCACATGGCCCCGCATCACCCTTCGGCCGCCCCTGCCCATACCCACCCGTCTACTAAGCTCTCTCTCTTCCACCGTCATCCCTTCCATCTGTCATATCCTTAACCTATCGTTTTCCAATGCAACTGTTCCTGTGGCCGTCAAGCATGCTGTGGTCACACCTCTCCTCAATAAGCTCTCATTAGGCCTGTCCTTCCAGCTATCGGCCTCTCTCTCTCCTCCCCTTCGCTACAACTTGAACTAGCAGTTCACCATCACTGTCTTGACTTTCTCTCCTTTCAAGCCCTTCTGGATCCACTGCAGTCTGACTTTCATCCTCTACATTCCACAGAAACGGCTCCCGCCTTGACTACTGTAACCTGTTCCTCACTGGTCTCTCTCTGAATCATCTCTCTCTCTCCTTCAATCTGTTCAAACCTCAGCTGCACGGCTTATCTTCTGCCAATGTCGCTATGCCCATGTAACCCCTCTTCTCAAGTCACTTCACTGGCTCCCTATCAGTTTCCGCATCCAGTTCAAACTTCTTCTACTGACCTTTAAGTGCATTCACTCTGCGACTCCTCACTACCTTTTCTCTCTTATCTCACTCTACACCCCTCCTCGGGAACTCCGCTCCTCTGGCAAATCCCTTTTATCTGTGCCCTTCTCTGCCACTGCCAACTCCAGACTACGTTCATGTCATCTTGTTACTCCGTATGCCTGGAACAAACTATCCAAGTCTATGCATCGGGCTCCTTCTCTAGTCCTATTCAAGTCCAGGCTAAAACCCCACCTCTTTGAAGCCACTTTTGGATCCTGATGCTCCTCACACTCTTGTCCACTACTTGTGTGTGTCTTATCACACCCGAGTCCCCAGTTTCACTATGACTAGAATGTAAACTCTGATGAGCTGGAACTGTATCTTACATCTGTAGGTATCCGCTGCATACACCTAGTAGCACTATACTAATGATTAATAGTACAGTCCCTGCATGTGTCTACTAGCACTATACAAATAAGCAGTATTTATTTATTTATTTATTGGCATTTCTTATATACCGCGCTATTACAATCAGTGCGGTTTACATTTGAACAAAATATACAACAATGTAACAAGTTACATTGAGTTTACAATAAACAAGGGATACAAACTTGGATGAACAGGGGAGGAAAACTATGTACAGTGTTATGTAGGTAAAAGATTAGAACATCATATGAAGTGCATGGTTAGGCATTGTAATGTGAAAAATGGATAAGTAACAGGAGTGTCAGGCTAACGAATTTTCTAGTTGGGGTTGTGTTAAGCGTGAGTCTTGGTGAAGACGTGTTATTATGTTGGGATTGGCTGGGGAGGCTGAGATTGGAATAGTATTTTAGGAACAGATGATGTTTGATAGCCTTTCTGAATGGGATGATATTAGTGATGGAACGAATTCCTGGGGGGAGAGAGTTCCATGCTCCTGGTACAAATAGTGAGAAGGCTCTATTGGATGTTGTCTTTGAACATTTCGTGAGTGTTTTAGGCACTTCTAGTTTGTTCAAACATGACGAGCGTCTGCTTCTGTTGAGTGGCATAGGTTGGATGAGCTTGGTGAGCGGGGTGGGTGGCTGATTTTTTTGAGGCCTTGAAAGTTAGCACAAGGGCTTTGTATATGATTCTAGCGTGTAAAGGCAACCAGTGTAGGCTCATCATTACTGGAGTTATGTGGTCCGATCTAGATGTTCCGGTAAGTATTCTAGCCGCAGAGTTCATGGCTAGCCTAAGCGGGTTCAATGTTGCTTGTGGGAGCCCAAGGAGGATAATGTTGGCAAAGTCAAGGTGGGGGGTTACCAGTGCTTGGAAAATGGAGCGGAAATCAGAAGGGTCAAGTAGTGGTCGAAGATGGCTCAATGACTGTATCTTGTGGTAAATAGATTTAGTGATCTCAGTAGTACTGAGGTTAAGAATCGGACGTTGCTTACACATCCGGTGGCTGGAATTCAGCTTCTATGCTTTGTGCCTTGGTTTCAAGGTTATCACTCACTACACTATTTTAGCAAGGAAAAATCCCAGTTGAATTGCCTAACCTCATATTTATATTTCAGCTAGCTGGTGCATATAGTGCTACGTCTGACCTATTGTTTTGTAATTTCTAAAACAGAGAAATCAACAAGGACTATTACAAGAGTCCCTGGAAAGCAATGGCATGCCACCGGTAACCACCACATTTTGCTTACTTTTGAATTCAAAGCACGGAAGCAGTATGTATTCATTTAAACACAATGTCAGCACTATTCAAAAGCTCAAAATGGTATTTTTTTTAAAAAAAATTTACTTTTAAAGCAGCTATGAAAATAAAGAATCAATCAATACAATGAAGCCAACAAATAATGGCAATGGCCAAAAAAGCATTTCACATTCCATAAGAAATTACAACTCAGCATCTGTCCCTATTTGGACTTAAATAAGGCGAAACGGAGGGAGAGCTGAAACAATAAAAAGACACATTAGTGGAAAAAGAAAATGCAATTTCTGTAGAGCTGTCGACACCATCTGAAACTACATTGATTGATCTCTTTTCTGGCTTTTGTGTGTCCTCATTTCCATAAAGTTTTAAGATAGAATTTTGAACTTGGGGACTATGGTCTTGGGCGGTATAATAAATCTTTTAATAAACATAAACATATGAGGGCCTTTGTTCGAATGTATGTGTATTTATTTATTTAACATCTTTTCTATGCTGCTTTTCACGGTGTCCTTGGTTTTGTAATTACAGTGAACATCAGGATAGGGTAAACAGGATGAACTTTAAGAACTTATAAAACATTCGGTGAACATAACTAACAATAGTGTGTGTCCTTACTCCATTTGCAGCCTGGGTGGAGGGTTGGTTGTTGCCCATTATTGGGACGGGAGTTTATATCAGTTTGGTGTAGAATGGATAGTTTACCTGTTCCATATGCATCTGTCTAGAGAGGTGAGTTTCAAAGAGCTGCCAAGCTACTCAGATCTAGGAGGGAAACTTTTTGACCCAGTCCCGGTTTTGAACTTGCATCCCCCAACAGTGTGGCATTTGCGGTCCTTGATTCTACAAACTGAAATTGGTGCTATGGGTCTCATAATGCATGAGAAGGGGGTTGCTATAAATCCGGGACGGATTTAAAATCTCCCTCTTATGACAGGGAAACTTGACAGCTCTGGTTTCAGTGGTGGTCACCGTTTAAGGTGACTTTTCGGGCAAACAACAGAGGTAACTGCCACAGTCGGAAGTGCAAACAACAGCAGAGGCCGAGAAGAGAGGTGCAACCACATGTCGTCTAACACCTTGAGGAACTGATGGTCAACAGTCTAATAACTAAAAACTTTAGCCAGAAATGGGTCTCCCTAGACTCTTGCCACATCATCCATTATAGGAACATACCAAAGGAATATACTGATAAATACACAAACATACCATAAACTACTAAATACACAAAAGACGGCTGGTAGATCTGCTGAATGCACATTTTTACGGACCATGTTTTGTCACTCATAGAACCTTTGGTGTTTTATGAATTGTTGCTCCTAACAGAGGCGAGCGCCAAAATGTGGTCAAATCAGACATTTTACAGTATAGGGCCCTGTTTACTAGGTCTTCTTCCATTATGCGTCTACGGGAAGAACTCCTTTTACTTCACTTGCAACCAGCCGCCCCACAGCCCTTTTCAACATACAAAGTAACTCATGCTGGAAGAAGTTTTAAACTCCTTAAGCACTGTTTGCATGCATTTAATCAGCATATATAAGTAGTAGCTTTTGAAAAGGTGCTACTTACAGGTACATATGGAAGCGTGCAGGGACAGAAAAGATGCCTTTCACAGTAAACATGTAATGCCATATTTTATAAAGGTGAAATGTGACCACAGCGACATTTTTATTCACCAGTATTTACATCTGTTTGAGTCATGTAATGTATAACCCCTGGTTAACTTCTCATTTGGAGCAGGGCTTTGGAAGAGTAATTGTATACATGTGTGCGCGTGTATGTCTGTAGGGACTACGTTTACCTCTCTGGAGTTAAAAATGACCTCCACTTGCAAAGCGTCAGCGTTCTTGATAGCAGCTCCCTAATAAGCTCTATGTGGATGTGTAGATTAGCAAAATCTGCCGCTTAAACAGTCAACTGGCACCACTTACATGTACAAGTTGTGAAATTGTGTCTAAAGCGTGAATGCAGCGCTACTTATACATACTAACTGCCTAGTGAGGTCACTTTTTGGAGCATCTTCATTAATGTAATGGGCTTTTCTGTTGCGCATGCATTTTCTAAAAGGCTCAGCACTTACCAGGCCTTTTACAAAATGCTTGTATAGTATGAAATAAGTGGACCTACATGTCTGTTTCCCACCTAGATGACTTATTCAAAGTTATCCTCTGGAGTATTTTGTGTCACTTTCCCTTAAATTCCAGTAATGTAACATCTTATGCCAAAACACCTCTCTAGTAACTCCCTCCCCCAATACTAGTTCCCTGTTTGACTTACAATCACTGGTCGCAGCATAGAGACGAAGGTACAGAATCTACTACGTTCTTCGATAAGGGCCTTTCTAACAGCTTGCTTTTCAGTTTCTTCCAGCAGCAGGTATTTGTCGTTGACATCTTGCAATGCATTGTCCAGTTGGGGCTGGATATCACCTCTTCCTGTGAGCAAGAGAAAATCAGAGGATTTGAACTGTGCTTTTTACTAGATTTTGCAGGCCAAGGCTCCATATTTGATTGTTTTCTTTGTTCACTCAAGTTAACAATTTCTGCCTTTTGATAATGGACAAGGGTTTCTCGTGCTGAATGGAGCTAGGGGATGGGACAAGGAGGTCATTACTGCACGCTAATAAGTGTAGTATAGCATTATGAGCTGTGGGTCTATTAACCTGGTGCAAGATGAAATAGCTGCAAGAGCCCTTTAGGTATCTATTTATTTAGCAAGGTTTATATACCATGGTCAAGGCGGTTTACAATGAACGTCATCCTTTGCAAAACAAAGCTGGGGACCAGAATGCAGGCCACCAGTGGTTTCACTCCAATGTACTCAATCATGTCATTTATGTACAGCAGCCTGGGACTGCAGCTACCAGGCACACAAAACCTATAGGGAACATATTCAAAGAGATTTATGCAGTTTGCAGATATCCCGCTGACTGGGATATTCAGTGGCAGTAACCGGCTGACTGCCCACCCCTAAGTGATTTAAATGCCCCAGCACTACTTGGATAGCACCAGAGCATTCCAGGAGCAGAAGCACCGTAGGTTAGTTTGTTAGCAGCCATATTCGGCCACTCATCAGTTAGCTAAACCACATAGAGTTAGGATAGGTCAAAGGCTGTATTAACTTCATTTGGTTTTGCAACCAAATGAAACTGGATATTGAGAGCTGGTCGCCAGATATGCTCCAGCACTCAATATCTGGGTTTAATTTAAAGTGGCGACAGCCAGCCACTTTATTAGCATTGCCCACCACTGCTGAAAATGCCCCCCTATAATTCCATGTGGCATGCCACTGCCTCGATATTCTGATAACGTTCCTTGAGAGTTTCGTGCAAAGCTTATGGTCCCCTCCTCAATTTATATTTGAGGTTCAGTGCAAATAGAAAACAGAAACAAACAGCCTACAAAGCTCAGGGGGTTTTCTTCCCCCTGGACTAATCAAACTGAGCTTTCCAATCCATGCCAAGGACTTATCACCAGAGAAACATTTTATATCCTCATTATAATCACTTGTAGCTATAGCACATTCATAGTAACTAAATCAAAGTTCCTGTTAAAGCTGGTTCAACCGTTAGGCATATCAGGCAGTCGCCCAGGGCTTCGGGCAAAACGTTACTGCAGTCATACAAAAAGCAAGTCCCAAGAGCCATCAGTATGTCCTTTTCCCTGCAGGAAGGGTGGCTGGTTTTCTTATTATCCATTACCCAGATAAATGGCTTTTGGAAACTGTTCTCATTGCAGGCAAATTACCTTTTATAAAACTGTCTGGGGTACAGTATAAGCACCTAAACGTATGTACATACAGTACAACTCTAATACATAGGTTTGTCTGATCTGGCTGGAATCATTCCTGAGGGGAGAGTGTGGGCAGGGTTTGCACTTACAAACCAAAATGATCCTTAAAGGGGGTTAACTATTAATACACCATCCCAAGACTGAGCCCTCAGGAGCATAAAACCCCTTTTTCTCTTTTAAAGACTTATTGCACTTATCCATGTATGCTATAAAATACGCGGTAAAGTATGCAAAAACAAACAGATACGTTTGTATTTTCCACAGAGTAATTTTAAAAACAGAAGTATAGGAGGGGGCGCTAGTGAGCCCGCTGCAGAATGGCCACATCCTAGTGTTGCTCCGTCCTGGGCTTCCCTCTCCTTTCGCTAACCTCAGCTGTTCTTTAGCGTTGTCCCCCGGTTTTACCGGAATTGCTCCGCTGTGAATCGGGCGATTCCACTTGTGCCCTTTTGCGAGGCTCTGCGTACCGCGGCGCGCTCTGAAGCCCGGCTTGAAGCCCGGTGCCGGTCTATACTATAGCTGGCTTCGTTGCTCTGCTCCTGACTGCCGACGCGCCTCAAATTAGCCCACTTCACCTGGGAATCCCGGTGCAGAGCTCTCTAACCCCCACACTCCGGAACATCGGTACCTGGAGGACGTGAGTGTGGTCCTGGCTGGGAACTGAAGAGGAGAGGGGGATCGGTGATCCGGCATTGTCGCTGCCTTCCTGGCTGACACTTCTCCCTTGAGACCACGCTGCCGGCATGCAGAGGAGGTGAGACTGCCTGAGACCCGACGTGGAAGAGCTTGGCGGGTGTCCGCGGTGGGGCTGCACACTTCGGTAGCCATAACCGCGTGGCGCTGGAACGCATGGGTTTTTTTGCGTTCCAACTGGCATTGCAGGGCCTTGATCACGTGGGTGCTCCCTAGCGAATCAGCTGTTGCCTTCACGAGCTGTTACAGCCCCGGATTTTACAAATGCATTCGGGGGTCCAATCTACAGCACAGTGCCTATCCCTGGCCCGGTGACTCCTACAGATTGGTTGCCTGCTCTTGGAACAGTCACATTGGTGGCAGTCACTGTTCCCTCTAAGCTGTGCGCGTGTGCGCGCGCACACACCTCGCCGAGCGAGCGCACATACTTTACAACAGAGCGCACAAAAATTATGGCTCTGATTCTGATAGAAAACAACACAGACGTCTTAAAATTTAAAAGTTATGATTGTAATTACTAGAAATTTCCCACTTCATTTAGTAATCGTCTATTTTCATTTAATTTGATTAAAATCAATGTGGTGTACATACTGTATTCTGACGTGTAGTCAAATTTTAAAGTATATAACTCCGAGTGTCGTTATGTGGCGCACAAAAATTTAACCTTCCTTCAAAAGCTGCACACAGCTGATATTTTATGCGCACAGCGCCTACAGAAAATTAGAGGGAACATTGGTGGCAGTCTTTCCTCACATTTGTTAGCCTGGCTTCTGGAAAATAAACTGCATCAGGCCCAATCCCTCTCTACACTTTGTGGACTCTGCTGCCTTGAGTGAACTTGGAGCTCCCTCTATTGACCATGAGTGGGATCGCTTGGCATTATTATTTTTCTCCTGTTATACTTCCTTTTTTTTCTTTACCCTTGGTCAACCTGCTCATAGCCTCCGCCCGCCTTCCTGTAGCTGGTCACTACATATCCCCGGGCCGCTGGACTGTTAATTCATCCCATGGCTGCTAAGGCTAGAAATCCCGAGGCCCGGGAGGGAATGCGCTCGTCCCAGCGGTTGCAGGGCAAGAATGGCGCTCCACCTAGCCCAACCAGTAAATAACCCTCGACGGGCTCTGATGATGAGACTGAGTGAGAATGATTTGGAACCCAGCATGCTGTCTGCGCACGCCCTTCTTCAGCGAGAACTTCGCAGTGGTTTTGAGGATTTGGCAGGCGAATTTCGCTCCATACGCGCGGAGGTGATGAGCACAATCGTGGAACTCCGGAATGACATAAAAGACCTGGGTACGCGTGTGGAAGAGATCGAGACAAAAGTTGAAGCCCATGATGGTGCCCTGGTGGATTTACAATGTGCTCTCGACAGACAACGTGCGCAAGCAATGGAGCTGACCTATAAAATTGATGACATTGAAAACCGCTCCCGTCTCAACAATGTGCGTTTTCGAGGAATCCCGGAAGCGGTGGGGGGCGGTGAAGACCTGCCGGTGGTCCTCAAAAATTTGATAGCTGAACTGCTCCCGGCAGAGGAACTGGCCGCCCATGGATCTGGAATGGAAATTGAGCGAGTGCATCGGGCCTTGGGAAAGCCTCCTAATAACCAACCCCGGGATGTCATTGCGAGATTCTTGCGATATACTGATGCTGAGCTTCTCATACGCCGGGGTCGGGAGAAAAAAGCGATCCGCTTTCAAGAAGCACCGGTAACTGTATACCAGGACCTCTCAGCGTTCACACTGGCCAGACGGAGGGAGATGAAACCAGTCACGATGGTCCTTAACAAAGGGATTCGCTATTCCTGGTCCTTTCCGTTTCGGATGAACTTCCTCTTGGGTAATAAAAAGATCTCAGCGAAGGACCATACCGAGGTGTGGAGAGCTCTGCGCCAGGCGGTTCTTGTAGAAGATAATGCACTGCCTCAGCCTCCGACTCCTAAGCCTCAACACTCGAAGTGGACTCGGGTGGGAAAGCCAGCCTGACTTTCCCTGGAGCAGGAGTGTCTGCTTTCCTGTTCGGGGAGATCTACTCAGGGGTTCTCTGCCTCCACGACCAAACTTGATTGATTAGTTTTGTTAACTTTGCTGTTATCCATCTCTGTTCTTGTTGAACCATAGGCTCTGGGTCTGGAAGGGATTTGGGTGTTTGTTCAGCGCTATATGGGGGTGGTGGGGGGTCTGATGATGTTTTGTTAAAAGGGGTATTAATGGAATGCCACCTTACTGGTGAATTGCATAATGGGGACATGATATTACACTTTATGCTTGTACTTAGCCTATGCGGGGGCCTGGACGGAGTTTAGTTTGGGGTCAGTTTAACCGTGTCCTGTTTTTTCTTTAACAGGCGGGTGGTACTGACGGGAAGGGGGGTGGGACTGGGGGGGAGGTCCACACAGCTAGGGGAGGGTGGGGAGTTGGGTGTGGAGGGGGGGGTTTAGTAACCCTTATCGGGATACGGAGCATGAGGGTAGGGGAGGCTAATCTCTATAGACAGCCTGGTGGATTAAGGGTGATTGATTTATCTTCTGGTTAGCCATCCATATCTTACAAGTGTTGGGAGGGGCTGCATGTTGCGGGCCAGGGGGGAGGCCTGGTGGTTGAATATCGATGTTACGCTTGATTTGTTTGAATGTTAAGGGTCTTAATTCCCCTAGAAAACGATCTTTGCTGTTCTCGGAATTGAGGTCCTTGAAAGGGGACATTGTATTTTTACAGGAGACACATCTCCGAGCTAGCAACCAGGGGTGGTTAAAGCGTAACCCTTATACTGAGGTGTGGGTAGCTTCAGACGTGCATGGGCGGAAGAAGTGCGGTGTGGCCTTCTTATTTCACCAGAGCCTATCTCTCCGGGTGGAGGAGGTTAAAACAGATACCCTGGGAAGGTGGCTTTTTGCGAATATATGCTTGGAGGGTCAAATATTAACCCTAGCTAACATCTATGCACCTAATGAAGGACAGGGATCCTTCTTTACGCGGCTGAAGGCCTTGCTAGCTGACTTCGCGAAAGGCCCCATTATACTTGGCGGGGATTGTAACGCCCATCTGGTGCCCCATTTGGATTCCACGGGTAGTACTGGGAGGGTGGTGGGCGGGCCCAGTAAAGCATTGCAGAAACTTCTGCTGGATCTGGGCTTGTGTGATGTTTGGAGGGAGACTCATGAAGGGGAGAGAAGTTACACATATTATTCGCCCATCCATCAGGTGCATACCCGCATAGATTATTTTTTGTTGGACCAGCGCCTGATGGATGAGAGAGTGGAGGCTGGCCATGGGGCACTGACCTGGTTGGATCATACCCCCTGCTGGCTCACCCTTCCGGCGGACTTGTGCAGTGTGCGCCAATGGCTTTGGCGACTTGATGTACGATTCCTTCGGCGACAACGTGCTGTACAGGACCATGGCCGTTTCATAGCTGATTTTTTCGAGTTAAACGATTCTGGTGAGGATTCACTCCCCATGGTTTGGGACGTCTTTAAGAACACGGCTCGGGGCCAGCTTATTGCAGAAGTGGCCCGCACGCGGAGGGCTTGGAGACGGGAATACTGTCAGCTAGTGGGAGACTCCTCCCGACTGCGCTTAGAGCATGCCCAGACTGGGTCGAAACGGGTCTTGCGCCAGTGGAGGGTGGCCCGGGCTAATTTGGATGCATGTTTACAAAGAGAACTAGACAATAAATGTCGGAAATTGCGACAAACTTTCTATGAACAGGGGAACAAGACTGGCCGATTCCTTGCCTTGCGTCTCCGGCAGCAGCAATCTGTGAGGGTGGTTCGTGACCTTTGAGATTCTGGAGGCAAGAAGAGGGTGATCTCCCGGGAGATCCGCGACGTCTTCGCTACATTTCTGGAACAGTTATATAAAGCCGAACCTTTTGATTTAGCTCGTGTGCAGAGCTTCTTACGGACGATCACTCTGCCACGGTTGACCGACTCAGATCGGGATCAATTAGACACTGAACTTACAGTGGAGGAGGTGGAACTCGCCATCCGACGCCTGAAAACCGGGGAAACGCCGGGTAATGATGGCTTCCCCGCGGAGTATTATAAAAAATTCCGTTTGCAATTAGCGCTGACGCTGGTAGTACTCTTTAACGAGGTTCTGAGGGGGGCGCCTCTTCCTCCATCTCAGCGTGAGGCTTTGATAGTAATGCTCCCTAAACCAGATAAGCCCCTGCAGGACGCGGCCTCATACCGTCCCATTTCCTTATTAAATACGGATGTCAAAATACTTGCCTCCGTATTGGCTGCGCGATTGAACCGGGTCCTCCCAACTTTGGTACATCCTGACCAGGTTGGGTTTGTGCCGGGGCGCCAGGCGGCAGATAATATTCGGCGAATGCTGCAGGTGATTCACGTTGCACAGCAAGACTTACAGCCGACCCTAGTGGTGGGGGTTGATGCTGAAAAGGCCTTTGACCGTGTTAGCTGGGGTTACCTCTGGTGTGTGCTAGATACGATGGGCTTTGGTCCTAATTTCATTCGCTGGGTTCATAGCCTATATCAAGACCCTACGGCATGCGTCCGGGCTAATGGGGGTCACTCGAGAAATTTCTCACTGGAAAGGGGCACTCGTCAAGGATGTCCTCTGTCGCAGCTGTTGTTTGCACTGGTGATGGAACCCTTGGCGCAGAGCTTTCGCAAACATCCGGGCATATGGGGCGTTCGCGTGGGCTCCGCGGATTACCGGATTGCGCTATTTGCGGATGATATCATATTATCCCTGGTGAAACCCGCTGCGTCGCTCTCTGCTGCTATGCAGCTCTTCGAGACTTTCTCCCGGGTGTCTGGCTTCAAAATCAATTACACTAAATCTGAAGTTCTTAATGTTGGGGTTTCAGATGCAGTTTGTGAGGAGCTTCGAGCCGCCTACCCCTTCCGCTGGGTGTCAGGTACTTTACGCTATTTAGGGGTGAATCTGACAGTGGAGCGGGCGGCCCTTTTTAAGGCTAACTACGAACCGCTACTCCGGCAGGTTCGGCGAGATTTGGAGACCTGGAATAGCCTGATACTATCCTGGTTTGGGCGTATTGCGGTGGTTAAGATGGTGGTCGTCCCCCGTTTCTTGTACTTTTTCCAAGTTCTCCCTATAATGTTGGCTCGGGGAATATTGGCCACTTGGCAAACCATACTTATGAAGTTTATCTGGCGGTACCGTCGACCGCGTTTGGCACGTCAAATTCTCTATACTCGTACGCGCTCTGGGGGCATGGGGACTCCGAATCTTCACTGGTACTATGCGGCCGCGCAATGTCGCGCTGGGGTGGAGTGGATGATAGCGGATAGCTCCAAGCGATGGGTGCAATTGGAAATGAATATTGCGGGGGGAGCGGGATTGGGAGATCGGCTGTGGCTCGGCCCCAAACTACGCAGTGGTATGCGCTTAAGTAACCCCTATATCCTTCATACCTTCCGCTGCTGGGACCAATTCTTTCGGCCTCGCGGGATGGACCTGACACCTCTGGCACCTATAGTGGATAATGCCTCGTTTCCCCCAGGGAAGACTGATCCGGCTTTCCGGGTTTGGGGACATAAGGGCCTTAGCTGTGCAGGACAACTATTTACTGATGGTAAGTTGCAAACATTTAGTACACTTCAGGAGGAATTTGACCTTCCCGATAGTCAGCTCTTCCAATATACGCAAGCGGCTCACTGGATTCAGGCTAGAACCGTACGACCTCATGTGGCCCGAGATTTGACGGATCTGGAGCGTTTCTGTGAGGGGTGTACTACCACAAAAGGTCTTATAGCTGCCTTGTATGCCCACCTGCAGGCGCAGCAGCCGCGATTCAGCAAGCATAGAGAACTTTGGAATTCTGATTTGAATCTTTTTTATTCTGAGCAACAGTGGGAACAGGTGGAGGGTAGGCTGTGGAAGAGTTCGGTGGCGATCAATGTCCGCGAAACTAATTATAAATTATTATATAGATGGTATATGACACCGGCGCGGATTGCTTGCGTTTATCTGGGGGTTCTGGATTTGTGCTGGCGGAGATGTGGGCAGAAAGGTGTTCTGGCGCATATCTGGTGGTCTTGTCCTCGCGTCCGAACTTTTTGGAGGGGGATCCAAGCTTGTTTGCAGCAACTTATTGGGTTGAGCCTTCCATGGGATCCGGGCATTTTTCTATTCGGGGTTGCTGTGCCTGGGGCATGTAGCCCCCAACTGGCTTTGGTTCGTCATGGTCTGAATGCGGCGCGGCTGTCTATAGCTTCGGTTTGGAAGCAGGCCCTCCTACCATCCTTTTCTTTCTGGTTGGAACGGATGTGGGATACGTACACAATGGAGCACGGGGTGGCAGCCGTTAGGATGCGTTTGACGCGCTTTGAGCAGGTGTGGGAACCCTTTGTCCTTCGTTATGACTCCTGATCGCTTTAGGACGTGATACCCCCTGGAAACTGGCAGATCACCTGCTCTGTCGTGGGATGTCCTTCTGCTGTAGCGTCCTTTGCTTCATGTGCGTTGATTGGGCTGGCTTGCTTTCTTTCTTTATTCCTGGCTTGTATAGAGGTTTGTGGGGGGGGGGGGGGAGGGGGAGATAGGTTAGGGTGGGAGGGGGAGCTGGAGGGTGGGTGGGGGGTAGACGTTTTACTTTAAGAGTGCTTTCTGTGGTTTGCTGCTGAGTGGGAGGGGGTTGGGGAAAAGGGGAGGGGATAGAGTAAAACATTCATAACACAAACACAAATGAAGGCATTTCATTGGCTTGCCTTGTGTTCCTTGTTAGTGCCTTTGGCTTTGTTATCTTTTGATACTGTAATATGCTTATGGTTTTTGTTCTCTTGTATTGCATGGCTGCCTTTCAATAAAAAAACAAAAACAAAAAAAACAGAAGTATACATATGTTCCCTTTTAAAACTGGTGTAACTAATGTATACTCTTGCAGGACAAGTTGAGCAGCCTGCTATAAATTTGCCCTTATGATATATGCGTGTAATAAATACTTAAAGATATTACACATTTTTACAGGATTGCTATGGCAGAAGTGGTGTTGGGTGATCATGATTATTGAATTTAATTATCAAAATGTCATAGTGATGCCTAGGTTCCTAGAAGTTAATTTGGGGGCTGAAGGTTCACCTAGGACATTCTAATGCCCTCGAATTGGTCTTCTGTATTGTTTGAAGCCGACTCATTCTCTGACCATGTTGTTGATACTAAAAATCACTGCAGAGCCAGAAGAGGGGTAATGAGGGCACTAGACTTTCATGGCTGGAGATTCCATTCAAATACTGTGCAGGTTCCAAGTGGCAGTATATTGGTGCTTTCATCCTGGATCCTATTTAGCTTTTTTTTAAAATATGGCAATACATACCCAAAGGCAGCCCCATGTGCAGTCTCTTATCATGGGAAGCTAAGGCCTTGCATACCACTAGCAATGTAGCTCAGGACTGAAGTGCAAATAACTTAGCTGTGTAAGGAGATTCACACAGTATTCAGCGCCATCAGGCCTTGGTCTATAAAATAAGCCTGAACTCTGTCAGCCATGACTGCAGATTAAACAAGACATACTGTAAATTCGTCTCCCTTCCACTGACCTACTTCATAGTTATTCACTTGAGATATCAAGAAAACCTGGCCACTCATGGCAATGGAGGACGGAAGCTCTCAACCTATCCCTTCTTTAAGTGAACAATATTAGTCCCTCATTTCCATAAACTATGCAATCTACTCTCAACTACTGGTGGGTAAAGCGGACTAAATTTAAATTGACATTTTTAAACACAATATGTTTCCAAATTAACTATTAGAACCAGAGATATCACTAGTACTTAATCACACCCCCTTTCCAATAGTTTCTTCTAGCTGCTGCCAATATAACATAGCAACCACTAGTAGCTATGGATGAAAAGTTCTACCTGGGCTGACATTTGGGCAAGTACTGGGATCTGAGGCCAGTATGATGGATCTCATCTCATCAGTTACTGAACACTGCTAATACAGTCCATGACTACCAGATTCAATGTGCCATTCTTATCCTCTACAGAACCCCTGCACCAGAGAGGAAGGACTCTCCTCCCACGTCCAGGAACTGAGGAACACATAACTGGGTGATTCTAAATGCATATTATATTGAAAAAATGATTTGAACAAAGGCATTATAGAATTACGAGCAGGACTGCCATTATAATATTCATCACGTTCTGACTCCTTAGACCTTGTAAACAAGATTTCATTTTTGCTAGGTTAAACTACATGATCAAAATATTCGAGGAAATTTATAGGCCAGGGAACAAAGCCTCCCCCCTCTAAAACAGCAAGCTTACAGAGCATATATTCTGCCAAATAAATTCCATGGAGATATGTCCCTGCTAAAAGTGTTATTCATGGCTAGCGTAGAGAATTCTATTTACATTTAAGAGATACTTGCCCAAAGTGCCCCAGGCAGCTTACAATGTAAAGATATGTAATTTAAAACCAACAGAACATAACTATCAAATCCCTAAGTCCAAACCGCTAGATAATCAGCTTTCTCTACCTCTAACTTGCATTTTGCTGTCGTCTGTACCATGGGACTGGACGTTAAGCCTGAAGCATAGCTGTGAAACATGGCAGCCCCATTCTTCAGCATGTCGGTGCATGCTGGCTCTACTGATTTTATAGATCAGCTTAGTGTTAATAAATCAAGCTTTATTTATAACATTTCTCTCCACTGTGATTTAATAGGAACATGTCATGGGGCTGTGAAATGCGGCAGGTGCACCATGAAGATTAGCTACAGCAAACGTTCCCAACCTTTCTTATTATGTGACCCCTTAACCTCCAAAAAATTCAGATAACTTCTGTTCAGCCCCACTCTTCCCAGACTCCCTCGCATCAGCGCCAAGCTTGTCCCCACTTGTCATCTATCTCCCCTCTCCTTTCTGTCTCCACCAGCGTTTCTTTCCCCCTCCCCTTACAATCAGTTCCCATCAATCTCTCTCTCTCTCTCGCCACCTCCAGGTAATCTCCAACCAGTCTGATTCTCTCTCTCTTCCCTCCTCAGCCAATCCCCCAGTAGACACTTTCTCCTTCCTCTCCAATCAGTCGGGCTCCCTTTTTCTTTCCAGCTAGTCCCCATTAACATCTGTCCCTTTCCTCACCTATCGATGCTGCACTGTAGTTCTCAGGCCAATGCAAGCTCTGGTGTTTTTGCTGCCAGTCTCCATAGCAGTCTCCGATCACATCCTCACCTCTATTACTGCTGGTCCACCTTCATGACCACTTCTGCTTCTGGTCTGGGCAGCTGCTTCTGATCCCATTTTCACAGCTATTGATGCTGCTATCGTCATCTCCGCAGCCACTGCTGACCCTACCTCTACAGCAGCCTCTGTATTCTTTTGCTCACATGGATTATGAAAGTATGGAACAGACTTTTCTGTGTGCCCTGTAATAGTCTCATGGTCCACCCGGGATCTATGGACTACAGGTTGGGAACCACTGAACTACAGCAAAGCAAAGAAAGGAATGGGGGTGGGTAGGGATACAGCGTAGTTACTCATCTGTAGCAGGTATTCTCTGTGAACAGCAGGAATAAGTCCTCACATAGGGTGATGTCACCGAGGGAGCCCCGTATGGAATGCTCTCCAGCTTCCGAATCTTGGAAGCTTCTAGTAAGTGCACTGTGCATGCGTGCGTGCCTGCCTTCCCTGCACGCCATGGCGCCACATTCTCCAGTAAGATCACAGAGCAGGAGCCAAAGGCAAATCCCCGGGGAGGTGGGAGGCTTGTGAGGACTTATTCCTGCTGATCACGGAGAACACCTGCTACAGGTGTGTAACTATGCTTTCTCTGTGAACAAGCAGGAAATAAGTCCTCACATATGGGACTTCCAAGCTACAGGCTACTGGAACCCGAGGCGATAAGCAGCCCAACTGGGCAACGAGAACTGGAGTAATCAAGATGACCAGAGAGGTACTCCTAACAATGGACTAATCTGATTCAGTATCCTCAGCAGACATCGTCCTGAGGGGATTTTGAGCAGGTAGCATGGATGGACAGAAGGGCCGGTTGGTAGGAGTTGACTCTAAGACCCAAAGAGATGCTGGAGCACAGCCTGGCCAAATGCACAGTCCCGTTGGGAATCCCCATCCAGACAGTAATGGGCCACGAAGGAATGGACCGAAGACCATGTCGTAACCCGACATATTTCCTCTGCTGACACCGAGCAAAGGTTAGCTGCCAATGTAGTTATTGCATGGACATTGTGAGCCATGACATGACCCTCTAGGCTCAAACCAGCCAAGGAATATGCATGGGCGATGCAGTCTGCGAGCCAGAGGGATAACATACGCTTTGAAATAACAGAGCCCAGTCTATTGGGGTCAAAGGTAACGAATTTCAGAGTTTGACTACACACTTAGTGAAAAAATATTTTTGCTTATTAGTCTTAAACAGGTTATATTGTAGCTGGTCAGATCCTTAAGAATCTCAGGATTCCAGTCACTATCAGCCTGGAAAACCATTCTCCTCTGCTTCTGGCCTGGAAAGCTATTCCCCTCTGCTTCCAGATTTTAGCCTCAGTCTCATTCCTTTTGAGGAGCTTGTGGACCAGGGATTTGGATCCCTCTAGAGGGGGTTCCTCCCTGACTGTGCAATGGTTTGGAGGCCCATTCCCTGGTACCTCGTACCTTTAGTTGGAGGCGGGTTTTGCTTTTACTTACTGGAATGGGCCTAGATCATCAAGGATCGCTGGATGCTAGACACCATTCAGTACGGCTATGTTCTGGAATGCAAAGAGCCGATCCTGGATGCTTTCGTCATTTTCCCTTGTAGGTCTGCAAACAAAAGGGCACTGTACGGATCACACTGAACAAGTTGCTTCTCTTGCAGGCCATGATGCTTGTTCCCCCGGACAATCGGGAAAGGGCAGGTATTCCATATATTTTGTAGTGCCGAAGAAAGACTGATCATTCTGGTCCATTCTGGACCTCAAGGGTGTCAATGAACACTTGTGCTTCCTGCGCTTTTGGATGGAAACTGCGATCTGTGATTCAAGCGATGTGCCGAGGGGAGTTCCTGGCATCTTTGGATTTGGCGGAGCCATATTTTTATATCTCGAATGGGGAGGATCAGCCAAGGTATCTGCATTTTGCCATGCTTGGCTTTCACTTTCAGTCTGCCGCCCTCCAATTCGTCCTCTCCACTGCCCCAAGAACATTCTCAAAGGTCATGGTGGTGGTGGCTGTGGTGCTAAGGCCCCAAGGGATGTGTGCACACCCATATCTGGACTGGCTCATCCAAGCCCATTCTCTTTCAGAAGTGTCTTGGGTAGCGCCCCGGGTGGTGTCCGTTTTGGAAGGCCTCAGCTGAGTGATCAAACGGGGAAAGAGTCAGTTGATGCCTTCCCAGTCCCTAGAGTTCCTGGGAGCAAGTTTCGATACTTGAATGGGCAGTGTCTTCCTGTCAGAGGAAAAAGTCACGAGATTGTTGGATTGCCTGGTGCTGTTCATTTCACAGCAGGCTCCTAGAGTTCAGGATTATCTTTAGCTCCTCAGATTGATGGCAGTGACAATCAAGATGGTGCCATGGGTTTGTGCTTATATGTGGCCGCTCCAACGGTCCTTGCTGACTCCATGTTCCCAGAGTTCTTGGGAGTTTGAGCTCAGGCTCCTGCTCCCAGTGCTGGTTAGGGCCAGCCTGAGGTGGTAGCGGCAGCCTAGTCATTTGAGGAAGGGCATGCCAGTGGACAATTACTCATGGATCCTTCCAATGACAGATGCCAGTCTCTCAGGCTGAGGAGCCCATTGCCAAGACCGAATACCCAGAGCTATTGAAGCCACAGAGAGGCGGTGTAGTCCATCAACCATCAGGTTGGCTCTTGTGTGGTTCCGGCCCCTGGTCAAGGGACGGGCGGGTTCAAGTGTTGTTGGACGATGACAAGGCAGTGGCTTATGTCAATCAGCAAGGTGGCATGAGGAGCGCTAGGGTGGCCCTGGAGATGGCTCTCCTGTTTGCTTGGGTGGAGAAGAACCTCCTAGTGTTGTCAGCTCAGTACGTTGCTGGGATGGACGATTTGAAAGAGGACTCTCTCAGCTAGCAGGGGTGAAAGTTGAGTCAGGAGGCATTTCAGCTGATTCTGCGCTGATGGGGTTGCCCCAAGATGGATCTGATGGTAACTGGTGCCAAAGTGGGCCGCTTCCTCAGTCAGCCTTGTCCATGTCTATGCCTGCTGTATGTGTTTCCTCTGTGGCCTCTGGTGGGGCATGTGATTCGGTGTATAAACCACCATCTGAGAAGGATTGTTCTGGTGGCACCGGATTGGTAGAGGAGAGAGTGTGGTTCAGAGATCTGATGTGGCTCTTGCAAGTGCCTTCTATTTTGGTTGCCTCTGTCTCGGGGCCTATTGCGTCAAGGACCGATCGTCCTGGAAGACCCGGTTCCCTTCTTGCTGACAAGTTTTGTGCCTTTTTGAGTGATGGTGCAACACAAGGCACCAGTCCATGAAGGTTCAGGTGGTAGCTTTGGCCTTTTCAGAGGTCCGGTAACTGGTAAGTCACTAGCATTACACTTGGATGTTTCGCGCTTTCTTCATGGGGTTTGGCGTCTGCATCCTCCTCGGGTCTGGTGCTCACAGCCCTGATGTCAGAGCCCTTTGAGCCACTGAAGCGTGCTACCTTGAAGGATATGACACTATTTTTCAGTCGCAATTTGTTCCACAAGGTGGATTTCCGAACTGCAGGCTCTATCTTGCCGAGGATCCTTATCTGTGTTTTTCAAAGTAGGCAGTTTCCATTTAGCCTATGCCTTCCTTCTTGCCTAAGGTGATTTATCCCTTTCATGTGAACCAGGTAGTCTCTAAGGAGCAGTGTCGGGGGAAGGATAAGAATCTTTGCCTTATGGATGTCTAGAGGGTGCTTCTCCAGTAATTGGAAGTTATGAATTCCTTTCACAAGTCAGATCATCTTTTTGTGCTGTTTGCTGGTCTGCGCAAGGGTGACGTGGTGGCTAAGTCCACTTTGGGGCGCTGGATTAAGAAGCCATTGCCTCAGCATGTATTTTGTGGAAGTGGCCGGTTCCATAGGGTTTGCACGGCCATCCTACCCGACCACAAGTGTCCTAGTGAGCGGAGTGGAGTTCAGTAGCCCCTGCAGATGTTTGTGTGGTGGCACCATGGGCATCACTTTCCACTTTTATCAAGCATTACTGCTTGGATGCCCATGCTCAGGCCCCTTGTCACATCCTATGTGTTTCTTTACCATTCTCCTAGATATATTCTAGTCCCTAGTTGTGTTGTCTGTCTTGACTAGACTGTAAGCTCTTAGAAGAAGGGACTGTCTCTTACATGTCTCTGTACAGCGATGTGTACTCCTTGTAGTACTATTTAAATGGTAAGAAGTAGTAGTAGGTGGTTTTGCAAGCTGCTGTGTCTACTTCCTGCCCAATGGAGGCGTAGCTTTGGTATGTCCCATTTGTCTAGTCTGATCTAGCAGAACAATATGGAAGGTGACATTTTACTTACCAGAAAATGTCCTTTCCTTGAGTCCTGCTAAACCAGTCCAGGGCCTGTCTCTGGAACTGTGTTGGTTCTGTTCTTATGCGGCAGTATCTTGGGGTCCACAAAGATTTAGATACTTGTCTCTGCAGGTCCATCTTCTACTGACAGCCTTCTCTTTAGGCTTTCCTGTACTGTGACAATGAGAGCTGTGCTGAGCCGATGGAAACAGAGGAAAACAGTGAATATGCCTTTAAGACAAGAGACAGGCAAGGTTTCCACAGGGCTAAAACTACAGCCAAACAAAAGAAACATGTACTTGCTGAGGCTAAGCCACGCCCAAGCCCTAACGCAGCTGCAGGCTTAGACTCTAATGACAACCGCCTGTGCAGAGATAAGGGTGTGGTAGCTAGGAAGCAGCTTTTTAAGCCTGCTTCAGTGCAGGGAGAAGAGAGAGTGGAAGGAACGAAAGAAGGAACAGGAGAGAAGGGAGACGTGGGAAGCTTAACTCCACGTGGGAGAACAGTTCCAGCAACAGAGGAAACAGTTCTTGTGTGAGAGGTACGCTTGAACCAGAGACCAGCAGAAGGGTAGCTGGGAAGGTTGCTGACGAGGTGGAACTAAGTGCAGTGCAGAGTGTTCAGGAGTCGGTTCAGAGAACCCAAGCTGCCAGAAGGTGGGTGAACGCAGTTACAAACGGAGGTGACCAGAACCCAGCCAAGGGCAGAGAAGCAGAGCTGAACACAGGTGAAGCATTAAGGCAGTTGTTCCAGGTTAAGAAGCCCCACTCTCAAGATACAAGCTTTTCTTACCAGGGAGAGCAGCTCTGGAAAGAACTCCTGAAGTTTCTACAAAATAGTAAGTTGGAAGAAATTACTGAGAACCCAGAAAGAGACAGACAATTTGTAAGGCAGGAGAGCATGCAAATTGATTTTTTGGATCCAGATTCTGTTTGTGATGAATCTCCAATGGATTGTTCTTTATGCAAGAGGGAAGATTGAAAGTTGCTAGAAAAGGACTGTGAAAAGAAGTTTTAAGAGCAGAGCAATCTTTCACCTAGCCAGGAGAAGGCTAAGAGCTTCCATTAAGGTAAAGAACTTTGCTAAAACCAGAGCTTGATAAGTAAAGCAGCATTTTGATAAATAACAAGAATTTACCTGTGCTGAATGAATGGAAAAGAAGCTGTAATACATGTGCTGAAATATTTGCTGAAAACAGCTACGGTGTTTAAAAGTGTTTTCAGTTCTTCAACTCCAGTTGTACTTTTGTTTCCTGTAAGCTTTTCATTTGGAGAATGATCCTTTTTGCCTGTGTTTGAATTTAATGCTCGGAAGGAAACCCAAAATAAAATTCTTGTTTTGCCTTAACAAACCCCAGTGGTCACATACTACTTTGTCTTTAAGTAAACGGAAAAGAACTACAAGTCCCAGGATTCCCTGCTGGAGACAAGGTTGCAAATCTTTATTTAAGGACAAATATGGCAGCCTTTTGCCTGTAAGCCTCTGGCCCAGGCAGGGGGTGACGACAGTACATAGTTCTCTACTGTTTTATCGCTCATTATTGCCCACATTGAGATTGTGTGAGGCTTGCCATGTTCTCCCATATGTTTTGGGACAGATACTGACGAGACCTCTGGTGGCTGAGGCAGACAGAGACATAGGAGTGATGTCATTGAAACTGGGGCATTTCACTGGTTCTTTGTCTCCACCAATCTGCTGGTAGGGGAACACAATCCACTTGTCTGGACTGGTCTAGCAGGACTCAAGGAAAGGACATTATCTGGTAAATAAAATGTTACCGTATGTTACGGTACTCCAATCGAGAAGTTACAAACACATAGACTACTGTAACCAGATCTTGAAGGCTCAAATAAAGAAGCAAGTAACAGATGTGCCAGAGCTGGAAAAAACAGGACCTCTTGTAAATAAGCATATCCATTTATGTAAATAAAGTGTGAAGTCTAACCAAAAACACTCTGACCTCTAGATTTGGTTGCAGAGTTTAACAGGACAATAAGAGGCCATATAGTTGGTCGCCGCACCCAACACACCTCAGTTTTCTCACCATCCAATTTCAATTTGTTAGCTACTAGGCATGCTCAACAGCAGCCAAGCAGTGATTTAATCTAGCAATGTCATTATCCCTAGTATCTGCAAGTTCACAAACAATTGGATATCATCTGCATATATAACATTCAACGCTCCTCATTTAATGAGGATTGACAGTGCTTGGAGATAAAGATTAAAGACAACTGGGGAAAGTAAAGACTTCAAGGTACTCCAGAGTCGATGGGCCAGATGCTAGATAGGTGGAACAATCTCGGTCTGAGTTTGTGATGTTTCCAGGAGGTAATTCTGTCATTGTTAATCCATTCTCTGGCAAGTCTTTCGAGAATGCAGTGTTTGTTTCTAAAATCCCTATCCTGTAGACCTTTGGTTGACGAGCGAGCTACAGGGACTAAGAAGGTTACTCTGGAAGATATCTGAGAGGTACTCAAGACTGAGAAGACTCTTTGAAGTCTATTTCCAAAATGAGTGACTTTTCCAAGGCTACAGTGTCAAGATTGGAAGATCATAGAGAACTTTTCAACTGGAGCAAAATGTAGACTTAATGCAAAATCAGCTGAAGAGTCTGCAAAGTAGAGGAGGTTCTTATAGTAAAGATAATTTGGCACTACATGTTATGCTTGAGTCATTGGAAAAACCAGATGCGCTAATGTAACAAGGTTATTGAACTTTCCCTATACTAGATTTATTTCTTCTCAAGAATTATGAAAAATGTATCTTAAAGAAGCTTGAAGATTACTGAAGAGGATGCTATTGGGGTCTCTTAAGATATAGAGGAATAGCCTAGTGGTTAGAGCAACAAACTACTGCCTATGAGATCTGGGTTTGATTCCCACTGGCACTCCTTGTGGCCTTGGGCAAGTCACTCTACCTTCCATTGCCTTGAAAGAAAAGGCCTGGCAATCTACTTCAGGTCATACCTTGCCAAAACAACTTAGGGGCTGCTGGGTCGCCAGGAGTCAGTACTGACTTGAAGGCACTTAAAAAAAATAAATAAAAAGAGATGTTCTACATACCTAGGGGGATGTGTCAAGAGGAAGGAATATTATGGACAGCATGGACATTTTAGCTTTTTTAGAATCCTCAAATGATGACATTCCTACAGTACTAGGGCAACTGGGATAACTATTTTCTGAGGCAGACAAGAGCCTGATATTAAAAATTAAGTTAGGAATAAGGATGATTATTTTTGATGTGTGTTGCCTTTTCCAGATATAGCCAGAAAGAGACAAATTGAGAAAGCAGCTTTTCTTCTCTTGAAACTGCAGATACTGGAGATTGAGGGGACGCTATTTAGAAAAAAAAGTCCCCCTTTAAGTGTCTAATTAGCTATGCTGGGAATAGATATATTTTCTTTGACCCTATTCAACTGAGGTCTTTCCTTAAAGAAAACTTGATTTAAATTTCAGAGGGTGGCCGGGGTGCAGGGATTAGGATTTTGTCATATGGAATTGTGGAATCACGGTAGATTTATCTTTATTAGTTATGGATATTACCGAATGATTGCTTTTGTAATCCCACTTTGATATATATAGGAATTCTTTTGTATTTCCATCTGGTTTTCTTTTATGATGTTTCCTTTTCTTTTCCCCATGCTTTCTTAATTTACTTTTATGTAAATTTGATGAAAACTCAATTTAAAAAAGTTAACATGAAATGGAGAGTACAGAATAACAAACTTATAAAGCTTTTTCTGTTGAGAAATATTGAAAAATATGCCTTCTGCTCCCAATACTTTAGGAAGTTTCCTTGATAATCTTAGGCATACTAGGAACAGGAGGAGAAAAAAAGTAGACACCACTTGCAAGCCTGCATCTTTTTAGAGAACTTCACTTTCCAAAGAAAAAAAATATAAAACTTATTCTGTCCATAATAGGATACTAGATTTCAAAGTGGGGGTGTCACTATTCCCTGTAAGAGATCTTTATCCCTATTTTCCAACAATTTAGAACCAAGCTTTAGGGCCTCTAATTAGACACAATTAAGGTGCACAGGTCATCTTGCAAAACAGCTCCTCAGTCTACTGGTCATGGTTCTGACCATTTCCCTATCTGTGGATGAGAAGACTAGGAGCTGGGTTACAAGATTCAGTTCTGTAGATTTCTTAACAGACTTGCCAAGCAATCATTCCAAACATAAATTAGATAAAAGCAGTGTACATTCTAAGATCTGGAATACTACCCACACTGCTAACAAAAGACTTTCAGCTGCTATACTGCATTATTTGAGGACTGATAGTTTCCCAGGCTTTCAAATTCCAGAAAAAAAAATCAGCAACATCCTAAACCAACAAACAATGCTGTAAGCTTGAAGCTGGTCATTTAGATCTTAAAACACTTGAAAACAACTTAGCCAGAACCTAAGAATGAACAAATGAAATGCATACAAAGAGCACTTAGTATTTCATATTCAAGTCAAATGCCAGGGACAAGCAAAGAAGACATAAGCTGCCCCTTTCATTCTGCTTAGGATTTATACATCTAGACACGGCCAGTGGCTTACTTTCCTGGTGGCACCACTAGCCACTGAATCTCACATGTACAACAGCCTGGTTGATAATACATGTGCAGCTGCAGTCCTTTTGTCTTTGAGACAGATGATGGATGTCATCGAAACTTGTGTGAGCTAGGCCATATGGCAAATATTGCTTGTATTTTTCATTTGTGAAGTGATTTTTTAAGCAGTTTTGCTGTGCAATCAGTCATTTTTGAGAGGGCTAAGATTGCCTTGGAAGAAAAGGCCTGGACATCTACTTCCGGTCATACTTTGCCATGAAAACCCAAGGGATGCTGGGTCGCTAGGAGTCAGCATTGACTTGGTGGCACTTTAGTCTAATAATCTTTTTTAAAAATCTCTCTTGTGGTTTGAATCCCTGCTGGTGTCTGTATACAATCCCACCCCTTTTCTTTTCTCTCACTGGGATTGTTTAGCCCCCTGTTATTCTATTACTGAATAGTGTGATGGCTGGTTAATCCACCAGTCTAATAATGAGAAGTTGCCATAAAGGTTGTGTCACATTAATATCCAGGGCATGCTGTTCATTTACTTCTTGTATGTTTATGGAGAGGAAGTAGGGAGAGAGCAACATCAATCTTATTACCACTATCCAGGAAAAAGAGGCATCATTGTGGATAATATATTGAAACCTTCCGCCCAGTGTGTAGCGGTAGCCAAGAAAGCAAATAAAATGCTAGGAATCATAAGGAAAGGAATGGAGAATAAAACAAAGGATATTATAATGCCTCTGTATCATTCCATGATGCGACCACACCTTGAATATTGTGTACAATTGTGTTGTGGTTGCTGTATCTTAAAAAGAATATAGTAGAAATAGAAAAGGTACAGAGAAGAGTCACCAAAATGGTAAAGGAGATGAAAGGCTTAAAAAGTTAGGGTTTTTCAACTTGGAAAAGAGATGGCTGAAGGGAGATATGATAGAGGTCTATAAATTAATGAATGGAGTAGAACAGGTTAACATAGATCGATTGTTTATGCCATCAAAAAGTAGAAAGACTAGAGTCAGTCGTCAGGGAAAAGCAAGATAGCAGTGTGCTGTGTGTTGTATTGCTCCCGATTACTGCTCCGATGGGGTGTAAGAAGCGGAAACAGCTATACCTACCCTCTGGTGAAGCTGGGGAGTCTGTGTTGGGGCAGAGGACCTTTGCGTGTTGATTTCTCCTCCCTGGCTCTGATGCAGTGTCTTCAGCGAGTTCGTGTGTAGCTTCTTCAATGGACCTGGGTGCTTCGGATGTTCTTCTTTCCCCTGATCAGTGAACCACTCCAATGCGATCCAGAACAGCTGAGTGATCTGGTACAGTGCTTCCCTCCAGGGTGACGGCAAGCACGCCGCTGAAGGGGAGCGAAGAGGGCTTGCCAGCCATGGGTTCAGCAGCCTCCTGTCTTCTACCTGGAGTTGTAGGTGTTGGAGGGGGTGCCTTGGCGTCTGTCGTGGCTCCTGGAGTGGATTTGGAGCAAGTACTGTCCTGGGTTCCTCGGGGTTTGGCTAAGCCCACTATTGTGACATTGGATATACTATGGGATGCAATAGCACAAGTTAATGGTTCTTTATTGACTTTTGCTGGAGTTGTAAGAAAGAAAGTTTCTACCATGAAAATGACTTGTGTGCGTTTTCTGGGGCGGTTAAAGACCAGGAGGTGAAGATTTCCTGTTTTGAGAAGGATCTGGGATGTCTTTGGGGCCTCTAGGAAGCCAGATTAAGGACAGTACTGGGACTGCTAGGAAAATTGAGTATCTGGAGAATCAGATTTGCAAAAATAAAATGCAATTGTTTAATTTCCCTAGACCTTCTATGGTGTCACCTCAGGAGATGGTGTGCCGATACTTCAGGGAAGACTTATTGATTCTCCTGGAGCACCTGCCCCACTTTACTAGGGTGCAGTATCTTCCAGTTGGGACCGGAGGCCAAGGTGGGGCTTCTGATGGCTCTCTCGGGATGTCAATTTGACATGGTTTCTCGAGAGCTCTCAGGAGGTGGTTGCAGTTCCCTCCACACTCCTGGTTACTTTAGCTCTAGAATTGGACAAAACGCTAATTCTTAGAGCTTATTTTAGTGGTATGTTTTTTGGCTCTCATATTCGTATTTTCCCCGACTTAGCAAGGGTTACCCAACTACGGTGGAGAAAGTTCTTGGAAGTGGTGGGGGCAGACACAGTGACAGAATTCAAAATGGTATGGGACAGACACAGTGGATCCCTTTATAGCAACAGGGTAAAATCAAAATAAGCATAACTATCTCATATCTGAACAAATAGGGAGGAGTGGCTTAGTGGTTAGGACACGGTACCTCAGGCCAGAGGGCCAGGGGTTGAAGTCCCACCTGGGGACAGCAATCTCAGGGTGGAGGGACTGGGGTTTCTAGTCCTATCAGCACTCCTTGTGGCCTTGGGCAAGCCACTTAACCCTCCGTTGCCTCAGGTACACATAGATTGTGAGCCCTTTGGGGACGAGGGAATATATCCAGCACCTGTTTGTAGTAGCTATATAATGTAAACCGCTTTGATTGAAGGACAAGGTGGTATAGAAAACAGGTCAAATAAATAAATAAATAAATAAAATAGGGGTGACCTACACGGAGTGGTGGGTACATCCCTAAATAAAGGCATGGGGAGAGGTGACCTGCACGGAGCGGCAAGTGCACCTACTCTTGCCGCCTTGCTGGGCAGACTAGATGGACCATACTGGTCTTTTTCTGCCGTCATATACTATGTTACTATGTAAAGCCCAGGGTTCTCGCCCTATGGGGGTCATTTGTGTTAAAATTGCCAATGAAGTGTCATGTTTCCTTTAAAGATAAGTTATTTCTGTTTTTTGAGCCTAAACAATTATTGGAATTTCTGTTGGCTAGAGAACCTATGGCTGTTGTGGTTGCATCTCATTCTGGCTGACATAAATCATACTCCATCATGACTGACTATATGCTATGTGCATTATTTCTTTGTGTAATTTCCTGATGCCTCTCTTAATTCTTTGATTGATATCTAATTTTGGTTAATATCTGTTCTTAGTTTATTTTCCGATGACAATGTTTTTTTCTGTTTTTCCATGTTTCATTTTCATTCAAGTATATTTTTGAAGGCATTGTTAAAATGCAAGAAAAATAAAATTTTAAAAAAGTAGAAAGACTAGAGGATATGCAAGGAAGCTACCATGCAACTCATTTAAGACTAATAAGAGATAATATTTTTTTTACTCAATGCGTAATATCAAACTCTGGAATTTGTTACAGGAGAATGTAGTAAAAGCTGTTAGTGTAGCTGGGTTTAAGAAAGGTTTGGACAAATTCTTGGAGGAAAGGTCCATAAACCATTATTAAAGAGGACCCAGGAAATCCACTGCTTGCCCCGGGATCAGCACTGTGGAACATGTGCCTTTTTGGGAACCTGCCAAGTACTTGCGATCTGGACTGGCCAGTGTCGGAAACAGGATACTGGGTTTGATGGACCTTGATCTAACCCAGTATGGCATTTATGTTCTTATCTTACCCAACTATGACATGCTAATATGACTTTCAGGATGGCGTTTTCAGAAACGTTTCCGTTCCATGCTCAGGACCCAAGAAACAGGCCAAACTCTGGAGTCTCGATGCATGAATGACATGATGGTGTGAGGAAGAGAGTTTCAGATTTGTTAGGAACTGGACAACACTCTGGGGAAGGGCAGGGGTTTTCTGAAAGGATGGGGCTTCACCTTAACCAGGACGGAACCAGGTTGCTGGCTTTAACCTTTAAAAAGGAGATAGAGCAGCTTTTAAACTAGAAAGTGGGGGAAAGCCGACAGTCGCCGAAGAGTGCATGGTTCAGAATGGTGCATCTTTGAAGGATACTAGCAAAACAGGGAAGTTGGAACCTCTTTATCGGGATTTCCTAACAAAAGGTAACCCAGATGCCTTTAAGTAAAGAGCACATACAATACTACTACTGCTACTTATTTGTATAGTGCTACAAGGTGTACATAGTACTGTACAGAGACACATAAGAGACAATCCCTGCTCATACGAGCTTACAGTCTAGTAAAGATAGATAACACAATGGGGGGACTAGGATATATATAGGGGAATGATAAGGAAGCACATAGCAGGTAAACAGGAGACTAAGAGGATCAGGATCCAAAAGCAGTCTCAAAGAGTTGAATTTTTAGCCTGGATTTGAACAGGGCCACTGATGGAGCCTGACGTACTGACTCAGGTAGTCTTTTCCAGGCATAAACAGCAGCAAGGGAGAAAGATCAAAGTCTGTAGTTGGCAGTTGAAGAGAAGAGCACAGACAGAAGGGACCTGCCAGAAAAGCGGAAATCCCGAAGACGGGTGTAGGTAGAGATAAGGGGAAAGTAGTGAGGAGCAGCCGAATGAAGGCCCTTATAGGTCAGTAGTAGAGGTTTGGATACAGATACGGAAATGGATAGGGAGAAAATGAAGTGACTTGAGAAGAGAGGCTACGTGAGCATAGTGACAATGGCGGAAGATTAGCTGTGCAGATGAAGTCAGGAGTGATGATTCAGAGAAAGATCAGCGAAGAGGAGGTTACAATAGTCTAGACAGGAGGTGACTAGAGACTGGATAAGGGTCTTAGTAGCATGTTCAGAAAGAAAGGGATGAATTTCGCCAGTGTTATAGAGAAAGAATCAAAAGGTTTTAGTTATCTGTTGGATATGTGTGGAGAAGAAGGAAGAGTCAAAGGGGGCCCTGAGGTTGCGAGCCAAGGAAACTGGGAGCAGCAGAGTATCCACAGAAATAGAGAAAGGAGGAAAGGGGGGGGGGGGGGTTAGAGGGAAAGATAAGGAGCTCGGTTTTGGCCATGTTCAATTTCAGATGGCGGTAAATCAAGGCACTAAGGTGACATTTTACTTACCAGATAATGTCCTTTCCTTGAGTCCTGATAGATCAGTCCAGGCAAGTGGGTTGTGTTCCCCTACCAGCAGACTGGTGAAGGCAAAGAACCAATGAAAAGCCCAGGTTTCAATGACATCACTCCCATGCCTCTATTCCCCTCAGCCTCCAGAGGCCCCTTCAGTATTCATCCCAAAGTATATGGGAGAAACATGGCAAGCCTCACACAACATAAATCATGGGCAACAATGAGCAATTAACAGTAGAGAACAATGTACAGAAAAGCATAAAGAGAAGGCTTTTAGTAGATGATGAATCTGCAGAGCCAAGTATTAAAATCATAGCGGACCCAAGGGTACCATAGAAGAAGAACAAAGCAAATACAGTTTCAGGGACTGGACTGGTCTAGCAGGTCTCAAGGAAAGGACATTAACTGGTAAGAAAAATGTCGCCTTCCATATCATCCTGCTAGACCAATCTTTATCTTTATTTGGTTCTTGATATTTTTATGATAAAACATCAAAGCGGTTTACAATACATTAAAACAAACTGCCAGAAAAGGAAAAGAACGCCATGGTCACGACAGGAGAGATGAAGATAGCGAAAGAAGAGAGAAAGTAAAGTGAGAGAGGAAAAAGGTGACAGAAAAAGAGGGGACAGAGAAGAATTCCTCAGCTGGGAGCAGAAGGGACAAGACAAGTGAGATGTACCAAAGCTACAACTCCACTGGGTGGGAAGAAAACACAGCAGCTCACAACCCCTGAGCCATGGGCCATGTTCACCTGCGGATGGACATCCAAACGGTAAAGCTTGAGAAAAGTGGAAAGTGATGCCCACGTTACTGCCTGACAAATATTTGCAAGGGCTACTGAGTTCCACCCCACCCACTGGGACGCGCATGCTCAGGTAGAATAGGCATTCAAACCCTCCAGAACAAGCCAGTTCTGCAACAGATACGCCGAGGCAATGGTCTCCTTAATCCAGCGTCCTAAAGCAGACTTGGTCACCGCATCACCATTGTGTGGGCCAGCAAACAGCACAAAAGAGATGGTTGGATTTATGAAAGGAATTCATAACCTCCAAGTACCAGAGAAGCACCTTTCAGACATCCACAAGGCGAAGATCCTTATCCTTTCCCTGACACTGTTCTGAAGGGGAGAAATTACCTTAGGCAAGAAGGAAGGCACAGGCCAAATTGAAATGGCCTCATTAGAAAAAGACAGATAAGGATCTCAGCAAGACAAAGCCTGCAGCTTGCAAATCTGCTTTATGGAACAAATCGCAACCAAAAAGACCGCCTTGAGCAACAATTCCGTTAAGGTAGCACTCTTCAATGGCTCAAAAGGCGCTACCATCAGGGCCTTGAGCACCAGACACAGATCCCAGGAAGGAATCACAGACCGGAGGGGTGGACGCATACGCCGAACCCCCTGGAGAAAGTGCGAGATGTCTGGGTGCAAGACTAGAGACCTACCAGCCACCAGACCTCAGAAACAGACCAATGCTGCCACCTGAACTTTCAGGGAGTTAAAGGAAAAGCCCTTCTCCAGGCCATCCTGTTGAAAGGCCAACAGAGATGGCACCTTGGCTGCCTGAAAAGCCAACTGCCGAATGCTGCATCATCACTCAAGAGGCATCAGATCTGCATATATGTTAGTTTGGTAGACTTCCTCTGGTCTCCAAGCAGAGTAGAGGCCACTGCTGGAGAGTGGCCCGTATGCACTAGCTGTCTCCTTTCAAGAGCCAAGTCATAAGAGAAAAGGGAATAGAGTCCTCCAGGATGACTGGTCCCTGCCACAATAGGCCCCGAGATGGAGCCAACCAAAAAGGAGGCACCTGCAGGAGCCACATCAGGTCTCCAAACTACCCTCCCCTCTTGGCCAATCCGGCACCTACAGAACAATACTGCCCGGGAAACTTTTTTTTTTACACTGAATCACATGCCCCACCAAGGACCATGGAGGAAACACACACTGCAGGGGCTGACTCAGCCAAGGTTGGGGCAGGGTGTCAATGCCTTTGGACCCCATTTCTGTTAAGCAACTGAAGAAGCAGCAAACTTTGGCATTGGTGGGTTGCCATAAGACCTACTTCGGGGCGACCCCCAGTAGCGCAGAATCAACTGAAACATCTCATGACTCTACTCCCACTCTCCAGGATCCAGAGAGTGCCAGCTAAGAAGTCTGCTTCCACACTGTTTACCCTGGCAATGTGCTGAACTGACAAGACTAGGAGATTCTTCTCCACCTAGACAAACAGAAGAGCCACCTCTAGAGCTAACCCAGCATTCCTTGTGCCACCTTACCGAATAACACAAGCCACCACCGTGGAGTTATCTGAAAACACACGAATTGCCTGGCCCTCAAGCAGGGGACATAAACACAGAAGAATCACCCTGATGACCTTTGACTCGAGGCGGTTGACAGGCCACACCACTTCCCTGTGGTTCCAACATCCCTGGGCCATACAATTTTGGCAATGGGCTCTCCAGCTTGAGAGACTGGCATCCATCGTCAGATGGATCCAGGAGAAATCGTCCAGTGGAATGCCCTTCCTCAGATGCCAGGGCTGCTGTCACGACTGCAGCTGGACTTCACCATCAACGGGAGTGGGAGCCTGTGCTCAAACCCCTGAGAACTTGGTGACCACCAAGCCAGCAAGGACCGCTGAAGCGGTTATATGTGAGGATGCGCCCACGGCTGCATCTCTATGGTCGCTGCCATCAATCTGAGGAGCTGAAGATAAACCCAGACTCTGGGAGTTCGCTGCACACAGAACAATGCCAGGCAATCTAACAGTCTCTAACTTTCTCCTCTGGCAGGAAAATTCTGGCAGGAAACATGCTCCCAGAAACTCCAGGGACTGGGAAGGCAACAGCTGGCTCTTTCCCCGACTGATCGCCCAGCCGAGGCTCTCCAAAAAGGACACCACTAAGGATGCTACCCGAGACACGCCTCCAAAAGGGAATGGGCCCGGATGAGCCAGTCGTCCAGACAGGAATGGACACAGATCCCTCGGTGCTGCAGTGCCGCAGCTGCCACCACCATGACCTTAGAGAACATCCTCGGGGCAGTGGACAGCCCGAAGGAGAGGTTGGCAAACTGATAGAGAGCCAAGCATGGCAAAATTCAGATACTTGCTGATCTGCCTGATCGGGATATGAAATTACACCTTGGCCAGATTCAGAGAAGCAAAGAACTCCCTTCGGCGCACTGCTTGAATCATGAAGTGTAAGTTTCCCATCTGGAAGAGCAGGACACAAATGCTTGCTGACCCCCCTTGAGGTCCAGAATGGGCAGAAGGAACTGTCCTGTTCTGGGCACCACAAAATAGATTATGTATCTTCCCTTCCCTCGCTCATCTGGCAGGACGGACACCACAGCCTTTGGGTGCAGCAACTTGTCCAAGGTGGCCCGCACAGCTGCACCTTTGATCATAGACACAGTAGGGCAGATGAAAAAGGTATCCGGAATCACCTCTTTGCATCCCATAGCATAGTCTAACTGAACGGTGACTGGCACCCAGCGATTCTTGGTAACCCAGGCCCATTCCCGAAAGAAAAGGCAAAGCCTGCCTCCAACCAAAGGAACCAGGGATGGGCCCTCAAATTTTCACTGCACAGCCCAGAAGCAGAGGGGAAGAACTGGCCCCTGGGATCTGGCCAGTGTGCCCTCAGTTGACGGGTGGAGCTTGATGAGAAAGGGGCACAAGCCCACTTCTTAGGCCCCTTGGATCTGTCTTCCAGCAGGCAGTAAGATTTTGTCTCACCCAGGTCCTTCACCAGCTGCTCCAAAAAGAAGCTTCCCCTTAAAAGCCAGGTGGGCCGACCAGACTTTGGAAGATGTATCCGCTGCCGCTGCTAGTGCCAGTGCCAGTACCAGAGCCAGTGCCAGAGCCAGAGCCAAATCCAAAGCCAAAACCGTGATACAGTCATCAGGGCACCAACCCTGGCCACTAAATGTACCAAGTCATACATGGCATCAGAATGGAAGCCTGTAGCAGACTCTAAAGAGAGGCAGTATCATCCCACGGAAGAGACTGAATCCACTGGAGCAGAGCTCAAGACATCAGGCCTGCATATACCACAACTGAAGAATGGCAGCCACTGCAGCAAACTGGTTCTTCAACACGAATCCACCTTTCGGTCTAGAGTGTCCTTCAAGACTAATCCGCCTTCCACAGGAATGGTAGTCCGTCTGGTAACCACTGTGACCCGCATATCCATCTTGGAAATATTAACCACACAATATACTCCCTCTCTAGGGAAGCATGCATTTTCTTATACACCTTAGCCCCTTAGGCAGAGAGATGGGGGAAAACTACTCTGACCAGAACAGGTCCTTGAGCACCTCTGGTAATGGGAGACAGTAGATTTCCACACCCCTTGCAGGAGTGGATGTCTCTTGTGATCTTGCTCCATGTCTGGAGCATCCACCAAGCTCAAGGTGGATAAAAGCCTGGAATCCATGCTTCCAGTTCCTACCCCCAGGAACATGTGGATAATAATCGGCCTCCTCACAAGCCTCTGAAGGACAGAATACTTCTTCATCCCCATCAAACATTGCAATCCAAGTCACTCAGCTAATCTCCCATCTACAGGGGGGTTTCCCTTTGCCAGGAACACTTAGCCATCAATATAACAGGTCTCCCACTCTCAGCCAGCCACTCATGACACTGCACTTGGGGGAAGCCAGAAGCCACAGTGCCAGAATGACCAAGCTTGTGTAAAAGGAAAAGAATCCTGTGAAGGACAATCCAAACTCTGGAAGCTCTCCTTGTGGAAATGAGCCTCCCACATTAGGGGGCAAAGTCACCATTGATCCCCTAGAAGATGGGGCTAGGCCCAGAGCACAATCACCGGAGCCTCTAGCCGGCTGAATATACTTACCCTTAGCACTATCCACCACTTCCTGCTCTGAGGCAGGCAAGGCCACAGTAACTGCATCCCTCGGCTGAGAGAGGGTGAGAAGGTCCTCCAGGGGTGACACAGAAGCTGCTACGCAAGGAGTCCAGAATCTGGAGAAAAGGCACCTCGCTTGCTACAGCTAAAAACATTTCCCGGAAGAAGACATAGAAAGCTAAGGCAAGTATCAGAACAGCATGCACTAAGACCGCAGTGGCCCGATGGCGGTAACTGCACTTTTACTGCAGCGCATGTTCACTGCGCTGCTTAGTGAACACGCGTTACAGGTGCTAGGGAAGGAATTCACAATGGAGCTGCTTGGGCGGAACACAGGTTTGGATCATGCGACCGCCAGGTGCACATTAGGTAAACATGCTACTAACACCTAAAGAAAACGGTGGGAAACCTCCACACGGTGCCAACATCCACCTCAAATTGCATCCCAGACATACAGAATCGGAAGGCCCCACAAGGATAGTGACGAGATCAAGCCTTGGTACTCACCCCCCTGAGAGCCCAGCACAAAAAAACATGCCAGGCTCAGATCTACTCCCCAGGAACTGTTTCTCTGGCTTACAGCACTGTGTTTAAGGTGGCTGGCAGGCAGATCCCTCCGAGAGCCTTCTGCAATCTTTGGGAGAGAAAAGGGGGAAGAGAGGAGGGAGGGGGCGTTGAAGTTCTGAGGCAGTTGTACTTTTGCAGATCCCTCCAAATCCTTCCAATTTCTGTCTGCTCAATAGGCTCTTCTCCAGCGTAAGAGTGCAGAACTGAACCAATTTTCCCTCCTTCTATAACTACCAAAAAGATCAGTGTCTAGTGGAGCCTCCTACATCGCGCTCCAGTGAGATCAACCTGCAGGCTATCATTCAATAGCATTTCAAATCAATCTTTTCCTCTCAAATACTCAGAATTTTCTTCAGAGGAGAAATTTCATCCATCATCTGCTGGAGACAAAGAAATACTGAAGAGAGCTCTGGTGGCTGAAGCGAATAGAGGCATGGAAGCGATGTCATTGAAATCAGGGCTTTTCATAGGTTCTTTGTCTCCACCAATCTGCTAATAGGAAACACAACCTACTTGTCTGGACTGGTCTAGCAGGATGATATGGAAAGTTAGATAAGCAGGCAGAGATCCGGGCCTGAATTCATGGAAAGGTTTTAGGTGCAGAGAGGTAGATCTGAGAGTCATCAGCATAAAGATGGCACTGAAAATCATGGTGGAGGGGTTGTGTTATGCGTTAGAGAGGGCACTGAGTCAAACAAGATAAAAAATTTGCAGGAAACAAAATATACTGTACAATCTCTATAGACAGAAATTCCATGCAAGGCAATGGTAATGGGGGCGTACTACCGTTCACCTGGCCAAAAACAGAATTTGAAAAGAAGCTTGCCATGGAGTGAAAAGCTCACAATAAAAACATTTTCAAGTACATTCGTAGCATTAGATGATAGAGGTGTAAAAGGGGCAATTAGGGAATGCAAGGACATGGTGGAGAAACTGAATGAATTCTTTGTTTTGTTCTTCACTGAAGACAACATAGGGAAGTTACCTATGCCAGAAATGATATTTAAAGATGATGTATTGGAGGAATTGAAACAAATCTCAATAAACCAGGAAGATGTAATACAGAAATTTGATAAAATAAAGTGGCAAATCACCTGGACAGAATGGTATACATCCCAGGGTGCTGAATACTGGAGAATGGCCAATGTAACACCAATTTTTAAAGTGTGTTTCAGGGGTGATCTGGGAAACTACAGACCAGTGAGCCTGACATCAGTACAAGTAAAATAGAAACCTTTATAAAGAACAAAATTACTGAACATATAGTTAATCATGGTTTAATGAGACAAAGCAGACATGGATTTAGCCAAAGAAAGCTTTCTCTCACTAATCTGCTATATTTTTTGAAGGTGTGAACAAACAGGAAGATAAAGGTGAGCTAGTTAATATAAGGTATCTAGAATTTAAGAAAGTCTTTGACAAGATACTTCATGATAGACTCTTGAGGAAATTAAAATGTCATGGGCAAGAAGGCGGTGTACTATTGTGGATCAGGAACTGGTTAAAAGATAGAAAGCAGAGTAGGGCTAAATGTCCAGCTTTCTTAATGGAGAAAGGTGAATAGAGGAGTACCCCAGGGATCTGTCCTAGGCCCACTGCTTTTTAACATATTCATAAATGACCTGGAAATGGGAATGAGCGAGGTGATCAAATTTGCAGATGACACAAAATTATTCAAAGCGCTAAAACACAAGTGGGTTATGAAAAATTGCAATGGGACCTCAAGAAATTGGGAGACGAGGCATCCAAATGACAAATAAAATTTAATGTGGACAAGTGCAAAGTTATGCACTTAGGGGAGAACAACCCAAATTACAGTTACATGATGCAAGGTTCCACATCAGTAATCATCACTCAGGAAAAGGATCTAGATGTCATCATGGATAATACCCAGCGTGCAGTGGCAGCCAAGAAAGTAAACAGAATGCTAGGAATCATAAGGAAAAGAATGGAGAATAAAACCAAGGATATGGTTTCTACAGTGGCTCTATCTAATCTTGTTTCTTCCACTCATAAGACTAGTGCCCTGGACCCCATTCCATCTGCATGGCTCTCCAAGTCCTCTCTGGCTCTTCTCTCAATTGCTCTTTCCATTATTAAGTGTCTTACCTCAGATACATTTCCATCCCCATCGAAGTCAGCTATTGTTTGTCCCCTGTTGAATTCCTCCTTAGATAAATTAACCCTGTCCAATTATAGACCTGTTTCCAACTTACTGTTCCCTTTCCAAACTTCTTGAAAAATCTGTCTTCACTCACCTTGAAACCTCCAACTCCTTTATCCCTGGATTTCGCCATGGCCATAGTAAAGACACTACTCTTCTATCTCTACTTAGTGAAGTCCACCACTCCCTGGAACATGGGGCTGTTTCTCCAGAACCCTCCTTCTGCCTTTGATCTTATCAATCACGATCTCCTTCTCTCTTGTCTTCATGGTACTGTCCTTCATTGGTTTGGGTCCTTTCTTTCTCATCACTCATTTAGTGTCACCACGGGCAACACTTCCTCTGCTCCTTACCCTTTCACTTGTGGTGTGCCTCAGAGTTCTGTTCTCACTCCTCTTCTCAACATCTTCTGGGCTCCTTTTGTATATCTGGTTAAAAAAACTCGGTATTTCTGCCTATTACGATGCAGATGCTATTCTTCTGCTTCTTCACACTGATCACTCTTCCTGATCTTGCTCTCCTGAACACTTATCTGAACCTTGTTGCCTCCTGGCTAGCCTCCCATCACCTCAAGCTCAATCCCTCCAAAACCATAGCTATTTGGCTCTCCCCCCCCCCCCCCCTTCTCAACGGCACTCCAATCACTCTTACACTCTCTTTGTTACCTTGGGGTCATTCTAGACTCCTCTTTATCCTTTCACCAACACAAGTTCTGTCATCCAACGTTCCTTCTTTTCTTTATGACACATTAGGGTCGTCTGTTCTATCCTTCCCACCTCTGCCCTTATCACAATGCTGGTCACCCTCATATCTCACCTGGACTATTGTAATTCCGTTCTTGCTGGTCTCCCCCATATCAGCTCAAACATCTTCAACTAATCCAGAATACCGCTAAACTGCTTTTCTTTGCTTGTCATTCAGACCATGTCACTCCACTCCTCATCTGTCTGCACTAGCTCCCCATCCACAACCGCATACAATTCAAGATACTCACCACAGTACATAAGGTTTTACATACTGGTATCCCAGGATCTCTGTCTAATCTCATTATTCTTCATACACTGCACCGCTCTCTTCAATCCATTCATATGAACAGACTTTGCCTCCCCTCCCCTTTACAAGCTCATCTTAAATCCACCTGTCACTCCACATTCTTCTTTCTCAGTCCTTCCATTTGTAACAGTCTTCCCCCCGATCTTCATTCCGAACTCTCATTCCACAGATTTAAAGCACAGCTAAAAGCCCACCTGGTTCCTATGATCTTCCCCCTTGATTGCCTGTATTTCTTTCTCTCAGCAACTCTAGCCCCTTATCTTACCCTTCTGTGTTTCCCCTCCTTTCCTCACTCCCCCCAGTGTCCCCTGTCTACGTCTCCTATCCTCAATTTTCTGTAATTTAATGGCATTCTTTTCCGGTTCTCTATGTTTACTGATTTTATATATTATTGTAAACTACTTTACTGTGCACGCTAAAAGCAGTATTATTAAATTTTAATAAATGAAATGAAATATTATAATGCCTCTGTATCACTCCATGGTGAGACTGCACCCTTGAATATTGTGTGCAATTCTAATACAGAATTAGAAAAGGTACAGGGAAGAGTGATCAAAATGATAAAGGGAATGGACAGATACCCCTACAAGGAAAAGCTTAAAAGGTCAGGGGGCTCTTCAGCTTGGAAAAGAGATGGCTAGGGGAGATATGATAGAGGTCTATAAAACAATGAATGGATTAGAATGGGCAAACATAGATCAGTTGTTTAGTCCTGCATCAGGGCCGGATTTAGCTAGAGTGAGGCCCTAAGCCAAGAAAAATTGTGGGCCCCCCCCCATGTCCCCGTGCAGTCCTGGGCCCCCCCGTGTCCCCCCCCGTGCCTCCGTGCAGTCCTGGGCCCGCCCCCGTGCAGTCCTGGGCCCCCCCGTGCAGTCCTGGGCCCCCCCCGTGCCCCCGTGCAGTCCTGGCCCGCCCCGTGCAGTCCTGGGCCCCCCCATGCAGTCCTGGCCCCCGGACAGCATCGCGGCTGTCTGAGGGGCTTCAGAGGGAGCCGGGGAAGCCCGCGCGAGGCCCCGGCTCCCTCTGTACAGCCGCCAGCGTGAAGAGCCTTTTCCTTCACGCTGGCGGCTGTTTCTGTGAAGCCGGGAATGCTGGGAAAGGTTAAAGGACAACCTTTAACCTTTCCCAGCATTCGCGGCTTCACAGAAACAGCCGCCAGCGTGAAGGAAAAGGCTCTTCACGCTGGCAGCTGTACAGAGGGAGCCGGGGCCTCGCGCGGGCTTCCCCGGCTCCCTCTAAAGCCCTCCGGTGGGCCCAGGGGCGGCCCAAGGGGGGTGCGGGGCCATGTGCGGAGACTCGGTGCGGGGCCTCATTTGCATAAGGTGTCTCATTTGCATAAATATTTGCATAATGTTACCATACACCAGAGCTACTCAATTCCAGTCCTGGTGGTCCACAATCCTGCAGGTTTTCGGGATATCCCTAATAAATATGCATGAGATATATATGCATTGGAGGTATCCTGCCAACCTGACTGGTTTGTGGCCCTCCAGGGCTGGATTTGGAGACCCCTGCTTTACATCTCTGTCATTTAAGATTGTGAGTGAACAAGGTACAGATATCCTAGACATCAAAAGGGTAGATAGAATGTGTCACATTCCTCCTCGATTCTCACCACCACCAAAAAGTTGTCTAATAGATAATATTTTGGTGGTGGTGAGAAGCGAGGAGGAATGTGACAAATGCTATCTAACTTTTTTGATGTCTTGGACATCTGCACCTTGCCCACTCACAATCGTAAATGACAGAGATGTAAGGCAGGGGTCTCCAAATCCAGCCCTGGAGGGCCACAAACCAGTCAGGTTGGCAGGATATCTCCAATGCATATATATCTCATGCATATTTATTAGGGATATCCTGAAAACCTGCAGGATTGTGGACCACCAGGACTGGAATTGAGTAGCTCTGCCATACACTAACTTTTAGTAAACATGCCTCTTAATGAGTATATGGATAAAGAAAGACTAAAAGGTTTCTACATTACTATAATCCAGTACCAACCGCCAGGCACATTAGGAACTACTACAAACACTGCCCATTTAGAACCCATAGCAAACCCGCCATATCCTAACAGCACTACCAGGACTCACAAAGCACCATACCCTAACTATCAAAAGGCAACACTGCAAATATTAAACCAATACATTTCAGAGAACAACAATACATGACCTACTGGGGAAAGAACAAGTGGCAATGTCAAATAGGAATTATATAAACAGAATACCTCAGCTCAGTTACACATGCACAACATAGACCATCACCAAACAAGGAATCACAATTTAGAAACAGGAAGACAATAATTAAACTGGGAACCCCAAAAGCCAAACTTGGAATATACAACAACACTGTAGAAATAAAACTATAAATTAATTTCCTCTTGTACTAAACAAAGCGCAAAAATTAATGATGCACATTTCCCAGAGCTGACATATTCCAGTTAATAAATTCAAAATAAAGAGATATTTTTCTACCTTTTGTGCATTTTTTTTTCAGTTGCAATTGTTCCAGCCACTTTCTTCTGGTTTCTTCGTGTCTTCTGCTAACTCTCCATCTGCTGTCCATTTGTCCTTTCTTCTGTCTTCTTGGTTTTTTTTTTTCCATTCTCTCTCTACATCTGCTTTAACATACTAATCTTTCTCCTTTTGCTCTTTCCTCATTCCTATTTCATCTACTCAAAATTTACCCCTCCATCCTCAATCCCCACTTACTCTCCCAATACCCGGCCAATTGTAGATTTTTTATCCCTCCCACACAAAATATTTTTCCCCTCTCCATTTTACTCTCCCAGCCCCATCCCATTCTAATCCTCCCCCAACACCAGCTCCCTTCTAGTTCCAGCCTCACCCAGCATCCATTCCCTTCTAGTCCCTGCATCAGCCCATTTCCAGTCCTAGCCCCCCATTAGCCCATTTCCAGTCCTAGCCCCCCCCCATCAACCCAATACCAGTCCTAGCCCCCCATCAACCCACTTCCAGTCCTAACCCCCCATCACCCCATTTTCAGTTTAAGCCCCCCCTATAACCCATTACCAGTCCTAACCCCCCATCAGCCCACTTCCAGTCCTAACCCCCATCAACCCATTTCCAGTCAGCCCCCCATAGCCCATTGCCAGTCCTAACCCCCCCCATCAGCCCACAGTCCATTACCAGTCCTAACCCCATCAGCCCACCTCAAGTCCTAACCCCTCCCCATCAGCCCATTTCCTGTCCTAGCCCCCCCCATAGTCCATTATCAGTCCTAACCCCCCATAGCCCATTACCAGACAGCCCCCATCAGCCAACAGCCCATTACCAGTCTTAACCCCCCCATAGCCCATTGCCAGTCCTAACCCCCCCATCAGCCCACAGTCCATTACCAGTCCTAACCCCATCAGCCCACCTCAAGTCCTAACCCCTTCCCTTCAGCCCATTTCAGTTCCTTGCACCACATAGCCCATTTCCAGTCCTAACCCACCCCCCAACAGCCCACAGCCCATTACCAGTCCTAACTCCATCAGCCCACCTCCAGTCTTAATCCCCCAGCCCATTTCCAGTCCTAGCAACCCCCCCCAACCCATTACCAGTCCTAGACCCCCATAGCCCACTCCCAGTCCTAATCCCACCAGCCCATTTCCAGTCCTAATCCCCATCACCCAATTTTTAGTTTAAGCCCCCCCCATAGCCCATTACCAGTCCTAAGCCCCCATCAACCCACTTCCAGTCCTAATCCCATCAGCCCATATAGACTTAGCTCCCCCATAGCCCATAGCCCCCCCCATAGCCCATCACCACTCCTAACCCCCCCAACAGACCACAGCCATTACCACTCCTAACCCCCCCCAGCCCATCACCAGTCCTAACCCCCCCAACAGCCCACAGCCATTACCACTCCTAACCCCCCCCAGCCCATCACCAGTCCTAACCCCCCCAGCTGCCCCAGCCATTACCACTCCTAACCCCCCCCAGCCCATCACCACTCCTAACCCCCCCAACAGCCCACAGCCATTACCACTCCTCCCCCCCCAGCCCATCACCATTCCTAACCCCCCCAACAGCCCACAGCCATTACCCCCCCTAACCCCCCCAGCCCATCACCAGTCCTAACCCCCCCAGCCCACCCCAGCCCAGTGAATTGTTTTTTACAAAACAAGCTGTCGCTGCCTCTGCCGGGGCCGGGGCCGCCGCGGCAGAATCGAGTGTGCCGCGGGGCTCCCCCTGCCCAGCAGAGCCTGCCCTCCCCGGTATCACCTCTCTCAGCTGCCTCCCTCCAGTCACACGCGCCGGCTTTCAGAGCGCGAGGGAAGAGTTTTTCCCTCGCTGCTCTGTTTAAGCCCGCGGGGGCTGATGGGAAGTCCCAACAGAGCAGCGAGGGAGAAACTCACCTCGCGTTCTGAAAGCCGGCGCGTGTGACTGGAGGGAGGCAGCTGAGAGAGGTGATACCGGGGAGGGCAGGCTCTGCTGGGCAGGGGGGGCCCCGCGGCACACTCGATTCTGCCGCGGCGGCCCCGGCCCCGGCAGAGGCAGCGACAGCTTTTTTTTTTTTTTTTTAATTTTAATGATGGATCAGAATGTTTTTTGCGCGGGGCCCCCTGAAACACGGGGCCCTGTGCAAAAAACATTCCCGGTGGGCCCTTGCCAGCTGTGGGCCCTACGCCACGGCGTACGTGGCGTATAGGCAAATCCGGCCCTGTCCTGCATAACATTGAAAGACTAGGGGGCATGCAATGAAGCTATAATGTAGCACATTTAAGACTAATTAGAGAAAATATTTTTTTTTTACTCAATGCATAATCAAACTCTGGAATTTTGCCTGAGGATGTAGTAAAAGCTGTTAGTATAGCTGGGTTTAAAAGAGGTTTGGACAAGTTCCTGGACGAAAGGGTCATACGAGGTAAGCCATAATTAAAGGGAACTGCGGAACACCACTGTTACCCCTGGGATAAGCAGTATGGAATCTGTCTACTTTTTGGGAAAATGCCAAGTACTTTTAACCCGGATTGGCCACTATTGGAAACAGGATACTGGACTTTATGGACCTTTGGTCTGACTCTGTTTGGCATATTTTATTTTCTTATGACTTGCATAGGGCCTCAAATACAGTGCTAACAGAAGACAAATATGAGAAAGGGGTTCAAATTTTTATTGCATTCTCACTATATGTCACATCTCTTACAATCTTGTGTTGGTCTATTTACAGGGGGTTATAGCCAATAATGTTAAAAAGGAAAGACCCCCTATGGGTATTAAGCCTCTATCGGTGAACCCAGCACTGAACTGAATTCACCACAACCATGTGCTGGGGTATGAGAATTTCCCCCTGATGAAGAACTTGAAACGCATGAGCGGTACCCTTTTTGGTAGCGTCGGGGAAACTTGCCAGCGATTTTCATCGATTTACAGATAAGCGCATTCACTTTTTATAAAAAAAACGCTTGAAAAAATGCAAAAATTTAGAATGATTTAAGAACTTTTTGGTGAACGTACAATAGTACAATTTACTCAACAACGGTAAACGTTAAATGTTCGTTGATGCGAGAAGGCACTTTGCTTTTAACAGAGTTTAAAGCAGTGCTTATGTGAGTCTGAGACCATAGTTTACCTAGTTGATTGATTCTGGTTGTGGTGAATTCAGTTCAGTGCTAGGTTCACCGATAGAGGCTTAATACCCATAGGGGGTGTCTTTCCTTTTTAACATTATTGACATCTCTTACAATAGCATTTTAGGTGTTAGCATTAAGTATGATAAGCTGTCTGTCTAATTTGGACAGTGCAAGTTGGTGTGCCAAAAAATAAGTAATGAATGATGGTAGGAAGGCGCACAGATCCTACCCTCATTCATTGATAATTACCCTCTTATCCTGTCTTTCCCAGCCTCCTTTTAATACCATTTCTTTCACAATAGCAACTTTCAGCCAATCATACTTTTCCGGCACTATCAACCAGAGTTTGATTCCCGCTAGCACTCCTTGTGGCCTTGGGCAAGCCACTTAACCCTCCATTGCCTCGGAAGAAAGGCCTGGCAATCTACTTCTGGTGACACTGCCAAGAAAACCCAGGAGCTTCTGGGTCGCCAGGACTGACTCGAAGGCACACATTGCATTTGCTTTGCATCCTCTTTTCTAGGCTCTAGACCAGCAAACAGTTTGGACTTGCTCCTCCCAGATACAAAGAGTCCTTGGCAGCTGCATCCTAGCCCTTCATTCACAAATATCTCAGCACACCTAAGGGGCTGGTACAGGACCTTCATTCTCCATGGTATTCTTTCCCCTTCATCCCTTGCAAGGGGTACACAGAGCAACTGAGCTAGTCACATCTGAGGATTGGGTTACAGCAATCTACTACTCAAAGCCTGTCTGTCTTACATGGGGAGCTTGCTGTTCTCTTTACTAGCTGTATATAAACCAACTCAGAATGCTCATCAGTACTGGTCCAACAAGGGAGAGAGGGAAAGAGACACTTTGGATTGCTCCACAGTTAGCCTTTCCTGTAAATAAAGCTATTTTGAATGTGTGATTGCACCATCACACTTTAATATTGGCTATCAGTACTAGAGTACCTTTGGATAGATGCCCCAAAGAATATGGTACATTTAACGAAATTCCAAAAAATATAAAACCTACACAGATCTAGAAAATGTAACTTAAGAATAACTAACACACACAGGATCAAAACCTCAACATAGGATTTAAAGGGACCTCAAACTGCATGAGCTTCAAACAAGCCAAAAGGCCCTCTAGTATAACAGCCCTTAGGGCCACCACCAATAACGATCCAGATCATCACGGCTCTATGTAGTCACATGAAAATTGTATTCAAAACCCGGTGAAAAATAATATTCAAAAAGTGAATAAAAAAATCTTACAGTTATATCCTAATACAAAATACTGCAAACATCCAAACATCGAAATACAATATTGTGTTGGATAAGAAAAACAGTACTTACCTGTATCAGGGAAAGCTCCAAATAGAGCCCCAGAGCAACACTCTTTTCTTATAGAAACACAATATTGTGTTGGATGTTTGCAATATTATGTATTAGAATATAACTGTAGGATTTTTTTTCTTCACTTTTTGAATACTATTTTTCATGGGGTTTTGAATACAATTTTCATGTGACTAAATGGACCCGTTATAATTCTGGAGCATTACTAGTGGTGATTCACTTTTTGATTATTATTTTTCACAGGGTTGTTAAGTGCCATTGAGTCAGTGTCGACTCATGGTGACCCTCTGGATAGTTGACCTAAACTGTGTTTGGTCTTCAGTCCAGTGGCTCATTGTTGATGGAGTGGCACTGATAGCTGCTGTTATTATATCAATCCATCTCATTGCTGGCTTTCCTCTTCTACGTTGACCTTCTACCTTGTCAAGTTTGATGTCTTTCTCCAACGATCTCTCTCTTCGCATGTGTCATCCAAAGTATGAAAGTCAAAGTCTTGTCATCTCAGCTTCTAAGGAAAGCTTAATTTTGATCTCCTCTAGTACTAAGTGGTTTGTTCTTCGGGCAGTCCATGATATACACAGTATTCGTCACCAGCACCATAATTCAAAGCCAACAGTTTTCTTCCTATCTTTTTCACTGTCCAACTTTCACATCCATATGATGCTATTGAAAATAGCATGGCCTAGATAAGTCAAATTTTTGTATGGAGAGCAACATCTCTGCTCTTGAGAATCTTGTCTAGGTCCTTCATATCCATTCTACCAAGAGGAATTCATCGTCGGATTTCTTGAATGTTTGTCTGGGGTTTTGAATTCAATTTTATGTGACTAAATGGACCCGTGATGATTCTGCAGCATTACTAGTGGTGGCCCTAAAGGCTGTTATTCTAGAGGCCTTTGGCTCGTTTCAAGTTCATGCTGTTTGAAGTCCCTTTAAGTCCTATGTTGAGTTTTTGATCTGGTATGTTTTAGTTATTCCAAAGAATATGGTGTCATCTGATTCCAATCTAAAATTTTGGAGACTTCTTGAACTCTGGGCGTGTTATAAAGGCGCTCAGATCATATTCCCCAGTGCATTAAGAAAAAGTCTTCAAGGCTAGCTGTCTGTTCTAATTTTTATTAGTTTGATCTTCTAGCAAAGAAAAATACCTAAAAGCAGACTTACTGGTTTATATGAAAACCAGAATCACAGCAATTACCCAATGAGCAGTATGAACATTGAATGGATGCTATTTGCACGTTTGGGACCTGACATTCACAAATTAGGCCAGTGTGGTATTGAGGATTTTGGGCTTAGGACTTGTTCAGGAGCCCATCAACATGCTTACTGATAATTCAACACTTTCTTGGTGGGAGGAGTGGCCTAGTGGTTGGGGCAAGATACCACAGGCTGGAAGATCAGTGGTTCAAATCCCACTAGAGGACAGCAACCTTGGGCTGGAAGGACTGGGGTTTCTAGTCCCACAGGTGCTCCTTGTGGTCTTGGACAAGCCACTTGACCCTCCATTGCCCATGTTCCCTGTAAATATTAGTGTATGTGTCTCATATCCTCTCGTGTTAAATGTATCCCCCAACCGCTTTGACCCGGTGAAAAGCAGGATTATAAATGCAGCTAAATAAATAAAACAAACCTTGGGCCTCACTTTACTAATTGCATGTTTGCGTTAAGGGCATATTTAGTAACTAGGCATTATTCAGAATAATGGGGCTTGTGTTGCTGCATGATAATAAGGATCTTTGTGCAGTTTTTCTCTTTACGAGCAAACCAATTTTAGTAGTATTTTACAATAGACATTGTGAGCAAATGTTTAGGCGCTCCAGGTCAAATTGTAAGGTTCGATGAATCCCTAAGCGAACAGAAACTGGCACAACCTCTACACAGTACAAAGTGAAATGCATAGTTCTGTAAATTTCAATACATAATTGTTATATATTAGCAGCTCTTTAAAGACTGCAAATAAGAAACCCGACTATGGCAAGTGCATAGTTTGGGCACCCTTTCAGTCAGTTCTTTAACACTTCCTTTGGTAGAAATAAAAGCTTCAATATTTCCTATAGCCACCTAAAAGTCTGTTCTTATTTTTGGAATTTTTCTCTTTCTTCCTTTTAGAATTTTTCTAGCTCAAATATTCTTAGGTCTTCCTGCATTCACTGCATGTTTGTGATCTCTCCACAGATTTTCAATAATATTCAAGTCTGGGAATAGTGAAGGCCATTCCAAAACCTTCCTTCCCTCTTTCCTGTAAGTACTTCATGGTTGATTTTGAGGTCGTTTCAGATCATTATCTTGCTGAAATACCCAACCTCTTCACCTTCAATTTTTTCATTGACTGAGGACACATCAATTTCTAGGATACATCCATATTTAGCAGACTCCATCCTTTCTTCCAGCCACACAATCTATCCTGTGCCACTGGCTGCCACCCCACCCCAAAAGCAAGGTGCTCTTTTCTTCAAAATGCTCCAAAGGTATCTTGTATGGTTCTGGCCCGACTGTTCAAATTTTACTTTGATCCAGCCAAAGCACTTTGTTCCAGGCTTATCAAGGTTCTCTTTTGCATACTTTAAACAATTACTTTTGTGAAGAGGTCATAGGAAAGGTTTCCTTCTGACAACGCTCTCATTCTGATAACTTTGTGTAAGCAACACTGTATTGTGGGCAGCTACTTCACTGTCGACTAATATTTTCAGCAGGTTGTCTGCAGTCATCTATGTGTTCTGTTTTGCAGATGTGACCAGTTTCCAGGAAGCTCTATCAGATTTTTCTCAGTCTCTCACATCTTGCCTCGACTTCAATAGCTCTATTTAACTTCCATTTCCTTAGTGATGTTTCTGACAGCTGAAATTGCTAGCTGGAAGCATTTAGAGATTCTTTTGTATAGCCTTCCCTTACTCCATAAACGTGAATTATCATTTTTAAATGCTCAGACAGCTCCTTAGAAAAACCCATGGTTACGGAATACAGACAGAACCACCCTGACAAGCTCAGAGTTTAGGTGAGTTAAGTGTATTTATTTAATTATTTAACAAATAAACCATGGAAATGTCTTCACATGCCTAATTGAAGGCCCAACTAATAACTAAACCTTTTAAGCCTTATTAACCACCTTTAAAAACAACAATAATGAAACCACCTAACATATTCACTTTATTTGCAATCTGTTAAAATCAGCAAACACAAAGCAACCAGGCATTAAAATCTACAAAAGTACATCATTGCTTAACTTTGTACTATGTAGAGATTGTGTCAGCTTCTGTTCACTTACGGCCATGTTTACTAAACATCAGTGCCTCTGCTGCAGCATCCATGTTATTCCTATGGGCATGGTGGCAGATAGCGCATGCTAATATTTATTAAACATGGTTCTCGGGGATTCATGGAAACATACAATTTGACTAGTGGTGCCTAAACCTTTGTTTATTTTTAAAGGATAGCAGCTTAACCAGGGACCCCCAAATGACTGATCTTTCCAGTTTTATATGTTAAACTACCCCCCCTTCAAAATGAATATTTCAGATGGGGAAAAAGGGTACTCACCTGTAGCAGGTGTTCTCTGGGAACAGCAGGCATAAGACCTCACATATGGGTGATGTCACCGATGGAGCCCATGAGGGAATGCTCCCCAGCTTCCAAAGGAGGCTTTTGGGAGGAACATTGCACATGCGTGCTAGTCTTCCCGCCCAAAATGAGCCATCTTAACTCAGTATGATGACATAGCTTAATCAAGCATAGAAACATAGAAACATGACAGCAGAAAAATACCACCTATCTAGTCTGCCCTTCCATATCAACTACAACAGTCCCCTCCACCGGGAGGAGGGAGGGTAGTGAGGACTTATTCCTGTTATTCCCAGAGAACACTTGCTATAGGTAAGTAACTACACTTTCTCCAGGACCAGGCAGGAAGCAAGTCCTCACTTATTTATTTAGATTTTCTTTTTCTACCTCCTTATCAAGTAATCAAAGCGGTTTACAAAGAATGACAACACAATGAACAGTACTTAGTAAAACACAAAAGTTAGTAGTGAGCAAAACTTCCATACAAGGTAAGCAGCAGTAACCTCTTTACAATAGCGAAACATATTTACAATGAGATTTTGAAGTGGTTTACATATTTACATGATGTATGATTTATGGGACTCTCAAGCTACAGGTTATCAAAAAACCTGTAAAAAGCCCAATGGGGCAACCAGAAAAAAATGAACTGAGAAAACAGCATGAGAAATCACTAAAAGGGTCAGAGAGTCAGCGACCAGCAGGAACAAACATCAGGTCAACTCTACGATAGCCCGGATAGACAGAGGGGCCAGTGGGAAGGAGTTGCTCTAGTTCCCAAAGAGGTGCTGGAGTACGGCTTGGCCAAAGTTGCTGTCACGCCAGGAATCTCCATGCAGATAGTAGTGGGCTGTAAATATGTGGACATAAGACCACATAGCAGCCCTATAGATCTTCACTGTGGAGACAGAGCAGTCACTGAATCAGTCATAGCTTGAATGTTGTACACCATAACATGGTGTTCCAAAGGGAGCCCAGCCTCAGCATAAGCAAAGGAGATGCAGTCCACTACCCAAATTGAGAGGGTGTGTTTCGATATTGCCATGCTCAGCTTGTTGGGGTCAAATGAGACACATAGCTGGGAAGAAGTTATTTATTTTATTTAATGTCTTTTTTATACCGTGCTCTTTAAAATCAGCACGGTTTACATTTAACAACTCGTGCAGCGCAGGCAGAGCCCACGACTGGACTTACAATGAACAGGGGTTTCTAAACAGGACTGACAGGGTACAGGCAAGCTAGCCATCACAGGTGATGTGGTCAGCTTGCAACTATTTACAGATTTATTTACTTAATATATACAGATTGACTGGTTTAAGCATGTGCACAATTCCATCAGCAGATTGTCTCGTGATCTAATGAGTGGGGTTGCAATCCTGCAGGGTGGCTGCGATGGGGGTGGTGGTTTGGTTCCTGGGTGTGCCTGGTTGAGAGATGTTGTATGAATCAGTATAGTGATGGATGAAGAGATGGTGCTTCAGCGCTTTTCTAAACCGGGCGAGGTCGGTGATGGCTCGAATGGCGGGTGGAAGAGCGTTCCAGCACGTGGATGCGTATAAGATGAAGGCTCTCTTTCTTGTTGACTGGGAGCATTCTGTGATCGCCTTCGGGAGTATCAGTGTATTAATGGCAGCTGACCACCTTGTTCTGTTGATGGGGGTGGGTTAGATGAGGTCCGTGAGGGAGGTAGATGAGCACTTATTTATGGCTTTGAAGGTCAGCAGTAGCACTTTAAAGGAAAGTCTGCAGTGGACCGGCAGCCAGTGTAGGTGCTTCAGGATTAGCGTTATATGCTCCCTCCTGGAGGCTCCATGCAAGATTCTGGCGGCTGCATTCATTGCAAGCTGCAGTGGATTTAGCGTGCTCTTCGGGAGTCCGTATAGTATGGCATTAGAATAATCAAAATGTGGGATTACTAGGGCCTGAAAGATTGTCCTGAAGTCATCTGGCTCGAGCAGCTGCCGGAGTTAACGGAGCGACTTTATTTTGTGGTAGACTGCTTTGACCATGTTGCTGATCTGGGCCTTCATGTCGAGCTGTTGGTCAAGCGTGACTCCTAGGTAGCGTACCGTGGGCTTGCTGAAGAGCTCGGCATCTCGTACCTTCAGTGAGACGGGGGGGGGGGGGGGTGAATGCTGGGTTCCTGATGATAAAGAGGACCTCTGTCTTGTTGAAATTTATTTTGAACCTCTGCATATGCAGCCAATCAGTGACGGCGTTGAAGCAGGCTGTCAGTAGTGAGAGATCTGGATGTTCTGTTGAGATAGGCAGGTAAAGCAGGACGTCATCGGCATAGACCAGGCAGTTAATATTGAAGGAGCGGATGAGAGCACAGATGGGTTGCATGTAGATATTGAACAATAGGGCTGAGAGTGATGACCCCTGTGGCACGCCTTTCTCTTGTGGAAAAGGTTTGGAGGTAGAGGAGCCGGTTCGGATGTGCTGCCATCTGTCCGATAGATATGACTCACACCAGGTTAGTGCTGTACCGTGGATACCCTTCTCCTTAAGATGCGTGAGGAGTATTTCGTGGCTTATGGAGTCGAAGGCTGCGGCGATGTCTAGGAAGATCAGGGCGAACCCCTGCCTGATGTTGTCCAAGCCGATGGTTAAAGAGCTGAACAGAGTGGTTAACAGGGTCTCGATGCCATGCGACTCCCTGAAACCATGCTGACATGGGTCGAGGGGTGCATTTGCCTCGATGTGGTGGTGAAGTTGACATTGGACGACCTTCTCAATAATGTTTGCTAGAAGAGGGATACTTGAGATTGATCTGTAAGAGTCCACCTTTGCCGGGTCCAGCCTGTTTTTTTAGAAGAGGTCTGATCACTGTTTGCTTTAGGCTTCGAGGGAAGGTCCCAGTCGAGAATGATAGCTCTATGAGTTTGCCCAGGAACGGGCTAAGGTCAACACGCAGGGATTTTACCCAAAATGCTGGGCAAGGGTCGTTTGGAGCTGTGGTGGTGTTTATTGCTTTGATGATGTCTTGAATGCCTTTCTCTGTTGGGGCCGAGATGATGGCGAGTATGTCGTGAGTGTCCTTCATGACTGGAGGCAAGAAGGTGGATGGTTGGGGTCGGTGGAGTGCTCCTTGCGAGGGAGAAAGGTTTGTGGTCCCACCGGACTGGCTCGATTTGGCCTGCAGGTAGTCAGCTTATTCCTGTGGGTCTGGCAGGCTTGGGTGGGTAGGGGAGGGGTCCTTTGTTAGGGACTTGACAATGTTAAACAGCTCGTGTGGTTTGTTTAGAAAGCGCTGTAGTATCTCTGCATGGAATTGCCTCATTCTCGCTGTGACTGCTTCACGGTGCCTTCTTAGGTGAGCAGTGTACTCTTCCTTGTTCTCGGTTGTGTGTGAGCGACGCCAATGTCTCTCAAGCTTTCTAAAGTGGAGAAGTGATGCCCGTAGCTCGACTGAGTACCATGGAGAGTTCCGCCTTCTTCCTAGTGATTTGTTTGTGGGTGGTTGATGGATGATGGCATCAAGGCTTATGTTCCATGTGGAGATTATTTCATCCAGACTGTGTGCTGGCGGGTTACGGAGTGGTTGGGCTCTCTTCAGGATTTCCTCCTTGTTGAATGGCTGGAAGTGTTTGGAAGATGTTGTGGGAGGCTTGGTTGAGGTCTGGGAGCTGATGTGGATGGGGTGCATTGGCATCTGAAATGTTATCAGGCAATGGTCAGACTATAGCACTGGGGTGATGGATAGGGCAAGGTCATGCTTGGGGTCTAGGATTGAACATGGGGCGAAAATCATGTCCAGCATGTTCCCCTTTACATGGGTGGGGGTATTAACTATCTGTGTGTATCCTAGCTCATTGAGTGCCTTGAGGAAGGCCTTGGCATGGGTGTCTTGGGAGTAGGAAGGTTGAAATCGCCCAGCATCCAGTTGGGTGTGCGAGGGCTCTTGGGATTGCAGACGAGGTTGATTATTGTTGATAAGTCCTCTGGAGAAGGGGAGGGCACTCTGTAGACTACGTTGATGGTGTTGTGCTTATTGGCTATGATAAGGAAGTTGAGATGCGTAGTGCTGCTGGCAGAGATCAGCTGGAATTGTAGTTCCATCTTCGACAGGGCGAGTGCTCCTCCACCTCTACGATCAGCCCTGTGGCAGGTGTGGATAGAGAAGTTGGGGGAGACAAGCTGATGAAGGAGGACTGTGTCTGAGGTGGACAGCCATGTCTCAGTGACTAGTAAGATGTCCAGGTCATGTTTGGATACCAAGTCAGTATCAAAGTCAGAATGGCAGTGGGCTTTCGTTCTCTCAAGTTGGGCATTTTGAGGAGAGACAAAGAGGTCTATCGATGGTGTTCCCCACATCTGGAAGATACTGCTGGCCACCTGACTGTTGAGAGTCCACATGTGGCTGAAGGACTCTGCTGAGGCGATCTGCCAGAACAGTGAGCACCCCTGGCAGATCCACTGCTCTGAGGAGCATGCCATTCGAGATGGCAAACTTCCAAAAGCAGACTGCCTCCCAAAAGAGGAGGCACGACCACATGCTGCCTTCTTTGTTGAGATAAAACATGGCCACCTGGTTGTTCATCTGAATAAGGACCATTTGGTTTGATAGCTATTGCTGGAAAACCCATAGGGCATTGGCAACAGCTCAGAGTTCCAGGAAGTCGATTCAGTGGAGGCTCTCCTGAGCTGTCCAGAGGCCCTTGTGTATAGACCATCCAAGTGAGCTCCCCAGCCTACCTTGGAGGCATCCATTGTTAGGACGTGCTGATGCAATGCGGCCTGGAAAGGAAGCACGGCGAGAAGGTTGGAGGGCTGCTGCCTCCAGGAGACGGACTCCATGAGCGGGTAAGTCACCATGACCTGTCCCTGCGTCAGCCGGTCACCTGGCACCACTGTGTGCAGATAGTCCACTATGCCTGATGCATTCAGAGCCACGCCACAGGTGTGACGGACTATGGAGGCCAAGGAAGCGTAGCATCTGTTCAGCTGTCATGTGGGGGCAGCACTGAATGTCTTGAGCCAGGGCAACCAAATGCTGGGCCCTGTCTTTTGGGAGGTATGCTTGAGTTAGATTAGTCTTGAGTAGAGCCCCAGTAAACTCTAGCCTTTGAGAGGGCTGAAGATGAGGCTTGGGGTAGTTATTATGAAGCCCAGGTGCTCCAGTACTTGTATGGTCAGCTTCACCAAATGCCAAACATACTCTGGCGACCCCACCCTTGAACAACCAGTCATTCAGGTAAGGGAAGACAAAGATTCCCTGGGTGTGGAGAAAAGCGGTTAAGACCGCTAGACACTTTGTGAAGACCCTGTGGGCGGAGGCAAGGCAAGGTCGAAGGCAGCACCCGGTACTGATAGTGCTGTCCACTGAGCATGAAGCAGAGATACTGTCAGTGAAGGGGGTTAATAAGGATGTGTGTATATAGGCATCTTTGAGATCCAAGGAGCATAGCCAATCTTCTTGGTGAAGGTAGGGCAATAACGTTTAGAGGGACACCATCTTGAAAATTTCTCGCACCAGAAACCAGTTGAGATTCCAAGGTCCAAAATGGGCCAACCCCCCCCTGTTTTTTTTCGGTACCAGGAAGTATCGGGAGTAGAATCCCCGTCCCATGTGAGATGGAGGAATAAACTCCACAGCCCAATTAGATAGGAGAGTTTGGAACTCCTGATGGAGCAAGAGGCAGTGGTGAGGGTTGAAGAGGTACTCCTCTGGGAAAAAGGTGGGAGGAAGCTGATCGAAGCATAAGAGGTACGCCTCCCTGATTATCTTGATGGCCCAGGCGTCTGTTATGCTTGGCCATCGGTGGGAAAAATTAATCAGCCTCCCTCACATTTGTGGCGGAACTGTGTCCAGGATGCGAAGGGCAGCCATATTCCGGAAGGCGGTGTCAAAAGCCCCCACCAGGCTGTGGTGCTAGTTGGGGCTTCCAAGGCTTCAGATGGCACTGCTCACGTTGGCTCTGGCACTTTTGCTGCTGCTGCCCTTGCTGCGGTGCCTGGGAGGAATGGTACAGAGTGTAGGTAAGCATAGTACTACTTTTTTGGAAGAAAGACTTTTTCCCTAAAGACTTTAATCTGGAATGGTCAAGTGTCTTTCTGGAGAGTCTATTCACCATGAGTTGTTCCCTCTCTAACTCGCCAGTTTTCTACTTCATTGGTTTTCCAAAGAGGTTTTCACTTTTGCAGGGGACATCAGCCAAATTGTCCTGAACCCACTGTTCGAAGTCCGAGGACTGCAGCCAGGCGAGGCGGCAGGCTCCGATGCTCACAGCAGCCACTCAGGCCACAGACTCAAAACCATTGTAGGCAGTTCTTGTGATGTATTTTGAGCACTCCTGTGTTTTGGAGACAAGGGCTTGGTAATACTGCAGCAGCTGCCTTGACAGGCCAGTGGAGAACCCGGCAAGATCCCCCGTGAATCTCAGAGATACATTCCTATATAAAGTTGGTAGGCCTGGATATGGGCCACCAGCATCAAGCCTTGATAGTACTTCCTTCCAAAGCCAGCCATGGTCTTTGCCTCCCGGCCCAGGGGCACCGATGAGTGTGTTTTTGAACATTTAATATGGTGCTTGGCCGACTCAGTGACCCATGGACTAATGTGGAAGTTGTGGCTTCTCAAAGCCAGGGTCCTTGCTCACTTGATATTGGGAATCGAGGTGTTGGCTCACCAGGAGCACCATGAGTGGTATCTCCCACATGCAAAAGAAGAGGCGTTTGAGGATTTGATGTGGAGAGGGGTATTGGAGGATATCCAATTTCTCTTTCCTAGGTTCCTTCTCAGCCTTGATGGTGAATGGCAAGGCCTTCCCCATGTCGAGCACGAACTCGTGGAAGGATAAGTCCTCGGGGGGGGGGGGGACTTCATTCATATGGAGGCAAGAGATCAGAGGGAATGTCCTGATGATGCACAGTCTTAGGTGACTCCTCTTCAGTTTTCCAATCATCGGAATCTGATTCCAAGAATAAATCGAAGTACCGCCGTGATTCCTCACGGAATCGGTGGCACTCAGCAGGAGAGTCGAGACCCCAAAACACTCTGGGAAGAAAGCCGATGCACAGAGGGACCTTGAGCGTGCACCGGAACCACTGTCCTCTCGGGGGAGAGCATGCGACTCCAGAATGGCCTGCACCTCCATCGGTCAGGTTGCACTTGAGGGCTTCCACACGGTGCATAAGGAGTGCCGGCACAGCAATCACTGGCACCAATGCTAGTTCCCTCAGCAGGGACTCCACAATGGTGACAGCATCGGAAATCTCCCACCAGCCCTCCAGGGCCTTGGGAGGCAACTCCTCCCACCGGGACAGCTTGGGGGGGCCACTCCTGACCCTCGCCGTGTCCTGTCAAGGGCTATGATGCCAGTGCCCATGAGCTTTCATTTGGGACTCGGCACCATCCTTTGACATCGACGGGGCTACAGTCTGGCCCTTCTGGGGGTGTTCCTCTTCAAAGGAGAGCCACTGATCTGATGCTCCACGACCTCTTGGCTCCAAGTGGGCCCGGCATCCACACGAAGACAAAGCATCGACAGAAGCCTTTGAGGGCGTTGATGTCAGAGTTGAAGCCGATGACTCGGCGGAACCTCTGATGAGGAAGCTGCCCAGAGCCTAGAGAATACTGATAAAGGAAGGAAATTTACCCTAATCAAGGGACCTGTTTTGGCAGGTCATAGGAATAAAACTGCATATTTACCTAAAAGACAGGTTATTCCAGGCTGCAGTGGCCTGCAGAGAGCCTCTAGTGGAGAAGAGGTGCAACAGTATAAGCCCAGATGGAGAAACCCTTACGTCACTCCTAATTACTCAGCTGCCAGGAGAGACTTTAATCAGCCACACCTGGGGAGTGCAAGGGAGGGGTTGGAAACTGGGAACTTTAAAACTAGAACAGAATATGCAGAGGGAAGACAAGAGAAGCTTAAGCTTGGAGGACGAGGAGAGCCTGGAAGACAAGGAGAGCGAGGAGGCAATCCTGAGAGGAGGCTTGAAGGCAATCGTGAGAGCAAGGAAAGAGGAGCTCTGAAAGATTCATGTTCTTGGAGAGATTCCTGGGAGAAGCCAGCTTCAAGGGATTGGGGAAATCCAAAGGCTTGGAGAACTTCAGCTGGGAACCCTAAGAAGAGGTATGGAGCAGATGCCCTGAGGTCCAGGAATATAGACTGGAGGACAGGTTATAAAAGCTCCAATGCATACTGGTCAGAATATTTGAGAGGACAGCCTAATGCCAGCTTTGACCCAGGTATGAACTATGAATGTTTGTCTAACCTAAAGCAAGGCAAAGTGTTTAGATACAGTTCCTGTCCTAGTGAAGGTCAGTTAGTAAAGCCCTCTGATCGAGCTCCTGATATAGAGCCTATGCAAATAGAAGAACAAGCTATACTTACAGAGGATGACGATAATCTCATGGACTGTTCTTTATGCAAGGTTGCTAGCACAGAGATATCCTGAAAGTGGGATCAAACATCAAAAGGGAAACGTTCTAGTAACTGGTCCTAGACGTTTGTGTAAATACTTGTGCAGAGAAGAAGAGCTGTTGATTGGAGCTTGTTAGCCAGCTGGTATCAGAGCAGCACACAGCTCAAGCTATGCACATGTTGGATACCAAAGTGCTTTAAATGTGAAAAGAAAAGCTGGTTTTGGTGAAGAAGCTTTTACTTTTTGGTTTTCTTTTACTCCAGCCCTGCTGAGCAGGTGTGTCAGCAGTGACTGAGAAAGGCTATCTGTTGTTAATGGACTTTACAAGCAACTTGCTTTACCTTTCAGTTGTATTATTATTTTGAATATAAAATCCTGGAAAATACATCCTAAGGTGTTACCAAGTAGAATCTGTGTGCATCTGGATTTACCTCATAAATAAATATTCTGTTACTGCCTTACACTCGAGCCAACTACATTCTCTTCATTTACCTTAAAGGCAAGCACCGCATGACTGGACTACCAGTACCATAATCCTTTGCAAGATAGCCAGTCTGGAACTCTATCTAATAAGCACGCCCCTCCATACGCATGTAAGGGGCTATGGGCGTGACAAACTGAACAGAGATTCCCACTTATTTTCTCGATTCTGGAGCCCCTTGTGTATCATCTGAAGACAGACAGCGCAGGTAGAGGGCTCATGGTAAGAACCAAGGCATTGAAGGCACCAGCTGTGGTGGATAGTTACCAAGTGGGTCCAGCCACACTGGGTGCCCTTTTTAAAGCCACTCGTCTGCTTTGACATATTGGGGAAGACTGCTTCTGCCAAGTGAAAGGACTATCATCTCAGCTGACCCAGGGTGCGTGAGAGAAAAAACTTGTGCGCCTCAAAAGAAAAGAACCCAAGTAAAAACACAGCACAGAGGCACCAACCCTCCCAGGAATGGGTAAGAAGTCCACGATTGATCACGCGACTGGAAAAAGCGAAGAAAAGATGACAAAATGTATCATAAGAGTATCTACTTTTTCCGGGGATCAGTGTCCTCCGTGGAAAAAAGAAGATAGAGGTAAAGATGGCTCCTTTCGGGCGAAAGACGAGCACGTATGCGTGATGGTCTTCCCAAAAGCTTCCTTTGGAAGCTGGGGAGTGTTCCTGCAAGGGCTTCGTCAGTGACATCACCCATGCGAGGACTTAATTCCTGCTTGGTCCTGGAGAACCTCATTAACACAAGAGGCTGCTTTTTTTTTATTTAAATGATCATGAATGAAGCCAATACAGTTTTCAGAGGCCACATACCATACAGAGAAAGGACCACAGCACATTGCACTTACCCAGAGCATCAGCTGGCAGCAAGGGGAGCATGTCAAGAAATTACAGGATACAAAAATTGGCACAAAAGGAAAACAAAAGCAAAACTTCTGATATACTGATATTCTCCAATCTCCATAACCCTGTCAGATTTTGGATACAGTATTTTCTTCAATGCTACTGTATTCTAACTTGCCTCCAGGGCCAGTACTGTTTTAAAAAAATACAGAAGTCAATACTTGGTGAGAAGACCAACTATGCATTTAGTGTTATGCGGCTATTCAACAGAACTATGGATTCAAGTGTGAATGCTGGAAGGTTATTTCTGCATTCAGACCTGATTAACTGAAGTTAGATGGAAAGCAGCTAAATTTCACTGCTCTCTGTATAATTTTTAACCCCGCCCTTGGATGCCAATTCCATCTACCCTATTTTAAAACAGATAACTTTGGGCACATACAGGACTAGTCAAACATGTGCTACTGATTTTGCTTGTGTTCCATTTTATACAATGGAACCTAATTAATAATGTACATCAGTCTTAATGCACACTAAATCAGTAGTGCACGTTAGTAACGATGCCTGATAATGACTTCTACAGCTCAAGGGTATCCATAAAAGTGGCAGCAATTTTTCTTTTTAACCAGCTGGGAAAAGCATGTAGAGCATGACTCATAGAATTCTTTCCAACCTCTCTGAGGGTGGGCGGGGCGTGCATCTTCTCTGAGTGTGTGGTGTCTGTGCAGGTGGGGCATGAGTCTTGTGCGAATGGGGTGGGGGGGGGGGGCAGAGCAGGCAGGGCACGCATCTTGTGCATGTGATGTCTGTATGAGCGAGTCTGTGTGCAATTGCATGCCTATCTCGTGAATGTGGAGTCCGAGTGTGTGCACACCTCTGTTTTATATGTTTTTTTTTGTGTATATATAAGTATTTGTGGCTATGCATATTCTTATGAATGTGCATTTTTTTGTATGCCAGTGCATATATGTTTGTGCATTCTGGCATTGTGTGAATGCTTGTATGTATGTATGTATGCATGTTTATTCTGTGTCTCTCTGATCAGGCAAGGAGCTAAGAAGGGAGGGCTGTTTGAAAGGTACAATTGTGCAATTGCTATGTTACTGTGAATCAGTGTTAATATGCCACAGTTATTGGAATGATTTCTCCTAAAGAAATGAATTAATGGGGGGGGGGGGGTTGGAATGGATAGGGGGCTTCACTTCTCTTCCATCTCCCATCATACACAGAAACTAAATTTGCACAGCACAGGGACTTTTCCCTTTTCTACAATTAAAGCAGAATTTGAGTGCTCCGCCCCCACAGCCTTCCCATTGGCTAGATTCTACCCAGAGTCTCTGCTGCTAGATAAATTGGAAGCAGGCAGGGCAGGCTCATTCACACAGGAGGAAGGATTACAAAATTGCAGATAAGAGGTTTTAAACTTTGAAAAATGTCCAGATATGTTAGCCTTCCTTCTAGCTTCCAGACATTATTATAAAAATCAGCAGAATCATGAAAAAAGCCAGAAAGTTGTCAATTCCAATCTCTAGAGTGTTGAGCACATCTGACAGCACCACCCCTCTCCCTCCATAAAACTCTGGACCCTAGCTATGATCCTAGCTTGTCTGTTCCTTAATCTAGCTCTGCCAATGCCAACAGAGACTAACAGAACAGAGTGCAAACAAGAAAGCAATACAATTTGGTCAGCAGCTTTCACAGTAGAAATAACTGCAATGACAATAAAAAAACCTGTATATATGTGAATAATTTAAAATGCAGTACATCACAGCTAGGGTTATTCATAATCCCTGTGTCAGTATGCATGTGGTGTTCATGTGTTTGTGCCTATGTATGTGTGTGTCTGTTGTGTGTTCTGTGCATGTGTTTAAGTCTGTGGTGGGGTGGCTGAGTTTTGGTGGGTGAAAGACAATTGGGTGAATGACAATTTGCAATATTTAGGTGAATGACAATATTTTTATATTCGTCAAAAATGTTTAAATCTATAACACATGAACGTAGCAGGCGTGAACAATGTGACCCTCACTGTCTGTTGCGGTTACAGCTCTCTAACGCTCAACAATATGTAAAAACCCATTCAAAATGACAAATTAGGAGCAATTCCACGTAAATATGGTAACAAATCAGTTTCATTGTAATCTAATAGTTTTAATTTGCCAATCAAGGTCTACATATTTTTTCTTTCGTGGTTCTTCCTATGCAGCTGTTAGCTGTTCAATGCATAGGGAAAAATGAGCTTGTTTAGTTTTTAAGCTAGAAATCAGATGCCAAATAGAAGGGTGATCGCAAGATACAGACGCATGAAAGCTTCTGTGCCATGCTTCCACAACATTGTTGAACCGTGGTAAGTCAAGGATAACATGAACATAATTATTCCAAAGCGTTATCGGAAATAAACCTTCAAGAGCCCGATTTCTACAAATTTTGTCAATATATGCATCTTCATAAATAATTATAACTAAATTTACTTCTTCAGGAATATGGCCAAACAGTTCATCAAAACTGTTTTGGACTTCTTTAGTTGGGATAAATGATAGAGCAGGTAGCATGCAAACTTTCAATGCAAACAGCCTCATTCGCATAATGTTCCTGCAGTCCAGCTTTCTGCAAAATGACTGTAAATGTTCCGTGAAACAAGCACCCATGAATATTCACATCTGGATAAACATACTCAAAGGGCATTGATCGCCGATACTTCAGAATCGCAGATTAGGCTGTATTTCAGACAACTGGTGTAAAAATCAGATATAGGTTCTTGTCGTTTATTTGGAAGCAATGCATAAACGAGGGGAATGCACTAGTCCTGGTTCTAAGCATGCACGGTATAGAGCTGATAAAAACGGTGTCAAAACTTTCAAAGTTCCATCCACAAACCAGTCGGGCGACTGCTGCAAAATGTGTAAATTGTGATCCGTGGAAAATATTAAAATTTGGTTATCGTGTGGACCAGAATCATAAACTAAAAGACGCTCTCCATTTTTTGTAATGTTGTACTCTTCTGGTATATCTAAAGTCAAATCCTGAGGCTGACTAGTAGCATTCTTTTTCTCTGTATCATTCTTTTCAAGGATGCTACTATAGAGGTGGATATAGAGCAATTGAGGCGGATGTTGTAGCATTGTTGACAATGACCTGGGTTGCTTTCTATCGAGCAGAGAAATTCACATGTGAAGTAAGATAAATTGCTCAGATCTTCTAGCTTTTAGAGACATAATGGAAAAAAAACTATTCTACAATATGAAAATAGTGCTATTTATGCTTTACTTTTCCAGCAAATCTTTCAGCTTTTATAACTTTTTCTATCAGTGGTTAAGACCACAATGGGGCATCTAGGAGTCCAGTAGGACACAGCCCCATACAAAATCAGCAAGATCCCCAGCAGAAATTCTTTATAAAAGAATTATTGTTTTGTTTTGTTTTTTATTATTTTTCGATGCCAAGTGATAGAATTCAATGATAAAGCGTAGTTACTCACCTGTAACAGGTGTTCTCCAGGGACAGCAGGAATCAGACCTCATATATGTGTGACATTGACACCAATGGAGACCTCATGGAAGCATCTCCCCAGCTTTCAAAAAAAGCCTATAGGAGATGCCACCATGCATGCATGGTCCCCTTCCCACCCAAAGGTGCCATCTTGCTCAGTCAGATGACATAGCTAGAGCCAACAAAAGAAGATGGCAAAAATTATACAGCAACTCCAAGGGGAGGAGGGAGGGTTGTGAGGACTGATTCCTGCTGTCTCTGGAGAACACTTGCTACAGGTGAGTAACTATGCTTTCTCCAGGAACAAGCAGGAAGTCAGTCCTCACATAAGGGACCTCCCTAGCTACAGGCTTCCAAGGCAAGCGAATCTGAGGACAGACTCAGAGGACCCCAGTGTCCAGGGAAAACCACGGTTCCAGTGAGCTGCCCGCATGTGGAGATGGACGTTGGGGACCACATGGACTGTGGAGGCCATGTGGCCAAGCAGGTGTAGCATGGACTGTGCCGACACAGTGTGATGGTGCTTTACCTCTGTCACCAGGGCCCTGAGACAATCTTTCCTGTCCAGAGGGAGAAAGGTCTTGGCCTGGAGGGTGTCCAGGCGAGCCCCTATGAACTCCAGGCCTTGTGCCAGAGTGAGGTGGGATTTTGGGATGGTGTGGGCATGGCCTGTTGTACCTCTGAGGCAGTGTCTCCTTTTATCAGCCAGTTGTCCAGGTATGGAAAGACAAAGGCCCCTTGGAGACAGAGGTAGGCGGCCACCTCTGCCAGGCATTTGGTGAAGACTCTTGGTGTGGAGGCTAGGCCGAAGGGACGTACCCTATACTGGTAGTGGTCACCCCCCAACCATGAACCTTAGGTACTGCCTGTGACTGGGATGTATAAGGATGTGGGTATAAGCATCCTTTAGGTCCAAGGAGGATAGCCAATCTCCCTGCTGGAGGTATGGCAGCAATGTTCCAAGGGAGAGCATTTTGAACTTTTCCCACACCAGGAATTTGTTAAGGTTTCTCAGGTCCAGGATGTGCCTTAGGTCTCCTGTTCATCTTGGGATCAAAAAGTACCTGGAGTAGAACCCCTTTCCCCTTGAGTGGGGTGGTACCGGCTCAACAGTCTTATCCCTGAGAAGGCCTGTGCGTTCCTGCAGTAGCATGGCCTTATTGCAAGGGCGTCCGAGAGTGCTCTCCTGAAAAGGAAGGAGGGGGCTTCTAGCCCAGATGAAAGAGGTATCCCTCCCTGACCACCTGGAGTGCCCAAGAGTCGGTGGGTTTGATAGCCCACCGGTGGGAAAAAAGGAACAAGTGCCCTCCTGTTGGTAGCTGATCCCTCATAGGTAGAGAGGCTATGCCTTGAAAATCAAAACCTTGACACATTCTAGGCTGGGGCTACTGTCTGTGGCTTGGGGCCCTAGGGCTTAAATGGGCCCTGGCCTATTCCCTTGCTTTGGTGACCCTGTTGTGGATCTGTGTGGCTGGGTATAGGGGACAGCCCCGGTAAGGCTGGCCCTTCCTGTGGAAGCGAGGCCTTTTCCTAGATGGTTTCTTTCTGGGAAAGGTGGAGGTCTTCCTCGAGAGCCGAGTCCGAGTGACATACTCTGTCTCGATCTTGGCCGCCTTGTCCTCCATTGGCTTGCCGAAGAGGACTTCTGCGCGGCAAGGGACGTCAAGGTCCGATGCCTGGAGCTAGGCCTGGTGTTGGGTGCCAATGCCTGCAGTGGCTACCCTCATGCTGGACTCGAAGCCATCATAGGCCGCTCGAGACAGGTACTTTGAGCAGTCTCCAACAGACCTCGTAAGGAACCAGGCATCAGAGCCCGCTGCTGGGCCATGAAGGCAGACAAACTGCACTCTAAGACCACCATCCTGGCCTCGAGATCAGATGGCTCTGCAGCTTTCGGTGTGAGCACAGAGGACTTCGGGCCTGATGCTGGCTCCATCGAGGAGGAGTCCTCAACCAGGATGGACTCGGGGGGTTGAGATTGATCCCGGGGCATTGATGGCTCATGTTGGGGCAACTTGGTCAGCTGCTTCCTGTCGTCACCCTCTTGTTGAGGACTGTGGGACTGGGGGATTTCCCCACTTTCCCCAACTCATCACCAAATGAGGTCCTTGAGGTCTTCTGGCTCCTTTTGGCGCAGTCCTCACCGAGGGAGCTTCAGCCAGAGGTTCCGTGGCCTCGGGGCTCCGAGGCAACACAGTCCCCGTGAGTGTTCAAGGTCCTGGAGGGGGTCTTGGAGAAAGGTCCCACGGACGACTCTGGGGCTGAGTCAGTCTTCTGAAAAATTGACTCACGCTGTTGCTGACAGCTCTTGAGGGCCTTGGAAGTCATCTGCTTGCAGAGACTGTAGACCAAGGGATCGTGGTCCAGCCCGAGGCATCTGAGGTATCCAAGGCAGCAGTCATATACAATATGTTATGTGTGCAGCAGCTTCACGACTTGAAGCCACTGACCGAGGCCATGGCAGGGAAGATGGCCCCTGTGAGGTCAAACTCACTTGACCGGTCAGGAAAAAGGCATGAATCCATGCCAACTGGAACTAAGAAAAAAAGAAAAGAAAAAAGAATCCAACGCAACAGCGAGGCAAGTGGGCTTGGAGGCGGGAAAGGACACTGGCATGCTACCAGAGAAGAAGAATAAAAGACAAAAATCACCAGCTTTTTCAGAGGGGGGGGGGGGGGAACAGACATACACATTCGATGGGCTCTGTGGAGAAAAGAGACTGAGGCAAGATGGTACCCTTAGGCAGGAAGGGGACCACGCATGCGTAGTACATCTCCCAAAGGCTTTATTTGAAAGCTGAGGAGAGGTTACTGCACGGGTTCAGTCGGCACCATCACCCATATGTGAGGAATGACTTCCTGCTTGTTCCCAGAGAAATGTTTGTTTTCTATCACAGCACTTTAATACCATCACCTTTTATATTCTGATACCTTGAGGGCTGTGATCATTGAAAAGACTCATCCTGTCTACCTGCAAGGATCACAGGCAGACAGGAAGGGTCTCTACTATGATTGCAGCCCTCAGGCAGCAGTCTGCCGATGGGGATCCAGTCTGCGAATAGGAAGGGTCTCTGCCTGTGGGAGTGGGGTGTGTGCGGAGTTAGGGTCAGGGCTTGGGCAGAGTTAGGGGCGGGCCTGTGCTTCCCCAAAGTGAAAGCCCTTTTGTCGCCCCTGGGGTTTCCCGTGGTGCAGAGCATGGGTGGAGTTATGGGCAGGGTTTTTGCCCTCCAAAGTGAAAGCCCGTCATCCGTGGGGTTTGCCCATGGGTTGGGGTGTGGGTGGTTAAGGGCATGGCTTGTGCCCCCACTCAAAAATAAAAGCCCATAGAAGTTGCAATTGCAGCACAGATCCCTCCCGTCTGCCCGCAGGGATCCGATCCCCCGCAAACAGACAGGAGGGATCCTTGCTGCAACTGCAGCTTCTCTTCTGCTGGGGCAGGCAGTTTACTGCCTGTGGGCTGAGACCACTGATAAGACTCTTCCTTTCTGACCGCAAGGATCATGGGAAGACAGGAAGGGTCTCTACAATGATAATGGTCCTCAGAGCAGAGTTAGTGGTGGGGCTTGGGTGGAGTTAGGGGTGGGGCTTGGGTGGAGTTAGGGGTGGGGCTTGTGCCCCCCCAAAAGTAAAATCCCTTCTGTCATCCCTAGGGTTGCTGCGTTCAGCCAGTTCCCACTTTCACCCAATTGTCTGGACCCTTTATAGAGATGTATTTTTGGGGGTTGGTGACAATTGTGGGGCGGTAGTTTTGGGGGTAGTGGTAAGGATGCTAGGGAAGTTACACTAGAGAGCTTTTCGAAGGTGGGACACTTGCATGTGGGGATTTTTTTTGAGAGTGGGGCAGTCACAGGAGATACTTTTGGTGGGACAGTTTGCAGGGTGGTGGGGCAGTTGTGGGAGAATAGTTTTTCAGGGTGAGGTAATTTCAGGGCAGTAGTTTTGGGAGTGGATGCATTGGGGCAGTTCCAGGGGGCGGTTTTTGAGAGTGGGGTATTTTGTGAGGTGGCAGGATACTTGCGAGGGTTTTTTTTTTTTTATAGCAGTGAGGCAGCTAGCAGGGTGGTTGGTGCTGTCAGGGAGCTTTTCTGTTTTTTTTTTAAAGGATGGGGCATTGTGGGATGGTAGGGCAGTTGTGAGAGGGTAGGTATATTTTGAGGATGAGAGAGTTTGCAGAGCGGTGAGGCAGTTGCTGGAGGTTTTTTGGGGTGGGGACAGTTATCCTATGGAAGGTAAGTTGTGGGGTGTGGCTTTGGGGTGTGGCTTTGGGGAGTGGTGCAGTTTGCAGGGTGGTGAGGCTGTTGTGCTTTTTTGTGATGGCAGCATTTGGCAGGTTAGTAGGGCATATTTTTTGGGAGTGGGGCAATTTGGGGGGGGGGGAGAGGTTGGGAGTAGAGAACCGGGAGAGGGAGTTTAAAAGGAGCAATTCCCTAATTGCTATGTGTCAGTGTACTGAAACATACACATGAGTATGAACATAACCACCTCACCCCTAAACCCATGCCCGGTCTCCTGGATTAAGATCATGATTAAGCAACTCTGCCCTATTCTATGGAACATCACGCAGCTATCTCTCAGTCAAGGACATCTACCTGTCACTCTCAAACATGAAACTGTTCGACCAGTCTTAAAAAATACAAGTACTGACCCCAGGGATCCAAACTTCTATCATCCAATCTCAAGTCTCCCGTTCCTGACAAAGATGATTGAGAAAGTGATCCAATACCAACTGCAAGATCACATTGATCACCATTCTCCACTTGACCAAAACCAACACTGCATCATACCCCAACCGTGTGGAAACACTTTTCACCTCACTCTTGGACAACTTTCTACTAGGTCTAGATAACATTAAACGTGGCTTCCTTCTCATATTTATCGATATTACTGCAGCCTTCAATTCAATTAATCATAATATCATGCTGAGACAGCTACAGGAAATAGGGCTCCATGGCACTACCCTCAAATGGTTCACTTCTTACTTATCCCATAGGAAAATATAAGTAAAATATAACAAGGGCCTTTCTGAAACAATAGATCAATCACAGGGCATCTCACAAGGATTGGCGCTCTCTGCCATCCTCTTTAATATCTACATTCAGCCACTATGTAAAATTATCAATCTCTACAAGATACAATATAGAATTTATGCAGATGACATTATGGTCTTTGCACCTGTAACGTAGATCAAACCGATTTCTCTAATCAAATGGCATGCCTGAAAGCAATGGCGGACTAGCTACAAGAAAACCTTAATATAAACTACAAGAAAACTGCAGCGCTCTTTGTGACCAGGAATACATCATTTACCCCACCAGAGTCCCTGAAATTCCTGCATAATGATATAATAGTGAAAAAACATGTAAAATACCTTGTTGTCCACCTGGATCGGAACCTATCATTTCAAACACATTTCCAGATCCACAAAAGCGGCGTACTTCAAACTGAATGTAGCGTGAAGGCTCAGGTCACTACTCGACCAGACACACTTTTGTACAATGTTTCAGGCCATGATTATGCCAATACTAGACTACTGTAATTTGATATATCTCGGACTCCCAAAACAAGCCACGTTCCTCTTACAACTAGTAGAGAACACAACTGCTCGAATAATTGCAGGAACCGCGAGAAATGATCATATTACTCCAACTGGCTACTGATAGACTCCCGCACCAAGTACAAATCATTACTCATAATCTTCAAGATCAACCAACAGTTATACCCAGAATCACTTCAGTTACTGGGCACCATGTATCCAGCTCTTACAGCATAAAGAACACCACAACAGAACTATGTGGAAAAATACTATCTTGGAAGCCCAGACCAGCTGTATTCCACGCTTTAAGAAAAGTGGAAGGAAGTCCAAAAAACTGCCAGCATGGCTTAAAGGTGAGGTCAGAGAGGCTGTTGTTGCCAAAAAAGCATCTTTCAGGAAATGGAAAAAAGAGACAAACGACGAAACCTGGAAACAGCACAAGCACTGGCAAGTCAAATGCAAGGCATTGATAAGGCAGGCAAAGGAAGAATTTGAGAAGCAGCTTGCTGTGGAAGGAAAAATGTGAAATAAATACTTTTTCAAGTACATTCATAGCAAACAACCTGAGAGAGAGTCAGTTGGTCCATTAGATGATAGAGGGGTTAAAGGGGCACTAAGAGGCGACAAGGCGATAGCAGAGAGACTGAATGAATTCTTTGCTTCGGTCTTTACTGAGGAAGATGTAGGGATGTTACCCATGACTGAAGTGGTATTTAAAGGTGTGGAAGAATTGAAGGAAATATCGATACATTGGGAAGATGTATTACAACTATTAGATAAACTGAAGAGTAGCAAATCACCTGGGCCGGATGGTATACATCCAAGGGTGTTGAAAGAGCTGAAATATGAGATTGCAGACCTGCTATTAGTAATCTGTGAACTATCATTAAAATCATCTCTAATACCTGAAGAATGGAGGATCGCCAATGTAACACCAATTTTTAAAAAGGGTTCCAGGGGTGATCCAGGAAACTACAGACCGGTGAACCTGACGTCAGTACCAGGAAAAATGGTAGAAACCATCATAAAGAATAAAATTACTCAGCATGTAGATAGTTATGGCCTAATGGGAGACAGCCAACATGGCTTTAGACAAGGAAGATCTTGTCTTACTAATCTGTTATGTTTTTTTGAAGGTGTGAATAAACAGGTGGACAAAGGTGAGTCAGTTGATATAGTGTATCTGGACTTTCAGAAAGTGTTTGACAAGGTCCCTCATCAGAGACTTTTGGCAAAACTAAAGAGTCATGGGATAGGAGGCAGTGTACTATTGTGGATCAGGAACTGGTTAAAAGATAGAAAGCAGAGGGTAGGGCTAAATGTCCAATTTTCCCAATGGAGAAAGGTGAATAGTGGTGTACCCCAGGGATCTGTGCTGGGTCCTCTGCTTTTTGACATATTCATAAATGACCTGGAAAGAGGACTAATGAGTGAGGTTATCAAATTTGCAGATGACACAAAACTATTTAAAGTTGTTAAAACCCAAGAGGATTGTGGAAAATTGCAAGAGGATCTTGATAAATTGGAAGACTGGGCATCAAAATGGCAGATGAAATTTAATGTGGACAAGTGCAAGGTTATGCACCTAGGGAAGAACAACCCAAACTATGGTTACACGATGCAAGGTTCCGCATTAGGAACCACCACCCAGGAAAAAGATTTAGGTGTCATTGTGGATAACATGTGAAAACCTTCGGCCCAGTGTGCAGCGGCGGCCAAGAGAGCAAACAGTATGCTAGGTATCATAAGGAAAGGAATGGAAAATAAAACAAAAGATATTATAATGCCTCTATATCATTCCATGGTGAGACCGCACCTTGAATATTGTGTGCAATTCTGGTCGCCGTATCTTAAAAAGGATATAGCGTTATTAGAAAAGGTTCAGAGAAGAGCCACCAAAATGGTGAACGGGATGGAAGGATTCTCCTATGAAGAAAGGCTAAAAAGGTTAGGGCTCTTTAACCTGGAAAAGAGACGGCTGAGGGGAGATATGATAGAAGTCTATAAATTAATGAACGGAGTGGAACGTGTAAACGTAGATCGATTGTTTACATTATCAGAATATAGAAAGACTAGGAGACATGCAATGAAGCTACAGGGTAAACTATTTAAGACTAATAAAAGAAAATATTTTTTCACTCAATGTGTAATCAAACTCTGGAATTTGTTACCGGAGGATGTGGTAAAGGCTGTTAGTGTTGCTGGGTTTAAAAAAGGTTTGGACAAGTTCCTGGAGGAAAGGTCCATAAACCATTATTAAGAAGGGACCCAGGATATCAATGCTTGACCCAGTACAAGCACTGTGGAACCTGTGTCTTTTGGGGAAACTGCTAGGTACGTATGACCTAGATTGGCCACTGTTGAAAACAGGATACTGGGCTTGATGGACCTTGGTCTGGCCCAGTATGGCATATCTTATGTTCTTATGTTCTTAACTACTCACCCCTGCTATAAAAACCAGATCAAGGCAAGCAACATGCAAGCGGGCATTCTCAATCTATGCTCCAGCGATCTGGAATGCACTGCCCGTGAACATAAGAGACATCAAAGATCTAATGGACTTCAGGAAGGCCCTGAAAAAACTCTCTTTTTCAGGAGCATTATGAAAAACCAATGAGTAATCCACACACTAGTAAATGAATTCCCAGATCACAGTGTCTCACTCCTCCTGGGTTGAACAAGCACCCAGTCAACAAATTAATTTACGACCACCTGAGAATTCCCTTCTACAACACCCTACACTTAACACACAAAGGCATATTTTTCACCATTGTCCTGGTGTACCCTACCCCTCAGCATTAATTGATTTTCTCTATTGTAAATACTATATAGTATTAATGGTTACTCCCTGCTATAAATCTTGTACTGCATTTCCCACTTAATGGCAAGTTCGATTACCTGTTTCATGTAATTTCTAAAAGTTGCAATGTTCTATGTAAACCGCTTTGAATGCAAGAAAGGCGGTATATAAGACTTGTTAAATAAATAAAAAATAAATACACAAATCTGAACTCCTTCTCCCTTAGAAATACTTTGAGCTTGTTATTTTTTTGAGGGGGGGGGAGCGGGCTTATTTCTCTGGAACCCCCAGTTCAGTATGGCTCATTTTCAAATTCAGTAATTTTCCCCACATGTTACGTTTCATCCCATTCTGTTAAGTTCTCGGAGAGCTATTTTGCCCCCAGATTCTCGACCCCTTTTATATAATTCTTCCCAACTTCCATTGGATTGGAAAGAATAAAAAGACATGTATGCAGCCAACTTCAAAAATGCTTTTGAATATTGACCGAATATAGATTAATGCTAAAGTTTAAAAATTTAAGCAGCTAATAGGTCACTACATCTTAACTTCAAGTGAAATGCTAATGTTTTATTTTAACAATTTCTGTGATTCTTATATAGAAGCTATTTTTGCAACAAATTGAACTCTAGGCTAATGAGGTCTCAGATACCATAGGTTGCCACTGCTTCATGAAACTGCAGTGGACTAATACCTAAAAATACATCAATGACCTCTTTCTTCAACTTTTAGCCATGTAAGTCCTCTTCTAAGACAGCATTCGTGACGTGAATTTTTTCTTTTTTTCTTATTTTTCTCGAAGACCAATTTGAATAGACATATTGTTCAGTAATAAATAATCAATAGTAAACCAGTGCTTAGCTTTACGATGGACTTCCCGACGCTAATTCAAGCGCTCTGAGATGCGTTTCTCCTATTGGTTAGTGGAGCACATCATAACCAAAGCTCCGTTGAACCAAGCTGGTGCAATAATAGTGACGATGTGAATGTATTCCCCTGAAGAAACCAATAGGAGAAACGCATCTCAGAGCGCTTGAATTAGCGTCGGGAAGTCCATCGTAAAGCTAAGCACTGGTTTACTATTGATTATTTATTACTGAACAATATGTCTATTCAAATTGGTCTTCGAGAAAAATAAGAAAAAAAGAAAAAATTCACGTCACGAATGCTGTCTTAGAAGAGGACTTACATGGCTAAAAGTTGAAGAAAGAGGTCATTGATGTATTTTTAGGTATTAGTCCACTGCAGTTTCATGAAACAGTGGCAACCTATGGTATCTGAGACCTCATTAGCCTAGAGTTCAATTTGTTGCGAAAATAGCTTCTATATAAGAATCACAGAAATTGTTATTTTATACATTTTTTGATACTGTGATAGATAACCACATCAACAAATGTTTTATTTTAAACACAGTCATACAGTCCATGCAAAATACATACATTTTCTAATTTCAGATTCCTTCTGGATTCGCCTCTGTGCTTCTCAGTCATGCCTCTTCTTGAGAAATAATGCTCAAAAATGTCCCAGATCTGCTGCTTTCTAATCCCCAGAAAATGGAGAGGCACATGATACTTGAGCTTCCGATGATATAAGAACCTGGTATCTAAATAAACTCTAAGCCCGGACAGAGGCAGGCCTCTTTTCCATGCATTTCCCTTACCCACTGCAATTCAGCTTCATACTCTTTTCCACTTCTAAGAATCTTCTCATTTGATGCATTTTTAGATTCAGATACCAATTTTGGTCCCAGTCCTTCTGCCATTACACGCACCCATTCATTCTTTTAATGAAGAAATACTTTTTTATATTTTTCAGATTCATAACATGACCCCAAGTTTCTAGAATCTCTTTTCAACTAAACGTACTAACCCTTTTGTAATTTATTCTCTTGAGGCAAGTGAATGTCTTTCAGGGTACATAATTTTAGTTTCTTAAGTCTCACCTCAAAAGGTTCATAGTGTAGCCCATGTACCATTTTTTTCCTTATTCTGGGCCATGTCTATTTTGGTACTTAAGAACAGAACATCATAAAAGTTGCTATACTGGGTCAGACCAGCCCAGTATCCTGTCTGCAACACTAGTCAATCCAGACTATGAGTATTTGACAGGATCACAAAAGGTGGACAGATTCCATATTGTTTATTGCAGGGATAAGCGGTGGATTTCCCTTTACCTCTAATAATAGTTTATGGACTTTTTCTCCAGGAACTTGTCCAAACCTTTTTTTAAACCCAGCTACACTAACAGCTTTTACTACATCCTCTGGCAACAAATTCCAGAACTTAATTATGTGTTGAGCGAACAAATAATATTTCTTCTTATTAAATGTATCACTTTGTAGCTTCATTGTGTGACTCCTAGTCTTTGAAGGAGTAAACACAGACTGACATTTACTCATTCTATTCATTTATTTTGTATTACTCTATCATATCTTCCCCTCAATCATCTCTTCTCAAGATGAAGAGCCCTACCTAACCTTTTAAGCCTTTCCTACTAGGGGTATCCTTTCATACCTTTTCTAACTCTGCTATATTTTTAGATGCAGCGACTAGAACTGCATGCAATACTCAAGGTACAGTTACATCCTAGATGATACAGAAGCATTATAATATCCATTGTTATTATTTCCAACACAACAGAAGTAGGAAAACACTACATAAAAATGGTCCAGAATGTCTGTCTGTCTGGCAGCAAAATAACTCTCAAAAAATTTAACTGAATGGGATGAAACTTGGCACAAAAGAAAAACTGGTAAAGAAGCAGTTCAAAAATGGGCCAAATAAGACTGTCAATTCCAGAGATATAAGCCCCTCTCAAAAAAACAAAAACAAACCACTAGCCGAGCACATTTCAGTGGGAGAAGGATAACAGCTTCTGTAGTATATAAACTGACATACAGTGAAACATAGCAGTTAGGGAATTGCTCTTTCCAATTTTTTTTCCTGTTCTCTACTCTTCCAACTGCCCCCACCCCCCAAACTTCCCCTATATCCAAAAACTGCCCCAACCCCCAAAAATACTCCCTTCACAACTGCCCTACCAACCCACATGTCCTCGCCACAAAATAAAATACCACCACACAACTGTCTCACCACTCTAGAAACTGTCCCACCCCCAAAAGCCCTACCATACCGTAAACTGTCCACACTCCAAAAACATCCTCCCATATGACTACTCAACTGCTACATCCCCAAAGGCTACACATCTGCAATTGTCCCAAACTGCTCTATCTCAAATCCTACGCTTGGAACTCCCCTACCATGCCACAAATTACTTCTACCCCTAAATACCCTCCGCATTTGTCCCACCACCCAAAAACTGCACTGCCCCAAAAAGGTATCCCAAGCAACTGCCTCTACCCCTAAAAAAAGTCTTACCACTCTTCAGTCTGCCCCATCATCCTGCAAATTTACTCCATCCCAAAAACTATGCCACAACTGCTCCTGCATCTGCCCCACCACCCCTCAAATTGCCCCCATTCCCAACAACTACCCCCTCAACTACCCCACCATCTTATACACTGACCCTACCCATAAAAAAAGCACTCTGAAGCCAAGGCCACCACATACGTTTCCCTCATCCCTAAAAACATATCCCTACCATTGCCCTACCACCCTGCAAACTACCCCTAAAAGCTCTCCCACCATTTTGCCAACTGCTCCCTGATCTTCAACACCCAAACTGTCCCCACTCCATATAAACACCACGCTGCATTTGCTCCACCCTAAAGATCCCTTGCGAGTGGCCACTACACAGCAAACTGCCACACCTTAAAAAATAGACAACTGCCTTATCCCCTACAATTCCCCCACTACCCCAACAAACTGCCCCTTCCACAAACTATAGCATCACAACTGATCCATTCCGAACGTCCTCCCTGAAAACTACTGCACCCACAAAATTATCCCCCCTCATCTGTCACCAACCCCCAAAATTACATACACTGGAAATGCCCCATCACTGACAAAACACACGAATAACACATGCACACGGATTAGAAATACTGCATTTCACACTGGCATATATATTTCTTTTTCTTTGCTGTTATTTCTACTGTGAAAGCTACTGACTAAATTGTACTGCTTTCTTACTGGTTGCTATGTGTAAAGCACAGTTACTTACCTGTAACAGGTGATCTCTGGGAACAGCAGGAATAAGTCTTCACATATGGGTATCGTCAGTACCGACGGAGCCTGCGCGGGAACGCTCCCCAGCGTCCAATAAGAAAGCTTTTGGGAGCATCCCACAGCGCCTGCATGCTGCCTTCCCGCCTTTCCCAACCGCCTCTCTCCAGTTCGAGTTTTAAAGCTGAGACAAAGAGAGAGAGAGAGGGAAGGAAAGATAGATAGAGAGATACAACTCCTAGGGGAGGTGGTTGGGTTGTGAAGACTTATTCCTGCTGTTCCCAGAGATCACCTGTTACAGGTAAGTAACTGTGCTATCTCCAGGAACAAGCAGGAATGAGTCTTCACATATGGGGACTCCCTAGCTGCAGATGCCAGGGACAGACCCCAGAGTTGTGTGTCCCTGAAAAGGGCTCCACCTCCCCCCATGGATCTCTGGCATGCAACAAGGGTAGGCGGGTAGGAGTTGATTAGGAATGGAACAGGTGTTTGAGAACAGCCTGACCAAACGAGGCATCCCGGCGGGAGTCCTTGTCCAAACAGTAATGGGCTGTGAAGGTATGAACGGAGGCCCAGGTGGCCGCTCGACAGATTTCGTCGATGGACACAGAGTTTAGGTGAGCCATTGAGGCTGCCATGGCCCTCACATTGTGAGCTGTGACATGGCCTTCCAGAGAAAGGTTCCTACTCTGGTAGGCAAAAGAAATACACTGAGCAATCCAGTTGGACAGTGTTCTCTTAGAAACTGGACGTCCCAAATGGGAAGGATCAAAAGCAACGAAGAGTTGAGAAGACTTTCTATGTTGCTGTGTTCTTTGTAAGTAAAAGGCGAGAGCTCTTTTACAATCCAAAGTATGAAGATTCCTCTCTGCACTTGATGCATGAGGTCCTGGAAAAAAGACAGGTAAGTATGCCTCCTGGTTCAGATGAAAAGGCGAGACCACTTTGGGCATAAAGTGTGGATTGGTCCTGAGGACTACCTTATCATGATGGAACCTTGTATAAGGAGGATTAGCCACCAAGGCTTGCAACTCACTGATGTGACGTGCTGAGGTGACTGCAATGAGAAAGATAACCTTCCAAGAAAGAAATTTCAAGGAGGTGGTGGCTAAAGGTTCAAAGGGTGGCTTCATAAGCTGGCCAAGAACCAGATTTAAGTCCCATGCCACTGGAGGTGGTCTAATGGGAGGTTTAGTTAAAAGAAGACCTCTCATGAATCTTGCTATAAGAGGATGAGAGGAAACAGGCTGTCCATTGAGAGGCTTGAGGGACGCTGCAATAGCATTCAAATGGACTCTTACCGAATTCGTTTTGAGGCCTGCACGGGAAAGATGCAGAAGATACTCTAGTAAAGAATTCAAAGGTATTGCAAGAGGGTTAAGACCCTTCTCTGAACACCAAATGGTAAATCTTTTCCATTTGAAAGCATAGGAACGTCTAGTGGAATGCTTTCTAGAAGCATGAATAATATCTCTGACTTGCTGAGAGAGATGGAAAACTTGAAGGTCTAGGCCTTCAGCAACCAGGCCCTCAGATGGAGAGACTGGGGGTTTGGGTGCCACAACGTTCCGTCTTCCTGGGAAAGAAGATCTGGAGCAGAGCCCAACTCCAGGGATGGAGCTTGAGAGAGATGCAGAAGTAGAGGGTACCACACTTGGCGTGGCCAATGTGGTGCTATGAGGATCATAGAACCTCGGTCTCTCTGAAGCTTGAACAGTGTTTTGGGAATTAGGGGAATGGGTGGAAAGGCATAAAGGAAGTCTTGACCCCCTTGAAGGAGGAAGGCATCCTTGGCCTGAACTCCCTGACACGGAATCCTGGAACAGAACCTAGGAAGTTTGGCATTCCACGGACTTGCAAATAGGTCTATGTCCGGGGTTCCCCAAATTCGAAAAATCCTGGCTACCTGGTCCCTGTGGAGGGACCACTCGTGTGGAAGCAGAACTCGACTGAGTCTGTCTGCCCAAGAGTTTTGAACGCCTGGAAGATATACTGCCATAAGATGAATCTGATGCTCTCTGGCGAAGGCCCACAGTCGCAAAGCTTCGTTGCAAAGCGACAGAGAGCCAGTCCCTCCCTGCTTGTTTACATAGAACATGGCTACTTGATTGTCCGTGTGGATGAGGACTGTCCTTGTAGCTGAGCAGGGAGTGGAACACTCTGAGAGCTAAGAAAATTGCTCTGAGTTCCAAGAGAGTTATGTGTAGTGAAGTCTCCTGTGGAGACCAGATGCCCTGGGTGGAGAGATCTTGCAGATGAGCTCCCCAACCCATTGGAGAGGCATCTGTTGTAAGGGTTGCTTGGGGAAATGACTGTTGAAAAGGGGACCCCAGCAATAGGTTTTGAGAAGACTTCCACCACTGGAGAGACCAAAAAAGGCGACTGGAGTTTGCTATTTTGTCTGACAGGCAACCTGATGCCTGAGTCCATTGGGTGGACAAAGTCCATTGAGCTGCCCTCATGTGAAGGCGAGCATATGGAACCACATGCACAGCGGATGCCATGTGGCCTAAGAGTTGTAGCATTTCTCGAGCAGTTAAAAGGGGCTTTAACTGTATTTGGGAGGCTAACTGCACCAAGCGCAGGCAACGGGCCTGAGGAAGATAGGCCCTTGCAGTTATGGTATCCAACCAAGTCCCTATAAACTCGAGGGACTGAGTAGGGGTGAGACTGGATTTTGGGATGTTTATTACTAGTCCCAAATACTGAAGGACACACATTGTGCAGGTTAGACAAGTCTTGGCCTCTGCTTCAGATGGAGCTCGAATGAGCCAGTCGTCCAGATATGGGAAGATGAATATTCCTAGAGTGCGTAGAAATGCAGCTACTACTGCCATGCATTTTGTGAATACCCTTGATGCAGAGGCCAGACCAAAAGGAAGCACCCTGTATTGGTAGTGCTTTCCTTGAAAAAGGAACCGAATGAACCTTCTGTGAGTTGGATGGATGAGGACATGGGTGTACGCATCCTTGAGATCTAGAGAACAAAGCCAGCCCTGACTCTGAAGGTATGGAAGCAGAGCACCAAGAGAAATCATCTTGAATTTCTCCTTGAATAGAAATTTGTTCAATTCTCTGAGATCTAAGATGGGTCTGTAGCCCCCTGTTTTCTTTGGAATAAGAAAATAAGGGGAGCAGAACCCTGTGCCTTGTTGAAGAAGGGGTACTTCTTCTATTGCCCCTTGGGCAAGAAGGATGGCAATCTCCTGACCTAGAAGGTTGAGGAGAGATGTTGGAGAATTGAACTGTTTCACCATGGTGTGGGGGGGGGGGGGGGAAGGCTTAAGAAATGAAGCTTGTACCCTTCCCTTATGATGGAGAGTGTCCATTGCTCTGCTGTGATTTGCTCCAATCTGGGAGCAAAGTAAGTCAACCTTCCTGGGATGGTAAGGGTCTCTGGTCCTTCCAGAGCTAGAAAGGCTAAGCTCTCTAGTAGCGAGTCAAAGGCCCTGAGGAGGCTGAGGCTGCTGGGCCGTGGAAGGTCTAGCTGCCTTTGACTTGGCCTGTTTAGGTGGTTGCTGACGCTTTGCAGCAAAACGACCTGCAGAAGATGCCTGCTGACCATAAGCAGGATACTATCTTCTCTTTTTGGAAAAAGATGTCTTTTTAAACAATCTTTTCTTAACAGGAGCAGAGGTAGACTTTGAAAGTCGATCCAAAGCAGAGTTTTCAGCATCCATCTGAGTGGCCTTTGCTTGCCAATCCTTACCAAAAAGGTTTTCACCTGTACAAGGGAGATTTCCCAATTGATCTTGGACCCAGAGCTCCAAATCAGAAGCTTGTAGTCAAGCAATTCTGCGTGCCCCTATGGCAATAGCCGAAGCTCTGCTTACACACTCAAAAGAGTCAAAGGCTGCACGGTTGGAAAATTTGGAGACATCTTGGGCATGTTTGAGCCAAGTGAGAAACTCCTCTCTTTTATCCTCTGAAATGAAAGGGGTTAAAGTCTGCAGATGATCTGTGACTTCTTTTATAAACATTCCTATATAGAGACAATAGGATTTGATCCTAGCAGCTAGCATAGCAGCTTGGAAAACCCTTCGGCCAAAAGCATCCAGGGTCCTGCGTTCACGCCCTGGAGGATTAGATGAGTGTCTTTTTGCACTCTTTATCTTCTTCATGGCAGACTCTACCACAATAGAGTGGTGAGGAAGCTGAGTCTTGTGGAAGCCAGGACAAGGAGGGACATGATACATGGTATCTAACCTGTGAGAATGAGGAGAGGTGGTGAGAGGTGTCTCCCACATCCTCAACATGAGATCATAAAGAATCTCATGAACAGGTAAAGTAGCTGCCTCCTTAGGAGCTTTAGGATATTGTAAAATATCCAACTCCTTGGCTCTGGGTTTTGACTCAGGGGCCACTGTGATAGAGAGGCCCCTAGCCACTTCCCTAACAAAGTCTTGAAAAGACAAGTCTTCTGGAGGAGACATTCTTCGTTTAGGTGAAGAAGACTCCTGAGGAAGAAGTATCGATGCTTCTACAGAACCCTCAGACTCAGAGTCTTCAAAGGAATTGAAGTATCGCCTGTCTGGATGCTCCTGTAAAGCCCGATAACCGTATCGAGTGGGATCGACATCGGGAGTAATCGGTACCGGTTCGGTACCGATGGGCATCATAGGACAGGGTACCATTGCAGTCGACACTGAAGCCGATGTCGATGCAATTGGTACCGGTAGCGATGCCGATGCCGGTACCGGAGCCGGTACCAGCAACGGGGATTGTTGCGGTACCGGAGGCGTCGCAGCCTGTATGAAATCCGTTAAGGTGCGCTGCATGGTCAGAATCTTCTGATCCATCGACGCCACCAGAGTCTGGATGTCGGTACCAGTGGGAGCCACCGGTACCCCAGAACACGGCAACAGGTGATTTGTCGAGGCCGAGCCATCGATGTCAACCTGTGACCCCATAGATAATGCTTTGGAAGCCGGAGCTTCCCGCCGGGGTAATTTTGCCGGTGCGGAATCCTCGAGGGCAAGCCCGGAGGCATCTCGATGCTTGGAGGGAGATCTGCCCTTCGAGGACAGGCCAGATTTATGCTTGGTTACCTGAGATCCATGGGAGGAAGAGGAGGCCCTGGAAGACGTCGATGCTATCGAAGCTGCATCAGAGGGAAACAGGGTACTGAGCTTGGCTGCTCGGTTCTGCCGACCTCTCTTAGACATCATGGTACAGGACATACAATCAGTGATGGAATGGTCAGGTCCCAAACACTTGAGACACCAGTCATGGGTGTCGGTGACAGAAATAGTACCGCCACATTTTGTGCATTTTTTAAACCCAGAAGCGGGCTTCTCCATGAGGAAAATATTTTTAGGCCTAAGGCCCAAAAACTGAAAATGCACAGTAGACATAAAGCGTTTTTTTGTTTTTTTTTTGAAAGAAAGAAAAGAAAGACCGGCGGTACTGGTCCGACGTCGAAGAAGGCAGACGCGACACAAAAGAATAAAGAAAAAATAAAGAACTTCTTCTGCAGTGACAGGAACACGACCTGCTGGCTCTGAGGAAAAGAAGAACTGGAGAGAGGCGGTTGGGAAAGGCGGGAAGGCAGCACGCAGGCACTGTGGGATGCTCCCAAAAGCTTTCTTATTGGACGCTGGGGAGCGTTCCCGCGCAGGCTCCGTCGGTACCGACGATACCCATATGTGAAGACTCATTCCTGCTTGTTCCTGGAGATAAGAGGGTACCGAGCTTTGCAGCTCGGTTCTGTCTTCCTCTTTTAGTCATCCCCATACAAGAGACACACTCAGATGGAGGATGGTCAGGGCCTAAACATTTTAGACTCCAGTCATGGGTGTCGGTGACGGAGATGGTACCGCCACACCTAGTACATTTTTTAAAACCACTAGCTGGTTTTTCCATCTTTTAGGAAAAATGGGGCCTAATGCCCAAAATGGCGCCTAGCACCAAAAAGAAAACGTTTCTGAAGAGAAACAGTTCAGAAGTATATATATATATATATATATATTTTGTTTTTTATTTATTTTTATTTTTTGAAAAGAAAAAAGAAGCAGCGGTACCGGTAGGTGTCGTGCAGAGGCAGACGTGACCACAAAAAAAGCAAGTTTAAAGAATACATTTTCTGCGGAGACAGGATATGTGTCCTGTCGGCTCCGCGGAAAACTTAGAACTGAAGAGGGACATTTGGAAAGGCAGTAAGACAGCTTTTGGATGCTCCCAAAAGCGTTCCTATTGGACGCTGGGGAGCGTTCCCGCGCAGGCTCCGTCGGTACTGACGATACCCACATGTGAAGACTACATTCCTGCTTGTTCCTGGAGATTGTACATTAAAAAGGGATATTGATAACTTGGATTTTTCTGAGGCAATGGAGGGTTATTATGGATATTATGGAATTGCACAGCTCAAACAGCTTTACTCTCATCTCTTCTCCCTATCACAGACACATTGAAACAATACAGAGATAAATACATTCAAACATACTAACATAGAAGAAAATGCACAAACATACATCCAAGCTTCACATATGTGTACAAGCACACATGACATGACACACAAACATGCTCATTCATACAAACTTTCACAGACATATGAGCCCACAAAGATACACAAAACAAAATAGGGAAACACACACACACATTAAAAAACAAAACAGAAAAACATATAAAACCAGAGAGGCGTGTGCACACATACAAATCACCCCAATCACCAAGACTTCTCCAACAGCACACCCAGCACACTGGAGGGCAGCTAGCCCCACCGGTGCAACTCCCTGTAAATTTCAGTGTGTACAGTATATTTATTAGTGTAAATAATTTGTAGAAAGTTACCCCAGTTATGTCCAAGTTATAGTTCCTGTTTATTGTAAATACAATGCAGCCCGACTGCATTGTATAAGGTTCTGTTAAACGTACACCGTACTGATTTGAATAGCACGGTATAGAAGAGACATTAAATAAATAAAATAAAATAAATAAATACACACTGATCTGTTTGTATCTGTATTGCCTGGGTGTGTCTTGTGTTATGTGGGAGGGTGCGTATATGTGTACACACACATCTTTCTGTTTTGTATGTTTATCTTTTTTTTTTTTTTTTTTTTTAGTGTGTATGTATCTCTATTTTATTTGTTTGTTTCTTGAAATGCATAGAGTCTGTGGCTTCTTGGGATTTCTATAAATTTGGTCCTTTATTTTGTAATTGGTGAAGGTTGGTCTGTGTGTATGACATTCTGCTGGCATACAGTCAGGGCTGGCCTATCCACTAGTCAAACTAGGCAGTCACCTAGGGCAGCAGGCTCTGGCGGGTAGCATCAGCCCCCCCCCTCCTCCAAGCGAAGCGATAGTTCATCGCCGCCCAGTCCACCAAGCCTCCCTCCCTCCCCAGCATCCATCTTCTCACCTGGTGGGGGGGGGGGGTTGCAGCATAGTGATGCCTCCATTGCGTTGGGCTTTAAACTGCCTGCTCACAGCCTGCCACTCCTGCCCCCATTTGACACAACTTCCTGCTGCTCTTGCCCCCTCCAACAGGAAGTTGCATCAGAGGGGGTAACAGTGGCAGGCCATGACTGCACTAGTGTGGACACCTTAAAGCCCGAAGCAGCAGAGATATTGCCATGCCACCCCCCTTCACCCAGGTAAGATGATGTATGCCGGGAGGGGGGGGAGGCAGCATAGTGGGCTGGGTGGCATTGCAATCTTCGAGGGGTGGCATGGAGGATCTGCCTAGGGCAGCAAAACCCCACAGGCCAGCCCTGCATTCAGTTTGTGTGTGCGGATCTATAGCAATCTGAAGTATTTGTTTTTTCCCCACTATTGGCATTCTGTATCTGCAGTGCTGCCTTTTCAAAGATATCGTTCTCACTATCTGAATCATGAGAGCTGGTGCTCTTATGATATGGAAGGTTTTCTACATAGGTTCAGAGCAGCTTATTTGCAGGGTTTTATGTTAATTAACTAAGTATCTGACAGAGGACTGATTTTGTGTTGCTATTACCGAGGTGATACAAGAATGTGAATATATTTTTTGTATGGTAAACTATAAAGCGAAACACCCTAGATCTGCTATGTATAAACGCCAGAACGGGTAAAACAAATTTTGATGCTGACAGTAAGTTTAATGTGATTTGTCAATCATTCAACCACATATCAAAAAACTATGTTCAGCACATCAGTCCTAGATTTCTCACTGATGAAGCAAAGACTAAAACTTCTGTGCAAAAAAATACAATTTAATAACTTTGATTTTGATGTCAGTTTATAAAAAAAAGGTAAATTCTTTTAAAAATAATGCAAGAGAAATCTCTCGTATGCATACCCAATTATATTTGGGGATTTTCTCTTTTTATTCAGCTGCAGATTGCGTTTAGTGTGCCTGTCAGGTGTGTCACAACAGAAAAAAGGTTGATAATGGACTTCTCTAATGGATATGCATGAGAGAGATTTGCATGGCTACTGCCTTCATGGTACAAAAACCTCATGAATAACCACTGGGGATATCCCGAAAACCTGGCCCGTTGGAAAAAGCATTTAACTTCAATAAGCTGAAGTAAATAAAATGATTATGATCCACCTTTTCATTTTAATTTTGCTTTTACTTCACTCATGAAATCAGATAAGAATTTAAATATTTCATAATGTTGCTCCCACGGTTTACAATCTGTCACCGGGATGTAGATTTTTTGCATGGGGAAATATTTATTATCTATACCCTTTATTACTTATGCATTTACCTCTAATCTTGTCTTTATATTTTATTAATGTCACATAGGCATTTTCTATGTATATCCAATAGGGCCCAAGCTCAACCTCTTGCATTAGAACAGATACTCAAACCTTCTATAAAAAGGGTCGATGCTATTTTATCCTCGCCCTGGGTACTCAAATATTTGGATTTTATATATGCAGTTAAAAAAAATCATTTCACTGAGCATACACGATCCATGAGTATTACTTTTCAAATGGTGTTAAATGCAAATTCCAAGGGACACAAAATGCAATAGTTGACATTTTTTATACTTATGTCAGCAATTGTATCAAGATTCCACTGTTCCTCTATTGCTTCACTTAAATTCAAAAACTTTTACAAGTCCAGTTACTCTCTTTTATTCATTTTGAATTTTTCTGTGTCCGTATCCTCTCACAGTCACAATTTATATCAGCACCACTATCCTCTTCTTGGTTCAGCAAAAGTTCTTTCCTTATAAGGAGTACTCACATAAACAGAAAGAGGATACTTGGTGCTGAGAAAGCATAGTTACCCACCTGTAACAGATGATCTATGGGGAACAACAGGAATTTAGTCTTCACATATGGGTAACATTGGTACTGACGGACCCCGTGCGGGAACGCTCCACAGTGTCCAATAGGTAAGCTTTTGGGAGCATCCAACTGCGCCTGCATAGCTGCCTTCCTGCCTTTCCAGCTCTCCCTCTCCAGATGAGTTTGTAGCAGAGATAACAGGAGATAAGGAGAAAAAGACGATGATGACCTACAACTCCTAGGAGAGGAGGGTGGGTTGTGAAGACTAAATTCCTACTGTTCCCGGAGATCACCTGTTACAAGTCAGTAACTATGCTATCTCCAGGAACAAGCAGGAATGCAGTCTTCACATATTGGACTCCCTAACTCAGAGATGTCAGAGATGACTTCAAAGTCGGCTGTGGAATCACAGGTATAAGTGAGGAGGTCATATATCCTCCAAGGATGTCTGGTATCGAAACCCGGGATGGAGGGTAGGAGTTGACCTAAGTCTGAAAGAGATGCTGGAGAATAGCTTGTCCAGGCAATAGTGAGCAGCAAAAGTGTAGACAGAAGACCAAGCTGCTGCTTTGCATATCTCATCAATCGCTACAGAGCGTAGATTTGCCATAGAGGTAGCCATGGCCCGCACATAATGTGTAGTAACGTGACCCTTGAGAGAGAGTCTTGCCTTTTCATAAGCAAAGGAGCTGCAGTCTGCGTTCCACCTAGAAAGAATACGTTTGGATACTGGCAACCACAAGTGACTCGAGTCAAAGCAGATGAAAAATTGGGAAGCTTCCCTGTGCTCTCGAGTTCTCTAGAGATAAAAAGCCAAGGCACGTTTGCAATCCAGAGTGTAAAGAGCTGCCTCTGCCCTAGAAGAATGAGGTCTAGGGAAAAAGACAGGAAGGTAGACTGACTGGTTTAAATGGAAGGGCGAGACCACCTTCAGCAGAAAGTGAGGATGAGTCCTAAGGACTACCTTATCATGGTGGAATCATGTATAAGGAGGGTCAGCCACCAAAGACTGGAGCTAACTAATGTGTCTTGCTGAAGTGAGGGCAATAAGGAAGGCGACTTTCCACGTGAGAAACTTTAGTGAGGTAGTGGCTAAAGGTTCAAAGCACGGCTTGAGAAGCTGTCCCAAAACAACATTAAGATCCCAAGCCACTGGAGGGGGCTTAATGGGGGGTTTGATTAATAGATGACCCCTCATGAAGCGTGCTACAAGCAGCTGAGAAGAGATGGGCTGACCATCTAAGGGCATGTGAGAGGCCGCAATTGCACTTAGGTGTACTCTTACAGAGTTGGTTTTGAGTCCAGAAGAAGATAGGTGGAGGAGATACTCAAGTAATGCTTCCACCGGAGCTGAGAAGGGGTTAAGATCCCTCTTAGAACACTAAAGAGCGAATCTACACCACTTGAAGGCATAGGAGCGCCTGGTGGATGACTTCCTAGAAGCCAAGAGGATGTCCTTAACTTTCTGGGAAAGGTTAACATCCTGGAAGGCTAAGCCTTCTGCAGCCATGCAGTGAGATGGAGGGACTACGGATTGGGATGGAGCAACATCCCCTTCTCCTGAGATAGGAGATCTGGCGCAGACCCCAGATCTATGGGTTGAGCCTGAGACAAAGAAGGAGAGGATACCACAGTTGTCGTGGCCAGCGTGGGGCTATGAGTATCATATAGCCCCTGTCTCTTTGGAGTTTGAAAAGAGTCTTGGGAATGAGGGGAATGGGAGGGAAGGCATATAGTAAGCCTTGACCCCAGTGGAGGTGAAAAGCATCCACTTGCTGGCTGTCCGGTGCAGGAGTCCTGGAGCAGAAGAGAGGAAGTTTGGTATTCTGAGGACTTGCGAAGAGGTCTATCTCTGGGGTTCCCCAGATCTGAAAAATGTGAGAGACCCTATCTGCATGGAGAGACCACTCGTGGGGGAGAAGGACTCGACTCAGCTTGTCCGCCAGGACATTGTGCTTGCCCGGAAGATACGCTGCAAGTAGGTGAATGTGGTACTATATGGCAAAAGAACACAGATGCAGGGTCTCATTGCAGAGGGTCCAAGAGACTGTTCTGCCCTGCTTATTCAAGCAGAACATGGCTACTTGATTGTCCGTCTGAACTAGAACTGTGCGGAATCAAAGATGGTCCTGGAACACTTTGAGAGGATTGTGGATGGCTCTGAGTTCCAGCAGATTTATGTGAAGTCATGACTCCTGATGAGACCAGAGTCCCCGAGTGAAGAAATTGTCCAAATGAGCTCCCCAGCCCAATTTGGAGACATCCATCATCAGGGTACATTGATGTGCTGGCATCTGAAAAGGTGACCCTGCCAGGAGATTTTCTGTGGATTGCCACCACTGAAGGGACAAGATTAGATGGGTAGAGATCATTATTTTTGTCTCTGAGGCGACCTGATGCCTGAGACCACTGGGAAGCCAGTGTCCATTGAGCTGCGCGCATATGTAGACGAGCATATGGAACAACATGCACTGCTGATGCCATATGACCCAGAAGTTGCAGCAGTTCTCAAGCAGTGAGAAAATTCTTGAGGCATGCCTGAGATGCTAACTGATTGAGTTGAGTGCAGTGGGGTTGGGGCAGAAACGCCCTTGATTGTTGGGTGTCTAGAAGAGCCCCTATGAGCTCTAGAGTTTGAGAGGGAATGAGTTGGGACTTTGGAAGATTTATTACAAATCCCTAGTGTGCAGCACTTGCATGCAAGGTGAGGTCAGAGAGGCTGTTGTTGCCAAAAAAGCATCTTTCAGGAAATGGAAAAAAGAGCCAAACAACGAAACCTGGAAACAGCACAAGCACTGGCAAGTCAAATGCAAAGCATTGATAAGGCAGGCAAAGGGAGAATTTGAGAAGAAGCTTACTGCGTAAGCAAAAACGCGAAGACAAGACCTTTTCAAGTACATTCGTAGCAAAAAACCTGTGAGAGAGTCAGTTGGTCCATTAGATGATAAAGGGGTTAAAGGAGCACTAAGAGGCGACAAGGCGATAGCGGAGAGATTGAATGAATTCTTTGCTTCAGTCTTTACTGAGGAAGATGTAGGGATGTTACCCATGACTGAAGTGGTATTTAAAGGTGCGGAAGAATTGAAGGAAATAGCGATACATCGGGAAGATGTATTACAACTATTAGATAAACTAAAGAGTAGCAAATCACCTGGGTTGGATGGTATACATCCAAGGGTGTTGAAAGAACTGAAATACGAGATTGCAGACCTGCTATTAGTAATCTGTGAACTATCATTAAAATCATCTGTAATACCTGAAGACTGGAGGATCGCCAATGTAACACCAATTTTTAAAAAGGGTTCCAGGGGTGATCCGGAAAACTACAGACCGGTGAGCCTGACATCAGTACCGGGAAAAATGGTAGAAACCATCATAAAGAATGAAATTACTCCGCATGTAGATAGTCATGACCTAATGGGAGACAGCCAACATGGCTTTAGACAAGGAAGATCTTGTCTTACTAATCTGTTATGTTTTTTTGAAGGAGTGAATAATCAGGTGGACAAAGGTGAGTTGGTTGATATTGTGTATCTGGACTTTCAGAAAGCCTTTGACAAGGTCCCTCATCAGAGGCTTTTGGCAAAACTAAAGAGTCATGGGATAGGAGGCAGTGTACTATTGTGGATCAGGAACTGGTTAAAAGATAGAAAGCAGAGGGTAGGGCTAAATGGCCAATTTTCCCAATGGAGAAAGGTGAATAGAGGTGTACCCCAGGGATCTGTGCTGGGTCCGCTGCTTTTTGACATATTCATAAATGACCTGGAAAGTGGAATAACGAGTGAGGTTATCAAATTTGCAGATGACACAAAACTATTTAAAGTTGTTAAAACCCAAGAGGATTGTGGAAAATTGCAAGAGGATCTTGATAAATTGGAAGATCTGTTATATTGTATATATGTATATACGAAGCACACCCCCACCCACGCATCCTAATGTATATATAGGTAAGCAAACCCGCACACACTAATTCAAATGTAAATCAAATGACTCTGTGTTTGTTTGTTTCTAATCAAATCCTTAACCAATCATAATGTAAATCATACTAATTACTGCACTGTGCAGTCCAACCTGATCTGTAAAGTTAACCGCTGCTGATCGTAGGAAGCAGCGGTATACAAGTGTCTACTAAATAAATAAATAAATAAAGACTGGGCATCAAAATGGCAGATGAAATTTAATGTGGACAAGTGCAAAGTTATGCACCTAGGGAAGAACAACCCAAACTATGGTTACCCAATGCAAGGTTCCACATTAGGAACCACCACCCAGGAAAAAGATTTAGGCGTCATTGTGGATAACATGTTAAAACCCTCCGCCCAGTGTGCAGCGGCAGCCAAGAGAGCAAATAGAATGCTAGGTATCATAAGGAAAGGAATGGAAAATAAAACAAAAGATATTATAATGCCTCTATACCGTTCCATGGTGAGACTGCACCTTGAATATTGCGTGCAATTCTGGTCACCGTATCTTAAAAAGGATATAGCGTTATTAGAAAAGGTTCAGAGAAGAGCCACCAAAATGGTAAAGGGGATGGAAGGATACTCCTATGAGGAAAGGCTAAAAAGGTTAGGGCTCTTTAACCTGGAAAAGAGACGGCTGAGGGGAGATATGATAGAAGTCTATAAATTAATGAACCGAGTGGAATGGGTAAACGTAGATCGATTGTTTACGTTATCAGAATATAGAAAGACTAGGGGACATGCAATGAAGCTACAGGGTAAACTATTTAAGACTAATAAAAGAAAATATTTTTTCACTCAACGTGTAATCAAACTCTGGAATTTGTTACTAGAGGATGTAGTAAAGGCTGTTAGTGTAGCTGGGTTTAAAAAAGGTTTGGACGAGTTCCTGGAGGAAAGGTCCATAAACCATTATTAAGAAGGGACCCAGGATATCAATGCTTGAACCAATACAAGCATTGTGGAACCTGTGTCTTTTGGGGAAACTGCTAGGTACGTATGACCTAGATTGGCCACTGTTGGAAACAGGATACTGGGCTTGATGGACCTTGGTCTGACCCAGTATGGCATATCTTAATGTTCTTATGTAAGGGAAAGACTGGCCTCTAGAGAGATGTTTGCTCGAATGATCCAGTCGTCTAAGTAAGGGAAGACAAATATCCCAAGAGTCCTTAGGAATGTGGCTACTACTGCCATGCACTTTGTGAAGACTCCTGGGGCAGAGGCGAGGCCGAAAGGCAGGACTCTATATTCATAATGTCTCCCTTGAAAGATGAAGCACAGGAACTTTCTGTGCTGTGAGTGAATCAGTATATAAGTATATGTCTCCTTTAGATCTAGAGAAAAGAGCCAATCCTGACTCTAGAGATAGGGGAGAAGGGCTCCTAGGGAGATCATTTTGAATTTCTCCCGTAGTAGGTACTTGTTCAGTTCTCTGAGGTCCAGATTTGGCCTGTACCCTCCTGTTTTCTTTGGAATGAGGAAGTATAGAGAATAAAAGCCCATTCCCTGCTGGGATGATGGAAACTCCTCTATTGCACCCTGAGAAAGAAGGGAGGTGACCTCTTGCAACAGAGCAGTGAGAGGGGACAGAGCAGAACTCTCTTGTCTTACCCTTTGCTTATTTTAAACCATTCTGTTTCTTCTTGTTACGTTCGCACTGTTGCTTCTTGATCAATGTACAGATTGTGTAAGAGTACAATATAGCAGAACACATATCCTTGAAAGGGATTTGCAATTCCAATTGTTAATAATTTATACATACATAAAATCAAAATTTCCCAATGAAGCACCTATTTTCACTGCCAACGGAGTGAACATACAAAAAGCACATGTATTCTGAAAAGATATCATCTTCTTAAAAGAGCTCTTTCGATTTTTACAGCCTTTTCCCTATACTGTCATAGTAAAGATCTCCAAATAACCATGTGAGAAACTTGCAGTAACTAGTCATCTTATACCAGAAGAATGATGAAAAACAGGCTGAGAGCAGTAGGTAGCAAAGTAGTTTTTGGTGTGCATTAGAGCTATGCAATTAGATCTTGCTCTGCTCTATGCAAGGCTGCTTTTTACTGCTCTACTTCTCTGCTCTATACAGGGAATGTCGCCCGCACATGGCCCTGCACCTCAAGAGGTCCCACGTGTGCCTGACCAGCTTAAGAGGGAGGCGGTGAGGCCCGAAGCCTGGCTCCTTGACTCGCCTCTGCACAGCCGCAAGAGTAAACAGCTGCTGGAGTGTTTTTCTTTTTCTCCCAGAGCTGTGCTGTTGCAGCTGCTGGGGTTGCTCACTTCATAGAGGTTAAACGGGGCACTTCCTGGGGGGCGGAGCTTGGCCGGTGAGCAAGATGGCAGCTTGATTCCCGTGCTCCCTGCAATCCTGATCTAAATCCAGTACTCCCCCGCCACTACTGCTGGAAATTTTCCCTTTTCTGCTTGGTATAAGGGAAGAAATGGCTACGGGCAAATCTGGCAAGCTAGACTTTAGTTCCCTCGGGTCTGGGGGTACGAAGCGGCAAAAACCAGACCCGCCCTCCCCGCAGAAGGCCGCTGGGCCCAGAGAGCACATGGACGCGATGCAGGAGCTGCTCACGGAGATTCGAGCAGTTCGCGGATTAGTAGAGGCAAACAGAGAGACACTCTCCGGAGTACAAGCGGATATCGTCGACCTAAAGGAGATGAAAGAGCAGCTCATGGGGCTCGCGGAAAAAATCACGCGGGTGGAAAACCAGGTAGAGTGCCATGAGGAACGTTTAAAGCTTACTTTGGTCAACGGCAAGCGTATCGCTTTATTAGAGCGTAACTTGGAGGACTTAAATAATCGCACTCGCAGAAATAACGTGCGCATTATTGGGGTGCCCGAGGGCGCCGAAGCGGGCAACATGCTGGCCTTCCTGACTGTACAATTGCCGAAGCTCCTCCGCCTGGAATTTACTCCTCCTCTAGAACTTGAAAGAGCGCACCGTGTCCCTCTACATGCCGGACCGCAGACTAAGCAACCGAGGCCTATCATCCTGCGTGTGTTGCGGCACCAACAAGCCTTACAAATCATGACGGCTGCAAAGTCCTTGGCGCCGATTAGCTTCGAGGGACGAAATATCTCCTTTTTCCCCGATTTCAGCAAGGGGACAGTAGAGAGACGGCGGCAGATGCTGGCTCTCCGCCCACGGCTACAACATCTTCAGGCACGGTATGGCCTTTTCGCCCCTGCGCGTTTTCGGGTGACTTTACACAATCAAACACGCACGTTTGAAGACCCCCAGATGCTGCTTCAATTTGTGGAAGAGCAGGAAGCCATGCTGATGCGCTGAACCATTGTGCTGGTTATCGGGCTCTCAGACTGTTGCTGAGATCGGTGTTCTCCAGAGGCCTGGCTGAGGCCTCGTGATAGTGAAGGGACATCTTCTGTTCTTCATTTCCTGTTTTGTGTATCTTGTGCTCTGTTGGATTCCTGTGTGGAAAATGTCGGGTGTCCCCGATTTGGGGTGCCCGGTTGGGCTCTGCGGGGGGGGGGGTAAGGGGAGAAATGCATCTATTTTAATGTTGCCATTGAGTAATCGGGCTGAGGGGTCCTGAGCTTTGGAACTGGCCCCTTATGGCTCTCTCCGGCTCCCCGGTTTCCCTTGATGTCCTCTCCTGGGAGTTCCTCCTACCCGAGGTCCTTTTTGCTTTCTTTAAATATTGGGCTTGGGTGTGTATGATGGGCCGGGTGGGTGGGGGAGGAGGGACATATTTTAGTGAGCATGTTTGTGTATGGGGCGCGGAGGGGAGAGTGAGTCTGGGTATGCATGTACGGGTCCTGGGTTGGGGAAGGGGATTATGGTTATGATTGTGAAGTCGAGTGTGTGGTGGGGGGGGGGGGGAGTGCGTGTAGGGTAACCGGATGGCGGGGGTTAGGCTGTAGTCTTGTTCAGGATGGTTCTCCCATACAGTTTTAGGCTTGTGGTTGGGTTAGGATTTTATTGGTTTTCTTGGGTGGGGGTGTGGTGTTTTGTGGGAGCTGGGTCCAATTGGTTGATTATTCTGTACTCTCTTATGTTAATTATGCTATCATTTATCTGCTCTGGGATCACTTAACTTTATGTCACTGAACGTAAAGGGAATCAATAACCCCATGAAGAGGAACAAGATTTTGCTCTATTGCAGGAAGAAAGGAGCTGATGTTGTTCTGCTTCAAGAGACCCGCTTGCCGTCAGACGAGGCACATAAGCTAGGCGGGGGACAATATCAGCTGCTCGGGGTGGCCGGGGCTTGGCATAAGAAGAATGGGGTGCTTATCTTGGCTCGGAAAGTTCTCCAGCCGGTTGTTGAAATGACTCGGGCAGACCCGAAGGGGAGATGGGTGATCACTCGTCTACGAATACGAGACCAGCTCTTTGACATAATGAATATCTACGGCCCGAACGCTGATGATGTTTCCTTTTTTCATGAAATTGCGGGGGAGCTACGAGATCTCAGTCCTGCTAATCTTGTTTTAGGGGGTGACTTCAACCTTGTGCTGGACCCTCTTATTGATCGGCAACCTTATCGTTCTGTTAGGACCAGCCGAGCGGCTAAGGTGCTCAGCGGTATGGTGCAACAGATGGATTTAGTAGATATATGGCGTTTGCTCCACCCCTCGCAAAAGGAGTTTTCCTTCTACTCCCTCCCACACGGGTCACACTCGAGGATCGATTTCTTTTTGATTGCTAGAGCTCTCGTGACCCAAGTGGCAGACGCACAAATCGGGGCGTGTACAGTCTCTGACCACGCGGCGGTTTTCCTTTCCTTCTCGCCTGATCCTTCTCCTGCTAGGAACTCTGGGTGGTTCTTCCAGAGATCTCTTCTCTTGGACCAGGATTTTTGTATATACTTACGGGGGGTTATCAAAGATTACTTTTCGGTGAACCTTCCTGGGGCTACTTCTGGATGGGCGTGGTGGGAGGCTTTCAAGGCCTCCCTGCGTGCTAGAATTACTAGCTTCGCCATTGCGGCGGCGAAGCGTCGCAAGCTTGTCTTGGGTGAGTTGGAGACCCAAATTCGGGCGGGAGAGCGTTTGTTACGGAGGAAAGTGGACCCGTGTGTCTTGTTACGGTTACAGAAGCTTAGGTTCCAGTTCAATACCATCTTAAGTGTGGAAGCTGAAAAGTTATCACAGGCTTCTAAAGCACGTTTTTATAGGGAACAAAACAAGGCGGGCAGGATGTTGGCGACTACCCTGGCTCCCAAGGCAGAGAAAGTTAGGGTGGCTGCTCTCCAGCAGAGTGACCAGACTTTGCTCACAAAAACTCCGGAGATAGCCGAGGCCTTTCGGTCCTTTTATGCAGGTTTGTATAGCTCGGAGGGAGCGGATAACGGGGAGGAGTGTGATGCATTCCTGGAGCATATTCCCCATCCTAGTCTCTCGGCCCAGCAAGCATTAGATTTGGACGCCCTCTTTTCTCTGGGTGAACTTCGCTTTGCCCTTAATGCGGCCAAGAGAGGTAAGGCCGCAGGCCCGGATGGTATTCCCATTGAACTTTATCAGGTGTTTCAAGAAGAGCTACTTCCTTTTTTGTGTCGATATTTCCAGCTGCTGCAAGATCAGGTGCCCGTAGTGGGGGGTTTTAGTGAGGCCATGATAGTGGTGATACCGAAGCCGGGTAAGGACGCCCTCAAGGTGGAGAATTATAGACCGATTTCCCTCTTGAATGCGGACTATAAATTGTTTGCGGCCGTTGTGGCCAATAGGTTGGCAACGGTGTCAGCTGATTTGATTCACCCTGACCAATGTGGCTTTATGCCCGGGAGAGCGACATCGGATAATGCTCGGTTGTTCCTTGATGTCCTGGCCATTTCTGAACAAGCTGGCACCCCTTTGGTGGGGCTCTCCTTGGATGCAGAGAAGGCTTTTGACCGGCTTGAATGGGCCTTTCTATTCAGGGTCCTGCGTTGGTTTGGATTCGGAGAGGGTATCATCCGCTGTATTCAGGTGCTGTACGCTTCCCCACGAGCTCGCATCCTTGTGGACGGGCTTTTGTCTGACCCCTTCTCTTTATTCCGAGGGACTCGGCAAGGCTGCCCCCTATCACCGATTCTCTTTAATTTGGCTTTGGAGCCGTTAGGACTATTAATCCGACACTCAGAAAAGATAGGCGGGGTTCGGATTGGGGATCTCCAGGTTAAGCTCGCAGCTTACGCTGACGATCTGCTGCTCTTCTCTCAACCCGGTTCTCTAGAAGAGATCTTGAGGGTCATAGGCCATTATTCACAGGTGTCAGGATATAAAATAAACTGGTCTAAATCTGTTGCCTTTCCCATGAACGGGGTTACGTTTTCCGAGGCTGTAAAGGATTTCCCCTTTGTCTGGGAAAAGAAGGCGATTAAGTATCTTGGTGTACGATTCTGTAGCTCGCTCGAAGAGACTTTTTCTCTTAATTGTAAACTGATTGAGGAATTGATTCAGACCTTCACGGCTAAGTGGTCGCCGTTACATCTTTCGTGGTGGGGCCGCATGGAGTCTATCAAAATGGTCCTCGCCCCCAAAATAAACTATATTTTAGAAATGCTGCCCGCTTCCTTCTCACAGAAGATTTACAAAGGCTGGGAGAGACAACTAGTGACCTTTTTATGGCAAGGAAAGCCTCCTAGGATTGCTCTTGGCAAGCTGAAGGCGAGCAAAGCCATGGGGGGGGTGAATTTTCCGGATTTTCACAACTATCACCAGGCTTTTTTGCTTAAGCAAGGGGCGTTGTGGTGTCCCCGTGAGCGTGGGGGTTCGTGTCCTGTTTGGGTCGAGGTGGAAAGGCGGCTTGTGGATCCGATCCCCTTGGACCTTCTGGTTGGTATGGCATGTCCGGTATTTTCTCCTGCTCTGGCAATAGTAGTAGCGACCCAAAGGGCATTTCAATATCTGGCTGGAGTCATGGGTTCCGAGAACTCGGTGACATCTCGGATGCCGATTTGGTGGAACCCTCGGTTCAGGATCGGCCGCAAATCCTTCGGGTGGCAGCAATGGCAAGTTAAAGGTATTTGGACAATAGGGCAGCTGTTTCATGATGGGCGGTGGAAGCCCTGGGTCAGGTTGCAACAGGAATTCTCGCTGCCCCCTAGATGTCAGTTTCAATGGACTCAATTAGTGAGCTGTCTTTCCTCTGCGGGGGTGTCTGCTCGGTGCCTAGATTTACCCTGGGGGCTGTATGAGCTGGCCCTCTCTTTTTCTAGCAAGTCTGGTGTAGCATCCAAATTTTACGCATACTTGCGGGAGGGCAGGCCCTCTAGGCCGGCAGACGGTGACGCTTGGGTGCTGGACTTAGAAGTGCCGATTTCCTCTCATGATTGGTCGATCCTGTGGTCTAGGGTCAGTAGGGTCTCTAAAGCAGCTGCCATAACGCAGTCCTTATTCTTCTTACTTCATCGGGCTATTATCACGCCCCTTCGACTCTCCAGTTGGAAGCCCGATTCTGGTAATCTGTGCTGGTCTTGTTCTCTCGGTCCTGGTACCTACAAACACATGTTTTTTGATTGCCTTTACGTTCATTCTTTTTGGCTTCATGTCTGGGAAAGGATACAACAGATCCTGTGCTTTCAGTCTCCCTGTACCTGGCAGGTAGTGATTTTGCGCTCTTCCGCAGGTGGCCTTCCTGATTTGAAGGGAAAGCGTTTTCTGCTGGATTTTTTAGTAGCCATAGCCCTGAAGCACATCTTGGTTTGCTGGAAGGATTCTAGCAAACTCGATGTTCACCACTGGTGGAGCATGGTGTGCCTTTATGCCAGCTATGAGAAGGCGCAGGATCATGTTGCTTTTACTAACGGCTGCAGGGGTACTCAATCTGGAGGTGTCCCGGACAAGTGGCAGTGTTTAGATGTTTATGTTGCGAAAGCTAGAGTGTGTGTGTGAGAGTTGGTTCATATTGTGGGGAGTGGGCCTGTTGCTCCCATTATATCTGGATAGCTATGCATGAGCAGTATCTTGTAGGATTGACGTTGGGGGAGCGTAGCCTACTGGGGATGGGACTGTCATGTTGGTGGGGGGAGGGGAGGGGGGTTTTCTTTTCTCTTTTGGGCTTGTTTTGTATAGTTGTATGTTCATATTCAAAATTCTAAATAAAAGATTTAAAAAAAAAAAAAAAAAAAAACGGGGCACTTCCTGTCTTATGCAAGAGACAGGAAGTGCCCTTGTTTAACCTCCATGAAGTGAGTGACACCGAAGGCTGTAGCTTAGCACAGCCGTGGGAGAAAAAGGAAAACACTCCAGCAGCTGTGCAGAGATAAGTCGGGGAGCCAGGCTTGAGGCCTCACCAGCTCCCTCTTAAGCTGGTCAGGCGCACACGGGGCCTCTCGAGGTGTGGAACCGTGTGTGTGTATGGGGGGAGGGGGAGGAGCCATTGACACTGGAAGAGGGCTGCTACTGGGGCGAGAACAGGAAATGGGCTAATGTTGGAGGAGTGGGGAGACTGTGATTGAAAGGGACTGGAAGGGGGCTGATACTGGGGGGCCAGGACTGGAAAAGGGCTGATGCTGGGGGATGGAGGGACTGGAAGGGAACCGATGATGGGAGGGGCTGTAAATACCGAGGCAAAGAATTAATTTAACTTTTCAGCTATTGCCCTGTCCTCTTTGAATACTCCTAGCAGTGCAATGGACTCCCTCACAGTACTTTGTACTCTGAATATACTTGAAAACTGTTTAGTCATTGTTTTTGTCTGCATGGTAAGCATCAATTCAAAGTCTCTCTTGGCCTGCCCACCTTAGTTTTTTATTTTTTTCTTTTAATATCCAACTTGCCAGTATTTGTGCTCATCTCTATTTTTCTCATTAGGGTTTGTTTTCCATTTATGGAAAGATGCCCTTTTGGCTTTCACTCTTTTACCTCACTATTAACCACACTGGCAATTGTTTGGTGGTTGTTTTTTGTTGCTGTTTTTACCTTGTTTAAAACATGGAATATATTTTGTGTGTGCTTCCAAAATGATATTTTTAAATAATAGCCATACTTCATGCAAAAATTTGACCCTAACAATAGCTTCTTTAAAGTTTTTTTTTTCTGATGTCCTCATTTTTGTCTCCCTTTTTAAAACTGGATATTACTGCTAGGAGTAACCTAGTAATTACAGCAGTGGTCTAGTGACCAAGATACCAGGGTTCAATTCCCACTGGCACTCCTTGTGGCCCTGGGCGAATCACTTGACCCGCCATTGCCTCAGAAGACAGACTTGACAGTCTACTTCTGGTTGCACCTTGCTAAGAAAACCCAGGGGCTGCTGGGTCTTCAGGCATCAGCACTGACTCGATGGCACTTTTTTTTTTTTTTTTTTAAACTGGATGCTACTGCAGTAGTTTTCCTTGATACTCTTGCTTCAGCGTTTGCATCAGATTATAATCACTATTGCTACAAGTACTACCACTATTACCCCTTGCAACAAAGTCCTGTGATCCAGTAGATCAAATTCCTCTTTTTGTGGTTTCTGGACCAGCTGCTTCATAAAGCAGGCCCCGATAAGCCATTTACCCAATCAATATTGGGATTATAGAAGTCTCCTATTGCCGAATTTGTTAGACTTCCTAATTTGTTTGCATTTCACCATCTTGATTCTGTCCAGGCAGGCAGTAGTATACCCTATTACCATACTCCTTTAATTTGTGCACATCAATCTCGCATCCTATCTCATAACTCCCTCGGATTTCTACACTCCAAATGTACAGCTCTGACATTTTTGTACTGAATCTTAGCTTTCAGAATGGTTAAGTGCTGGGCAGCTATCTTAACTAATTTTCTCTACTACCTCAGGTGCTATCACTCCATTTCTGATCTTAGAGTCAACAGCAAAACAAAAAAAAAACCAATTCCTTAAGCCTTGACATGTCTCCTATGTGGTTATACATACTTATGTTTACATGATTGCACAACTTCTACCCTAACTTGCGTCCCTTCAGATCCCCCATCACTATGTAAATACTCTGCAAATTTTATGTACCCCCCTCTACACCTGATTTCAGATGTTACTATTTGTTAAATACCAGTTTGATGTTTACGAAGTTGCATGTAATCTTTGCTCTAGTGCATGTTAACCCAGTTCCATGTAATTATCGTCATTCTTTGTAAACCGCTTTGATGCCAATGAAATGGTAATATAGAAAAACATCTAAATAAATACATAAAAACCAATCCTGATTATCCCCTCTGCATTATCACTCAAAATATTGAGCAGAACCAATTCAAGGGCTGATCTCTTGTACTGATAGTTCCTTCTTCCTAAGGGTGAACTCTATTTATCACTATCTTCTGTTTCCTATCACATAACTAGTTTTAACCCAGGCAACCATCTCGGGCCTACCCCTGTCGTATCTCTTTTGTAGTTTGCAGCATTAAAAATGATTGGTTGCCAAGTGGATGTTTCTCAGGGTGTTCTTATAGATGGACAAGATGAATGGAGCAACACACTGCAGTTGAAACCACTAGAAAGGTTTTATGAAGACATTAACAGACCAAATGTGAAATTCTATTTTATCTGAAATTCAAATGGCCCAATGCTGCCATTCATGACCTATAGAATTAGCTATTTTAGGTTTCTATATGGTACATTCTTTATTATTAGACAAGCAACATACTTTGACTGCTGGATTTTGTAAGATTTATTTTTGCTACATAGCATAAGGAGGTTGCATGATCCCTCCACTAGAAAATGTGGAGAGGGGGAAAGGAATTAGAGAAATAGAGGATGCACTGGAATAGATACATAATGGACTTGATAAGGGTTCCTTGGAACCAAAATATCAGAGGTAAGTTGTATATTTACATTTTGAAAGTCATGTCTTACTCTGTTTTACTTTGACAGTAATTATTTTGATAAGTATAAATGTAAAAACAAGATTTCATCATTTTAGCTCAAACTGGTCTCTGGAGCTATTCTTTTGATAAACTTGATTGGGCAAGCATGGGAGGAGGCATGAGAAAGTTCCAACAATAAAATTTAATAATTCAGGGATTAAAAGTTATTGGAATTCATTCTTCTGTCATGTTTTCCATCTTACCAAATTGAAAGGTGTGCTGTGTATTGCCCCACAGCCTTATTAGAGGATATTTTATTAGAATTTCTGGAACTGGTTGCATCCTGGACTCTGGAATCCTTCAGGTTAATTATTCTCAGAGATTTCAGTGTTCACACAGACCTTCCAGAGACTGGTAAAGCTCCAAGCTTTTTTCCCCTTTTAGTTCTTATCCAGACGTTTTAGAGCCCTCACGATGATCTAAGCAGGTTTTACTATTTAGGAGGTAATTTTAGAAGCCTTGTGCAACATATCTAGGTGTAAACAGGACCGGTCCATATACTAGGTGGTGGCCTAGGGTGGCAGATCTCTATGGGCGGCAAGCCATGTGCTTTGGTGCACATGGCCTGCTGCCCCCTCCCCTTCACCCGAGTGGCGCTGATACCCCATGCTGCTTTTGATTCTGGCGGCAAGGGGGTGAAGAAAAGGCTTGGCAGCAGGCCATGTGCTTTGGAATACATGGTCTGCCGCTTCTGACCCCCGGAGGTTATATCGGAGGAGGGTCAGATGTGGCAGGCCATGTGTGCCAAAGCACATGGTCTGCCACAGAGCTGAGCTGCACTCCCCCTTGAACCCACTGTCAGAATCAGCGGCAGCAGGGGGTGGGGGGGGGGTGGGGAGGGTGGTAGCACAGCTCAGCATGTGGGGGGTGGGGGGGGGGGCGGCACGGCTGGGGCTTCTGCCTAGGGTGGCAGAAACCCTTGGGCCGGCCCTGGGTGTAAATAAGAGCATTTAACCCTTTCCAGGCCAAGCCCAAAACTCTCCGGATCCAAAATTCTGACTAAATATTCCTATCAAATGGTATATAATATATGACCATAGCAGAAGGAAAATCACTATTAGAACATATTGAATAAGACGGGTACAATTTTCCTGAAATATGCAAATATTAACCCAGCTGCAGAATGTGGATTAAAAAATTAAAGTAGGCCTTGAAAGGGTTAATAAATAAACAAAAAAATAATAAATAGACAAATAAATAAAATTTACATGTGCACATTGCATACATATGCAAATGTGAGCTTAGAATGCCACTAATTACACATGGAGAATACCCAGAATGCACAGATTTAAAAGTGTGTGTGTTTTGTGAAATCAAAACGTTACATATATATGGGAATATTTGTATAGTCAACTTTTTGCACTTCCTGTCTGTGAGGCAGGCATAAAGCTCTGCAAAGTGTCTCCCCACCCCCCCAGACAGGACTTGAGACGAGTTATTGATGGATTGCACCTCACAGCTTAAATGGCTGCACTTATATTTATGTCAAGAATACATAAAATCACTGCCTTATATATGTGGAAGTAGCAAAAACCAGTGGTCCCATGTACAACCCAGTACTCTCAACCCAGTAATCTCTCAACCTCATCCATCTCACACGCTACCAAGAACTTGTGAATGACAGACAACTCATATACATACTGTAGATAACTGTAGATAGTTGTATATAGTTACCCTAGTTGAAACCCAAGTTCGATCCCCAGTTCAATGTAAGTGCTTAATGGTGTACCTGTTCTGCACAAATTGTTGTATGTGAACCGCGCTGATTTTAAAGAGCGCGGTATATAAAAATAATAAATAAATAAAATAAATAAATAAATAAAATACAATTACTGACAATTATAAGTGGAAGCTACAGAGTAATGGTGTTCTTTTTCTGCACATGTAGGTTCTTGAAATTTCTGCAAAATACACATAAGGACATTGGCAAGAGACTCCACTTTGGTCTTAGCCTTTTGTAAAATACTGGGAGAACTTAGGGGCTTGTTTACAAAGCCGCGGTAGTGGCTTCCGTCTGATATCGGAGCCATGGCCCCATTGAATTCAATGGGGCCGCGGCTCCGATATCAGGCGGAAACTGCTACCGCGGCTTTGTAAACAAGCCCCTTAATGTCCTACCTTGAACAACCCAATTCCAATCTCAACATCTTATGCAAAATGGACCTTTTAATATTTTACCCTTTTAAACAGTAATACTTGTCTATCTCTAGCAGATTAGCAGGGTGCTTTATCTGTTAGCCAGATATTATTGCTGCTTTTACCTTGAAGGGCTTACTGTTTTTGGTGATGGTGATCTCAATACACAATTTTATATTCGGGAAGAAAACTGATCCAGAAGCTTTTTCTTAAATTGGCAAATTTTCTTACAGGGCTTCTAAAAGATCAGATATTAAAAAATCCCTAGAATTTATTTCTGTTTAAAAGTATATGACAACTTGTTACAGAAAGAACATGGCAAGTTACTAGAATTCATTCTGTACCATGAAGCAGAACGATGAAGAGCCAAGACTAAGAGCCAAAACACTTTCTCTTTATCAGATACCTCACTGACTCCCCTGAACCCCAGCCATCATTATTAGGGCACCCCCAAGTATGATCAATACCTAATAATTTCATTTGTACATGTATATAATTTACCTTACTCAATGCATCGCATATGTATATAGTTTACCCTGTTGTCCAAGTTACTTGTTCCTGTTCAATGTAATGACCTGACTTTTGTATATTGACGGATTCTGTTTGTTCTATGTAAACCGCGCTGATCGCAAATAGTGCGGTATATAAGAAACGCAAATAAATAAATAAATAAATAAAATAATAAATAAATAAATAAAGACTAGGGTAGTCTATAGTGCCTGCCTTCAAATCTATAAAGCTGCTACCCTACAGGTGAAACACTAATTTTCAAGAGAAAATTGCAAGTAGCTTGAATGATATTTTGTTCGTTTTTCATTAACGAGGGTCTTTGCCACTTTTCTATGACTTTACTCTATTTATTTATTTTTAGCATTTAGCTCATGCCTTTCCAATAGAAGATCAAGGCGAGTTACATTCAGGTATAGTAGTTATTTCCCTGTCCCTGGAGGGCTTACAACCTAAGTTTGTACCTGAGGCAATGTAGGGTTAAGTAGTTTGCCCAAAGCCACAAGGCAAGCCAGTGCGATTTGAAACCTGGTCTTTCAAGTTCTAGGCTTCTGCTTTAACCACTAGGTTACTCCTCCACTGTTCTTTAAATGGTGATAAAAATTGAAAAAAATCCTCATAATTTCAGTTCTTAAGTTCCACTCTTTCAAGCACAGAAACTACAGAACTGTGTACAGCAAGGCAAAACTACATTTGGGTACAGTGGGTATTTTACTGTCCCCTGAGGGCTTACAATCTTAATTTGTACCTAAGGCAATGCAGAATTCAGCAGCTTGCATAAGATCACAAGCAGAATCAGTGAACCCTGGCTTCCCTGATTTTCAGCCCTCTGCTCTCACCATTAGGCGAGTACTCCTCCAATCGATTCAGAAAATTTGCCAAGCGATAGTAAAATTTGTCTACTGGTACTATTTATTTAGAAACTCTTCATATATGCCCCTTTATGGTTGGATTTTAAATTGGTTACCAGTTTAGGACTCGTGAATCTACAGGGTAAGGCTTGACCATCAGCTTGTCCTCTGGATCAGTGTCCATCATCTTTGATTAAGTCTTCAGAGACTATACTTATGGATGTCATGACCTCCATTATTAATTTTCTCCTCCATAAAGGGTCTTTTCCAGACTCCTTAACATTAATCAATTAAATCGCTTTTGATAAAGGCCTCATTGGATGCCAATCAAGTAGATAATTACAGACTCGTAACAAATTTGCTTTTTAGCTAAGTTAACGGAGATAAGAGTTCAGCTGCAACAAATAACTACTAACCATCATTGATTAGATCACTATCAATCTTGCTTTAATATCAAAATTTAATACAGCGACAGCCTTAATGAACATGGTAACAAAACAAACAAAAAAAACCAGTGAAAAAACCAAACTTGCTAATAACTTTTTGTCGGAAATGGCCAACACAGTAGGAAGAAAAATTACTTGCTACCACTGTGGCCTGTCCTTTTTAATTTATTTGAAAAAACTCATTTAAAACAGCGCTATTCAGAAAACCGCTGATACTTAGCTTTTGAAGACAATGGGCTGGAAAACTTGATATCATCAACAGTGTATCCGATATGTGTACGACGTGCCACGTTTCGGGGGTATAACCAAAAACCCCCTGCTTCAGGTCAGAGCACTGTAGAAAAAACGTCAGCCTCCAAAACACAGCTAACTGAAGTGGTTTTTATAACCCAGAAGGCAATGCAGAAATTCTGAATGGGACATACCCATCAGGTGTAGCACATACTGAGAAGCCAATCAGAACCAGGTAGGGGAACCACCAAACAGGCAACCCTGCAGGATCTGAAGAATTAAAAAATTAAAAGATAGTATGCCAGTCAAGCTGTTGATTTAGTCCCTCAGGACATACTGAATGCAAACGGAAAATCCACCGCTGTTCCAAATTCTGTAGAGCCTGAATTCTATCACCCCCCACGAGGGTTCTGAGGTATATGATCCAAGATTCGCCAGCAGAGATCAGCGAAATCATGTGTGTGTTCCAAACAATGACTGACCAAAGGTGCCGAAAGTGATTGGGTACGTAAGCGAGAAGCATGCTCCCCCAGCCTTTGTTTGCACATCCGCGAAGTTCTTCCAACATATGGTAATGAACAAGGGCATACAATCAAATAAACTACAAAAACTGTAGTGCAGTCCGTATGCCATCGGGTGTAATAACTCTTTTGTGTACGTCCATCAATCCAAAATAAACCCGGTAAGGTACTCACACAAAAAGAACACCTTCCACATGAAAAATGGCCAGCATTATCATGTGCCAAAAGTGGCCGATCCACAAAAGCCGTGGATTTCACCAAAAAATCCCGCAGATTACGCTTGCGAGAATAGGCGATTTGCAGTGGTTTTTGAAAGCAGGGGTGAATTGCTAAAACCGGCCAATGGCATACGGACTGCACTACAGTTTTTGTAGTTTATTTGATTGTATGCCCTTGTTCATTACCATATGTTGGAAGAACTTCGCTGATCTCCGCTGGCGAATCTTGGATCATATACCTCAGAACCCTCGTGGGGGTGATAGAATTCAGGCTCTACAGAATTTGGAACAGCGGTGGATTTTCCGTTTGCATTCAGTATGTCCTGAGGGACTAAATCAACAGCTTGACTGGCATACTATCTTTTAATTTTTTAATTCTTCAGATCCTGCAGGGTTGCCTGTTTGGTGGTTCCCCTACCTGGTTCTGATTGGCTTCTCAGTATGTGCTACACCTGATGGGTATGTCCCATTCAGAATTTCTGCATTGCCTTCTGGGTTATAAAAACCACTTCAGTTAGCTGTGTTTTGGAGGCTGACGTTTTTTCTACAGTGCTCTGACCTGAAGCAGGGGTTTTTTGGTTATACGCCCGAAACGTGGCACGTCGTACACATATCGGATACACTGTTGATGATATCAAGTTTTCCAGCCCATTGTCTTCAAAAGCTAAGTATCAGCGGTTTTCTGAATAGCGCTGTTTTAAATGAGTTTTTTCAAATAAATTAAAAAGGACAGGCCACAGTGGTAGCAAGTAATTTTTCTTCCTACTGTGTTGGCCATTTCCGACAAAAAGTTATTAGCAAGTTTGGTTTTTTCACTGGGTTTTTTTGTTTGTTTTGTTACTTATTCTATACTCAGCGGGAAGGTTTTGTTAATGAACATGGTAGCTGATTTTAGGATGGGTATGGACAAGGGCAGAATAGCAGTACTGGTTTTACTAGATGTATCAGCAGTCTTCAACATGGATGACCATAAGATTCTCCTACATAGGCTTGGGGACATCTGAGTTGGTGCCAAGTGACAGGATGGTTTATATCTCCTCTCTCAAAATATACTCAGTCAGTATGAAAAGGTGAAATTCGCTGTCCAATTCAGTACTATACCGATTTCTGCAGGATTTAATTTTGTTCTCCACGTTATTCAATATTTATTTCACACCTTTGAGAATGACTTGCAAATATTTTGTCTTCTGGATGATAACTGGATCAACTTGGCTCAATCAATTAATGCCTGTTGTGGGCAAATTCTGGACTGGATAACATTTTTGTCATTTATCTTCCAATGCATCTAAAACTGAGGTATTAGTAATTGTGAAAGCTGATTCAAATCTCCTGGATTTCAAAATGATCTGGCATGGGAATATTTTGCTGCTGAACTCTCAGGCAAAAAGTATGGGGGTGATTCTGGACTCAATGTTGAGGGTCACATTGCCCAGATCCGTAAAAAGGCCCAATATAAAATTTTGCTTAGTACATGGGCACCATTTTGGTCTAAACACTGATTACAAAGTACAGTTCAATCCTTGGTGTCTAATCTTATTGTTTTAATGTAATTTTCTTCATTGGTTGCCCATGAAAAATCATAAGGATATGGAATTGGTCTAGAATGCAGCCATCAACTTGTTTGATCTAGTTTTCACTAGCTTCCAATCACTGACAGAAAAAAAAATCATCATCTGCTTTGGGAAGGCTAACAAATTTGTTAACACAATAATAATGCGAGATTTCAATTATCCACGTATTGACAGGACAAGCCAGAGAAGTAAAGTTTCTAGATGCGATACGTAACCGTTTCATGGAGCAGTTGGGTCCAAGAACAGGCTAGAGTAGAAAGTACTTGAGATCTAGTCCTTACTGGTATGCAGGACCTGGTGCAAGGGGTAATGGTGGTGGGGCTGTTAGGTAATCGCAATGCGATCAAATTTGTCATTGCTGAAAGGAAGATGTTAAAAAACACTACCGTTGTAGCACTTAATTTCAAAAAGGGACAATATAATAAAATAAAATAGAAGGGTCAGAAGTTGCATGGGGCGTGGACAGGGCCAGTGCAAAGAGATGAGGTACCCTAGGTTAAACCTCATCCCTTGTACTCCCCCCTTCTCCCGGTGGCACTGATTGCTACACCCTCCTCTGCGACCGACAGCAGCTGCAATAGCCGCAAACAGCCCCGCGGCACTTACCTTCAAGCTTCAGCACCCTGGGGATGTTTGCCTCCGCCAATCTCCAATGTGAACTTCCTGTGCAAACATGAAGTCAGCATCGAGAGTTGGAGAGGAGCCAGCACGCTAGGTGACTGCCTAGTTTTTCTAATGGTAGCATCAGCCCTGGGCTGGATTTATTTGAAAATGACCATTTTGAAAGCCCAGATAAAATATATTCCATGTATCAAAAAATGTCAAAAGAGGCCAAATGATAGCCAAGGTGGTTTAATGGTGAAAAAAGTGGAGAAGGCAGTAAAAACCAAAAGAATGTCATTCAGAAAATAGAAAGCAGACCCTGATGACGATAACAGGGAAAAGTGCAAATATGAGATATTTAAATATAAAAAACAAAGTAATAAAGCAGACCAAGAGAGACTTTGAAAAAAAGGCTTACTTAGAGGCAAAAACTAATACTAAAATCTTTTTCAAGTACATCCAAAGCAAACAGCACATGAGGGAGTCGTTTGGACCTTTGGACAGCCAAGAGGTAAAAGGAATGCTAAGGGAAGATAATAGAAATAAAGCTAAACTAAGGAGTATGTAGGGGAATCATACCCACACTGGAAACCTTATTTGATGGTGATGCTTTGGAGCACCTAAAGCACATCACTGGAATTCTAGGAGATGAAATAGATCAAAGCAACAAAATCACTAGGAACAGATTACATTCACCCAAGAGTCCTGAAAGAAATAAAACATGAAAATAATGCACGAGGCCGCGGGACCCGGCCCGCGGCCATCAGTAACTTGGGCCCAGGCCTGGCCTCGGCCTCCTGCATGTGATAGGGGTGCAAGGGGGGGGGGGGTGAAGAGAGGAGGGGTGGAGCGGAGGAGATGGGATCGCTGCATGGTGGTTTGGGGTGATCCCATTGGCTACTGCATGGTGGGAGGCGGGGCTGGTGTTGCCGAGGAGCCGCGTGGCCGGTCTTTTCGGCGTGGCTCCTCGGTTTGGACGGCCGTGTTGTTTTCAGCTCGGGCCCCAGCGTTCACAGAGGGGGAGATTAGCGGGGGACAGAGGCTGCCGGCAGCTGTGAGAGTGCGTTGGGAGGGCTCAAAGTGACCGTGTGAGTGTGGGGTGCTCGGGGGGAGGGTAGTTAACGCGGATTGTGTCTGGGAAGGGGGTAGGGGTTAGGCAGGGCTGTGTGGGCTATTACAAAAAAAAAAAAAAGAGAAAGAAAAAGGGAAGAAAGAAGCAGACAGGGAGGCTCGGGAGACAGCTCCGCGTGATTGTTGGAGGGCAGGCCTGTTTGGGGGGCATGGCCCGTTCACCAAGGGGGCCACGGGGGCAGCAAAGGGATAGGGGCTGTGGGGCTCAAACCGGTGGGAGGGGAGGCCGGTCTCAGGGGACCCGTGGGTCCAATGGGGCCAGGGTTAGTGGGCAGACTTCACGGTTGGCCGGGGGAGCTGCCAGGTCGGTGGGGAGGGGGAGAGGGAGCAGAAGGGGTCGGGGGACAAGCGGTGGGGGGGCTTCGCGTTCAGGGTTAGCTGGGGGTGCGAGTGTGGAAGTTGTGGGGCCTGCGCAAGGTGGTCAAGGATCTGCAGGGGGGGTTGGGGGGAGTAGGTCGGACGCTGGAGGTGTGCTGGCGCAGGTGGGAAAAGGGAGATAGGCGATGGGGGGGATCAGTGGGGGGGGGGCGCAGGAAGTGGGCTTAGGCGCTGCGGGGGTCCCCATTGGTCCAGCCGGGGCAGGTGCTTATGCTCCATGGTGTCCAGGTGGGCAGGGGAGGCCGTATGCGCAGGGGGATGGGTTGCTGAATTGGTCCCACGTGGCAGGTCTGCCCATGGGTATGGGGTCATGGGGGCATGGCTGGGTGGAATGGAGTGGAACGGGGTTCCCTAGCAGGGGTGTGCAGCCTACCTGGGGGGGGGGGCTAGTTGGGCAGCAGGGGGATTAGGAACTTCAGCATGGCCGCAAGGGGGGGGGCTAGGTTGGGGGGGCGGGGCAGTATGGGATGGGTCCTCCTGCTGTTGGTGCTTCTCTCCCTATGCAGGTGCCGGTGAGCAGAGTGGCGGCAGCGGGAGGAGCGGGGAGCAGTCAGAAGATGGCCCAGAGTGCGGAGCGGATCAGTCCGGCTGTGGTGGTGCCGGACCCCGGCGAACGTGTCATGGACGGTGAGTGTGCAGGGAATACAGGTACTGGTGGGGGCGAGATGTTGGCGGGGGGAGAGACGGCTCTGGGGGGGGGGTGTAAGGCCAAGGCAAAGGAGGAAGCACAGGCGGCGCTGTAGGCTGAGTTCGTCGTCATCATCCTCTTCGTCCTCGGAGAGTTCTTTGGACGGCTCGACAGGGGGGAAGCGGACGGGAGAAGGGACTGCGTCATCGGTGGTGCGTTGTGCAGCAACCCTCCCACAGTTCCGCGCAAGTTACAGTGACGGATACTGAAATGGAAATACATCGATGTTTTCCGGCTCTTGGAGGGGAGGAAGCGCTCGGGGGAGAGTAGAAAGAAGCGCAAGGAGGACGACAAGGCGGGGAGGGTGAGGAAGATTTCTCGCAATACCTTAAATTGGACGCGAGACTTTCTGCGGCTGGCGAGTGTTTGTGGGCATGCTGATCCGAGTCAGTACGGGGAGTTATTGGCTTACACGGATGCCATCCTGGCAGCATCGCAGGCACATGAAGGCTGGGCTTGGCTCAATTATGATGAAGAATTTCATGATATGATGGAGGAAAATAGGCAGTTGTCCTGGGGGATGAAGGATGTTAATCTATGGCTGACACAAATGTCTGCCAGGAGAGGAGGCGCGGACGGCGGGGGGGGGGGGGCGGCTAGGGCAGTGGGCCAGGCGTCGGCAGCGAGTTTTCGGTCCTTTCGGGCTATGGGTGCAACGCCAGGGTCGCCCAAGGGTGGGCCGGGGGGGGGGACTTATGCTGGCGCTTTAATAAATCCTCCTGCCCCTTCCCAGACTGTAAGTTCCGGCATGCCTGCTCGCTCTGTGGAGCAGGTCACTCGGCTACGAAGTGTAGTCGGAAAGGAATGTCCGGGGCGGCAGTCAGCGGTAAGTGAAAGGGGGGGCGGGGGTTGGCGCCTACCCCCATCAAAATCCAGGCGTTACGGCCTTGGTTAGAGTGTTATGGAAGGAGTAGGCATGGCAAGGCGGGTAGGATGTTGTGGTTCGGCTTTTCTGAGGGGTTCCGGATCCCGTTTCAAGGGGAAGTGTCTGATGTGGTGGCCAGCAATTCTAGTTCGGTGCGCATCTTGGTGGAGGTGGCCCGCAAAAAGATCGTGGCAGAATGTGCTCTGGACAGAGTAGCGGGTCCATTCGGCCACCCCCCCTTTTTGTCGTTCATGATCTCACCACTAGGGGTCATCCCGAAAAAAGAGCATGGGTGTTATCGGCTGATACATAACTTGTCCTTTCTGCCGGGGGATTCCGTTAATGACCATATCCCGCGGGAGTTATGCTCGGTGCGGTATGCGTTGTTCGATGAGGCACTGCAGCTGGTGTGCCTTTGTGGAAAGGGTGCTCTGATGGCAAAGGTGGACATTGAATCGGCATTTAGGTTGCTGCCAGTTCACCCGTCGGCATATCCTTTGCTGGGATTTCAGTTGGACGCCCAGTTTTATTATGATAAGTGTTTACCGATAGGTTGCGCAATCTCCTGTTCTTATTTTGAGGCCTTTAGTTCATTCCTGCACTGGGTCCTCGTGCAGCGGTCAGGGTGCAAGTCTATGGTCCATTATTTGGATGATTTCTTGTTTGTGGGGCCAGCACAGACTGCGGTATGTGCATCGTTGTTAGGCTTATTTCAGGAGATGGCGGCTGAATTTGGGATTCCGCTGGTGGCAGAAAAGACGCTAGGGCCGGTGACATGCCTTTCTTTTCTGGGGATCGAAATAGATTCGGTGGCATTCGTGGTCCGCTTACCGCTGGATAAGGTGGAACGGTTGAGGGTGTTGGTGGCTGCGGTGGGGTCGGCCTTGAAAGTGACGCTAAAAGAGTTACAGGCTTTAGTGGGTCACTTGAATTTTGCCTGTTCAGTCATTCCCATGGGGAGGCCGTTTGCACGGAGGCTGTCCCTGGCTATGGCGGGAGTGCGACGCTCTCATCACCGCATTCGAGTGACATCAGGGATGAGAGAGGATCTGCGGGTATGGCAGGCTTTTTTATCAGAGTTCAATGGCTGCGCGTTGGTGCAAGCGTCTGAACTGATGAATGTGGATCTGCAACTATTTTCTGACGTGGCGGGCAGCTCCGGGCTCGGGTTGTATTGTCAGGGTTCATGGTGCGCGGCGGTGTGGCCGGCATCCTGGACGGAGTGTGGGTTGACACGTAATGTGACGTTCCTGAAGTTATTCCTGATAGTGGTTGCATTTTGGGTGTGGCCGAAAAGGTTACGGGATAAGAGGGTCGTGTTCTGATGCGACAATGCGGCGGTGGTGCAGGTGATCAATAGACAATCGCCCAAATGTCCGAGAGTGGTGGCGCTAATGAGGTTGTTTGTGCTAGCGTGTCTGCGTCTCAATGTCACGGCCCGGGCGCATCATGTACCGGGCGCGCACAATGCCATTGCTGATGCTTTATCCCGTTTTCAGTGGGCGCAGTTTCGAGCCTTGGCCCCGGGAGCAGACGAGTCATCGGCTGTGGTGCCGGAGCACCTTTGGCGGATTGGGACTCAGAAGTGATAGAGTTGTTGCGGTCCTCAGTGGCTCCAGGTACATGAGCGTCGTACGAGCGCGGTTATGCCAAAGTGCGGGATTTCTTACGGGGGAGTGGCTGGAGGGGCGGAAGCCTTGATGACCGGGTGGTGGGTTCATTCATAGTTTGGGCGAAGGGGCGCGGGTGGTCTCGGGCGACAGTGCGGGCGGCATTGGCGGGTTTCTCCTTTTTTAGCAAAGCGGCGGGCTGGGGCAGTGCTTGCGCATCGTTTTTGGTGAAGCGGCTTATGGCGGGGTAGGCAAAGGAACGGCCTCCAGGCCGGGACTGGCGCCACCCCGTATCCCATGACTTGCTGGTGTGTATCTGGGGCATATTGCTGGAGGTGGCGTCGTCGGATTTTGAGACAGTATTGTTTTGTGCGTTATTTGTGACTGCTTTTTTCGGGGCGTTTTGGGTTAGCGAGTTGGTTCCAAAGTCCAGTAGGCGGGGGGCTGGGGGTGGGTTAGAGGTCCAGCATGTGGACCTGAAAGAGATGTCAGTGCGGATTTTTCTGACGCGCTCGAAGACGGACCAGCAAGGGGCAGGCAGAAGGGTATCATTGAAGGTGATTCCAGGGCTCTGTTCCTGCCCGGTGCGGAATTTGCTGGCATATGTGCGTCGGAGGCCAGAGATAGTGGGTTGCCTGTTTCGCCATGCAGATGGGAAACCTGTCACACAATTTCAATTTACGGCGGTTTTGCGCTTGGCTTTACAGCGATTGGGCTGTGAGAAGCGGCAGTATGCATCCCATTCCTTCAGGATTGGGGCGGCGACCAGGGTGGCAGCAGCTGGGCTGTAGGACAAGGTAATTCAAAGGATTGGAAGATGGCGATCCAGGGCATATGAGGGTTATGTCCGCCTGGACCGAGTGTAAAGGCGCTGGGGGGGGGAGGTTATTAATGCTGTGTTTCATGTTGCAGGTTGGCAGACGGGTCTACACCCATGCGAAGATGTGAGCATGGGCCCAGCAGGCGAGTGGTGGATTATCGGGCAGTCCTTTGTCTACTGGGCAGAGAGGAGAGCCTTGCTGCGCCCGCTAGGACAGCATCTGGGCCTGGCAACCCGCAACATTCGGTTGCTGTGGATGGGGGAGCGTGGCATGCATTGGTGGCAGCTCCTTCCTTGGGTTCGGCGGCAGGCGGACCGGAGGCAGCGATCAGTGGGGGTGTTGCTGCATTTAGGTGGCAATGACCTATCCAATTGGACTTGTAGGCAACTCATTCGAGCGGTGCAGTGGAACATTCGAGTGCTGCAGGAGGACTGGCCAGAGGTGGCGATTCTCTGGTCAGACATTATTCCAAGGCCGGCCTGCCAGTCTCAGCGGCGTTGGTCGCGAGGCCTGGTGAAAATCAACCGACAGATTGGGCGTTGGTTGCAGCAGGCAGGGGGATGGCAGGTGCAGCACCCCTGTGCGGATCTGAGATGTGCAGGACTGTACCGTACGGATGGGGCGCACTTGTCTCCTGTGGATCAGGACCTATTATTAAATGATTGGCAGGAGGCTCTGGAGATGTGCACTGGTCGCAGCTTTATGGGGGTGGGGCGGCACGAGGATAGGTAAACGACCTCGCGCTGTTGGCGGGGTAGAGAGCCCGCGCTCGCCGAGGCGGCGGGGCTTTAACTGATTTAGGAGCAGTGGGGGAGCGAAAAGCTCCCCGGGGTGGGGCGAGACATTCCAGTTGGGGGTCTCAGCCCGGTACAAGGGGGTGGGGGCCAGCCTTTGCTACTAGCATGGTGAGGCAGGCGGCGGGGTTCGGGGGAGGAGAATGCTCCGCCTTGCTACTAAGATGGCGGGTGGGGGCATTGTCCGGTGCCAGGGGTGGGGGGAGTTATGTTGGGGTGTTGAATATGTTGGCCCATGTTGGGCAGGTTATTACATGTGTGAAATAAAGCTGCGACCAAAGTTGTACCATGTTTTTGTCTCCTGGGTGTTTTATGGGGGCCGGAAAGGCGAAGGTATGTGTCTGGGGAGGGAAGGTTGGCTAAGAAGGGGGCGAGGAGGGCCTCCGGGTCACCAGAGTTAATGCACGAGGCTACGGGCCGGGTCCCGTGGCCGTCAGTAACTTGGGCCCGGGCCTCGGCCTCCTGCACGTGATAGGGGTGCAAGGGGGGGGGGGTGAAGAGAGGAGGGGTGGAGCAGAGGAGATGGGATCACTACATGGCAGTTTGGGGTGATCCCATTGGCTCCTGCACGGTGGGAGGTGGGGCTGGTGTTGCCAAGGAGCCGCGTGGCCGGTCTTTTTGGCGCAGCTCCTCGGTTTGGATGGCCACGTTCCCTCCCGCCCTCCCGTGGCGTTGGGGTCCTGGGGTTGTTGCAGCTGGGGGGAGGCGGGGTAGAGAGCCTGCACTCGCCGAGACAGCGGGGCTTTAACTGATTTAGGAGCAGTGGGGGAGCGAAGGGCTCCCCGGGGTGGGGCGAGACATCCCGGTTGGGGGTCTCGGCCCGGTACAAGGGGGTGGGGGCCGGCCTTTGCTACTAGCATGGAGAGGCAGGCGGTGGGGTTCGGGGGAGGAGAATGCTCCGCCTTGCTACTAAGATGGCGGGTGGGGGTATTGTCCGGTGCCAGGGGTGGGGGGAGTTATGTTGGGGTGTTGAACATGTTGGTCCATGTTGGGCAGGTTATTACATGTGTGAAATAAAGCTGCGACCAAAGTTGTACCATGTTTTTGTCTCCTGGGTGTTTTATGGGGGCCGGAAAGGCGAAGGTATGTGTCGGGGGGGGGGGGGGGAAGGTTGGCTAAGAAGGGGGCGAGGAGGGCCTCCAGGTCACCAGAGTTACTAACCTTTTACTAGTTATCTGCAACTTACCATTCAAAACATCCATGATGCCAGAGAATTGAAGGGTGGATAATGTAATGCAAAGTTTTGAAAAAAGCTCCAGAGGTGATCCATGAAACTATAGACTGGTGAGCCTGACATCAGTGCTGGGCAAAATGGTTAAAGCTATTAAAAAAACCCTTAACATCACTGATCATATAGACCAGAGATTTGCAACTGCTGTGGTGGCACTTTGGTGTACCATAAGTGGTCTGCAGGTGTGCCACAGGAGTTTGGGGGTGGGTCATTTGTTAGTAGAGCCATTAGGGGAGTTTGAGAGGGGGCAGAACCAGCATCATTCTTCAGGCAGCTGCTGTTCGGATCGGGTGTGTTATTCTGTGTATTTCCCATCACTTGATGTATCTTCCTTGGACTAGGTGACTGATCCATTTGTGTTAAATGTATGCAAGTCAGCAGAATTAACTGTTGAAGAAGAATATAAGCTGACGGAAATCAGAATTAATAGATGACAAACTGAAACACTCAACAGATATGTCCTCATTCTGGCTGTCTCCGAGATGAATATCCCATTATCATGAAGATTACAATTAAAGCATTTCTTCCTTTCTCAACAATTTATCTGTGTGAGGCTGGTTTCTCTGCTACAAACACAATGAAGAGCAAGAACAGATCAAGACTTCATCTTGGAGAAAAGACAGCAGAGAGGATATGACCGAAGTACATAAAATCATGAGTGGGATGGAATGGTTAAATAAGGAACAGTTGTTCAACCTGTCAAACATGAAAACAAGGCAACGTCTTGAAACAGAATGAAAACAACTCATAGAAAGTTTTTTTTCATTCAGCACTTAATTAAGCTTTGGGACCTGTTGCCAGAGGATGTACTCAAGGTGACCATCATTGTGGGATTCATGAGAATTTGGGACACGTTACTGGAAGAAAAGTCCATAAATAAATATTAGACAAGTGGGCTTGGGAGAGCCATAACTCATACCTGAAAATGAACTGCAAGAAAAAAAAAATCTACTTTTAGGTATGTGCCGGGTACTTGTGACTCAGGCTGGCTACTATCAGACAGGATGCTGATCTTGATGGACCTTGGTTTAATCCATCATGGCATTTCTTATGGTTTAAAATACTATATAGTCAACAGCCAGCATAAACTAAAAAAAAAAAGGTGCCACAGACAGATCTTTGAGGTCAGAAGCTGGATGCTTTCTTTGCATGCTAACAATCAAATAATGTAGGCTGACAAACTCAACAACAGGCCTTTTCTTGTGCATTTTCAGTCTATTAGAATTCTCTTTCTAAAGAGCTGCCTTTGGAAGAAAATATCTTATGTAAAGACAGTCCTTGAAAACTTATTTCAATTAGTATATTCCATTAATCAAATTATTGTCTATTCGGGAAAGCGGTTTACCTTTGTATGACATTTTAGTTTAATTTTATGTCGTTTTTGTACTTTTAATGGAATTCTTTTTGATTTGCTGATTTATAGATTGTGCATTGTCTATCATTTGCAGCAAGCAATAGGTGATCAAGAAAATTAAGTAGATCATGTTTTCAATTATAACAAGATTGAATTATGCAGGTATCACAAAGGGGTGTTATTTCCCTTTACTGAGTGTATAGCACTACATTCATTGTATCTACAAACTCAACACCAGATTCTGAAGAATCTTTACCAAGTTAGATGTTCTTAATCATGTATTCATATTCAGACAAAAGCAAGCAGTTTTTTAAACATAATCATTCTTGTCAAAAGGTATCTCCAAAAATATGAATAAATACAAATTAGAAAATTTGGGAAGACATTTTTATTTTCTTTATTTTGGAAATTTACTTATTCTTGGAAGCAAGAAAGCTTTTGAATGAAATTATTTAAACCTTAACAACGGCAAATCTGCATTGAAGGAGGGATCAATTATTTACGCTATCAAAAAGTAGACATGCAAAGAAGCTACAATGTAACCCATTTAAGACTAATAAGAGAAAATATTTTTTCGCTCAATGTGTAATCAAACTCTAATTCGTTACCAGAGTATGTGGTAAAAGCTGTTAGTGTAGCTGGGTTTAAAAAAAAGGAAAGTTCTTGGAGGAAAGGTTCATAAACCTTTATTAAAGATAACTCGGGAAATCCACTGCTTGCCCCAGGACAAGCATTGTGGAATCTGTGTGTCTTTCTGGGGACCTAATCAGTACTTGTGAACTGGATTGGCCACTGCTGGAAACAGGATATGGCTTGATGGACCTTGGTCTGACTCAGTATGGCATTTCTTATGTAATTTCTCGCTATAATCTAAAATGAGATTCCAGTACCACGTGATGCTAGAGAGGCTGATTGTGGTTCACAGCAAAAGGAAGTTACTTTGGAGAATGAGCTCAGGAACACTAAATCATGACAATTACTCACCCAGCGGCATAAGTTCCATTCAAAGAGCTTCACTGTGGGGGTCCAAGAAAAAAAAAAAAAAAAAAAAAAGAGCGCGCTTGGTAGCTCAACTGCCTACAACAACCCTGAATGTTGCTGCGCCACACGTCTGAAACGGCCTACCTGCGTCTGTGCGCCAGGCGCCCTCCCTGGCCCTCTTCAAATCCAGGTTGGAGACCCACCTCTTCACTGTTGCATTCAGACCCTGACTTCCATCCTCATCCTACCCTAACCCCCGTCAACGTTTTGACCAAACTACAGACCAAGCTGTACCAAACTGTACCACACCGTATCTTCCGGAGAACTGACCAATGCTCTGTACTGTTCTAACTAGATTGTAAGCTCCGATGAGCATGATTGACGGGCAGGGACTGTCTCTTGTTTGTTAGCCACCTCTTGTAGGTTAACTGTGCAGCGCTGCGTGCGTGACGCTCTATAAGTGCTAAATAGTAGTAGTAGTAGTAGTAATGTACACAGTTGCTCTGACCAGGGCTGGTAGAGATTACATGGTGTTGTGTAAGTAATAAGAGAAAATCAATGTGGGGCACTTGCAAGGGCTGGGTGGGACTGCTGTTCATTTTTCCTCCTATTACTATATATCCCAGGTCCAGAACCAGTCAAATGAGGTGACAGGAAGACTGGTAATTAAAGGGAGAGAAGAGACCTAGCTTTCTGACACTAGGCAGCATGTTTCAGTCCAAAATATCTTGGTAGTCCTCTGACTTCATGATTCCTTTAATACGTTCCAGACCTCCAGTTCCTGAAACAGCAAAATAGTCCCACAACATTATGGAACTTCCATCTGTAGGAAGGATGTTTTTTCCTTAAAAGCTTCATTTCTTCGCCTATAAATGTATCGCTGGTCTGCATTGCCAAAGAGCTCAAGTTTGGTTTCATCTGTCCACGGAACATTTTTTCCAGAAGGAAGGTGGTTTCTCAAGGTGGGTTTGGGCAAAGATCAGGCATATCTTTTTATGTTGGTCTTTGAGCACTGGGGTACTCCTTGGCCTTTGCCCATGAAGTCCTCCTCTGTTTAGTGCACGGCGTATGGTGCAGGTTGAAACCACCACTCCAGATTGCTCCAGGTCATCCTTAAGCTTTTTGGATGTTGTACGTAGTGTTTTTCCAACAGTTCATTCTAACCTTCGAAAACTTCTTGGATTAATTTTCCTCTTCCCACCACGTCCTGGGAGGTTCTTGACAGTTCCATGAGCAGAAAACTACTTACCATTGCGAACTGTAGGCACAGGAATCCAAAGGTCTTTGGAGATGGCCTTGTGCCCATTTAAAGTTTGATGTTTGGTGATAATGGCTTTTCTGATGGTCTCATGCAGCTCTCTGTTTTCACTCTGGAATTTGTTACCGGAGGATGTAGTAAAAGCTGTTAGTGTAGCTGGGTTTAAAAAAGGTTTGGACAAGTTCCCAGAGGAAAGGGCCATAAACCATTATTAAAGAGGACCTGGAAAATCCACTGCTTACCCTGGAATAAGCATTGAGGAACCCGTGTATCTTTTTTGCGAACCTGCCAGGTACTTGTGATCTGAACTGGTCACTGTTGGAAACAGGAAAACTGAGCTTGATGGACCTTGGTCTGATCTAGTATGGCATTTCTTATGTTCTTATGGAAATATAACATGGAGTGAATGTGGTCATTTTAAACATTAGAGCCATCTTTCATTGCTTGATTCAGGTCATGTGAGTAATGACAATTGATCACAGGTGCATCTAAGTTTACTGCAGTGGGAATGTGGTGGTTCTGTTCAAACTGATTTGAACTGTTTATAAGAGTGGCAATAATCATGTCCTGGCAGTGTCCCAGTTTTTATATTATTTCCTACTAGTCCCTTTTTTAATGAGTCTGGTTTTCTTTGATTCTTTCATGTGTCAAATATATGTGCATAAATAGTCCAAAACCATTTCAATGGCAGCCTTTTTAGGAGATATTGGAGATTAAGGGGTTGAACTGCAAGGGTTCCAATAATGTTGACCACAACTGTAACTGTAGAAACCCAGTCTGTCAATCAAGTGGCTCATAATACAGTCATTACAAACCTTGCTATAAATAACTAACTGTTCTTAAATTCAAAAGATACAAATTTTGAACTCTTCATTAAAGGGCTTTTGTTCATTAAAGCCTTTGGCACATGTTGTGCTGAGAGCCCTTGTACTTCTGTGGTCACAGCGACACTTAGCGTGCATTAACCTTTAGTAAGCATGCCCCTGCATAACACTGCCAGCCATCAAGCCATCATTTGTAAAAATGCAGCTAAATACAAGTACTTATCTCACTGTTAGGTTCTTGAATTTAAATGCAGTTTTACAAATGATGGGTCAGCAGTGCGATGGCATGTAATGACACACCGAAATATTTGTCTTCTGAATTTAAACTTCTCAATAAATTCTAAGAAAGTAGTTATTGATGGCAAGGTTTCGCAATGATTGTACTACGAGGTGCTTGCTTGTCAAACTGGGTTTCTGATTGTTAAATGATTGTGAACCTCAGTTGAGGTCATGTCTCTGGTTCTGAACACTCCTTGCCACCTAAAGTCTTTCAAACGTTTGGCTTGATTTTTGTAATTTTTTGATTCTTTATAGAGCTTTGATTTTGTTGCATATACACACTCGCGTGATCAGCTTTACTAAAAGTAAGCTTAGCAGCTGGATATCTGTTAACCATACCACTGCGCTTAAGAAGTAAATAAAATAAGTGAAAGAAAGAAAAATAGAAGCAAGGAAACTGTTGCTAAGTTAGATCCATCTTTCTTGATGCTTTGCCCAGTCCTCAGGACACTGCCAGTCAGTCAGGTTTTTCGGATATCAAAAATGAACATGCATGTGAGATTTGCATGCATTGCCTCCATTGTATGCAGATGCATCTCATGCATATTCATTGTGGTCTTGAAAGCCCAAGTAGCTAGATATATCCTAATCACTGGGAAGAGAACCAATGTTACTACTACTACTGATCATTTGTATAATGGTACAAGGCGTACGTATCGCTGTACAGACACATATAAGAGACGGTTACTGCTCATCAGAGCTTACAATCTAGTCAAGGCAGACAACAGAACAAATGGGGACTAGGATATGTCAAGGGGAATGTTGAGGAAACATATAGTTGGAGAGCAGAAGACTGCACGTATCAGGATCCATAAGCGGCCTCAGAGGTGAGTTTTCGGCCTGGATTTGAAAAGGGCCAGAGATTAAGCCTGACGCACAGACTCAGGTAGTTTGTTCCAGGCATAAGGAGCAGTAAGGAAGGATCGAAGTCTGGAGTTGGCAGTAGAAAAGAAGGGCACAAATAGAGAATAGTTAGCCAAAGACAAAAAAAGGAGCCACACAACTGTCAGCAAAGTGGCTTTATTTACATTATAATTTCTTTAGGGAATATGTGTTAGGGCAATTTTGGTGAACATTTAGTGTATTTATTTTTTGTGAGTTTTAATATAGTAGTGTTGCCTTAGCCAATTTAATCTTCTGTGGCACCTTCTCGCTCCCTAATCCATGATGCTCCTGTAAATCTGCCACTTGTGAACTCTGTTGCAGACTGATTTTAGTTATATGCTTTTAGTGAGTGAAGTGCTGAATGTTCAGATTCTGAAGCCCAAGCAGAAATTTTTGAGAAGGTTCACCCTTCTACACGACTCCTTCATGAAACTCCTGTGGTCTCATTTTGTAGATGGCAGTTAAAGGACCTGTGCCTGCATTGAACCATTCTTAACACATTTCGGCCTGGTCCTCTTCTCCTTAAGGCCTGGTATTTCAGAAATATTTATGGATTATAGTTTTTTTCATCTTTTTTCAAATGTATTCATCGTTTGATGTATGATGATTTTAATGATTGCATTTTCATGTCTTTATTTTATCGACCTTTGTATTTCTTCATATTTACTGTAGTGTATTTTATGACTATTGTACTCTGCTTCGGTTAAACAGACGAAAAGAGGGTAATTTTATAAACAGGTGCCTAAGCCTGAAGGTAGAAAAGGCACTTATTTTTAGCCTATTTTATAAAGAGATATAGACACCTCTAGTAGCACAAATCCTGCAGAAATAGCACCTAGATAGTGGGTGCTGACATTTACTCCTCAGGAGCAGTTGTACATGTTAACGCGTAAGGCACCTGCGTAAGTTGCCTCTCTGCCCATACCCCTTCCTGAGCATGCCTACTCTACAGGTATGCTCCTAAGTGCACCATAGGTATGACCTAATTTTATAAGAAGCCTTTATGGTGGTTAAATCAGAATTTCACACATGGAAAAGGTTTATAAAATGATCTCCAAAATTCCTAAATTAAATTAACCCTCCTTTTTCCTCATAGTCCCTTCTTGAATCCTCTTACTCCTACCTTCCCAATATGGCCTCTGACCAGCTCCTCATTTGTACCTATTTTGCCAATGGGTCCTCCAGCAGGACAATTACCCAAAACGTGCATCCAAAAGTACAAAGGAATGGTTAAAAAGGAAAAAATGGACTTCAAAACTAGCCAGCAATGAATCCTGATCTCAATCAAATTGAGAACCTTTGGAAAGAGCTGAAATCTGCCAATGGTAAAAGGAATTTTGGAAACATTCATGAGCTGGAATAAATCGCAGTTGAAGAGTGGGAGATACTACCATCAGACAGATATACGAAACTTATAGGTAGGTACAAGAAATGTTGGAGGCTGTCATCACTACCAAGGATTGTGCAACCAAATACTGGTGAAGAGTGCCATTAATCCTTGTCCAGATCAAATTTTTTTTCTCAGAAATTACTACGTATAAGTTGCACAGACATCTTTTTTTTTCTTGTATACTTTTGAAATACTATTAAAATATTATGATGGCATACAGTTGAAATATTTCCAATTATTTCTCAAGATATTGTACACAACATACCTAAAATGCAAGGGTGCCAATAAGGTTGACCATAACTGTAAATGATTGTGAATGTCCATTGAAGTCACGTCTCTAGTTGAGCAGTTCTTGCCACCTGAAATCTTTGTTTTTTTGTTTTTTTTTGGAGGGGGGGGGAAATAGTTGACTATTTTATTTTATTTAATTATTTAACATGCTTTTATATACCGCCCCTTCCAGAGATCAGGGGCAGTTTACATTAAACATTGAAGGAAACTTTGCATTAAACTTAACAACTTATGTACAATTAACTTGTGAAAACTATCAAAAAATAAACTATATACAATGTTGCTGTAATTATATATAATGTAGGAGTAAGGATAGGCTCAGATGCATCAACAGATATTGTTGAGTGAGGCTATTTAGTTTGAGCTTTTTTCATCGATTCCCTATAGATATTTATTTATTTAACAGTATTTCTAAACCGCCTTATCATAATAATCAAGGTGGTATCACAGCAAACAATCTGGTAGTGTGAGTGTGTTATACATGCAGTGAGGGTGAAAATTTAGTTGGGTGCGTGTTGTGTTGTGTGCTAGATTAGTTTGAGTTATGTACAATGTGGGCTATATACAGTGGTGCTAAAAACATCTTATATACATACAGTGTTAGGCAGTGACGTGTGCTGATATACAGCTATTTAGACTATGTGATGTGTCCATAGTGTTCTATGAACAGCATGGTTTTCAGCTGTTTCCTAAAGTCCTTGAGGTCTGTAGTTGCCCTCAAATCGTCCGGTAGTTTGTTCCATATTGTTGGAGCAGCCATGGAGAGTGCTCGGTCTGTTGTGTCCTTGCGTGTGTGTATTTGGTTTTATTGAGTATATATACTTGAGTGATCAAATTTACTTAGACAGTTTTGTTAATTTTGGCGCTTGGGACCTTTACTGAGTTATTATAAGTTATGTCCCTTTGATTTATATACTTTGGCTATTTTGCTTGGAGCTTACTCTTACCCAATTGGCCCTGCTCAATCCCAGGGGATTACAAGGCAGCAGCAGATCCAGTAGCAGACTGCTCGGCAGTTCTATAGGCTCAATTATTTCTATAAATGAAAGAGGTTCTTAGGATTTCCACATCTGTTCATAAGGGACATGGTCAGGGAAATGCTTAACCTTCTCTTCAGCCTCCTACTTGCTGCCAATTTAAATTTTGCCAGACAAAAATGAAACACTATAAAAATTCAAAAATCAATAAATGTTACTCCTGAAGATAAATGACCAAAAAGAAGAGGGTTCGCTGCTTTGAGAAAGAAAGGATCTCAGTGAAGGAGTCTTGCTGCATATTTATAGCTTAGCACCGCAAGTGAAACTTCTCCATATTTCAATCATTGGTCCATATCCACACTAGCAATTTTATTTACATTTTTATGCATGTTAAAATCTAAAAGATACTTAGCTGACTAGTGATTGCCCAAAGAACCTCCAGATAAACCAGCCACTGTGAGACATAACCAGCTTCAAATGTTACTTAAGACTGCTTCAGGAGCGTCAAACTAGTGGTGCGGGAGTAACGGCCTTTATCTAGTCACCATGAATGTGTTCTGAATAGAGGACTATCGTATGTACCTACAACTCCATATGATCCCTTTCAAGCTCGACTAGACCTTTATCACCTGATTCGGAACTTACAAATTAAGATTTATTTTTCACACCAACCACCGGTACAGGACATCTCGCTATGTCATCCTAAATCTCATTGGGTTCCGACTGGGCCACTGGATGCACATGTGGAGACTTTCCGTGATCTAGTATTGTCTTTTCATCTTTATCTTTTATTGAATTTTTGATATACTGCAGAGCATCAGAGCGGTGTACATAATATAAAATCGGCTATATAGGAGAAAATGAAAAGAACGCCATTGTCAACAGGAAAGCGGAAAAGACTAGCGAATACCAAGGGAAGACAGAGAAAGGAAAGTACAAACCAAAGTGAGGAAGCAGAAATAAGGGGAAGTGTGTGTGGGGGAGGGGGGAGGGGGAGATCGAAAGCTGTGTGAAAGAGGTCGGTCTTGAGCATAGCTTTAAATCTTACAAAGGAGGATTCTGAACGGAGGGAGACAGGTAGGGAGTTCCAAAGGGCAGGGTCCAGAAAAAAAGAAAGCAGAGTGACTGGTGAGTTCGAGGTGGGCACGAGAAGGGAAGGAAGAACCAGGCGATTAGAGTGAATAGACCTGAGGAGATGATGTGGGGTGTGATATTGCAGGAGATCCGAGAGATATTGGGGAGTACTAGTGTGAAGTGTTTTGTGAAGAATAAATATCTGATAATAAATGCGGTATTTAAGTGGCAGCCAGTGCAGTCAGATAAGCAGGGGGGTAATGTGATCTGAGCTGGTGGAGTGTGTAAGAATCTGAGCTGCCGTGTTTTGGAGAAGCTGAAGGTGCTAGAGTTGAAAAAAGTGGGAGACCGGCCAAGGAAACATTGCAGTAGTCAAAGAAGTGACTAAGGACAACATGAAGGTTGTGAGTGAGGGGAGTGAGAGGAATGGACGTACTGCACAGATCTGCCGAAGAGAAGCAAAAGAGTGACGGACAAGAGTGGAAATGTGCTCATGAAAAGAGAGGGAGGAATCCAGTGTTACACCAAGGTAATGAATTGAAAAAGTGAGGGGTATGGTATGGTTAGCAAATGAGGGGGCCAGGATGGGGCAAGTGGACCTGAAGGTAAACCAAATAGCTGCGGATTTAGTAGTGTTAAGATGGAGGAAGTTTGTCAATAACCAAGAGGATACTTGGAGTAGACAGGAATTTATGGCAGTGAGATCAGGAGTTATGGGATTGGTGTGCTGAAGTAAAATAATGTCAACAGCACAGAAGTAAGCTGATAGGCCGGATTGTTGAATGATGAGGGCGAGGGGGAACAAGATGTTAAACAGAAGGGGGGCTAGGACCGAACTCTGTGGGACACCACAGGAAAGAGGGGTAGGTGGGGAAGTGCAGGAACTAGCTTGAACGGAGAAACAGTGTGCAGAGAGGAAAGGCCGAAACCAGAGGAGAACAGTGCCCCTAAGTCTGAAATCATGAAGCCTGAAGAAAAGAGTAGGATGATCAACCAGATCGAAAGCAGCCGAAAGATCCAGGGAGACAGCCAGAGTGATGTCACTGTGCTCGTGAGTAGTGTGGAGCTCATTTAGAATGGAGAAAGGAATAGTTTTGGTACTGTGGCCTGGCCTAAATACAGATTGACGGGGTGGAGAGCACAGGTGGAGTCAAAATGCATGGACAGTTGTGCGAAAACAAGTTTCTCTAATACCTTGGAGAGAAAGGGGAGATTGGAGACGGGGCATCAGTGAGCCAGGACATGGGGATGGGTTGGACCAGGGCATGCCTCCATAAGGAGGGAAAAGTACCAGAAGAGAGACTAGAATTAAACATGCAGAGGATATATGGGAGAAAGTCGAGGGAGGGCTCTGTGAGCCAGTGGGAGCGGATGGGATTTAGAGAACAGAAGGACTTGTGGGAAGACAAGGCCTTAGACAACTCTGATGGTGACACAGGATGGAAGGACCACCAAATGTGAGAAAGGGACTGAGTGGATGAGGGGGAAGCGGGGGAAAGAGAAGGAAGCTTTTGAACATCAGAGAAATAGCAAACACAAATTTGTTAATTTGATTAGAATGGAAAATATAGTTTTGAAGGATGTGTCTACACATCTGGAACTAGCTATCAAACCAGCGGATAAGGGTGGCTTGATAGTTGTACAGCATAATTCTCAATATGAAGCAGAAGTTTATCGTGAACTACAGGATCAGTATTTTTATATTCAGTAGGGAGTACAATTTACTCTGTACTTCATCTGGCTTTACTGGATGATATAGTCTCATGCTAGTGGAGTATTGGTTAGATAAACAACCAGTTCCTCAGAGAGAGTCAACTACATTTTTGCTAGCCCTCGCATAGATTGTTCTCACTAAAAATTATTTTTGGTTCCAGGATCGGTTTTATCTACAGACCCTTTGGGGTGGCTATGAGGTCTTTATGTTGCAGCTTTTGAAGAATGATACTTATATAACGCAGATTGGTGCCCCCATATTCTATCCTGGTATCGTTTTATAGATGATATTTCCTGTGTGTGGGGTGGTCCAGAAGAACAATTATATCTAGTTTTTTCAGTGGTTGAATACACAGGATACCCATTTAAGGTTTACCATATCTCATTCTAAGGTTCAAATAGCGTTTTTGGATTTATTGGTCAAATATCAGGATGACTTTATTACCACTACACTTTACTGCAAGCCAGTGGACCGTAATGCGCTGTTAAATTTTGAGAGCCACCATCCAGCCACATTAAAGACAGCACTACCAATAAGCCAATTCCTTCAAATTTGTTGCATTTGTTTAGATGTAATGGATTTTAAACTCCAAGCTAAAGATCTAGCTCATCATTTTTTAGAGAAAGGTTATCCAAAGCGTGTTGTCAAGGCAGCATAAAACAGAGTGTTCTATGCCAATAGGTCTCTGTTACACACCTCACAACAGCGCTCCATGATGGACAAACAAGTTTGTGTTATATGCTGCTCAGATGGGGCATCGAGGTTAGCATAGAGTATTCATACACACTGCATGTCCACTTAAGCACAGTTACTTACCTGTAACAGGTGATCTCTGGGAACAGCAGGAATTAGTCCTCACATATGGGTACGTCGGAACCGACGGAGCCTGCGCGGGAAAGCTCCCCAGCTTCCCAGAAAGGAAAGCTTTTGGGGCCTCCCACAGCGCATGCGCGCTGCCTTCCTGCCTTCCTGACCAACTCTCCTCAGTTCGAGTTTAAAGCTGAGACAATAGAGAGAGGAAAGGAAAGAGAGAGAGAGAGAGATACAACTCCTAGGGGAGGTGGGTGGGTTGTGAGGACTAATTCCTGCTGTTCCCAGAGATCACCTGTTACAGGTAAGTAACTGTGCTATTTCCAGGAACAAGCAGGAATGAGTCCTCACATATGGGGACTCCCTAGCTAAGATGCCGGGGAGATCCCCCCCCAAGGGTATGAGACCCAGAAGGGTTCCTCATCTTCCTATGGATCTCAGGCATCCATACAGGGAAGGTGGGCAGGAGTTGATTAAGAATGGAACAGGTGTCTGAGGACAGCCTGACCAAACAAGGCATCCTGGTGGGAGTCCTTGTCCAAACAGTAATGGGCTGTAAAGGTATGAACCGAGGCCCAGGTGGCTGCTTGACAGATCTGATCGATGGATACAGAGTGAAGATGAGCCATAGAGGTGGCCATGGCTCTCACATTGTGAGCTGTGACATGGCCCTCTAGAGAAAGGTTCTTACTTTGGTAAGCAAAAGTGATACACTGAGCAATCTAATTGGACAGTGTTCTTTTAGAGACTGGAAGTCCTAAATGAGAAGGATCAAAAGCAACAAAAAGCTGAGAAGACTTTCGATGTTGCTGTGTCCTGTGGAGGTAAAAGGCAAGAGCTCTTTTACAATCCAGAGTATGAAGGTTCCTCTCTCTGCACTGGATGCATGAGGAGCCGGAAAAAAGACAGGTAGATATACCTCTTGATTAAGATGAAAAGGGGAGACCACTTTAGGCATAAAGTGGGGATTAGTCCTAAGGACCACCTTATCATGATGAAACCTTGTATAAGGGGGATTAGCCACTAGGGCTTGCAGTTCACTGATACGGCGAGCTGAGGTGACTGCAATGAGGAAAAAAACCTTCCAGGAAAGAAATTTCAAGGAGGTAGTGGCTAAGGGTTCAAAGGGTGGCTTCATAAGCTGACCAAGAACCAAGTTTAAGTCCCATGTTACTGGAGGAGGGCGAATGGGAGGCTTAGTTAAAGTTAGGCCTCTCATAAATCTTGCAATAAGAGGATGAGAGGAAACAGGTTGTCCATTGAGAGGTTTAAGGGATGCTGCAATAGCGCTCAAATGGACCCTTACTGAATTCGTTTTAAGGCCTGCATTGGAGAGATGCAGGAGATATTCCAGTAAAGAATTTAAAGGTAGTGCTAAAGGGTCAAGACCCTTTTGAGCACACCAAATGGAAAATCTTTTCCATTTAAAAGCGTAAGAACGCCTAGTGGAAGGTTTCCTAGAGGCATGGAGGATATCCTTCACTTGCTGAGAAAGATTGAAGTCTTGAAGGTCTAGGCCTTCAGTAACCAAGCTCTGAGGTGAAGGGACTTGGGGTTTGGGTGCCACAAAGTCCCCTCCTCCTGAGACAGAAGGTCTGGGGCAGCTCCCAAGTCCAGGGAGGGGGCTTGGGAGAGATGCAGGAGTAGAGGGTACCACACTTGGCGTGGCCAGCGTGGAGCTATGAGGATCATAGATCCTTGGTCCCTCTGAAGTTTGAACAGAGTCTTGGGAATCAAAGGAATGGGCGGAAAGGCACAGAGGAATTCCTGACCCCAATGAAGGAGGAAGGCATCCTTGGACTGAGCTCCCTGACACGGAATTCTGGAACAGAACCGGGGAAGTTTGGCATTCCATGGACTTGCAAATAGGTCTATAAGAACATAAGAACATAAGAAATGCCATACTGGGTCAGACCGAGGTCCATCAAGTCCAGTATCCTGTTTCCAACAGTGGCCAATCTAGGTCATACGTACCTAGCAGTTTCCCCAAAAGACACAGGTTCTGCAGTGCTTGTACTAGGTCAAGCATTGATATCCTGGGTCCCTTTTTTAATAGTGGTTTATGGACCTTTCCTCCAGGAATTTGTCCAAACCTTTTTTAAACCCAGCTATACTAACAGCCCTTACTACATCCTCCGGTAACAGATTCCAGAGTTTGATTACACGTTGAGTGAAGAAATATTTTCTCTTATTTGTCTTAAATAGTTTACCCTGTAGCTTCATTACATGTCCCCTAGTCCTTCTATATTCTGATAGCGTAAACAATTGATCCATGTTTATCCGTTCCACTCCATTCATTAATTTATAGACCTCTATCATATCTCCCCTCAGCCGTCTCTTTTCCAGGTTAAAGAGCCCTAACCTTTTTAGCCTCTCTTCATAGGAGTAGCCTTCCATCCCCTTCACCAATTTGGTGGCTCTTCTCTGTACTTTTTCTAATAACTCTATGTCCTTTTTAAGATACGGTGACCAGAATTGCACACAATATTCAAGGTGCGGTCGTACCATGGAGCGATACAGAGGCATTATAATATCCTTTGTTTTATTCTCCATCCCTTTCCTTATGATACCTAGCATTCTATTTGCTTTCTTGGCCGCCGCTGCACACTGGGCGGAGGGTTTTAACATGTTATCCACGATGACTCCTAAATCTTTTTCCTGGGTGGTGGTTTCTAATGTGGAGCCTTGCATCGTGTAACTATAGTGTGGGTTGTTCTTTCCTAGGTGCATAACTTTGCACTTGTCCACATTAAATTTCATCTGCCATTTGGATGCCCAGTCTTCCAATTTATCCAGATCCTCCTGCAGTTTTCCACAATCCTCTTGGGTTTTAACAACTTTAAACAGTTTTGTGTCATCTGCAAATTTGATAACCTCACTAGTTATTCCTTTTTCCAGGTCATTTATGAATATGTCAAAAAGTAGGGGACCCAGTACAGATCCCTGGGGTACTCCACTATTCACCTTTTTCCATTGGGAATATTGGCCATTTAGCCCTACCCTCTGCTTTCTATCTTTTAAACCAGTTCCCGATCCACAATAGTACACTGCCTCCTATCCCATGACTTTTTAGCTTTGCCAAAAGTCTCTGATGGGGGACCTTGTCAAAAGCTTTCTGAAAGTCCAGATACACTATATCAACCGACTCACCTTTGTCTACCTGTTTATGCACACCTACAAAAAAACAGATCAGATTAGTAAGACAAGATCTTCCTTGTCTAAAGCCATGTTGGCTGTCTCCCATTAGGCCATGACTATCTACATGCTGTGTAATTTTGTTCTTTATGATGGTTTCTACCATTTTCCCTGGTACTGACGTCAGGCTCACCGGTCTGTAATTTCCCGGGTCACCCCTGGAACCCTTTTTAAAAATTGGTGTTACGTTGGCGACCCTCCAATCTTCAGGTATTACAGATGATTTTAATGAAAGTTCACAGATTACCAATAGCAGGTCTGCAATCTCATATTTCAGTTCTTTCAACACTCTGGGATGTATACCATCCGGTCCAGGTGATTTGCTACTATTCAGTTTATCAAATAGTTGTAATATATCTTCCCGGTGTAGCGATATTTCTCTCAATTCCTCTGCAGTATCACCTTTAAATACCACTTCAGTCTTGGGTAACATCCCTACATCTTCCTCAGTAAAGACCGAAGCAAAGAAATCATTCAGTCTCTCTGCTATAGCCTTGTCCCCTCTTACTGCCCCTTTTACCCCTCTATCATCTAATGGTCCAATTGACTCTCTCACAGGCCTTTTGCTACGAATGTACTTGAAAAAGTCTTTATTTCGTGTTTTTGCTTCCGTAGCAAGTTTCTTCTCAAATTCCCGCTTTGCCTGCCTTATCAATGCTTTGCATTTAACTTGCCAGTGCTTGTGTTGTTTCCAGTTTTCATCATTTGGCTCTTTTTTCCATGTCCTGAAGGTTGCTCTTTTGGCAGCAACAGCCTCTCTGACCTCACCTTTAAACCATGCTGGCAGTTTTTTGGACTTTCTTCCACTTTTCTTAATGCGTGGAATACAGCTGGTCTGGGCTTCGAGGATAGTATTTTTAAATAACACCCAAGCTTGCTGTAAGTCTTTAACCTTTGGAACCGCTCCTTTTAGTTTTTTCCGAACTATATTCCTCATTCTATCATAGTCTCCTTTTGAAAGTTAAAAGGTAGTACTGTGGATTCCTTTACTATCTGTCCTCCACTGATTAAATCAAACATGATCATACTATGATCACTATTGCCAAGTGGTACCAACACCCTTATTTCTTGCACCAGATCTGGCGTTCCACTAAGGACTAGGTCCAGTATGGCTTCCCCTCTGGTTGGTTCATGAATCAGCTGCTCCAAGAAGCAGTCATTTATTTCATCTAGAAACTTTATCTCTTTAGCTTGTCCTGCTGTGAGACTGTCCCAGTCGATACCGGGGTAATTGAAATCACCCATTATTACTACTCTGTTGTGGCTTTTGTTAGCTTCCTTGATTTCTTTGAGCATTTCATCATCCATTTGTTCATTCTGGCCAGGCGGTCGATAGTATACTCCCACTGCCATCACCTTCCCCTTCATAAATGGAATTTCAATCCATAGAGATTCTACAGCAAATTGTGTTCCCTGCAAAACTTTAATCCTTTCTGACTCAATGCCCTCTTTAACATAGAGCGCAACCCCTCCACCAATTTGTTCAGCTCTATCATTACGATATAGTTTGTATCCAGGTATCACAGTGTCCCACTGGTTATCCTCCTTCCACCATGTCTCAGAGTGCAATCATATCTAACCTCTCATTTAGTGCTATATATTCTAATTCTCCCATCTTATTGTTTAGACTTCTAGCATTGGCATACAAGCATTTTAGTGACTGTATTTTATTAATTTTATTACTATTAATCTGGCTATTGGTAGGCATGGGTAATTGGGAATCTTTATGCTCGGTCTACTCCTTACTCAAAGGCATTTGGGCTACTATACTCCCTTTTGGAACCTCACTGTTTTTGGTAGTATCCTTCAAGGATACCTTTGTCCGAACCATGCGCTCCTGGGTGACTGTCGGCTTTCCCCTATTTTCTAGTTTAAAAGCTTCTCTATCTCTTTTTTAAAGGTTAATGCCAGCAGTCTGGTCCCATCCTGATTAAGGTGAAGCCCATCCCTTCGGAAGAGCCCCCCCTTTCCCCAGAATGTTCCCCAGTTCCTAACAAATCCAAAACCCTCATCCTTGCACCATTGTCTCATCCACGCATTGAGACTCCGGAGCTCTGCCTGTCTTTTGGGTCCTGCACGTGGAACAGGAAGCATTTCGGAGAACGCTATCCTGGAAGTTCTGGATTTCAACTTCCTACCTAAAAGCTTAAATTTAGCCTCCAGAACTTCCCTACCACATTTTCCTATGTCATTGGTACCAACATGTACCAAGACAGCAGACTCCCCCCCAGCACTATCTATGATCCTATCTAGGCGGTGCGTGAGATCTGCTACCTTCGCACCAGGCAGGCATGTTACCAGGCGATCCTCACGTCCACCAGCCACCCAGCTATCTACATTCCTAATGATTGAATCACCAACTATAACAGCTGTCCTGACCCTCCCCTCATGGGGACATGGCCCTGGAGAAACGTCCTCGGTGCGAGAGGGTTTTACATCACCTGGAGGACAGGTCCTAGTTACAGGATCACTTCCTGCCACACCAGGGTGATGCTCTCCTTTCACGCGACCTCTCTCCTCCATGGCAACAGGGATGCTGCCAGACTGGAGGTGGGACTTCAGGACTATATCCCTGTAGGTCTCGTCCATGTACTTCTCTGTCTTTCTTATGTCTTCCAGGTCTGCTACTCTAGCCTCTAGAGAACGGACTCGTTCCCTGAGAGCAAAGAGCTCCCTGCACTTAGTGCATATGTAGGACCTCTCACCAACTGGGAGAAAATCATACATGTGACACTCAATGCAAAGACTGGAGAACCCCCATCTCGTTGCTGGACCTCTGTCTGCATCTTAGTTTAAAGCTTGTGTTTAGGTCTTTTAAATTCGGTATATAATAAGGATTGGTGTAGATGCTTATACTAATAAAAGTGTATCTAATACCCCTAATACACCCTGTGTACCTGAAGCTTAATTAATCTCAGGTCCTCTGTGTATGACTGATTTGGATTAAGAGCTGCACCTGAGAGCAGCCCCTTTCCTCTAAGATGTGCAAGTACCTATAAAACTACAATTACCCCAGGGGTGGGTGGGTGCTGGGGAGGGAGGGAGGGAGATAAGTCCTATTAAAGAGGGCAGTTACAAGGTACCCTGTCAACCCTCAGCAGGGGGATGGGGTACCACACAAAGCCCAGTTAGTTGAGAGAGGCAAGGTAAGTACAGCTGAGAAGGCTGAACTAGCACACCACTAAGACAAACAATAAATAATTAAACAAACAGTTAGACAAACAGTAAATAATTAAATAAACAGCTAGAACTCACAGTAAGATGTCCCAGGAGGCAAATATCCCCTCACTAGCAGAGCTCTGTAAAAGTACAGCCCTTCTCTGGTCAGAGAAAAGCAAACTAAAACAGACTATGCACACGTGGAGAAAACAGGAAGAAGGCTACACAATACCTCAGGGGGAGGGGAAGGATTCACTCAGGCAGGCCGGGGTTCCCCATTCCTGGAAGATTCTGAGTACCTGATCCATGTGCAGGGACCATTCGTGTGGAAACAGAACTTGACTGAGTCTGTCTGCCCAAGAGTTTTGGATTCCTGGGAGGTATACTGCCAGGAGATGGATTTGATGCTCTCTGGCGAAGGCCCACTATCTTAGAGCTTCGTTGCAAAGCGACAGAGAGCCAGTCCCTCCTTGTTTGTTTATGTAAAACATGGCTACTTGATTGTCGGTATGAACAAGGATTGTCATGTTGTTGAGGAGGGTATGAAAGACCTTGAGAGCACGGAAAATTGCTCGCAGTTCCAAAAGGTTGATATGAAGGGTGGTCTCCTGTGGAGACCAAGTGCCCTGAGTGGAGAGGTCTTGGAGATGAGCTCCCCAACCCGTTTGGGAGGCATCTGTTGTGAGGGTTGCTTGGGGTAACAAAGGTTGGAAGGGGGCCCCCAACAACAGATTTTGGGTGGACATCCACCATTGGAGAGACCAAAAGAGACGTTTTGAGGTTGCTATTTGGTCTGAGAGAGCTCCTGATGCTTGAGTCCACTGGGTGGACAAAGTCCATTGAGCTGCTCTCATATGCAGGCGAGCATAAGGCACCACATGAACTGTGGATGCCATGTGGCCTAGCAGTTGTAGCATCTCCCTGGCAGTCAAGTGGCTTCTGGACTGGGTTTGAGAGGCCAAGTGCACTAGACGGTGGCAACGGGCTTGAGGAAGATAGGCCCTTGCAGTGGTGGTATCTAGCCAGGCCCCTATGAATTCTAGGGACTGAGCAGGGGTGAGTTGAGACTTTGGCAGATTGATGACAAGTCCCAGATACTGCAGTATGCGTCTGGTGTGGTCCAGGGAAGTCTGAGCCTCGGACTGAGATGGAGCTCGGATGAGCCAGTCGTCCAGGTATGGGAAAACAAAAATTCCCAGGGTGCGTAGAAATGCAGCCACTATTGACATGCATTTGGTGAACACTCTTGGAGCAGAGGCTAGACCGAAGGGGAGTACTCTGTACTGGAAATGTTTTCCTTGGAACAGAAACCGTAGGAATTTTCTGTGGGATGGATGGATGAGTATATGTGTGTACGCATCCTTTAGATCTAGAGAACAAAGCCAATCCTGACTCTGCAGGTATGGAAGGAGAGTACCTAGAGAGAGCATCTTGAATTTCTCCTTGCATAGAAATTTGTTCAATTCTCTCAGATCCAGAATGGGTCTGTATCCCCCTGTTTTCTTGGGAATGAGAAAATAAGGGGAGTAAAACCCTGACCCCTGTTGAAGAAGAGGAACCTCTTCTATTGCCCTTTGGGCAAGAAGGGTGGTCACCTCCTGACCCAACAGGTGCAGGAAAGATGGGGGAGAATTGAAATGTCTCACCATGGTATGGGGAGGAAGGCTGGAGAAATGTAGTTTGTAGCCCTCTCTGATGATAGAGAGGGTCCACTGTTCTGATGTGATTTGCTCCCATCTGGGAGCAAAATGAGTTAACCTTCCTGGAATGGTGAGAGGCTCTGGCTGTTGTAGAGCCAGAAAAGTTAAGTTCTCTAGAAGTAAGTCAAAAACCCTGAGGAGGTTGGGACTGCTGAACTGTAGCAGTCCCTGCAGGTTTTGCCCTGGCCTGTTTAGATTGCTGACGCTTAGGAGCAAAGCGAACTTGGGAAGATTGCTGGCCAGTATTTGTGGAAAATCTGGTCTTTTTGTAAAAAGGCTTCGTGGCAGGGGTAGAGGTAGACTTAGAAAGTCTATCTAAAGCAGCATTCTCTGCATCCATTTGAGTGGCTTTGATTTGCCACTCCTTGCCAAAAAGATTTTCACCTGTACAGGGCAGATTGCCCAACCCATCTTGGACCCAGGGTTCTAGGTCAGAGGCCTGGAGTCAAGCAATTCTGCGAGCAGCTATGGCAATGCCTGAGGCTCTGCTAGCACCCTCAAAGGAGTCAAAGGCAGCTCTGTTGGAGAACTTTGAAACATCTTGGGTATGCTTTAACAAAAGAAGGAATTCCTCCTTCCTATCCTCTGGGATAAAGGGGAGGAAATGGTGCATCTTCAGTGCAATCTCCTTCAGAAACATGCCCATATAGAGGCTGTATGAATTGATTCTGGCAATAAGCATACTGGCTTGGAAGATTTTCCTACCAAAAGCATCCAAAGTCCTACATTCTCTTCCTGGGGGAGTGGAAGAGTGTCTTTGGTACTCTTTATCCTTTTCATAGCTGACTGTACCACAATAGAGTGGTGAGGAAGCTGAGTTTTTTGAAAACCAGGAGAAGGAGGGACACGATACATGGTGTCCAAACGACGAGAATGTGGAGATAAGGTGAGAGGAGTCTCCCATAAGTTCATCATGTGTTCTTGAGGAATTTAATGGATGGGCAAGGTGACTGCCTCTTTGGGAACCTTAGAGTATCCCAAAATATCTAATTTTTTTGCTCTAGGTTCTTTTTCAGAGGTTACTGAAACTGAGAGCCCCTTGGCTAGTTCAAGAATGAAGTCTTGAAAGGACAAATCCTCTGGAGGAGACATTCTCCTCTTTGGAGAAGAGGGCTCCTCAGGAAGAGTAAGAGATACTTCAGCAGAGTCTTCTGAGGTATCGGAATCATCAGAAGACTCGAAGTATCGTCTATTAGCTTCCAAAGATCGATACGCGTATCGACCGGTATCTACATCGGGCGTACCCGGAACCGGATCGGTATCGGGATAAACCCCGGAACCGGGACCAGTATCCTGGTGGAAGTGGATGCTCTGGGTACCGGTATCGGCTGTGGTACCGGAACCGGAACCGCTTGGTGCGGTACCGAGGGCGTTGCAGCTTTAATAAAAGCCATTATGGCCTGCTGCATGGATTGAACGGTATTATCCATAGACGCCACGACTGCCTGGATATCGGTACCGGTATGGGCCGGTACCCCAGAGCAGTCTAACAGGTGATCGGTCGAGGCCGTGCCATCGATGTTAACCTGTAACCCCATAGGAGGAGCTTTGGAAGCCGGAGCTTCCCACCGGGGTTGTTTGGCTGGGGCAGGGTCCTCAGGGTCAAGCCCAAGGGCCTCTCGATGCTTAGAGGGAGATTTGCCCTTTGAGGACCTGCTGGAAGAATGTTTGGTTACCTGAGATCCATCAGGAGAGGAAGACCTGGAGGATGCTGATGCTGGAGTATCTGTAGAAAACAGCATATGAAACTTGGCTGCTCGGTTCTGTAACCCACGCTTGGACATCAGAGAGCAGGATGGACAATCCGGAATGGAGTGGTCAGGCCCCAAACATTTAAGACACCATTCATGGGTGTCTGTGACTGATATAGTACCGCTACACTTGGTGCATTTTTTAAAACCAGAGGCTTGTTTCTCCATGAGGGAAAATTCTGTGAAGGCCTAGAGGCCTCACAGAACAAACACACCAAGTGGGGAAAAATAAGATATGTTTTTTTTTTTTTAAGAAATAAAGAAAAAAGACCGGCGGTACCGGTCCGGAATCGGGGAAGGCAGACACGCGGCCAAAGAAACAAATTAAAATAACAACTTCTTCAGCGGTGACAGGAACACGACCTGCTGGCTCCGCGGAAAAAGAAGAACTGAGGAGAGTTGGTCAGGAAGGCGGGAAGGCAGCGCGCATGCGCTGTGGGAGGCCCCAGAAGCTTTCTTTTCTGGGAAGCTGGGGAGCTTTCCCGCGCAGGCTCCGTCGGTTCCGACGTACCCATATGTGAGGACTCATTCCTGCTTGTTCCTGGAGATTGTAATATATCTCATTACATCACATCATTACATCATATCAGCTGGACAACACGACAGATAAAGCAAAGACTGAGTGAACATGTGTCCCGTTTACGGACACTGACATTGTTGGCTCCCATGGTTGAGCATTGTATTTCCCTTGGCATTCATTTGATCAAATGCGTTGGAAAATACTTGCCATATACCTGCGGATCTGCGCGGAGGTGACCGTATCTTTAAACCCCAGAAAAGTGAGCAAAGTGGATTTTAAAATTGCAGACGATAGCACCTTTTGGTTTGAATGCGGAATTCAAATGGTCTAGTTTAATTTGATCAGCTGGGATTGTGTGATATCTTTTCCCTCTTTGGCTCAGGCTATTTGATTGATCATCATGTGTGGGGGTTTCCTCAGTAATGAACTTCCGTGTTCACCTCAATGGGTATCGGCTGTGTATGCTAGTGACATCAGATGCCATATATATTAAATGGTGTGCAGGTTCAACTGTGGCGCTTAACAGAGAATGCTATGAATTGTTTGGAATCAGACGAACCTGAAGCAGGGCCAGCAGTGGTCCGAAACGTGTCACATCGTAGTACTGAAAGGATTCCTCGAATCATTGGCGCAGTTACAGATAAATTGTGGTTAGATTTATTACTATGTTTGAGAGTTTCAATAAAGAGTAAAAAAGAGTTTCCACTGCCAGGGGGTGAGTTGTAATCCTTCCCCTTTTTGATGGTATCTCCAATATATTAATGATTCTTTAAACATACTTACATGTCTAATTGGAACCTTAATGTTGAAGGATTGTATTGCTGGGTTGCAATTTCTTTAGGGTTTATATTGGAGGATTTCTGCAGATAAATGCATTGAATATAAATAAAATAGAAGCATCGTAGCTGATATTTAAAAGAACACCAACCACGGTGTTTAAATATTGACTCACTGGTTTCTAAAATAAAAGGACTGTGAAAGCGTTTAAAACAGAGAATTCATCTCTCTTCCTTATGGATATAAGCCCATATTCGACAAGATGTGATTGCTAAGTTACTTGTCAGTCCTTGCGCTCTGCCAATCTGTGTGTGAGCAGGAACCAAGGAAGAAAAGATCCAGAGACAGACAAAAAAAACCCTCTCTTCCAAAAGCGAAGCACATAGCATCAGCTCCAGTGGCAAAGTAACATGAAAGGAAGAAATGGACCACTGGACTGGAAACAATTTCAGTAGCCCAAAGAATTTAACGTGGACTTATTTGGAAGCCTGTGTCTCTTTCTGCTGTTCACAGTGACTCCTGAACAGATAATGAAAGAAGCTGTGATGCGAAGGCCTGCTTCCCACACAATAGGCACCCTCCTAGGTGTCACAGAGGGTATAGGAGCATAGCAGTATTAAACACACATATTTAACAATATTCTTTGTAATTAATGTTCAGCACTTGCATAATGGCTTGGACAGAATTCAGCACTAGAAGGAAATGTATATCTTCCATTGCACAAAGGGAAACTCATGCTGTGAGGAAACAGGGCAACAACATAGCCGTACTGCTTGTTCTAAAAGGGCCCCACACAAAGGTATCCTAGAGGACTTCAGGTTTATACACATAAAATCGTGCTGCTGTTGTGGATAGGCCCCCTTTCACACATTACAGACAAACATTCCCAATTACCTCTCTTTGCTTTCTTCTGGAGTTTTAGGGTATCCGATGATTTCTTTTTGATCTCTTGTCGGGCTTTTTTGTATTCTACAAAACAAAAAGTAACTATAAATATGCACAGTACTGCAACTATACTTTCATGCCACACTTGCCTAGAAGCTGCAGTCTATGAACAGAACACAACACATCATCAGATTCAACACAGCAGGACCACAAAATGGCTCAGCATATGGAGATCTTACTGTGTCAGAGAGGGAGATGCAAACATTGCGGCACAGAAAAAAAGAAAGACTAGTGGCAGCAGGTAAAAGAACTTCAGAGCTGCTCCAAACACACCCATACACTTCCCAAATACAAGAATCCCTAACAGTATTTCTGCGACCGTCACCGAGTGCATAGAGTAGTTACTCACCTGTAACAGGTGTTCTCCAGGAGCAGCAGGAATCAGTCCTCACTTATGGGGTGACGTCAGCCGACGGAGCCCTCGCGGAGCAATTTTCCCCAGCTTTCGCAGAAAGCCTTTGGGAATTGCAGCGCGCATGCGCGGTCCCCTTCCCGCCCAGGGATGCCATCTTGCTCAGTCTGATGACATAGCGGAAAGACAGCAAAAGTTAGCAAATATGCAATAAGAATGACTGCAACTCCAGGGGAGGAAGGAGGGTAGTGAGGACTGATTCCTGCTGCTCCTGGAGAACACCTGTTACAGGTGAGTAACTACTCTTTCTCCAGGACCAAGCAGGAAGTCAGTCCTCACTTATGGGACTCCCAAGCTTAAGGCTACCGGAGACCCCAAGTCTAAAAGAGCTCCCTCAAGCTCAACAGTACAGAGGGAAAGAGTCTTCTCTGAATACGAATCCGGCCGGTAGCCCAACACTAGGGCCGGAGGGAGGAGTTACCTAAACCTCAAAGAGATTGTGGAGAACTGCCTGGCCAAAAGCGCTGTCCCTGCGGGACTCCCTTTCAAGGCAGTAATGAGCCGCAAAGGTCTGGCCTGAAGACCAAGTAGCGGCCCGGCAGATGTCTGCCAATCGAACAGAGCGGAGATGAGCCACCGACGCGGCCTTTGCCCTGACCCGATGAGCCGTGACATGACTCTCCAAGGAGAGACCGGCTGCCCCGTAAGACCAGGCGATACAGTCGGCTATGCAGGAGGACAGAGTACGCTTAGAGACAGGTACCCCCAACCGATTGGGGTCAAAAGATACGAAAAGCTGGACGGCTTTCCTATGCTCTCGCGTACGGTCAAGGTAGAAGGATAAGGCTCTTCTACAGTCCAGGGTGTGCAGCACAGTTTCCGCTCGGCTGGCGTGCGGCCTGGGAAAAAAGGTCGGAAGAACCACCTCCTGGTTGATGTGGAAGTGGGAGACCACCTTCGGAAGGAACTTAGGGTGGGTCCGCAGTACAACCCTATTCTTGCAGAACCTAGTGTACGGAGGCTCCGACACTAGGGCTTGTAGCTCACTCACGTGCCTCGCGAAAGTGAGGGCCACCAAGAAGAGAGTTTTCCAGGAGAGAAAACGGGGAGGGCAGGTAGCCATGGGCTCAAAAGGCGGACAGGTAAGCCTTTGCAGAACCACGTTGAGGTCCCAGTCGGGGGCTGGGGGCCGCAACGGAGGTTTAAGCAGAAGGAGGCCTCTGAGAAAGCGCGCCACAAAAGGGTGCGAGGAGAGAGGCCTGCCCTCAACCGGTGAATGATGCGCAGAGAGAGCACTGAGGTGGACTCTGACAGAGTTAGATTTGAGACCTAGGTCGGAGAGGTGAAGCAAGTATTGCAGCACCACCGATAATAAACAGGCGAAGGGGTCCTCAGACCGCTGAGAACACCAGACCGAGAAGCGACGCCATTTGAGGGCGTACGACTTCCGGGTGGAAGGACGCTGAGAAGCTAGGACGACGGCTTCCACCTCCGGGGCTAGCTGTAGCGGAGCAAGGATTACCCTTTCAGCAGCCAGGCCGTCAGGTGTAGGGCCCGGAGGTTGGGGTGCAGAAGAGTGCCCCGATCCTGTGTTAGGAGGTCGGGGTGGAACCCCAGAGGAAGAGGGGTGTCCACCGCTAGATGTAGTAGTAGGGGGAACCACGGCTGTCTCGGCCACCGAGGCGCCACCAGGATCACGGAGGCCCTGTCCTGGACAACTTTGAACAATGTCCGGGCCACCAGTGGCGTAGGAGGGAATGCATACAGCAGACCCGTGGACCACGGGATGAGGAAAGCATCCGGCGCCTCCCGAGAAGGATGGGGGTGCCGGGAGCAGAATCTGGGGAGCTGCCTGTTCAGGGGACTGGCAAAAAGATCCACAGTGGGAGAGCCCCACCGGCGGAAGATCTGCTGGACCACCTCGGGGTTCAGTTTCCACTCGTGCGGTAGCAGCATCCGGCTCAGCTTGTCCGCCAGGCAGTTGTCCTGCCCTGGCAGGTAAACTGCTTTGAGGAGGATGTCGTGATCGACAGCCCAAGAGCACAGTCTCCGGGCTTCCCGACATAGAAGGAGGGAGCCCGTGCCCCCCTGTTTGTTCACGTAGAACATTGCAACCTGATTGTCCGTCTGCACCAGTACGGACTGGCCGAACGTCAGGTGAGAGAAGGCCCGCAGAGCTAGGCGGATCGCCCGGAGCTCCAGGAAGTTTATCTGCTGGGCAGCCTCCCAAGGCGTCCAAAGGCCCCGAGTGCATGTCCCTCGACAATGCGCCCCCAATCCCAGGAGAGAGGCATCTGTCGTGAGCACCCGGGACGGTGGGTGAGACTGAAATGGCATGCCGAGCACTAGGTTGGGCAGGTGAAGCCACCATTGCAGGGAGGAGACCAGGCGGTCGGAAATTTGTATCAGGTCCGACAGTCCGAGGAGGAATCGAGAGGTTCTGCGGGGGCGGGACCCGGGGACCTCCGCCCCAACCAGCGTCGAGGACCTCGGTCCCGAACGGGAAGCCGAGGGAGACCTAGGCCGAGGATCGAATCGAGCACGTATGGACTCGAGGATCGGCTCGGCCTCCGGGGTCGACTTGAGCGTCGACGTCCCGGTGGTCGGGGCAGATGCACTGGCGAGGCCGGTGATCCATGCCCGCTGCTGGTCCATGAAGGCAGATATACTGCGCTCCAAGGTCGTCAATCTGAGATCAAGCTCAGAAGACCCAGCAGCCGTCGACTCGGGCCCCGACGGCGTCGGGCCCGACGTCGGCTCATCCGTGGGGGAGTCCAGGAGGACTATATCACTCACGTGCCTAGGCGACTCCACTTCGAGATGAGGGATCTTCGAAGGCTTCTCCTCCTTTGAGGGCCCGGGGAGCTGGACCGGGCTAAGCGACCTGGCCCTCGAAGGACCAGTTTCGCCGCCCGGATCCACCCATGCGGGCCGCTTCTCCCGCCGGCGTTCCCGGCTGGGGGAGCCCCATTCAGAAGAACTCCTACGATGCTCTGAACCGGAGCCGCGAGGCGTAGAGGCCTCTGACGAGGTCCGCGTGGAGTCAGAGAAGATCCGGTCCCTCTGCGACTGCCGACTCCTCAGCGCCTTCGAGGACATCTTGCTGCACGGGCCGCAGCTTATAGGGTCATGCTCGGCCCCAAGGCAGCGGAGGCAGCAGTCATGCGTGTCAGTAAGAGACATGAGCCTGACACAGCGATCACACTTTTTAAAACCGCTGGCAGCCATCGGGGGAAAAAGGGCCCCTGCAAGGTCGAACGACCGCGCTGCCAGGGATGAAGAGAAAAGTGGCGGGACCGCCAGTTGGAAAAAAAAAAATTAAAACGTAAACGGGCCCGATAGGGGATATCGAGACCCGGCGGGAAGAGGAACACACGAACCGAGAAAAAAAACAATTTTTTTTTTTTTAACGAAAAGAAATCAAAGAAATCAACTTTTCAGCGGCGTTAACAGACACGTCTGTAGGGCTCCGCGGAAAAAAGAAGATTGAGCAAGATGGCATCCCTGGGCGGGAAGGGGACCGCGCATGCGCGCTGCAATTCCCAAAGGCTTTCTGTGAAAGCTGGGGAAAATTGCTCCGCGAGGGCTCCGTCGGCTGACGTCACCCCATAAGTGAGGACTGACTTCCTGCTTGGTCCTGGAGAACTGATGTTATCTAGATTGTTCAAATATCAACTTCTGTTTGATAGTAGTTACTAGTCATTTGTACAGCGCGTGCCAGATGTAAGCAGTGCTGCACAGGAACAGAGTAATTTTATAAGCAGCTTTAGCATATATAGCAATGTTTTCTGTGCTTGAGTAGGTGGTTATAAAATTGTCCTGGGGCATACGTGTATAGCAGTAGGCTCTCAGGAGAACTTTTATGTTGCCATTCCTGCGGCGGAGAATGGAAGCAGCAAAGACGGCATCAGCACTTGTGCATTTCAAGCAAGGTTAGGTAAGAGGGGTGTGGCTATTAATTACTAGTTCTCTGCCTGAGAGCTCTTAAAAGGGTTTTTGATACATTTTTAAAACAAAGTTACTTTTTTTTTGGTGCCTTGGTTCAAAAGGGGAAATATTTTCTTTAGTGGTGTAGGTTTAGAAACTCTGCTTTCAGTATCTTTCTCAGCTCTTTGAAGCTGCTGACACCTCATCAAGTGTTAGTTCCCTCCCTATCTTGGTTTATAGGGCACCTCCCCAATTAGCTACACACAGAGACTTGGAATAGCCCATTTACAACACACTTAAAAGAGGTTAATTGTTTTTTTCTCTGAAAGTACAGCTGGGAAACTGGCTGGTACTTTGGTAGGTCTCTCTTTTGCTTTAATATGTACCTATGCTCCAACAACTGAACAGATGGAAAAAATCATACTGCCAAAGTTGTTGCCCCCATTACAGCTTCTGCCTCTGTCCAGACAGAGATCCCAATGCCTGTTGAAGGACCGGTTCCATGTGCAGGATGCCTGCATGCTGAAGCTCTCAGGAAACAAGTGGAGGATCTCAGAGAAGAGGTGGGGAGGCTGAGGAGCATTCAAGACAGTGAGAAGTACATTGATGAAATGCTTCTTGAAACATCAAAGCTCTCCAGCAGAGGAGAAAATGGGAGCCTAAAGAATGACGAAGGTTGGACACAAGCCACCAGGACCTGCAGAATAGAAATACTGTTAAATAAATAAATGGAAGATGAAATTTAACGTGGACAAGTGCAAAGTTATGCACCTAGGAAAGAACAACCCAAACTATGGTTACATGATGCAAGGTTCCACATTAGGAACCACCACCCAGGAAAAAGATTTAGGCGTCAACATGGACAACATGTTAAAACCCTCGGCCCAGTGTGCAGCGGCAGCCAAGATAGCAAATAGAATGCTAGGCATCATAAGGAAAGGAATTGAAAATAAAACAAAGGATATTATAATGCCTCTGTATCGTTCCATGGTGCGACTGCAACTTGAATATTGTGTGCAATTCTGGTCACCGTATCTGAAAAAGGATATAGCATTTTTATAAAAGGTATAGAGAAGAACCACCAAAATGGTAAAGGGGATGGAAGGATACCCCTATGAAGAGAGGCTAAAAACATTAATTTAATTTAATTTACAGATTTTTTATATACCGCTCCTTCCATTGATCAGGTGCGGTTTACATGGAACAACAATAAAACAGTGAACTGTTTTTACAGATAACAAGTTGTAACTTACATTTAACAATTTGTGAACTATGTACAGAGTAACAGAGTTAAAAACTATATACAGGCTTAAATATTATTCGTTAGTCTTTGAATACATTGTTTTCAGGCTTTATTGGGCTCTTCAACCTGGAAAAGAGACGGCTGAGGGGAGATATGATAGAGGCCTATAAATTAATTAATGGAGTGGAACAGGTAAACGTAGATCGATGCTTCCAGGAACTCCAGGGGCCAGGAAGGTCTCAGTTGGCTCTTTCCCTGATTGACCACCCAGCCAAGGCTTTCCAAAAAGGATACCACTCAGATGTCTCTGAAAGAGAATGGGCTCAGAAGAGCCAGTCATCCAGATATGGGTGCAAACAAATCCCTTGGCATCATAGCACCGCAGCCACAACCTTGGAGAATGTATTTGAGGCAGTGGAGAGTTCGAATAGGAGGGTGGCAAACAAAGTGAGAGCCAAGCACAGCAAAACACAGATACCTTTGCTGATCCTCCCAGATCAGGATATGAAAATAAGCCGCTGCCAAATCCCAAGATACCAAGAACCCATTTTGGCGCACTGCTTGAATAACGGATCGCAAAGTTTCCATCTGGAAGCACAGGACACAAATACTCATTGACACCACTGAGGTCCAGAATGCGATGGAAGGATCAGTCCTTTTTCGGCACTACGAAATAGATGGAATACCTGCCCTTACTCCAATCATCTGGGGGAACAGGCATCACTGACTTCAGGAGCAGCAACTTGTCCAAGGTGATCCACACAGCGGCCCTTTTGTTCGCAGACCCACAGGGGGAGATGAAGAAAGCATCTGGGATCAACTTTTTGCATTCCAAGACACAGTCATACTGAATGGTGACTAGCACACAGCGACCCTTGGTGACTCGGGCCCATTCCTGAAAGAAGCGGCAAAGCCTGCCCCCAACTGGAGGAACCAGGGAATGGGCTCACCAAACATTCATTGCACAGCTTGGGAGGGTCCACCTTTGGCGAGGACTGAGTCCCTGGACCCATATGCTCCACAAAAGGACCGAGAACCAGCCTAAAATCTGGAAGCTGAGGGGAAGAAGAGCTTTCCAGGATGGAAGCGACAGGAGTCCCAAGATCCCAGGGAATCCAACCAGTAAGTCCACAAGGAGTGGGCAGAGGCTGATGGAAAAGGGGCAACTGCCCACTTCACAGGCCCCCCTGGACCTGTCCTCTGGAAGGCAGTAAGATTTTGTCTCACCCAAGTCCTTCATCAGCTTCTCCAAATCAGCCCCAAAAAGAAGCTTCACTTTAAAGGCCTGTTGAATCAACTGGGCTTTGGAAGATGAGTCCACTGCCCAGTATCTGAGCCAAAGCCAACCCTCATATCACAGTCTACAGGGCACTATACCTGGTCACTACATGTACCAGATCATACATTGCATCAGAAAGGAAGGCGTAGCAGACTCCAAAAGAGGGGTAGTATCATCCAGTGGAAGGGACTGAATCCACTGGAGCAGGGCTTGAGACATCATGCCTTCACATACCACCAAATAAAGACTAGCAGCTGTTGCAGTGAACTGGTTCTTCAACAACAAATCTACCTTACAGTCCACAGAATCCTTTAAGGCCGATCCACCTTCCACAGGGATAGTGGTCATTCTGGTAACCGCAGTGACCTGCGTATCCATCTTGGAAATATCAAATCACTCAATGTACTCCTTCTCCGGGAAAGCATACATCTTATACACCTTTAGCGGGGCATTGGAGGCATCCCACTCAGACTGGATCATGTCCTTGATCATCTCTGGGAATGGGAAGACAGTAGTGGATTTCCATACGCCGGTGTGCCTGGAGCATCCGCCAAGCTCAAGGCGAATGAGACCCTGGCAATCAACGCAGCCTGTTCCTCCTCCTGGAATAGATGGATAATACCGGCCTCTTCACAATCTTCCGAAGTCAAGAGTACTTCATCCCCATCAGAGCCCATAACCGAGGCATCTGAATCCAAGTCACGGTCCAAATTTCAGACAGATTCCAGCTGATCCCCATCTCCAGGGGGTGACCTTCACCAGGTATGCTTAGCCATAGGCAATTAAGCAGGGCTTCCACTCTCAGCTTGCCCCTCACGAGACTGCACTCGGGGGAACCCAGAGGCCACAAGGTCTGAATTTCCATGCCAGAATGACCAGTTGTAAAAAGGGAAAAGAATTCTGGTGAGGACAATCTGGAGTCTATAAACTCTCTTCATGGAAATGAGCCCCCAAAACCAGGGGACAGTTGATGCTGCCACCAATCCCTACAGGACAGGGAATGGTCCACAGCACAGTTGCCAAACGCTCCGACCGGCTGGCCATCCTTACCTAAAACGTCATTTGCCACCTCCTGCCCTGAGGCAGGCAAGGCCAGACAAACTGTATTCCCTGGCTGAGAGCAGGGGAGCAAGCCCTCCAAGGACGACTCAGAAGCTGCCATGCAAGAAGTCCAGAAGCCGGAGATGAGGCACTTTGCTTCCACAGGCCAATGTTTCATGTAAGACGACAGAGAATTAAGGCAAGTAACACAACAGCACGCACTAAAGCTGCAGCGGCCTGGTAGGTGCACGTTAACAGCGCTTACACAGCAACACGTGTTATGGGTGCTTGGGTAGGAACATATGTTGGAACCACTCCGGTAGAAGCATGTGCGCCAAGCGCACAGCGCTATTAACACGTGCAGAAAAAAGCGGGAAACTCCCACACCGCACCAACTGTTGCCAGCGGTCCACCCCGAATTACGCCCCCAGCAGGACGAAATTGCAAGCCCTCAACAAGGACAATGACGAGGTCAAGTCTTGGTATTCACCCCGAGAGCCCTAGGCAGACATCTGTGCCGGGCTCAGCTCTGCTCCTCTGAAACAGTTTCTCTGGCTTTGCAGACACTGCGTTTAAGGTGGCTGTCAGGCAGATTCCTCCAAGAGTCTTCTGCAATCTTTGGGAGACAACAGGGAGGACAGAGGAGGAGGAGGAGGGAAGTATTGAGGTTGTGTGAGGCTGCTGAATTCTTCCAGTCCTTCCAGATCCTTCCAATTTTTGGGCTGCTCAACAGGCTCTTATCATAAGAATGTGGAGCTGAACCAATTTTCCCTCCTCCTATGGTTACTGAAAAGACCACAGTCTTGTGGATCCTCCCACGTCGTGCTGAAGTCAGAGAGTCACTCTCAAGGTGGTCATTCACAAGCATTTATATTTATGCAGTTTTTCCAAAAATATCAGCTTACACACACTTACTAGGAAATGCACGTAGTGTAAAGTAATTAACAAAAAAGATAGATGGTCTACATAGTGACCCTCATGAGGCAATATATTAAGAATCACCCAACCTTTAGCCTACAATAAGATCCAAAATGGAAACAGAAATATGTCAAATAACCAAAGAAAGAAAGAAAACTGAGATTGGCGCAACCAACTTACTCTAAGACACACCAATTCCCAGTCTAAGAGACCCATGGGCATTCAAAAGGGAAACCAATTGTGAGGGAAATGAAAAGACATATGATTGACCCTGAAGTCTGATAAGGCACTTACAGGGGTATTTAAGACTAAAACACCCCCCCTTCTAGCTGGAGAACCTGTGGTTGCAAGTTGAGAAACTCACACTTATGACGTTAGGTTTCTCTAGCCAGGTAGAGGAAGATCCTGACCAAGCAGCCCTTAGAAAGAATATTCCTTTTTGGAAAAAACATTGAGCGTAACCACTCCTTATCAGAGACAAGAGCGAGAGTTATTACACAAGTAGCAGGAGATATTGAGTCTGAATCAGACATTTCTAATACTTCAGATATATTTAATACATCTGCCACCTGTGGGCCAGGAATCACTGCAGAAGCACGGATCTTTTGACCCTGCAGCGGATAATATGCTTTAACTAATGGAGGACAAGAATCTGAGGAAATCCCCATTACCTCCGAAAGATATTGTTTAAACATATCCTTCACAGATGTGTTGGGTTGACCTTGGAAAATTTATCAGGCAGAGATTTGAAAGACGACTATGAATGTCCAACTGTTCCAATTATAAATTTTATATTATTAGAGTCCTTAATAAATGCATCCAACTGTTTTTCCATATGGTCCATATGAAGAGAGAAACCGTGTACTGTTGTTTTAAAGATTCAATAGGCTCATTATTCCTCAAACAATTCTCAACATTCTTTTGTGTCTTAGTATGTAAAGTTTGAATTTGAGGGGTAATGGCTTCCCCGAAAAGTTTAACTGCGTTTCAAATAGATTCTAACATAACTTGCACTGGTCTTTCTAAAATAAAGGAAAATGAAGAACTACCCACCAGGGACTGCAGGCTCTAGGGACTCTATGGGTACAGCAGGACTGGGATCAGCGGGGAATACTACTGCCACTGGTGAACTCCCTCTCAGCAGCTCCACTCACACTCAATGATCTGGCGAGGATTCCAATGTCGCAGTACCGCTTCCGTCAGGTGTTCCCAGGGGAGAAGCAGGAACACCAATGTCGAGGGATTCAGCATCCTTCAACCAGACTGGATTTGTTCCGGGGCACACCTATGTCATGGGGGGAGGGGGGCGAGAGGTCTCTACCCAAAGGTGACTCAGCTGGAATGCTCCAACAGCCCCACAGCTGGGATATCCACATCCCCCCCAAATGCCAGCCGCTGCTCTTGATGCAAAAAGAAGTTGATAGGACCAGAGGTAACCGGGGAAGAAGTAGGCAGGGCAGCCTGGGGCAGCTTAACCTGCTTCGCTTTCCTCTTCTTCCCATGCCTGAAAGTACATTTGAGCCAGCCACTCAGCGTGCAGCCATTTTGGATCCCCCACGAGTGTTTAATCAATCTTTTCTTCTCAATTATTCAGATTTTCTTCAGAGTGGAGAAAACCCACCCACTATCTGCTGGAGACAAAGAAATACTGAAAAGACCTCTGGTGGCTGAGGCAGATAGAGTGATGAAGTGATGTCATTGAAACCTGGGCTTTTCATTGGTTCTTTGTCTCCACCAATCTGCTGGTAGGGGAACACAAACCACTCGTCTGGACTGGTCTAGCAGGACGATATGGAAACATCATTTCCTCACTGACATAGAAATATGTAACCATCTTAATTAGAACTCATGATGAATACACAGATCTATTTTGTTATGATGGAATTCAATTGTGTGTTGTTGAATCAATGCTGACACTTGGTGACATCTCCAAATTCAGTATACAGTTCTTATGTGATTAAGGCTTGATGTTCTAGCAGAATTAATTTCTACTGGATTGTAAGCTTTGTCAAGCAGAAATTCTCATATATGTGGATGTGTAGAGCACTGCATACATTTAGTAGTGCTATAGAAATGATAGCTATCCAGAAAGGATAGCTATCCAGAGGGTCGCCATGAGTCGACTCAGACTCGACGGCACTTAACAACAACATAGAAACGATTAGTAGTAGAAATAAGGAATCCAGATCTGTCTTTTTAAAGGCCTTGGTGCTAGTTCACACAGCCAGCCACCAGCTTCTTGGGGTCTGTATCTCAGTGATTCAACGAGGACACCAATCACTGGTGAGTGCTTTCTGTGCCTCTAGAACAAAAATTACCAGGGCTTAGCTATCTCCCTCTCACCTGAAAAAAAGGGAAGTGATCTTATAGCTCTTACTGGGGTTTGTCCATTTGTGTTTTATTGTAATTTTTTTTGTTCTGACAGAAAACGGTCCAACACATCAAAAACATGCCAAACAAGCTTGCACATAACTAAAAAGCGCAGTTCAATATTTGCTTTAATTTGATGCTAGACATTTAGGCAGCGAAATTCCACTTCATTTCTTTGCAGTTTGATACTGAATCATTTTGTAACTGTGACACTTAACATTCCAAAATATGCCTGAGGTGTCTGCTAAACTGAAGCCCTTGGGGTTGCCTGTGTGTGGCTTATCTATTGCTTCCACCTCAGATCTATTCCACTTATGGGCTGAAACTTCCAAAAAAGCAGCCATATTAGTTGGAGCAACACAAACTACAGAGTCTGGTGGAGGGGGAGGCCTGGTGGTTCAGATGGTAAGTGCTGTACACTTCATGTAAAAGGTTTCTGGAGTGAGACTTCCATTCTGAGGGACAGCCAGGCTAGAAATGCTGTGGAGACAGAACTCACCTCCCTTGGTGAGAAAGGAACTGTGACCATCATGTACAGTAAAAGGTCATGCCTGATGACTGATTTTGAGGGTCATGGTTGCCAGGCTCCTAATGGAGCCAGGCCACATGTCTTCCAACCCAGGACTGTTGATAAAAGGACCCAGTCGAGTGTACCTGTGTGTGGGGTCTGCATGTGGCAAGATGCAAAATAGGTGAATAAAATCTCCAGGCAGTGCGAAAGCAGATTCATGGTACCAGCTCCCAGCCTGAGCTGGAAAAAAGGTATTGAGAACTGCTGAGCCCAATAAAGGGGCTAGTGGCACCTTATAGACTAATTTATTGAGATGTGAGCTTTCAAGAACAAGATGAAGCGGATTCTTGTTCATGAAAGCTCATAACTCAAGAAGTTGGTTAATCTATAATGTGCCCCTCTGTGAAAATGTATTACAGTCCATTTTATACATTCAGTTAACACAGAGGGAAAATGAAACACCAAGTCTAGAATGTGCGATTGTAGCTAGAAAAATAAAACTAATCATCATTAAAAAGGCATCATCCTCTAGTGGGAAAAAAACTATTCTTATTCGCAAGTGTTTTTACCCCATATTGTTGCAATTTAAGTCACCCGATTTTAAGGTTATACCTGATGAAACTGAGGTATTATTCTCTCAATTTTCCCCAGTTAGGACTACACCAGTTAAAACCTACAGAAAGCATATTCATCATATGAGATCAGACTGAATCAGTAGAGAGTTAGCTTGAAGATTAGATGAGATTGCATAAGATTTTAAGGTAAAATCTATCATGTTCCATCACTTACCATAGTACAAGATATAGGAGGACAGTTTACCAAGCCACACAATACCTGAATGAACCCAGAGTTTTGTGTTTACAAAGTTTTAAATGTTCCCAACTAGTTCAACTGTATTAGCAGAGACTATATCTAATTCTCTGATTTTATCAATCATCTGATTAGGGACGTGCACAGTCAAATGAGTTCATTTCTGAGATATTTTCCTCGATTTTCAGGTGCTTTTTCCATCTCATTTCATGTATTTGTTTTAATTAACAAAATCTGTATTCATTAGAACTTTTTTAGGCACCCAAATCAATTGTACACATGTACATTCGTAGGGTTATGCCCGTCCTGCTGATTCTGCATACTTTTTAGGTACCCAAATGAATGCATAGCCTTACTGAATATGCAGAACCTTAGTTCTAAGCAATGAGGAAGCTTGCACTAGGTCTTGCCCGATGCCCATCTTTGGCTGCTTCGAGTGTTAATGTAAAATCATCCAACTGGGGATCTGAGAAGCAAATGCTATTTGCTCTAGTGGTATTCACGAAGCCTAACATTTTGATGCATCTGCACAGCACAGTATTCTAGCAGCCATATGAGTCCTGCAGAAAACTAGATTCTTTATAAGCTGTGCTCTCTTTTATCGGACTAACTTAATAAGCCAAAGAGGTTGCCCGCAATAAATAAGCATTCAAACTACACAGGTCCTATCCTCAGATATGATGGTAGAACGTACCTAGAGGGTGGTCTCAAAAGCTCAGGTATACCTTTTGGTCCAATAGCCAGACAGAACAGTGAATCATACTACTAGATCTGACAAGCAACTCAGAGATATTTAATTCACTTATTCCATGAATGTTATTTGCATATCTATATAAGCGTTATGGATCCTTATTCTAGTTAAGAAATGCCCTTTTCCTTCAAATATTTCATTCCATAAAATTGCAAATGCAGTTTAAAATACGTTATTGTTTTCGTATTTAGTTAGAATAATTAATGAAGCAAGCAAAAAAACAACACATCCTAGGCTGAAACTACCTTTTGCATGGTCTTTATCCAGCTGGTTAGCCACTTTCTTCCATTCTTCCATCTGTTCTTGAAGTGGGTTTATCAGGCAGTCTATTAAAGCACTAATTGTTTCATAAAAACATAAAAAGAGTCAAAACCCATTCAATGCCAATTTTTTGCATAAATTAAAGCATGAGGTCACCATCCGTGTCTGATTTCATTCTGTCTACATTTACTCCCATGCTACTCAGCTCTAAAACTGGTACAGGTAAGTTTTCATTCATGGCTGCAAGAATCCATTTAGCAGCAGCAGGTGGGTCATACATCTGGAACCCCAACATCAAGGAAAACCAGATGCACTCCTCCCCCCAGGACACAGTGTCAGAACATTTCTTCATGCACTGAGCAAGCACTTAAAAAAACCTCCTGATCCGCTGATGACAATAAGATTTTCACTTCACTTTACATTTTTGTGATTTTAGCTTTATACAACTTTCAGTTCTTCTTTTTTTTCCCCCACCAAAATCCCGTCTATCAAGGTTAAGAAGAATCGCTTGGTACCATCTAGACACTAAGCAACCGTCATTAAAAATGAAAAGGAATTCAAGGTTGGAGGGGTGAAGGGACAGGGTGATGTACTGAGAAGCCAGTCCGTACCCAGCCTCTCTTAACCCTGCATTCTGTGAAACTTTTCCAAATTATAAATAGCTAGTGCTGTGTAGATCTAGAAGAAATCACTGCAAATTTACAGAAATTTAAACAAAAACTCCCCAGCAGTTTAAGACATCAGTTTTACAAAAATATTTAAAAGGTTACCAAGGTACTGGGGAGGGGGGGCATTCAAAGGCATTTACATGGTTTGCAGATTTGCAAACTGTGCAAATGCTGCTGAGCGGGATATTCAACGGCGCTAACATGGTTACTGCTGCTGAACATCTGTACGTGCCGTGACTACATGCCCTGGTGCTAAGCGGTTAGCACTGAGACATTCCAGGGACAGCGCAAAGACGTCACCAGGCAGGTTAGCGAGACAAAGGTAAAGCAAGACACAGCAAATGCCGACCTTACTTTACCCACAAAAGCTAACCAGGCAATGGCTCAATATCGCCATTGTCTGGTTGACTTCCAGATTCTGTGGCCCTGGCATTGAATATCTGTGGTTAGACTTCAGCAGTGATGGCTAGCAGCCACTGCTGGGTACAGGGGTAGCTCTATCATGAGGCGAAGTGAGGCGGCTGCCTTAGTCGATGAAGTCTTAAAGGCGGCATTTTGCCCCCAAAACAGCTGCCTCACTTCGCCTTCAAACGTTAAAAAAAAAAAAAAAATCCAAACGCTCAAATTTCTGCCGCTGCCGAGTCCGCTTCTCGGCAGCGGCAGACTCACCTCTCCTTCCTATAGCAGCCGCGGCTCCTGCTTCTTGGAACCGCGGCTATATTAGCGCAAGATCAGCCAGCCACTGCGGAGCCTTCCCGTGCAGCAGCGTCCCGCCCCCAAAGGATCCTCGTGCTAGTACAGCCGCGGCTGCTATAGAGGAGAGCTGAGTCTGCTGCTGCCGAGAAGCAGACTCAGCAGCGGCAGAAATTTGAGCGTTATTATTTTCCTGGGTGCCAGGACTGGAAAAGGGAGGGGGGGTCTAGGACTGGAAATGGGCTGATGGGGGGAGAGGTTAGGACTGGATGGGGGTTGTTTAGGACTGGTAATGGGCTATGGGGGGCTAGGACTGGAAATGGGCTGATGGGGGGAGGTTAGGACTGGATGGGGGTTGTTTAGGACTGGTAATGGCTATGGGGGGTTAGGACGAAGTGGGGTGATGGGGGAGTGTTCAGGACTGGTAACGGGCGGATTGGGGGCTTAGGACTGGAAATGGGCTGATGGGGGGGTTAGGACTTGAAGTGGGCTGATGGGGGGTGTTTAGGACTGGTAATGGGCTGATGGGAGGGTTAGGACTGGAAATGGGCTGATGGGGGGGTTAGGACTGGAAGTGGGCTGATGGGGGGGTTAGGACTGGAAATGGGCTGATGGGGGGTGTTTAGGACTGGTAATGGGCTGATGGGGAGGGGTTAGGACTGGAAGTGGGCTGATGGGGAGTGTTTAGGACTGGTAATGGGCTATGGGGGGTGGTTAGGACTGGTAATGGGCAGATGGGAGGCTAGCACTGGAAATGAGCTAGGACTGGTAATGGGCTGATTGGGGGGCTAGGACTAGAGTGGGCTGAAGGGGGCTAGGACTGGAAATGGGCTAATGGGGGAGGGGAGGAGAGTGCTGCTGGCCCTAGAAGAATACTAGTGCTAGGTTACAAATGGGCTGATGCGGGAGGATGGTAGAATAGGACTGGAAGGGAGCGGATATTGAGAGGGTGTGCCAGGGGAAGGAGAGGGCATGAAGGGAGCTGACACGGGGGAAGGAGGGGGCTGGAAAGGAGCTGACATCTGGGATGTACTGAAGGGGGACTGGAAGGGAGCTGACATTTGGGGATGGGAGTGGTAGGTGGTTGGATAATGGGGAGGAGGCTGGAAGGGAGATGACATGCAAATGGCACTGGAAGGGGGATGGACAGAGGGTAGGGCAACTGGAAGGGAGCTGACTGGGGGGGGTGGCACAGAGTGGACGTGAGCTGATATCTGGGATGGTATTTGGACTAGAAGGGGCTGGACAGTGAGGAAAGAGGGGGACTGAAAGGGAATGGACACCAGTTGCAGTCATGGGAATGCAAGACGGTTGACATTGGAAGGTACTGGGAGGGAAGGACTGGAAAGGGCGCTGATACTGGGGAGGGTTACTGGAACTGGAAATGGGCTGATGGAAGGAAGTGAAGAAAACAAAAGAAGAGATAAGAAAAGGCAGATGGACCATAGACCACAGAAAGAGAGCTAAGAGAAGACAGGAAAGCAGAAGCCTCAGATAGGGACCAGCGTGATCAGAGAATAAAGTGGTCAGACAACAAAGGTAGAAAAAATAATTTTATTTAATTTTAGTTATTGGACTTTGTGCTATTTTTATATTTTACACAGTATTGGGGAACTGCATCTCTTATTTATCTGATATTGCACTGCATGTGGACTCTGGCTTCTTGGGGTTTCAATTTAAATTTAGTCTGCATATTATTATTTTTACTTTAGATTGTGGTTACTTATTCTGTACTTGGTGAGGGTCGATGTTGTGAGTGTGTGACTGAGGTCAGGTGTTCTGTTAACATGGAGTTTGTACATAAAGATCTATACTGTACTGTAGTAATTTGACTTGTTCAGCTTTTCAAATGGGAGTATGGATGTTCCAGGGCCCACTGTAGTATTTACAGTGATGCTTTTTTTGGATGGGCTCCTTATGTGAGTTTTGGAAGTTTGTGCTGATATGGTATGGTATGGTAGGTTTGCTCTTTGTTGTAGGGTTTTGTATTAGTTCACAATATGCCTGGTACTGGAAAATAGTGGTGGTTGTTGTTGTTAGTGAGATGATCAGAATCAGATTTTTTTTTTTTTAAATATTGAGTTCTGTGGGTGAATGTCCTGGTTCTGCTCTGCACCTACTGTGGCTGCAGAATATATGTTAAAAAAGAAATAGCAAGAACCATAATGCAGTTTATAACAAAATAAAAATGAGTTATAATTTAGTTTTATAAACTGTGCTGTTCGTTCTTGCTGTCTTTTAGTTCCATGGTGTGCAAATGGGACCGTAACTAGCCCTGAGCAAGCGGTGCAGCCGCACAGGGCAGAAAGATTTGGGGGGTGCATTTCGGCTGTCTGCTGTTGCCCTGCCGCTGCTGGCAAGACAAAGGCAGGCAGACGAAATGTGCTCCCTAAGCCTTTTTGCAGCACTTTAAGCAGGTCTGGTCCCTACCTTCTCCGATGCCATGTCAGAGTAGGGAGGGACAGATCTTCTTAAAGTGCCGGCGCCTTTCAGATTGGGCACATGCCCCCCTCCTCCTCCCCATACCTCCGTCCAGCGCTGCCTGCTCTTTCCCTGCTGCTGGCACCTCCGTGAAAAAAACAGTGCTGAAGAGGTTAAAGCATTATACGGGAGAGCCAGACTATTTGACATTCTGAAATACCATCCTCCACCAGAGAAAGTGGAATTTTCTTTTTGAAAAAAATGGAGAAATGTGTGGAGAAGTGTCACTAAACAATTATTAATCTAGCATAGAATGCAGAACAGCTTTTCTGTAAGAAAAACAATTGAGAGCACCTACTTATATAAATTTAGAAACTTGCCCCCTCGCCACATCCTCTTTCACAAATTTGTTAGCTTCTGTTTCTTTAAGCACTTTCCTCATACATGCCAGACTGTCTCCTCCAAGCACTGGTTGCCATATGCCTGCACGCTATTGAATCTGCAAGGTCTGCAACAGCTGTCGCTACCTATGCACTCTGGAAGTCACCACATTCACAAGCCTTTTGTCCTGTAGCAACTCTGCTTACTGAAAAGCCATAAGCAATCTTTCGCAATACAAGTTCTTCTGCAAGTTCCAGTGAATAGAACAAAATTGTAAAAATAAGCCAATGGACTCTGGACTGCGTGTTTGTTACTGTGCATGCATTAGGATTTAAGCATCCATTATCACTTCTAAATAGTCTGCCTTTGTCTTTAGGACAGAAGGCAAAAAAGATGGGCCAGCAAACACTCAAAAGTTGCTTGCCTGTAAACACAGTTCTCTGAAGACACCAGTTTCAGTCACACACATTTTCTATCCACTGGGAACTATGGAAAAAAAAGACAAAACTATGGGAGGATGGGACTTCATGCAAACACAATAATACAGGACACCCCACTCATGCTCACTAGAGCATGCATGACAATCTAGAAGCCTTTTTATCATAGCTCTGTTCAGGCTCAGTCTGATGACACCCCACATGTTGAGGATGCCACCCTCCTTGCCCTTGGAAAATACTGTGGCTTTGCTGCTCCCTTCAGCCATAACACCGCTTTGACTTGGGCAAAATACCTCTAAAAGGGGAGATGGGAGAGCTTGTGTGACTGGTGAAATGCTGTCCAGAGAATATGGTAGTGAAGCCCACCTGAGCTCTCCTTGTAATTTCAGTGTAGCAGATGAAACTTTTGTATAAAAAAAGGATTATCAGAAACTCTGTACTAGAGGCAAAGAAGGGCATCATTTTTGCTTCCACTGCAAGCTTTTTTTCAAATTCTCTCTTTGTTTGCTTTATCAATGCCTTGCATCTAAATCGCCAAGTGCTTATGTTGTTTCCTGTCTTCGTCATTTGGCTCATTTTTCAGCTACAACAGCCTCTCTCACCTTACCTTTAAATCATGCTGGCAGTTTTTTGGACTGACTTCCACCTTTCTTAAAATACTATCTGGGCTTCCAAGAAAGTATTTTTAAACAGTGCCTATGCAGCTGCTCCTTTTAGTTTTTTCGTAACTATTTTCCTCATTTTATCATTGTCTCCCTTTTGAAAGTTAAAAGGTAGTAATGTAGATTCCTTGCAGTCCTCCCTCCATTTATTAAATCAAATGTGATCATGCTATGATCACTATTGCCAAGTGGCCCAAAACCCTTCTTTTGCACCAGATCTTGTGTTCCACTAAGGACTAGGTCTAAAATAGTTTCACCTCTTGTCGGTTCATGAACCAGCTGCTCCAAGAAGCAGTCATTTATTTTATCTCGAAATTTTATCTCCCTAGCATGTCCTACTGTGACACTGACTCAGTCGATACTGGGGTAATTGAAATATTCCATTATTACTGTGTTGCAACTTTTGTTAGCTTCCTTAATTTATCATAGCATTTCATCAGCCATCTCTTCATTCCGGCCAGGTGGACAGTAGTACAACCGCATGCCATTGCCTTCCCCGTTTTATATAGAATTTCTATCCATAGGGATTCTACAGTGTTTGTTTTCTGCAAAACTTTTATCCTGTGTGACTCAATGCCCTCTCTAACAGAGCGCAACCCCTTCACCAATTTGTCTATCCTATCATTGCAATATAGTTTGTACCCAGGTATCACAATATCCCATCGGTTGCCTTCCTTCCACCATATCTCCGAGATGCCTGTTATATCTAGCCTTTTTCATTTAGGGCTACATATTCTAGCTCTCCCATCTTATTTTTTTAGATTTCTAGCATTTGCATACAGGCATTTGAGAGGTTATCAGCGTTATTAGAAAAGGTACAGAGAAGAGCCACCAAAATGGTAAAGGGGATGGAAAGATACCCTTATGAAGAGAGGCTAAAAAGGTTAGGGCTCGTCAACCTGGAAAAAAGATGGCTGAGGGGAGATATCACAGAGGTCTACAAATTAATGAATGGAGTGGAATGGGTAAACGAAGATCGATTGTTTACATCAAAATATAGAAAGACCAGGGGACATGCAATGAAGCAACAGTGTAACCTATTTAAAACTAATAAGAGAAAATATTTTTTCACTCAATGTGTAATCAAACTCTGTAATTCTTTACCGGAGGATGTAGTAAAAGCTGTTAGTGTAGCTGGGTTTAAAAAAAAGGTTTGAACAAGTTCCAGGAGGAAAGGCCCATAAACCATTATTAAAGGGGACCTGGGAAATCCACTGCCTGCCCCAATACAAGCATTGTGGAATCTGTGTCTTTTGGGGAAACTGCTAGGCATTTGTGACCTAGATTGGCTACTGCTGGAAACAGGATACTGTGCTTGATGGACCTTAGTCTGACCCAGTATGGCATCTTTTATGTAGGTTGTATTTTATTCATATTATATGGTTATCAGTTGAAAGGGGTAATTTGGAATATTTCAGTTCTGTACTTAAGGGCAAATGAGTTACTTTTATCTTTATTGGAACCTCTCTGTCAGGATGCCCCAACTTCCCTCTTTAGCTAGTATCCTTCAAGGATCCATCCTTCTGAACCATGCGCTCCTGGGCGACTGTCGGCTTTCCCCCAATGTCTAGTTTAAAAGCTGCTCTATCTCCTTTTTAAAGGTTAATGCCAGAATGTTGCCCAGTTTCTAACAAGTGCAAAACCTGTTCTGCAGATTTTTAATTGCAGCTCTTTCAAATGGCGAATGATTCTGTAAGATTTTCTTCTGTTATTGGAAAGTTGTGTTTTTACCATATGTCAAAAGCATTCTATGTAGTTATCAAGTTTTCAATTATGACCATCTTTTGATGTAAAGTAGGTGTTCTCTTTTGATTTTATAATCCAGTGTACTGGAAGTTCTCTCTTTTTGTGGAAATGTACCTTTAGACACAGTTTTCTGAAGAATTCCTCCAGGTTTGATAGAGTTGAATTTCATCCAGTTTGATAGAAGAGCAGAATGTTAGCCCTTTTGACGGTGCAGAGACCTCATAATATGATAGTAAATCTCTCTAATCATCAACTATTCCCAAATTACTTGCACTCTTGTCAGTGTTGTGAAGGCTAATTTGTGGAAGTTCTGGTAATTGCAGGGGTAGCATAACACCTTTTTGGTGGAAGGGCAAAACAACCAATCTCCTGCTCTGCCCTAAAGCTCTCTAGCTGCCGATGCTGTGTTGAGCAAAATATTGAATATTGATGGGGCTATGGCCCCGGTGGCCCACTCCATTCCGCTGCCTATGGGTAATTGTCTTGTCCTTCTGGTATTTGCATGCCCTTTTCTGGCATTTGTATTCATGTAGTGAGTCAAGAGCATTAGGCAATTCATCCCATTTGCTCGTCTGGTTTTTGGCCTCAGGTGTTAAATTATTGGTCTGAGGGAAGGTGGTCTCCAGCTAGTTAAGGATGAGGCCATTCAGTTTTACTTGTTTTTCCTCTGATGGCTCCGTGTTGTTTCCTAGCATGAAATTATTGACGTTCTCTTTCCAACTTCTTTCTGAGGCTGCTGTTTAGTTCCTGTATCTCAAGATTCCTTCTTTTTGAATTCTTAGCAACTACTTGAAAGTCTCATCAAAGAACAAAGCACCAGGCATTGATAGCATTTCCATAGAAGTATTACAGCAATCTGATACAGCTGTTATACTTACAAGGCTCTGCCAAAAAATTTGAAGACAACATCATGGCCAACTGACTGGAAAAGATCTGTGTTTATACCAATACTAAAGAAAGGTGATCCAACTGACTGTGGAAATTATCGCATAATCGCTCTGATCCCACATGCCAGCAAGATTCTACTGAAGATTATTCAACAGAGACTACAACTATACCTGGAACAAGAACTACCTGAAGTGCAAATGGGGTTCAGGAAAGAGCGAGGAACGAGAGACATCACAGATGTGAGATGGATCCTTGAAAAGACTAAAGAATACTAAAAGGCTATCCATTTGTACTTTATGACTACAGCAAGGCTTTTGACTGTGTAAACCATGAGAAACTCTGGGCCACATTAAGAAGCATGGGTATACCAGAACACCTGATCGTTCACTTGCACAATCTGTACATTGATCAAGAAGCAACAGTTCGAACGGAACAAGGAGAAACAGAATGGTTTAAAATCAGCAAAGGTGTATGACAAAGCTGCATACTTTCCCCCTACTTGTTTAATTTATATGCAGAACAAATGATCAGAGAAGCAGTATTGTATGAAGACAACAGAGGTATGATTGGTGGTAGACTCATCAACAACCTTCGCTATGCTGATGATACCACATTACTGGCTGAAAGTGAAGATTATCTGAAACATTTGCTTCTCATGATTAAGGAGCAGTCTTAAAATGGGCCTGCACCTTAATGTAAAGTAGGCAAAGATCATGGCAATTGGCAAAATCAATAAGTTCGTTGATGGAGAAGAAATTGAAAGAGTGGACAACTTTAAGCTACTTGGATCAACTATCAATAAAGAAGCAACAAGCAGACAAGAAATCAGATGATGCATTGCTCTTGGCAGAATGGCTATGAAGGACCTAGACAAGATTTTCAAGAGCAGAGATGTCTCTCTCCATACAAAGATACAACTCGTTCAAGTCATGGTATTTTCAATATCATCATATGGATGTGAAAGTTGGACAGTGAAAAAGATAGACAGGAAAAAAAATTGATGCCTTTGAATTATGGTGCTGGCGGCGAATACTGCGTATACCATGGACTGCCCAAAGAATAAACCAGTCAGTATTAGAGGAGATCAAATATAAGCTTTCTTTAGACGCTCAAATGACAAGACTTCGACTTTCATACTTTGGACACATCATGCGAAGAGAGAAATCATTAGAGAAAGACATCATGCTTGGCAAGATAGAAAGGTCAACACAAAAGAGGAAGGCCAGCAATGAGATGGATCGATACAATAACAGCAGCTATGGGTGCCAGTCTGCCAACAATGAGCCACCTGACTGAATACTGATCACAATTTAGGACAACTATCCAGAGGGTCGCCTTGAGTCGACAGACTCAACAGCACTTAACAAAAGCAACAACATTTTCTGGTATAGTTGGTGGATCAGTGCATTCTAGCTCATTTGCAGAGTTGCTCTGCATAGTCAAAAGTTGTATGTAGCTACTAGAGGACTGGTGATCATGAGAAGTGGCCTAGTGGTTTAGGCAAGTTACTTTAGGCCAGAGGGTCAGGGGTTCTATTCTTGCTCAGGGACAGTAACCTCGGGCCAGAGGGACTGGGGTCTCTAGTCCTATAGGTGCTCCTTGTGGTCTTGGGCAAGCCACTTAACCCTCTGTTGCCTCAGATACACATAGATTGTGAGCCCTTTAGGAACGAGGGACTATATACAGTGCCTGATTGTAAACTGCCTAGATGTGTTATTGCAGATATGCAGTATATAAAGCATTGTTACTCACCTGTAACAGGTGTTCTCCAGGAACAGCAGGAATCAGTATTCACGTATGGGTATCATCGGTACAGACAGAGCCTGCGTGGGAACGTTCCGCAGCATCCCATTGGAAAGCTTTTGGGAGCACTCCACTGCGCCTGCGCATCTGCCTTCCTACATCCTCTCCTCAGTTGAGTTTGTAGCTGAGAGACAGAGGAAAACCGCTAGGTACTTATGACCTAGATTGGCCACTGTTGGAAACAGGATACTGGGCTTGATGGAACTTGGTCTGACCCAGTATGGCATATCTTTTGTTCTTATGAGATACTGTAGAAGCAAATCCACTGGAAAAGCAGAAGGATCAATATGTTTCACAGTACACCAGAGGGTGAACCGCTGCCACTTAAAGGCATAAGAACGTCTGGTAGACAGCTTGCACGATGCCAGTAAAATGTCCTTGACCTGCTAAGAAATGTTGAGGTATCCAAATTATGCTTTCAGCAGCCAAGCTGTGAGCTGGAGGGCCCCATAGGTTGGGATGGAGGAGTGTCCCACTTCCCTGAGAGGAGATTGGGTGCATGCTCCAAGCTGAGGAGTGGAGTCTGTGCTAGACAAAGCAGCAGAAGAAACCATGGCTGGTGAGGCCAGTAAGGGAATATCAGAATCATGGAGCCCCTGATGGCCTGCAACTTGAACAAGTTCTTGGGTATTAAGGGGGTGGGTGGGAATGCATAAAGCAGGCCCCTGCCCCAATGAAGACGGAAAGCCTAGGGAGGGAAGCCTCGAGCAGACCAGCGACAGTTGCACATTCTCCTGTGTGGCGAACAGATCTATTCTGGGGGTCCCCATAGGTGGAATAGCCAGGAGGCTGTCTCCTCATTCAGAATCCACCCTTGTGATCGAAGGATGTGGCTGAGCCTGTCTGCGGGGAGATACCCCACCCTGAAATGGATGCAGTATGCAATGAAAGAACAACCAGAGACGAAGGGCTTTTGGCAGAGGAGATAAGAACCTGTTCCGCTCTGCCTGTTCACACAGAACATAGTTACCTGATTTTCCGTTTTGACTAAAACTTGTTTGCCTGAAAGTTGGTGTTGAAAAGCCCGACGGGCATTCGTGAGAGCACAAAGCTCGAGGAGATTGATCTGCATCAGAGATTCTTGTTGTGTCCACTGCCTTTGAATAGTGAAATTGTCCAGATATGCCCCCCACCCAAGTTTGGAAGCATCCGTCGTTAGGGTGCATTGAGGTGGAGGCATCTGAAAAGGTGACACTCCGAGTAAGTTTTGAGGGGCTGCAACACCACAGAAGAGAGTTGACTAGAGGAGGTGTGACGCAAATCTTGTCGGAGGGACGCCCGGGTCCATTGAGATGATAGCATCCATTGAGCCTGTCATATGTGTAGCTTGACATATGGAACATGGACCGTACAGGCCATGCGACTCAGAAGGCACAGCATCTGTCAAGTCATGATCACCGTGCTGCTTCTTACAGTGTGGGCCAGCTGGATAAGATGGACAGAGCGATCCTGTGGGAGGAAAGCTCAGGCCTGACCAGTGTCTAGAATCACTCCGATGGATTTGAGCTGCTGGGATAGCACCAGGTGGGATGTGGGAAAGTTTAGAACAAACCCCAGATTCTGGAGCACTGTTAAGGTACGATGAAGAACTAGCTTTACTTCTTCTGGGGATTCTCCTCTTATTAGCCAATCATCTAAGTAGGGGAAGACAAAGAACCTCAAAGTATGAAGGTAGCTTGTACCATCGCCATGCACTTTGTGAACACTCTGGGTGCAGATGCCAGTCCAAAGGGAAGTACATAATACTGGTAGTGGGTTTGCTGAACCTGGAACCACAGATAATGTCTGTGCAGAGGATGGATCAGCAAATCAGTGCATGCCTCCTTGAGGTCTAGAGAACACAGACAATGAAGATAAGGCAGGAGTGTTCTGAGGGAAATCTTGAATTTTTCTCAAACAAAGAACTTGTTGAGATCTCAAAGATCTAGAATGGGTCTGTACCCTCCTGTCTTGGAAATAAGGAAGTAAGGAGAGTAGAAGCCCTTGCCCTCTTGGGCAGGAGAAACTCTCGACCGCACCATGGGTTAACAGGATGACCACTTCTACTGAAAGGAGACTGGCCTGTAAGGGTTCATTTGGATAATCCCTCATGAAGGTAGAGGGGGGAAGCTGTGGAAATGCAGCAGATAAGCCCCCCTTTGGATGGTGTTGAGAGTTCATTGTTCTGATGTGATGAGATGCCACCTGTAGGCGTAAGAACAAAGTCTGCCTGCTATGTGAAGGAGCTGGGAGCCCTACAGAGGCAGAGTGGCTCTGCTCTCTAGAAAGAAGTCAAAACTCAGTGCTGACTGTGTTGGAGCAGCTGGCTGTGTCTTAGTTGCCTTAGGCTTTTTAGTCTGATGAGGGCTTTGTTGCCTCTTGTTGCTGCTGGGATTGGTAAGCAGCCTGAAGTGGATAAGAAGGTGTAATACCTCTTCTTTTTAGAAACGTAAAACTTCTTAGCATTGACCTTCTTTCAGGAGGGGTCAGAAGTCTTTCTGTAGAGCCTCTTGAGGGTAAGATCATTGGCCTCAAAGCTCACCAGCTTTCTCTCTACAACCTTTTCCAAAGAGGTTTTCTCTAGAGCAAGGAATATTGGCTAATTTATCTTGAACTCATTGCTCGAGATCCGATGCCTGGAGCCAGGCCATCCTGCAAGCACCAATGCTGGGATGCTCTTGTAAGGAACTTGGATGTATTCTGATTTTGCTTGACCAAGGTCAAGAATAAATCTCGTTTGTCATCAGGCAGGATAGGGGCGAGTTCTCTAAATCTCTGGAGATATCCTTGAGATACATGCACATGTAGAGGATGTATGAAATGATCCTGGACATGAGCATGCATGCTAGAAAACAGCGACACCAAAAGGCATCGAGAGCTCTAGCATCCTTGCCCGGAGACATGGAGGAATGAATCTTCAAACTCTTGATGCTGCGCAAGGCCGATTCCACTATCATGGAATGGTGTGGTAATTGAGGCTTTTGAAACCTAGGAGATGGCAAATCTCCACACATGGTATCAAGCCATTTGCTGATAGGTGAAACCATTAACAAGGCCTCCCACATATGTAGCATTAAATCCTGTAGGATTTGATGCACCGGTAAAGTGGCCACCTCCTTGGGTACCGAGGAGTATTGGAGGATCTCCAATTCTTCTGACCTTGGTTATGTCTCCGAGTTACTGTTATCTGGAGACCTGTCACCATGTCCCTAACGAAGTCCTGAAAGGACATTATTCTTTGGCGGAACATGAGGAGTGGAATGGTCAGAAGGAACGTCCTGGGTGGTCCTGGAATCCTCCAATATGACCTCAGAATCAGAAGATGCAGTATCCGATTCTGAAAGAAAATCAAAGTATCAGCTATCCTGTGCTGATGTTCAGACCCAATGCAGACGCTGATGCTCATATAGAGCTGTGTCAGTCAGTTCCAACAGTGGATTCGGAGGGAAAGAATCCCTGAATTGGGCTCAAGGGGTGGCATGGGGACCAGGAGATACTGGCCTCGAGGTCAGAACCGGTGATTGTGTCGCTGGAGCTGTCGATAACACCAGTACAGAGGCTGCCAGGAGTGCTGCCAAGTTCCTCTCAATAGCAAGGATATGCTTATCGAGTGAGGAGACCAATGCTTGGGTGGAATCATGCACGGGGCTTCAAGCCACCATTCCCAAGCACAGTATCAGTAGCTCTCTGGAGGTCAAGGCCTCGAGAGCATCCTGGAACCCCTGTGATGCTTTGGAGGAGTGGTGCTTTGGAGAGTTGGTCCTTCCACCGGGGCTGTTTGGCAGGCAGGTCAGCATCAGATGCACCTTTCTGTGAATCTCTATGTAGGGACTTACCCTTGATGCTCGGTATCAGACTTTGATGTTGATGTCTTTGTCTTAGACTTATGTTCAGACTTTGAAGAGACCTGAGAACCAAGAGAGGAGGCAAATATCCTCGATGATGCCGAAGCAATGGAAATAAAAGTCCTAGGCGAACAGAGAATCAAACTTATTGGCCCTGTTCTTTAGGCCTCGCTTAGTTATTTGTTGGCACAAAAGACATTCCTTTGGTAAATGGTCTGGCCCCAAACATTTTAAACACCAGTAATGTTTATCGGTGACTGGGATAGTAACAGAGCATTTGGTACATTTTTCTTAAACCCACTGGAGTGTTTTTCCATCGTGGGAAGAAAAAATAGGCTGAGGCCTAAATTAGCGGTGAAACCACTAATAAAAAAGAAAAAAAAGAAATGAAAAGAAAAGCAAGAAATGACGGGGCCAGTATCCGGAAGGCTACGGGCATCAACGAGAAGGCAGCGCACAGATAAAAACCAAAAAAGAACATTTTTCAGCAATGACAGAAAGAAAACAATCTGCTGGCTCCGCGGAAAACTAAGAACTGTGGGAAGACAGTAAGGCAGATGCGCAAGCACAGTGGAGTGCTCCCAAAATCTTTCCAATTGGATGCTGGGGAGCGTTCCTGCGCAGGCTCCGTCAGTACAGTGAAGACTGCATTCCTGCTTGTGCCTGAAGATATGCTTCAAATAAATAAATAAAATTGTTCTTGCATTTTGAAAGAATGTAGAGGTGGCTGTTCAGCTTGGTTTCCTTCTCAATGAGTTTGTGCATCTGTTTCTTCATCTGGCTGCACGTGATATCCAGCATCACTTTAAGAACTTGAGACACATGCAGAACACTATCCTATTGTGACAAAATCTGATATAAAAAGAATAAGATGTTAACATCTGGAGCTCATGCACTCTGAGCTGAAGTGACCACAACCAAAAGTGCAACCTTTTAGACTGCGTAGTTGAACCTATAAGAGTTCAAGGCATCAAAGGGGCTTTCATAAGCTGGGTAAGAACCACACTGTTGTCTCAACACATAATGGACAACCTAATGGGAGGCTTCAACTAAAGCCCTGGAGACATCTCACATTTAAAAGCTGCAAAGAGATGAGTTTCCTTCTTCATAATAGTGAAAGTGCCAAGTGCACAGAGGAAGGGCATTCCTCCTACACTGCTGTTGCTCCCATTTCCTATTAACTCTTGCTTTCCCATTGAGAATAAATGGGCTGCCAGAGAAGGTAACAGCAGGAGCGGCACTACTTGCTGGTAATTTACAGAGGCAGTTCAATGGTGGCATTTCAGCTGGGCTAGAAACTCTTGCAGTCTGAGAAGGAGCAGAATTTAACTATGAGAGTGCTAAGCCATGCACAAGGGGATAAGCAGTTGCTGCAATTATCAGCAATCAGGCCACTGGTTTAACACTAGAAGCCCCAAAGTGCGTCAATTGACGCAAATGCATCTTTGAAGTTGTATACCAGCGCCACTGCCAGAACCATGTCAGTCATGTTCCATGACTGTTAGCAAGGTCAAGATGTTCAAATATGTGCATCGAAAATTAATGACAGATGCACCACCTAGCGGGAAAATGAATTTATACCTAGAAGCCCCAAAGTACATCAATTGATGCACTCAATTGTCTTGGATGCGTCAATTGACGTACTTTGGGGTGTCTAGGTATAAATTCATGTTCCCACTAGGTGGCGCATCTCAATCACTGTTTACAGTTTTACTCAGACATTACAAACAATAAACACACGATGATGTCATGAAATGACGTCACATACTGCACGTATTTAACAAATAAGTAACTTCACATTAATTCACATCTGCATTTCATGCTAAACGCAGCTGTTGCGATAATGCGTCAATTGACGCACTTTGGGGTTTCTAGGTAAAATTCCTTTTGGGGCTTCTAGTGTTAAAGATCCTACCAGTAGCTTGCTTCACCTGCCTGAAACAAGCCAGGAGAGCCAAATGTTGGCCCACTAGCAACCTAGCACTATAGAAAGTAATATGGAGAACCACAATAAAGAGGGACAACTGCAGGCAATTCAGTGATTTTCAGCCTCTTATTTTACAAACACTGAATGTAGGAACTCTCACGATAACAGTCCCCATAGTAAAAGCAGGAACAATCCTTTGTAGTTAAGACAGGCAAAGATCTCAAGTCACAAGTCAGTGCTGGTGGAGCATGAAGGCAAAACGTATAGTGTGGCTTGTGTGCTGATATCCAGTGACCTACTTCTGCGGTATAGTTTTTAAAATCTCAGTCCCACAGAGGAGGGGGTGGAAGGCAGAGTGCGAAGGGGGAGAACACCAGGAGGCAGAAGAAACAGGCTGCATGCACTGAGCACACAAGCAGCCAAACAGTAGGGCAGAAAGCAGGAGAAAAGACACTACCAATTATGCGTGTAGCGACACCACATGCGAAAGACTGCTTGTACAATTTCACAGACTGAGTAATACGCCCATTCAAATGGGAGCAATAGATTTGGCTATGGGCGCAACAGATCTATTAACTTAAGCTAAGTTACCTGTGGTTTCCAAATGGGAAGGGCAGTTATAAAGGAATGAATGGAGGTAAGATGTCATGGTATAATATCAGGGGCCCAATGGTTACAAGTCTGTGCCTGTATAGAGGATGTGTGTCATTTGTGTATGTGTGTGTCTTGAATCAAGGCCAGGAATCTCAGTCTCTGCAGGATAAAGACTCATGCTATAGTTTATATTGGGTGAGCCCTGGCAGCCAGTGAGTGGCCTCTCCATTTCTTTGCAGGTTGTCACCTTTTCAATTGCTGAAAGGCTGCTTTTGTGTCTCTTCTGTAGCCAAGAGAACAAAGTATGACCAGGGTCAGCCAGGGCCTATTCGAAGAACCTGACACCATTTTGGCTGGTTCTGTGGCCATTACAGAAAATAAATTTTAAAAAACCCAAAAAACAAAAAAAAAACCATTCAGTACTACAGAATCCAGCAACAAAAAATGTACAGTAGAACCGTACTCAAGACAAGAGTACTCAAGGGTATGCAGAAATTTGCCCACTTCTGAAAGCTCACTTCCCTCACCCTACACCCATGTCCTTCAGCTTCGGTATTCCTATGTATGTATGTATGTGCATAGCATATATCTATGGACAATGACAACTGTTAAAGGCTGAGGCTAACACAGCTTGGATGGACAACACGGAGAGAAAAGGCATCACTAACTTTGAAAACTGCCGGAGCTTGGCTTCTATACTTCTGTGTCGCATGCACATTCTTGTTAGTGCAGACCCAACTTCTCTTGTAGCACCTATATAAAATGACAAAAAGCAAACATGTGACATAGTCAAGATGAGGACTGGACTTCAATGACAATAATTCAAAAGAGAACAGCACAACACAAATTTTATTACATGATAATTTTAATTTGCACGTTATTTCAAAATGTTACTATGATTCTTAAGGAGCGTTTCGCATCAGGTGAAATCAGGCCATCTGTCTGTCTGTATAGAAAAAAAATGGAGATCTAAGAAATCAATAGAGATCAAAGAACAATACATGACATTACTCAAATCCTATAAAGAAATAATAAACTCAGCAAAAAAGAATTACCACACAAAAAAGCTAAACAATGCATTAAATAGACCAAGAGAATTATTTGAGCTTGTAAAATCACTTACTAAACCCCAAGGGAAGCCAATACAAAATATCCGATAAATGCACAAATACTTGCAGACTACTACGCTAAAAAACTAAATCCTAATGAAGAAGTAACCACCCTCAAAACTAAAAACAACACAACTCAAAAGGTAATACAGAATATTAATTCCATAATATGGGAAGACTTCCACATAATAGATAGTAGACAATTACTGAACACAATTACAAACTTAAACACCACGACTTCCCCACTAGACCCCTGCCCAGTTACCTGGATCAAGTCTACAAAAACAGAAATTGCACCCATAATTCTAAACATAGTAAATCAATCACTGCTACAAGGAACCATGCAAGCAGAACTAAAACGATCACTTATACGCCCTATACTAAAAAACAAATCTCTAATCAAAGCTGACCCATCTGCTTACAGACCAATATCAAGTATACCTATTATACCCAAAATCATTGAAAAAACTGTACAATACCAATTACAAGATCATATAGATATCACAAACGCACTCGATGCTCATCAATATGGTTTCCGACAATCACACGGAGTAGAAACACTCCTACTCGTACTATTCGATAAACTTTATAGAGGCATAGAAAACTGCAAGAAAATGTTCGTCTTAATATTCATTGACATAACTGCAGCCTTTGATTCAGTGAATCATAAGACTCTGTTAACAAGATTGGAATCAATAGGAATAAAGGGAACTCCCTTAAAATGGTTCTCTTCCTATATATCTAATAGGTTACAACAAGTACACTTTGACCAAAATCTATCCAATACCTTCCCACAGACACAAGGTATTCCTCAGGGCTCGGCACTATCTGCCATGCTATTTAACCTATATCTAAGGCCTATCTGTACAATATTCCAAAAACACAAAATTGACTATCATCTATATGCAGATGACATAATGCTGTATACCCAACTCGATATAGGCAACCCAGATTACAGCCACATTGAAGCATGTCTCAAAGAAGCACAACAATGGCTCCAAAGTAACAGCATGAATATCAATCATAAAAAAACAGAGGTAATGTTTATATCAAAAACCCAGAATTTATACACCCTCCAACAATCACCCTAAATAACACAGCCTACAACATTAAAAAAGAGCTAAAATACCTAGGGGTCACCCTTGATACAGCACTTAACATGGAAACCCATCTGAGACTATTAAATAGAACGATCTTCTACAAACTAAGAACCTTACAGCCTTTACGCACCACTATAGAACTTCCAGACTTTAGATCAATAATACAGGCACTCATCACTCCACATTTGGACTATTGTAATGGCATCTTACAAGGTCTCCCTAAAAAAACAACCAACATACTCCAGTTGGCCCAAAATGTAACAGCGCGAATCCTAATGAATGTACCACTCTCGGATCACATCACGCCCATACTAAGAGAACTTCACTGGCTACCCATACAAGGGCGCATAAGATACAAAATAATAATTATAACATTCAAATTAATACACAATATTGCCCCATCCTACCTTGCCACACTTATTAAAACTCAACCTCCCGACAGAAAAAGACGGACACACAATTTAAATACACAACAAATTCCTCCTTCTATCTGCAAAGTAAAAATGAACACCAGCAATAGAGCATTCACATACTTAGCGCCTACACAATGGAACAAACTACCCGACACACTAAGAGCTAACAAAGACCTCTTATCATTCCGGAAAAACCTTAAAACACACCTTTTTCAAGAATACTACAATCAGTCCGAAATAACATAGAGCAAAATTTACACACGAAACAAATTTGAAGTGTAACGCATCCATTTTCATATAAAATTACAAACTACCACTGAACTGTAAATCCTACATGCATGTAATTCATATACTGTATCAATTCAAATACATTGTATATAGTTTTTAACCATATGTATCCCCATATGTGTTCCCTTACTATGTAAATAGTTTGAGTTATGAAGTTAATGTCACATTGTTTACATGTTCAATGCTCCCCACTACTGTTTTATGTAAACTGCTAACTTTTCAGAGTTAAATGTTTGATGTGAACCGCTGCTGATCACTGGAAGGAGCGGTATAGAAATGAGTTCAAATAAATAAATAAAATAAATAAATAGTTTTGTTTGCGCATGTGCAAACAAAGCTATGCCTACAGAGGCAGAATGCAGCAGGCAACCAGTGACAGACGGCAATGGTGAAGAGAGAATATGTAACAGCATGGCAGACAGGGAGCTTGGGCCCCACCAGCCAAAGACGAGGAGACCAGAGGCAGCATGGTAGGCAGGAAGCCCAGAGCCCAGATATCGACAAAGAAAGCAAACCTGAGGCAACGTGGCAGACAGCAGGCTAGGTCTTGCAGAACTGAGCAAGCACCAATTTGAAGACAGGGGAGGAGAAGGCCATGACTGCGGCCAAGACTGATGCAGTCTGCCAGTGGGAACCCAGCCTCCCGCTGCATAGGTAGAAATAGAACCCTTTGCAGCACGGGGCCTACCTACAAGCCAGTAAAAAAAAAAAGGTAGACACGGGGGTGAGCGGGGATAAAGGCATGAGACGGTCAAAGGGGTAGTTGAAATGGAAAAGGAAGAATAGAGAGGAAGGACCCTGGTGGGGAAGGGAAATGGAGGGAAAGGTGTGCAAGTGCAAGGGGTAAGGGAGAAAGTGTGTCTGGGAAGCGAAACAGAGTGCAAGAAGGAAGGACACCAGTTATAACGATGCCTCATACAGCCCCACAGCCCCTGCGCTATTAGTACTACTTATCATTTGTATACGCAGCTCTGTACAGAGACACATAAGAAACAATCCCTACTAAAAGATTTACAGTCTAATCAAGACAGACAACACAAGTGGAGACTAGGATATATCTAGGGGAAAAATAAGGAAACACATAACAGGAGAGTAGGGGGATCAGGATCCAAAGGCAGTCTCAAAAAAGTGAGCTTTTAGCCTGGATTTGAACAAGGCCACAGATGGAGCCTGAGGTACTGACTCAGGAGCAGCAAAACAGAACGATCGAAGTCTGGAGTTGGGAGATATTTTAATCATACCTCTTTTCTTTCCCTAACCCCAAGACATGCATCTGTTTGCAAATGAAGGAAGGGAAAATTTGCCATTTTGTTACACTATAATGCCATTAATCCTCTTGCAAGTCTTAAGTGTTCTATCTACTCACGAACGTATAGCAACCATGCATGCCATCAGTGGAAGAGCCTCACCAGTAGGCGCTATCTGCCCACGTATGTACAAACAATGCAAATAGACACATGCGGTGTCACTCTCCCTGCAGAGCAAGCTGAAGAGCCAGTAGGAGTCCCAGGTACCACAGAAAGGGGAAGTGGGGTGGCAGCAGCGCCAGCCGGTAGGAGTTCCAAGATCTGCCAACAGAGAGGCAGAGCAGCAGTCTTAAAGAACTGGTGTGAGTCCCCAAGCCCCACTGGCAGAGAGAAGCCAGAGTCATGTGTTGAAAAGCCACCAGAAGTCCCTAGTTCTCAGCAGCATGGAGAGGGAACACAGCCAAAGAAGAGCTGGCAGGAGTACCCAAGCTCCCACCAGCACAGCCCAGGCTGGCAGAAGAGCTGCCCATCAGAGAAGGGGAGGGACAGAGTGAGGAATGGGGCACAAGAAGAGCAAGGTTAGAGGAAGAATGAAGACAGAGGAGGGGTCAGGCAGTGGAGTCAAAGAGGAGAAAGCACAGTTACTTACCTGTAACAGGTGATCTCTGGGAACAGCAGGAATAAGTCTTCACATATGGGTACATCGGTACCGACGGAGTCTGCGCGGGAACGCTCCCCAGCGTCCAATCAGAACGCTTTTGGGAGCATCCCAACACGCCTGCGTGCTGCCTTCCCACCTTTCCCAACTGCCTCTCCTCAGTTAAGTTTTAAAGCTGAGACAAAGAGAGAGAGAGAAAGGGAAAGATAGAGATAGAGAAATGCAACTCCTAGGGGAGGTGGGTGGGTTGTGAAGACTTATTCCTGCTGTTCCCAGAGATCACCTGTTACAGGTAAGTAACTGTGCTATCTCCAGGAACAAGCAGGAATGAGTCTTCACATATGGGGACTCCCAAGCTAAGATGCCTGGAGGAGTCCCAGCATGTTGCGAATCTGAGAGCCATGCTATTTTACCGAAACCCCAGGCATCCTAGGGATGGGGGGTAGGAGTTGAACTAAAAAGATGTGCTGTGGAACAGCTGGACCAAACAGGATGCCTAGATAGGAATCTCTGTGCAGGTGATATTTAGTGGTAATATTGAAGAGCAATAAACCAATATGGACCTCACCTGGTGGTATTGTAAAGGGGTATATGGAGGTTCATGTGGATTTGTTAATATGAACCAACAGAATATCCCCAGGGAGTACCTCAATGTAAGGAGAGGTAAATAACTGTGCAAAAAACAGGCTGAGGTTAGAACCCTTAGGGTGAGAAGAAACAATCCCAGTGGAACTGGGGTAGTTCAATGAGGTAGGACTTTGCGGAAAACGCGGAAGTCCCTATAAGATTAAACTGAAGCTCTTTTGACTTTAAAGAGACATAGTTCGTATAGGAGAAGGGAGCTTTGAAGATCCCTATATCCGATAACAAAGAAGGATAGGAGTAATGAGGCATTGTAGCCTCCCATTTTCTGAAGATTCAGAAAGTCCCTCCTAATTGAAAAGGAAAGTATATGGAGGGCTTCAGGTGTACCTAAACTGAAGGTCATGGTACAAAAACTCCTCAACTACCACAGGAAGTATGCTGGGACAGCATGGAAAGGGATAGAGAGTATCTGTCGGGTCCGTAGGGGAATATATATCTATCTATCTATCTAGGCAGACAGACAGAAACAGTATATAGACATATATCTACCCACTATCATATATTGCAATACATATATATATAGATAGGCAAATATATATACACATTCACATATATGATGGATATATCTGTATGTGTATATATATATATATATATATATATATGTGTGTGTGTATATATATATATATATATATATATATAGTCAAACCTCGGTTTTCATGATTAATCCGTTCGAAAAAGTCTGACTAAAACCGAAACGTATGAAAACTGAAGCAATATTTCCCATAAGAAATAATGTAAATCCAATTAATCCTTTCCAGACACCCAAAAATATTCACAAAAAATACATTTTATAGAGAATAACTATATTTTTACATACAGAAAACAATGAGAAATAAATATAAATGACTAATGAAATGGATAAATGAACATTTAACATCACTGAAAGCAAGCTAAGTACAGTACTGTACAGTACAGTATGTTAACATCTGGCCTTAGCCACCCCTGACAAGCTGCTGTGCCCAGCTCTCTTCGGAATCACATTGAATTCAGTCCATTAAAATACCTTTACATTATCTGCTCAATGCTTCAGAATGGCAGAAAATCTTAATGATATAGCTTCAGACGTACCCTGCAAGAGAAAGAACTGCCTCCCACATTCAGCAACATCTCCTGCTTACGTTGACAGCTTTTCTTCCCTGCTACCGGGACAAAATCTCAGTCAAAAGACGTTGAAAACCGAAGCAATGCATGAAAACCGGGACAAAATCTCAGTCAGAAAAGACGTTGAAAACCGAAGCGTATGAAAACCGGGGCAAATGAAAACCGAGGTTTGACTGTATATATATATATATATATATGTATACATACCCATGTCCGCACATAGGGTATGTGGAGAGAAAAAGATTTATCTAACAACAAGAAGGGAGGTACCTGCTTGAGAAGATATTTAGAGAATCCCTACTTCCTGGTTATGGGTAGGAAGCCAAGGGAGTTCTCTCACTGGCAAGAGAATTCTAGAGTCCTCTAAGAACTCTAGCCCCTGAATAACCAGGAATGGAGACCTACCTGGAAAATGCAGAGGATGTTTTTAATCTGCAGACAGTAAGTCTGAATCCTTCCATAACTCCAGCAGTTAGCTAGAGAAAAAGATGCAATGAAATAAAAATGCCACATTTACCCTTAATGAGGGTAAAAAGGGTATGGTGCATTCTTGTGCTCAACATGGATTACGCCATGAAGAATCGAGGATGGAAGGAAAATACAAGACAAGGACTGTCTATACTGAAAGAAAAACCATCCCTGGTGAAGGGGTCTCCTGGAGATGTGATGCAATCCAGGGAATTGGATAATTCTTTAGGTCTTCCCTTAATTAAAGGCATGTGTCCTTTATTTAAGAAGCCTTTAATGGAAATGGTAAGGGCAGGGAGAACCCAGTAGGCATGGCTAGGTAAAGCCCGTCCTAACCATCTGACATTATGTGCTCTCTAACAAGGCCCCATAGTGTAGAGCTGCTCCGTAGAGATGCAGAGAGCATGTTGCAGGTCAATTAGAAGAAAAACTGGTGTTTAAAAGCCAGTAGGTATCATGAACTACTCCGCCAAGCCCAAGGATTGGGGAAGGCTAAGGATAGAAGGTAAGGTGATGTGTCTGCAACAATAGCCAGAAAAGGTTCTTAAACCATCTGGGACTTAGTGGTAAGGCCAGAAATAATTGAAATTGGAGAACAAGCCCTGGTTGCTTGGTCAGCAAGTCAGTGGTCTAACCAGTAAGAGCCCCTGCAGTTCTAACTATTGATAGGGCAGCAATAGAAATCTTAGGTCCCAAGATTGGGAAAGAAATACAGACATAAGTAGGAGTGGTAAGACTCCGCTATTGTCTGAGAAGCTGCCAGGAAAACTAAGAATGCAAGGGGGAGACAACTCTGAAAGAAAACTTAGGGGCTTAAGGAAAAGCCCTCAGTAAAGTGGTATCACTCTTACAGACCAAATGTCTTAGTAAGAGTGGCAGAGTTGAAAAGAAGACTTACGGTGGAGTAAATCTTTGAAAAGTAATATGAGAGATGCTGATACAGGAGAAAAAGTCAAAGGTAAAGGCATGGCAACCTTGACAGCTGTTACTCCTCTGTGTACTTCAGAGGACGAGGAGTAACCTTACTACCTGTAAAGCATAATCATCTTAAGAAGCTCTTTGAGCTAAAAGTCAGGATGTCTCTTTAAGAGAGACATATGTAAATTTTAGGATATAACCAATGTAGATGCTTGTAGTGGTAAGAAGCAAACTACAGGATCTAAACCTCAAACAGGAAAAAGGATTCAGGGAAGAGTCTATCAGCAACCCTGCGGCTGCTGGGTTTGCTGAACCCGTTGAGGTTGTGGTTTCCTGAGCCTGGTTGGTTGTTTCCCCTGCCTGGGAGCATCTGTATGATGGGTAGAAGATGGATAAAACCTTCTCCCATTAAGGGAACAAAGCTTATTAGTAGATTTTCAACAAACTGGGATAGAGGAAGGCATAGACAAGCCTCTGAAAGCAATAGTGTCAGTGGTTAACTGAGCAGCCTGGAGTAAAGTCTCTTTATTAAAGAGATTCTCTCCAGTGCAAGGAGCATTTCCCAGTCTATCTTGTACGCATTTGTCCAAGTCTGAAGCTTGGAGCCAGGCTCTACATCGTGCCCCTATGGCTATAGCAGAAGTTCTGCTAACAGACTCGAAAGAGTCCAGGGAAGCACGAGTAAGGAACTTAGAAATATTTTGAGCATGATTGACTAGCATAGAAAAATCTGCTCTTTTAGGCTCTTGGAGGAAAGGGGTCAAAAGTAGTAAATCTTTTGTGACTTCCTCAAGAGATAATCCCATATAGAAAATATATGAAAGGATTCTTGCTGAAAACATGGATGACTGGAAAATTTGACGTCCAAAGGCATCTAAAGTCTTAGCCTCACGACCTGGCGGATAAGAAGAGTGCTTCTTAGTACTCTTAACACGCCTCATTGCTGATTCTACAACAAGAGAATGATGAGGGAGCTGAGGCTTTTGAAAACCTGGAGAAGGGGGCACCTTGTATGGAAGATCAGTTGCCCTAGAAGGTGGGGATACCGTTAAAGGAGTTTCCCATGTTCTAAATAGGAGATCCTGCAAGGTCTGATGCAAAGGAAACATAATGACTTCCTTTGGATTGCAGGGGATCTGTATAGGTTGTGGATCCCCTGGTGCAGGGTCTTGACCAGGTATAGAAATGGCAAGTAACTTCGCCATATCAAGCAGGAAAGCTTGAAAAGAAATCTCCCCAGAGGGGAGTCCTCGAGGAAGAGGAGGAAGAACTTGATCTGTTGAAGAACTAGCTCTAGCACCCACCGGCTCATTCAGATTCTGTAGAATAGAAGATCTGGAGGGGTGGAGCATCGGATTATCTTTGAAAGATAGTTGACGGTACCACTGAAAACCGGTACCACAACTCGTCGGTAGCAAATAGTCCATGCTAGGGATCGATTGCAAACTCGTTATGGAAGGAAGTGAGCCAGTTGAAAGGAGCATGGGAGGTACCGACACCAATGTTGATGTCGATACCGGTACCGGGACCGGTACCGTCGGTGACACCGATATATGAAGATCAGTCTGTGATGGCACTATCGGTACCGAGGTAACTGAATGTGGCAGACCTTGATCATCGGTAGAATGTCTTCGGTACCGTCTGAAGTCGGCACCGAGACGAGTTGGTACCCAGTCATCCAGACTAGAGATCGATTCTAGACTCGGCATCGAAAGAAGCGAGTCTATCGATGCATATCTGGAGGGCACCGATGTGGATACCAGCATCGGTACTGGGACCGATGTGGGAAGATCGGTCGGTAGCGGCTCTAGCGGCACCGAAGATACCGAGAGCGCTCGACTGCGATCATCGGTGTGGAATGTTTCATCCAGCACCATTGCCGATGCCGGGGTACCGGCACAGCTCAAAGCGGATACCACCACCGGGCATGGCTCAGGTATGTTCACCGAGGTAAAAACCCTGGGAACAACCTGAAACCCCGTTAATGCTTTGGAGACAGAAGCCTCCCGCCGGGGTTTTAAAGCCAATATGTCCTCGGGGGCAAGCCCAAAGGCATCTCCATGAAGTACATGAGATCTACCACCCAAGGACTGGCTAGTCTTTACAGACTTTTGTTTGGTTACCTGATCCTGCGATAAAGAAGATCTAGCTGGTACCCTCAGGTCTGAGGGGAATGGCATATCGAGTTGAGCTCGATGCTGAAAACTTCTTGCAGAAATAGTAGTGCAGGAGGGACACTCCAGCGGATGGTGTTCAGGTCCCAAACATGGAAGGCACCAATTATGGGTGTCTAAAACGAATTTGGTAGCGCCACAGTTAAAACACATTCTAGTGGCTAGCATTTCCATGAGGGAAAGTGGAGAGGCCTAGCAGGCCGAAACTTGTCAGGCACTAAACAGGAAAAAATTTTCTACAAAAGGAAATATTTGTAAAAGAAAAGAAGAAAACACCGGCGGTACCGGTGTGTCGAGGGAAGGTAGACGCGACCACAAGACAAAACAAAAATAAAGGAAGAATTTTCTGCAGTGACAGGAGGACGTCCTGCCGGCTCCGCGGAAAAACGAAAACTGAGGAGAGGCAGTTGGGAAAGGCAGGAAGGCAGCACGCAGGCGTGTTGGGATGCTTCCAAAAGCGTTCTGATTGGACGCTGGGGAGCGTTCCCGCGCAGACTCCGTTGGTACCGACGTACCCATATGTGAAGACTCATTCCTGCTTGTTCCTGGAGATAAGGAGGAGCAGGAATAGGGGCAAAGCAAAAGGGAAGGGGCAGGGTTAGAGACGGGAGGGAAGGAAAGTGGGCAAGTGCAGGGGAGAAGTAAGAGTTGAGGGGGAGGAGAAAAACTGGGAGAGTACAAGAAGGGAGAGGGGGAGGCGGTGAAAAAGGGTGGCAGGGAAAGGAGAGGAGGGAGAGTGCATGGGTCAGAGCAGTGAAGAGGGGAGACCGGCAAAAAGTGAAGAAAAGAAACAGGGTAAGAGCTGGAGGGAAATGAAGTGAGTGCAGGAGGACAGGGAAAAGGAAGAGAAGAGCCTAAATCTGCATCTGCGCTCGTGCAGACATACAGACACTACCAGACATGTACATACCATGTCACTCACACAGATGTATATATACACACTGCCAATATGCATTCATATACACCCATGATAAAAAACACTGCTTATATAGCATACCCCCATTCTGACATCCTATCTTCACATTCCCACAGCTAAACTCTGCCCAGAGATATACACAGATCATCCCACTGATATACAGGCACCCCCACACAGTTCACATATATCCAATCACTACCCACACCATGCTCACTGCCGACTCACCAGTGGCAAGCAGTGACATTTGCAATAGGGGATTCAGTCAGGGCCCGTGCAAGAATCAGAGGTGCCCTAAACAAGCCCCCCAACCCCCATTGCTGTCGCTGCCACCCTTCTGAGGCCTCCCAGCAGCATCAATGCCCTTGAAACCGCAATGCAGCATTTACCTAAATATTGCACTATGACTCTCCTTTTTTCTGTATCCAAAAATCGTCTCTTCAACAGTGGTTGCAGAGCAGAACTAGGACATTTCCTCACAGAGCAAAAGATCCGATTCTGATGTCATCTCAGTAAAAGCAACATAAAACCTCTCCAGCACCAGCCACATTGTGATGTGAACCAACATAAACCGCTACAAAAGTCACTCAAGTCCTATAGAGCAAATTCACCATTCCATAATGGTGCCAACTTCCAAAACTCACACAAAAAGAAGCCTACCCAGAAAACATGGAGCGGAGCGGAGAAGCCGCCTAATGGGAACCAAGCGACCAGGATTCAATTCCCACTAGCACTCCTTGTGGCCTTGAGCAAGTCACTTAAATCTCCATTGCCTCAGAAAAATCCAAGTTATCAATGTCCCTGTTGAATATACATTACCAAGTTTGAGTTACAATGTAAACTGCTTTGACTGGTAAAGCAGCATAAAAAAACCTGTTAAATAAATAAAGACAGCACTATAAATACTGCAGCGAGCCCAAGAACAACTACCTACTGGGAAAACCAGACAAGTTGGATTACTACAGCATAAGTCCCTATGTAGAAACTCCATGCTAACAGAACACCCTGCCTTGGTCACCCAAAAAGAACATAGACAGACCCCCAAATACAGAGTAAATGACTACCACAAACTAAAAATAGAAATATGTAGACAAAAATTAAACTGAAACCAGACTTTGCATGCAGTTCAACACCAGAAAAATAGAAAGAGATGTATTTCCCCCTGTATTGTGCAAAATATAAAGATAGCACATAGGAATTCTAAAAACTAACATATTCCAGTTGCTAAATTGAAAATAAAATTACTTTTTCTACCTCTTATCTGGCCATTTTGTTTTCTAATCATCTTAGTCCAAGTCTCTAATTCCTACTTTCCTTTGTCTTCTCATAGTTCTCTTTCTAGGTCTCCAGTCCATCTGCCACTTCTCCCCCTTCCTGCTTTCTTCACTTCCTTCTATCTAGGATAGTGACCTTTTCCTTTTAGCTTTTTCCTATTTATTTTTTTCTCTCTATCCACTCAGATTTCACTCTTCCTTCTGACTATCCAGTTCTCCATCCCCCTCTACAACCCTCACCCCAGCCCTCCCATTCCCCACCTCTCTACTTCCCTGGCCCATTATAGCCCTGCAACTCTCACTTTTCTCTACCCCCTCTGTGTCCAACATCCCCTTCCCATCCAGCTTCTGCCCCGTGCGAATCCATAGTCTCTCCTCCATTTTCCTCTGCTCCCCCATGTCCAACATATCCTCCATCTCCCAATGCTCCGGCACCCAGCATCACCCCCTCCGCCTCCCCATATCCCCCCCCTTGCACCCGGCATGTCCCCCCCTCTTGCTCCCGGCATCACTCCCTCAGCCTCCCCATGTCCCCTCCCTGTACCCGGCATGTCCCCCCCCCTTGCACCCGGCATCACCCCCTCCGCCTCCCCATATCCCCCCCTTGCACCCGGCTTGTCCCCCCCACCTTGCACCCAGCATCACCCCCTCCGCCTCCCCATATCCCCCCCTTGCACCCGGCATGTCCCCCCCTCTTGCACCCGGCATCACCCCCTCCGCCTCCCCATGTCCCCCCTGCACCCAGCATGTCCCCCCCCCTGCTCCCGGCATCACCCCCTCCACCTTCCCATGACCCCCCTGCACCTGGCATCACCCTCTCCACCTCCCTATGTCCCCCCCCCTGCACCCGGCATCACCCCCTCCACCTCCCTATGCCCCCCCTGCACCCAGCATCACCCCCTCCACCTCCCTATGTCCTCCCTGCACCCAGCATCATCTCCTCCACCTCCTTATGTCCCCCTGCACCCAGCAACTCCCCTCCCTTTTCCTGTGATACCCTCTCCATTTATAGTAGTTTCCCTCCATTTCCCTATGTGCCTCTCTCATATCCAGTATATTCCCTTCATCTCCCCCTTGGAATCCCTTGTTCTCCTCCACAGGCAGTAGCATTTCCCATAGTCTTCTCGTCCCCCACCGCTGTTGCCACAGCAAATCCACAAAGCAGCAATCACAGCGGCAATAAAAAAATACAATCATCATGGGGCCTCTGCGACGCAGGCGCTCCTCAGAGGCCCCACCATTCCCACCCCCACTGATGTGAAGTATGCTTCAGAGGGGGAAGGACTGGCAGGATTTTCTACTTCGAAGAGCGCCTGCAGCGGTGGGGAAAGAGCTACGGGAAATGCTGCTGTCTGCTGCTAAAAATTTAAAAAAAAAAAAAAAAAAGTGTCACAGCAGGACTAGGGATTCACTAAATCCCTCGAAGGCTCTGAATGCATGCCATTGCAACTCGCATATCCACTGCTACCCTACTGAGAGACACTTTACCATGGCTGTTTCAATCAAACCCTCACACAGCAACGTCTGAGTTTAAGAAAGGAGGAAAGAGGAAACAAGTCAGTGTGTCACAACCAAGGGGCCACTTCTACTAAACCAATTGTACCCTTCTCATTAGTACTCACAAATATGGCGCCAATCTCATGGTGATGCCCCCTAGCTTCAGCCCCCATTAGGCTGACTGGCTAGTTGGGATTTGGAGTTTTCAATGGGGGGGGGGGGGAGTCGGTGGCCCAACTCGCTAGCCGTAATTTTTTGGGGGGATCATGATAAAGGGGAAGATGCTTTAGGTGGCCTGACGGAATAGCTGGGAGGTCATCTTGTGTGTGTGGGGTGCACCGATCCCTCCCAGACAGTACTAATGGGGATTGGAAAAAAAGATCTGTGCTGATGGGAAGGGGGAGGCCACACTTTTTATGTTGTCAGATCAGGCAGGAGGTCCTGACAAGGGTATGAGCGGGGGGGGGGGGGGGGACTTGCCACCAGAGCAGATGGCTGCTGCCAATCGACCACAGCCGCGATATAATGCAAACAGGATTGACAGGTGGCGTTATCTGCAGCTGTGATTGGGCCATTTTTGGAAGCCACTGCGCTAAATATTTTTGTAGTGCGGCTACCAAAAATAAGAACGCCTACTCCCACCCCGATCCCACCTCTCCCGGGTCTACTGTGCGAAATGCAGATATCGCAAAAAACACCTGCAATACCTGCATTTTTCCCGCATTAGCCGTTACTGCAGGGCTAACACAGATTTATTGCCTGGTGGTAGCAGCTAATGCCCTTTTGTATACATGCTCCTCAGTCTATCCTTTTCGGCTTGCAAAATTTGTGTTTCTCTGTTTCTAATATTTCACTGTTTGACCTCCCATACATTATCTGCTCATTTCATTTTGAGATGACGAAAATGCCTTATCTGCCCAAGCAAACTGGCTCTCATCTATCAGAACAAATAAGACAGACAATTTATGTACAAGACTCTACAAGGGAGCCGAGTACCTGCCTTGTGGTTAAGAGCAGGGGGCTGAGAACCAGCTTGGGCAAGTCACTTAACCATCCATTGTCTCAGGCAGAAACTTAGATTGTAAGCTCTCTGGGGATGGGGAAATGCCAAATCTGCATGAGTTACCACTGAAAAGGCATGAGCTACATCCAAATTAAAAAAAAAAAAAAAAAAAAGCTCCTAGACCATTGTCAGTCAGAGAAAATTCTACATCACAAGATGTGACTACACTAAATTCACAGGAGCGTGCACTGCCCATTTATTACAGCACATTAGCAGTTCCTGTGGGGTGTGCCTACTAAATACAACACAGCAGCACATACAGACTTCCCCAATCTTTTGTACAACCTGCAGATGGCATCACACACACACATACATGCAATTCAGATTCAGACGGTGGATAAAGACATCAAACACCCCCCATGCCCCATTTCACTTGATTTCATTTTGTACTTCTCAACCAGCTTCTTCCAAGGCAGCACTAACCCTTTGATGGACTCTAGGCAAACAGCGCATAGAGCCTCCCATCATAATGGAAATACATTTTCAAAGTCCTACAAAGGGGTCCCTATAAGTGCGGAGGAAAACCAGAAGATGAAACAGCAGGTAAGGAACACTGCTTGCGACTCCAACGAGAGGAGGAGGAGAGGGGTAATGGACAGATCTCTGCAGGCAGCGGCGGCTTTACTGCCCCACTCCCCTCTCGCTCCTCCTTTCTGCCAGCAGCTGACATACCAGGGCAAATCTGCTTGGGAGGCAGTGAATTAGCACATCTAAGAGATTGCCTCCTGAACATCTGGGTCTGAGGCACATGCTTAGTTTACTGAATCTAATACAATATGTCATAAAACAGAACATAATCCCACTTTCTGTTCTCATTAGAGAGCGACAGAGTCATGTCAGTTACCAGCCTAGAGTAAGTTTATCTGATGGCTTTTTAATTTCCTGACTCCTCTCTCATGAGAGACTTTGGCAAATAACCGTATGAAAATAAAGATGCACTATAGTCACTGGCTCATCATATCTAAATGCTTATTTATACCATCAGTGCTAATGGACTGGTAAAGCTGGACTTCCATTTACCAAAACCATGTTAGTTCTTCCCTGTTATGTCCATTCCCATGCCTAGTAATTAATTTATTTATTTATTTTAACAGTTTTTTTAATACCGCTTTATCATTTCAGTCAAAGCAGTTTACATTGTAACTTAAACATGGTAATACATCCTTACTCTATTACTTTTAATCACTCTACAACTATGCATTTCACATAGTATAAACACAATATCTTGTATATAGTTGTACATAGTTGTAACACATTATAACGTTGCTTTGTTATTGAACCTAGACCCAGCTTCAAATGAAACTAAGCTTGTTTTGTTTTTAAGGTCCTGCCTCTGTACATAGTTTACCACGTTCCATGTAAAACAAACAGATTTTGCTCTGTCCATTAACTTGTTCTTTGTAAACCGCACCTGATCCATGGGAAGGTGCGGTATATAAGTGATTGTTAAATAAATACATTTAACAGGGACATTGATAACTTGGATTTTTCTGAGGCAATGGAGGATTGTGACTTGGCCAAGGCCACATTTTGTCTGGCACAACATCAGATCCACTGGTCATTCCAAATCTGCCCTGGGCAACTTACAGCCAGTCAGGTCTTCAGGATATCCACAATGAATATGCATGAGAGAGATCTGTATGCAATGAAGGCAGCACCTGCAAATCTGTCTCATGAAAATTCATTGTGGAAATCTTCAAAATCTGATTGGCTGAGTGTTCTACAAAATCTGATTGGCTGAGTGTTCTACAACCCTGACCAACCTTAGAGTCCCTCACTTGGCATTACACTGGTCACCATCTAGTCTTCAGATACAGTGGTCTATGGGCCTGCAGAAAGAACAGAAGAGAAGGGGATTATGGTGAAGTCCCCTTCACTTCTGCCCGTGGGAGATCTGATCCCCCGTGGGCAGAAGAGAAGGGCAGCCCAGAGAGAAGCAGTCTGCCTACGGGGATCCAATCCCCATGGGAAGAAGAGAAGAGGGAGGCCCGGTGGCCTGCAGCATAATAGGTTGTGTGTGGGGGAAGGGAGGGGAGAAGTTCAAGTGAGGTAGAGAATGTAGGGACAATTTAAAGTGGCAGGGGGCCTATTTAAAAAAGGAGGATCGGAGGATTTTAGGGCAGGGAATGGTTGTGCTAGGGGAGGTTGGTGAAGGGGTGGGGAGAGTCTGGAAGGGTAACAGAGGAGGGGAGCCAGCAGGTTGGAGGGGGAGGAAGAGTGCAAGGTATTGTCAAAAAGTGTATTCCCCTCCTCCAGAACACACACAAGTTGCCCTGTTCCCACCCTCACACCACACACACGCACCCTCCCTCCACACAACAGACAGACAGACACATACACGAACACCTCACCTCCACATTACTCGTGCACACACAGGGATCCCACCTCTGCACATGCACCCTCTCTCTACACGACAGACACACATGCGCACACAAACACGTGCACCCCTCCTCTGCACCACAAACAGGTGCCCCGCGACCCACCCACATCTCCATCTATGCTAGACAGACACACCACAGTTGCATCACACAAATGTACAGACACTTAATATCTGAAGCTATAACTGTTACCTGTATTTCTGTTTAAAGATGCCACATGGTATAGGAATTCTGGCGCTGGTCTCATGAGATTTGAGAACATGAGACCAGTGTGGGAGACAACGGGGGGCAGGCATGAGGAGTTCACAAGCACTGGCTCTTAAGATTTTTGCCTGGCTCCTAAATCTACACAAAATTTGTCAAGTCCTGCAAAATAGGCACAGCATGTTTTGAATTTTGGCGCCAGCTATAGGCTGCACAGCTGTACAAATAAAGTCCTGTCACCACGTGTTCCTCTCTGCTAGCTGCTGCTTTTACGTTTGCTGAGAAGTAACATGAGGCAGAGTTCTCTGATTCAACATGCAGGCAACAATGCCTCTCCTCATGGTCTGCCCCCTCCCTCGATCCTAGTGAGTCTTGTACAGAGATGGCCTGCAGCGACAGCCGGCACCGCACCTAATCAGCAACTCAGCCACCTCTGAGCAAGTGGCACCGAGATCGACGGAGAGGGAAGACTATGGGGAGAGGCTGTGCCGTCTGCATATGGGATCAGAAAGACCTGTGTATCTCATACTACTGCTCAGCAAAGGTGAGGTAAAGCGTCACCTGCCTCCTTGATTTCTTGTGTTACACTGCCTGCAGAACCTGGCTTGTTGGGAGTTTCAACTTAATTTTATCTACACATTTCTACTTTAAGTTAATTTATTCTGTACTTGGTGAGGATCTAACTGTGTTTTGCCTGTGTGATTGAGAACAAGTGTTCTGTTAGCATGGTGTTTCATTCGGGGTAGTTTCTCCAAATAGGTTAGTTTTGCGCATACTATGGCAGTCGTGAACCTCACTTCTAAGCCAGGGCATGTGGAGTATGATCTTAGTCTTTCAAATTTACTGCTAATACTCGGCATAATATTTGCATTGTGCCAAAGAGAGCCTCCTGCTGGAGTTTGTAAGATGTAACATGTATAGGGAGTTTGTCAAGATGTGTTTGGAAATTCTTCTTTATCAAGCCTGTGGCTCCCAGTACAACGGGAAATATTTCCGTATCTTTCTGAGTTTTTGCAGTTTTTCTATGTAGAATCTGTAGTAATCAGACTTGTTCAGTTTTCTGAATAGGTGAAAGGATGTTTTAAGGCTCACTGCAATAATGGTGCTGCTCTTTTCTGGGTAGGCTCCTTTATTATGTTAATTTTATAAGCTGGTTTCATTATGACATGGTAGATTTGCATTATAGGTCTTCACTGACTTTTAGGGTTTTGTGTTAGGTTCACAAATCTGCCTGGTACTGGAGAGGCTGTTAACAAGATGATACCGGAATCAGATTTTTTTTCCTTGTATGTTGGGTTCTATGATGAAATGTCTTAGTTCTGCTCTGCACCTACTGTTGGAGAAGGGGTTTCGTTAGATGTGAAATAGATGTTCAAAAAGAAAACGAAAACCATAGCACAGTTTTTAACATCAAAATAAAATTAATTATAATTTATTTAGTGTTAGAAACTGCGCTGTGGTTCTCTATTTCTTCTTGTCCCTTTGTGTGAGAGCACCTTACATCTCCTTTGTATTTTGCAGAATATATATTTACAAATGTCAGTAGGTTTTTAATCTTAGTGTGCCAGGCTAAATAACTAAACTACAGTTTTTGCTGCATTTTAATTATAAAGCCTGGAAATATGTTGTTATTTTCCTTTTTTTTTGCAAAGCCACTGAATGAGAACCTCTGCTCCCTCTGACTATCTGTTTGTTATACTGGCTTCCTATCCATCTGTATCTTTTATTTTTAAGATAACCATATTGAATATTCAAATAAATATGCAAATATGTTGCGCGCCCCCCCTCCCCCCAAATGAAGCAGTCAAACTAAGCCCATGCAGTGGCCAACTTTAAAGACAGGTTACAGACTGCTAATAACAGGTCTATAATTTCATGAATTCTTTTGGAACTCTACGGTAAACATCACTTGATTCTGGTGAAAGCCTTCCAGATGCTAAATACAATAACTTGCAGACATCCCTGGATTAGTCATTTTTCAAAAGTCTAATCACATCCCCATATCCAATGATCCCTCTTTTCCTCCAAAATCTTGCACACTTCTTCACATTTAAAGTTGTAATCGTAAGAATTTATTTTATTTATTTATTTACATTCTCTTATATACCGCACTATTCGGCATCAGCGCGGTTTACATGGAACAAAATGCATAGTACAGATAAATGTATGAGTTTACAGATAACAGGGAACAAAAACTTGGATAACAGGGGTAACTATTTACAAAACTTACTACATGGAGTCATAATCAAAGAGAATGCATAGAATACACATTCCACGTCATGGGTTTGGGTATCAACTTGGTGTGTTGTTGGTATGCTATAAGTTTGTCTGGGAAAAGGTATCGGGGGTGTCTTGGAGCTCTAGGGGATGCAGTTGGGCTCAATAAGGTACTTGTTGAAGAGATGGCCTTTGAGGGCTTTCCTAAACTGTGGTAGATTCTTAATAGCCCGGATATCATGGGGTAATGCATTCCAGTATCTTGGGGCAATGAGACTGAAAGCCCTGTTGGCTGTCGATTTAGTGCAAGCAGTGAGTGCCTTCGGGACTGTTAGGGAGTTTGTAGCTGTGGATCTTCTTGCTCTATTTGGTGATGTGGCATGGATGAGGGAGGTTAAGGATGTGGATGAGAGATTGTGAACAGCTTTAAAAGTGATTATCAAGATCTTGAAAACTATTCTAGCCTGAATGGGTAGCCAATGCAACTGTATTAGCAGAGGCGTCACGTGGTCGCTCCTGGATGCTCCATGAAGGATTCTTGCTGCCGCGTTCATGGCTAGCTGCAGTGGGTTTAGTGTAGACTGGGGAAGACCTTGTAATATGGCATTGGCAGTTGAAATGAGGTATGACCAATGCCTGGAAAATTGTCCGAAAATCAGTTGGTTCAAGCATGGAGCGTAGATGCCTAAGTGAGCGGATCTTGTAGTAGACTGATCTGACTATGTTTCCAATGTGAGCCTTCATATCCAGGCGTTGATCTAGGGTGACTCCCAGGTATCGTATTGAGGATTTAGAGTGCAGTTCAGCTTCTTTTACTTTAAGATGTTGTGGGGGTGTAAAGTTGGGGTTCCTCGTGATGAAGAGTACTTCCGTTTTCTTATGTTGTATTCTTAGGTTTTGAGAAAGAAGCCAGTCAGATATTGCATTGAAACAACTCGTCAGTGGGGAGAGATTCAGATGCTCAGTAGAGAAGGGTATGTAAAGAAGGACATCGTCTGCGTATAACATGCAGTTGACATTGAAGGACCAGATGATATTACAAATTGGCTGCATGTAAATATTGAACAAGAGCGCTGAAAGGGAGGATCCTTGTGGGACTCCTTGGCTCTGGTGGAAAGGTTCAGAGTTTGTTCCTCTAGAACGGACATGTTGCCATCTTTCGGACAGGTAGGATCTGCACCATTCGAGCGCTCGTCCATTAATGCCTTTGTCAATCAGTCGTCCTAATAGCAGCTCGTGATTTACTGAGTCAAAAGCTGCCGCGATGTCCAGAAAGATGAGAGCAAAACCTTGACGGATGTCATCAATGCCTGTGATTATCTTGCAGAAGAGAGTAGTAAGGAGGGTTTCCACGCCGTGGAATTCCCTAAAACCATGTTGGCATGGGTCTAACGGTGCAGCGGAGTCGATGTGGTCCTGCAATTGTCGTTGAGCTTCCTTCTCAATGATCTTCGCAAGTAGTGGAATGCTGGATATGGGTCTATAGGATTCCACCTTCTGGGGATCAAGCTTGCAGTTTTTTTAGCAGCGGTCTAATAGAGGTGTGTTTAAGGGCAGAAGGGAAAGAGCCGGTAGAGAAGGAGACGTTCATTATTTTGGATAGTACTGGGCTGAAGTGGCTGCGAAGCTCCTTGATCCAGAAGGCTGGGCATGGATCAGACTGGGCAGTAGTGGTATTTAGGGCCGCAATAGTGTCTTCAATTCCTCTCTTGGTGGGGGTAGAAAACATGGTAAGTGTTGTTTGGCAGTCTTGTTCTATTGCGAAGGTTGTAGTAGAGGTTTTGTTAGTCTGGCATATTTTGGATTGGAGTTAAGTTGCAAAATCTTGTGGGTGTATCTCAAATGGAGGTCCAGAGGATGGTTCCTTTGATAAGGTCTTAACCAGGTCGAAAAGGTCATGTGGTTTATTGAGTGATCTCTTTAAGGTGTCTGAGTAGTACTGCTTCATCGTGTCGGTGATTGCGTTGCGATGAGCAGTCAGATGACAGTTGTATGCTGTCTGGTCACTTAAAGAATGAGATCGGCGCCAGCGTTTCTCTAGTTTCCGTAATTGGTTCAGTGATGCTTTAAGGTCAGCTGAGTACCATGGGGCACTTACCCTTTTACCTGGGGGTCTGTTGATTGGTGTGCGTAGGGCAATTGAACTGAGGCAATTGTTCCAGTGAGAGATTAGGTCGTCAAGGTTCTGGGTGGTTTCAGAGAAGAGTTGTTGCGTCTCAGCAAGGATAAGATCTCTGTTATAAGGCTTGAAACATCGAGACGGCGGTCTTGTGGTGTTGCTTTGTATTTTGTTGATTTTTGTGTAGGCTTTGTATGAGGGGATCTGGATGATGATCAGTTTGTGATCCGACCAAGGAACAGGAGTTATGGAGGTTATAGGATCCTGGGCTGGGTTAAGAGAGTTTTGCGGGGCGAATACTAGATCCAGGATATTTCCCTTAATATGAGTAGGATCATTAACTAATTGCTTGAAGCCAAGATTTTTGAGGGCATCGAGGAAGGCTGATGCTTGATTATCTTGTAGTGTAGGCAGGTTAAAGTCACCTAGGATCCAATTTGGGATGCTTGGATTATGAGTGTTAGACGCCAGATCGATGATAGCCGAGAGATCATCAGGTGAGGCTGAGGGTGCTCTGTAAAGAAGGTTGATTGAGCAGCGTTTATTGGAGATGGTGACGGTCTCCATCTGGTTTGTACTGGTGGAGTCTACAGTTCGAAAATGGAGGTCTGACCTTGAGAGGATGAGGACGCCACCTCCTCTTTTGTCTTGTCTATGACTTGAATGTGCGGTAAAATTCTGGGGGAGGAGCTGGTTGAGTAAGACATTGTCTTCGGTGGATAACCACGTCTCAGTGACCATGACTATATCAAGGCTCTGGCTGGCAATGATGTCAGTGACGGCTGGACACTTCTTCCGGATAGAACGGGCGTTGATAAGGGCACATTTTAGGCTATGGGGGTAATGGTTTTCAAATCGTTTGGGTTTCCTATTGTGTTGAAGTGTAATGTGTAACAGGTGGGGGTGGTGTGGGCGGTTGTCCCAGGTTATGCTGTCGTGGGATGCATAGGTCCACCGTCTCCCTTGGCTCCGTAAAATGGGGATCTGGTTGGATGCTGGGGTTAAGGCGAGGGAGTTGGAGAACCAACGTGATATGATGATAAAGCATCCTATAATGGTGGTAATGGGGGAACACATATTGGCAGAGCACTATGTAATTGGGAGCGGGTTAATCAGGTTAGACTACCAGGAAGTAATTAAACCACCTCTTGATCCTTAGAGCAGGATGCTGGGTCCCAACAGACAATATAGTCACAGGCAGTGGTTTAAGTTAGATAGCTAGTAAAAGTGTACTGATGACTGAAACTAGTGAGGTTACTGACAGCAGTAGGGTAGATTGTTTGCAATAGTAGATTATTGGTAGCTGTGCAAAGGTGATTGGAGCTGATGGGGCTACTGACAACAGTATCTAGGTTGATTGGCTACTGACAACAGTAAAAAGGTTGATTGGCAATGGAGGGGTTACTGGCAACAGTACAGAGGATGCTGGTAATGGAGCAGTAGCGACTGGTACTATTGAAAGGTTACTGACAACAGTATGGTAAATACACGGAGTATAGGTGACTGGTATTCTTAAAAGGTTACTGACAACAGTATAGTAAATACACGGAACAGAGGTGACTGGTACTATTAGTGGTACTGACGACAGTATGGTAAGTAGATAAGTAAATTTAAAAAGTCATGGTATGCAGTGGCTATATAGCGAGGCTATACTTGCGGTAGATAGCATGGGAGAGGAATGTCTGGGTTAGAGGTTAAATCCAGTTCTTGTCGCATGAAGTCTGCATTGTTGGCCATGACTGTGCAAGGAAGTACAGTGCTGTAGGCTGGTTCGTTGGTGAGCGAGCTCAACCTCGCGGGAGCTCCAGCTGCTGGGTAGTCGTGTGAAGGTTCTGTGGCCGTTGAGGTATATGGGCCAGCTGCCTAAGGGCCATGCCAAAGGGCCCTCTGGCGAGTCCCTCAGGCGCGGGTCCGCAAGGCGCGGGTGCGCCCGACGGCGTTTTCTTTTAAAGGCTGTCCGTTAGCTGCCCCTCGGCAAAATGTTTCATAATTCCACCATCTCTGAAGTATACTGCACCCAGAGTGCATTTCTGTACACTTAACAGAGAGCTATGTCCACCATGTCCTTTTACATTTCATTAGGATTATAAAAAAAAACCTCTTGAAGTGAATCTTGTAGCACTTTATCTTAGTTTCAGTTTAATGCTATGTGAAAAATTAAATCTGATGGACACCGATATAATGTATCCAGCACTTTAAGCAGAGACTGCTGTTGGACCCTGCCTGTCACATTAATCCAGTTGGAATATGTGCTAATAATTATTTCCTGCTGGTGCCCCCTCCTTCAGCCTGGTAACTCCCTTATCTACATACAAATATCTCAGAACTTCATCTAGTATAAATCTGAAAATATGAATGTGAATACCTTTTCACACTTGGTGGGACCCATCTTAAAAGGCTGCAGCAATTATATACTTGTGCAGCATCTAGAAATGAGTTCTCTGGGATAGGGCCAGCAGTGTCTGGGAGGCCTTAGGCCTTAAGGATCACACTCCAATTCTACTCCAAAAATAGTCCAGTCCAGGTTTTCCCGCCAAGCCAGAAAGCTTACTAATAGGTTCAAAAATTAAACACCACAGCAGGAAAACAGAAAATATGATACAGGAGACAAAAAAAATAATTAGTGCAGCCCATAACTTCTGCATACTTCAGGAGTGAGAAAGTAATGAATACTTTCACTCTCTAGTACAAATACTTAAACCCCTCAGACAATCCTTTGAGAAAAACTCTTGGAACCCCTACTCTTTTCTTCAAGGCTATCTTCTCTCCTAACCCCAGAAAAGGACTCACATCCCTCATGGAGCTCAGTGCCTCAGGATTTGGCTGTAATCTCTTTCTATTTTAGATTTTCCCTTTCCCAGGCTCTTCCCACTGACACCAGAAGGACACTCTCTCCGAAAACCAGGGAAAAAGGAGGATCCTCACCTCCCTCTTATAGGGGACAAAAAGTGCTGAAATATGAAGGTAAACGTCCAGAATCTGTCTCCATCATCAAACTTGGACAAGCATTCCGACGACTAGAAGGAATGAGTGAGAATCCACAGGCATACACAGGGAAGGAAATAAAAGAATTTGCAAAACAAGAGAAAAAAATACTCTTCAAAGAATTAGATCAACAGACAAGGAAAAACAAGTGGCAACTGCACACAAATATAGTGGGAAATACAGAGTGTTACTCCAAGAACCCTTTGTTGATCAAGAACGGTTGAGGAGAAATGAATTGAAACCAAAGGATGAGAGGTTGATAGTTGCAGTCCAGGGCAGTGGATTACAGATGAGATGGTTTACAGCGAACATTGAAAAAACTGGCAACACAGACATATGTTGATTCTGTAAGAAAGACCTGGAAACGGTGACTCACTTCATGGTTGGCTGGAAAGTTCAGATGGCAGAAAATGTCTATAGAGAAAGACATAATAAAGTAGCGTGCCTCATCCATTGGAAACTCTGTAAGCCAGAGGTACTCAAATCCAGTCCTGGAGGGCCGCAAACCAGTCAGGTTTTTGGGATATCCCTAATGAATATGCATGAGATATATTTGCATGCACTGCCTCCACTGTATTTGAATCTATCTCATGCATATTCATTAGGGATATCCTAAAAACCTGACTGGTTTGCGGCCCTCCAGGACTGGATTTGAGTACCTCTGCTGTAAGCACTACAACATCACTATGCCCAAAATGCACTGGGATCATGACCCTAAGAGAATTACAAAGAATGGGGAGGTTATGATCACCTGGAATACTCCCATTCCGACCAATAAAAAGCTGGATGTGAAGGAGCTGGAATAGTGGTTAAGGAGAAAACCACCAGAACGGCATTGACAACAGAGGTGACAGGTTCCAAGCGACTACTATGTGAATTGCGTGGAGAGGAAGAAGATCCTGAAATACCAAGAAATGTAGTCAGAAACCAAGAAAATGAGGCAGAAAGATACAGACATATTTCCCATCGTATTGGGTGTCACAGGCTTGATAAAGAAGAATTTCCAAGCACAACATGATAAACTACCCATACATGTTACATCTTACGAACTCCAGGAGGCGGCTCTCTTTGGCACGATGCAAGTACTACGCTGAGCATTAACAGTATATTTGTGAGACTGAGATCATACTCCACCCAACCTGGCTTAGAAGTGAGGTTTATGACTGTCACGGTATGCGCAAAACTAACCCATTTGGAGAAACTGCCCCGGGACATCCCTAGGAACACTACCCTTCTTTGGTTGCCCCTCATGGTTCTCATAGGTTGATGCCACCCTTAGACTCCTAGGGTCCTGCTTTTATACTCTGGCCCCTACCCTTGAGAAAAAGGGAAATCCAGTGTCTCTGACCTCACACCACTGAACCCTCCCATGCCCAAAAGTTCTCCTGACTAGGCTTTAAGGGTCCTTGTATGACTTTTATAGTAGATCATGCCACAAGCTTTTATCAAAACCCAATTACACCCCACCAATCTCAGCTCCCCCATTAAATTTAATCACCATTCTCAAAGTAAAAATGATTGGATTGGTAAGACCCATTGCTCAAACCCATACAAAGTTCTCTTTTTCAGTCCTCATTATTTACGACACCTTAATTTGATACAAATCACATTACCGAAAGCAAAATTAACCATTCCCTTGAACAGAAAGCCAGGAATTCAATGTGAACACCTTTATGCTAATTTTTCCTGCCTTTATTTGTGAGAAGGCCTAGAGCAGTGGTCTTCACGTCCAGTCCTCAAGAGCCAACAAGTCAGGTCTTCAGGATACCCCAAATGATTATGCATGAGAAATATCTGTATACATTGAAGGTAGAATTCATACAAATTCTCATATGCAAATACAATATCCTGAAACTCTGACCTGTTGATGGCCCTTAAGTGCTGGGACTGAATACTACTGACCAAGAGCTTTGGAGAATGTAGGCATCTAATTGAAATGAAAAAGAAAACAAAGGCTTTAAGCAGCAAACACAGACTGTCGCAAGGTACTCAAACAAGGAAAAAATAATGAGCTCTGCAGAGGAAAGCGTGACCTTCAGAAGCAGCACTGCTCTCAGCATTCGGTAAACACAATCCTCTGTTGACCTCGCACACACAGATGGATACTGAAATTACTAATATTTCTCAGTATCGTGCTATTTCACATGTGAACCTAGGATCCATTATACATTTTGTTTTCACTATGTTCAGAAATCAATTCCAGGCCTCCCAACTAGCAGCACAAATCACTAACCAGTAAGGCAGTAGTTCTCACGCTAGCCTTCAAAACAAACCTAGCCAGTCTAGTTTTCAGGAAATTCATCATGAATATACATGAGATAAATGTGCATACAATGCAGAACTCATAAGCTAAGCTAAGCTATTAAACTTAGATCAGATATGCCATACTGGATCAGACCAATGGTCCATCAAACCCAATATCCTGCCCCCAGAATGCCATCTTGGGTTGCTTGGAAATAGCACCCAACCCACCGTACTGGGCAGATGCAATTCTTGATCTCTTCCAGATCTCAGCTGTAAAAGCCAACGTTCCTTAAGATGGTTAGAAGAAAACCTTTTTTTAAAAATTCCATTTCCCACATTTTATCAGAGCCTCCACTTTTGTGGAGAGGTACCACATCAGCCCTTCTACAGTCCTGGGGAACTTCTTCTGTCTCCAAGGATCTATTAAAAACATCCTTTAAAGGCCCTAAAAGAATCTCTCTGAGCTCTTTCAGTATCCTGGGGTGTATTTCATCTGGTCCCTTAGACTTGTCCACTTTCAGTTTTGCAAGCTGTTCTAACACATCATGCAAAACTGAAAGCGCACAAGTCTATGGGACCAGATGGGATACACCCCAGGATACTGAAGGAGCTCAGAGAGATTCTTGCAGGGCCTTTAAAGGATGTTTTTAATACATCTTTGGAGACAGGAGAAGTTCCCCAGGACTGAAGGGCTGATGTGGTACCTCTCCACAAAAGTGGTAATAGGGATGAAGAGACAAACTACAGGCCAGTAAGCCTTACCTCGGTGGTGGGAAAAGTAATGGAGGTGCTCCTGAAAGAGCAAATAGTGGACTTTCTCCAAACCAACAAGTTGCATGATCCGAGGCAACATGGTTTTACCAAAGGACGAGCTTACCAAACAAATCTGATTGAGTTCTTTGACTGGGTGACCAGAGAACTAGATCAAGGACATGCGATGGATGTGATCTACCTAGATTTCAGCAAAGCCTTTGATATTGTTCCTCATAGGAGGCTTATCAATAAACTCAAGAGCTTGGGGATGGGTCCCAAGGTGGTGAACTGGAACAGAAACTGATTGACTGACAGACGACAGAAGGTGACGGTAAATGGAACTCACTCGGAAGAAAGGAAGGTGATTAGCGGTGTGCCCCAGGGTTCAGTTCTGGGACCGGTACTGTTCAATATATTCGTGCGTGATATCGCTGAAGGGTTGAATGGAAAAGTCTGTCCTTTTGCAGATGACACCAAAATTTGCAACCGAGTGGACTCCCCTCAGGGAGTGAGGAACTTGGGGAAAGATCTACAAAAGCTGGAACAATGGTCTAATGCTTGGCAGTTAAGATTTAATGTGAAGAAGTGCAGTGTCATGCACTTGGGAAGCAGAAATCCAAGGGAATTGTATGCAATAGGGGGGTGAGAGCTTGGTGTGTACGGACCAGGAGGAGGACTTCAGAGTGATTGTTTCTGACGATCTCAAGGTGGCGAAACAGTATGACAAGGCTGTGGCAAAAGCCAGAAGGATGCTGGATTGCATACAGAGAGGAATTACCAACAGAAAGGAAGAGGTACTAATGCCACTGTACAAGTCGCTGGTGAGGCCTCACAGTCTCCAAAACTGAACACAATATTCCATGTATCTCGCAAAGGATATAAAAATGTATCTGACTGAATGCATATACAATGCAACATGTAACACTCAAGAATGATGAATATGTAAATATAAATTTGTAAAAATTGTAAATTTGTAAATAGGTTGCGTATGTAATCCGCTAATCAACCATGTAAAACATTAATGACATCCTACCTATCCTTTGTATTCTGATAAGTTACCTGTTTGAATAAGTTACAATGTAATGTTCTAGTTTTGTTTGATGTAAACCATTTTGATTCTCCTGAAAGGCGGTATATAAAGCGTAGTTACTCACCTGTAACAGGTGATCTCCGGGAACAGCAGGAATTAAGTCTTCACATATGGGTATCGTCGGTACCGATGGAGCCTGCTCAGGAACCCTCCCCAGCGTCCAATATGAAAGCTTTTGGGAGTATCCCACTGCGCCTGCGTCACTGCCTTCCCGCCTTTCCAACTCTCCCTCTTCAGTTGAGTTTATAGCTGAGACAAAGGAGAGAAGGAGATAAAGAGAGAGAGAGAGAGAAAGACAACTCCAAGGGGAGGTGGGTGGGTTGTGAAGACTTAATTCCTGCTGTTCCCAGAGATCACCTGTTACAGGTGAGTAACTACGCTATCTCCAGGAACTAGCAGGGATGTAGTCTTCACATATGGGGGGACAGCTGAGAGATGCCAGGGAGATGACCCCAGAAAGCTGCAAAACCCAGGTTGAGATGGGTCATGCTTCCTCCCATGGATCTCTGGCATCGAAACCCGGGACGGCGGGTAGGAGTTGTGCTAAGTCTGAAAGAGATGCTGGAGAACAGCATGGCCAAACGAGGCATCCCGATGGGAGTCCTTGTCTAAGCAATAGTGGGCTGCAAAGGTGTGTACTGAAGCCCAAGTAGCTGCTCTACAGATGCCGTCAGTGGGCACAAAGCGAAGGTTAGCCATAGAGGCTGCCATTGCTCTCACATTGTGAGCTCTGACATGACCTTCGAGAGAAAGTCCCTTACTCTCATATGCAAAGGATATGCAATTCACAATCCATTTAGATAAAGTTCGCTTGGAAACTGGTAGTCCAAGATGACTAGAATCAAAGGCAACAAAAAGCTGAGAAGACTTATGTTGCTTAGTTCTCTGAAGGTAAAAAGCCAAGGCTCTTTTACAATCTAGAGTGTGTAGATTCCTTTCTGCATTGGAGGCATGAGGCCTAGGAAAGAATACAGGAAGGTAAACCGATTGGTTCAAATGAAAAGGCGATACCACCTTTGGCATAAAGTGAGGGTGAGTCCTAAGGACTACTTTATCATGGTGGAACCTTTTATAAGGAGGATCAGCCACTAAAGCTTGGAGCTCACTGATGCATCTAGCAGAAGTGAGAGCAATCAGGAAGATCACTTTCCAAGAAAAACTTAGGCAATGTAGTGGCTAAGGGTTCGAAGGGCGGTTTCATGAGCTGCCCAAGGACAAGATTCAAATCCCATGCCACGGGTGGTGGCTTAATGGGAGGTTTTGTTAAAAGTAGACCTCTCATAAATCTTGCTACAAGTGGTTGCGAGGAAACAGGTTGTCCATCCAAGGGCTTGTGGAAAGCTGCAATGGCACTAAGATGGACTCTTACTGAATTGGTTTTAAGACCAGAGGATGACAAATGGAGGAGATACTCCAGTAAAGGGATATAAAAAGGGATTAGGATCCTTTTTTGAACACCAAATAGAGAACCTTTTCCACTTAAAGGCATAAGCTCACCTTGTGGAAGGTTTCCTTGAAGACAAAAGGATATCCTTTACTTGTTGAGATAGGTTGATAGCCTGGAATTCTAGGATCTCAGGAGCCACACCCTGAGGCGTAAACACTGAGGATTCAGATGCAATGGCATCCCGTTCTCTTGGGAAAGAAGATCTGGAGCACATCCCAACTCCAGAGGTTTGGCTCGAGAGAGACGGAGAAGCAGAGGATACCACGGTTGTCGTGGCCAGCGTGGGGCTATGAGGATCATATGGCCCCTGTCTCTCTGAAGCTTGAAGAGAGTTTTGGGGATGAGGGGAATGGGTGGGAAAGCATAGAGGAAGTCCTGACCCCAGTGGAGGTGAAAGGTATCCCTTGCCTGAGAGTTCTGAGCCGGCATTCTGGAACAGAACTGGGGAAGTCTGGCATTTTGCGGATTTGTAAAGGGGTCTATATCTGGAGCTCCCCAGATCTGAAAAATTCGAGCAATTTGCTCTGGATGAAGAGACCACTCGTGTGGTAGCAGTACTCGACTGAGTTTGTCTGCCAACAGATTTTGTGTGCCTGGAAGATACATCGCTAGAAGGTAGATTTGAAGATTCCTGGCAAAAACCCAGAGGCGTAGAGCTTTGTTGCACAAGGTTTGAGACCCCGTCCCACCCTGTTTGTTCACATAGAACATGGCTAATTGATTGTCTGTCTATACCAGAACTGTCTTGTAGCTGAGGTGGGTTTGGAACACTTGAAGAGCATAAAAGATGGCTTTGAGTTCCAGGATGTTTATGTGAAGACAAGCCTCTTGGTGGGTCCATTAACCCTGGGTGGAGAGATGGTCCAAGTGAGCTCCCCAGCCTGACTGGGACGCATCTGTCATCAAGGTAGCTTGATGTAGTGGCTGTTGGAAGGGAGACCCTACGAGAAGGTTTTCCAGTGATTGCCACCACTGTAGGGATGAAATGAAACATGTGGAGTTTCTGATTTTGTCCGATAGGCGACACGAGGCCTGTGTCGCCTATCGGACAAAATCAGAAACGCCAAAAAAGGTTTGGACAAGTTCCTGGAAGAAAGGTCCATAAACCATTATTAAAAAGGGACCCAGGATATCAATGCTTGACCCAATACAAGCATTGTGGAACCTGTGTCTCTTGGTGATACTGCTAGGTACGTATGACCTAGATTGGCCACTGTTGGAAACAGGATACTGGGCTTGATGGACCTTGGTCTGACACAGTATGGCATATCTTATGTTCTTATGTTCTTTTATGTCCACTGAGAGGATAGGGTCCACTGAGCTGCCCGCATGTGAAGGCGAGCATATGGAACCACATGGACAGTGGATGCCATTTTCCCCAGCAGCTGAAGCATCTTTCAAGCAGTTAGGAAAGTTTTCATAGCTACTTGAGAAGCGAGATGGAGTATTCGAAGACAATGTGGCCGTGGCAGGAAAGCCTTTGACTGCCTTGTGTCGAGAAGAGCCCCTATGAACTCTAGGGACTGAGACAAGGTGAGATGAGATTTTGGGAGGTTTATGACCACAGTTCCAAGTACTGCAGGCTTTGTATCGTGCAGGATAGAGCGAAGCTGGCTTCTGGAGCTGTTGATGCCCGGATGAGCCAGTCGTCTAAGTAAGGGAAGACTAATATCCCCAGAGTTCTCAGGAATGCTGCTACTACTGCCATGCATTTTGTGAAGACTCTTGGGGCAGAAGCCAGTCCAAAGGAGAGAACCCTGTACTGGTAATGTCTTCCTTGAAAAAGGAATCGAAGGAACCTCCTGTGATCTGTATGGATGAGAATATGTGTGTATGCATCCTTTAGATCTAGAGAACATAGCCAATCCTGACTCTGAATGTAGGGAAGAAGTGTTCCGAGAGAGATCATTTTGAATTTTTCTTGGAACAGATACTTGTTCAACTCTCTGAGGTCCAGTATGGTCCTGTATCCCCCTGTTTTCTTTGGGATGAGGAAGTAGGGGGAGTAGAAACCCATGCCCTGTTGTGATATGGGTACCTCTTCTATTGCTCCTTGAGCAAGTAGAGAGGTGACCTCCTGACACAAGAGAGTGGTGGTAGGGCCCTGAGAATTGAACGGTCTTGTGATGGTGGGAGGGGGAATACTATGAAAATGGAGTTTGTACCCCTCTCTTACAATAGAAAGAGTCCAGTTTTCTAATGTTATTTGTTGCCATCTTCTGGCAAAACGACAGCCTGCCGGGGATGATGAGAGGTTCTGGACCTTTCAGGGGCAGGATGACTAAGTTCTCTGGAAAGGAGTCAAAGCCCCTGAGGTGGCTGAGTCTGCTGAGCTGTTTGAGCTCTTGGGACTTGTGCCTTCCTTTGCTGTCTGGGCTGTTGTTGCCCCTTCTGGGGAACATGAACTGGACAGTGGACAGCCTGGGTGTAGGATGAGTAGAATTTCTTTTTCTTGTTGAAAAAGCATTTCTTAGTTGTCTTTTTCTTTGCTGGGTTGGCTGTAACCTTTGATAATCTGTTCAAGGTTGTATTTTCAGATTCAATCTGATTAGCCTTGTCTTGCCAATCCTTGCCAAAGAGATTTTCTCCTGTGCAAGGAATGTTGTCCAGCTTATCCTGCACCCATTGTTCTAAATCTGATGCCTGAAGCCAGACAATGCGATGTGCACCGATGGAAATAGCAGAGGTTCTGCTAATGCATTCAAAGCAGTCAAAGGTTGCACGATTCGTGAACTTAGACACATTCTGGGCATGTTTGACCAGGGTGAGGAAATCTGTCCTTTTATCATCAGGGAGAAGTGGAGCTGTAAGCTCTAGATCCCTTGTCACCTCCTTGAGAAACATTCCCATGTAGAGAATATAAGAGCTGATCCTGGCTGATAAAATTGAGGATTGAAAGCATCGACGCCCAGAGGCACAGAGTGTCCTCGATTCACGGCCTGGAGGATTGGAAGAATGTGTTTTAGCACTCTTAATCCTAAGCATCGCCGATTCCACTACCATTGAATGGTGTGGTAATTGTATCTTCTGAAAACCAGGGCACTGTGGAACTCGGTACATGGTATCGACTCTCTGCGAGTGTGGGGACACCATTAAAGGAGCTTTCCACATTCTTAGCTTGAGATCATGTAAGATTCAGTGAATGGGAAGGGTAGCTGCTTCCTTAGGAGCTGTTGGATATTGAAGAATTTCTAATTCTTCTGCTCTCGGTTCCTTCTCAGGAGTCACCGTGATTGAAAGTCCTTGGGCTACATCATGTATGACATCCTGAAAGGACATGTCCTCTGGTGGAGACATCCTACGTTGAGGAGAAGGAGATGGATCCTCCGGCAGAATCACCCCGGTACCGGTAGAGTCATCGGAATCAGAGGCTCAAAATATCTCTGCGCTGGGTGTTCATGCATTGCCTGACGCCGGTATCGATTGAAGTCAGCGTTGGACTGTTTCAATACCGGGCGCTCGATACCGGATATCGATTCAAGAGAAGCACATTGGTTAAAGCAGGTAAAGTCGGTACCGATACCGGTACCGACGACTGCGGAACCGTCTGGAGCGGTCTTAGCAGTAGCGAGGCTGCTAAGAGGGCCGCTAGACTGCGCTCGATGGCTAGGATTCGTTGATCCATAACCCCTGCCGATGCCTGGAAGTCGGTACCTGAGGAAGCAGCTACAACACCAGAGCGTGGCACCAGGAGTTCCCCCGAGGTGGAAGCCTCTGGAACATCCTGGAGCCCTGTTAGTGCTTTGGAGGCCAGAGTCTCCCGCCGGGGCTGTTTTGCTGGTATGTTTTTCTCGAGGGCAACGCTAGTAGCATCTCGATGCTTCGAAGGAGATCTACCCTTTGAGGACCGGCTGGTCTTGGAAGACCTGGGTTTAGTTACCTGAGATCCATGGGAGGAAGATGAGGCCCTGGAAGACGTCGATGCAACGGACATCGTATCTGCAGCAAAGAGGGTGCCGAATTTTGCAGCTCTGTTCTGCAGGCCTCTCTTGGTCATCTTTCTACAAAGGAGACACTCCGATGGTATATGGTCAGGACCTAAACATTTAAGACACCAGTCATGGGTGTCGGTAGCAGAAATGGTACCGCTACACTTTGAACATTTTTTGAAACCACTAGTTGGTTTCTTCATTTTAGAAAAAAAAAAGAGGGCCTAGTGCCCAAAAAGGTGCCTTGCACCTAGAGGGGACAGACCCTCCAAAAAGAAGATTTTTTTTCCTTTTTTTTTTTTTTTTAGAAAAAAAGTAAAGAAATGAAGAAAAGACTGGTGGTACCGGTATAGGCGTCGACGGTGAAGGCAGACGCGATCACAAAATAAAAATTTCTGCGGTGACAGGGTTTGCTGCCTGTTGGCTCCGCGGAAAATGAAAAACTGAAGAGGGAGAGTTCGAAAGGGGGGAAGGCAGCGACGCAGGTGCAGTGGGATGCTCTCAAAAGCTTTCCTATTCAATGCTGGGGAGCGTTCCCACGCAGGCTCCATCGGTACTGACGATACCCATATGTGAAGACTACATTCCTGCTTGTTCCTGGAGATAAATGTTCAATAAATAAATAAAATAAATAAAAAGGCTGGAAGTGGTTCAGAGGAAGGCTACCAAAATGATTTGGAGCCTGCCTCAGAAGACTTATGAGAAGAGACTTGAAGACCTAAATATGTACACTGTGGAGGAGAGGAGGGACAGGGGTGATATGATTCAGACCTTCAAATGCTTGAAGAGTATTAATGAACAAACAAACCTCTTCCAAAGACAGGGAAGCTGTAAAACTAGAGGACATAACATGAAACTGCAAGGGGGTAAACTGAAAGGCAATGTCAGGAAATACCTTTTCACTGAAAGGGTGGTGGATGCTTGGAATGCCCTCCCGATGGAAGTGGTGGGGGCAAACAGTGACAGAATTCAAAATGGCATGGGACAGACAGCGGATCCCTTTATTGCAACAGGATAAAATCAAAATAAGCATAATTATCTCTTATATCTGAACAAATAGGGGTGACCTACATGGAGCAGTGGGTACACCCCTAAACAAATGCATGGGGAGGGGTGAACTGCACGGAGCGGCAAGTGCACCTACTCTTGCCGCCTTGCTGGGCAGACCAGATGGACCATACTGGTCTTTTTCTCCCATCATATACTATGTTATTATGTTATCCTGATGCAACATTTACCCAATCAATATTGGGGTAATTGAGATCCACCATTGTTTTGCTAGATCTCTTAGCTTCCCTAATTTTTAACATTTTGTCATGTGTGTTCATTCTGGTCAGGCAGACAGTAGATATCTCCACTGCTAAACTCTTCCCTCATCCCACATTACATTTCTATCAACTTTATGCCATCTTTAACACACAGCACTAGCTACTATCAATTTGAACCAGTGTCCTCCTCTTCCTTCCACCAGGACTCAGAGGCCAGCTATGTCCAGCTCTTCATTCAGTGTTATGCATCCTAACTCTCCCATTTTGTTTTATATTGTTGGCATTTGTACAGATATTTCAAAAAATGTTCTTTGTATTAACAAACTGCCTAGCAGCTGACAAAGATAACTGGATTCTTTCGATCCATCTGCTCTTTACTTAAAAGCACTTGGGTTTCTTATGCCTTTATTGCAACCTCTCATTCAGGATGCTCTAACTTCACTATTGGTATTCTTTTAAAGCGAACACACTTCAAACTATATTCTGCTGGCTGTTGGCTTTCCCTTGTGTTTTAGTTTCAAGTTACTGTCTCTCCTTTTTAAATGTTAACACCAGCAGCCAGGTTCCACCCTAGTTAAGGTAGAGTGTATTCGTTTGAAATAACATGCCCTTTCCCCATCCAACAAATCTAAAGCCCTCTTTCCTGCACCATTATCTTGTTCATGCATAGAAACTCCAGAGTTCTGCCTGCTTCTGGCATCCTGTGTATAGAATAAGGGAACATTTCCAAGAATGCCACGCCAGAGGTTCTAGATTTCAACTTTCTACTTAAATGCTTAAATTTGGCTTCCAGGGAAAAAATAAAGATAAAAATACATTTTCACACCTTCCTATATCACTGCTACCCACATGTATGAAGACAGCTGGTTCCTTCCCAGCACTGCCTAGAAAATTATCTACGTGAACATAAAGCCCACTCTCTTCACAACAGGCAGGCAAGTTCCAAGTGATTCTCACTTCCAGTAGCCATCTACATTCCTAATGATCGAATCACCGACAATGGACAATGCCAATCCTAATCCTTCCTTAGCCCTAGCCTCTGGAGACTTATCCTTGGTGCTAGGGGATGTTACAAGTAGTGCCTAGCTACAGGATGAGTTCTTACCACACCACGGTCATGCTTTCCTTTCATGTGACCTCATTTCTCCAAGGCAGCATAAGGACTGCCACACTGGAGTTGGAACCTTATTATGTCCCTATAGGTCTCTCTTATAAACTATCTATCTCAGTTCTTCCAGGTCTACCACCCTAGTCTTTACAGATCAGACTTGTTCTCCGAGAGTCACAAACATCCTTTCACCAACTGATAGATAATCAAGCATGTGACACTCTGTGTAAAACACTGGATAGGCTTCATCTGTCTGCTGACTGATGTCTACATTCGAGTATTGTAGAGTTAGTTATTTAAAGTTGTTAAGGGAGTAGGAGCTGTTAAATGTAATACAGAGCCCGTCAAATTTATCTGGTGTATTCTATGTTGGTTAGTCAATGACTTGAATGGTGAGTATAATTAATCTATTTATTAGGTCTAGCTTACTCCCTTCTTTATGTAAATTCCTTATTTTCTTATCCTATAAATCAAAAAATATTTCATATGAAGACTAACAATTGATGAATGGTCCTCTGGCAGAAGCTGGCAGCCTACCAAGTGACATTAAGTTCTCTCATTTGCATGTTGCTTTCATTCCACCCCATAGCAGGCAGCTAATAGGCAGGAAATTAGTCAATGCATGCATGGGACAGGTGGCAAGCATTCACTGAAAGGCTTTTATTTAGAAGCAGACTTCCATCCCAGTCAAACAGGGCTTCATTCAAAGACTGACTCTGCATAATAAAGTCACTGTGAATTTCCTTTCTCCTTTTAAAGCTGTGGCTAATTAAGTGCATTGGGAAAAAGTGACAATGATCTTTTGAATCCTGGCACGTGTTTGGTTCTGTTAGAAGAGGATGCGCCTACAATGAGAAAACTATAAAACTATCCAAAGTAGTATGGAAACAGAGTGGACTTCCATCTATCAATGGTTTATCTCTGGGAAACAATGAATAGTTCTACACATGGTGTTCTGTCATGTCCCTTAGACCGGGAGATAATCAGCTCCAGGATTCTGATACCCAGAACTTCTGTCCATGGTGTCTGACCTTTCTGAACTGTAGCTCCGAATTTGGAGAGAGATATTGCACATTTGGAAAGGGGCAATGGGTCACATACTGTAATGAAACCACATTATGCAATTTCAAGCAGGAATTGTACTAAAAGGCACGTGAAAAATGTTTAGGTAATTTTTCAAATAATTAAGGGCCTCCAAGATATTTAACAGGTTTTTTTTTATACTACTTTATCATTTCAAAACAGTTTACATTGTAGCTTAAACCTGATAATGTACATTAAAACAGGGACATTGGTAACTTGAAGTTTTCTGAAGGTTAAGGGGTTTTGGCTGTTCCGGAGGAGTCAATGTTGAGTGTGATCCTCCTTTCCTGTCTGTAGGGCGGCCCTACTCTGCTAGAATGACCCAGAGCCCCTGATGGCCTCCCAATCCTCCTTTTCTCTAACCTTTCTCATTAAGACAGCAAAAAATGTATTTTAAACACAGGATCTAATCGGTTTTTGTTTGCTATCAGAAACGAAGGACTTTAAGCTATAGATTTTCTAAGCCTCAAATCTGGGCAAATGGGTTTGGGAGGAATTATTCATTCTTGTATTCCTTAAATGAATGAAAAGTGTCATGTTACACACAGGCTCACAAAATGATCTTACTTGCTAAGTATTGCCCTTAGACATGGTTACAAAACTGTAGTGTACAGATGCTACGAACAGTCTCGTGATAATTCCCTCCATAATATTTCTAAATAGAATTCCAGCAGATGACTTTCCAAGAATAAAAATAAAAATATTGTTTCATTATGCCAATGCTGTAACACAAACGACTGTTCACAGTATCATCCCACTTATTTAGAGCACCAGAGTAAAATAATCCTGGCTACACTGGTTGCTGAAGACTCAGACGGCTTTTAAACTGAACAAGTATCAGAACCCAAGCTAGCCCAGCACAATGGAGGAGTAGAAGACCACACAGTCATATCAAGGAGTCTGTTCTGACTGAATGACTAGCTGATGAAATGTCTGGCAGCCATACAAGCTTTAATGCACATCACTGTGCTCCACAATCAGCCTCTTAATGCCCTTCTTGCTTCTTTTTACTTTACTGTTCAGTGGTCTATGAAACGTAAGTAGATAAATACCCTTGAGGAAATGACTTTTAAAGACACCAAATTTAAGTACTTTTGTCTCATAGTCTAAGGGTGAGCTCAGTTAAATTAATCTGGCATTTCATTCATTCATTCATTCATAATTTTAACCACACTCAACAAAGTTTGACAAAGCAAACTGCTAAAAACATAACATAAAATCTAACATAAATCAGAAAAGTTAGAACAAGAGAAAATAAAATGTCATGTTCTCCCTAAGGAGAACCACCGTCATTCAGAAAAAAATGCAAACTCAATGAGCTAAGTTTTCAATACTCTCTTAAACAGAGGAAGTAAGTGCTCATGGCATAGATACGAGGTACAAAATTCCACACAGATAGAGCCAAAAAGGCAAACAAAGAATGATGTGCTCTTTCTAAACAAATACAAGCAGGAGGAGGAATTGTGTAAAGGAATGCCTGAACCGATATGAGAGAATGAGCAGGCAAAAAGGGAATTAACCAGTTTACAAGATACCGAGGGGCTCCTTTAAGGGTAACACAAGATGTACTAGAATTGTTAATTTATATTTGGTATGGTAAAGTACAGGAAGCTAATACTGGACTGCTAATAACCTAGATATGTGATTAAATTTTCAGGCTCTACAATAATTTCATTAATATTCTGGACTATCTTTAACCAGTGTAATTGATAATCTGCTAAACCATTGTAACCCGGGTTGCAATAGTTAATTTCAAAAGGACTTAGTGTCCAAAAGGGTTTAAATCCAAAAGTGACAAGAGTGCTTTTTAAGCGCAAATTCTTTGCAAAGCAGAAAAGGTACAGTAGATCAAATTGGTGGATGGGCGGTGCTATATGTTAAAGAGGGCATTGCATCCAATAGGATAAAAGTTCTGCAGGAAACAAAAGGCTCTGTAGAATTTTAATGGATAGAAATTCCATGGGAGAAGGGGAACAGAATAGCGGTGGGGATGTACAACTCTCCACTTAGCCAGCAAGGAAAGACAGACAATGAAATGCTAACAGAAATTAGGGAAGTTAACGAAACTGGCAACACAGTAATAATGGGCGATTTAGATTACCCTAGTATTGACTGAACAAAGGTCGTATCAGAACATGCTAGAGAGATATTTATTTCATCTAGAAATTGACTTCTTCATGAAGCAGTTGGTTCAAGAACTGCTAAATTATGGAACACAATATGTGGTGCAAAAGATAACTGTGTTAGAACCACTTGGCAAGAGTGATCATAATTATCAAATTTGATTTAATAAAAGGAGAGAGTACAGTAAGGAAATCTCCTGCGCTAGCATTTAATTTTCAAAAGGGAGACTGGTAAAATGAGGAAAACGGTTAAAAAAAAACCTAAAAAGGAGCAGCTGCAAAGATTAAGAGTTTACATTAGGCCTAGCCATTGTTTAAAAATACAATCTTGGAAGCCCAGACCAATTGTATTCAGTGATTTAAAAAGAAACAATGCAGATCAAACAACTGCCATCACGTTTAAAAAGTGATGTGAAAAAGGCTGTCATAGTCAAAAGAACATTTTTCAAAAATTGGAAAAAGATCAGAATGAAGAAAACAGGAAATAGCATATGCATTGATAAGGCAGGACAAGATAGAATTTGAAAAGAAGCTTGCAGTTGAAGCAAAAAGACTCAAGAAACTTTTTCAGGGACCTTTGAAGCAAGAAGCCTGTGAGGGAGTCATTTGGACCATTAAAAGACAGATGTAAGAGAGGCAACTAAGGGAGGACAAGGCCATAGCAGACCTCAGTCCAAGGGATTTCAAGTATAAGATCTGACTGCCATATCACCTCTTCAGGTCAATAACTGATCCAATAAATTATTCTATGAGTAGTTTATGATGTGCTTGGTAAGCTTTCTCATGTTGTTAAAATCTATCCCAATAAATGTGCAAAAAAAGGGAAGAGCAGTGAAATTGATCACCAAAACTACAGAAAAATGTACATTTATTTTTTGGGATGGATTGTAATGGCACAAAAAAAGTTTATATAAAAAGTGCGTCTGAAACAGAGTAGTCAAATGTTGTGTTTAAAATTTTTCCTAAATTAAGAACCACCTCTCCAACAGATATGTTTAGGATATGTAATGGAGATTCTTTAAGATTCCAGAAAAAGCCATTCAAGTGTTGGACAAACATTTTTATGAAAAACCCAAAACAGACTGTGTGAGTGCTGTGGAACACTGAAGAAAGAGAAACCAATACATTTCCTCCTGAACTATATGAAAGGCACATTTTCAAAGCTGACATATTTCATTCTTTAAAAACTGACACTCTTGTACCTTTGCTGTTCCATTATTTTATTTTTTCCAACTGAGCTGGTTCTTGTCCCGGTTTATCACATCCTCTTGTTCGATCTCTCCTAAATTCTTTTCTAGGCTCTTATTTCCATTTTCTGTTTCTTCACTCTGACTTCCTCCTTCCTTCATCTTTCTCTAAAAGTTGATCCTTCCAATTCATTTTGTTTTCTCTATTTCTCTAATCTGCTATTTACCTACCTATATAGCTAGATTTCATTCCTCCTTGTCTCCCCTCTCTGATCTTCAGTCTCTTTTCACCTTTCATCTACTTAACCAACTTTCCATTTTCTACTATGACCTTCCCAGTACTCCCATTCTCCGTGTATTTCAATCCTTCTCCAGCCTTCCAGTCTCCTGTCTTTCACCCACTTTCTAGTCTCATTTTCTCTCTGTAATCAGCTCTTCTCCATCCTCATCTATGTTCTTCGACCTTTCATCCCCCTAATCAGTCCCAGCTCCTTCCCTATCGCTCAACCCTTCTTTACCTTCAATCCCTTCTTAGGTCTTACTCTCTTATCTAGGCTTTCATTTCCTGTTTCATCTCCCCCATTTCTACCCTCTCATCACCTTCAAAGGCCTGCCCCCTTCTGTGGCACACCCAGTACAGTCGCTGCAAAATCAGAAGGTTGTGGGTTCGTATCCTGCCAGTGGACAAGGTCTTTTTTCTGTCGTCATTTTTCTATGTTTCTATAACATAGAGGATCTCTAAAGGAAAAAAGGGGACTGATGAAGAGGTTGATATGGAAGGACAGACTAGATAGGTCATGTAGTCTTTCTCTGTCATCATTTTTCTATGTTTCTACGTTGTCGCTCACCTACTGCCACAGACCTCTGTCCTTTTCAACTGCCTCCTGAACCCTCCAGGCCCTTTAAAACCCTTTCTCCTCACCATATTTCTATACTCTGCCTCCTAGCCCTACTCATACCCCTCACCCAATCATCTAGTCCCCACTGTCCTAAACTTTGTTCAATTTTTTAGTCCCCACTATCCCCACAACTAATCCCTAAACCCTACCCCCTACCCTTCCATTCTGCCTGAAGACTGAAGAATGGCCACTGTAACACCAAGTTTTAAAAAGGATTCAAGGGATGATCCAGGAAACTGCAGACTGGTGAGCCTGACACTTATTAAAAGAGGGCTGCTACACAGTACCCTGTCCTGTGCTGCTGAGGTAAGCTATATTCTTATTTGATTTAAATTATAGCTCTTTGCTGCTGCTAGGCTCTAACTTATTATGAAATTTAAACTACAAGCTCTCTGCTGGGTTCTAAATTTAACCAGAAAGCTCTCTTCTGTGTTTTAAATTTAAACTAAAAGTACTTTGCTGATGCTAGGCCCTGAGTGACTATTAAATTAAAACTACAAATTCTCTGCTGGGTATGAAATGTAACCAGAAAGTTCTCTTCTGTGTTTTAAATTTAAACTTAAACTGCTGCTAGTAGGCCCTGACTGATTTAACAAAACATAGTGGGTTCACAGATTAATTAGCTTCAATAGAAAGAATTCCTTTCAGAAAATTCCCAGAAGTATATACTCACAATTGCAGATCTCTCTCCAGAAGTAACAGTCCCCTTTTCTAGTCCTTCAAGAATGCAGATCCTAACTCCAAAGGTGGGGCTTGAGAGAGATTAGGAGCAGAGGGTACCACATTTGCCGTGGCCAACGTGGAGCTATGAGAATCATATGACATCTGTCTCTCTGAAGCTTGAACAGGGTTTTGGGAATTAGGGGAATGGGTGGAAAGGCATACAGGAAGTCCTGGATCCAAAGGAGGAGGAAAGCATCCTTGGCTTGACAACCCTGAGCCGGAATTCTGGAACAGAACCGGGGAAGTTTAGCATTCAGTGGACTTGCAAAGAGATCTATGTCTGGAGTTCCCCAAATTTGAAAAACTTTGGCCACTTGGTCTGCATGGAGAGACCATTTGTGTGGAAGCAGAAGTCAACTGAGTCTGTCTGCCCAAGAGTTTTGAATGCCTGGAAGATACACCGCAAGGAGATGAATCTGATGCTCTCTGGCGAGGGCCCATAGTCACAAAGCTTTGTTGCAGAGCGACAGAGAGCCTGTTCCGCCCTGCTTGTTCATAAGAACATAAGATATGCCATACTGGGTCAGACCAAGGTCCATCAAGCCCAGTATTCTGTTTCCAACAGTGGCCAATCTAGGTCACATGTACCTAGCAGTTTCCCCAAGAGACACAAGTTCCACAATGCTTGTACTGTGTCAAGCATTGATATCTTCGGTCACTTCTTAATAATGGTTTATGGACCTTTCCTCCAGGAACGTGTCCAAACCTTTTTTAAACCCAGCTACACTAACAGCCTTTACTACATCCTCCGGTAACAAATTCCAGAGTTTGATTATACGTTGAGTGAAAAAATATTTTCTTTTATTAGTCTTAAATAGTTTACCCTGTAGCTTCATTGCATGTCCCCTAGTCTTTCTATATTCTGATAAGGTAAACAATCGATCTACGTTTACCCGTTCCACTCCGTTCATTAATTTATAGACTTCTATCATATCTCCCCTTAGCCGTCTCTTTTCCAGGTTAAAGAGCCCTAACCTTTTTAGCCTTTCTTCATAGGAGTATCCTTCCATCCCCTTTACCATTTTGGTGGCTCTTCTCTGTACCTTTTCTAAAATCGCTATATCCTTTTTAAGATACGGCGACCAGAATTGCACACAATATTCAAGGTGCGGTCTCACCATGGAACGATATAGAGGCATTATAATATCTTTTGTTTTATTTTCCATTCCTTTCCTTATCATACCTAGCATTCTATTTGCTCTCTTGGCCGCTGCTGCACACTGGGCCGAGGGTTTTAACATGGTATCCACAATGACGCCTAAATCTTTTTCCTGGGTGGTGGTTCCTAATGTGGAACCTTGCATCGTGTAACCATAGTTTGGGTTGTTCTTCCCTAGGTGCATAACCTTGCACTTGTCCACATTAAATTTCATCTGCCATTTTGATGCCCAGTCTTCCAATTTATCAAGATCCTCTTGCAATTTTTCACAATCCTCTTGGGTTTTAACAACTTTAAATAGTTTTGTGTCATCTGCAAATTTGATAACCTCACTCGTTATTCCACTTTCCAGGTCATTTATGAATATGTCAAAAAGCAGCGGACCCAGCACAGATCCCTGGGGTACACCACTATTCACCTTTCTCCATTGGGAAAATTGGCCATTTAGCCCTACCCTCTGCTTTCTATCTTTTAACCAGTTCCTGATCCACAATAGTACACTGCCTCCTATCCCATGACTCTTTAGTTTTGCCAAAAGTCTCTGATTAGGGACCTCGTCAAAGGCTTTCTGAAAGTCCAGATACACAATATCAACCGACTCACCTTTCTCCACCTGTTTATTCACTCCTTCAAAAAAACATAACAGATTAGTAAGACAAGATCTTCCTTGTCTAAAGCCATGTTGGCTGTCTCCCATTAGGTTGTGACTATCTACATGCTGAGTAATTTTATTCTTTATGATGGTTTCTACCATTTTTCCCGGTATTGACGTCAGGCTCACCGGTCTGTAGTTTCCGGGATCACCCCTGGAACCCTTTTTAAAAATTGGTGTTACATTGGCGATCCTCCAATCTTCAGGTATTAGAGATGATTTTAATGATAGTTCACAGATTACTGATAGCAGTTCTGCAATCTCATATTTCAGTTCTTTCAACACCCTTGGATGTATACCATCCGGCCCAGGTGATTTGCTACTCTTCAGTTTATCTAATAGTTGTAAGACATCTTCCCAATGTATCGATATTTCCTTCAATTCTTCCGCACCTTTAAATACCACTTCAGTCATGGGTAACATCCCTACATCTTCCTCAGTAAAGACTGAAGCAAAGAATTCATTCAGTCTCTCCGCTATCGCCTTGTCGCCTCTTAGTGCTCCTATAACCCCTTTATCATCTAATGGACCAACTGACTCTCTCACAGGGTTTTTGCTATGAATGTACTTGAAAAGGTCTTTATTTCGCGTTTTTGCTTCCGCAGCAAGCTTCTTCTCAAATTCTCTCTTTGCCTGCTTTATCAATGCCTTGCATTTGACTTGTCAGTGCTTGTGCTGTTTCCAGGTTTCGTCGTTTGGCTCTTTTTTCCATTTCCTGAAAGATGCTTTTTTGGCAACAACAGCCTCTCTGACCTCACCTTTAAACCATGCTAGCAGTTTTTTGGACTTCCTTCCACTTTTCTTAAAGCGTGGAATACAGCTGGTCTGGGCTTCCAAGATAGTATTTTTCAACAACACCCAAGCTTGATGTACGTCTTTAACCTTCGCAACTGCTCCTTTTAGTTTTTTCTTAACTGTTTTTCCTCATTTTATCATAGTCTCCCTTTCGAAAGTTAAAAGGTAGTACTGTGGATTTCCTTACTATCCCTCCTCCACTAATTAAATCAAAGGCGATCATGCTATGATCACTATTGCCAAGTGGCCCCAACACCCTTATCTCTTGCACTAGATCTGGTGTTCCACTAAGGACTAGGTCTAATATGGCTTCCCCTCTGGTCGGTTCATGAACCATCTGCTCCAAGAAGCAGTCATTTATTTCATCTAGGAACTTTATCTCCCTAGCATGTCCTGACGTGACACTGACCCAGTCGATACCGGGGTAATTGAAATCACCCATTATTATTACTGCGCTGTAACTTTTGTTAGCTTCCTTGATTTCTTTGAGCATTTCATCATCCATTTGGTCATTTATTTATTTATTTATTACAGTTTCTTATATACCGCGCTATTTAGAATCAGCGCGGTTTACATCATAACAAAACGACCATAACGACAAACTTTCAGGTTTTACATTGAACAGGAGTACAAACATGGATAACTGGGTTAACTATATACATAATCTATCTACACTGCAGATATAAGTTGTGAGGGCATTTCATTCTGGCCAGGTGCTCGATAGTACACCCCCACTGCCATTGCCTTCCCCCTTTTATATGGAATTTCAATCCATATAGATTCTACAGCAGATTTTGTTTCCTGCAAAAATTTAATCCTTTCTGAGTCAATGCCCTCTCTAACATAGAGCGCAACCCCTCCACCAATTTGATCAGCTCTATCATTACGATATAGTTTGTACCCAGGTATCACAGTGTCCCACTGATTGTCCTCCTTCCACCATGTCTCTGATATTCCAATCATATCTAACCTTTCATTTAGTGCTATATATTCTAACTCTCCCATCTTATTCTTTAGACTTCTAGCATTTGCATACAAGCATTTTAGAGAATGTATTTTATTCATGTTAATTTGGGTATTGTTAGACATTGGTAAATTGGGATCTTTAAGCTCTGTCTGCTCCATACTTGAGGGCATTTGGGCTACTTTACTCTTTTGTGGAACCTCTCTGCTTTTGGTAGTATCCTTCAAGGATACATTCTTCCGAACCATCCGCTCTTGGGCGGCTGTCGGCTTTCCCCTAATATCTAGTTTAAAAGCTGCTCTATCTCCTTTTTAAAGGTTAATGCCAGAAGCCTGGTTCCATCCCGGTTAAGGTGAAGCCCATCCCTTCGGAAGAGCCCCTCCTTTCCCCAGAATGTTCCCCAGTTCCTAACAAATCCAAAACCCTCATCTCTGCACCATTGTCTCATCCACGCATTGAGACTCCGGAGCTCTGCCTGCCTTTTCGGTCCTGCGCGTGGAACAGGAAGCATTTCGGAGAATGCTACCCTGGAAGTTCTGGATTTCAACTTCCTACCTAAAAGCCTAAATTTTGCCTCCAGAACCTCCCTACCACATTTTCCTATGTCATTGGTACCGACATGTACCAAGACAGCAGACTCCTCCCCAGCACTATCTAAGACCTTATCTAGGTGGCGCGTGAGGTCCGCTACCTTCGCACCAGGCAGGCATGTTACCAGGCGATCCTCACGTCCACCAGCCACCCAGCTATCTACATGCCTAATGATCGAATCACCAACTGTAACGGCTGTCCTAACCCTTCCCTCATGGGCACATGACCCTGGAGAAACTTCCTCGGTGCGAGAGGGTTTTACATCACCTGGAGGACAGATCCTAGTTACAGGATCACTTCCTGCCACACCAGGGTGATACTCTCCTGTCACGTGACCTCTCTCCTCCATGGCAACAGGGGTGCTGCCAGACTGGAGGTGGGACTTCAGGACTATATCCCTGTAGGTCTCATCTATGCACCTCTCTGTCTGTCTTATGTTTTCCAAGTCTGCTACTTTAGCCTCTAGAGAACGGACTTGTTCACTGAGAGAAAAGAGCTCCTGGCACCTAGTGCACACGTAAGACCTCTCACCAACTGGGAGAAAATCATACATGTGACACTCAATGCAAAAGACTGGAAAGCCCCCATCCCGCTGCTGGACTGCTGTCTGCATCTTAGTTTTAAGTTTGTGTCTAGATCTTTAAGTTCTTGCTTACTAGGGGTTGCTATGAGTATTTATACCAATAAAACTGTACCTAATACGTTTAATATACCTTGTTCACCTGAAGCTTAATTAATCTCAGGTCCTTAGTGTATGACTGATTTTGGTAATGAGCTTCACCTGAAGGCACCTCCTGTCTTTTAAGATGTTTAAGTACCTATAAAGCTATGATTATCCCAGGGGAGGGTGGGTGTGGGGAGGGAGGGAGGGAAATAACACTTATTAAAAGAGGGCTGCTACACAGTACCCTGTCTTGTGCTGCTAAGGTAAGCTAAATTCTGATTTGATTTAAATTATAGCTCTTAGCTGCTGCTAGGCTCTAACTTCTTATGAAATGTAAACTACAAGCTCTCTGCTGGGTACTAAATTTAACCAGAAAGCTCTCTTCTGTGTGTTAAATTTAAACTAAAAGTACTTTGCTGTTACTTGGCCCTGAGTGACTATTAAATTTAAACTACAAGCTCTCTGCTGGGTATGAAATGAAACCAGAAAGCTCTCCTCTGTTTTAAATTCAAACTTTAATTGCTGCTACTAGGCCCCAACTGATCCAACAAAAAACAGTGGGTTCACAGATTAAGTAGCTTTAATACAAAGAATTCTTTAGAAAATTACCAGAAGTATATACTCACAGTTGCAGATTTCTCTCCAGAAGTAACAGTCCCCCCTTTTCTAGTCCTTCAAGACTAGAACATGGCTACCTGATTGTCCGTTTGAACTAGGACTGTCTTGTAGATTAGCTAGGTGTGGAATACTAGAAGAGCAAGGAAGATTGCTCTGAGTTCCAAGAGATTGATGTGTAGATAGGTCTCCTGTGGAGTCCAGGTACCCTGGGTAGAGAGGCCTTGCAGGTGGGCTCCCCAACCCACCTGTGAGGCATCTGTTGTCAGAGCAGCTTGGGGTGGGGGTTGTTGGAAAGGGGACCCCACCAAAAGGTTTTGGGGTGACTGCCACCATTGGAGGGACAAAATAAGACGATCTGAGTTTGTTATTTTGTCTGACAGGCAACCTGATGCCTGAGTCCATTCAGTGGATAAAGTCCACTGGGCTGCCCTCATATGGAGGCGAGCATAAGGAACCACATGCACGGTGGAAGCCATGTGGCCTAGCAATTGTAACATTTCCCGAGCAGTGAGGTGAGGCTTTAGCACTGCTTGGGAAGCTAACTGCACAATGCGAAGGCAGCGGGGCTGTGGAAGATAGGCCCTTGTCTGTCTGGTATCCAGCAGAGCTCCTATAAACTCTAGAGACTGAGTAGGAGCAAGGTTGGATTTTGGGAAGTTTATGACAAGTCCCAAATACTGAAGGATGTGCATTGTGCGAGAGAAAGAAATCCTGGCCTCTGGCTCTGAAAGGGGTTCGAATCAGCAAGTCTAAGTAAGGGAAGACGAATATTTATTATTTATTTATTTATTTAACAGTTTTTATATACCGCGCTATTTATCATCAGTGCGGTTTACACTGAACATAAATTACCTAGACAGAAAAACTGAAATAGGTTTACAGATAACAGGAAGTATGAATTAGGTTTGAACTGTGGAAAACTATATACATTCCCAGGGTGCAAAGAAATGCTGCCACCACAGCCATGCATTTTGTAAACACCCTTGGTGCCGAGGCCAGGCCAAAAGGAAGAACCCTGTATTGGTAGTGCTTCCCTTGAAATAGAAAGTGAAGGAACTTTCGATGAGTTGGATGGATGAGAACATGAGTGTACGCATCATTGAGATCTAGAGAACAAAGCCAATCCTGACTCTGAAGGTATGGCAGCAGAGTTCCTAGAGAAATCATTTTGAACTTCTCTTTGAACAGGAATTTGTTCAATTCTCTGAGGTCCAAAACGGGTCTGTGTCCTCCTGTTTTCTTTGGAATAAGAAAATAGGGGGAGTAGAACCCTGTACCCTGTTGGACAATGGGTACCTCTTATATTGCCGCCCTGGGCAAGAAGCAAAGTGACCTCTTGACCTAACTGGGCATTGAGAGAGGTCTGAGAATTGAACTGTCACCATTGTAGGAGGGGGCATGCTGAGGAAATGAAGCTTGTACCCCTCTCTTACAATGGATAGAGTCCAACTTTCTGCTGTTATCTGCCCCCATCTGGGGGCAAAATGACATAACCTTCCTGGAATGGTGGAAGGCTCTGGGCCGTTCAGGGCCAGGAAGGCAAAGTTCTCTAGATAGGAGTCAAAGCCCCTGTGGAGGCTGAGTCTGCTGAGCCGGTTGAGGTTTAGCAGCTTTTGTTTTTCTTTGCCTAGGTTGTTGCTACTGTCCGTTTTGGGCAGACTGACCTAAACGATGCCCCTGCTGGGTATAGGAGGGATAAAACTTCTTCTTACTGAAGAATGGTTTCTTGTAGGATTTTTTCCTAGCAGGATCAGCTGTAGATTTTGATAATCTATCCAAGGTGATATTGTCAGCATCTATCTCATTAGCTTCTTCTTGCCAAAGAGATTCTCTCCTGTGCCAGGAATATTCCCCAGTTTATCCTGTACCCAAAGTTCCAAGTCAGATGCCTGGAGCCAGGCAATCCTACGTGCACCTATGGCAATAACAGAGGTTCTGCTTGTGCACTCAAAACAGTCAAAGGCTGCACGATTTACAAACTTGAAAACATCCTGAGCTTGTTTGACAAGGGCAAGGTAATCCTGCCTCTTATCAGGAAGGAGAGGGCTCATAAGCTCTAAATCTCCCGTGACCTCCTTAAGGAACATTCCCATATATAATATATAGGAACTGATCCTAGCAGAAAGCACGGAAGCCTGGAAGGTTTGATGTCCAAAGGCATCAAGAGTCCTACACTCACATCCTGGAGGATTAGATGCATGCCTTTTTGCACTCTTGATCCTTCTCATAGCTGATTCCTCCACCATGGAATGTTGTGGTAGCTGAGTCTTCTGAAACCCAGGACAAAGAGGAACTCGATACATGGTGTCAAGCCTTCGAGAGTGAGGAGAAGTAGTTAGAGGGGTTTCCCACATCCTTAACATGAGATCATGCAAGATCTCATGAACAGGTAAGGTAGCTGCCTCCTTGGGAGCTTTAGGGTATTGCAGGATTTCCAATTCCTTTGCCCTAAGCTCTTTTTCAGGAGCCACTGTGATGGAAAGACCTCGAGCCACATCTCGGATAAAATCCTGAAAGGACATATGCACTGGAGGAGACATCCTACGCTGAGGAGTATAAGAATCCTCAGGAAGAAGTAATCTGGTATCGGCAGAGCTCTGAGTCTTCAGACTCATCCAAGGATTCAAAGTATCTCTGATCTGGATGATCATGCAAGGCACGGTACCGATCGAAGTCGGCATCGGAGGGATCCGGTACCGACTTGTCGATACCGGATGGATAAGCATGACTCGGTCCCGGTAGAATACCTGCCAATGTCGATGCAGTCGGTACCGGTACCGAGGTCGGTGCTGGTACCGGTTGAATTGTCTGAAGTGGTTTCAAGGGCATCGAGGCCGTGAGAAGAGCCACCAGACTGCATTCAATAGCCAAAAATCTTTGGTCTATCGACACTGCCGATGCTTGGGTATCGGTACCGTATGAAGCAGCCAGTACCCCAGAGCATGGCACCAGTAGTTCTGCCGAGGTTGGGGCCTCGAGAACATCCTGGAGCCCCGTTAATGCTTTGGAAGCCGAAGCCTCCCACCGGGGCAATTTTGCCGGTACAAGTCCCTCAAGGGCAATGCCAGAGGCATCTCGATGCTTATTAGGAGATCTACCCTTTGAGGACCGGCCAGATTTATGTTTAGTTACCTGAGATCCATGGGAGGAAGATGAAGCCCTGGAAGACGTCGATGCCACAGACGCTGCATCGGAGGGAAAAAGGGTGCTACGTTTAGCAGCTCGGTTTTGCCGGCCCCTCTTCGACATCATCCCACAGGCAACACACTCCGAAATAGAGTGGTCAGGACCTAAACATTTGAGGCACCACTCATGGGTGTCTGTGACGGAGATGGTACCGCCACACTTGGAACACTTTTTAAAACCCGAAGTGGGTTTTTCCATTTTAAAGGAAAGTTGGGCCTAGTGCCCAAAATGGTGCGAGTCACCTGAGGAGAAAATACCTGGAAAAGACTCCAGAAGAAAAGTTTTGTGTTTTTTTGTTTTTTTTTTAAGAAAAAAGAAAGAAGAACCGGCAGTACCAGTGTAGCGTCGAGGGAAGGCAGACGCGACCACAAAAAAGAAGAATAAAAGGGAATATTTTCTGCGGTGACAGGATGTGCGACCTTTCGGCTCCGCGGAAAACGAAGAACTGGAGAGGGACAGTTGGGAAAGGCAGGAAGGCAGCACGCAGGTGCTGTGGGATGCTCCCAAAAGCTTTCCTATTGGACGCTGGGGAGCGTTCCCGCGCAGGCTCCGTCGGTACCGACGATACCCATATGTGAAGACTACATTCCTGCTTGTTCCTGGAGATATAGTCAATATGTGCAGTGTTATACAGATACATGCAAGAGACTGCCTTATGCTTAATCTAGTCTAGAAGTACAAAAGACAAAAAAAGAGGAGACTTCAGGAAATGTATACATGATAGAAAACGAGGTTAATATCAAGTTGGCAAAGATCAGGGAAACTCAGGTTTTAGAACAGCCTAAAACTGATGCTTTTTTCAGGTGGGATATGAATATGGCCAGAGAAAGTGAGGACACAGAATTATATTAGAGTGTAATATGCTCCACATTTGTTCTTTTCCAGATGCTTTACCCCTTAATTTGAAATTTCATCAGCAACTTTTCAGCTCATTTGCTCAGTTTGCTAAAGTGTTTTTGAATGAAAACATTTAGTAGCATATCCAAAATATGAAGCAAAATTACAATATTCAATACTTCTATCCCCAACATACTCTTAATAGAGAACAAAGCAAACACATTTTTATGAAGTCATAATCATGCATCATCATTTGGTCCATTACTTGATCTTCACCAAGTGAATAGCCAGAAATGGTGATATATGGTATGAATTTGTATCTCTCTTTACTATTGCTAAAAAAGCAGCAATTACTCAAACTGCAGTCAAAACTGGGTGATTTCTATAACTTCTGAACTTTTTGTGATGCAGTCATTTACATAGTAACACAGTATATGACTCATAAGTCTTCTGACGCAGGCTCCAAGTCATTTTGGTCGCCTTCCTCTGAACAGTTTCCATTCCACTGGTCAACATTGAAATTGTTACTGACTTTAATAGGCCCTAATCTGTAGTATCTTGGTGAGCTGAACACGAATATAACATTAAAAAATTTTTATTGGCTCTCGTTTTGAAGGTATTGCATGTAGTTCATTTTTGACGTTTCACCATGTAAATTTATCCAATAGGACATCAACAACATCCCAAATAAGCCTTGAATGATGTAATATTGCATCACATTGCATAATACCAGCATGCACACATCATCCAGAGTTGATTGCATCATTTTCTGATGCAATGCAATACTACTGCCAGACGGCTGCTGAAGCCATCTGACGTCAGCAGTGTACTATACGCAGTCGGAAAGGAAAGTAATCTGGTATTCTGTTCCGATATTGAAAGCCTCATGAATGCCTTAAAAATCACTCATGACCCACAAGACTGGAGACTATTTATAGACTCTTCGAAACTGAGTCTGAAGGCTGTGCTTTTGAACAATGGAAACCGTTTTCCTTCTATTCCAGTAGCGCATGCCGTCCACATGAAAGAGACATACGATAACTTAAAGCATCTACTGACTTCCATTAACTATAACAAGTACAGTTGGCACCTCTGTGGTGACTTGAAGGTAGTTGCCCTTTTAATGGGACTGCAGCAGGGATATATAAAATACATGTGTTTATGTGAGTGGGATAGCCGAGCAAGGGACTGGCACTACTTGCGGAAGGAATGGAATCGCAGACAAAATGTAACAGTTGGAGAGAAGAATATCCAGCACCTAGCTCTGGTTGAGGCTCACAAAATCCTGCTTCCACCCTTTCACATCAAACTAGGTTTGATGAAAAACTTTGCGAAAGCCATGGACCGCACTTTGCCAGCTTTCAATACCTGCATGAAAAATTCCCTCGACTCAGCGAAGCAAAGATTAAAGAGGGAGTTTTTGTGGGTCCTCAGATTCGAGAGCTCTTCAAAGATGACCGGTTCAACAACTTGCTGCAGGGTGATGCGAAACAAGCATGGAATGCTTTTCACCTAGTGTCAACAAACTTTCTTGGGAATGTTAGGGCAGAAAACTACAAGGAACTAGTAGAAGACATGCTGATGCAGTATCAGAAACCTGGCTGCACTATATCTCTAAAGATCCATTTCCTTGATTCCCATCTCGATTTCTTTCTTGACAACTGTGGTATGGTTAGTGATGAACAGGGCGAACGTTTTCACCAGGATATCACAACGATGGAGCAAAGATACCAGGGAAAATGGTCCACTACAATGCTGGCTGACTACTGCTGGACACTCCCCAGGGAAGCTCCTGAACAGCTCTACAAGAGCCAGGCGAAAAAAATCTAAGTAGTCGTCTATGACTTGGTTTTTTTACAGGTATTAACCGAAGGCCTATTATATTTACTATTGACATGCATTTCGTGATGTAAACATTAATTCTTGTAGATTACAAAAAAAACTAGAACCAACTTTGCAATTTCACTGTCATATTCATGTTCAGCATATAAAAACTGATAAGAAATGACTATTTATTTCAGTAACATGACTTTTGTAAAAATTTGTTGATCAGTGTTCTTTTTATATCCTTTGCGAGATATGGTCTCCAAAACTGAACACAGTATTCCAAGTGAGGCCTCACCAGTGACTTATACAGAGGCATTAGTACCTCTTCCTTTCTGCTGATAATTCCTCTCTGTATGTAATCCAGCATCCTTCTGGCTTTTGCCACTGCCTTATCACACTGTTTCGCCACTTTGAGATCCTTCTCCTGGTCCATGCACACCAACCTCTCGTCCCCTATCGCATACAATTCCCTTGGATTTCTGCTTTCCATGTGAATGAGACTACACTTCACATTAAATCTTAACTGCCAAGCATTAGATCATTCTTCCAGCCTTTGCAGTACTTTCACCCTCTTCATCCTCTCTCATCCCCTGGTGTTGCCTGTCCTTTGTCTCTTGTTCCTCAACATCACTGCGACTGCTAAGACATACCATGAGCATCTGGATCCCGTACCTACATAGATACTCATTCAAACTCATTTTTTTAATAGAAATTTTTCATTCTCTCCTCACCTCCTTGATATATCCCTACTGCAAAACCTCCCTCCCAGGAGGCCCACATTCCTTCTCACTCTTCTCTTTCAAAACCTGCAATGGCTTTCAACTTGTCCACACAATGTACAGGAAAGCAAAAAGCAGTTACCCACCTGTAACAGGTGTTCTCCGAGGACAGCAGGAATCGGTCCTCACATATGGGTGACTTTGGCGCCAACGGAGCCCACACAGATCCAGTCCCCAGCTTTCAAAGAAAGCCTTTGGGACCTACACCACACATGGGCAGTCACCTTCCTGTCCAAAGGTGCCATCTTACTTAAGTATAACATAGATCAAAAGCAGAAGAAAAGAAAAAAACTCCACGGGGAGGAGGGAGGGTTGCGAGGACTGATTCCTGTTGTGCCCAGAGAACACCTGTTACAGGTGAGTAACTACCCTTTCTCTGGGAACAAGCAGGAAGTCAGTCCTCATATATGGAACTTCCAAGCTACAGGCTATCAACAAAAAAAATCCTATAAAAGCCACGGACAACCCAACAAGCAGACCATAAAGGGCAGCAGAGGATGCTGATTGGCTGGAAGTCTGACACTGCAGCAGTAGTATCGAAGATGCAATCCCCACTCCGGTAGCCTGGATATCATGGGTTGGAGGGAAGGAGTTGCACTATTCCCCAAAGAGGTGACAGAGTATGGCCTGGCCGAAGGCACTATCCTTCCGGGAGGTCTCTTTCAAAAAGTAGTGTGCAGCAACGGTGTGCAAAGAGGACCAGGTGGCAGCCTGGCAGATGTCCAGTAAGGGCACCGAGTGTAGACTTACTACTGAGGCCATCATGGCATGCACATTGTGAGCAGTCACATGATGCTCCAGAGAGAGTCCTGCCTGTTGATAGGCGAAGGAAAAGCAGTCGGCCACCCAGTTTGAGAGGGTGCAATTGGAGACTGAGCCCCAGTCGACTGGGGTCAAAAGAGACAAAGAGCTGCGCTGAGCGGCAATGGTGCTGTGTCCTCTGGATATAAAAGGACAATGCACGCTTGCAGTCCAGCATGTGCAAGGAGGCCTCTGCCCTAGAAGAATTAGGCCTAGGAAAGAAGGTGGGCAATACCACCTCTTGATTCAAATGGAAGGCAGAAACAACCTTTGGCAAGAACTAAAGGTGAGTCCTAAGGATAACCCTGTTCCTGTGGAACCTGGTGTAGGGCACGTGTGCCACTAGCGCCCGCAGCTCGCCCACACGCCCGGCCGAGGCGGGTGCCACCATGAATGCAACCTTCCAAAAAAGGTACTTGAGGGTCAGCCAGAGAGTCAAAGGGTGGAGACATGAATTTCCCCAATACCACATTGAAGCCCCACGCCACTGATAGCGGACGGATCGGGGCCAGGAGAGGAGCAGGCCTTGCATAAACCAGTCCAACAGAGGGTGCACAAATACTGCCCGGGTAAACAGATTGTTTATGCCATCAAAATGTAGAAAGACTAGGGGACATGCAATGAAGCTACAGTGTAACACATATAAAAGACTAATAGAAGAAAATATTTTTTCACTCTACTCATAATCAAACTCTGGAATTCGTTACAAGAGGATGTAGTAAAAGCTGTTAGTGTAGCTGGGTTTTAAAAAGGTTTGGACAAATTCTTGAAGGAAAGGTCCATAAACCATTATTAAAGGGGACCCAGGAAATCCACTGCTTGTCCCAATACAAACATTGTGGAACCTGTGTCTTCTGGGGAAATTGCTAGGTACTTATGACCTAGATTGGCCACTGTTGGAAACAGGATACTAGGCTTGATGGACCTTGGTCTGACCCAGTATAGTATATCTTATGTTCTTATAAACACCTGCAACATTGAGACATCCATGGTGATGCCTGGCCACTGGTGTGCAAAGTGGACCAGCTGTCCTCCCATGGACCTTGGGCCTTGTACCTTCTGGGGGAGGGAGGCTATGCCGAAGGAGTCAAAAGTTCCTCCCAGGCTGCGGCTGGGATGCTGTTTGGGGGCCTTTGGCTTACAGGGGCTATGCCCCTTGTGCTTGGCCTGCTGCCCCTATGGGGGAGCGTGATTGGCCTGAAACTTGGGGAAGTTTCCATAAGCCATCTTGGTCTTTGGGTGGAAGGGTGGAAGGGTGGAAGGGTGGAAGGGTGGAAGGGTGGAAGGGCTCCCCCCCCCCCCCCCCGAAGTCTTCCTACGTGAATGTTCAGACACTTTCTAGGACAGCCTGGTTCTGGTCATGAATTCTTTCTCCAGCTTGTCCGCCTTCTCAGTCATGGGCTTCCCGAAGAGATTCTCCCCCTGGCAAGTGACATCAGCTAACTTGTCCTGAACCCACTGCTCCAAGTCGGAGGACTGTAGCCAGGCAAGGCATTGGGCACTAATGCCCACTGCAGCTACCCGAGCCACAGACTCGAAGCCATCAAAGGCTGCCCGAGTTTGAAACTTTGAGCACTCCTTCACAGATGACACCAGGGTCCTGAAGTGCTCAAGTGGCTCGTCTCCTAACCCAATTGAGAACCCAGCAAGCTCCTTCACCAGGTCTCTGAGGTACATGCCCATGTACAAATCCTAACACACTATTTGTGTGTACAGCTGGTATGCCTGGATCCGGGCTGTGAGCATGGAGCCCTGGAAACACTTCTGCCAAAAGTATCCATGGTGCATGCTTCCCTGCCGGGAGGCACCGAGGAATGCATCTTCTACCTCTTAATGTGACGCATAGCCAACTCCACAACCATAGAAATGTGGTAGTTGTGTTTTCTGGAAGCCGGGGCTCTGGCCGACTCGATACAGCGAACTGTGTCAACAGTTCAAAATTGGCACCACGACCAGGATGTTTCCGTGGAGAATGGTATTGGGAGATTCCTAATCTGTCTCCCACGCCGACTCTGAGTCAGAGGAGTTGGCTAGCGCTCCATGGTCAGACTGACTTGGCACTGACAACACCCAGCGTCAAGACTCTGGCGTGGCTGTGGTCAATGCCTTGCTGGACCTCTACTTGGATGCCGATGGAGTCGACACCAAGCAGACCACTCTCTCAAGGATGGGAGGGGCATCCTCCGGGGATGTCCTGGACGAGGACGGCCCTGTCACAGGTGCCAACGACCCGGAATTACCGAAAGTCGGGCCCCGCTGAGCTTCGATGAATGCTGTGAAGCTGCACTCCAGGGCTAGCATCTTAGCCTCATACCTCACAGTTCTGCTGAGGCATGTGCCATCTTCAAGGACGCCAAGACCAGTGTGGGGTCCCTGGTAGGGGAGTCCTGGATGGTAATGGCATTGTGGGAACTGACTCGATCCCCCAACTCCATCAGCGATGCCTCTCTTCTGGGTTGTTTCGAGGGGCACTCAAGTTGAGGGCTCCATCCCCGGGTCCTGGAGGTCTTACCCCCTGGGCTTGGGTCGGACCTAGACCGGCTTCGATGAAGCCTTCGACACCTGGGGAAGGTCCTTTGAGGATGACTCCAATGCACCTGGTCCCACAGCTCTGACCAAGCCCAGGAGAGGGACGCTGAGTCGCCTGATGCCAAAGGCAGGGATTCCGCCCCCCCCCCCCTGATGCCTATCCTGAAGCAGACTTTCCAAACAGCTCTCCCTGCCTCCATTTGCTCTCCTTCCTGGTCTTAGCCAACATCAAAAGGCAAAATGGGCAAGAAGACATGTCGTGGTCTGCTCCGAGACATTTTATGTAGGTACTGTGCGGTCTGTGCGGGACAGTGAGGTTGCACAAGACACACTGCTTAAATCCGCTGGTCGAAGACAGTGGGAAAAATGAGCCTCACGAGGTTACACTCTGACATCTTGAACAGCTAGGCTGCAAGCAAAAAACCCACAGGCCAAAAAATAAAATAAATTACCCGAGTGAAAAGCACAATGCCAAGGTGTTGGGACTCGGGCTGCAGAAGGTGATTGATACCGAAGAAAGAAGAAACTTTACCGAGGAATGGTAGAAAAAATTCACTTTATCTGCGGTGCACAGACATCACGTCTGCAGAGCTCCACAGAAAAAAAGAAGACTGAGGTAAGATGGCATTTTTGAGTGGGAAGGTGACCGCGCATGCGCGGCGTCTGTCCCAAAGGCTTTCTTTGAAAGCTGGGGATTGAATCTGCGTGGGCTCTATTGGCACCAAAGTCACCCATACGTGAGAACTGACTTCCTGCTTGTTCCCAGAGAACCAGGGGTTTTACTTGCTTCCAGTTAAGTCACATCACTCAGACTGTCCTCCTTGAGGGAAAGGTTGTTTTATGAGGGAAGCTAAGAGCAGACAAAGCCTCTGTGGGTAAATGAACAATTACTTTGCTGGCAAATTTGGTGACTTAAAGCTTGGGTTAAAGGAGAAATATTGTGGATTTATTTGGAAAAGTCTGTTTTTGATTTCATTTAAAAAAAAACAAGAGACCGCTCATAAGAAACTGAGGAGTGTGGATGTGCTTTCCCACAGCTTCCCTTTCTCTTGATTTTATTTATAATTTATTGTGCTTCCTTCTGCTTTTTAGCCATTCTTAATATGTCCTGTGAGGGTGAGAAATGCTCCCTACCAGAGATGTGAGGCAGATAGGCTGCCAAGCCCAATAGTCTCGAAGGAGGCCAGGGTGATAAACTGGGTCCAGATTGAGGAGTCCTTGGGCAAGAAAGGCTGCAGCAAGGCTTCACAAGTGCCAAAATTGGTGGCCACAATTAAAACAGCTATGGATCACATGACATCTAAGATTTACTCAGCAATGGATTCCTGGCTGGAGATTGTGATGGATAAGGTAGTTCATTTAGTCTCCATGATTAGTGAGACCTCAGCCTAGGTGAACATTGTGGAGGAACATATGGAGGAGGTGCAGGGCTCTCTAGCAGTGACTTGTCTCCAAATTGAGGCACTCAAGAGGGAACAGAAGCGACTGGAGGAGTGCAGTGATTTAGACATCTTCTCTTCATTTGCTGGGGTATGGTTTGGAAAGGTCTCTTCTGCCCATGGATACCGCCCTGTTGGATCACTTCCTCTTGGCAGCCCAGTATGTGATTGCTACTCTTTGGAAGAGCATTCACATGCTCATTTTTTTGGCATTAACAAGTGCTGGAGGTAGCACTCATTGAAGGGTCAATCTGATGCATAACACTATAGCTGGCATAAACATTGGGAATGGAGGGCTTTGTTATAGAGGTAGCTTTCAGGGTTGCAAGACAGTTGTGCTGGGTATGCTTTCATGGTAGCAGCACTAGAGGAGGCAGTTGCAAGGCAGTAGTTTTGGTGGTGGGAGCAGTGTGCAGTATATTTTGATAGTGGGTGGAGTTTGGGGAGTTGGAGGAGCGGAGAACAGGGAGAGGACGTTTGAAAAGGCCAAATCCTTACCTATGTTTCACTGTATGTACATTTCTATGCTGAAGATCCTGCAACTCTTTCTTCCATAGAAACACTGCCAGTCTGATTCGGCCTGTTTTCTAACTAGAGATGCCTTTTCACCAGGGTTTCTTCCGGATACCAGGTTTCATCCCTTTCCATACAATTTTCAGAAAGTTATTTTGCCCCCAGACAGATGAAGAGACATCTTCAGTTCCTTTTATATAATTCTTTCTAACTTCAACTGGGTTGGAACCCACCCCCCCCCCCCCCACACACACACACACATACCAACCATTAAGGATTTTATTTTGGTATTAGGCAGTGCTGTGGAGGTATTTTGGGTTGCACATTTGTGGAATATTTACATAGGTATGCACTGGGGAAGGTGTGTGTGTCTCCTACGCCCTGTCCTAGACTCTAGAAAAACCAACTGCAGGATGTCAATCAGCCGAGCAATGATGCGATCTCTGAAGTTACTAGTCCTCTATCTTATGTCTATTCGGCTGCTGCTGGAGTCTCCGACCTCTAAATGACTGCAATGCAGCATTATTAATGCCACCTTAGGTTATATCTCAGCGTACGTTTCTTGAAGTAGCTACTCTTCTCAGTTCTATAACCCCTGGCAAAATTGTTAATATAATAACTGGTGAATGCTATCTATCCCCATGCCCACTTAAGTTACAATATTTATTAGTATTTATAAGCATTTAATAAGACTTCACGGCAAAAAGGCTTTTTAAAACTATTATTTCTTTATTTTTAGTATTTAGCTCATGACTTTCCAGGAGAAGATCAAGGCAAGTTACATTCAGGTACAGTATGCATTTCTAGTCTGTTTTATGCAAAGTAGAAAACAATGAGTTTAATGTCATCTTGATGTTTCTGTAGCTATTCCACTATTTGGAAACATGTTTTAAAAAAAAAGAGACTCCAGCCAAAGTCCTTTATTAGCTATACTGACATCAATCTACTGCTTACCCCTGAGATAAGCAGCATGCAATCCGTCTACCTTTTGCGATCCTTCCAGGTACTTGTGACCTGGATTGGCCACTGTTGGAAACAGGATGCTGGGCTTCTTGTAGTTTTGGTCAGAAAGCAATGGCACTTGAGGAATAAAAGATTTACCATACTGGTTCAATGTTACTGGCACCCCTTGCTGCTGTAAGCTTCTGCCACCTCTAAATTCTGCTGCCCTGGCTCAAACAGATGGAAAAAGAACCTATGGCCAGATCTACAGGGTGGCAGAAAATCAATGGGGTCACTGGCCTGAAACTTGCTTTGAACCTTTGAGAAAAGCGAGAGCTAAATCTAGTCCCCTTCCTCCAGCTTTCGTTGACTCCTTGCATTCTTTTTTTTTCTTTTTTTTACTGACAGCTGTTACATTCTCTATAAGTGTGGATGGATCACTTGGCAATAATCCATATTGTCTGTCTTTCACAGGAAACAGAGACCCCTATCAACACATAGATCATTTCAATATGGCCATTGACAAATTGATATTAACTTCACAAGAAAAAAGCTTAGCTGTCTTCTTGTATCTACCATTAAAAGAAATGAACACATTTTTTGTCTATGTAAGTTTTTAGTGACTTAAGATGGAAACATCTGCAGTCTGCGATTTAAGACTAGTAGCTGAGCTGTTAGCATATGGTTCTACAATTATATTGGCAAAAAAAAAAAGACTGAATCAATCAATCAATACAAATTTATTTTGTGACACTTTGCCAAGTCAAACTTCACAGTGATTTAGCTAAACTGAGTTACAGTTCTGCTGTACTCAGAACAGTGTACTTGATCTGTCTGAGCTAAGAGCATGGCCTTTGCGTATACGAGGCATTTTTTATTTATTTTATTTAACACTTATTTATATACCGCATCTTCCAGCGATCAGTTGCGGTGTACAATTAACAACAGTTAACAATGCAGAGCTTGTTTTACATGGAACAAAATAACTTTTTACATAGAACATCTTAACATGCACACATAGGTTTAAATACTAAGCAGAATAATTCAACTAACACAGATTGTGTAACAATTTAAACAAAGTACTGACTCTACCGCATAGGCAGATCATATCAGTTTCAACTATATACAAGTAGGGTATCAGTGCATAGGAGTGGAATGTTCATTCGATTATGTTTTGTATGTTATCCCTTGAAGAAGGGAGTATACGCTTGATGTGGGGAGGTTCATGTTTAGCCTTTATCTAAGTTGAGTGGAATGTTTTCTATGGAATTATAGTGTTTAGTGAATAGATATGTTTTCAATTTTTTTTTGAATTCTGTTATCTCTGTTAGTGATCGTAAGTCCTCTGGTAACGAGTTCCAAGTTATTGGAGCTATGTGGGAAAAGGCTCTATTATTTGTAATTTTGTGAGATCTTATATATTCTTTTGGAATCTTTAGTTTATTTGATTGTCCTTTTCTATGAGTGGACTTAGGTAGTTCTTTGCTTATTAAATTACATAGTGTCTTCGGGGCCATGTCGTTTAGGGCTTTGAATGTAGTTATTATTGTTTTGTAGGTTATCCTGCTTTGTATTGGTAACCAGTGCAGGGAAGCTAGTATTGGTGTAATGTGTTGGAGTGAATTTATCTTTAATATAATTCTAGCTGCTGCATTTTGTGCGAGTTGGATTCTTTTGATATTTTGTTTTGGAATGCCTATAAGTGTTAAGTTAGCGAAATCGAAGTGGGGAGTAATGGTGGCCTGTGTTATGTTGATAAAATCTTGCATAAATACCAGGGGGCGCAATTGTTTGAGGATTTTAAGTTTGAAGTAGATTTTCTTTAAGGTGTTTCTAATGTGAGTTTCCATAGAGAGGTGTGTATCTAAAATGACTCCTAGATATCTTATTTCATTTTTATTTTAATTTCTTGGTTTTGTAGTGTTATGTGGGTTGGGGGAATAAATGATTGGTTTTTTGTTACGATCAAGACTTCGGTTTTAGCATGGTTTATATGGAGGTTTTAGGTTTTTAGCCAGTGTGTAATTTCATTGTAGCAGTCTGATAGAAGTTGAATCGGTAGGTTAGGAATCGTAAAAGGTATGTACATCATAATATCATCCGCATAAAGGTGATATTGTATTCCGAATTTTGACAAAAAAGAAACGAGACTCTGGCAGCCATGCCCATGACTCAATGCCAATTGGCTAACCACTTATGTCACTGTGTTGTGCAACATCTCACCACTATTCTGCTTTAATATTTTTCATCTCTCTCACACTGTTTTTCTTTTTCAGGTTTTTTTGTAGCACACTGCTCCATCACTTTGTCACGCAACTGGAGGTGGCAGAAATATGGAGCAAAGAATCAACTTGAAATTTCTGGTTAAGTTGGAGAAGGGTCCAACTGAGTGTCTCCAACTTCTCCGAAAGGCTTATGGAGAAGATGAATGTCAAGGCTGCGAATCTTCAAGTGGCACAAATGCTTCAAGACTGGCCGCGAGGAGGTGGAGGATGACCCCAAGTCAGGATGGCCTTCCACGACAAAGACGGCTGAGAACACTGACAGAGTGAACCAGCTGGTGCGAATGATAGCTGAGGAACTCAGCCTGAACAGGGAGTCAGTGCAAACCATCTTGGTGCAGGAGCTGGGGATGCGGAAGGTGTGTGCCAAGATGGTGCCCAATCTTTTATCGGACGACCAGAAGGAGCACTGGGTCAACGTTTGTAGAGACTTGCTAGAGAAGATCGGAGAAGATCCAGACTTCATTGGCCAAGTCATCACAGGAGACAAGATTCGTCTTCCAGTACAACCCTGAAAGCAAGAGACAGAGCCTGCAGTGGAAGACTCGACTGTCACCCAGACCCAAGAAGGCACGCATGTCCAAATCAAGGATCAAGATCATGCTGATCGCATTCTTCAACCAGAAGGGAGTGGTCCATCATGAGTTAGTGCCTGAGGGTCAAACAGTCAACCAGCACTTCTACCAGCAGGTCCTCAATCGCCTCCATGACCGGGTTCGGCGCAGCAGGCAGGCTCTGTGGAGAGACAAGTCATGACTGCTCCACCATGACAACTCTCCCGCGCACACCGTGCTCAGTGTGAGGCAGTTCTTGGCCAATAAACAGATCATAGCGCTCGACCACCCTCCTTATTCCCCAGATCTTGCACTGTGCGACTTCTGTCTCTTCCCCGGGCTGAAGACTGTGCTCAAAGGAACTCATTTCGCCTCTGTAGAAGAGATCAAGGCCACTGTGACGAGGGAGCTGAGGGACCTCAAGGAGGAGGACTTTACCGAGCTCTTCCGTTGGTGGCAGAAGCGAATGCAGAAGTACACTAACTCTGGGGGGGGGGATTACTTGAAGGGGACAGTGTGTAATTTCTCTGTAGATTTTGTAATAAAACATTTATGGGACAGTCTTGCTTCTTTTTTTCGTCACACCTCATATAAACCTAGCTCACATGACTAAGCTTAACTGAGCAGTATATTTGAGTTAACTTAATCTTCAGAGTGGGATCAAGTTTCTATTCTATTAAACATTACCAAATTCATTACAACTTATGGACTGAATTACTACTATTTCATAACATTTGTATAGCACTACAGGGTGTACACAGGCTGTACACATGTAAGGGAGAGATAGTCCCTGTTCACAGGAGCTCACACTCTATCAGGACAGAAGCACACAACCAGGGGACTAGAGTAGAATAAAGACGAAATAGTTATGACACACAAGAGAGGTCAACAGGAAAACGAGAGCTTAGGATCCAAAAGCAGCCTCAAAGAAGTGAGTTTTTAGCCTGGATTTGAACAGAGCTAGCGATAGAACCTGATATACAAACTCGGGTAGTCTGCTTCAGATATAGGGTACAGTAGGGTAGAATGAGCTAAGTCTGGATTTGGCAGAGGAAGGGACAAGCACAGATAAGGATTTACCTGATGAGCGGAGTTCCCGAGGAGGGAGGGAGAGATAAGAGAGGAGAACTAATGAGCTGCTGCAGAATGAACGAACTTGTAGATCAGGAGGAGGAGTTTAAAATGAATATGGGAAGCGGAGAGGAAGCCAACGAAGTGGCTCGAGAAGAGGGGTTAAAATGAGCATGCGAGTCGGCCCAGCATCTCAGATGGGAATTGCTAAGTACTGCCAGATGGAAGTTCCCCGGTTGAGTCTTCTGCCCCCCAGGTTGGCTTGGACTGGGGATGCTGTGGTGATAGTATTCACAGCCCTGGGAGTGAGAGGGTGTCATGTTCCTTGCTAAAGGGTGACATCAACTGGCCAGATTCAGGACCTAGTGCTGCAAGGTTCTTGAAGAACACTCATACATAGTCACCAATCTAGGATCACTGGTGTAATGCTTTGACTAGATTAAACTAAGGGGAAGGGACAGATGCAGGGAACAGCATCACTGTTGCGCGCACACACTACCAAACAGCATGTGCAATTTGTTGAGAAGAATGCTACTATTACTACTATTAATCATTTATATAGTGCTACAAGGCTGAGGCAAGGTTCAGCAAAGACTTAGCCCACAACAGAGAACAGACAGCACTTCTACATGCGATGCTGTTCAACCTGCCTGTCTACCTCTTGTTTCCTCCTCCTGTTCTGCAGCTGCGGGAAAGCATGTGAAATACTGGCACCACAGAATTAAAAGTTCATAGAGACTGGCACTGCCAAGACTGTAAAACCACTGCACCACTTGTTCCCATTTTAGCAATTTTCTTCTCTGATCTTTGTAGCCCCCCTTCTCCTGTAAAAAAAAAAAAAAAAAAAAAGAGGAAAATGTAGCTACAGTCGGGAAGAAAGCACAGTGGTTATGCCATACCCCATGGTGCTGAGCTGCTGTTGAGGTATGAAGAGAGGAGGACTGGGAAGTGGGAGGAGTGAGGCATGAAGTAGAACTGGGTAACTTGAGGGTGGGAGAGAGACACGGACGTAAGGGATAGCTGAAAGGAGGGTCAGCAGAGTAATAAGGGCATGAGGTAGGGAGAGTGAGGGGCACCACAATCAGGAGAGGTGGGAGGAAAGTTGAGAGCCAAAAGATCGGCGAAAAGGTAAAGATGGGGAAGAGATTATGGAGAGAAAGATGGAGAGCTAAGGGATGAGTGAGAGATGGAAGATGGTTGGAAGAGGAAGGACAGATGGAGCGGGCTGTGAGGAGGTAATGGAGGAAAGAAGTGGGAGAGAATTCAAGTGCATGAGGGGTGGGTGAGGGAAGAAGGAGAGACAGTAGGATATGAAGAGGAGAGTGGGAAGGAAGAACCAAGAGAAAGAGATAGTGGAGGGCTTAGAGGCAATGAGAGACCATAGAGGGGGAGTTGAACACCAGAAAGAAAGGGAAAACAGTCAGCAGGAACTTGGATGAAGGGCCACTAGGGATGAGATTAATGATCAAAGAAAAAAGGAGATGGGATGAGAAAGAGACTGAAGGCAAGAAAAATGGGGGAGATTAAAAAAAAGGTATAACTTTTCTTTATTTCTACTTTGCTTTATTTCTTAATTTAGTTTTAAATTTGTAGATCTCTAATACATATTGCAGATGGCAGTATAGAAAGGTCACGAATAAAGATGGAAATGGATGGGGGGGGGGAGAGAAGCAAAGAGCTGTTAATAAGAAGAGAGAATCAAAGAAAGAGAAAATGACATTAAAGAAAGATGCAAGGTATCAAAGGATAAAGAAAATACAAAAAAGGAAATGAAACTGGGAAAAAAAAGGGCTAGGAAAGAAGTTAAGACAGCCAAGATGATGGCAGAACAAATGGAGGTGAGCTCAAGGCAAATCATAAAGTATATTTTATTTTCTGTTTAGTTATTGGAATATGATCTGAGGAATGTGTATATTCTGTAAACAGTTTAAAAATTTTCAAGAATTGACAAATGGCTCTGCTTTACCCCTCTTATCTTTACCTTTTGAACTTAGTTTTTGTGTCTCTGCCTAACTTGTGCTTGATAATATATTTAGCACTTTTGGAGGGGATGCAATGCAATGCAAATTTCAGCTCTGAAAGTGTGACCTGCTGTTACAATAGCATCAGTTTGTTAGTATATGGGACACACCCCATTCGTCTGCTAGCATTTAAATTGCCCAACTGAAACTGCCACGTATGTATATTCAAAGGCGGCATACCATGCAAAGAAAACACTCACATAAGAACAGCCAAAGAAAACACTCACATAAGAACAGCCATTAAGCCAATAGATCCCACTCGTTTGTGTATGTGAAAAAGTCAGAAGTATCCATGGTTAAGAGCAGCAACTGCTAAGCCGTGTTGTTGTCATCACCAGTTCAGTCCATGTCCAGTCGCTGTTTTTTTTACTTATTGCACATAAAAACATTAAACACACCAAAAATAATCCCCTTTAAAAGCTAGCTGCTTGTTTTATATGCATTGCTTCAGGGGTTGGACAGGAGGTTAAAAGCCTCACCTGCTGCTGACAAAGAGGATATAGGAGGGCTCAGTGTGATCTGGGAATATGGCTGACTTTGCAGCGTCAGGGAAGAGGGTGTGGTAGGGTTTTATTTGGGATGTCGGTGCCAATGAGGCTAGCATATCAAGCCTTTCATGAAGGATTTGTGTACCAGCCTTTTCCATCATCCCATCTAATGCACCATCAACTTTGGCAGTCACTCTACACCCAAGGGCCATGGATATAAAATTAGGGAAAAATCCCCAGGTAGTTGTGAAAATTGAGTGTGCCATCAAATCAATGCAGACTCCTGAAGACCCAGACCCTGTTTTTTTTTTTTTGGCAAAGTGCAACCGAAAATAAATTGCCAGGCCGTAGCTATGAATGAAGACTTATACCAGATGCCAGTACTGGGAATGAATGAGTTGGAAGTGTGAAACAGGAGGAGGGGGGAGGACACTGCTGGTCAAAATTAAAAACCAAGAACACGGGCAAGGAGGACAATACAGGAGAACACTATAAATGCAACAAAATTAAAGGTTTTTCTTTTCGGAGTCTTCCCACTCTGATAAAGAGCACTGTGTGAACATGAGTCCTCCCAGCTGTCCATGCCCTGTTGCTCTGCCCGGTTAAAAATCACAGTATACAGGAGAAGCCCCAAAGATCTAATTCTTGCTTGGCTTATAAAGCAATTTTTCACTTTTCCTTGTCTTAAAGAAGCTTCTATTAAGTCTGCAACTCAGACACTACGGCGTGTTTATGTTGATAGGTTATATAATCCAGAGGTAAAAGCTTTATGGAAGTAAACAGCAGGAGCAGACTGCTTACTGCAGCAATTATAGGCCGGAACTGTGATAATTATGTACTCAAATAAGGCCACCAAAGAAGAGAAGAAAATCTGCTTAAGTCTTCTGCTTACTATTTTAGCCTGTCTCTTGCACACCACACCAGAGAGAGCGAGTCTTCCTCCTCCCCCATTAGAGGACAGTCCAGGATTTACAGCAGCTGTTTCTCAAGCCGGTCTTGGTGTATTCACTAGCCACTCCGGTTTTTAGGATACCCACAGTGGAGGCAGTGCGTGCAAATCTCTCATACATATTCATTGTGGGTATCCTGAAAACCAGACCGGCTAGGCAGGAGTCTGCATTGATTTCAGAAACACTGATTTAGAGGATGCCTATTTCACTCTGGCAGAGTTGCCCTGGGTCTGGGTCTAGGTCTCCAGGAGTCTGCATTGATTTGATGGCACACTCAATTTTCACAACTACCTGGGGATTTTTCCCTAATTTTATATCCATGGCCCATGGGTGTGGAGTGACTGACAAAGTTGGTGGTGCATTAGATGGGATGATGGAAAAGGCTGGTACACAAATCCTCCATGAAAGGCTTGATATGCTAGCCTCATTGGCATCGACATCCCAAATAAATGGGATGGCTTCAGAAACACTGATTTAGAGGATGCCTATTTCACTCTGGCAGAGTTGCCCTGTGAACCAGATCAGGTCTCTTTCACGTCTTGGTTTTATAGCCTGTCGGGCACACGTCAGAGTTAAAAGTAGTTCTAACGTTTCAATTTTTTTTTCTAACAGAAATACAAAGAATGCCTTCTTAATCCACAGGCATGGAGGTGGTGGTGGTGGGGGAATGACGACACTTTCATCATCCCTCTCTTAGCTATGCCCACTGCAGTTGTTGCCGTGTCAAAACTGCATGACAATGATTTCCACTTTGGCTGGGCAGCAGGAGTTATGTTCATGAGCATGCTGCTTATAACCCCCCCTTTCTAAAGCTGGCATCAATCGTCACCTGGTATCAAGTCAGCAGCAGGTGGGGCCAGACTGCACATGCTCAGTGCAGAAAGGCAAGTGTAGCGCCCTGGATTGCTAGGGATAGAGGCCAGACTAATAGAAGATCTTGTTTATCATCAGTTCAAAATGGCGATTTGTAATTGGCATACGACAGAGGTACACTGTGATTAATGCTTCCTTTTCCAGAGTTTCACATGCAGAATATCTGTTCCCCAGTACATGGTCTGATCTAAGACTTGTTTTTGTAGACTGGGAAGGCTCCGCTGTGTCTCCTCTTATTCTGTTTGACTACACAGAGAAAAACAACATTCCAGTTAAGTCAACAGCTTGTCCCAAGATTAAGAAAACAGTCTGATCTTATGTAGAATTCATTGCTTGTGGAGGAATTATTTTTTTTCCTCGACAAACAAGAGCTGCAGCAGAACGACCATTTCACGTTTCTCTGCACAGAAGGGACCTACTGATATGATCCATTTCATTTTTGTCCACGCAGATTTCATCTGAAGAGCCACTTTGCTGCTGGCAGAAAACAGCATCTACAGGTTCCCTGCAGTTTAAGCATGGCTCTCTCTCTGGGTGGAGTGAAAGCTTCCGGGGCAGAGGCTCTGTGTTTTGGTTTATGGGGATAAGCCATCTACAATGCAGCCTGCTGCGTCCTTATAGGGCCTGTGTGCCATCTCATAGCACATCCCATGGGGCCAGTCTACCTGCACGCCAGCCACTGCTTCTCTCTAAGGCCTTTAAACTTGTTGCCCTGTATTCAGTTAACAGGTTTGTTTTAGGACGTATTCTTTAGATTAATCTGGGTAGGGCTCATATTGTGCATTTTGGGGGGGGGGGAGGGTTGGGGGCAGTAAAAGGTGGTTAAACATACATCTCCATGTCACTATGATTTTCTCTGTTGCGATTATTATAACATTTTAGTGCTCCTCTAAACCTTTATGGTTTATTCAATACTTGATATATCACTTTAAGCTATTCACAACAAAGCGGTTTACAAAAACAGAACTAATAAATACATTTATAAAAGAAAACAAAGAAATAAATGAATACAGTACAGGTCTTATCAGCAGCTCATCTCCATACAGGATATCCATAAGCTTGTTCACAGAATTACGGCTTAAGGGTTCTTTTTTTTTTTTTAAAGGACTTAATAGAATTATCTTGCTGAAAATAGAGGGGGATCGAATTCCACAGGGTAGAAGCCAAGAAGTAGAAGGTCAACTGTTTTGTGGATTCAAGTCTAGCAAGATTATTAGGTGGAATCACCAGTCAATTGTGGATTTGAAAATGTAAAGTTCTGAAGGGTGTATAGGGAATGAGGGAGTCGGAAAGATAAAGAGGAAAGCCATAATAAAATGCTTTATATGCTAAGAGGACTTTAAATTTGATCCGGTATGAAAGAGAAAGCCAATGCTTAGATCTTAAAGGAGTGACATGATCAGATTCCCTAGAGTGAGTAAGAAGTTTAATAGCAATATTTGAAATACTTTGAAGATGTTTAAGGACATAAAGAGGAAGCCCATTATAGAACGAATTTCCATAATCTAATTTACTGATCCCCAGGGAGCCGAAGAGCTCTAATGGTGCAAAGAGAGTAGAAACAGAACTTTACCTTTCTGAAATCTGATGAGTAAAGGTAAGTCAGCTATTATTTATTTATTTATTTACATTCTCTTATATACCGCGCTATTCTGCATCAGTGCAGTTTACCATGAACAAACTGAAATTACATTGAACAGGGCATTATAACTTGGAGATAACTATTTTACAGGGAACATGGGCAATGGAGGGTTAAGTGGCTTGCCCAAGACCACAAGGAGCACCTGTGGGACTAGAAACCCCAGTCCTTCTGGCCCAAGGTTGCTGTCCTCTAGTGGGACTAACATTCTTCAAAGGCTTTATACATGGCTATTACCCCATTCATAGCCAATGAGAGACCTATCAGGCCAGTTTTCTATATTCTTAAAGGCACACATTCCATTCTATTGTAGAATTGAGACCATACGGTTGTAAAGTATTGACTTCAAAAATCCAACGCTGTTCTACCAATAATAAAGTCTGATCCAGAGTCTTGCCGCGCCTCGCTGCTCGAACCCGATCGATGCAAAAACATCGTAAATGATCAAACTCATGTTGTAAATCCACACAATGTTGAACTATAGGGGCTGACATTACTTTACATCATAAACGGCTCTTATGTTCTAACATTCGGGTCTTGAAAGGTCTGCTGGTTTTGCCTATGTAAAGTTGGTTGCAGGGACAACAAATAGCATACACCACTAAGGCAGTGCTGCATGAAGTCAATCGTTTCAAACTGAAGGTCTTCCCTAAAATAAGTAAACTCTGTTAACTTTCTGTAATGTCACATATAATACATTCTCCACAGCTTCTATGTCCTCTTTCTCCATCCACTTCCTCATTAGTCGTAAGGGGTCGTAAAATAGTTGGACTAAGCTGTTCCTTCAGATTGGCATTGCACTGCTACACACATCTAATATTCTTATCCTCCAAGCCAGGAACAGTCTTCAATATAGAGGAATACTTCAATATTATTTTTTGGATTTTGGAGCTCAACGGGGAAAACCTAGTCACCATGTTGACTTGATCCTCCTCTTCTTCTCTTGTCTGTACACCTGTAGTGCCTGATAACCAAGTTCTATCATTAAACAGGGCTCGTTTATATGCACGTTGTGAGATATGCAGGGGATAACCCCGATCAGAAAAATCCTTCATCAAAATCTTTGACTGTTTAAAATCTGCTAATTCCGTGCAATTTCTCCAGAATCTTAAAAATTGAGAGAAGGGGAGACTGTTCTTTAAACAAGGTGAATGACCACTCGTATAGTGCAATAAAGTATCCCTGGCTATAGGTTTTTTGTAAACTGTTGATTTCCACCCCGGAGCGGCTCTCATAACTAGTAAATCCAAAAAAATAATATTATTTTCATTAATCGTATGTGTAAATTGGATGGCAAAAATATCATCGATGTAACGCGTCCACATCTTGATGCTTTCAAGGAAAGGAGACAAGGACAAGCCATTGCTTTTCAAAATCCCCCATAAAGAGATTAGCAATGGAAGGGGCGCATGTGGCCCCCATTGCTATCCCAGAAATTTGTTTATAAATGGTGTCTTCAAACATAAAATGATTTTGAAAAACCACTAAATGCGTTAATTCCATAAGAAATGAAATCATGAGTTCAGAAAGATCCCCTCTGCGTCTCAGCTGTGTTTCAACCGTCTGATATGCTTCTGCTTGAGGTATACTAGTATACAATGCGGCTATATCCAGGGTAATCAGAACCACTCCTGGATCAGTTGCCCATTCAGCCTGTTGATCCAGTTTCTCCAAAAAATGAGAGGTGTCACGAATATATGAAGGTATGTCTTGTAATAGTGGACGTAGAAATGAATCCAGAAATACAGACAATGGTTCCAACACTGTGCCACGTGTTGACACAATTGGTCTCCCCGGCAGTCGCACCAACCGTTTATGGATTTTAGGAACTAAGTAAAAGCGAGCCATTGCTGGGACTTGTGTTCAAAAACCGCAACTCCTTTTTAGATATAATTTTATTCTGAAAAGCTAGATGTGTGCAGTCCTGTATAATTTTCTGCAGTGTTACTGTGGGGTCCTCCGTTAATTTCTCATAAACCTGACTGTCCAAAAGATGCCGTTGTGCTTCCTTTAAATAATCTTCTCGACTTAACACCACCACCGCTCCCCCTTTGTCAGCTCTACGGATCACAATATCTGATCTTGCTTGAAGTTCTCGTAAAGCTAGCTGTTCTTCTCGGGACAACATGCTTTTAGATAAATGTTGGCATTTCTCCAATTTGTCCACATCAGTCAGAATCAACTCTTTAAAGATTTGTAAAGCTGGAGACAGGGGATCAGGTGGCATCCAAGTCGATTTAAAAGGCAATGGTACCCTTCGATCTGACATAGACATTGCCAAACTAGTTGAGGGAGACTCTACCATAGCAAAAAAAGACTTTAGGCTTAATTTCCTTAGTAAAGCTTCCAGATCTAATCTGAACTGAAAGGGATCGTGTGTGATGGTTGGCACAAAAGTCAAACCTCTATCTAACAATCGATACTGATCACTCGTCAAAACCTTTCCAGAAAGATTAACTACTAAACTGGCTGCATCATTAGAATATCCCAACTGATTAGGGGTGACTAAAGAACCCCTCATTGCCGTTGTCTGTTTCGTGTCAATATTTTTTTTCTTTTTCTTGGTATCTGGATCGTCCGTAAAATCCTCTCGAGACGTCCTACTAGAATCTGATCCACTCAACTCTTCTGATGTCACTTCAAAATTTACTTGCTGACGGTTCTTCCGGGTCCTGCGGTTAAGTTCCATCCAAGGGTAAACATATCCACTCGTATATGGGCCCGAACCACGACAGCAGCAGCGGCGGTGACCCAAGGGAGGTTGTGAGTTGCAGACGGTGAGTCCCTACCAAGAGACTCTGCAGACCCAAGCGTCCAGCATCACCATAACTCCGGTAGCCTGAACACTGAAGGGTTGGAGGGCAGGAGTTGCCTATACACCGAGAATGCTTCTGATCACTGTCCGGCCAAAGGCAATGTCCCTGTAGGACTCACTCTCAAGGCAGTAGTTGGCTGTGAATGTATGGACTGAAGACCACACGGCAGCCTTACAGATTTCTTGCACTGGCACTGCGTGTAGGTTGGCCACCGATGTGGCCATAGCTCTCACGCAATGAGCAGTGATCCGGCGGTCCAGAGAGAGGCCAGCTTGCTCATAAGCGAGGGCAATGCAGTCCGCCACCCAGGTGGAAAGCATTTTCTTGGTCACAGGTAGCCCCAGTCTGCTGGGGTCATAGGAGATAAAAGGCTGAGGAGCTCTTTGATGGGTCTTGGTCCTCTATAAATAAAAGGACAGGGCCCTCTTACAATCCAGAGTATGCAAGATGACCTCCTTCCTGCCAGCATGCGGCCATGGGAAGAAGGTGGGGAGAACCATCTCCTGATTAAGGTGAAAAGCGGACACCACCTTTGGGAGGAATTTGGGGTGCATAGGAAGCACCACCCTGTTCGTATAGAACCTGGTATAGGGCAGGTCTGCCACCAGGGCCTGCAGTTCGTTTACTCAGTGAGCAGACATCAACACCACCAAGAAGGCCACCTTCCAGGAGAGGTGTCTCAGGTAGCAGGTGGCCAAAGGATCGAACAGCAGCCTAGTGAGCTGGGAGAGCACGATATTGAGGTCCCATTCCACTGCTAGAGGGCAGAGAGGGGGCTTGGATGGCAGAAGGCCCCTGAGGAACTTGGAGACCAAAGGCTGGCCAGAGAGGAGCTTCCCCTCTATAAGGTGATAGTCGCTATGGCACTGAGTTGCACCCTCACCGAGTTAGATTTCAAGTCCGAGTGTGAGAGGTGCAGCAAGTACTACAGCACGAGCTTTACCTGACAGGAGAACAGGTTCTCATTCCTTTCTGCACACCAGATGGAGAACTTCCTCCACTTGAAGGCGTAAGCCCTTCTGGTGGATGGCTTCCCGGAGGCCAGGAAGATCTCCTCGACCTCACCTGAAAGGTTGAAAAGGGCCAGTGCTACAATTTTTTATTTTACAATTTACAATTTTTTATATACCGCACTATTCAATATCAGCACGGTTTACATGGAACAAGAAACTTCAGACAAGTTACATTAATCTGATCATTACATATAACAGGGGAATCAACCTGGATAACAGGAGCAACTATATACAAAACAATAACACCCTTTCAGCAGCCATGGTGTCAGCGTTAGGGACCCCTTGTTGGGGTGTAGCAGGGAGCCCACCTCCTGGGACAGGAGGTCCAGGTCCCGACCCAGTGGTACTGGGGTTGCCACCGACAGGGAGAGCAGCAGGGGGAACCAGAGCTGCCTGGGCCACCTGGGTGCAATCAGGATTACTGAAGAGTGCTCGCTCTGGATCTTAAAAAGGCACTTGGCTATCAGAGGTGTCAATGGGAATGCATAAAGCAGGCCCTGTGACCAGGAGATCAGGAGGACTTCCGCCGCCACCCTCTTGCGGTGTGGCTGAGGAGAGCAGAATTTGGGCAGCTGTGAGTTGTCCAGGGAGGCAAACAGGTCCATAGCAAGAGGTGGAAAAGCCTCCAGGTCACTTTTGGGTCCAGACAACTTGTGAGGCCAAAGGACCTTACTGAGGTTGTCCACCAGGCAGTTGTCCTGGCCCGGTAAGTACACCGCCCTCAGAAGGATATGGTTGTGCACTGCAAAGGAGTGGAGGGCCACTGCCTAATGACAGAGGGAGTAGGAGCCCGTACCCCCCTGCTTGTTCACATACAACATGGCAACCTGATTGTCTGAATGAGGATCGGGAAATCGCTCAGGAAGTGGCAGAAGGCCTGAAGGGCCAAGAAGATGGACCTGAGCTTGAGGAGACTGATTTGCAGGAGGGATTACACTGGAGACCAGGTGCCCTGGGTGCACTGGCCCTTGCAATGTGTGCCCCAGCCTAACATATGCGCCAAGATGATCACAAAAGCTAAACTAACAGACCATGTGACCCCAATTCTATTAGAACTACACTGGCTCCCTATAAACAGCCGAATAAAATATAAAATCCTCCTAACTACTTTCAAAATCATTAATAACATCTCTCCCTCACAACTATCTACTCTAATACACCCATCAGAAACTAGAACACGCAGACAGAATGCAACCCATTCCCTCAACATAAAAACAAATTTCAGAAAAACTAAAGCGACAACAAGTGATAGAGCCTTCTCCTTTGCTGCCCCCACCCTCTGGAATGAAATACCATTAACCCTCCGCATGATAAAAGACCTTCACCAATTCAAAAAGGAACTAAAAACCTACCTCTTTACAAAACACTTTGAGATCCCCTATCAACAAAAAACCTCTCCAAAACAATCACAGAAACACATCCACAGTATTCATGACAGAACAAATGACTAATTCAAGAAACTTTACATATATCACACAACATGCAAAAGATCCACTCAGCTTTCGGCTATATCACTATTGTAAATAACCACTGGTAATTAACTATGTTGTGCTCCATGTTATATAACCTGTACATAGTTTTAATAAGTACTGTTATAGTTAACGTTCAAAAATATGTTCCCTGTAATTACACTTGTATATAGTTAAAACATAACGTTCCTTGTAAATGTATACAGAAGTATACAAATGTTCTGTTCACTGTTTAATGTAAACCGCCCCTGATCTCCTGGAAGGGGCGGTATAGAAGAAACTGTTAAATAAATAAATAAATAAATAAGGGAGATGTCTGTTGTCAGGACCCTCTGAGGGGTCGGCGCCTGGAAGGGCATCCCTGCCCTGAGGTGATGTAGGGACTGCCACCAGGTGAGGGAGGCTGCCAACTGGTGGGTGACCTTCACTCTGTCCCTCAGCCTGCCTATTGCCTGCATCCACTGGGAACGAAGGCACCATTGGTCTGCCCACATATGCAGGTGGGCCAGAGGCATAACGTGAACTGTTGAGGCCATGTGGCCTAACAGACAGAGGAGTAGGCGAGATGGCACCGAACTGGAGCTCTGCACATCCCTTGCCAGCTGCATTAGGCGGTGGGCTCTCTCCACAGGGAGAAAGGCCCTGACCCACAGAGTGTCCAGCTGGGCCCCTATGAATTCCAAGTCTTGGGCCGGGGAGAGGCTGGACTTGGGATAGTTGATGATGAACCCCAAATGCTGCAGGGTGTGGATAGCGAGCATTGTGGCCTGCCTGGCCTTGAGAGGTGTGCTGCCTCCGATGAGCCAGTCATCCAGGTAAGGAGAGAAGTGGGCCCCTTGGAGGCGCACATGGGCGGCTATGACCGCCAGGCATTTTGTAAAGATCCTTGGAGAGGAGGCAAGGCTGAATGGCAGCACCCTGTATTGGTAGTGCTGCCCCCCCCCCCCCCCCACAAATCTCAGGTAATGCCTGTGGAAGGGGTGGATCAGGATGTGGGTGTAGGCATCAATGAGATCCAAGGAGCAGAGCCAGTTTCCCTGGCGGAAGTAGGGCAGCAGTGTCTCAAGGGAGAACATCTTGAACTTTTCCCTCACCAGGAACTTGTTCAAGTTGCGCAAGTCCAGGATGGCCAGAGGCCCCCTGTTTTTTTTGGAACAAGGAAATACCTTCAGTAGAACCCCTTTCCCCAAGGGTGATGGGGTACCGGTTCCACCGCCATGTCCCTGAGCAAGCCTGCGAGTTCTGTGGCAAGCAAGGCCTGGTGGAGGAGAGGCTACGTTGGCTCTCCTAGGAAGACATCTGGAGGGTTCTGTTGTAAATGGAGGAAATACCCCTCCTGCACCACCTGCAGAACCCACTAGTCTATGGTGATGTTGTCCCATCTGTGGGTGAAAAAGGCCAGTTGACCCCTTGTGGGCTGAGGTGAGACTCCTGGGGGAGGGGAGGCTCAGCCCACAGGGGGTCAAAAGCCACCCGCTAGTTTGGTGGGAGCTGGTGTCTGGGGCTTGGGAGCCTTGTGCTTTCTAGGCCCGTGCCCCTGGCCTTTTGGCTGTGTGGCCTGGTGAGGCTGCCCCGAGTAGGACTGGTAGTGGCCAGCCTGGGAATAGCCCTTTTTCCCCCAAGAAAAAGGGCTTTTTCTCTGAAGATTTTTTCCTTGGGAAAGCCGAGGTCTTTTTGGACAGGCTCTGCCGGATCACCACCTAAGCCTCAATTTTCGCAGCCTTATCAGACATCGGTTTCTCGAAAAGGTTCTCACCATTGCAGGGGAGATCCAGGAACATTTCCTGTACCCATGCCTGGTGCCAGGCGCCGATGCTGGTGGCTACAACCCTGGCCGCAGACTCAAACCTGTCAGAGGCAGCCCGGGAGAGGAATTTGGAACAGTCCCGGATGCCTGCTGCTAGGGACTGGAACCTTTGCAGAGGTTTCCCGGCGAGGCTGCCGAGAACCCCGAGAGTTCCTGTATCAAGCAATTAAGGTACATTCCAATGTAAAATTCATATGCCTGTATTCGGCACCCAAACATGGCGCCTTGGTAGCATTTGCACCTCATGGCATTGAGGACCTGGGCCTCCTTGTCAGGGGAAGCTGAAGAGTAGGTCTTTTGACTCTTCAGTTTTTGCATGGAGGACTCAACCACCATCGAGTTGTGGGGGAGTTGTGGCTTATGAAACCCCGGGCCCTTCCGAATGCAACAGATGGCACCCAGGCACCGATTGACCACCAGCCACATCTGGAGAATCAATCTGTTGAGGATGGGTGGAACTGGCATCATGAGAGTCTCCTTGGGGACTCATATTGTAGGATCTCGAGATCCTCAGTGTATGGGTCCTCTTCCGACTCCGTCTGGATTGAAAGAGCCCGGGCCATGTCACAAATTAAGTCATGAAAGGCCACGTCCTCAGAACAGGCACATGCAACTAACAGGAGAACTGGTTATGACACACAAACAGTGGTAAGGGTACACCACCATCTAAATGGACAGAATGAGCAGACATGATGAAATGCTATCAAAAATTAGGAATTGGCAACATCAACAATGGATGAAGAACCTTTACTGATCAACATGGGACGAGTTGCACTCCAGTCCCTCTCCTTTCTGAGTAGTTCTGCCATACTTCTAAAGCTTCAATCCAGCCGTTGGAACAAGGGGTTTTAAATTGTTTGGTTTGGCAGTAGCAGGCTGGCTGGTGATGATACCAGGTCCTGCTGGCTGAAAACAAGTCTGCAGTGAAGATAAAGATGTGCAAGGTTGGGAGGAACATTTAAAATCACTACAAGAGACAGATATTACCCCACCCAAACCTAACAAACATTGATAAGGAACCTCACTCATTTTGTTTATGGTGACAAATCCAGATTGTTCTCTGGTGGGGCTGACGGAACAGATAGAAGCCTATGGGAAAGTACCTGGTTTTAAGATGAATCTAAGTTTGAGGTGCCCAATGTTACCATGTCACACCTGAAGAGGGGATGCCGCAGAACAAGCTGTCTTTATAATAGGTTGACAGATTAGATACTTCGTATTAACTTAACCTCTAACCTTGAGCAGCTTGAACAAAATTAATAGCGAGATGGAACAGTGGTTTAAGCCAAGTGTTTCTTGGCTGGGTAAGACAGTGGGATTGAAGATGATGACCACTTCAATTTCTATACCAATTTTCCAGACTTACTGTTCCAATACCAAGTAGTTTTGCTTCAAAAATTGCAAAGGAGAGTTTTTGAAAATACTGGGACAAGGAAACCCCAAGGGTGGCACGTAGGGTGCTGCATCAAGTCAGAAAGAAGAGTTTCTAATTTCAAAAGATATTATGAACCAGACCTGTGGAAAGCAGCTTTAGAGCAGCGAAATAAGACTAAGAACTGGGCATATTTAGAGCAGAGGAATGTATCTGGGGTTCCCTCTGGAGTCTGTTATGGGTACCAGACAAAACCAATTTTGCCAAAAGGATTCAGAACCCCTTTATAACCTTAACCTTGGAATTTGGAAAAAGTGGTCACAGAAGCTGCTAGAGGCTGAAGGGTATTCTAGATATACCCCGTGAGACCACCTGGATTTTCTGCCTGACCTGCACTATGTAGTCTTTGCTAGGTGTGAGAAAAATGGACTTCAGTGTACTGGACAATTTACAGAAAATGAGGATGTAGAATTTACAGAAGATGAGTGTGTAGTTGTCTTTGAGGCGTTAAAGAGACCAGTATCTATTAATGCCCAATAATTTTTGTCATCATCAGCTGCAACATTATATACAAACTAAGTTAAAGAAGATCCGAAGCCTGGGCTCCCTCAAGGGAGGAATTTCGAAACTCTATGCTATTACACAAGATGTAACCTATAAGAGGCCAGCCTATTTGTTCCACTGGGAAATGGAATTGGTGGTGGTCAGAGATAAACAATGGAAAAGGGTCATGGAGCGTCTTTCTAAAAGGGTTTACAGCAAGCAACATGCTAGGAAATAACTAAGATATTGTATAGGTGCTCTACACCCCAGTACGACTGGCTAGGAGTTTTGGCTCTGGACAGGAAAAGTGCTGGAGGCAATGTGGAAAGAGGGTTATCTGGAGGGAGTGTGAAAATCCAGAGGTTTTAGAAGGGAGGGGGAGGGGGGGAAAGAGTTCAATTCCTTAGTGATCCGATGAAAAAAAAAGGGTAGAAGGGAAGATGCAAATGGCCTTGCCAAATGGGAAAGTGTGTGAAACAAGATGACTACAAACACAATGATGGGAGTTATTTTCATGAGGTTGGTGGTAGGCAAAAGGTATGAAAAAACCAGAACCACCCTCAATTGAGGAGGTTCAGAGGAAAGCGAGACGCTTTTCATGTCAAAATTAACAGTCTTGAAATATGACAAACTGGAGTCATTTCAAAAAGCATGGGTCCCTTTTTTCATGGATAGAGTCTCAAGACATTTGGAATAATGGCCGAGGGAATGCGTGCTTTTCCGGAGAAATCCAGGATATTATGGTAGGATATGGAACTCTGCGAAAATTACATCTATAGTCAAGAAGGGGGAGAAATTGTCCGTTTCTGTTTTTTGTATAAGAATAGATAGGGAAGAAGAAATGTGATGTTCTTTGTACGGGGTGATGCTTGCGTGCAATAAAACCAGTAAAAAAAAGCTGTACATGGTTAGAATTCATTATGGTTGCAATGTTGAAGAACATTTGAATAAAAGCTGAAAGGAAAACATGGTGTGAGCATGCGTTTTCTTTAAGCTCTCTGACCAGTCAAGCAACAAAGAAAGCAGGGATATATCACAGCCAACCAAAGCTCTCCATGAAGAATCGGGTGCCATATTCATTATCACAGGACTTCCTACTAACTGTCGACTTTGTAAGCAAGCCCACAGAAGTTTCCCTACTTTATTTTATTTATTTAACGGGTTTTATATACCATTTTATCCTACAATCAAAGCAGTTTTCATGCTTTAGAGTCTCAGTATCAATGACAACGATCAGACCAAACTGCCCAAGCATGTCAAGCGTTCGTGACAGCACAGTTACTTACCTGTAACAGGTGATCTCTGGGAACAGCAGGAATAAGTCTTCACATATGGGTACGTTGGTACCGATGGAGCCTGCGTGGGAACGCTCCCCAGCGTCCAATCAGAAAGCTTTTGGGAGCATCCCACAGCACCTGCGTGCTGCCTTCCCGCCTTTCCAACTGTCTCTCCTCAGTTGAGTTTTATAGCTGAGACAAAGAGGGGGAGAGAGAGGGAAAGGAAGAGAGATAGCGAGAGAGAGAGACAACTCCTAGGGGAGGGGGTGGGTTGTGAAGACTTATTCCTGCTGTTCCCAGAGATCACCTGTTACAGGTAAGTAACTGTGCTATCTCCAGGAACAAGCAGGAATGAGTCTTCACATATGGGGACTCCCAAGCTGAGATGCCCAGAGGGAGTCCTAGCATGTTGCGGGTCTAGAAGAGCCACAGGACCTCAGGCATCCTGGGGATGGAGGGTAGGAGTTGAATATAGAAAAGGTGCTGTGAAACAGCTGGACTAGAACAGGACTTCTATAGAGGAAGACCCTGTGTAGAGGCATTTAGTAGTAAAATACTGTAATATGGGCCTCCCTTGTTGGGCTTGGAAAAGTCTACTGAGGTTCATATGGATCTGTTAGAAGAGCCAGTGAAAACCCTCAAGGAGTACCTCACTGAGGAGTAGAGGTAATAAAAGTAGAAAAAAAAACCAAGGGGAGGCCAGAACCCTTTAGGGTGAGAAATAGCCCCAGGGGAAACTGGGGTAGTATAAAGAGGTAGGGCTTCAGCGGAAGACGCAGAAGGTACTATTAGACAAAGCTTAAGCTGTTTTGGTCTATTAACAGTACAGTCCTAGAACCAAAAGGAAAAATGAGTCTGACCCCTCTGGACTGGCGATGGAATTAGTCCATGTAGGAGAGAAGGGTATGGAGACCCCTGTATCTGATAAGAAAGTAAGGACAGACTTAGGAAACGCTAAGCTTTAGATTAACTGAAGTTCCGCAATGTCTTTCCTAAATGGGGTCAATTAGGAAAGAAAAAGGTACATGGAGAGCTTCAGGGGCACCTAACCCTGAAAGGTTATGGTAAGGAAAAATTTTTGTTAATTACCACAGGAAGTGGTTATCTGTGTAGAACCCCAAGTATGCTGGCACAGCTTTGATAGGGGTAGTGCCCATCTGTCAGGATCATATAGGAATGTATGGATATCTGAACCTAAACAGACAGATACGTATGTGGATACATATCTACCTAAAAGATATATCTCACTATATATATATATATATATATGTAGATATATATTCTTAAATATATACACATATAGGGTATATATGGATATATATATATAGAGAGAGAGATATATATGGGCAGAAGATACACAGATACATATATATATATATATATATATATATATATATATATAAACAGATATATATGTATATGAATATGTAGGCATATAGACACATGTCTCCAGGTATGTGGATGGAGAGATGGCTATAGAACTAGATCCCCCTAGGAATATGGGGGGGGGAGAGAAAGATTCATCCAATAGCAAGAAGGGTGATACCTGCTTGAATAGATGCATAGAGAATCTTTTGTCCCTGGTTATGACTGAGAGCCAGAGGAATGGTTTCCCTGACAAGAAGGAATCTAGATTCCTTTCAGAAATCGAGCTCTTGAATAACCAGGATGGCCTACGTGAAGAATGCAGAGGATAATTTCAGTCTGCAGGCAGCAAGTCCAGATCTCTCCAGAACTGCAGTATGGTGATTGGATGGAGGGCGCCAGTAGAATAAGATACCATGGTGACCTGCCTATAAGGGCAAGATGGGTATCAGGCGTCCTTGAGCTGCCATTGAAAGAAAACTCTCTCTGGCGAAAGTCCAAAGGAGATATGGACCAAGCCAGGGAACTGGCCATTCTTTAGGTTGTCACCTGATGAAAGGCCTGTGTCTTATGTCTCAAAAGAGATTTTAGATGAGATGGTAAGGGTATGGAATACCTACCAGTCATGAGAAACATGACTGGGGAAACCCCTCCTAACCATCTAGGGTCATCTGCTAGGCCGAATACTAATGCTCTCTAGCAAGGGCCCATAGTGTAAAGCTACTCTAACATTGCAGAGAGCATACTGCAGGTTGGTTAGAAGAAAACACTGACTGTTTAAAGCCAGTGGGCCACTTAACTATTCTGCCATGGACAAGGGGCAGAGAAAAGAAGTTAACCAACCAGTCTGTAATAATAGGGTTTCGAAACAAGGTTAATAACCTGTTTGGGGTTTAGCCCTGAGGCTAGAAGGATTGCTAGTGGAGGGGAAACCCTGGTTGTATGGTGAACAGAACCAGTGGTTTAACCACTAGGAATTGCTGTATCTGCAGCAACTACCAGGGCAGCGGAAGGAAATTTCTTTTCTCCTCCTTCTTTAGATTGGGTAAAGAAACAGACATGGTAGGATTTCCTATTGTCTGATGAGCTGCCCTAAGGTAATAAAGGGGGAGACAACTCTGGAAGAGAGAATCCCCCTGTGGAATAGGTAGAAGACCATAGGGGCTTACCAGTGTAAAAAAGCCACTCTTACAAACTGAATGTTGTAGTAAGAGGGAGGTAAGAGAGTTGAAGGAGACTGACTATGCAGGAAGTCTCTGACAAGTAAGATGATACATGTCAGTACAGGGAAACAACTGTCATATTGATAGTTGTCACTTCTCTTTTCCCCAAAGAGGAAAGAAAACCTGTTAAGTATGGGCATGATCATCATAAAGACTTTTAGAGTAAAAGAAAAGATGTCTCATGAAGAGATATCTAGAAAAGGTTAGGATAAATTAGTGCAGATACTTCAAGTGAAAAGAAGCAGACTGCCACTCTAACCACCAACCAAGAGAGGTAATGATGATCTATTTGAAACCCTGCGACTGCTGGGTTTGCTGACCCTGTTGAGGTTGTGGTTTCTTCAGACCAGGGCGATGTTTCCCTTGTTTGGGAACATCGGTATGATGGGCAGAAGATGGATAAAACCTTTTCCCCCTAGGGGAAGGAAGTTTGGTAGGACATTTCCTACCAACTGGGAAAGAGGAAGGCGTAGAACAGCCTCTGGAAACAGGAATGTCATAGGTTAACTGAGCAACTTGGAGTAAAGACTCTTTGTTAAAGAGGTTTTCTCCAGTGCAAGGAGTATTTCCCAGTCTTTCTTGTGCCCATTTGTCCAAGTCTGAAGCCTGGAGCCAGGCTTTACGTCGTGCCCCTATAGCTATAGCAGAAGTTCTGCTAACAGACTCAAAAGAGTCTAGGGAAGCACGAGTAAGGAACCTAGAGATATTTTGAGCATGACTAACCAGTAAGGAATAGTCTGCACTTTTGGGCTCTTGAAGAAAAGGAGTCAAAAACAGTAATTTTTTTGTGACCTCTTCAAGAGATAAACCCATATAGAAAATATATGAGAGAATTCTTGCTGAAAGCATGGATGCCTGGAAGGTCTGGCATCCAAAGGCATCTAAAGTCTTAGACTCACGACCTGGCGGATAAGAAGAATGCTTTTTAGTACTCTTCACCCACCTCATTGCTGATTCTACAACAATGGAATGATGAGGAAGTTGAGTCTTCTGAAAACCTGGAGAGGGGGGCACCTGATATAGAAGATCAGTTGCCCTGGAAGGTGGGGGTACCGTTAAAGGAGCTTCCCACATTCGTAGAAGGAGATCCTGCAAGGAATGATGCAAAGGAAGCATGATGTTCTCCTTTGCTCTTCCAGAAATATACAGGGATTCTGTATTCCCTTATGTAGGATCCTGTCCAGGTATAGAAATGGCAAGTGATTTTGCCATATCAAGGAGAAAAGCTTGAAAAGAAAAATCCCCAGAGGGAAATTCTTTTGGTCAGGCCAGATCTGCTGAAGAACTAGCATTGGCACCGAGGGATCTATCCAACTTTATAGGAATATAAGATCCTGAATGGTGGTCCTTAGAGGATGGTCGCCGGTACCACAGGAGGTCGGGACCAGCAACAGTCGGTAGCACATCGTCCATGCTAGGGATCGATTCCAAACTCAGTATCGAGGGAAGCGAGCCTGATGAGAGAAGCCTGGAAGGCACTGACAGCAATGGTAATGTGGATACCGGTACCGACTCCGGCACTGTATCCGATAACGGTGGATGAAGGCCAGCCGGGGACAACTCTAATGGTATCGAAGAAACCAAGAGTGCCGGACATGGATCATCAGAACCGGGCCTTCGGTACCGTCTGGTGTCGGTACTCAGGCAAGTCGGTACCCAGTCCTCCAGACTGGAAATCGATTCCAGACTCGGCATCGAAGGAAGCGAGTCTATCGATGCACATCTGGAGGGTACCGACGTCGGTACTAGTATCGGTACCGGGATCGATACCGATACTGGAAGATCGGTCTGGAGCGTATCCAACGTCCCCGAAGGTACCGAGGACGCCAGACTACGATCCTTGGTGAGGAATATTTCATCCAACACCATTGTCGATGCCGGGGTATCGGTACCGCTCGAAGCGGATGCCACCACCGAGCATGGCTCAGGTATGTTCTGTGAGGGGTGAACCTCAGGAACAACCTGAAACCCCACACAGGCTTTGGAGGCCGAAGACTCCCACCGGGGTTTTAAAACCAGTGTGCTCTCAAGGGCAAGGCCAGAGGCATCTCTATGCTGTGCATGAGATTTACCACTCGAGGACTGGCTAGTCTTAAAAGACTGTTTTTGGGTTACCTGATCCGGTGTAGAAGAAGAAGTGGTCGGTGCCCTGAAGTTGGATGGGGACCGCGTATCGAGGGGAACTCGATGCTGAAGACTTCGTCCCAGAAAACTATTGCAGGAGGGACACTCCGGAGGAAAATGGTCAGGACGCAAACAGGTTAGACACCAATTGTGAGTGTCTAAAATTAATTTTGTACCGCCACAGTTTGTACATTTCTTGGGGATAGTGGCTGGCGGTTCCATAAAGGAAAGTGAGTAGGCCTAGCAGGCCTAAGAAAACCGTGAGGCACTAACAAGGAAAAATATTCCTTTAAAAAGGAAAAAGTTTATAAGAAAAAAGAAAAGAAACACCGGCGGTACCGGTGGCATCGGGGAAGGCAGCCGCGACCACAAGAAATCTAAAAAATAAAAGAAGAATTTTCTGCGGTGACAGGAGGACATCCTGCTGGCTCCGCGGAAAAATGAAAACTGAGGAGAGGCAGTTGGAAAGGCGGGAAGGCAGCACGCAGGCACTGTGGGATGCTCCCAAAAGCTTTCTGATTGGACGCTGGGGAGCGTTCCCGCGCAGGCTCTGTCGGTGCCGACGTACCCACGTACCCATATGTGAAGACTCATTCCTGCTTGTTCCTGGAGATTGTACATTAGCTAAGGAAACGATCTACAGCTGACTCAGGAATTCATGTAGACAGAAACAAAACCACAAGAAACTTTCAAGAGTCTTACATTTTCAGCCTGCTAGCAATGCATGCACCCGATGGTCACAGAAAAATGTGATCTTGCAGTGCCTCACATCAGACTTTCATGCATTTCATGCCTAAAGGTTTACAGTATTCCTCATCTCCCCACGCCACACCCACAGTGAAGTGAACAGTGGTCTCAGTCTGGGCTACTGGCTCTTAAATGGGCATGAAATCATCTCTCAATTGCTATTATTCTAGGAAATCCATATTTTGGGATCAAAGTTTGTGAGGTCATCCCACCACTTGAGGTGAACCAATGCGAAGCTTCTTATAACAGCATGGTTCATTCCCAAAACCTCAATGGGTATAATGTCATTTGTAGGAGCCCCAAAAATATTGGTTAAAAAAATAAGAGGCATTTTACCACCTCTAATTAATGCAGTCTATATAGTTACTCTAGATAGGGTGTTTGATTTCCCAAGCCTCAGTCAATTGAAATAAAAATTAGTCTAGTGGTCGCTTTAGCCCACTTGGAAACACAAAAGTAGGTCAATAAACAGGCTGAATTTAGACTCGTTAAATATATTTCAGACTAGCTTTTGTGTGCTATGCTCCTTTAGTCAGGTCAGCATGAAATGAGAAGCAGGTATAAAGAACATAAGACCTACCAAATTGAATGAGACCAAGGGTTAGTGAATACCACCACACTGTCTCAGACTGCAACAATGATGCTGCTCAGGTGAAGTGCACGAGAAACAGCACATATGTAGAGCAAGTCCATTCCATCGTATCCCTCTGGTTTCCAGCAGACTGAGTAGGAGAGAATGGGCGTGCACACGCGTCCTCTACCTACATTGCCTTGATCAAGTCATGCAGGTCTGCACTGTATGAAGCTAAGCCTGAAAACAGATCCAACCCTTCCATTTTACAATGTGGCATGCTGATCGCTGTGTGTGCGCAGCCATTGCTTATATGCTTTTGAGGGACAGCCTAGTATGATAAAGCTATTGCATTAGTTGCCCAGGGCAGTGCAATTTACAGCATCATCAATAGGACACTGTCTAACAGCTCCTAAGACAGACTTCAGTTTCTTCCTGTTTTCTTCTACAGCATATTATCTCATGCTCTGGGATCACCTGCTGCATGTATTGCCAGCAAGTTGAAGGGCACGCTCTTAAATGAAACTCATGATTCGCCACCTCATCATCTATTAAAAACAGCAAAAGCTCTAAGCTGCTGTTGTGCCCCAGGAAGTTGCTGCAATAATTTGTGTGGCAACGGGGAGCTGAAAATTAAATGGGACAACAAAATAGGAATTGCCCCTCACAGAGGACTAATAAGTGGAGAAAACAGACGGTGAAGACCTTGCAGGAGGACCCTAAAATCACATAGTAGATGATTGTGTTACATTTTTTACATATACACCAAGCAGTGCTCTCTGCAAAAGGCCAGCTCTCTTCTCTCTGCTTCATTGCCACCAAGTAAAACCGCACCCCCCCCCCCCCCACCCCTCACTCCCCATTCCTTCTTATGCAGCTTCCTTCTATGAACACATCTGCACAGTTTGAGCACTCCCTTGTTTCAATGCAGGGTTTTTCCTTGTTTATAAACCGCAAGCCAGAGATGAAAGGGAAAGGAGCTATGCTGGCACGATACCATACATTAGTTTGCAGGGATAAAGATCTGTGTGCACAGCAGCTGCTAGGACAAGTGCACCAACACAAAGCAATTTACTGCACACTCGGATGCAGAGGAGGAACGGAAGGATACAGCTTCACCTCAAAGAGCAAAGGATGATGGCTGGGGTTGTAGACCGAAGAATAGCACCTGCCACAGCTGCAGAAAGAAATACATTCAACATTTCAGAAACTTTACTTAGCCTACGTTATGAAGGGAATTAGGTTTAGGAGATCACCGTGAGCATGTCTCTCTCTTGCTGACACTATATTAGCAGGAGATATTGGGAGAGTTAAGAGATTTGAGGATCCATGTATTCATGTGAGGTGGTTGAGCACAGCCCTGGAAAACAACAAAGGAATGAGGGAGAAGGGAGCGTATGTTCAGAAAGGGGACACTGGGTGGGAGGAATGATTGGAGATGGGAGGGGCGTAAATGTGGGAATGGCTCTCCAAGGGCTGTTTCATTTTGAAGGGAAGGCGGAAGAGACTCGGGAACAGCACTGGAGATGGCACATGGGTTTGAGTGGAGTTTTACCTGGGTTAGTTGGTCCACCTTACACCTTGGAGTCTCCTTTTCTGTAGCACACCCACTCCCCCCTTCCCCGTTTATTGTGGGTAAGTGGTGTTGGGCTTAATTTGTTTGTTTTGATTTTTTGTTGGAATAACGTTGAAATGCCAAATTGCTGAAGTCAGATATCTTAGTCTGTTGGATATGGGCGGCATGGCCCATGTTTTTCTCATCTGCTGATGGAGTGAGAGGCTTGTGATAATGGTGACCACTCAGGAAGGCATGGATGGCCTTCTGGATGATGGCTCCCTAGCTGGGGTGGCATGCCCTGGAGATTTAGAACACTCTTACTCTTAACGCCAGGCCCGGGCCTGGCGTTAAAAGTAAGAGTGTTCTAAATAAACAATTCCTTCCTTGCTATCCATGGTTTTTGACTGGGTTTGTTGATTGGCACGTGGATTTGTGCTCTTTAGTTGGACAATGCCCTGGAGATTTGGCAGGACAGCCTCAGGTTTACGGGCAATTCTGCTACTACAGTATATGGTGAATGGCCCCTGTCCACGGTCTTGATAGTAGTATTTTTTTCCCTTTGAGAACTATGTCTCAGGTTACTGTTATTCTATGGAGGACAGTATTCCCTTTATGGTCTGGCCAATAAAGCTGCAGACTACTGAAAATCCAAACGTGTGTTAGCTGGTCTTTGAGGGAATGGAAGAGGGGAGGGCTCAGCAGGGACGAGTGATGGCTACCAGTTTTCCTCATTATTAGTTTTGTGTGAAACGTCTGGTTCAAAATACTGATAAAAAGATCCTGCTTTTAAAAGGACACATAAGATTCACTGATCCAGTGGGGCTAATAAATGCAATGTGTGCCTCTGAGTCAATGCTGACTCCTGGCGACCCAGCAGCTCCTGGGTTTTCTTGGCAGTGTGACCGGAAGTAGATCACCAGGTCTTTCTTCTCAGGCAATGGAGAGTTACTTGACTTGCTCAAGACCACAAGGAGTGCTAGTGGGAATTGAACCCTGGTCACTTGATTATCCAGCCAGTGCTCTAACCACTAGGCTACTCCCACATGCCCCAGCTGGGTTTACAGATCGTGTTTTGCCATGTTACAGTCTGGTAGGGCTCAAGGACGGTGCTATCTTTTTGCTGCCCTGTGCAAATGATTACTGTGCTGCCTCCAGCCTCCCTACAAATTCCACTGGATCCTTTCACCAGCTTTGCTTTTGTCCCAACAATAACTTCATGAGGGTCTGAAAACAGTTTACAAATGCATTGCACTTAGAAAAAGGCTACCAGCTTTCTATGAGATTTCACCAGTAGCTTGCGGAAGGACCACTGCTCAGTTCATATAAAAAAAAAATGCCCGGGTTTGTGTCTCCACTCCTACTCCCACTGCTATCCTGGAAAGGAGCATTGCTCACTTCATAGCAATAAAAAATTAATACTGGAGTTTGTGCTGCTGCTCTTACTTACGCCATGGCTCCTCCGCCTCCTGCTGTCGCTGACCCCTCCCCCTCAGAATTTGCATCCTGTGCAAATGCACAGTTTGCACAGTGGGTTGCATTGGCCCTAGTAGGGCTAGAAGAAAACCATCCAGACTGTACTCTAGAAAATATACTGATCGGTTTGACTAAATATTCTGCATTCGACCTTCTAAGCTGCAGTAGCAGATGTGAAAATACACTCTAAGCCCAAGGTCACAGATATCTAGTCCATTCTGCAACCTTCTAGCATAAAAATACCTCTTATCTCAGGCCATCTCGGAATCTTTTACTCCTTTACTCTTAATGCCCTGAGAAGAGAGTGTGCTGCATGTGGATTTCAAATTACAAATCTTTCTGCAATTATATGGCAAGTTGGCATCCTAAGGGGAAACGTTAGTGGCAAAGCGCAAATGGAGTAAAACAGAACACACAGTAATAAATTAGTGGAGCAGAAGTCACAAATGAGGGCTTCTCTGAACCCTCATATCCTTGAAGTTCCTCTCAATTAGTGTCAATGGCACAGACAGCTGTTACTAACTCATCAGCCAAAAAGGAACAAGAGAACACCAACCATCCTAATCACTAATATAAAACCAGACAGGGTGCTACCAGAATTCATACATTAGCTCCGTGATTTACTCATGAGCTGTTTGTTTAAGTATTGTTTTTCTCTGTCTAAGAGGGAAGTTCCAGTCATACTCCACCCTAATCATATCATATCTGAACTGGCCCACCCGTCAAAAGCTGCACGCAAGGCAGATCTCAACAAGAAGTGTTGCAGTGTGTCAGTTTAACTCTCTAATCCTATACTGGAGGGAGAGTCCATAAAATTATAGTAGCCAAGTACTTTCAGCACACTGCTGGAGATATCTGGGAATTGTGCAGGACAGGAGTCAATTTAGAGACCTCGGCTTATGAAGCAAACACTCTTGTCAGGTTCTAAACATTCTGGAGAAGTTTAGTTCTGTATTTGTCTGGGGCATGTCAGTTCGAAGTGCCAGTCTTGTCCCCGGCAGGCTACTGCCCAAGGCCCATCGCTACTCTCCTCCTCCTGTTGGCCCCTTCAGCATCAATGCAGATGTGGGATTGCTGGAGGAGAGGGGTTAGGTATCTTTATCTTTATTTGCAGGATTTGATAAACCGCCCATGCCAGGGCGTCAGGGCAGTGTACAATACAAAAGGAATAGGCTACTGAAAATAGAGTCAGAAAAGAACGCCATACAATTCCTAAAAGAACAAAATTAATTATGCAGGCCCAAGGAAAGTTCGAAAAGCTACTTTATTTAATATTCAGAGGTAAGACAGATTGAGTGGGACGAGGTCAGGGGAGGAGGAGGAGGTGTGATGAACCAGAAAAATATCATCGGCGTAAATGTAGGCAGAAATTCCAGACTGTACATTGGTGGTTGTGTGAAAGATGAGCTGTGTTAAAATGGGGGAGTACACCTGTGTATAATGGCACCTGGGACAGGGAGAGAAAGAGGATGAGGAGGGATAGCAAGCTGCCAGGAGCCGATGGACTGGAGCAAGGGAGAGATACCTCCCTCTCCTCATGTCTGATCTTCCTTCTCTTATCCCCACGATTCTCTCTTCCTTTCGCTCCCCCACATCCATACCAGCGATTCCCTACCCATACAATTCCTAAAAGAACAAAATTAATTATGCAGGCCCAAGGAAAGTTCGGAAAGCTACTTTATTTAATATTCAGAATGATTCTAATGTATACAAATGTGTCACATAATTGCTGCAGAATCTTCTCCCAAGGGGCTGCAGTAAAACTAACGGCACTGGGGGGGCGGAGTCTGCCGCGGGTGATGATGGCCGCATAGAGAACTAGCTCCCTCCCGACATTACAGAATCCTTAGCAGAACCACGATTAAAAGTGCCCTTGCAGTTAAATCTTTGGAGCCAAGGAGTCGGAGAATATGGCAGCCCTAAAACCAGCCAGGTTGGACTTCCAGCAAACAACCGGTCAATCCAGCAAACGGGCAAAGCAAGAGCCCCCGTCTCCACAGAAAATGGCGCCCGATAAAACCACCGCAGATGGGGTAAGAGAAATCCTGCACGAACTCCGGGAAGTTAAAACACTAATTGCAACTAACTCCGGTACCCTGGCATTACTGCAGGATGATATGCGGGAAGTGAAAGACCATCTTAATGATATGACCCGGCGTTTAACGGAGGTAGAAGCGAGAGTGGACAAACACGCGGCAGAGATTGCGCAGGTCGGCCCGATAGAAAAGAGGGTCTCAGCCCTAGAAACACTGCTGGAAGACCACTCAAACAGGGCCAGGAGAAGTAACCTGCGAATCCTCGGAATACCCGAAGGCCGGGAAGGCGCTGACCCCATAAGATATCTTGAAAAGCTCATACCAGAACTACTGGGATTAACCTTAGAACGGCCTCTAGAACTGGAGCGGGCCCATCGCGTGCCGTCGCACCCCACCGCCCAGACCCCGCGACCACGCCCGCTGGTGGTAAAAGCGCTCCGTTACCAACACACCATACAGATATTGCAAGCAGCGAAACAACGAAAGCAAGTGCAACTAGATGGTCATAATATCACCTTCTTCCCAGATCTCTGCAAACAGACGGCCCAGCGACGCAAGGATCTCTTGGCATGCCGACCTATGTTGCTACAAGCGCAGGCTCGATTTGGTCTTCTCTCTACCCCGCAAACATGCGAGTAACCCTGGACAATCACACCCAAACCTTCACGGAAGGCCCAGCCCTCCGTGCTTTCCTTCGAGAGCGGGCCCGGATGGACGTTGGATCCTAACCTGGTCATGGCGGTCAGCGCCTTCAGATACCTCATCGCGCAACCCACAAGGAGACCAGTGCTGATAACTCCAGCTCCATAAATCAGCTAAGGACAACATTGGACATTAAATATAAAGTCACAGTTTGCAAATGATTGCCTGTCTATTAACTGCATAGGGATACTAGGATTCACTGTCTAGACTTCCCGGTCTGCTTCAGTAATAAGCATGCAGGGAACATATACCATCAGTTACTAAATGTTGGGAGGGGGTAGTACGGCCAGGTTGGCGGAGTGGGCTCCACCATACAAGTTTCAAGTAGTGTATGGCGGGTTGCAGTCAGGCTATGTGTATAGTTGATGTTGATGTTATAATGCTGTTTTTCATGTTTACAGGGTGGTTGACCGTGAATGTCCCCCTCCAGCCGTGCGACAGGACCGGATATGGCTAGTAGCCGGGTGCGTATACTGTCCCTAAATGTCAAAGGTATTTCTAATCCCGCAAAACGAACGAAAATCCTGATCTACTGTAAACACCAACAGGCAGATATCATTTACTTGCAAGAAACGCGCTTATCTCTCACAGAATCCCACAAAGTGGTGGACAAGCATTATAGGAATCTACTTTCGGCACCAGCCCTGAGGAGGAAGGGCGGGGTAATAATACTAGCCCGGAAGACCCTCCAAGTGGAAGTCCAGGAGACCAAAACTGACCCTGAAGGCCGCTGGGCTATGATGTCAGCCACGCTCAGTGGAGACCCTTACATCTTCATGACAGTATATGGCCCTACCACAGATGACTCGCAATTCTTTACTCAGGTGACACAGGAGCTCCTTGGCACCGGATCGTCCAGAATTATAATGGGGGGAGACTTCAATCTCATTCCGGATCCGCTCTTGGATAGGACTCCCTACAGACCACAGCATAAGCCGCGCTCTTCAACGGCAATGCAAAACCTAAACGAACTGCTGGGACTACTCGATCCATGGAGGTTGCTCTTCCCCACCGCAAGGGAATACTCCTTTTACTCATTACCACACAACTCCCAAACGCGTATAGACTACTTTCTAACCTCTAAGACGCTAATCTCACAGATCTTGGACATAAAACTACTTCCCATAACAGTTTCGGACCACGCGGCGGTTCTTTTGGACCTTAACATGGGCCCGGGGAAGAATACCTCGAAACGATTTATCTTCGAGAAGCAGTGGTTGGCGGACGAAGACTTTCGTAATACAATGAAAGCGGCTACTACTGAATACTTTGAAATAAACCGCCATGGAGAAACCTCCACCTGGGCCTGGTGGGAGGCCTACAAAGCCACGATGCGAGGGCATATGGAAGCTTATAGAATCCGTAAGCGTCGTTCAGAAGTACAGAAAAGGACGGCACTGGAAGTTGAAATCCGAGCTGGTGAACGACTCTTAGCCCGATGGGCCGACCCGACAGTCTTGGTACGGCTACAAAGACTTCGGTTTCAGTACAATACGCTTTTACACACAGAAGTCAGCGATTCGCTCAGAGTCCAGCAGGGGAGATGCTACCATGATAGCAACCGGGCGAGTCCGCTGCTTGCGAATATGTTAAAGGCGAAACGAGTAACAACCAAGATAGCAGGATTGAAAGACTCGAGTGGAGGATTACATACAGCAGACGATGAGATTCTAGCACTTTGCGAAACCTTCTACACCAAGCTATACCAATCGGAGGTCTCCTGTGAAGAATCAGCCTTTGCAGCTTTCGTATCCACTGTTGACGGACCCCGGCTAACAGCTGCGCAACAACAGTCGCTTGCAGCTGACGTCACCAGCAAGGAGCTCCACAAGGCACTCAGTCAACTAGCCAAGGGTAAAGCCAGCGGACCGGATGGTCTCCCTATAGAATTCTATGAAGCCTTCAAGGATCAGCTGACACCAGAATTGCTCCTGTACTACTTGGGGGTGAAGGAGGAGTCCCCTGCGGTCGGTGCGCTAGCAGCAGCAACGATAGTAATACATCCTAAACCGGGGAGAGATCCGAAGAAGGTAGAGAATTATAGACCTATTTCTCTACTGAATGCAGACTACAAAATATACGCCAAGATCCTAGCTAACCGATTGTCTCGAGTATTGGAGTCCCTTATTCATCCGGACCAATGTGGTTTTATGGCCGGAAGATCCACGGCAGATAATGGTCGTATGCTGGACCACGTTCTCCGAAAGGCTCAACTCGGAGACCAGCCTCTAGTAGGCCTTGCGCTGGACGCAGAAAAAGCCTTCGACAGGGTTGAATTTTCCTACTTATTCCATACCATGCGCTGGATGGGTATTCCTGATAACTTCTTGAAGAGCATACAACTACTCTACACCAAGCCGGTGGCTCGGGTGGCAGCGAACAACGCCACCTCCCGGGAATTCCTTCTTACCAGAGGTACCAGACAGGGCTGCCCTCTGTCACCCCTGCTATTTAATATAGCGTTGGAACCCTTGATCCTTCGAATTCGTCAAGCGCCCAATGTCATAGGATCGCGGCTGGAGGGCTATCATTGCAAACTGTCAGCCTACGCAGACGACCTTCTTCTCTTTCTGGAAATAAGTTCAGTGGATGCCGCCTTGGAGATAATTGGAGAATACGCTCTCATCTCGGGATACAAGTTGAATATGGATAAGACCACTGTCATACCTCTCACATCTGTAATCCCTGAAGAGGAGCTTCGGAAATACTCCTTTCAGGTGGAAAAGTCTTCCTTCAAATACCTGGGAGTCACGTATGGCACTACTCTGACAGACACCATCACGCTTAATGTGAATAGATGCGCCCAGATTCTACAAGACTGTGTGGCTAAATGGACACCATTACACCTGACGTGGTGGGGTCGATTGGAAACCATCAAAATGGTTATAGTACCCAGGATCACGTACATACTTGGTATGATTCCGGTATTCTTTGATAAACAATTTTACCAAGCCTTAGAAAAGCAATTGCTGGTTTTCTTGTGGGCGAAGAAGACGCCGCGTATTGCAGCCTGGAAGCTAAAACTGCCTAAGAAGCAAGGGGGAGTTTGCTTTCCAAACTTATACTGGTACCATGTTGCGGCCATAGCCAAGCAAGGCTTATGGTGGGCGGAAGAGTTGGATACTCCAGGAGTCCCCAGCTGGCTCTCAGTAGAATCGGCGGTGAGTGATCCTCTTCCATTACGTTACCGAATTGGAGTAGCGTCCGTGCATCCGAATACGCGGACACAGGATGCGATCCATCAAGCGACTCAACAAGCCTTAAGTATGGTGTTGCCGCTATTGGGAGAAGACCCACCTTACACGGACGCCACCCCCCTTTGGCTCAATCAGCGCTTTAAAATAGGTGGGACAGGCATCGCCTGGGCCACTTGGATACGTCACGGTATTTTCAATCTGGGGCACCTGCTCAGAGGACAGAGATATAAAACCTTTGTGGAATTACAAAATTAAAGCACCGCCAGCGGCGGGAATAGCCTTTTCCAACCAGCGCCCATCTACTACTGACCCGATCGGGGTTGAAGCGCCGAGCAGGCCAGCAAGCACTCCTCTCGGTCCTCCGGCCCAATCCGGGCTGTGGGAGGCAAAAAGGCCGCATATTTAAAGTATCGCAGACAGGCAGGCCCGCGCCTGTCGGGCCCGCGCCTGAGGACCTCGCCAGAGGGCCCTTTGGCGTGGCCCTTAGGCGTGGACCGTGAAACAAGCCTGTAGCTCTATTTCTTTTCTTCTGCTCCGACATTAACTCGACCACCTTCTGCAGCCCAACCGAGGAGCCAGGACACCTTCCCTAGCAGCCTGCCTGGAGACCAACCACCAAACCTCAACCGCATAACCTCAACCACAGCAAGTATACATGCTACATATCCGACTCAACTGACTTGTTTTCTCACAGACACTGATCGATAGTACTATACAGCATAATGTCTCTTCTTTTTTCTTTTTCCATCTCCTGCTCAACCTTGTAATGTTGACTAGGCTCACCAATACCAACGGCTACACTATATAGGAAGATACTAGTACTGTTTTCAGTAACATACCATAATAATTATTATATTGTATTATTACTATTGCTTTCACTTATACTGCTACCAATAGTATACATTTATCATTGTTGCATTCAATTTTACCGCCTGTACCATTCAACTATCACTGTTACTTTCCATTATTACTGTTGCCAGTAAGACCCATTATTACTGTTGCCAGTAAGAACCATTATTACTGTTGCCAGTAAGATCCATCTAGCATTGTTGCATTCAATTTTACTGTCGCCAGTACCATTCAACTATCATTGTTGCATTCAGTTTTACTGTTGCCGGTACCATTCAATCTTCACTGTTGTTTCAATTATTACTGTGGTCAGTAGCCTCACAGAAAGCACCAGAATCACAGAATCCCTCACAGAAAGTTACCTCATCCACTTCAACAAAACCCCCAATGGCTCTACCATTTAATACCCTGGCGATCTGCCTTTTCCTTCTCACAAGCTGGCTCAACGAAGCCCTTGCCTTATATCACACGGCTCACCAAATTCCAATACTTCTGAGTCATGGAAAAAGAAGGGCAGAATCTTCATATCCCAACTCAAGAATAGAGACCCCCACACGCCACTCTCACCTGATACATATAGCCCTTCAACAACCAAAGAAAAATAAGCAAGAGGAACCCCCTCAACCCTTTTACTTAAACTGTGCTCTCATAAATGCACGGTCTATCCGCAAGAAATGGCCAGTCATCACTGACACAATTTCTTCTCATAATCTAGATGTCCTCATGATAACCGAAACCTGGTTAGCTGACGCGGATAATGTAATCCTTAACCAACTCATACCCCCCAACTTCTCTGCCCATTCCCAACATAGAGAGAGCAAGAGAGGAGGAGGCATTCTCATACTTACCAAGAATGACCTAAATTTCCACACCGTGGACTCCACAAGCTCAAACAGCATGGACGTATTAACCATCACAAATGAACAATGCCTCATCAATTTAATTTACAGAGCGCCCTCACCCTCCACAGACGACCTACCTTACATTCTAGACCTAGCAGCTAACTCACACAAGCCCAACATTCCCAACTGGATATTAGGAGACCTCAATCTCCCAACACTACATCCCAGCCACGCCTCAGCCCTCCTTGAAGCAATCAACGAACTGGGATACAAGCAAATTGTTGACACCCCCACGCACGAGAGAGGAAACATCCTTGACATGATCTTTGCCCCTCTTACAGCTCTCGACTCCAACAATAGACTTGACAACTCTGTAACCCCAGTACCTTGGTCAGACCATAATTTAATCACCTTCCCCATCCTCATCAATGGCAAACAGTCACCACACAGAAACAATAACTCCATTGACTCAACAAGAGTAACATCTCGAAAATTCAAAACCCTCAACAAAGAACATATAGTTATGGAAACCCTCCCTCTCCTACATGACACCTCTCTCAATCTGGAAAATCTGATCACATCCTGGAACAGCACTATCAGTACCATTGCACTGCAACCAGTCCAGGGTAACAACCCAAAGAAAAGAAAATCTTCTCCTTGGTTCTCCCCTGACCTACGAGCCTCCCTCACACACCTAAGAAAACTGGAGAAACGATGGCGTCGCTCACACTCCTCAGAAGACCAAGCAGCCTATAAAGCACATCTATCTGTGCACAGGGAGTCAGTCATGGCCAAGATGAAACAATTCCATACCAATACTCTGAAAAGATCACTAAATAAACCACGCGATCTTTTCAACTTAGTCAAAACCTTATCTAAAGAACCTTCACCAAAACATCCTGAACCCATCCATCCCCAAGCAATCGCCGATTTCCTGCAATCCAAGTTGCTTCAAACCAACAACATTGCAACAATCTCCTCTCAAGTCACCATATGCATATCAAACCTATCCATGTTCTCCACACCATCCAGAAAACATGTTGAAGACACCATCGCTGCTCTTAACACGACTACTGCACAAACTGACCCTTGCCCAGCCCACTGGATAAAGGAACTACGCCAAGATCTCAGCCCCATCATCACTAAAATGATGAACTTATCCTTTACAACCGGCTCCTTCCCACCAGCCCTCAAGAGAACATCCATAAGACCCCTCTTGAAAAACCACAAACTCGACCCACAAAAGGTGGAATCCTATAGACCCATAGCTAGCATACCCCTACTAGCGAAAATAATTGAAAAGGAAGCTCAAAGACAGTTACAGGACCACATTGACACCGTCTCCCCTCTTGACCACTGCCAACATGGCTTCAGAGAGTTCCACGGTGTTGAAACCCTCCTTACCACTCTCTGCAACAACATCATCACAGGCATTGATAACATCCGCCAAGGCTTTGCTCTCATCTTCTTAGACATTGCTGCGGCTTTTGACTCTGTACATCACGATCTGTTAATAGGGCGACTAAAAGAAAAAGGCATCAATAACACTGCCCTGGAGTGGTGCAAGTCATACCTTGATCAGAGATGGCAGTATGTTACCTCAGGGACCACAACATCCACACCTTACCACCAAAAGCAAGGCGTACCACAAGGATCATCCCTATCCTCACTCTTTTTCAATATATACATACAACCGGTTTGCAACATCATCAGGTCCTTCAAGGTTGAATGCTTGATATACGCAGATGACATCCTCCTATATATGCCTTTCTCCACAGTTCATATGGACCTTTCCCCGCTAGCTAAATGTTTTGATGCAGTATCCGAATGGCTTCAATCCCAGAACCTCCGAATTCAACACAAAAAGACCGAGGTTCTCTTCATCACCAGGGACCCACTTTTCACCCCCCCCATCCCATATAAAGGTGAAAGAAGCTGAGCTCCAATCAAAACCTTCCATTCGCTACCTTGGAGTCACTTTTGACCAACGCATGGATCTGAAACTACACATAACCAACGTAGTCAGAGCAATCTACCTCAAGATCCGGACTCTTCGACATCTTCGCCCCCTGCTTGATCCTGATGACTTCAGAACTATATTTCAAGCCTTAACCTTACCACACCTTGACTGTGCCAATGCCATTCTCCAAGGCCTCCCACACTCCACATTAAACCCTTTGCAACTCGCCATGAATACCGCTGCTAGAGTCCTCTACGGAGCATCAAGAAGGGACCATGTAACACCCATCCTAGAGCAACTCCACTGGCTCCCCATACATGGCAGAATATTGTTCAAAACATTACTACTAACTTTCAAGGCCACTAAAAGCATCACCTCCTCCTCTCTAATAGACCTCATTCAGGCCGTCCCACCCAACAGATCCAGGAGAACGATATCAACAAATACTCTAATCATCCCTAAAGCAGCGACAAAATGCCTATCAGTGACATCTAACAGGGCCTTCAGATTCTATGCCCCTAAGTACTGGAACGCTCTACCCCCAGAGATTCGTGCTATCACTGATCTATCCCTTTTCAGAAAGGCACTCAAATCCCACCTCTTCCCCCAATATTACTTGACCAACTAACCAATCTTAATCACTACCCAAACTAAGAACAAATCCTGTTATGTATACTTGTAAATACTCTTGTAAATACTCTTGTAAATAGTTGCAGTAATGACGTCCCATGTTTTATCCAAGTTCTCTGACCTTGTTCTCTGTAAAACCTAACAGTTTGTTGTTATGGTATGTTGTTATATTGTGAACCGCGCTGATTCTGAATAGAGCGGTATATAAGAGCCTGTAATAAATAATAAATAAAATAAATAAAATGAGTTTCAAATCCCCTACAAATGCTTCTTCCAATGGGGTCAGCTTCGGCACTGCTTGAGTAAGGCAGGAGTCACCCCCCTCCATGTAGTTAGTGGGCGCCCATCATATCTTCGGATCCAAGAACTCCGGACAGGGACCGGACAAATCTCGCTGCTGGTGGACCTCCTTCGATCAGCGGACGGACGAAGCCCTAGCGGAGCACAATTGGTTTGGGAAGCTGACGCCGGACCACTCGCAAACACAGAAATGTGGGCTTCCTTCTGGGGATCCCAGATACGGATATCTAGATCAGCCTCCCTCACGCAGATGTTGTTCTTCTTAGCGCATCGCGCATATCTTACCCCAGTGAGGACTTCCAAGTGGCAGGAACCGAGAGATGTCCGCTGCTGGTCCTGTGGGCTCGAAGCCGGGACCTTATCACACATGCTATACTATTGTCCTCTCTTACTCCCGTACTGGCAAGGAGTTTGGCGGCGAATACAGCGTCTAGTTGGGATAAACGTGCCCTTATCATATCGGGTAATCATTTACAAATCCCTGGCGGAGGTACCTTGTCTTCAGAAACAGCATCAAGCCCTGTTTGACCTCCTACTGAGCCTGGCGGTAAAGGCTATCCTAAGTCACTGGAAGTCCTTCGGAACCTTAAGCGTGGAATACTGGTGGAATCTGGTGTGCTACCATCGAACCTGTGAGATAGCATATGTACAACAAAATCCCTCCTATCGAAGACTGATGCACAAATGGGACAGTCTAGTTACGAATTAGTCAATATCGGAACATTTCGCTGGTGCTGGACGGTGGGACATGAGCGGTCAACCCCCCCCCTTCCCTCCCCCTTACTGGAAATTCACTTCTGTCTACATTTCACTGTCTCGATTCTAAGTCTAGAAATGACCCTGTCTGGATCTGCCGATTAACTCTGAATATTCCTTCCTCGTATAGTTTTATTTATGTATGATGTATTGTGCGTTCACGAAATGATAAATAAAAATTTAAAAAAAAAAAAAAACTAACGGCACTGGTACATGTAAAGGAAAGTCAAGGTCAGCTCTGATGATAGGGGAGCTAAAATGAGGAATCCACTCTAGTTAATGCATACTTGGCTGGTACAGGTTTATGCTGAATCAGAGGCGACTTCGCTTACCTGCCAAATTCTCAGTGAAAATAAATACCCCTTATAAAGTAAGGGCCAGCCAAATAGTACCTACTTTTCTTTCTTAATACATTTTCTGTCCACTTTAAATCCACCACAGATGTCTGCAGAATCATTTCAGCTCTCAAAACATTTCACTGCCAAACCACTGTCCTTATAATGATTAAACTATTATGTGCTGAGCATGGCAGAACTCATGTGAATGCTTTGAGACCACTGCAGAAAAACAAACTCATGTCACCCTTTATGGTGAAATTAAGCCTCATTTCCGTGAGTCACTTCAGTCCAGTCACGGGGGTTTATGCCTCCCCACCAGCAGATGGAGATAGAGAACCACTGGTTTGATGATGTCACGGTATAAAGACCCATCACAGCCCTCCGTTCACCAGTATTTCTGTAACAAAGCGGACTCTAGAACACCACAATGGCTAGATACCTAATCATTACATATCACTTACAAAGCCACCACTTCTGCTCTGAAACAAGTCATAAGAACATAAGAATGTAAGATATGCCATACTGGGTCAGACCAAGGTCCATCAAGCCCAGTATTCTGTTTCCAACAGTGGCCAATCTAGGTCATATGTAACTAGCAGTTTCCCCAAGGGACACAGGTTCCACAATGCTTGTATTGGTTCAAGCATTGATATCCTGGGTCCCCTTCTTAATAATGGCTTATGGACCTTTCCTCCAGGAACTTGTCCAAACCTTTTTTAAACCCAGCTACACTAACAGCCTTTACTACATCCTCCGGTAACAAATTCCAGAGTTTGATTACACGTTGAGTGAAAAAATATTTTCTTTTATTAGTCTTAAATAGTTTACCCTGTAGCTTCATTGCATGTCCCCTAGTCTTTCTATATTCTGATAAGGTAAACAATCGATCTACGTTTACCCGTTCCACTCCGCTCATTAATTTATAGACTTCTATCATATCTCCCCTCAGCCGTCTCTTTTCCAGGTTAAAGAGCCCTAACCTTTTTAGCCTTTCTTCATAGGAGTATCCTTCCATCCCCTTTACCATTTGGTGGCTCTTCTCTGAACCTTTTCTAATAACTCTATATCCTTTTTAAGATACGGCGACCAGAATTGCACACAATATTCAAGGTGCGGTCTCACCATGGAACGATATAGAGGCATTATAATATCCTTTGTTTTATTTTCCATTCCTTTCCTTATCATACCTAGCATTCTATTTGCTCTCTTGGCCGCCGCTGCACACTGGGCCGAGGGTTTTAACATGGTATCCACAATGACGCCTAAATCTTTTTCCTGGGTGGTGGTTCCTAATGTGGAACCTTGCATCGTGTAACCATAGTTTGGGTTGTTCTTCCCTAGGTGCATAACCTTGCACTTGTCCACATTAAATTTCATCTGCCATTTTGATGCCCAGTCTTCCAATTTATCAAGATCCTCTTGCAATTTTCCACAATCCTCTTGGTCCAGAACAGTGGATGTCTCTATCCATATATGAATATGTGGGCCATCAGCAACTCTGCCCCCTCCTAATCCGAACCGAGACTAGGACCTTAGACAGAAAACACCGAGTGTAATCTAAGCCATACATCCAATGCCACCAAAATAAATTAACAGCTTAGCATCACAATTGTAGAATCCATAATCTGACTGCACCAGACCAAACCAGTCATTGCCAGGCTCTGTCCGTGCTCCTCCAGGCCAGGCACGACTCAGCATCCAGTTAGGTGGGTTCTGGACTAAATAAGTAAACAAACAAACAGAAGAGCCCAACTGGCCACCATGTGACCCTAAAATATGACACCCTCCATGCTGGAGTCATCCAAGGCCCCTACAATGTGGAGAGGATGAGGCACAGCACCGTTGTGCCCCAGAGACAGAACAAAGAATTCTGAGCCAAGCTCTGTTGAAAAAGAAATTGCAACTTGAAGAAGAAACGTCATCAGCACAGGAAACTACTGGGCAACCTTGCTAATCACAACACATAGTTAAGAAATCTTCTCAGGCTACACGAGCACTGCCTAGCCCAACAAATGACAAGGCTCACGCGGAGGTCCAATGTACAAGCCATTTGTGCCATTCTGGAACATCCCCAGAACTTATGGACACAATCATGAACCGAATAGGTCAGCTACACAAGCACACACGCAATCCATAGAGAAACCCAATAGCCTTTCCTGAGATTCCACCAGAATGGCTTTGAAAAAGTTCCCACAGGACCGCTTCAAAAAATTATCCAACACACATCTGGGGTACCCATGAAGAACCCCTTGTGGGAACAAGGCAACAAAATCTAACTCTTCCATGAATCACACCTCAACAGGAAGAAAAGGGAGAAAATTCTGCAACAGATCTCAAACAGACCAGCGCTGCCACCTGCGGTCATAGCCAACGCTGCTCTACAGCAACTCCAAAAATTAGCAAATAACAGACTCCAGGCACAAACAGCTCATATCTATGCTCCCCACTAAAGTGAGAGTTGCTGGTGCAAGCTACACCAGACAGGACACATGCTTGCACTGAATGCAAAGAGCTATGGCTGGGAACAGAAGGTTTCTTCTCCCGAACCCGGCCTTCACAAGAGTCTCACAAAGGAAGGAAACGTATCTCCACCTGGACTATGAAACAGACACCTGAAGACCAGTACCGACTCCAGACCAGCCACAGACAAAGAGCATAAACCTCGAAGTCATAAAGAGCCAGCCCCAGAAGGACATCCACTTCTACGTCGAAGCCTACCAGGGACGAAAGGAAGCAGTAGAATGCCAAGCTGCTGCCCTCATCTTTAAAGGCCTCCTGAAAGATCTGAAAAGGCCCTCAAATGCAGAGGAGCTCGTTCTTCCAGAACAATGCCTCCAACAGTCAACCACACACCAGACCACAATAATCCCCTGTAACCACGGTTGACTTGATAAGCTCACCGAATCTCCAATGACCAGCCACCACGCTAGAGAAAAGGCTGCTTGTCATTGTAATAAGACATATGGGCCACAGTGCACGTATCTGCAACTGTACTAAAGGCTCTCCTCTCCACACTCTGGCATGAGCACAGGTTCTCCACCTTATAAACATAGTCCCTTCTCAAGCAACTGAACAGTGCCCAGAAGAACAGTCTATCTCCAGGATATTACAACTAAACCTGAATGGGAGCTCCCTGCACCGAAGCTCCTAATATACCTTGTAGTCCCAGAGACTACACATAACTGAAAACAACCACAAGGGCAAAGACTGACAGCCCTGGAGAAGACTTAGCCTTCTAGATAACATAACTCTGCTTTCAGCCAGCCCAGTAACATGGCCATTGCTGGCCTGCACTGCCTCAGGCTATCAAAATATCCTGCATCACTACCACACCCCAGGGGCACCAAACCACCTTAGGACAACCACAGCGTTAAGTTCTCACCTCAAAGGCCCAAGGAGCAAACAGAGGCACTCTTGCCATACATGCCCCCTTTATAGCGGTTTTATAGCGTTTTTTGCTGGCTGAAGGAAGATGGCACTTGAAACAGGGCAGTAGTCCCGAAACGTGCACGTCGTGTGTTTGCTTGACGATATTACAGCGGAGGTTTTATGAAATACAATTAACAGCAAGATAGGTTTTTGATAAGTTTTTGAAATACTATAGAAAATGATTAAAATGGACTAAGCCGTCTTGTGTGGTTGGACATTCGATTCCTTCCTCCTCTGTTTTTTTCCGACAAAAAGTTGTAATAGAAAGGGTTTATATGGTTTGGTGACTCTTTTGATTCTAATACATGCCCCCTCGGCAACACACAGACTTTCTGTATTTCAATATTTTTATTAGTTTCAGCAAAACACAAGACAACCACCAAAACCAGTGAATTCCCCACAACGAACCCCCCCTCCCCCCACATAAGAAACCCCCACTTCCCGCCTCCCTCAGAAGCTCCTACTACCTTCCTACCCCACCTTCCCCGCTATCAATCCTCCCCCCCTGACCTCCCCCCCTCCCTCCCCCCCCCAGGACACGCCATAAATCTCCCCAGTGAGCCATGAATTTCGCCACTCTCTCCCCTCCTAACCGCTATCAATTGTTCCATAAGGACCACATGTCGAAGTCTACCTTCAAACTCCCCCACTGTAGGCACCTCCACCCTCTTCCATGCTGCTGCCAATTCACACCTCGCCGCACTCAAGCACGCACGGATCATGGGCCCCTCGTCCACATGCCCCCTCCCCACCAAGACAATAAACAGACCCCGGGATCAAGCCTAACCTCCACTCCGAGATGCTGATGGATCCATTGTACCACCCGCCCCCAAAATCCTTGGACTTTAGGACAGCCCCACCAGATATGCCAAAAAGTGCCCACCCCCCCACACTCCCGCCAACAACCCTCCGCCACCCCCGGAAATATCCTATGTAACCGCTCCGGGGTATACCACCACCGGAATAAAATCTTATACCAATTTTCCCTAATACTACTGGCCCATGGCAGCCCCCGGACCCTATCCCAAATCTGCTTCCAATCTGCCGATGTCAGAGGCCTCCCCAAGTCCCTCTCCCACTCCATCATATAAGGAAACTGCCCCGCCCCCCCTCCCGTACTGCCTGATACAACCCGGAGACCATCCCTTTGGACCCAAATTTCCCATACCAAAGCGCCTCAATCTCCGACACGTCCCCCCCAAACCCCCCCATCCCCCTACCCCCCTGCAAAACGGAGCGCGCCTGAATATATGCATAGCGATCCCGCTCTTCCAATCCATATTCCTCCCGAACTGCCTCAAAGGTCCGCAACTCCCCCTCCTCCAGAAGTTGGTAAAAACACTCCAACCCCTTCTCCGTCCAAATATCAAACCGTCCCCCTTCCCATCCTGGTGTGAAAAGCTTCCAACCTCGCCAAGGCATTACGGAAAAATTATCCCCTTTCCCCCTCCCCCCCCCTCCGCGCCTCACCGCATCCCACACCCGCGCCACCTGCTGCATGGCCGGCGACCCCGCGCCTAACTCCTTACGATTCTTCCTCCCCGCCCACAGCCAAGCCTCTAGGCAGCCGCCCTTCACCAATGTACGCTCCAAGTGCACCCAAGGCTTCGGATCCCCCCGCTTCCTCCAATCCATGACATAACACACAGACTTTCTAAGGGAAAACCAACCAGACTTCTCCCCAATTAGATACCTCTTCTTCCCTCAAGCGAAAGTTATCATAATAAACTAGACATACCAACGTCCAAAACCAAGCCACTTTAGTGCTTGAAGAAGAGCTTCAAGTTTTCTAGGGCTCGAAACACGACGCTGTGTCGCATGGACTTTAATGTTTCTGGATGATCAAGACATTGACTTCTAAATGCACCTGTATAACCAAGGGGCTCTGCATTGGTCAGTTAAGTTTGCATGAATTCTAAGTGCTCACCGATGTGTTCCACCCCTTGGAATTTGAATGGTGGTAGACTATGGCAGATAGCTTCCGCTGGTACTGAATCAACGACTCTTGGCTATTACTTGGGGAACTCCCTTCTGTCTAAGATAAGTTTATACATGCGTTTCACTTGGTGCGTTTTTACACATGAATGACGTATAGAACATAGTATGCTTTTTAAATAGAATAAATCGAAGGGTTTGTTACAAGAAAGGTTTAACTTTCATTACAAACAATCCTACAAAAAATATTGTTTCCTTTACAGGCGCACTGCTTTTTCCTATTTTTAGATAGTTAGGTGGCACTTTTAGCCATGCGTTTTGTCTGACTTTTTCATGCTTGATTTTGTTTTAGTCTGGACCTTCAGTCTTGTTTATAGTTGACAATGTTTGACGGCATCAGGGGATCGTAGCATCGTGAGAAGCCCCCAATGCTGTCAAAACATTGTCAGGCGGAGGGTCAGGCCGTAGGCCAACAGCCGGGTTGCTGCACCTTGGTGGAGAGCAGCAGCCCAAGTGTATGGCTGCTGCAATGCCTACGCATGAGGTGCAGCAACCCAGCCATCACATACATGGTAATGCTGGGACCGAACCAGTTCCTAGTTGGTTCAGATCCCACCACTGCCTCTGAGCCACTGCTATAGTCATCAACATTTTTTGGACACTACAGTATTCCTGTAGAGAATCCACTTAGTTGATCTCAGAACCATGCCTCACAAAGGGCCATGTCCCAGCATAGAAAGCTTACTATTTGAAATAATCCTACTATGTGAAGGCAATCTAAATTTGGTAGAATCAGCCGAATCATCAATGGTCGGAACTGAGTCATCTACAACCTATGCCAATTCAACATCAAAAAAGAGTAGTTACTCACTTGTAACAGGTGTTCTCCAGGAGCAGCAGGAATCAGTCCTCACTTATGGGCGACTCCCCAGCTCAGGGCTACCAGGAACCCAGGCTGAACAAGAGAACTCCCTCTAGTCTCAGCAGCAAGGAAAGGCTTTTCAAGGACACAACCTCCACAGGTAGCCCAACCAGAGGGCAGAAGTTGCCTAGACCTCAAAGAGATTCCGAAGTACTGCTTGGCCAAAAGCAGTGTCCCTACGGGACTCCCTCTCCAGACAGTAGTGGGCTGCAAAAGTCTGGCTTGAAGACCAAGTAGCAGCCCTGCAGATGTCTTGCAATGGAACAGAGCGGAGATGAGCCACTGATGCAGTCATGGCCCTCACACGGTGGGCCGTGACCCTACCCTGCAAAGGAAGGTCAGCTGTCTTGTAAGCCCAGGTGATACAGTCAGCCACCCAGATGGACACGGTATGCTTGGACACAGGCCTCCCCAAGTTATTGGGGTCAAAGGAAAGGAAGAGCTGAGAAGCCTTCCTGTAACCTTGCGTACATTCAAGGTAGAAGGATAAGGCCCTCCTACAGTCCAAGGTATGGAGAACTGCTTCAGCCTGACTTGCATGAGGCCTAGGGAAGAAAGTAGAAAGAACCACCTCCTGGTTGAGGTGGAAAGAGGAGACTACCTTAGGAAGGAACTTAGGGTGAGTCCTGAGGACCACCCTGTTATAGAACCTGGTGTAAGGTCTATCGCAGACCAAGGCCTGAAGCTCACTCACTCTCCTAGCCGAAGTAAGGGCTATCAGAAAGAGAGTCTTCCAGGAAAGGAAGCGTAGAGGGCAAGTAGCCATAGGCTCAAAAGGTGGGCGAGTCAGCTGCTGCAAGACCACATTTAGCTCCCACTCAGGAGCAGGAGGACGTATAGGAGGTTTGAGCAGAAGCAAGCCTCTGAGAAACCTAGACACCAAAGGGTGCACAGACAAGGAATGGCCCTCAACTAGGGAGTGGTGAGCAGCCAAAGCAGAGAGGTGGACCCGAACAGAGTTGGACTTGAGACCCTGATTGGACAAGTGCAGGAGGTACTGAAGCACTACTGACACAGCACAGGAGAAAGGATCCTCAGCACGTAGCTGACACCATACAGAGAACCTTTTCCACTTGAGAGCATAGGTCTTTCTAGTGGAATGTTTCCTGGAGGCTAGGAGAACTTCCTCCACCTCGGGAGGCAGGCCCCAGGGGGCCAACACTACCCTTGCAGCCTCCATGCCATCAGATTGAGAGCTTTGAGATTGGGATGGAGCAAGGAGCCCTGATCCTGAGAGAGAAGGTCGGGTTGCAATCCCAGAGGCAGAGGCAGATCCACCGCCAGTTGAAGCAGGAGGGGGAACCAAGGCTGCCTTGGCCATCTGGGAGCTACCAGGAGGACAGAGGCCCTGTCCTGGAGAATCTTGAACAGTGTTCGGGCCACCAGAGGGGTGGGAGGAAACGCATAGAGTAGGCCCTGAGTCCAGGGAATCAGAAAAGCATCTGCTGCTACTCTCAGAGGATGCTGTTGCCTGGAGCAGAACCTTGGCAGCTGGTTGTTCAGTGGACTGGCAAACAGGTCTATGGAGGGAAGCCCCCATCTCAAGAAAATCTTTTGAACCACTAAAGGATGCAGCTGCCACTCGTGTGGTTGCACAATCCTGCTCAATCTGTCGGCCAGGGCATTCTCCTGGCCTGGAAGATAGACTGCTTTGAGGAGCATGTTGTGTTTCAGGGCAAAGGAACAGAGGTCCTGGGCCTTCTGGCAAAGGAGCTGGGAACCAGTTCCGCCCTGTTTGTTTACATAGATCATGGCTACCTGGTTGTCTGTCTGGATCAAGACAGACTGCTGTGCCAGGGAAGTAGCAAAGGCCTTGAGGGCCAAGCGGATAGCTCTGAGTTCCAGCAGATTGATCTGCTGGGACGCCTCCCAAGGAGACCACAGGCCCTGGGTGCACTTATCTAGGCAATGTGCCCCCCAACCCCGTAGAGAGGCATCGGTGGTTAGAACCACTGTATGAGGTGGAATCTGAAAAGGCACCCCTACCAGCAGATTTGGGGGGGGGGGTGTAACCACCAGTTGAGGGAGGTCAGGAAACGGTGGGACACTCTGATCCTGTCTCTGAGACTGCCTGAGGCTTGTGACCACTGAGTCCGAAGGCACCACTGGGCAGGTCTCATATAGAGCCTGGCATTGGGGGTTACTTGTACTGTCAACGCCATGTGGCCCAGAAGCCTGAGACAGAGTCTGGCGGAGACTAGGGACCTGTGCAGAAACTTGCTGGCGAGGTCTATGAGCCTTTGTGCTCGGTCCACTGGTAAGAATGCTCTTGCCAGCTGAGAATCCAACCTTGCCCCTATGAACTCCAAGTTCTGGGAGGGGAGCAAAGTGGACTTTGCGAAGTTGATGACAAAGCTCACCTTTTGGAGTAGTTCTATGGTCCTGTTGGTGGCCTGTTGAACTTCCAGGGAAGTCTGGCCTCTGATGAGCCAGTCGTCTAGGTAAGGAAACACAAAGATGCCCTGATTTCTCAGGTAGGCTGCTACCACTGCCAGGCACTTTGTAAAGACCCTGGGAGCGGAGGATAGTCCAAAAGGGAGTACCCTGTACTGAGAGTGGTTTCCTCCCACAATGAACCTGAGGTACTTTCTGTGGTCTGGATGAATGAGGATGTGAGTGTAAGCATCCTTTAGATCTAAAGAGCAAAGCCAATCTCCCTGCTGGAGGTAGGGCAGAAGTGTTCCAAGAGTAAGCATCTTGAACTTCTCTTTCACTAGAAACTTGTTCAGGTTTCTGAGATCCAAAATGGGTCGAAGACCACTGGTTCTTTTTGGCACCAGGAAATACCTGGAGTAAAAACCGTGACCCTGGACGTGGGGAGGCACAGGCTCCACCGCCTCGTCCAGCAACAGACCCTGTAGCTCCTAGAGGAGAAGGGCTGTATGCAGGGGAGGCCGGAAAGGCTCCCCTGGGAAGTGTGGCGGAGGCAGTTGGTGAAAATGCAGGGCATAGCCTCGATGGACTATGTCCAGCACCCAACTGTCTTGAGTTATCAAGGGCCACTGGTGAGCGAACAAGGCTAGGCGGCCTCCTGTGCAGGGCTGGGTCTGCAAGGGAGGAATGGCTATACTCAAGGAGCCAAAAACCCCCACCCTGCTGAGTGGGAGCAGGGGCCGGAGGCTTGGGGGCACTCTGCCTACGGGGCCCATTACCCCAGCCCTTGGCTTGATGACCCTGGGGGGCAGCTGGGGCAGCCTGATACTGGGGGTACTGTTTGTAGGCAGTGCCCTTCCTCGGGTAAAAGGGCTTCTTACCCGGGCCCTTCCTTTTAGATGAAGGAGCAGAGGTCTTCCTCGACAGCCTTGTCCTGGTGAGGTGCTCTGTCTCGAGCTGAGCGGCCTTCTCGGCCACAGGCTTGCCAAAAAGGTTTTCACCTGGGCAAGGGACATCGACCAACTTGTCCTGAACCAATGGCTCGAGGTCCGATGACTGCAGCCACGCCTGGCGTCGAGCCGCGATGCCGGCTGCCGCTACTCGAGCCGAAGCCTCGAAGCCATCGTAGGCGGCGCGGGACATGAACTTAGAGCATTCCCGGATCCTCGAGGACAAGGACTTAAAACTCTGCAAGGGTTCCCCGGAGAGACCAGCAGAGAATCCGGCCAACTCCTTGGCCAGGTCCCGTAAATACATGCCCATGTACAGCTGGTAAGTCTGGACACGGCAAGCAAGCATCGAGCCCTGAAAACACTTTCTACCGACACCATCAAGGCTTTGGGCTTCCCTCCAGGAGGCACCGCGGAGTGCATCTTCTGACTCTTCAGACGATGCATGGCCGATTCCACCACCATGGAATGGTGCGGTAGCTGTGCTTTCTGGAAGCCAGGACTCTTACGGAGTCGATAGATGGAATCGACCTGCTTGCTTAAGACCGGCGCCGAGGCCGGGGCCTCCCACATCCAGAAGAGAAGCCGCTCCAGCATCGGAGGAGCCGCTCCAGCATCGGAGGAACTGGGAGAGTAAAGGCCTCCTTCGGAGGAGAGTCATACTGTAGAGCATCGAGCTCCTCGGCTCGAGGCTCTTCCTCGGGGTCAGCCGAGATAGCCAGAGCAGCGGCCATATTGCGGACAAACTCCGAGAACCTAGTGTCCTCCGGAGGGGATCTACTCCGGGGCTCAGACTCAGGTGAGTCTGAAGGGACACACCGAGTCTTAAAGGTGTCAAGAGACTCCTCATCTTCGGTCTCCCAAGCAGACTCGTCCAATGTCGAGTCGAGCTCGGACCCCGCGGGGCCTCTTGGCACCCGCCCCGACGCCAGGGCCACTGGAGTCGAGACCCTTGGTCCCGAATGGGAGGTCGAGGGAGACCTCGACCGAGGACGACCTCGAGCCGCAAGGGACTCGAGTATCGGCTCAGTCTCCGGGGTCAACTTCGAAGTCGATGTCCCGGTGGTCGGGGCAGATGCGCCAGACAGGCTGGCCATCAGTGCCCGCTGCTGCTCTATGAAGGCAGACATTCTGCTCTCCAAGGCTGTCAACCTGAGACTCAGCTCGGGTGACGCAGCAGCCCCCGACTCGGGCCCCGGCGGCACCGGGCCCAACGTCGGTACTCTGGGAGGCAAGTCCACGAGGACAACAGGACTTACGTGTCCAGCAGACTCCGGCTCCATGCGAGGAACTTTAGTTGGCTTCTCCTGGTCCACGGGCCCAGGACGACGGTCGGGGGTCTTAGACCTGGCCCTCGAGGGCTCAGGGACCTCCTCCGACGCCGCCCTCGCGAGCCGCTTCTTCCTCTTACGTTCCCGGTCGGGGGACCCCCTGTCCGAGGAGCTCCGACACCTCTCGGGATCGGAATCCCGAGATGTCGAGGCCTCAGACGAGGTCCGGGCCCGGGCAGAGGCCGAGTCCGAGAAAAGCTGTTCACTTTGCTGCTGACGACTTCGGAGTGCCTTGGAAGACATTTTTCCACATGGCCCGCACGTTTTAGAATCGTGGTCCGGGCCAAGGCACCGAAGGCAGCAGTCGTGTGTGTCGGTGAGAGACATAATCTTCTTACACCGATCACACTTTTTAAAACCGCTGGAAGTCATCGGGGAAAAAAGGGTCCCCGCGAGGTCAAAGGACTGGCCCTTCCAGGGAAAAGAAAAAAGATCTGGCGCGAACGCCTAGCCACTAAGGGCAAAAACCGAAAAGAAAAAGAGGGGATTCGATACCGGCGTACCGAAACCCGGCAGGAGGGGAACCGACGTCGAATCCAAGGAAAAATGCGAATAACGCCTAGTAAAAAGAAACTCTTTTCCGGGAAAAACAGGACACACGTCCGATGGGCTTCACGGAAAAAAAGAGACTGAGGTAAGATGGCACCTTAAGGCGGGAAGGGAACCGTGCATGCGTGCCAGCATTCCCAAAGGCTTTCATGGAAAGCTGGGGAAATGCTCCGCTGGGGCTTCATCAGCGTCGACGACACCCATAAGTGAGGACTGACTTCCTGCTTGGTCCTGGAGAATATAAACTATCCACCTATACCGGAAACAGTGGCGCACCACCTTGACACAATTGCAAACTTTGAGGAGCAACCTGCAAAGCTACGACTACTTGGACCAAGATGGTCCTCATCGACAAGCATGCACTATGCCCTGTCGAAATGTAAAAATCTGCTGCTGCCACCCTGAGGGAAGCAACATCTCCAAACAAAAACTGTCACACTCTACCTTAGCAAAGATGCTCGCAAAGTTGTAGAAACCATGAGGACTCCCCCCTTACCGAACCTCGGTCCCCAAAGAAGCTGATGCTGAAAACCTTATCTGTAATGCTAGCCAAACAGAAATATGCAAAAGCATATGTTATCTGGGACCTCTTATTCCAATATACTCCTCATTTATGTATTTATTTTATTTTTTCAATGACCAGATAGAGCCCAGCCAGGATCATCACAGGCCCTTTGAGCTGTCTATGAAGGGAGAGTGCCCCTTCAGGGGAAAAACTAAACCTCCATGCAAACTGAGGACACACTCATGCCCCTAGAGTTTACTTCTGAGAGGGATGATTTTGAAGCAGGAAATGGACAAGTTATAGGCAGGGAACTGGCACAGACTATACCACTGTAGTTTCCTTTCCTTCTATGTTATTTTAACTTTTATTGTACATCATTTCGCTACCTGATATAGTGAGTGGTGATCAAAAAGAAACGAACAATAAACATTGCCTCTTTCAAATCTCACCGTTTGACCTACAAGGGAAACTACCGAATTCTCCCTCACCATGCCAAACCAAAGGACAGTCTGAGACAAGGAAAATGGCAGCCATTTGTGCTCAAATTACCTCATCTTTGCTGCCCGTTCTACTGTAGTGGTCTCTTACAGTGGTGTTTGCTCTATTCTGGCCTTTCATATTTTGCCGATTGTTTTTTTTTTTTTTTTGCTCTTTAAACACAGCCATTTATGAAAAGTCAGTAGGCCCCAGAACACATCGGGAAACCTTCCTGCCAAAAACAGAGCGGCCCAGCTGAAATCAGTCACGTCTGTATCTGCCCACAGTGACTGCTCACTACTGCTGAAGCCGAGAAGCCTCCGATGTGGCACAATAAAATCACTGTGTGTTCTGGCTGCTACTCATGGTGATATCAGGCCTTAGAACGTGCCTATCGCAGCCATAGCAGCTAGAAAAGTATGACTTCATTTGTTTGATTTTTTTTCTCAAACTGGAATCAGAACGCCTAACCTTAGCCACAGCCTCCTCCTCACAAGGGGACGTTGGCCACCAAGGCCTGCATACTACACAATGCTGAAGACCTCAGATTCCACCCCACCCACAAAGCTTACTCACTCGTCAGCCTGTCTAGCCTGGGCTGTAGCACCACTGAGGTACTTACTCCTTGGCTCCTCTTCCTGTCACAGCAGCAGACCTCTCTCGGCCCGGCCCCTCCCAAAAATTGGGAAGGAGGAGAGGAGAACACCATGCATCCTGGATTTCACCCCTACCTTTTCCAGAAACTGGAAGGGGGAAAGGAAATGGTCTCTATCCAGGCTACTCCACACAAGTACTCTAAATTAATGAGGCATGGTGGTCAGGTGGGAGAAAGAGGGCGGAACCTGGAACCTTCAGGTTTTGCACACAGAGGACCTACTGTCAGCAGTGGCTGACCTATGCCCCAAATTTCCATTCTCCTCTTCAGAGAGGTTCAGCCTGCACAGGCTTAACCAACCTCCATCTGCTGGAGACTGAGATATACTAGTGAATGGAGGGCTGTGCAGTGCATTATACTGTGACATCATCAAACCAGTGGTTCTCAGTCTCCATCTGTTGGTGGGGAGATATAAACCTATGTGACTGGACTAGAGAAGCATGAAATATTCTCTTGTAAGAGTAGAAGGGCTGTTCACAGTGTGTCCTTGTCTCAGAGATGGCACAGTACGGCACACTATGGAACACAGATATGGTACGTTCAGGCACTACATAGTGGGCATGGGAAACTGCTGCTATGGGATGATCTGTAACAGAACAAGAGAGTTGCTGCTGTAGGAGAAATTCATGCCAACCCAGGAGCCAGGTGGAAAGGTTTGGTTATGCAAGTGTCATTCTTCCCAGTTATTGGTTAGTAGAGGGGAATTAAAATATTTGCCAAAAGTGGAACATTTTATTTCGGCATTTCAACATTTTTATACTGTAAATCTTGTTCATTCTGTGTGGTTTACAATTTAAAGGGAGGAGTGGCCTACTGGTTAGGACACAGTACCACAGGCTAGAGGGCCGGGGGCTCAAGTCCCACCTGGGGACAGCAATCTCAGTCTGGAGGGACTGGGGTTTCTAGTCCTATAGGCACTCCTTGTGGCCTTGGGCAAGCCACCTAACCCTCTGTTGCCTCAGGTACACAGATTGTGAGCCCTCTGAGGACAAGGGAATGTATCCAGTACCTGTTTGTAGTTAAACCGCTTTGATTGAAGGATAAGGCGGTATAGAAAACTGGTTGAATAAACATGATAAAATAGACAGAAGATTGAACATTAGGAACCACCCACAAAGGAAAAAGATTTAGGCATCATCGTGGATATCTTGAAATTCTCCGCCCAGTATGCAGTGGTAGACAAGAAACAAATAGAATGCTAAGAATCATAAGGAGAGGAATGGAAATTATAATGCCTCTGTATCGTTCCATCGTGCAACCACACCTTGAATAGTATTTGCAATTCTGTTCACTATACTGTATCTGAAAAAGGATATGGTAGAATTAGAAAAGGTACAGAGAAAAGCCTCCACAATGGTAAAGGGGATGGAAGGATACCCCTATGGGGTAAAGTTTAAAAGGTCTGAGCTCTTCAACTTGGAAAAGAGACAGCCGAGGGGAGATATGATAAAAGGTCTATAAAATAATGAATGGAGTAGAACGGGTAAACATAGATCGGTTGTTTACATTATCAAAAAGCAGAAAGACTAGAGGACACTAAATGAAGCTACAGTGTATCCCATTTAAGACTAATAAGAGAAAATATTTTTTCACTCAATGTGTAAACAAACTCTGGAATTTGTTACCAGATGTAGTAAAATCTATTGGTGTAGCTGGGTTTAAAAAAAGGTTTGGGACTTCCGGTGACGTCATCCTCCTGCATGGCGGCGTAGAGTGAGAGCTCCGCCACCAGCATGCAATAATAGGCTGATTTGGCCCCTACAGGCATCGCAGAGCTGACCGGAGAGTGGCCGCAAGGCAAGAGGTGGCCACCGACCCCAGCGGAGGGAAAAAAAACTCAGAGCGGAGGAGCAGTAGTGAGCCGCGCGAAGATCGCGAGCGGCAGGAAGTCAAGTGCGGGCTTCTTAGCCGGCGGCGGAGCGGAGTAAGCAGCAAGAACACGGAGAGGGCAGAACACACCCGGCGCAACGCGGAGCGAACGCCGGGAGCCTGCAAGTAGCAACCTCCTCTGCAGCACAAACTGAAACTACAAATCGCGACGCGGAGCGAGGTGGCGGCACGCTGCAAGTGGAGCGCAGGAGGAGAGGAGACAGAGCAGGCCGAGCACGTGGCTCAGAGCCCGGTGGAAGAACGGAAGGCCCTCAGCACCAGGAATAAAGTGGGAGAGACCAGCGACAGAGCAAACACCAGCAGTAAGTCCCCACACCACCAGGTCTTCAGAGCTGAGAAGGGGGAAGGAGACAGAGCGATACTGTGTGTGAGACTGGCCCAGTGCAGTGGCTGCAGAGAGGAAAGAGAGCTAAGAGCCTGCAGTGTGAGTCACAGTGACAGCGGGGGGAGGGGGCCACCAGCCTAAATACATGGAGAAATCCAGTAAAAAAGAGCCATCGGTGAAAAAAAAGCTGGCGGAGTTCCGCTCCCCGTATGCAACCTCCAAAGGAGGGGGGAAAGAGGGGGAGAAAGCAGGAAAACCAGTGGTAGAGAGCCCGCAGAGCCCGGGGGGGAGTGATGGTGGTGAAGAAGGCCTGACGGCCGCGGAACAGATCAAACAATGGCTTCTTGAGCTGAAGGAGGAGTTGAAGGTGGAGATGTGTGGGGTGAAGAATGAGATCAAGGAAGCGGTGCAGACTATGCGCCAAGATCTGGTGGAGCTGGGAGAGCGAGTAGAGGAGGCGGAGACCAAGCTGGAGAATCAAGAGGAGACCCTGTCACAGATCCAGAGAGGATGGGAAGAGCGGCAGCTGGCGCAGGAGAGCCTTAAAGCCAAAACCGAGGACCTGGAGGACCGCTCACGCAGATGCAACTTGCGAGTGCGGGGAGTACCAGAAGAGCCTCCATATAAAGACTGTGAGGCAGTGGTCCAGAGAATCTTCAGGGACCTCCTAGTGGCAGCTGGGCAAGAGGGGGTCACCGAAGATGCCCGACCGGGCATAGAAAGAGCGCACAGAAGTCTAGGGCCCATTCGCGAGAACAGGCCTAGAGATATAGTAGTCTGCATTCGATCCTTCAAGAGCAAGGAGCTCCTGCTGGGAGCTAGCCGCAAATTGAAAAGCTTCCACTGGGAGGGACACAAGGTGGAGTTGTATCAGGACCTGTCCCAAGGGACGTTGCAACGTAGGAGAGAGATCAGAGATGTCACCGCATATCTTAGAAAAGCGGACTTGCGATACAAGTGGCTCTTCCCATTTGGACTACTTATCACGGTGAAAGGGCGCTCAAAGACGGTGCGATCTAGCGTGGAGGCATGGAAGGCGCTGCGGGAGTTGGGCGCAGAGAGACTACCGGAGATGAGCGACGGCCCAACTGCATCACCGAGAAAGGGATCCCGGACCGGAGGAGAAGAGACCATGCAATGGCGGAGGGCGAGGGGACGAAGATTGGCCCGAACTTCCAAGGACTCCGACGAGAGCCGGCATCCCGATTCAGAGACTGGCTGAGTTGAGACACCCACCTAAAGGACTGGTATTCATGAAAGAGAGGTGACAGTGGGTGGGGGGAAGAACAGGGTAAGGTAGTAGGATCAGAGGGGGAAGAGAGGGTGGGGGGGACAAGGAAGTGGGGATGGTGAAATAAGGTGGGTGAAGGGAGGGGGGGTTAGGGGGTCAAGGGGGGATGTGGAAGGTAGGGGCGAGGCAGGAGGGTGAGGCGGGGGGGCCGCTGGGGAAAGTTGGTGGAGAGGGGGATGAGGTCACCATATTGGAAGTTACTTCTCCACAACGGAGAGTGAGGAAGGGGGGAGGGGGGAGAGGGAAGGTAGGGGGGGGTGGGAGGGAGATGGAGGGGGGGGAAGGGAGGGTCAGGGGGGGGGTCCGAGGGGATTGGGGGTGCATGGAGGGGGTATGCCCGAAAGGAAAGCAATGAAAATCTTAACAATGAATGTGAAAGGCTTAAACTCCCCATTGAAACGACAGAAATTGTATAAGGAACTGGCACGGCATAAAGCAGATATAGTAATGTTGCAGGAGACACATCTACAGAGAAAGCATGAGGCACTGGTACAACCTTGGGATATAAACACTGTGTGTTTGCCTCCAATTATAAAGAGAAAAAGAAAGGAGGTGTGGGGATCTTCATTAAAGGGGAGGTCCCGGTTGAGGTCCAGGTGATAACCAGGGATAAGGGGGGGCGATACCTCCTATTGAGGGCAAAGCTGGGGGAAGAATGGTTTTGTGTGGTGAATGTGTATGCCCCGACGAGTAATCAAACGGAATTCTGGAAAGACCTGAGTGAGCAGGTGGCGGCAATGGGGGAGGGGGTGATGATCTGTGGAGGAGACTTCAACATGGCCTGGGAGGTTGGGAGAGACACGACAGGACGGGGGGCTGGGCGGGGAACAGATAGGAAGCGGTACCATAGATTCGTGCAGGAGAATGATCTGATAGATGCATGGCGGGTATTAAATCCCGGAAGGAGGCAGTTCTCCTTCTACTCTGCCGTACACGGCACGTATTCCCGGCTGGACGCTATATGGGTGGGAAAAGAGCTAGGGGGGCGGTTGCTGGAGGGCGAGATGGAGCCCATCACATGGTCCGACCATGCTCCGGTGGTAGTGCGAGTAGGCGCGTGGCGGGGGAAGATAAAGGCCGACAATTTTGGAAACTGAATGAAGGCTTACTGGAGGAACGCGAGAGTGACGAGCGAGCTTGAAAACTTAATACCTGTTTATTTTGACCAAAATGAAGGGGGGGAGGTGAAGGATGGAGTAGTCTGGGATGCTTTCAAAGCAGTCGTTAGGGGAGTACTTATCAAGTGGGGGGCACGTATCAAGCGGGAACGAGCGGAGAAGGAGGAGAGGATACGCGGAGAACTGCAGAAGTTGGAGGAAAGAGATGGGTTGGACGGTAGTGGACGGCTGCGGGGAGCGGTCCTGGCATTACGGGCTCAAGTGAATGCACTTGAGGCGGAGAAGATACAATTCCGCTTGCAGCTGATGAAACAGCGGTTCTTTGAAGGGGGAAACAAAGCCGGGAAATACCTCGCGAGGCAATTGAAAAAAAGAAGGGAGTGGAATAGGATCCTGCAGATCAGGAGTAAGGGGGTGGGGGTGCGAGAGGTCCAGCATATTAGGGAGGAATTTGTGGCCTATTATAGCAAACTATATGCGGCACGAGAGGCGAGGTCGAAGGAGGACATTAGCGAGTATGTGAAGGAAGCAAGGCTCCCGGTTTTGACGAGCGAGGATCAGGAGGGGCTGGATAGGGAAATACAACCTGAAGAGGTCTCTCAGGCCATTAAGACGTTGAAGAACGATAAAGCCCCAGGACTAGATGGCCTTACGGCACGGTTTTATAAACGATTCGAGAGTCACTTGCTGACAACCGCTGACTAGGGTATGCAACGGGCCGCGAAGGGGGGCGGCGTTACCAGAGACGATGGGGTGGGCAGGCATTACTTTGATCCACAAGGAAGGGAAAGACCCTCAAGATTGTGCGTCCTACCGTCCCATCTCGCTGCTAAACGTTGACGCGAAAGTCCTGGCGAAAGTGTTAACGACCAGGCTTAATAAACTGATAGGAAAATTGGTGCATGCAGATCAAGCGGGGTTTGTGCCGGGTCGGCAAGTGGCGGACCACATTCGGAAAGTGTTAAACGTAATGTGGTCAGCGCAAAAACAGGGGGAGGAGGCCTTGCTAGTATCATTGGATGCTGAGAAAGCCTTTGATCAGGTGTCTTGGACATTCTTGGACTCGGTACTGGAGTCCCAGGGGTTCGGGCAGGGTTTTGTGCAGTGGATAAAGGCTCTTTATGCTCAACCGAGGGCATGTGTTTCGGGTAAACGGGGGATATTCGAATTTTTTCCCGCTTGAAACGGGGGACTAGGCAGGGATGCCCCCTATCCCCCTTGTTATTTGCGCTCTCCCTCGAACCCCTGGCGGCGAGGCTGAGGTGCAATCCAGACATTACAGGAGTTAGGGTAGGACGACAGGACTGCAAAGCGTCCCTCTTCGCGGATGATGATATTCTGTTGACGCTTACGAAGCCTAGAGACTCCTTGAGGGCAGTGATGAGGGAGATTCAGGACTATGGTGAAAGGGCGGGATTTCGGATCAACTGGGGGAAATCCGAGATTTTGAGGATAGTGGGGGAGCAGGAGGAGCAACGGGACTGGGAAGGGAGTTTCCCCTTCAAATGGGCAAAAACATCGATCCGATACCTAGGGGTCCATATAGGGAGGAGTTTGGAGGACCTATACGCTTTAAACTACGGGAAATTGGTGGGACAGGTGGAAGGGCGATTGCAGGGCTGGAGCAGGGGGTACTATTCATGGTTTGGGCGAATGGCAACGGTGAAAATGATGCTTCTCCCCCAGTTCCTGTTCCTTTTTCAAGCCTTGCCAGCGCCGATACCCCGGAAAGTGCTGAGGAAGATACAACAGCAGGTAGAGCGATTTATATGGGGGGGGAGGAGACCCCGGGTAGCGGCGCGTACGATGCAAGGGTCAGTGGGGGGGGGGGGACTGGGGGTGCCCCAGATCCGCCGTGATTATGCAGCAGCGCAGTTAAGTGCAGTCTACGCGTGGCTGCGGGAGCCCAGAAGCAGTGGGTACAGATGGAGCTGGAGGAATACAGGCCGGGAGAACTGGAACGAATAGTCTGGGAGGGGAAAGGAGAGAGGGGGAGGCATCCCATTGTGGGGCATACATTGCAGGTATGGCAACAATATAGGAAGCAGCAGCTGGTAGGGGATAAACATTGGTCGGCTACAATGTCCCTGCAAGCCTGCTGTGCAGATAAGACGGGGCCAGCGGTCACAGTGCTGCGAAAATGGGCGGAGTTAGGTTTGACTCAGGTGTCCCAGATCGTGGTAGGAACAAAGTGTCGAGGTTTTTGAAGGTGTGAGGGACCTCTACCGATTAGGGGAGGCGGATAGGTTTTGCGTATACCCAGCTCTGCTCAGTAGTGCACAAAAAGGGCCGGGAGCATGGGGGCAGGGGGGGTGGAGAGTGGTTTGAAGGAGCCTGTCTAGGCTCCATGGGGCGGCAGGGGATGCTATCTAGGATCTACAGAGGGTTGACAGCGCGGGGGGAAGGCAAGTTGAAGTATATGGAAGCGTGGGAAAGAGACTTAGGGGTCTCGTGGGGGGTGGAGGAATGGGAAGCGGTGGTAATGGGCATAGCTAAGTTCTCCATTGCCACATCATTGCGCGAGAATGGGTTCAAGGTGCTGAGCCGATGGTATCTCACGCCAGAGAGACTGTGCAAAGCGGGAGTGGTGCAAACGGATGAATGCTGGCGAAAGTGTGGTGAAAGAGGATCATGGATGCATATGTGGTGGACATGCCCAGTGGTGGGAGAATATTGGAAGAAAATAGGGGAGCACATAAACAAAATGGTGGGAGCGCCAATAAAGCTTGGCCCTGAGATGTGTCTCCTACATAGGCCTGACGGGGGGTGGGAGGGGGATTGGAGAATTGTATGGCACTGTGTAACAGCGGCTCGATGTGAAATAGCTTGGTATTGGAACAGGCCGAACCTACCCTCCATAGCGAGCTTCGCCTGTAGAGTGTCGAATATCTACGCGATGTATAAATTGACAGGGGAGAGGGGGGGCAGAAAGGACCAAATGAAGCAGAGGTGGGCGGGGGTGTGGAAGTGGCTGCACGCAGAAGAGTGGAAGTAGGGGGAGGTTATATATTGGGGGGGGTTTAGGCCGGCCTAGGTTCATTATTGACAATCTTGGGGGGTTCTTAGGGGTTGCCCTGAAAACACCACATTTTGACGCTCAATGTCATACAGTTGGGATTTAAGGGCAGGGCAGGGGGGGGTAGGAGGGGGGGGATGGGGCCGGGGGGGGAGTCCAGGGGGGTTGAATAACAGATAGTCAGTATATAAGGCTGGGTTTCTCAAATGTTGATTGGGGAAATCTGAATGATCTGAAGTTGTTGTTATGATAGATATGTAACTGTTACAGGTGCTAATAGCAAAGAACCAAAAAGGTCAATAATAAAATAAAAGGCGACCAAGGGTACTGAGGGATGTGCTAAGAATGTACATAGCTTGTTGAATGTAGGATATACAGTGTACACGTGAGAGTGTTAAAACAATGACTCCGGTACACAGAATATTGTTACGTATAGAGAATAATTTTTACTAAGCATGGCTGTTGTTTACATATAAGTGATATAATGGTACCTCTTAGGTTGGAGTGTATATATGCTTAGAGGACTATCAGAATGTTCTCAATAAATGTCTGTATTTTGAAACGTTGAATAATAAAAAAATTTAAATATAAAAAAAAAAGAAAAAAAAAAAAAAGGTTTGGACAAGATCCTAGAGGAAAGGTCCATAAACCATTATTAAAGAGGTCCCGGAAAATCCACTGCTTACCCCAGGACAAGTATTGTGGAACCTGTGTACCTTTTTTGGAAACCTGCCAGGTACTTGTGGCCTGGATTGGCCACTGTTGGAAAGAGGATACTGGGCTTGATGGACCTTAGTCTGACCTAGTATGGCATCTCTTATGTTCTTATGTTATGTTCTAATTACTTTCAAACTTAGATCTTCCTAAACACATAACACCCCACTAAAATCCTGCTGAAAATAAAAGATCTTTAACTTCTTTCTGAAGTCTAACAAATCAATTATTCTCAGGTCATCAGATAATTGGTTCTATTTCTGTGGAGCCGAGAGAGCATACAAATCATAGACCGATCTTCTCAAATAGAGGGCAGTGATGGGATATTTAACAATTTTCCATCTTCAGAACGCAAGAGCAAAGGAGGGCAGTAATAAAGACCAAGAAATGGTAAGTGGAAAAAAAATACCAAATTTCAACAGCTTAAAAATTAGAACCATCCTTAACTGCAGGTTTCTAAGAGCAGATTAAAAAAAAAAAAAAAAGAATCCACTACACCTAATCCTTCCCAACCATGAGTTTAATCTAGAACCTCTCAGCCCAACGAATTTGCATAACAGCCATAATGAATACGAAGTTTCTATGTAACAGGTCTCCAGGGTATGCACACATCTCAGACAGTCATTGTAGACATCCTGAAAACCTGACTGGCTGTAGGGCCAATAGGATAAGCTTGGAATCTAATGAACCAGACACATGCTTCAGGTCTCTCATCTGGTCGTACTTTTCTAGGACTCCCATTACTCCAGAATAAAGAGATTCATTCTGGAGCATTCAAGCAGACAGGATACAAATTCAAAAATACACAAGCCTCCCTGGCTCAATGTTCTGGCAGAGTCATTTAATATTGTTCAAATACTACATTTACAGCACTGGAAACACCAAAGGCAACTGGATTATATCTTGGCACTGAAACTAGTACAAGAAAGTTACACTCAAAGAATGAGAGCACCACGCTGACCTCTCCTCTATGAACAGAAACATTTTACCACAAGGTCACATTTCCCACTGTATTCATGACATTTTTCTAGAGTGGTAGGGGGGGGGGGGGGTCTGTGAGGTTCACCAAATGCATGGACCCACAGCCTATTCAGATCACACAGGAAAGCACAACCATCCTCCTTCTCACCCCCTGCCCCCTCCCCCGTGCACATTTTTCTGAACTAATATCCCCTAACATTCCCCTCCTTAAAAATATCACCTCCTCTCCTCTCCTCCCCTCCCCTCCCCCCAAAAAATATAAATACCAAAAATTCTTTCCCTGTCTGGTGCAGGAGGGTGGAACCGAGGTCACAGGGTCCTTTGCTCCAGCCAAAATCAAAACCAGCAGCAGCTGGGAGAGGATGTTTGCACACCTGCTAATTAAGAAAGCAAATTTTAGCAGACACCCTCTGTTAACTGGACCTTAGAAGCAATCTCCACAAAGTAAAAACAAAACAAGTAATTCACATTTTACAAGCCTTTGTGCATGCAGGGAGCTTAAAACATGTGACCAAACAGGGTTCACATGTGGTTTTCAAGCTTTGTTTAACCAGCTTGTCATTACAGGACAGAAAACATAGCTGTTTGGGCACTATTATCACTTCCATAGAAAGACAACAAAAAAAGAAAAGCAGCTTCCGTTTTTTTTGTCTGCAGTGTCAGGATTTTTCTGGTTACTCCTGCCCAAGTGAGACCAGTGAGAAAAAATCCCCTTACCCCTACCATAGCAGTCCGCCAAACAAAACAAAAAGAAAATACTACAGTAAACATGGCACTCCAAAGCAAACTTGAAGACCCCGAGTTACACATTTACACAATTCTCATCTTTTAAACCTCTACTATAAACTTGTCAGGGTCAATTTTCTCTTTCCTTGAATGCAGCTAGACCAGGCTAGATGAATGGGCTATTGCTCCCCAGCCAGCAGATGGAGGCAGACTGCAGCAACCTTGGCTAGTATAATCACTGGTGCAACACAGAGATGCCAACATGACATTTCCCAAGCAGAAAGCAAGACTGAAAATTCAGAAAAACAAAGCATTAACCAACAACAACTCTGAACAAAATATTTGTCTCTCTTACTAAGACTGCGTCAGACACTGCGATGGACAACACAATCAAGAAGCAGCAGGGCTCCCAAACCTATAGTAGTCTACCAGGGTGGACCTTGGACTGGTCTAGCAGGATTCAAGGAAAGAAATATCAGGTATGTAGATTTCACCTCCCTTATCCTGCTAAACCAGTTGAAGCAAGAGGGATGTACCCAAGCAGTCAGGACCTAGGATGGGAAGAAGACGACACTCTTGAGAGATCTTCCCTGCTAAAAGGCACAAGCTCCCATATGTAACTTGTAGTGCTTCACAGCAGTGCTCAGAAATGACCAAGCAGTCACCTTCTGGATGTCCTTTGGGGACATCAAAGTGGACTCTACCAAGGAGAAGACTTGTGCCTTAGTGGAGTGAGCTCCAACTCTGCCATATGTGTTCCACACAGATTAAGGCTGAACTAATAGCCTCCTTAATGCAACTGGCAATCAAGGACTTGGCCGCTGTGTGCCCTTTCTTCGGACCACTGAAGAAATTAGACAGATGGTCTGACTGACTAAAGGAATTAGTATTCTTTAGGTATAGCAAGACAATGAGTGGACTGCCCAAAGGTCCTCCTGAGGATGAAGAGAGCAAGATGATTCGCTGATTAAGGTGAAAGGCAGACAGCACCTTTGGAAGAAAGGACAGCACAGTCCACCATCAAGATGACCATAAAAGGCTCTGTGGTGGACAAGGCCTGTAGCTCTGACACCCATGTGGTAGACATAACCACCATCAAGAAAACAACCTTAAGGGACAAATCTTTGAGCAAGGCCTTCCAAAGGACTCAAGAGTGGGGGGGAGGGAGACACATTTCAGCAACTTCATACCATAGAGACTCAACTGATGAAAAACCAGACACACCGGCGGATGGATCTGCTTCACTCCCTATGGGAAATGTTAAGTGTGCACTGCCAAGGATATCCCTTGATCATCACCATGGTAACATACTAGTGCTGCTACCTGAACCTCTAGAGAGTTTAGGGCAACCTTTGGTCCAAACCAGACTGTAAGGACAAAACTATGAATATGTCCAGCTTCCTGGCATCCAGGGTTGACAAGAATACCAGCTCTTCAAGATTCTCTGGACCAGTGATGGCTAACCTTTTTGAGCCCGAGTGCCCAAACTGCCGCACAAAACCAAAGAATTTCCTCAAAGTGCCAGCACGTCAATTAAAGCCTCATTTGCATAAGGTGACTCATTTGCATAAATATTTGCATAATGTTACCATACACTAACTTTTAGTAAACATGCCTCTTAATGAGTATATGGATAAAGAAAGACTAAAAGGTTTCTACATTACTATAATCCAGTACCAACCGCCAGGCACATTAGGAACTACTACAAACGCTGCCCATTTAGAACCCATAGCAAACCCGCCGTATCCTAACAGCACTACCAGGACTCACAAAGCACCATACCCTAACTATCAAAAGGCAACACTGCAAATATTAAACCAATACATTTCAGAGAACAACAATACATGACCTACTGGGGAAAGAACAAGTGGCAATGTCAAATAGGAATTATATAAACAGAATACCTCAGCTCAGTTACACATGCAGAACAGACCATCACCAAACAAGGAATCACAATTTAGAAACAGGAAGACAATAATTAAACTGGGAACCCCAAAAGCCAAACTTGGAATATACAACAACACTGTAGAAATAAAACTATAAATTAATTTCCTCTTGTACTAAACAAAGCGCAAAAATTAATGATGCACATTTCCCAGAGCTGACATATTCCAGTTAATAAATTCAAAATAAAGAGATATTTTTCTACCTTTTGTGCATTTTTTTTCAGTTGCAATTGTTCCAGCCACTTTCTTCTGGTTTCTTCGTGTCTTCTGCTAACTCTCCATCTGCTGTCCATTTGTCCTTTCTTCTGTCTTGTTTTTTTTTTTTTCCATTCTCTCTCTACATCTGCTTTAACATACTAATCTTTCTCCTTTTGCTCTTTCCTCATTCCTATTTCATCTACTCAAAATTTACCCCTCCATCCTCAATCCCCACTTATTCTCCCAATACCCGGCCAATTGTAGATTTTTTATCCCTCCCACACAAAATATTTTTCCCCTCTCCATTTTACTCTCCCAGCCCCATCCCATTCTAATCCTCCCCCAACACCAGCTCCCTTCTAGTTCCAGCCTCACCCAGCATCCATTCCCTTCTAGTCCCTGCATCAGCCCATTTCCAGTCCTAGCCCCCCATCAGCCCATTTCCAGTCCTAGCAACCCCCCAACCCAATACCAGTCCTAGCCCCCCCCCCATCAACCCACTTCCAGTCCTAAACCCCCATCACCCCATTTTCAGTTTAAGCCCCCCCTATAACCCATTACCAGTCCTAACCCCCATCACCCCATTTCCAGACAGCCCCCATCAGCCCACAGCCCATTAGCAGTCCTACCCCCCCAGCCCATTAGCAGTCCTACCCCGCCCGCCCGCCCATTAGCAGTCCTAACCCCCCCAGCCCATTAGCAGTCCTACCCCCCCTCCCTCCCTGCCCATTAGCAGTCCTAACCCCCCCTCCCTCCCTCCCTGCCCGCCCGCCCATTAGCAGTCCTAACCCCCCCTCCCTCCCTCCCTGCCCTGACCATTAGCAGTCCTAACCCCCCCTCCCTCCCTCCCTGCCCATTAGCAGTCCTAACCCCCCCTCCCTCCCTCCCTCCCTGCCCATTAGCAGTCCTAACCCCCCCCTCCCTGCCCATTAGCAGTCCTAACCCCCCCCCTCCCTCCCTCCCTGCCCATTAGCAGTCCTAACCCCCCCTCCCTCCCTCCCTCCCTGCCCATTAGCAGTCCTAACCCCCCCTCCCTCCCTCCCTCCCTCCCTGCCCATTAGCAGTCCTAACCCCCCCTCCCTCCCTCCCTCCCTGCCCATTAGCAGTCCCAACCCCCCCCCCCTCCCCGCCCATTTGCATTCCTTACCCCCCCCTCCCTCCCTCCCTGCCCATTAGCAGTCCTAACCCCCCCCCTCCCTGCCCATTAGCAGTCCTAACCCCCCCTCCCTCCCTCCTTGCCTGCCCATTAGCAGTCCTAACCCCTCCTCCCTTCCTCCCTCCCTGCCCATTAGCAGTCCTAACCCCCCCTTCCTCCCTCCCTCCCTCCCTGCCCATTAGCAGTCCTAACCCCCCCCCCTCCCTCCCTCCCTCCCTGCCCATTAGCAGTCCTAATCCCCCCTCCCTCCCTCCCTGCCCATTAGCAGTCCTACCCCCCCTCCCTCCCTGCCCATTAGCAGTCCTAACCCCCCCTCCCTCCCTCCCTGCCCGCCCATTAGCAGTCCTAACCCCCCCCTCCCTCCCTCCCTCCCTGACCATTAGCAGTCCTAACCCCCCCTCCCTCCCTCTCTCCCTCCCTCCCTGCCCATTAGCAGTCCTAACCCCCCCTCCCTCCCTCCCTCCCTGCCCATTAGCAGTCCTAACCCCCCCTCCCTGCCCATTAGCAGTCCTAACCCCCCCCCCCCTCCCTGCCCATTAGCAGTCCTCACCCCCCCCTCCTCCTCCCTGCCCATTAGCAGTCCTAATCCCCCCTGGCAAATTTTTTTTAAAAAAAGCAGGCTCTGGCTGCTGCCGCGGCAGATTGCAATGTCCCGCGGGGCCCCCTCCGCCCGCTAAGCCCCTCTGCAAGGGCTTTCAGATTCGCGAGGGAGAGCATCTCCCTCACGTCTCTGTTAAGCCCGCAGGGGCTAATGGGAAATTTCCCATCAGTCCCTCGCGTCTAAAGGGGCTGATGGGAAATTTCCCATTAGCCCCTGCGGGCTTAACAGAGACACGAGGGAGACGCTCTCCCTCGCGAATCTGAAAGCTCTTGCAGAGGGGCTTAGCGGGCGGAGGGGGCCCCGCGGGACGCTGCATTCTGCCCTTGCCGCGTCCGCGGCAGCAGTCAGAGCCAGCTTTTTCTTTTTTTGCGGACCTTCCCGCGTGCCAGCTGCAAGGCCTTCGCGTGCCACAGCTGGCACGCGTGCCATAGGTTCGCCATCGTTGCTCTAGACTCTCACATCGGCCAAGGAAGTAGAAACCATCCAGCCTGTGAGAGGAGTGGACATTACCTCTCCAGAGTAGTCTCTCTTGGACAGCCTACACCCATCAAGAGCCAGGCTGTAAGTAAGAAGGGAACGTTATTCTCCATCACCAGGGGTCCTTGCCATAGAAGACTACTACTTACAGTATTTGTATAGTGCTAAAAGTAGTACGTAGCATTGTACATAAACATGTAAGAGACAGTCCCTACTCATTAGGACTTACAATCTAATCAAGACAGACAATACAACAAATAAGGGTAAATGTTGGGGAATGGTAAAGAAACATAGGTAGAGAACAGGAGAATAAAAGAATCAGGATCCAAAAGTAGCCTCTCTTGAGGTAGTAAGAGAAGGGACCCTACCAACATGCACAAGCGATCTGTGTAGCATGGCTTGCGTGGTCAGTCTGGTACCACCCACCCTCCCATCACTAACACCATGCCCACCCACTTCTTCTGCAGTCTATTCTATCCATGTGGATGGATCCTTTGGCTCTCCTCTAAACTTCTTTTCATTTTTTCTCCCTTTCTCTTTTTATTTTTTTAATTTATTTTACCTTCCATAGACACTGGACATGATACAGAAGCCCTTTTTACTCTAGGACCAACAATGTTAACTATCAAACAAACAAGAACACCTGGTCCAGCCAGTCTGATCATTTGTGAAGTCCTTATGTTCTGTCAACAGCTTCTACTGACCGTGACCCTTCCTGCTTCCTTCCCCTGCCACTGAATTCCCTTTCTGGCTATCCCAGGCATGCCTGGATTCTGCCACTATTTCGGCTCACAAATTCTTTGCTGGAGAATTTCTTCCGGGAGCCCACAACCCTCTCTGTGAAGAAGCGGAACAGTCTCAAAATGGGCCCTAAAGCGTTCAACTGCATTAGAAACCGCGCTGAGCAATATGTAACACAGCACAGTCGGTGCAAGAGTATTAGGTGCACCTTCAGTCTTGCACCTCCTCCTTCCCCTAGGCCTCATCAGTCTGAAATTTTAATAATTAAACTCAACAATCATGATTGCTCCAACACCACCATTCACAGAACAAGCGTGTAAAAATGCAGACTTGGACATTATACTTTCTAATATTAAACTTTGTTGTGTGTTTATATATGCATAAATGAGGGTGATATCCAAAAGCTATTTATCTGGGTCAGCAGACTATTGAAAATTTATTGGTAGGGATGGTGAGCAAAGTACATGTTAATGGTTTCTTCGGTTAGTGTGACTGACAGGAATAATCTAATTTCGACTGCAGCTGCTCTCTGCCACCCCACTCTAGACAAGCACCTAATGACGCTTACTCTGAAGAAAGGGAGGGCGTGCCTCAGTTGTCTAATTCTGTTCAGTATTTTCATACCTGGTATTGCAGGTTGATGAAAAAAAGGCATTTGCAAAGGGCTAGACACTCCAGATGGAGTAGGAAGAAATGAGACATGGTCCAAGAAAGCTTGAGGGGTAGTTAAATGTTTGGCAAGCGTTTTAATACAAAAAAAAGCACAGCAGTATGTATTTAGGGTGCAATACATGATGGGGGAGGGGGCAGAGTGGTAAGGGACTGATGTGATCCAACAGGAAATATTAGATGACCCCAACTGCATGAGCCACAATGACTTCCGGAAAAAGTTAAAGACCCATCTCTTCCTTGATCATTTTTCCCTCCCACCCTAACACCTAAACCCCTTATTTTTTACCTCCCTGCCCTTGTTCCATCAAACTTTACATTACTCCCATCCGTAGCCCTACACATACATATGTAAATATGTAAATAGTTGATCATTGTTCACTATAATTAATTGTTTTATAATTTAGTTCCTCATGTTGTTTTTCTGTATCCTGTTATCCGTTCCTTGTAAACAGTTGAAATACACTGCTTTTTATTGTTCAATGTAAACCGTTTTGATTCGTAGAAAAACGGTATATAAAAATGTTAAAAAAATAAATAAGTTAGCACAACAGTGCAACAAGGCAGTGGCGAGAGAGAAATATATCAATGTGCTTCTGAAAATTATGCATTGCATTTAGTAAAGATGGCATCTTGGACTCCAGATATATACAGGCCACATTTATGCTAAGATGAAAGCTGACAGAAAATGTCCATATCCCCCCTCTCTCCCCCACTACTTTTCCCCCATTGTTTATATACCTCCCCCATCTATTTCCCTGTTCCCCCCATACTCTCTCCCTCCCACTTATTCTACAGGCCCTCTTCCTGAGCCTCGCCCTCTTGAGAAAGTAACTTCAAAATATGTCGGGCTCATCAATACCTCTCCCTCAATGAACACTCCCATTCTCACCCCTGTGCCTTGCACACTTACTCAATACAACCATTCCCACACCATATTCACTCCCCAACACAGGCATTCAAAACCACCAGCCTACTTAAACAATCCTGAATAACCACAGGAGCAGTCCACCTCAGTCTGTAATTTAATCTGCAGGTCACCTTACCGATAGGTCCCACGTTACACCAGCCTCCATGCCTTTGGACCTGCATTGCAGCTGTTTCCCCTTCCCCAGTACCCGCAGCCACTTCTGGAGCATTGACTCTTTCCACCGCTTGCCCTGCACTTTCCTAGGAATTGGCAGGTCTCGATACCTCTCCTGTTTCAACTGTTGTCACACCACCTACCATCAAACGTACTCTTGAGGTTTCCCTACACCGTAAACAAGAGTCCAAAGGGGTAAAGCCACTTACACCAGATCCCCTTCTCTGTAAGCGGTAACGTCAAGCATATCCTGACGCTTTTGCAATGTAATGGGAGAGAGGTCATTAAAAAACTCAATATCAGTATTCCCCCATTTTATCTTCCTCATTCTCCCAGTCTTTCGCAAAACTCCCTCTGACTGCATAAGATGCCAAGCACGCTATTATATCTCTCGACGGCTTTTTTCTCAAGGGTCATAGACTGACGGACCCGTTCTATAGCCACCGGTGCTGCTGGTTCTGCAGGGGCCTCTGCCTTAGCACTGCTGTGCATATTGTTTGCATGACTTATACACAATCCTTAAAATCTTTACTTTCATGCCCTCTGCCCAATACCCGGCAGCCTGTGTGGATCTCCCAAAATGCTTAAAAGCCTCTAGCTTCTCCCACACAGACATCGTGGCCACTTTACTCATCCACAAGAAAGCAGGCAGGAGAGAGTTTGCTCCTTTAATGTGGTAAATTTTGCAAATATAGCCTGCACTCCCTAGGGGCACAGGCTTCAGGCTGCTATTCACCTCCCCTGTCAATTCCTCCCCAGTTAATGGAAAATTTTAAATAACTTGTGTTCTTAGCTTTACCCCATGCAGCTGCTAAATGGAATGACGTATGACTTGCCAGCATAAATGTTGGATTAAAGGTCTATTGCTTACAGGACAGGGTAAGTGGAATAGCAAGTACACACAAAGAAAAAAAAAGTTTAAATGTGTCCTCTTAAAGGAAGCCTCACACCCTTAATGAGAACAGTCCAGACAGGACAGCCACTGTATTTTAAATGTGCACCCTGCGGACTCCTGTGGCCCTATAACAAGACATTTCTGCTGGCAGAACCACAGTAGGGGAGCAGTTCAAGCAGATGAGAGCGATTGTGGCTCTGTTATGGGGAGAGGCACAGGAAAATCAACAAATCCCAAAAGCAATGTCTGACCGATTCCAAGAAAGTAGTTTTGGGTTAAAATGAGGGTACGGTTAGCTAAGGTCACAGTGCTTCTCACGCCTCAAAACTGAATGCAAGGCCCCTCCTGTCCAACAAATAAGATCATCTGAGAAAGCAAATGTGCAGTTCTCAGTACACCTCCTCCTCAGCAGACCAGCGTTTTCTCTTGGAGCACCAGTCACAGGGTGGGACTTGACCACAAAACTATGTAGTACCTCTTTTGCAGCGATGACAAAATGCCACGTACTTCCCTGGGCAACAGACTTATTTCTGCAACGTCTGCACAAGGGAGAGTCTGATGACACCAACTGAACAGCAATGTCCCTATATTGGGCTCCATTCATCCATCTCTTATTTTGAGCAGCAGTGCAGAAGCACTCCATTTTATTTAATCCTTTTGGTGGTAACAGCGACTCAAAGCGACTCCCTCTCCAGTAAAGAAACACGGAGCTAACAGGGCATGATTAACTGGTGAGCCCTAGTCAAAAGCAGCATTTTGGACTCTGACCATCATATAAATGCATTTTTAAAGCCCCACAAATATATGAACATTGGCCTCTATATCTAATTGCATCCCAGTAATGTAAGGGTTTAAAAATACTCCAAGATGTCATCGAGCGCTCACTTGGATGTTGGTCTAACGATTCTGAAAGGGTGCCAAGGCAGTGCCAGCTGATGACACCACTTCTTGCTCCATGTGGCCTAACAGCCACGACTGATGGCCTCACCTGTTTTCGGTGTGGTGCCCAGACAGGGCCAGACAAACATCTTTGTCAGGGCTCCGCAAAACTTTAGGCAAATTGTCTAGTATATTGGTCCCTGAGGTACAAAGTGATTTCGCAAATGAGCACTGTATGCAAAAACCAGCACAAAATGCCTGGAAGCACGCAAAAAGGTGTAGGAGGGTTTTGCTAATAATTCTGCATAAAGTTTACTGTTATGAAGTCACTTCACAAGTGTACACTTTGTAACAATAAACTTTCAGGCAAAAACACACTTAGCATGAAGGTATACGTAAATTTGACATTAATGAGCTGCTGCTAAGTAAAATCATGCAAAGCAGCTCCGTAATGCAATAAAAACGAGCACACGAAAGGTTTTGCACACCCATTTTTGCAGAAAATCACTACAGCTCAAGAGTTACTGTTTCTAGCACTGCAGGTAAAAAGTGCCCTATGCATAGTGGCAGCACTAGTCAGCCTGCCATAGTTGAAAGGCCCAATCATACAAATAGGAGGCCCACCCAGTCAGACCTCTGATCAACATGGGGCAAAAATGTCATAAGTTGTCTCCCCCTGAAGTCCTGCCTCTCCATCAATAATGAAGGCCAAGTCAACATGTCTCAGCTCACCACAACCTTCCTGTAGGTTCTCCCCCGCCCTCCCAATTCCATCCCAAGAGGCAGTTATCTCCACTAACTCCTGGCCCAGGAGTTGTCTTCTTTAAAATAGTGCCACTGACCACTAGCAGTAATCTCATGATACTACCGTTAAGGGTCAGAGCATCCCTTGGACCCCTGGGATGAGCTGGGGTCCCATGGAGACTATAGGAGGGGCAGTGTAAGGCGAGCTAGGCCAGGTTGATCCAACCCTCATGGATGGAGGAGGGGTGGGCCATCAGGCTCACTGGGCCACCATAAATCAGAACTTGCCCTCAAAGAGGGTATGGGGGGGGGGGATGCCTTCAATTCAAGCCGGTGGGCCCTTTATTTATGGCAGACCAACTGAAGCTGCTGCTGTTGCGGGAAAGGCACTTTTATATTGGTTACCACTGCCCAGAAAGCGTTAAATTTCTTTGCTGTGGCAATGCATTAATAATTCTATGCAAACTTTAGCCAAGGATGTAAATGAGCCAAAAACTCATTTGCATCTCTCAGCAAAAATGTCACAGAAATGAGTACTAGCCTGCCAATATTCTGGCAAATTAGTACATAAGCCCCTCAAGTCCTGCCCCATGTTAAACTTTTGTAGTTTCAAATCCTGACTACATTATTGAAAATAGCAACATTTCCGGATCAAATACCCCAGAAACATGGTTTAATCTCTTCTCTCAATCGAAGCAGTTTTTCATATTGCTGAGTTTTTAGAATTTCTACAGAAAATTTACCGTGTGCTCAGTGGCAATGTGGCAATTAGCACACGTGCGTCTGCCACACGTTAAGGTACTCAGTCATGTGCTAACTACCAGAACATGCTCACATGGAGGCCTTGCAGTTTACATACGTTACAAATGCAAGTTAACTGCACAGCCTTCAGTAAAAGGGCCCCTTAATTGTCTAAGTACTCGGTTTAAGACAGAACACCCTTTAACTCTAATATGTTCTTTCTGTATAACAAGAAATATACCATTGTATATAGTTGTATAATTAAGATGTACAAAGTTTTCCTAAGTTGAACCCTGTTAGATCCCCTGTTACATGTAAGCTCACGACAGCATGTTGCTATCTGTGAGCACTTTGTTTACTGTAAACCGCGCTGATGAGAAAAAGCGCGGTATATAAGAACTTTAAAATAAATAAATAAAATAAATAAATAAACTGCAAAGGCACCTCCTCACTGTTGCGCACAGTGATAACTTGGCTATCCCTTTACGTTCAACCACACAAGATGGAATGTATAACTGAAGACACTTCTTGAAAAATCACCGATCTTTAACAGGTAAAATAATCTATACATCATCTGTATATATACGGAAATCGTACCCATTAGCCCAGAGTATAGTTGCTAGTGGAAATAAACAGATATTGAAAAGATCACAGGCAATACTGAACACTACGGAATCCCTACACTTAACACTCGTCCAATCTGACAGATCCGGACCAGCTCTTAATCCATTGTCTTTGGTTCAGTTCTTTCATTCACAGTTGATCTAACACACATACAAATTAGGCTGATAGTCAGCCTTGTCTGTTTAATGCGGCGCTGGGACACGAACTGTCTATCTAGCTATGTGGTTTATTTGTTGATGTGCCCTTGCTTGTTGCTCTATATCGGTAGGACTAGCTGAATTGTAAAAACACGTTTGATGGAACATGCATCTCGCTTGCGCAATAAAGTACTGACAGCACCGATAGTGTCTCACTGCCTAAAATTCAACCATTCATTTGATGATCTTCGGTGGTCTGTTATTGACCATATTCCGGCAGACCCTAGAGGAGGAGATCGACTTCATCAACTTCAAGTACTTGAGCAAAGATGGATTTTTTATTTAAATACCGTGGAACCAGAAGGTTTAAATCGGGAGGTAGAATGGTATTCTATTATCTGATGATACTTCATAAGAACCAATCAGGATTGGGATTCCCCTTTCAATGGGGTGTTTCCTCTTCTGATAGGTTGTGCTCCTGTTTAAAGATCGTGTAGTTGGATGCTGTAGCCATAGAGGAGAGACGTATGCCTCAGCCGCAACGACGGCGTTTTTTGGGATTCCGTTATTGAATCAACAAAGAGTTTAGCATTTGATACAGAGCCTTAGGGCTCGAAACGCGCGCGTCATGCTTCAACTTTCTCTCTTTTGAAATGACGGAATGACAAGCTGAGATTAAGAGGTTTAAGCTAAGTACAATTTTTTGTTATTTAAAGTATTTCTGATTGGTGACACAGGATCACATAAAAGAAAAAAAGGCAGCTAGCTGCTTGGTGTGGGATAGATGACATTGCTATCCCTCCTACAGCATAGCTTCGACAAAAGACAAAAAATAACGAGGTGATGTTTTAGTGATTCTTGTAAGATAGCTGTCTTAATTGTTTCACTTTAGGGGTGGTGATATACACTTGTCTGTTTAATGGTCATCACTGGCAAATCAGGATCCTTACACAGACCCCCAGAGAAACCAGTGTATTCATCCATGTTACCATCCAACTATCCATCCATCCAGGGAAGTAAAGCACCTTTTAGAATAAAATATACTTTATAGTTTCATTTTTACTGCAGTGACATATTTAAAGAACATGTTTCTAAATATAAGATAAATGCAGTAGCTCTTCTATGTGCTTGAATTTATACAGACTGCACTAAGCAATTGAATTAGTAGGGCAAGTTGTCCTAATTTTCAAGAATACATTCCATCTAACTGATTAGGGGGAAAAAAAACAGTTGTCTGTCCTCAGTTATCCCAGATGTTCTATCTAGTTTATTTTGTCTCTTTTTCATTTTTCCCTCAATATCTCTGAGAATATTAGAAAATAAATAGCTGATCAGCAGAAAGAAATCATATGCTGCTTAATGCTAAATTCGATATAGGTGCACTTGTTTTCTCCAAGGACGCGCATATCTAATTTAGAAGTAGAACTAGTTAAACAGTTCATTTCAGTTAAGGCAGGAATTTCACCACCGCAGATACACAGCCCTAGCCCTACACATCTTCTGAAAGATGCATTTCTTTCCACCAGAGGTCATGTGCCAAGTATTCCCTCCATAATCTTTCAAGCGTTATGCCCTTTTACTGCAGAATTGGGTGATGTAGATATTCAGAGGTTTATTTATTAAACATCAAACCTGTGCACCATTCGGTACAAGATCATTTGCACAGTAAAAATATCACTGATCTGAAAGTCTGAGTTTAACTACGAAGTAACTGGCTAGTTGATACTGAGCAACGACAGGATTCGTCTTTCAGGAGCATCCCTTCCGATTCCCTAAACCCACGAAAAAACCCAGAGACATGCACAGACTTAAGCCTTCTACTAGAACTAACACATATATAAACCCAGAAGAGGAGGAGGAGGAAAGATATCATGGCTCTCTCCTTTCTGAACCATGAGAATACTGCCAGTGTTTGTCACAGGTTGTTAGCACTGCTGCCTCTAGGCATTGCCCAACCAACCTGAGGAAAAGCTATGTCGCGACACTGAACTAAGGTCTTTCGTAGGCCTTTTTATTTTTAGTGCCGTCAAGTCAATACCGACTCCTGGCGACCCAGCAACCCCTGGGTTTTCTTGGCAAGGTATGACCGGAAGGAGATTGCCAGGCCTTTTCTTCTGAAGCAATGCAGGGTAAAGGGACTTGTTCAGGGTCACAAGGAGTACCAGTGGAAATCAAACTCAGATCTCTTGGGCATTAAGCTGTTGCTCTAACCACCAGGCTACTCCTCCACTCCATATGCCATATTTGCTATTTAATTATTCTTAAAACAGTAGACATACTCTCCAGAAATCATAAAATCTCAAATTAACTTCAGAGATAACTTTAGGGGGCATTTTCATGTAGCTGATAAAACATAACATCATAAGATTTGTCATACTGCGTCCAACCAATAGTCCATCAAGCCCAGTATCCTGTTTCCACCAGTGGCCAATCTAGATCACAAGTACCTGTCACGTTCCCAAAAAAATAGACAGATCCCATGCTGATTATTCCAGGGGAGGTTTTCTCAATTCACTTCAATAATGGTTTATAGACTTTTCCACAAGAGGAGAGCAGAGATGGACCACAGTCACACCAAATGAAATCTCCTTTTCTAAAGAACTTGATTAGAAAAATATCCAATAAGGTCAAGGGAAAGAAGGGTGATAGGGGAGAGGAAAGTTAAGCACCAGGAGTAAAAATGCAATGTGTGCCTTCGAGTCAGTCCTGACTCCTGGCGACCCAGAAGCTCCTGGGTTTTCTTGGCAGTGTCACCGGAAGTAGATTGCCAGGCCTTTCTTCCGAGGCAATGGAGGGTTAAGTGACTTGCCCAAGGCCACAAGGAGTGCTAGTGGGAATCGAACCCTGGTTGCTTGGTTACCAAGCCAGTGCTCTAATCACTAGGCTACTCCTCCACTCCAAGCACCAGGAGTAGCCATTCCTATTTTATAAAAGGAGATAAATCTCAGGATGAGGAGCTTGACCTGAACAGGAAACACCTTGCAAACATTTTTTTTATTTATTTAACATTTCTTATATACCGCCTTTCATGATATCAAGGCGGTTTACATTGAACAAACTGAAATTACATTGAACAGGGCATTATAACTTGGAGATAACTATTTTACAGGGAACATGGGCAATGAAGGGTTAAGTGGCTTGCCCAAGACCACAAAGGAGCACCTATGGGACTAGAAACCCCAGTCCTTCCGGCCCAAAGTTGCTGTCCTCTAGTGGGATTTGAACCCCTGACCTTCTGGCCTGAGGTAACGTGCCCCAACAGCTTCCCCGTCTTTGGAAGAGGTTTGTTTGTTCATTATGTCCCTTTAAAGTATTTAAAGGTCTGAATCATATCTCCCCAATCCCTCCTCTCCTCCAAAGTGTACATGTTTAGGTCTTCAAGTCTCTTCTCGTAAGGCTTCTGACGCAGGCTCAAAATCATTTTGGTCGCCTTCCTCTGAACAGTTTCCAGTCTTTTTACATCCTTTGCAAGATACAGTCTCCAAAACTGAACACAGTACTCCAAAGTAAGGCCTCACCAGTGACTTGTACAGTGGCATAAGTACCTCTTCCTTTCTGCTGGTAATTCCTCTGTATGCAGCTCAACATCCTCCTGGCTTTTGCCAATGCCTTGTTGCACTGTTTTGCCACCCTGACATCTTCAGAAATAATCACACCAAGGTCTTTCTCCTGATCCGTGCACACCAAGCTCTCGCCCCCTATCGCGTACATTTCCCTTGGATTTCTGCTACCCAAGTGCATGACTCTGCACTTCTTTGCATTAAATCTTAATTGCCAAGCATTAGACCATTCTTCCAGCTTTTGTAGATCTTTCCTCATGTTAACCACTCCCTCGGGGGAGTCCACTCTGTTGCAAATCGTTTAGCAATTTCGCTTTTTCAATGTCACTTTCCACGAGTCTGTTCGCAGCATTTCTGAGTCCTGCAATACCACCTCTGATCTTCTTCCTTTCCCGAATATACCTGAAGAAGGTTTTGTCGTCACACTTAACATCTTTAGCCATTTTTTCCTCTGCCTTTGATTTTGCTATCCTTATTTCTCTCTTTGTCTCTGAGTTTGATGCTGTATTCATTTCTGTGTTCCTCTGTTTGCGAGCTTTTGAATTTTGCGAAAACTGTGTTTTTTGCCTTTATTTGAGCAGTCACTTCTTTGGAAAACCAAATAGGTTTTCTTCTCCTATTGATTTTGTTTACTTTTGTTACATATTTATTTGTTGCCCCTTTTATTGCCACCTTTAGTTTAGCTCATAGCAATTCCACTTTCCTTATCTCCTTCCACCCTGTCAGCTCCTCCTTTAGGTACTCGGCCATTTTATTGAAGTCAGTGTTTTTGAAGTTTAGGACTTTGAGCTTGCTATGATTGGCCTGTACCATGGCTTTTATCTCAAACCATACCATGTGATGATCGCTGCTGCTCACAGGGGCACTCACGCAGACATTCGACACGCTATCACCGTTGCTGAGCACTAAATCCAGCGTTGAGCTTTCCCTGGTTGGTTCCATCACCATTTGTCTAAGTAACGCATCTTGGAGAGCATCCACGATTTTTTTGCTTCTTTCCAGATTTGCAGAAGGAGTAATCCAATCCACAACAGGTAGATTAAAGTCACCCAATATGATCGCTTCCCCCTTTGTGGCTATCTTGGCAATATCTATAATCAATTCATTATCTATCTCTTCAATTTGTGTCGGAGGTCTGTAGACTACAGCAGTATGGATGACAATTGCCATCTCCTCTTTCCAACACAATCCAGAGCGCTTCTTCTTTTCCCCATGCCTCCTGCATTTCAGTAGCTTTAATATTGCTTTTAACATACAAGGCTACTCCTCCTCCTCTTCCATTTTTTCTGTCTCTTCTGAATAGATTATAGCCAGGTATGGCTATATCCCAATCATGTGATTCATTTAGCCATGTTTCTGTAATGGCCACAATGTCCAAATCCATTTCCACCATTAGGGTTTCCAGGTCCGGAACTTTGTTGGCTAAGCTTCAAACATTTGTGCTCATTGCTTTCCAGCATTTAACTGGCTTGTGTGCATTTAACATTGATTTTGTTCTGCCTACATCTTCCCACTTGTTTTTGATGTGTGGTGGAGGAGTGGTTGGGGCAAGATACTTCAGGCCGGAAGGTCGGTGGTTCAAATCCCACTAGAGGACAGCAACCTTGGGCCGGAAGGACTGGGGTTTCTAGTCCCATAGGTGCTCCTTGTGGTCTTGGGCAAGCCACTTAACCCTCCATAGCCCATGTTCCCTGTAAAATAGTTATCTCCAAGTTATAATGCCCTGTTCAATGTAATTTCAGTTTGTTCAATGTAAACCGCACTGATGCAGAATAGCGCGGTATATAAGAAAATGTAAATAAATAAATAAAAGTGTGGCTGTTTCTGATTTTAATCTGCTTTTGCAGGGGGTGACATCCAGAGCTTGACCTTCTACATATGTCACCCCTTTTTTCTAGTTTAAATGCATATTCACATATTGCTTGAATTTTTCACTTAGGATTATTTTCCCTGCGACAGAGAGATGTAGTCCATCAGCACAGTGTAGTCTCTTGTTGTTCCATCTGTTACCCCAGTCGCCAATAAATCTGAATCCTTCTTGTTTGCACCAGGTCTGGAGCCATGTATTAAAGCTGTTAATGCGATGCAGCCTTTTTGCCCCCTTACCAAGCACAGGTAGAACCTCTGAGAATGCAACAGTGTTAACAATGGGCTTGAGTTTCGCTCCCAGAGATTGGAAATCCTTTTGGACTGTAGAGGCACTGTTTCTGGCCAGATCATTAGTGCCCCAGTGGATAACATCAAGTTTGGAGTGTTCACTTTCTGCGCTAAGTAGTTCAACAATGTGGTTTGTATTCCTGCTGGCTGAAGAGCTTGGGAGGCACTTGACTATCTTATCTCCTTTGAACTGTGTTCCCAAGTTGGTGCCACTGATGATGGAATCACCAAGTAGTAGTAGTTTGCTGTTTGGTGAGGTTTTCTTCATATTTGGTCCTTTAGCAGGAGATTGGGCATTGTCTGTCTCATTTAAGGGCCCTTCAGTTTCTTTGGATTGGGCATCCTCATTCGCCAAGGCAGAGAAGGCATTATGCAGGGATATCTCCTGATGCATAGAATGCCTATGTGTCACAGGTCGCAATCTACCAGAACCCACTGTGATCCATTTGTTCCTGGGGTGTTTCATTCTTTGTGGGAGCGGTGGTGGACATTGTTCAGTTTGTATCCTAGAAGAGGTGCGCTTCATTGCAGCCAGTTCCTCCCTCAGTAGGGACACCTCTTTATGCATGGCAGCTAGGTCTTCCCTTAGTAGAGTCAATTCTTTATGCATGGCAGCTGACCCGAGGCACATAGGACAAGCTCTGAGGTTCCAAATGATTCTTCTTGGAATGAAAGTACTGCAGTTATTGCACTGAATACACGACATGCTGAATAAGCAGTCCTAGAAGGAGAAGAGGAAGAAGAGGAAAGGAGGAAGAAGATGTGGGCTCTAACCCAAGTTAAAGGGATAGATGGCAATGTATACGAGTGCTATACAGGCAATGTAGCCCCTGGGGTGGGTGGGGTGAGGGGTAGGGTGGGCAGGAACCTAAGTGTCTCTGGCCAGTAGGCTGTTCCTGAGCTGGGGGCACCCACAGATATCTGCTCCAAGGCTACCCAGGAAAGCAGTCAGTCAGATTATCCCCAAGCTTAATTTATAAGCACAGTTAAATTTAATATTAGCAATTCCCACAAAACAGACAGTTAAACTCTATATTGGTAGCTAGAACCCAGCAGAGATGAGAAAGAAAATTAGAGTCTTAGCTTTGTGAAAGATCCACAGCTCATGCAGCCGGCCTCAGACGCGTAGGTGCAGCCACTGGCCAGGTGTAAGATGGGAGCAAAAAACTTTCACCTTCCCCTCCCTGAAAAAGAACGCTTTCTCCACAGATTTAAACCTTTGTTATCTGGATATTCAGGTCCCAGTAGGCTGAATATCCCCAAGCTTGTTGAGTCAAGTTTAGAGGGGGGGGGGGGGGCGCGCAATGCAGTGGATACTGCAGATGTTTTGTGGATGTCTGCTCCACAAAACATCTGCAGTATCCACTGCATTGTGGAGGTCTGCTCCACAAAACATCTGCAGTATCCACTGCATTGTGCCCCCCCCCCCACTCTAAACTTGACATTCTCTTCCCTCCCTCCCCCCTCCAAAGCACTCTCTTTTTTCCTTCCTCTCCCTAAGGCATTCACTAACTTTCACGCTCTCTTCTCCCCCCCCCCCCCACCTCCACACAACTCCTGGGATCAGGTGGCTCTTCTGTTCCCATAGTGATGCTTTTCAGTTCCATCTAACTACATCTGCCAGGTGTCTGCCGTTCACCGCACCAATGCACACCACTCCACACTATGGCAACGCAAAGAGACAACCTACCCTACCACTATTATCTATATAGTCAGGAATTTTCTAATGAGACACAATCAAAGAAGCTTGGTAAAACAGTGCGACAGTAGAGCAGAGAATTCCAGAAGTTAACTATGGCACTATCCGAGCACAATACATCCTGATCCAAACCTTTCACAGTTATCTGAGAGGTGAATGCAGCAAGCTACATTCTTCTGCAAGAATGCAGAATGCCATTCCTATGGCTCTTCTGTTACTGGAAACCAGTTGTTCTTGCCTCATGGCCTCAAGTGGCGCTTTACATATTTGTCTGGAACAGGCAGTTGTCCAAACAGAATGCAAAGAGGCTTGTCTGCATTTGTCTATCCACGATGCCCAGCATAATTCATAAAAAAAGCATTAATGACAGGAACTAGACAGTGAGTTTAAAAAAACAAAACAAAACAAAAAACTCCCCCACAAAACAAAAAAAATGGCATGCTACTCAAAAGTGTCCAGTTGGAACAGGTCTTCCCTTTGCTGGTACTAGGCAAGTTAATGGCTATGGGTCTCGCTGCTTTGACATCTAATCTGCATTAACAGAATATTGCTCATCTTTTGCTCTATGCACACTGCAAAAACTCGAGCCTAAACAAGAAAATTTTTGCCAATTATGCCTGCTCACTCTTCTGGCTCTATGCATGCATGTTGCTAGGGGATGCCATGCATCCACTTGTTTTGTACCCTGGTGATTAACAGGCTGCTGTCAAAGCCACCTTCGCTCTGTTCACTGTAAGACCTTGAGCAGCTTACCCGAAATATGTATTATGGAGACTTTCCTTAATCTTTCTGGACCACATTGTGATTCTTAATGTATGTTTCATGGTGTTCTTACACAAAATACAGCAAATAATGTGGTGTTAAAATAAATGAACAACTCTTAAGGACCTCAAACAGAAAACAGAGGTAGTGGGTTTTCTCTCACTTTACAACTCCTGGCAGGCATCTCTCAAAAAATAGTTCCTCAGCATTACAGGATACATTTTCCCTAGAGCTTTGGTTCTCAAACCAGACTAAAACTACCAGTCAGTCAGTCTAATTTACATGATATCCACAATGCAGCACATCCTGGGAAATTGCATAGAACACTGATGCGTGTATTTCAGTGTTTCTCAATGAATATACATAAGACCTCTCACTTGGTTTGCAGGTTGTCGTGCTGTCAGGGCTTGCGTGCATCAGTGATGCTGAGAGCTAAACTATTGGTAGTTTAACTACTGGCAGGGTTTCCCAAGATGGATAGGTCTCAGCTGAGGTGACAGACCAAGACAAACCACCCATCTGGGCAGCAGCAGAATGGGATAGTGTTGACGGCGGAGGATCACATTTTTGTGACAACGGCAACAACACCAAACTTAAACTGCGCGGAAGAAAGGCCCGGCAATCTACTTCTGTATCTTGCCATGAAAACCCAATGGATAGTTACAACAAAACAAATTGTGCTATGGTGCTGGAAGATGAGACCCCCAGGTCGGAAGGCACTCAACTAGCTACTGGGGAAGAGCTGAAGACTTTTCAGAATAAAGCCAGCATTTATGATGTGGTTGGATCAAAGCCCTCGGGAAGTCTGACTGCTGATGTAGCTGCGCATGAAATGAGAGTCAGAAGCTGTAAAGATGTCTTACATATTGGAACATGGAACGTACGAAGCATGAACCAAGGGAAGTTGGAGGTGGTCAAGAATGAAATGGAACGTGTACAACTTGATCTGTTAGGTGTCAGCGAACTGAAATGGACTGGCATGGGGCACTTTGCATCAGATGATCACATGGTCTACTATGCTGGAAATGAAAGACAAAGAAGAAATGGTGTTGCATTTATAATAAAGAAGAAACTTGCAAGAACTGTAATGAAATACAATGCAGTCAGCGAACGCTTAATCTCTATTCGTCTACGAGGATTGCCTATCAACACAACTATAATTCAAGTATATGCCCCAACAACAGCTGCAGAAGACAATGAAATTGAAGATTTCTATGAACAAGTACAAGCTGAAATTGACAGAAAATGTAAACAGGATATCCTGATAGTCATGGGTGACTGGAACGCAAAGGTTGGCAACAAAGAAGAAGGCAAAGTAGTTGGAAAATATGGACTGGGCAACAGAAATGAAGCTGGAGAAAGACTGATAGAATTCTGCAAGACTAATGATCTCTTCATCTCAAACACCTTCTTCCAGCAACACAAGCGGCGACTGTACACATGGACTTCACCCAATGGATTGTATAAAAATCAAATTGACTACATCTGTGGAAGTCAACGATGGAAAAGCTCTGTAACATCAACAAAGACAAAACCTGGAGCTGACTGTGGTACAGATCATCAACTACTAGTATGCAAACTCAAGCTAAAGTTGAAAAAGAGCAAACCACTCATGAATGCAGCAAAATATGACCTTCAGAATATACCACTGGAATTTAAAGACTGCCTGCAAAATCGATTTGCTGCTTTAGATACAAATGACAGAGCTCTGGAAGAGTTATGGAATGACATCAAGAAGGTTGTGTTGGAAGAAAGCAAGAAGTCTCTACAAAAGGTGAAAAAGCAAAAACGGCCAAAATGGATGACAGAAGAAACTCTGAAAATTGCCCAGAAACGCAGAGAAGCTAAAGCCAGAGGAGAAAGAAAGACAATCACAGAACTCAACAGATTTCCAACGTGCAGCAAGACAGGACAAGGAAAAGTACTACAATGACACTTTCAAGGAAATAGAAGCAGAAACTATTAGAGGAAGAACAAGATCGGCTTTCCTAAAGCTACGAGAGTTAAAGAAAAAGTTCTATCCTCGAATTGGAATGTTACAAGATGCTCAAGGTTCTATGTTGAATGTTGCTGAGAAGATCAAGAAAAGGTGGAAGGAATATATAGAGTTTTTATATGATAAAGATCAAGTGGACCAACAGCCGTTTCAACCTGTACCTTATGATCGGGAACCATTGGTGATGAAAGAAGAAGTTGAAGCAGCATTGAAAGCCTTATCAAAGAACAAAGCACCAGGCATTGATAGCATTCCCATAGAAGTATTGCAGCAATCTGATGCAGCTGTTACCATACTCACAAGGCTCTGCCAAGAAATATGGAAGACAACATCATGGCCAACTGACTGGAAAAGATCTGTGTTTATACCAATACTAAAGAAAGGTGATCCAACTGACTGTGGAAATTATCGCACAATCGCTCTGATCCCACATGCCAGCAAGATTCTACTGAAGATTATTCAAAAGAGACTACAACCATAACTGGAACAAGAACTACCTGAAGTGCAAGCAGGGTTCAGGAAAGGGCGAGGAACGAGAGACATCATTGCGGATGTGCGATGGATCCTTGAAAAGACTAAAGAATATCAAAAGGATATCTATTTGTGCTTTATCGACTATAGCAAGGCTTTTGATTGTGTGAACCATGAGAAACTCTGGGCCACATTAAGAAGCATGGGTATACCAGAACACCTGATCGTTCTCTTGTGCAATCTGTACATTGATCAAGAAGCAACAGTTCGAACGGAACAAGGAGAAACAGAATGGTTTAAAATAGGCAAAGGTGTAAGACAAGGCTGCATACTTTCCCCCTACCTGTTTAATTTATATGCAGAACAAATCATCAGAGAAGCAGGATTGTATGATGACAACAGAGGTGTGAAGATTGGTGGAAGACTCATCAACAACCTTCGCTATGCTGATGATACCACATTACTGGCTGAAAGTGAAGATGATCTGAAACATTTGCTTCTCACAATCAAAGAATATAGTCTCAAAATGGGCCTGCACCTTAATGTAAAGAAGACAAAGATCATGACAACTGGCATAATCAACAGGTTCATCGTTGAAGGAGAAGAAATTGAAATTGTGAACAACTTTAACCTACTTGGATCAACTATCAATAAAGAAGCAACAAGCAGTCAAGAAATCAGACGACGCATTGCTCTTGGCAGAATGGCTATGAAAGACCTAGATAAGATTCTCAAGAGCAGAGATGTCTCTCTCCATACAAAGATTCGACTTGTTCAAGCCATGGTATTTTCAATAACATCATATGGAAGTGAAAGCTGGACAGTGAAAAAGACAGATAGGAAGAAAATTGATGCCTTTGAATTATGGTGCTGGCGGTGAATACTGTGTATACCATGGACTGCCCAAAGAACAAACCAGTCAATACTAGAAGAGATCAAACCTAAGCTTTCTTTAGAAGCTCAGATGACAAGACTTCGACTTTCATACTTTGGACACATCATGCGAAGAGAGAGATCATTAGAGAAAGACATTATGCTTGGCAAGATAGAAGGTCAACGCAAAAGAGGAAGGCCAGCAGTGAGATGGATCGATACAATAACAGCAGCTATGGGTACCAGTCTGTCAACAATGAGCCGCCTGACTGAAGTCTGAACACAATTTAGGATAGCTATCCAGAGGGTCGCCGTGAGCCGACTCCGACTCGATGGCACTTAACATACATAAGACAAATCTGTATTCAATGAAGGCAGACCATGCAAATCTTTCTCACGTATATTCGCTGTGGATATCTGAAAACCACTGGCTCACCAAAGCACTGTGTTGAGGACCAAGATTCTATACAATTTCCCAGGATGCTGCAGGGTCCATTTCTATAGCAAATTCTTACATGCAGCTTGAACTACGCCCCCTCCAAAAACCACACACACACACAAAAGTAACACTATATAGCCAAAGGGATGTAAAAAAAAAATGCCCTCTCCGTTCAAAATGGATAAAGATTTCTTCTGAAGCCCCAGAAGCACCTATGTTGGGGAACAAAGTGGGGAAAGCATGCAGAGAGCAGGGAATTATTTCCAGCCCTTCTGCACACGTTCATATACCCGTTTGTGTGGATTTTATATATGTGTGCATGTGTATGGTTATCTGTTTTGGGTGTGTGTGTCTGCGAATGCATGCACGCACATGTATTTCTGTATGTCTGATCGGGAGAGGAGATGAGGGGAGAGGGCAGTTTTAAAGGTGCAATTCATTAAATCACGGTTAGTGAATCACTGTATATATGCTGCAGCTGTTCACACTGCTTCTCCTATAGGAACATACTGTGGTGTTTTTTTTTTTTTTATAAGAGGGATAATTTCTCTTCCATCTCCCTTCCACCCCCACATGCAGAAAACTCCACTTCCACAAAACAATAAACTTCTCCCACGTCACTGCCTCTCTTCCTGTGACTACAGCAGCCTTCTAGCGCTCCACCCCTACAGCCTTCCCACTAGAGCAACTTTCAGCAATGTAATCACTAGTATAGCCAGTGGTGTAGCACTGAGAGAAACCAGTATAACACTTCCTAAGCAGAAAGCAAGGCTGGAAAACTCATAAAAGTATTAAAAATAATAACTCTGAACAAAATGTTTGTCTCTCTGACCATAAATGACTCTGCAGACACAGATACTGGCAATGCAATTAAAAAGCAGCAGGGCTCCAAAACCTGTAGGAAGAGTCTTCCAGGGAGTGTCCTGGATTGGTCTAGCAGGATTCAAAGAAGGAACATTCAGACATGTAAATTTCTCCATCCTTATATCCTGCTAGACCAGTTCAGATGAGTGGATGTATCCTAGCAGTCAGGACCCAGGGTTGGAGGTAGATGATGCTCTGGACAATACTGCCTTGCCAAAGGCGCCATCTGCTTCTGCATGCAACCTGTAGTGCTTCATAAAGATGCTCAAAATTACTAAGCAGTGCCTTCCAGATGTCCTTCAGGGACACCAATGCAGACTCTGCCCTAGTGGTGTGAGCTCCAACTCCCTCTAGAACACGCTTTCCACAAAGAAGGCAGGTTGAATTAACAACCTCCTTAATTCAGCAGACAATTGAGGACTTGGCCATGGCCTGCCCTTTCCTTGGCTCAATGAAGAACAAAGAGATGATCCAAATGATGGAAGGACTTAGTAATCTCCAGGAATCTTACTAACACCCTCCTCACATACAAAGAGACGCAGAGAGGGGTCTACTCGAAGGCCCTCCTCTGAGAATGAGAGCAAGGTGAGAACCTGGTTAAGCTAAAAAGGAAGACAACACCTTTGTGAGAAAGGACTTCACAATCTGTAAGAGAGATGCTGTTAGGATGACAAGCTCTCTGCAGGATAAGGCCTGCAGCTCTGACACTTGCCTGGCGGATGCAATAGCCACCAAGAAAACCACTTTGAGGGTCAAATCCTTGGGAGAGGCCTTCTGAATGGGCTCAAAGGGGGGACCGTTCAGCACCTTCAACACCAAAGAAAGAGGAACAACCAGACACACTGGCAGATATATCTGCTTCATTCCCTAGAGGTAGTGGGAAACATCAGTATGTGCCTCCAAGAACATCGCTTGAGTATGCCTTCAATAGCACACTAGGTCTGCTACTTGAATCTTGCATGTTCAGGGCCAGCCACTGGTTCACACCAAAACCTGAGAAAAGCATCACCTCTCAAAGACCCTCCAGACTCTCACATAGGTCAAGGAAGTAGAGACCCTCTGGGCCTTGAGAAGGGCGTTCAGCTCCAGAGTAGTGGAAGCCAGTATGGGGACTCTATCAACAGACTCAAGGATATCTACGAACAGAGAACAAATTTTGCCCAGAAGACAGTTCACCAAGGGCCATGGGGGGAAGGGAAACAAAGGTGGTCCACCTGAGCAACCAAGCCCACCATCTGCAGATCCTTCCTGCAGCTGAAAAAAGGTTTCTACTTTGGATTCTCCTGGGTGGCCATCAAGTCAAATACTGAAATGCTCCACATCTTCATTACAAGGTTGAATGCATGATGGCTTAATTTCCATTTGCCAAGATCTATGGTGCTCTGACTAAAAATGTCAGCCTGCACCTTGTCTGTACCTGCTATGTAGGCCACTGGCAAAGCAATCAGATGCTCCTCTGCCCACTGGCTCAGCTCTGCCAACTCAACAGTCATCATGGCACTATGACTGACACTTTGCCTGTTGACCTAAGTCACTGCTATGGCATTGCCTGAGAACATTCAGACAGCTGTGCACAACAGAAGAGACCAGAGCTTCTCCAGGGTCAGGTGGAATGCTTGCCTCAAGCCAGTTGATAGACTAGGAGGCTTCCAGTGGGGACCAGCACCTCTGAACAAATCGATTCAGCCAGTGAGTTCCCCAGCCCTTTAGGTTGGCATCCATGGTGACTACTGCCCAAATACAGTGCATCCAGTGGCATTCCATTCATCAGAGGGTGAGACTGCAAATACTAGACCAACTGCAAGTTGATCTCCTGAGAAAGAGGAAGGCTCTGATTGAAAACAGAGCAGCAAGACCAGTAAGTCAACAGATGTCTCTGCAGCGAGCGCAAGTGCACCCTGGCTGAAGGAACCAGGTCTAAAGTCAGCGCCATGAACCCCTAAGATCTGCAAGTAGGTCCAGACCAAGCAAAGCTGCCCAAGTGCAAAAATTCCTGATTTGCCACTGCAGCATGTGCATCTTCTCCATTCTGAGAGAAATTTGGGCCAAGAGACTGTTAAACCAAGCACCAAGAGATTCCAAGTCCTCTGAGTGAACCAGGCTGCTCTTGGGATAATGGTTCACCAACCCCAGCTGTTCTAGTCAGCAGATCATCAGGACTCTTTTTTTCTCTGGATTTCTCAAAGCAGACTGACTAAATCAGCCAGTTGTCCAAGTATAGGCAAACCCAGATTCCTTGCTTGGGCAGGAATACTGTCACCACCACCATGACTGTCAAAGAAGGTGTGAGGTGCCATGGGCAGGCCAAATGGTAGAACCCAAAACTGGAAATGGTGGCCCAGGACAGAGAGGTGGAGGAACTGCTGACATAGTACCCAGAAAAGAATATGAAAGTATGCTTCAGAAAGATCCAGGGAGGATAGGAACTCCTCTTGCTGGACCAATGTGATAAGGGCCCAATCCGAATAAAATAGCCAGAGCCACCACCGACCAGCTGTACCTCGGAAAGGACCTGCCGGAATTCATTGCGGGGGCATACTGGCTCCAAATAGCACCACTGCTGAGTTTCAAAAATACCAGGAACTCTAAAACGAGAGGGCCCTTTTTTTGGTTTAGGACAACAGGAGGAATAGGCCCCACCCAAACTCTTACCAGTCTGACAGCTTTTCCATGCTCCATGTGGAGCCCTATGGGAGTCACTCCTGGGACCTCTGAGCTTGTGCAGGCAAGCTTCTCCAAGTTGCCAATTTCTCTAGTTCCTCCGCAAAGAGCATGCTGCCTTTAAGGGGAGCTTGCTCAGCTGCAACATTGGCAGACCAAGTTTGAATGAGTGAGCACAGAAGTAAATTAAAATGTCAACGAAGGGAAGCGCCTATCGTAGAACATTGTTTGAGTTTTCAACATACTTTTTCAGAATTACGATGTTTTTGTTTAGCACAAATTATTTTACCTCAACATGGTAGGACGCGAGATCAAACTTTACTGTATCATGAGCAATGGTGGATCCACAGATTGCAAACAGTGATCCCTCAAGGGTTAAATGCTAGGATAGAATGGGAATCCTGTTTTTGATCTAGGAGAGCTACGGTAAGAAGGACTGCCCTGATTTTTCCATAAAACTAACCCACATGCGTGGCGTTTTACAACCGTTAAGAGGAGAATTGACTTCAGTTTTGTGTGAGAGAGAACACACTGAAAACCATGTTTTTTCGGTTATATATGAAATGGATGAAAGTAGGTATCTAATGCACTTGTCTGTTCTTTAGTGCTTGGAAGATTTCTGTGAAGAGGGATTATCTTAAAGTTCAATTCCCCTAAGGAAACCACAAGGTGAAACGCAGAAGAGCGCGCTTACCAGCATCGGGATATTCATCATGAGCTGGACATCTCTTCTAAAAGCTAAGCACAACTCTTGAAATTATGAAGTTGAGAAAATATAAAATTGAGAATAAGAAAAATTGAAAGAATTCAAAAACTGACGAAGTGGTGGCTGTTTATATATGGTCATTGATGTTTGCAGGGTTTTAAGTTCCGTTGTTGGTGAAATAGTTCTTCAACGGCTGCCCGTGTTTTTGCTGAGACCTATACAGCTACTCACTGTCATTCTGGTTGATACAGTTGCAAGTCTTGAAGAGGATACATTGTTTACTTTCTTAGTTACATTGCAGAGTATCATTTGTACTAGACCAAGTTCAGAGCCAAAGCCATCCTGATTACTACTACCCCTGCCATGGATTTGGGGGAAATTCTGATCAAGTTGCACAGGGCATATGCAACATCCAAAGCTCCAGATTCCAGTCTCGCAATCTCTGGACTGACAGCAACTCCTGGATCCAGCATAAGAGCTTGGGCCACTAGGCCTGCAGGTAGCATCGCTTGAGTGCCCAAAGCCAACACTATAAAGGCATTTTTGACTACAGCTAAGGAGGAGAGGGAAAGGAAAGCAGTTCTGCACTAGTTGGGAATCAAGCTCAGGTTAACTGCTTGGAAAGCAGCTAACCTTGCTACTATATCACCAATGCAGGTGGACTGTAAAGGTATTCTTGAGGAGGACCTCTATTCTTATCGTGAGATTTCTTCAGCACAGAGCCTCCCCCTTACACTGGGATGGAAGTGTGACCAGGATATCCATCTGAGGTAGTCTAAAGGCTGTTCTATCTTAGCCTGAGGCAGATGATACAGCCAAGCCAGAACCCTAGGGCCCCTCAGGCCCAGCTCTAGTGTCTCTCAATGAGAGATCGTAAGCTTTTGCAAAGACTCAGGGAAGGAAAAGAGGCCAGAAGAGTACTGTAAACCCTCTAGCATAGGGTCCACTTGCACAAACGCCATAGAGGTGGGCTCAAAATGCATAAGACTGCCATCCTGAATAAGGGTAGAAAGATCCTCCCTTTACAAATGGCAGATCACTGGCATCCTCATCTTCAACTAGGGAAAGCTCTCCCTTCTCCGCTGATTTACCCGCTGGAGAAAGGGAATCCTTGTCTTCATCCCAACCAACCCCCCATCATGAACGACGCAGGGCTCCCAGAAGAAATGGATGGGCAAAAAGGTGAAATGGGGCCCTTAATCCCCTTGCTGCCAACAGGAGAGGCACCAGAAGACCCAGAGTACTTCATAGGGGAGAGTCAAGAACCCAAACCCCCCAGAAAGAAGCTGCTATGCTGCTATTAAGAACTGAAATCAGCCCATGAGGTGTTAGTGTAGCTGGGTTTAAAAAAGTTTGGACAAGTTCCTGGAAGAAAGGTCCATAAACCATTATTAAAAAGGACCCAGGAAATCCACTGCTTACCCCGGGTCAAGCACTGTGGAACCTGTGTACCTTTTTGGGAACCTGCCAGGTACTTGTAACCTGGATTGACCACTGTTGAAAACAGGATAACGGGCTAGATGGGTCTTGGTCTGACCCAGTATGGCATTTTTTATGTTCAGAAACTGTTGCTCAAGCTGGCTGAAAGAACGGTCCCAGAAGACGTTCAGGGGTCTGTGGACTTGAGACTGTAGCTACCCTTTCACTTTCCCCCTCTGCAGGGACTATGCAGCCATCCAAAATGGCCACGGTGATTGCAGGCAGGAAAAGACACAAAGGAGATACAGCAGAGGTGGCAAACGTGGCATTGGGTCCCTAACATAACAAAAAAAAATGTGTCTCTGGGCATTCCCATGACTCCTGGGGCAAGAAAATGCAGCTGTGGGTTTAAACTGTTGAGGTCTGCTTTGGGCCATGCAGGTGAGCACTGCGGCAACAATGGATAAAAAGATCATGATAAACATGATGAGACTGGAAAAACTGTGGCAAAAAAGAAAAAGGTAGTCCCCACATCTGACAGTCCAGCAGAGAAAACCCAAAAAGGTCTGCTCTAGCCATCCACACAAGCTTGGGAAGGCCCAGTTGCCTCAGAAAGATGGGATTTTGTTTTGTTTTTGTTTGTTTTTTTACTTTGAAGATACTTTACTGCAAGCAGCAAAGAGAACCAATTGAAAAATATGGAACGAGGAAAAGAGACAGAAAAAATTACTAACAAACATGCAGATAGGGCAGCAAGAAGGAAGGGGGAGGGACCTGAGCCTAGTTACCACCCCACTCAGGGACTTCATGGGGTCCTCTTGTCCACTCTCTAGCCCTTCTCTGGACGTAGGGCAGCTGTTGGCTTAAGGAGACAAAAGCAACCCAAGCTCATCAAGGATGGATCAATGGATCAAGGCATATGTTGAGCCTACAGGTCTCAATCACACAGGCCAAAGGACCATGATCTAAGCCAGGGGAGACAGGCCTATCTGCACTGCTGCATCAGTCCAAATATCTTGCCACCTGCTGCAGGCAGGCAATGCTGGCTTTTCTCAGTGATGCACCAGTGGATATACTAGTAATGACATCACTGGAAGTTGCTCTAGTCTGCCTCCACCTACTGGCAAGGGAGCATAACCCATTGGTTTAGCAGGATTCAAGGAAAGTAAATTATCAGGTATGTAAAATTTATCCATATATCTTGTCAGTCCACAAACAATATTTACCTTTAAAAAATACAGAATCTTCTCTAATCAACCACTCGATTGGTTTAGCAGGATAAGGAAATAAAATTTAGATTGGAATGATTGGATCTCTAAAGGCAAAAAAAAGGGGACTATCGTAGTTGATATGGAAGGGCAGACTAGATAGGCCATGTGGTCTTTTTCTGCTGACATGCTTCTGTGTTTCTATGATTAAAATGCATTCCATCAGAGAAAGGAATTATTGTATTTGCACTCTGCGTGATGTGAATGTGTTGTGTTTGTAAGAGAAGACTAGTTGCAGGAGGTAGTTTTATGGGATGGCAGTAGTTCACAGGGTGGTGGGGCAAACAAAGGGTGCAGGCAGTTTGAGGGGTTGGGAAACTAGAGAGCAAGGAGAAAGACTGAAATGAGGAAGTCCCCAACTGCTATGTTGCACTGTAAGTAAGCTATGCTACAGAAGCTGAACCTCATCCCATAGAAATGAGCTAGGCCTTTTTTTTGGGATTGGGGGGGGGCTTATTTCTCTGGAACATCTGGTTCAATTTGGCCCATTTTAGAACTTCATGGGCATGTTTAATAAATGCACTACATCCCTTCTCAGGAACTCCACTCATCAGGTAAATCACTTATCTGTGCCCTTCTCTTCCACTGCCAACTCCAGACTCCATTTGTTCTATCTTGTTACACCATATCTTTGGAATAAACACTTAGTACAAGAGGCTCTATCCCTGATCCTATTCAAATCAAGACTAAAAATCCACCTCTTCGAGACTGCCTTTGGATTCTGACCTCCAAAATTCTCCCGTTTACCGAGCCTGTGTGTTACAATAGTTCCACTTTGTTTACCCTGATCAACTGTTGGTTGCGTTTGTCTTGAATGGGTTGTAAGCTCTATTGAGAAGGGACTGTCTCATATGCATTGCATAAGCCTTGTAACACTATAGAAAAGTTGAGATAGTAGTAGTAGGGCAATGAGGAAGAAACAAATGCACATTTCGAGCAACAGTTGTGCTCTAACTGTGGGGGGAGGGGGGAGGGGGGAGAGGGGTGTACATCATGGCCCCAGCAGATGCCACACTGATTTGCAACCTAATGCACACCAGTGGCAACTACACTTAATGTAGATGCACTTAATACCACGTTCAATCGCGATCCATTGAGATAGTGTAGATGCGCGTAGCACTAACTGAAAAATGGATAATGAATACCCGTTGCCACCCCCTGTACTATTCCTGACGTGCAGTCTGTGATAAGGAAGCTTATCATAGCTCAGGAAGGAGCTATAGAAAAGGTGAAGTGACTTTGAACAAGCAACCTGTCAGTTCTGGTAGAAATAAAAAAACAGAATTTTCCCATAAAAGACTACCAGTCCCAGAATGCACCAGGTTTCCAACAGCCATTAGAGGAGCTGAAGTGGGGAAACGTGTGTTCAATCAGGAGGGCTATGAGGTAATCCCTAAGCACTCATCTCAAAGGGCAGGGCCTGATTCAGCACAGCTGCGCTGTGCTAGGGTGGAGCACTCATTAAAGCAGAATAAAGGTAGAGTTTATTCTACAGAGAATTATCCTCATCCTCAGTTTCATCTGGGAGATCCTCATCCTCAGTTTCATCTGGGAGATCCTCAGATTCATCTTGGACAGCTTCATCATCTGGAGGATCATCAGAAGCAGAAGCCAGACCGGACGGACGGAGAGGGCAAGAAACCCTTTGGAAGAAAGAAGAGAAAAGCATTTGGGAGGTCTAGAGGAGTCCAGAGCAGTACGTATACTGGGAGACATTCAAAAGGCCAGCATACACCATTGGACTAGGGAAAGCCAGAGGAATGGTGCTGCAGAGCTAGGAATCTCCAGATGGTACCTGTGAGGGAGACGGCTGCACATGGAAGGGACCCTAAGACCCGTGCCAGAAGGTATGTGAAAAGAGATCCAATGTCCAGGGATCTGGATTGGAAGGCTGGACATAAGAACTGGACTACATACTGGTCAGGCTATTTAGAGAGGAACTCTAACAGCAATGGAAGCTCAGGTATGAACACTGATCTATGCCCTAGCTATACCCTTGAAAGTCAGCAGGGAAACAAGTATTCTCCTGAGAGTTCTCCATTGAGAAATTCCTCTGTGCCAATCCATGATATTGAACCCATGATTGTTGAAGAAGGGAGAGGGGTTATAGACACAGGCTGTGAATACATGGATTGCTCTCTGTCTAAACTCCTTTGGTAATTGTCTGTTACAAAGTACAGCAACCATCACAAAGAAATACAAACTTGTTCTTTAATCTACTCAGAAAAGCTCCTGAATAGGATTTTGGGCCACACAGTAGAAAGCAAGCCAGCTAAGGGGTTTCAGCTGGATAACTGCTAGCAATTGAGCCTTACCTAATTGCTTGTGAGCTCTGAGGGAATCACTTCTGAGTCTATGTGTGAAGATATAAGAAGTTAACCTGAAAAGAACAGTTTTTCCCTTCTTTGTGGGTTTTGCTTGTTGTTTGAAACACTGCTAAGAAAATATTAGCTAAAGCCTACAGAAAAGACCAGTTTGTTACCAACCAGGTCTTTATTCTTTTGATTTGATTGCCTGACAAGTTCAACTGTTTTCCTGATTTTGTTTTTCCAAGTTTAACACTGAAAGCAAGTATCCTGTTTTATGTGCTACCAAGCATATCTGTGTTGGGAGAAATAACCCCATAAATAAATATCTTATTGGCTTTACACTCAAGCACAACTAATTATTCTGAGCAGCTGTGTCTGGTGTGAATGGACTGCATTTCCCACAATCCCTTGCAAATCATATTGATATATGCACTTGCCAAGACTGTGAACATTCTCACCCAGGCAGCCGTCTGACAAGTCACATCCACTCTCTGCCCCTAGTCCCTGCCCATTTCCCTCCTCAGTGTGCGCTAAGCGCAGCATTAACTATGCATTGTCTGTTCAATGTGCGTACTAACTTACTGCGGCACTGCACATGCTGATTAGTGAGCACTCAAGTGTGCATTAACAGCTAGAACAGCTTAGCAAACATACCCCTATGCGTCTTTACAGTTTTTCCCCATGTGCCAAATTTCATCCCATTCCACTAAATGTTCAGAGACATATTTTGCCCCTAGACAGATTCTCCACCCATTTTGCTGGTTCTCATATATGTAGTCTGTTTTTTTTAAACAAATGAAAAACAAAAGTGTACAAACAAAATGAGTTCCTTCCACCATGCTTTCAAGCATAGTCCTGGATGCCTAGTTAGATTCACACTAATTCCTCTTGGACCAAAGTCCTTTCCTGATCTCCTTTACTGTGTATGTATAATGCTATCATTTAAACTGCATGCTCTGAAAGGATTTGGATCCATATATAAGTCAGTGCATTCCAAAAATAACACCGTGTAGGAGTCGGCAAAGAACAGTTGTCATGGGTAACTAGTACTCCACGACCATTCTCCGCATCTGTTCCCAATAACTAGGTGCCTTGTGGAAGGAAGGGTTTGTAGCAAGCATACACCCTGTTCAAACTTCTGTTTTCCAGTCTGCATTGACTGAATCACCACCAGCAGGACTGACAATGGGCAAGAGAAATATTTAAAGAGAACTGTGACATCTTAATGTCTGGTACTATAATCATCTCAAAGAGGCCTTTTAACTTTTCAGCACATTTCAGTTCAGGATTACAACTTACCATTTTTATGTGAACCTTAAATTGCATGCAATACAAAATTCATTGTGCATGGAAAACAAAATTTTGTATGGGGGGGGAAGGGATAGACTTTTTGTTTTTGCCTAAAGCATTAGTAAAGGTCAATGCTGTGGTCCCTCTTAGAATAGATACATAATTCTTTTTGAATCAAGTGTAATAGCTAGCCTGTGTGCACTGAAATGCAGGCTGAAAGTCTAAGGGGTTGCTGTTGTTGTTAAGGGCCGTCGAGTCGGAGTCGACTCATGGCGACCCTCTGGATAGCTATCCTAAATTGTGTTCGGTCTTCAGTCAGGCGGCTCATTGTTGACAGACTGGTAACCGTAGCTGCTGTTATTGTATCGATCCATCTCATTGCTGGCCTTCCTCTTTTGCGTTGACCTTCTATCTTGCCAAGCATAATGTCTTTCTCTAATGATTTCTCTCTTCGCATGATGTGTCCAAAGTATGAAAGTCAAAGTCTTGTCATCTGAGCTTCTAAAGAAAGCTTAGGTTTGATCTCCTCTAGTACCGACTGGTTTGTTCTTCGGGCAGTCCATGGTATACACAGTATTCGCCGCCAACACCATAATTCAAAGGCATCAATTTTCTTCCTATCTGTCTTTTTCACTGTCCAGCTTTCACATCCATATGATGTTATTGAAAATACCATGGCTTGAACAAGTCGAATCTTTGTATGGAGAGAGACATCTCTGCTCTTGAGAATCTTATCTAGGTCTTTCATAGCCATTCTGCCAAGAGCAATGCGTCGTCTGATTTCTTGACTGCTTGTTGCTTCTTTATTGATAGTTGATCCAGGTAGGTTAAAGTTGTTCACAATTTCAATTTCTTCTCCTTCAACGATGAACCTGTTGATTATGCCAGTTGTCATGATCTTTGTCTTCTTTACATTAAGGTGCAGGCCCATTTTGAAACTATGTTCTTTGATTGTGAGAAGCAAATGTGTCAGATCATCTTCACTTTCAGCCAGTAATGTGGTATCATCAGCTGTCACCCAGCGAAGGTCCCCAGAGGCAAAGGCATGGGTATTTCACTGGGGCTTATCTTAAACCAGCAAGGGGAGTGGTGTAGAGGGCCCTGCACTGCCCTCTGGGTGTTGTAGTCCCACAAGCTAGTAAAGAAGTGAGTTGCAGTCGGGTGGTAAGGCTTTAGACAGGACTTTTATTCCCCTTCCGGGTGGATTTTATATCAATGGAAACAAAGACAAAAAGACCATACTTCTGGTACAAAAGAAAGGAAACAGGAACCAAAATATTGCTTCTATCTTCAGCTTCTATGAACAGAACCATAGGTAGCTCAAAACAGTCCTTTTTACAAACAGGTAAGTTTTTCTCTTTCGCTCCTGTTATTAGAAAGTCTTAACAGCCTCTTCAGCATAAAGAGGTAACATGGTCAGCAATAATGAGTGTACAATCCATGCAATCATCTGAGGGTTGTTCCCCATAAACATCAAGTTGCATTTCCTCACATTCCCCTTCAGACTGTCCTTCTTTCGGATTGTAAAAAGTGCTATTGCCAAACAGTCTCTCTCCTCACAGCACTGAGACTTCCCCTCCTCCTCAGTAACAGAATGGAATGGAAGATTACCACATTCTCTATAGTTTCTTCCCTGAGAGCCCCACAAACTCTGACAACTGCAGGGAAAACCTCTGCATTCAGCTTTCCTTATATTAGAATTAAACAGCCTACCTTCTAGCTCCCTTAGACCGGAGTTTTTCCGGTACAGCTGAGTTAACAGGGCTTGGCCAGGACGGAAGGTTCCTACGGCCTTTTCCTTTCAGCTTTTCCTCTGACATGAAAACGTCTTCAGGCCAGAACTCCTTCTCCCTTCTGTGCCTGCAGCTGGGGTGGCTAGCTTCCTCGGCTTTCCTAAGCCTGGCTCCAAGACCGTGTTCTCTGCTACCTTCGTGGAAAACGTCACTGAGCTTGTGCTTGTCTGTATGCTGCTCTCTGGAGCAGTCTCTGTGGTTGTCCCTGGTTGCTCTGGAACTGGATCTCTCAGCTCTCTCAGCTCTCCTGTATCCACACCTTGTTCCCCCACTCGTCCTCTCGGCTCCACCACATCTGGTTCCATCAGCTCTGCCCTCCCTAACTTCAGGTGAGTTAGTTTTATGTGCGTGTGTCGTAGTGTCTGCCTGAACTCTGCCCCCTCTCAGCTGCCCTTCATTATCTAATGAATCCTGAGCCTGCTTGCTGCTTGGGCGTATTCTCCCACCTTGTGACCTTGTTTGTATACGTTGCTTACAGCAACTCTGGGCCATGTGCTTCTCTGAGCTGTCAGTGTCAGATCCATTCTCTGCAGTTTTACCTATTTCCATAGGTTCTGATAGATCTACACCATGACACAGCATAGCGAAGGTTGTTGATGAGTCTTCCACCAATCTTCACACCTCTGTTGTCTTCATACAATCCTGCTTCTCTGATGATTTGTTCTGCATATAAATTAAACAGGTAGGGGGAAAGTATGCAGCCTTGTCTTACACCTTTGCTTATTTTAAACCATTCTGTTTCTCCTTGTTCCGTTCGAACTGTTGCTTCTTGATCAATGTACAGATTGCGCAAGAGAACGATCAGGTGTTCTGGTATATCCATGCTTCTTAATGTGGTCCAGAGTTTCTCATGGTTTACACAGTCAAAAGCCTTGCTATAGTCGATAAAGCACAAATAGATATCCTTTTGGTATTCTTTAGTCTTTTCAAGGATCCATCTCACATCTGCAATGTCGTCTCTCGTTCCTCGCCCTTTCCTGAACCCTGTTTGCACTTCAGGTAGTTCTTGTTCCAGGTATGGTTGTAGTCTCTTTTGAATAATCTTCAGTAGAATCTTGCTGGCATGTGGGATCAGAGCGATTGTGCGATAATTTCCACAGTCAGTTGGATCACCTTTCTTTAGTATTGGTATAAACACAGATCTTTTCCAGTCAGTTGGCCATGATGTTGTCTTCCATATTTCTTGGCAGAGCCTTGTGAGTACGGTAACAGCTGCATCAGATTGCTGCAATACGTCTATGGGAATGCTATCAATGCCTGGTGCTTTGTTCTTTGATAAGGCTTTCAATGCTGCTTCAACTTCTTCTTTCATCACCAATGGTTCCCGATCATAAGGTACAGGCTGGTAGTTGGAAAATATGGACTTGGCAACAGAAATGAAGCTGGAGAAAGACTGATAGAATTCTGCAAGACCAATGATCTTCTGTCTAAGGGGTATGTTTACTAAACTGTCTTAATATTACCGGCGCTAGTTGCAGCATTAATGTGAAGAATGCCATATAAGGTAGTGGGCGATCCGGCGGCAAGGTAGCAAGAATCTGTATCGCGCGATAGTGTGCGCCGTGGCACGTTAACGCGCATTAAACCTAAGTTTATGCCAGTGCAGTGTTAGAAGCTATAAAGATGTAGCCCACTGGTTACTGCAATGACTGTGGAGGCAGAGGTAATGGGTTCGATCCCACAGTGGTGTGATGTAAGAAAGCTGTCTGAGGCATTTCCTTTTTTAATTTAAATCAGTGCTGCCAGCAAAAACACCCTCACAGTGCCGTAACCTAAGGTGCCGCATAAGGCGCCCTATAAGGCACTCCCTCCATAGGGCACATTATAAAGTGCCCTGTCCGCCAAGGCACCTTATAAAGTGGCCTATAGGGCACTTTACAGAGCACCTTATGAGGCACCTTAGGCTACAGCACTGTGAGGGTGTTTTAGCTTGGCAGCACTGATTTAAATTAAAAGGAAATGCCTCAGCCAGCCTTATTAAATAACACCACTGTGGGATCAAACCCATGACTTCTGCCTCCACAGTCATTGAAGTAAACAGTGGGTTACATCTCTATAGAGTCTAACACACCGCTGGCTGGCTACAGAAAGACTGCAGGTTACCACACAAACTGTCTGCTGTGGTTACCAGGATAGGGTAAACCCGCCCGTACCCATGATGTACTGCACATGCAGATCAGCAGCCTACATCTGATCACAAGATGGGGTATACCCCTCTATAGCACCCTGGCCTGGTAGGGGGAACTGACCGTGTGTGTTACTGGCATAAAACCTGAATGGTGTTTGGCCCTCCAGGACTGCAGTTGGGAAACTCTGCTCTAGGGATTGCACATGTTTATGGCGTCTGTGCTCTGTAAGGTAAAATATAGGCATTTATGGCGTGTTTATTTATCTGCAATAAAGGTTCCGTCTTTATTATCACGGTTTAGTACTGGGTAAAATATAGGGACATGGTCTGCAGGAGCCACAGCTGGAATTGAACCTGTGACCTTCTGCCCCTGAACACACTGGCTGTGTGTACTGCAGCACACTGTTGCCACAGAGGCAGATCATTCCCTGGGGATACCATGACTGCAGTGCACGGCACCCACCTAAACGGGGCTTGGCCGTGGTCTGCTGTGGGCAGATGCCACTGCCCCCTCTGCCACCAGCACCCCTCCGCCACTATGCTGGCATGCCCTTATGCCGGTGGTATGCAGTCCCAGGCCATCCAGTGTGCCAGTAGGCGGCTGCCTATGGTGCGTGATATGGGGTAGGGGTGCCTGCATAGACATCCATGCTTCCCCCCGGCACCGCCTGCTATTGTTATGTGCCCTTTGTGGTACTTGCTGGGTACTGTCCCCTGGGACTCTGTGGGACACACACTCGTGGACATGTTTGCCCTTGGTCAGTTGCTGTCTTGCTGGTTTTTCCGCTTCTACATTCCTATGTGTCACCTAGGCATCTGCTTAGTCCACCTTGTGCCCCAGCTGCCCCACCACATGTCCCGCCTGCAGCCCCCTGTACCCCATTTGCAGCCACACCGTAGTGCCCTCTCATACTTGGGCACTATGATGTTGCTGCACATGTATCACTACTATCACTTTTCTTGGTTTCCCTGCCTTTGCTGCACATTGCTGACTGAAATGGTCTCTCTCCCCTGCAAATGTGCCTCTAGCGCGAGGTTTTTACTGGCATTAATTTTCAGACCTTCATTTCACGGCGTTAGTATGCCTGGAGCCTCTCCCCGCCCACTCTCCGCCCATTGACCCCTTATCTCCGCCCTCTGGGGAGCCTTACTCCACCCTCTGCGCACCTTAACACCGCTGGAAACGTTATCACATGGTAATGCGCCATTATCGCGCGATAGCATCACTTATCACAAGATAATGTCACTGCTGCGACGTTAGCGCTGTTTAGTAAACATACCCCTAAGCGTACTGGGGACTTTTCCATGTTCAAGAAGAATACACACCATTATAAGAACATAATATACACCATAAATACACCATTATAAGAACATAATATATGCCCATACTAAATCAGATCGAAGGTCCATCAATCCTATTTGCAACAGTGGCCAATCCAGGTCTCAAGTACCTAGCAAGCTCCCAAAAGGTGGACAGATTCCATGCTGTTTATCCCAGGGGTAAGCAGGGGATTTTCCCAGTCTACTAATGGTTTATGGACTTTTCCTCCAGGAACTTGTCCTAATCTCTTAAATCTGGCTACACTAACAGCTTTTACTACATTCTCTGGCAACAAATTCCAGAGTTTGATTACGTGTTGAGTGAAAATAATATTTTCTAGGATTAATCTTAAAATGTGCTATATTGTAGCTTCATTGCATGTCCCCTAGTCTTTCTTTACCCGTTCCACTCCATTTATTATCATATCTCCCCCTCAGCTGTCTCTTTTCCAAGTTGAAGAGCCCTAACCTTTTAAGCCTTTCTATCTCCTTTACCATTTAGGTGGCTCTTCTCTGTACCTTTTCCAATTCTGCTATATCAGTTTTAAGATATGGCGACCAGAACTGTGCACAATATTTAAGGTGTCCTTGAATCATGGAGCGATACAGAGGCATTTTAATATCCTTTGTTTTATTATCCATTCCTTTCCTTATGATTCATAGCATTCTATTTACTTTCTTGGCCGCCACTGCACACTGGGTATAGGATTTCAATATATTGACCACGATGCCTAGATCTTTTTCCTGGATGTGATTCCTGGATGTGATTCCTAATGTAGAACCTTGCATTGTATAGCTGTAGTTTGGGTTACTCTTGTCCACAATAAAGTTAAACTGCCATTTGGACGCCCAGTCTCCAAGTTTCTCAAGATCCTTCATACTCATCTTGTGTTTTAACAAATCTGAATAATTTTGTGTCATCTTCAAATTTGATCACCTCACTTGTCATTTCCATTTCCAGGTCATTTATGAACATGTTAAACAGCAGAAGGCCCAACACAGATCCCTGGGGTACTCCACTATTCACCTTTCTTCTTCGATTACTATGCATGTACACATTTTACAGGCAACAAAACAAACATACTCAACCCTGAAAAGGAACGACAAACATCATGGGCAAACATTTGCAAAAAACGTATAACAAAGAAGAAACCCTGAAAAACTTCTCTCACGCTGGAAATAAGTCTTAGGATTCCAATGGTGAATCTCATCCACTTGCTGAACAAACAGCCAGTCCTGACAGTTCAGCCTTTTAACATTGTCAGATTTTGTTCTAATTTCCCAGGACTTGATGACTGAAAAGCTAACTACAAACATACCTATACACACGCACTCAGCAATTGAGAAGCACAATAAAAAAAAATGCAATGTGTGCCTTCGAGTCAGCTCCTGGGTTTTCTTGGCAATGTGACCGGAAGTAGACTACCAGGCCTTTCTTCCGAGGCGATGGAGGGTTACGTGACTTGCCCAAGGTCACATGGAGTGCCAGTGGGAATTGAACCCTGGTCTCTAGGTTACCAAACCAGTGTTCAAACCAATAGGCTAAATGGCTGCAAGCTACTAAGATCATGGTTTTGTGTACTTTACTTATCTAAGGTCTTTATGACTGGGTTTATGGCTTACTTATTTCTAAGTGTTTTGCAGGGCATAATATGTGCAAAATATCCCAATCTGTATGAATACAGACAGTCAGGTAGGGAGGACTCATAGGAACCAGAATGTAACCATCTGTAAACATAGTGAAATAATAACTCTACTCATATTTCTTAATAAGTATTATTGCACACAGATTTGCAAACCATACAGCGTGGAGATGCGTAGGCTTAATGACAACCCCTGATTCTGCAGCTGCTATTCTGGGAAGCTCTGCTTGAGAGAATACACTCCTGGCAGGCTAACAAGCGGCAGTCCAGACAGACAACAGCTGATCGGGGCTCAGCCAGTCCAGGGTCCTGCTGCAATCTCCTCCAGTGTTATACAACTAACAATTAGTTAATCAGTTCCAGGAACTTTGTAGTTATTCTGGACCCACTTGAAAGCAAGTGTGCATCTCACTCAGGAACTATCCTGCTAATTTTTAAATAAATGGCCCCGCAGACCAAGCACAAAGGGCAGTAACCACACTAATCCAGCAACAGAGGTAGTGGAGGAAAAAACAGTGGTGGAATTCAAAAGGGTGTGGGATATATAAAGACTAAGAACATAAGAAAAGCCATGCTGAGGTCAATCAAGCCCAGTATCCTGTCTCTGACAGCAGCCAGCCCAGGTCACAAGAACCCAACAGCTCCCACTAAGTAGGCCTATTTCCCATAGTTCATTTGCAGGGATAAACAACGGCACTACCAAATCTGTCTGGCTAATAATTTTTTTTTAATGAACTTTTCTTCCAGAAACCTGTTCAATCTTTTTTTTTTTTGAATAGCACTATGTTGGTAGCCCTGACCACATTCTCCAGCAAACAGATTCCATAACTCGTGTGCTGCATAAAAATAATATCTAGGATTTGTTTTTAATCTGCTGGTCATTAGTTTCATGGAATGTCCTTGTTGTGTTCCCTATGTAGTCTTTCCATCCCGCTCAAATGTTAAACTTTCATCATATTCCTTTTCTACAAGCTGTAAAGCCCTAGTTTAGCTTCTTTTCGTAAGAAAGGCTTTCCAACCCCTTTATCATTTTGTCACTTTCTCTGAACCTTTTCCAGTTGTACTATATCCTTTATAAGTGTCAGCTGCACTGAAAGGGGAAATTCTGCTGTTTTAAAGAACTGACATATTGGCTGTCACATTAGAAATCTACAGCGCTACACAAGCCGTCAGATTTAGTGATGATTTCACATCATTTGTTTTAAGAAGTTTGTTAGCTTTTCAAATACCAATTTTGAGAGTTTTTATTTATTGCATTTAGAGTAATTATTACACTGCTCAATGTGCCAAGTAATTCTGAGCAAGGACAGTATTAAAAGATAGCACCCGAAAACCAGAAGCCGGGGGCAGTCTCATTCATTCACTGTGCTCGGTCATCTTGCTTTCTGTGCCGATGGATGTCAGCCAAAAATCCTGGCAAGGATTCTCTCGTGCCTGGTACCGTTCATCATTTTTAAATTTGAAGCATTTAATAAACCGGCTACAGTGAATTTCCTGCCATACAAGAATGGCGGGGTGCTTGAGGATTCACCGTTACATGTGCTGTGCTAATTTGGTAGCCGTAGCTCAGTTTTGTGCTGCAAAGGCTAGCTGGGCATTCTGGTAAAGCTCTGCTTTTCTGTAGCCACGTTTAAACACCTTTTCTGATCACCCTTCAGAGACGTGTGTCATCATTCCTCGCAGTGCCTAAAGCTGAGATATCTTTTGCCTGTCAAATCTATAAAGCTGACCATTTTACTAGCGCATATAATGATTCTGTGTGACAAGGCCTTTCAAATACAGGCTTGTGGACATGGAAAGATGGTAGGCAACCTCTCCTTTTAGGGTAGCTAAGAGATTATCAAAGCCAGACACGGCAAGGCTTATTTTGGGCCCTAGGACAGTGTAAAATTATTACTTGTACAGCACCAGTACACACAGTACCATGTAAGAATACCCACATGGCTATAATACTCTTTTCATTATGCTCTTCCACTCTAAATCTTAAGAGATCTATGTTATGGGCCCACTATGAGTCACACAATAAGTGGTGTATATAGGAGTTCGAAGCAAGGTTTCCAGATTGACAGTTCTAGTTCTACAGATTATACTACACATATTTGTCAAATATCTAATCTACTTTTAGGAGTCAGAGTATTTTAAAGATTTCCTAACAAATGCATCTTTTGTTGGAGAAATCTATATATCCATCTTCCTGTATAAAACTTCAAAACATTGAAGACTGACCAAAGATTAGTTCATAATTGTATGCAAGTGTAAAACAAAAATTGCTCAATTAGGAAAACAACTTGGCCTCAGGCTGATTGTACGAGGGCTTGTGCTATTGTTGATGTATTATGTTTACTGAATTTCATTATTGGAGAAGTGGGGGAAGGTGCTTACAGCATATCCAGCTACTCAGCCTTAATAGTACTTGTAATGTGTTCGGAGTCCTGCCTGCTGTCATAACATGCTGGTTTGGAAAGACTGTGCCCCAGGTTCGTGGGAGGCCAGCATTCAGATGAAAAGATCCTCTCCCGCTCTCCCCCTGTACTCTGTACGCTCCATGCTGGGTGATTTTGTTCACTGTGTGCTGTAGGTATGAACAGTCCTGACATGATTAAGAATGATGAGTGGATTTGTGTAATTTTATTTGTAGGCATTTGCTCTACCACCTTCAGGCGGCGCCCCATCAATGTGATTTACAAAGATGACATATGGTGCAATCAATAACAAATTAGAAAATTAATAACCAAGGTCAGTTACTGAACTTTTTCTGCTGTCAGCTGCTTTGTTAAAGTCCAGCGCTTACACAACAGTCCTGAGGGAGGACAAAGCAGAAGTGTGCACATTAAGGATATGGTACAGTACTCTTTACTTGCTTATCCGGGCCAGTTACTGGATGCACTAGGATTCACAGCTCCGCTTGCAGGCTGGGGTCCTTGCATTTGCTCTGTAACAGGCTTTAGGGTGGAACAGCAGTAAACTCCTCTCTCTTTGTCGCAAAACTGCGCTGAGGCGTGCAGCAGAATTCACCGGAGCTGTGATGCAAAAGCTTCTGCTCTGGCTCCTGGAACTGAACTGAAGCTGCTAGTTTCTCTCAACATGGATCTACCACTCTTTCCAGAGAGAAATATTTCTGCATATTACAATACTCCTGAGTCTATCCCCTTTTACTCTCATCCTATGTCCCCTCGTAGCACAGCTTGCTTTGAATCGAAAGAGGCTCTTCTCCTGTGCATTTATGCCACAGAGGTATTTAAACGTCTCTATCATATAGAAAAGGTGACTGTGAAAGTTAGAAGGATGCGTGGGTGCATAGGGAGAGGAATGGCCATCATCTCCTTTCTTCTGCTGGCCAGTCCCCTCTTCTACTTTAAGATCGTCAGACACAATCACACCCAGGTCCTGCTCTTCTTTTGTGGGCAGAAGTACTTCACCCCTACACTGTACCGCTCACAGTAAAGTCATTCCATCTTATATCACTTTGATCACCTTTCTCTGTACCTTTTCTTGTTTCACTAGGTCTTTTTTAAAATGGGGTGATCAGAACTGCACACAATACTCAAGTGCAATCGCACCATGGATTTGTACAGACATATGATATTCTTTGTCTTATTTGCCATTCCTTTCCTAATACTTAGCATTCTAGTTATGTTTTTAACCACTGCCACATACGTGAGCTGAGAACGTCAACATATTGTCCACAACGGTCCAAGATCCTTTTCCTGGGTGGTAATGTGGAAGGGGGGGGGGGGGGAGACAACAGCCCAGTCTACAGGCCAAATTCTGCAGCAGAATCTGTATCCAGATGCTTTCTTGGACACGGCGTGCTTTTCCTCAGCTGTAGAACAATCTGTACCCGACTGATTTCCTCATCACCCTACTTGTTATTGCAGCAGCACAAGAGCTATTGACCAGTTCTCACTGAGTTTTTACTGCTGCTACAACTGCAGGGGGGGGGGGGGGCTAATCTTTCCCCGCTCTTGTACTGCTAACCCCAAGTACAGAGGTGACGGTGAAATATTCTAACCAAGCCAGGATTATTAAAAAAATCTATTACACTGCAGGGATGTCTTAGCTTCATGCTCCAGCGGTGGTAATTGGATATGTAACCCACTGCCAGTCTGCTTTACCTCTTGGGAGTTGTAGGAGAGACTCATTAGAATTGCAAGGATAGGAAGTGCCCGCCTTGCTCGTTTCAAAGAGCTTCCACTACAGGAAAGGATTTTGGAGCCTCTGGTTCAGGAAGATGGATAATGGATAAACAAAAAGACCCAACTCATCTCTTTTCTTGGGAGTAGAGGGGGAAGAAGCACATTCTCAATCCAGCCATTCTTCACAAATTCCAGTTCAGTAAAAATAAAAAAAAGAAGTTGTTATGCAGAAATGATGGTACTTTGAGGCCTGCACAGATACACCCGTGCCAGCCTCAGTACCGCAACTATTACTATTCAAAAATGGCAGGAAGAAGATGCAAATATCCACACTGACCACATATCATCCAGGCTAAAAGGCTGCTCACTCCTAGCTTAAGGAGGGCAATTTATCTGCGTTATCTATACTCCTGCTATAAATAACATCCCTGCTACAGATACAGGCCACGGTGAAGTTACTCATGGATCCACTGAGGCAGGAGATAGACCTCTTAACTTCTGTACTACAATTAAGTGGACCCCTGAAGATAATGGGGAGATAACATACTGCTGCCTTATGTTAAAAACCCTGTATTTAAATCAAGAGGGTTTACGAAGCCTGCCAAAAACAGGAGGAGGAAGACTCCAAAAAAAACCTACTGATGTAAATCTAAAGATTCTTAATTTTAAAGATCAAAGCAAAGTATATAAGTGATAACATCTTAAAACAACCAAGGTCCTCTGTAGAAAAAGAGCCAGAAAGAGAAAGATCATACCCTGGCATAGGGGCGAGGTTCATTCTTGTCAAGCTATAGCTCTTAATAGGAGTGTTAAATTTTTTAAATATTTCAAATATTTGAACAGAAACCGATAACCTGGCTGGGTTATACCAGGCAGAGAGTTCTGAAACTGGGTGCTTTAATTACCTGAGAGCACTCATGCTTGAAGGGGGAGTGGCAATCCTGAAGAGGCACATATCTACAGTATCTAAGGAGTCCCATGTGAATTTACTCTTTTGGACTTTCTTTTCTGTTGGTGCGAGGAGTAATAAGGCCTCTTAGCTAAGCAACTGTTATAGACTTTTATAAATGTGCTTGTTCTCAACTGCATTTTATATGTATCTGTTATTGTTTGCATTTATATTGATTGAAATTTGCACAGTTTTTTAGGATTCTGGGTTGCTGGCCTGCCTGTTATCACTTTCATTCTGGTTTTCTGTCGAGTCTGCTGATCTTTTTGCCTATCTTTCTCTTGTTATTCACTAAAACAAAAATTAATCCTCAACACTGTATCACTAAAGTTGATATCTCCTTTCTGAACTGCTAACTTTACTTCCCTTCCACCTTCCCCTTGCCCACCCCCACCATGGTCTAAAAGTTCTTATAACACCTTCCTCAGGCTCATTAATACGATTATACCCCAACCCACTAGGGCTTCCTCTCCTGCCTTAGCATATTATTTCTCCTTAGATCTGTAGTTTCTTTTCTCCATCTATTCCTATGGGCTCTACACTTTTTCTTCTTGATGTTCTCTCCTTAATATTTTCCCTTCATTCAAACAATTTCATATCCTAGGTCTATATCACCCTTTCCCTACTTTCTTCACCTTTCTGGCTATTTTATCTCACAAACTCTCTTGCCTCTAAACCTCGCCATGTCTTTGCCATGCACAACTCTCTCCTCAAAGTGCCTCAACCTCCAACCCTCCTTTGCTTTCTGCCTAGACTTTAGCTGACTAGTGTTGTGTTCTTTGCTGGATCACCTCCATCTTCCCTTTCCCCACTTCATTCTGAAATCCTCCCTTCAACCTCTTTTCCCTTTACTAAAACTGCAGAGGAGGAAACTGCATATCATCTATGCTGCCCTAAACTCACCTGCTCCTCTGATCCAATTCCTTCTTCTCTAGTAAGCTCTATTTCTTCCACTGTCATCCCTCCCATCTGCCATACCCTCAATATTGCTTTCCACGCCAACTGTTCTTGCAGCCTTCAAACATGCCGGGGTTACACCTTCTCAAAAATACCTTCCGTGGATCCTACCTGCCCTTCTAATTATTGGCACAGCTCCCTCCTTCCATCCGTATCCACACTACTCAAATGTGTTGTTCATCACTGCCATCTTAACTTTTTTCTCTCAAGCCATTTGGATCCACTGCAATCTGACTTTCATCATCTCCATTCTACAGAAATGGCCATTTCCAAATTTTCCAGCATCTTGTTCCTAGTCAAATCCAAGGATCTTTACTTGATCCTCATTCTTCTTGATCTGCTGCTTTTGACAATGTTTATCACCTCAACATCAAGTTCTTGCTTGGATTTCAAGGCTTTGTTCTGTCTTGATTTCCTTCTTATCTCTCCCATCACACTTTGAGTGTATGCTCTGGGGTATCCTCCTTCACTGCTATCCCACTTTCAATCTGTGTATCTCTGAGCTCTGTCTTGAATCTCTCCTCTTCTCTATACTCATCCCCTTGGTGCCCTGATCTTCTCACATGGTATTCAGTATCATTTTTACTCTGATGGCTCTCAGATTTACCTCTCTATACCTGAAATCTCTTAACAAATCCAGGCATGAATCTCAATCTGTCTGTCACTGCAGCCTGGATGTTCCACTGTTGTCTGAAATTGAGCATGGCCAAGATGGAGCATCTCATATTTACCTCTAAACCCACCTTTCCTCTTCCTCTGTTTATGGTTAACACTGTCATCCTTCCCGTTTCCTTGGCTCACAACCTTAGAGTCATCATTGATTCTTCTCTCTGAACACATGCAAAAGATAGGCCAGGTTTTAGCTAAATCGGCAGCAAAATTCATCCCTTCTTTTCAGAGCGCACTACCAAGACTCTTATCCACTCTATCATTATATCCATATTTAGACTACTGCAACATGCTCCATGCTGTTCTTCCACTGAATGATCTCACTTCCCTTCAATCTATTCAGAGCTCAGCTGCATGGCTAACCTTCCACCAATGTTATATAACCCCTCTTCTCAAGTCACTTCATTGGCTCCCTATTTGTTTTCACATATAATTCAAACTTCTACTGACCTAAAAGTGCATTCGTTTTGTGGCTCCTCATTACCTCTCCTAACTGCCTACTCCCCCCTTCGGGGACTCCACTCATCAGGCAAATTGCTTTTCTCTCTGTGCTCTTCGATTCTTCTGCCATCTCCAGCTTTCATGCCACCTTGCTGGACCATTTGTAATTGGTAACAGAACCCACACGTGATGGGACCATACTGGACTTAATGCTTACCAATGGGGAAAGTGTTTCTGATGTTACAGTGGGAGATCAACTCGCATCCAGTGATCACCAGATGGTATGGTTCAATATTAGTACTAGGGCTGATAAAAACCATTCAAAAGCGAGGGTCTTAGATTTTAGGAAAACTAACTTTGCAAAGATGGGACAATACTTCAGAGAGTCGTTAGCAAGATGGGAACAGCTGGAGGATGTAGAAAAACAGTGGTCAAAACTGAAAAGGAATATCTTAAAGGCAACCAACCTTTTTGTTAGAAAGGTAAATAAATGTAGAAGGAAAAGGAGGTTCTCCAAAGAAGTAACTGAGAAGGTGAACTAAAAGAGGGAGGCCTTCCTGAAATGCAAGAGATCCAGAGAGAGGAAGACAGGCATCTATATTTGGAGAAACTTAGAGAAACTAGCAAAGTAGTCAGGAAAGCAAAAGTACACAAAGAAGAAATAGTCAATGTAATAAAATGCAGGGGATAAGAAATTTTTCAGATATGTTAGTGAAAGGAGGAAGGGCAAAAGTGGTGCTGTCAGACTCAAGGGTGCAGGGGAGGAATAGAAAGCAAAAAGGAGTGGATCTAAGACAGGCCCCCTTGGGGTACACCAACTTGAGAGTAGGATAGCAGTAGAGGAGGCTCCACCACAACAAGCACTGAAGGAGCGAATGGAGAGATAAGAGAATCAGGGGATAGCCCTTAAACAGAGCCCTTAAACCAAGCGAGGACAAGGTATCAAAGGAGAAGGTTGTGGTCAACAGTGTTAAAAGCAGCATAAAGATCAAGAAGGATGAGAGTTGATTGAAGGCCCTTGGATTTTGTTAGGAACAAGTCACTGGAGACTTTGGCAAGAGCCGTTTTGGTAGAATGTAAAGGATGAAAGCCAGATTGTAGAGGATCCAGAAGGGCTTGAGAGGAGAGAAAGTCAAGGCAACGGTGGTGAACCGCATGTTCAAGTAGTTTAGAAATGAAAGGGAGATGCGTCAATAGTCAGAAGGACAAGGAGGGTCTAGGGAGGGTTTCTTGAGGAGAGGAGTGACCACAGCATGCTTGAAGGCTGCAGGGAAAGTTGCAGTGGAGAGTGATAGGTTCAGAATATGAGAGATGGAAGGGGCTACAGTGGAGGAGATTGAGCTAAGGAGATGGGTGAGAATAGGATCAGAAGAGCAGGTAGCGAGTTTGGATGAGGAATGAAGGTGAATGGTTTCCTCCTCGAAGATCATAGAAAAGGAAGACAGGGCAGCAGAGGTAGGGGGAAACATTGGAAATGAAGAGGAGAAGAAGGGGGAAGTAGCTGACCTCATGGAGAATTGTAGTGTGATCTTGTAGATCTTGTCATGGAAGTAGTCAGCCAGGGTTTGGGCAGAAAGGGAGGTGATAGGGGAAAATAAAACTTAAAGTGTGTGTACAGCAGGACTAAGAGGCCCGCAGGGGGAAATTGGAATCCTGTACATATCTATATATGGAAAGGAATGTGCTGTGCTAAGACAAATTGATTGTTCTACACGGAGATGACTAACATCTGTGAAGTTACTGATAAGCTGTGGTGGGCATCAGGGGATGAGTTGATGACGCATGTATATGTTTCTGTTAATGTATAAGAGATAGACAGCCCCTCTAACCTGTGGAATAAACTTACATACTACTTATATGTGAGTGTGTGTGTTTGTTCCCCTGAAATTCCAGACAGAGAAGGTAAGGTGATTCCTCGGCCCAGGGGATTAACGGACGTCCCGAGGGTAAGTGGTATATAGTGCTGGGAAAGGAATAACCCACACTTACAGGAGAGGTCTGAGGCAGAGGCACCTTGAGGAGAGAGTTGAGAGTTGTAAAGAGATGGCAAGGGTCAGAGGCAAGAGTTAGTCAGATAGACATAATAGTCTTGTTTGGCAAGTGCTATGGCTGACTGGAAAGAGACAAACATAAATTTGGTGTAGAAAGTCCACAAGGGTGCAGGATTTGAGCCAAGCACACTCAGCTGAGCAGGCGCAGGAATGTAGATAGTGGGTAGTGAAAGACAGACAGGATTGAGGTACAGTATGCACCTCATAGGACATGGCATGGGTGGAGCAGGTGATGATCTGATAAGGGAAGACATGAGGTACAGACGTTTGAGGGTAAGCAATCAAAGAAGAATACAAGGCCGAGGCTGTAGCTTTGCTGGTGAGTAGGGGCAGTAGAGCAAAGCTGGAGGTTGAATGATGAGTTACGGGAGAGAAGCTTTAAAGCATAAGGGTCAGAGGGGTTATCAACATGAATGTTAAAATCCCTGAGAATAAGGATGGGGGAAGATGAATCCAGGAAGAAGGAAAGCAATGAGTCAGTTAGAGAGAAAGGTAGAGGTGGACTTGTCAGGGGGTCGATAAACAACAACTAATGGTAGAGACAGTGGAGTAAAAGTCGAATGGAGTGGACTTCAAATGAGGGAAAGGAGTGAGAATAAGGCAGATTTTGACAGGAAGGAAAGAGTAGAAGCCCCAAACTACCACCAATGGCCAGTAGGACGAGGCAAGTGGGAGAATAGATAGCTACCATGACAGAGCAGCCACTGAAAATAAGTCCTCTGGGAGGAGCCAGGACTCAATTAGAGCAAGGAGCTAGAGTATTAGAGATCAATAGATCATGAGTAAAGGCAAGTTTATTTGAGATGGAGTGTGCGTTCCACAAGGTGAGGCAGCCAGGAAGGTAGCTGTGAGGGTAACCCCTCCCCTTTCAGCCTGAGTTACAGTGAAACAAAACTTAAACACATACCCTTTCGCCCAGAGTCCAGCAGACCGGAGCATACCAGTTTAGACAGGTCATTTAGGCATGTTATATGATAGCCCACAACCCCCCCCCCCCCCAGGGGCTACTGATTGGTGGAGAGGGGATACCTGAGACAAATGAAAAGCTAGTATGGGTTTAAAAACTTACTCTATATAAGACAGTGTGTGACGCCACTTGGGCTCTCAGATCATTTTGTTCAGGGTGCCGGCTCTGCCTGAGACTCTGCGCACAATAAACAGCATCTGTTTGCATACCGGTCTGTCTCTGTTTTCATCTGGGGGTTGGAGGGACAGACTTCGAATAGATAATAGATCTCCTGCTACAAAGGCACATGAGAAAGGGAGAGAGGAGGGGGAAAGGAGAGGGATATGAATAAGATTTGAGCTGTGGCATGAGGATCTGTTCTGGAAGAGTCACAAAAGTCTAGGAGGGGCAAGGTTGGTCTTGGGGTCGATATCTCCAGGAGGAGGAGAAGAAGGAGAAGGAGAAGAAGTGTACAGGGCAGAGAGAAGACAGCAAGGCAGTAACGAGGATGAGGCTGTTTCAGAGAGAGAAAGAGAGGAGATGGCTGAATGAGATGGAGAAAGAGGTGAAGCTCAAGAGCTGATGATAGGGTAGATGATAGGATGGTGGGGGAAGTGAGGATGGTAAAGGGGAGATAAGGGGGAGGGGCTTGAAGGTGTTGGTAGGAGGGGAGACAATTAGGGAGTATGAGAAATAGGAAGAGAAAGTGTCGAGAAGCCGTAAAGAGATGGAGAGGCACATAGAAGTCCGAAGAAATAAAAGGATAGGTGGTAGAAATTGCAGCGGATAAGGTGTACCTGTGAGTGATCATGGCAATGAGCACAGGGCAGCTAGAACAGACTATAAGGGGGAGGAGTGGCTCAGTGGTTGGGACAGGTTACCTCAGGCCAGAAGGCCGGGGGTTCAATTCCCACATGGGGACAAGCAACCTCAGGCCGGAGGGACTGTGGTCTCTAGTCCCATGGCCACTCCTTGTGGCCTTGGGCAAGCCACTTAAACCTTCATTGCCTCAGGTACACTTAGATTGTGAATCCTTTGGGGCAAGGGAATAAAAAGTACCTGTTAGTATACATGTAAACCGCACTAATTCTAAAGAGCGCGGTATTTAAAAAAAAAAAAGAAAGAAAGAAATAAATATAAGCAGGAAGGCGATATAGTGGGATAATAAGGAAGAGAAAGAGACAGCTGAAAACAGAGAGGGAGAGCTGAACAAGATCACAAACAAAAATACTGAAAAGTAAGGCATTCTAACGAAGATAAATAAATATATACAGGAAAACAGACCTTACAAGCAAGTGATTAAAAAAGTCAGACTCTAGCCAGAAGCTTGCAGCAAGGCCTGTGCTAGACTTGCACAGTCCACAGCAAGAAAGCAAATGGCTGAGCACACTGGGGAAGAGGGTTAACAATGCTTCAGTGGGGGAAGGGATTATACTTTCAGCACACTGTAATAGAAGGCAGGCAGGGAGGGGGAGATTTTAAACTCAGAGAAGGCTGCGGAGAGCAGAGGTAGAGTGGATAAGGCAATTGGAATTAATACTTGATCTTCAACAGCAGAGACCAGAGAGAGAGCAGGGAAGTTATAATTGGTTATGAGGAGAGAGAGACACACACACACATAGCTGAAAAACAGAGAGGGAGAACTAAACAAGATCACACACAAAAATACGAAAGTAAGGCACTAACAATGATGAGATAAATAAATACACATATACAGGCAGACAGACCTTACAAGCAAGCGGTTAAAGACAGACAGACTCTAGCCAGAAGCTAGCAACACAGCCTGTAATAGGCTACCTGAGTCAGTAAATCTGGCTCCATTCTGCTCCTGGTCAAATCCGGGCTGAAAACCTGGATGTAGTTGGGACCCTGGTTATATTAATCACTGTTCTACATAAGCTTCAGAAAGGGGTGGATCACACGGGCCCTGGCTCTACCAAAAATTGCAGCATGGCAGGCAGAAGAAAAGCCCCTTCCTGTCTGCCGCAGGAGACTGGATCCTGCAGGCAGACAGGAAGACTCTTTGCTGTGATCACAGCTTTTCTTCTTCTTCTGTCAGCGGGGGATAGGATCCCCGCGGGCAGCCTACTGCCTGCCGATGGTTGCAAAGACCTTTCATGTCTGCCCACAAGAATCACAGGCAGACAGGGTGGGTCTTTGCAACCATCGCAGCTGGCTGCCCATGGGGATCCCATCCCCTGCGGGCAGAAGAAAAGCCAGGATCGTGGGTAAGACCCTTCCTGTCTGCCGCGGCAGAACAGGAAGAGTCTCTGCCTGCACGGCGGAGTTTGGGTGGAACTTGGGCCCCCCCCCCCCCAAGAAAAAGCCCTTCCACCGCCCCCGCTGTTCTATATAAGCATATAAAAGTTCAGCATACAAAGTGTTACATAAGAACATAAGATATGCCATACTGGGTCAGACCAAGGGCCCATCAAGCCCAGTATCCTGTTTCTAACAGTGGCCAACACAGTTCACAAGTACCTATCAGGTTCCCAAAAGGTAATACAGATTCCATACTGCTTATCCCATGGGTAAGCAGTGGATTTCCTCGGTCCTCTTTAATAACACTGGACAACCAATTTGTTCGAAAGGTTTGCTTCCTGAAAAATATTTGGTGATTATGATAGACAGCTTCAAGCTGAACACAAATATAATTTCAGATTGGCTGTATCACCAAGGAATTTGGAGAAACATCAAATTAAATTTTGACTGAATTTGCTTATGCTGGCTCACTTCTGTTATTAAATTGCATTGTACTGCAATCGTTAATGTTTAAATTCGAAGTGTATAACAAAGTTATGGGAGTTTGGTCACGCTGATTCGCTCCTGTTATTAAAGGCATATATAGTGAGTTTTTTTCACATACACATATAAAACAACAATACCCCATCCCTTAGGAATTGTTAAATGTTCAAATTATAATGAACATAATGATACAGATTTATTTTAAGTCCATCGCTATATTAGGTATTTATGTTTTATGGTTTTTACCCGTGCCTTTTATATTCATTTTTCTCATCTCTTTTTTTAGTTCACAAAACTATGTGGGCTAACATACAACAGAGGTACTGATACATAATATTGATTTGTTGGTTAATTTCACACCCCCATGCGATTATCATTTTTTGTCAATGTGGTATTTATTATGGTTTTAATTGATATCATAAGATTGATTTTGATTGTGTTTGATTATTTTATATTTGTTTATGTAGATTTTATATTTTAATTACTTATTGGCTTATGATTCAGAAATTAATTTTACATGTTTTTTGAATTTATGTTTTAGTTTATAAATTGTCAATTCATGTTTTAATTGTACTTTGTGTATTTATGATTTTAGCACGCCAGATTAACCCCTGATGAAGGTTTATCAAAACACGGCCTGTGTTGGGTTTATCCCTGGTTTATGATTAATAAATAGCTCTGTCTTTCCTTCTAAACCACGTTTTGGACTGGGTTCTGGAACCAAAAGCTTACAGAGCGGCCAGTTCTTTTTAATGAAATGAGAGTCTCTAGCATGGGAGTCCCATTTACAAATGAAACAGTACTTGGTATACCCGAGCTGCATTCCTAGTAGCATTGCCACTACCTTTAGATCACCACAAATGTTCCAGTTGTAGTTGTTGTATTGTATGTGTTTCAACAACAGTTTCATGTTTTAGTAGGTTTCTTTCATGTGCGCTGCATAGGCAATAGGTATTGAAGGGTGGACACTGACATTGTGTAACAAGATAGCTTTCACGCTTAACAGTGACGAATCAATAAAAAGACGCCATTGTTGTTGGTCATGCTCACAACCCAAAGCCGTTAACAACCCATCAATGTCAGTGCAGAAATAGAGGTTGTCAACTTGTGCAAAGAAATTTTTCATATCTTCTTGGCGGGCTGGAAAGACAGAAATTTTCATACCTGGTGATAACCAACCCTATCCTTGCAATCTCAAACCAAGCAGTTCAGCTTTTGTTTTTAACAAACTTAAGTCCCTCACCAGGTCATTCAATTCTGACTGTTATCAGATGAGGCACACCGGACAAACGGTTCAAAATCTGGATCCATGTCATTTTCCACGTCTGGCCCGTGTATTGTGGCATCTTTGTCTGCCTCATCTAGGCTTCATCACTGGTCTCATGGCTGAAGGCAGACAGGGGTATTCAATAGATTTCTTATTTTTAGCAGAGAAGCCGGATACATTGGTCAGACAGAAGTAACTGCCTGCCATGCGCCATATCATCGGGACTGCAAACGGCATTAACTTCCGAGTATCTCTGAGTCAAGCTCTGCGATGGACAGCACATGTTGCACAGCAAATGTGAGGAGCCAAGGATTTGTCTTGATCACCAACTTTACAACCAAAGTAGAGCTCATTCACTTTCTTAATAAGTGCAGCATCTTTGAGGCTTAAGCGTATACTTGCCACAAATGTAACAGAATGTATCGCGGCTATTGTGACATTGACGAAACATTTCTGCTTTAACGAGTCATCATTTAGACAAGCAGCTCACATGTAAATGCTATTGTTAAGTACACAAATTGATATCAATGTCATGTGTAACATCTGTATATGAAAGCTGCTTTTATAGCCTGTATTGCCAGAATCCATCCTGACTAAGCATGCCCACGTATTCCTTAGCAGTACAATTTCCACTGCACACTGTGAGCCTGCACTGAGTGCATGCCCAGGCATGTCTGGACTAAACAAAACAGCTTACTTTCTAGGCAACATAGGAATCGACTTAAAAAATGCGAGGAAATCACAAAAAGTGTAGTTACTCACCTGTAACAGGTGTTTTCCGGGGACAGCAGGAATCGGTCCTCACATATGGATGATGTCAGCATTGACTGAGCCCGCGCAGATTCACTCACCAGCTTTCAAAGAAAGCCTTTGTGCGTTCCTGCCCAAGTGTGCCATCTTATCTCAGTATGTCGACATTTCTTAATCAAGCATAAAAAGAAAATACTCCATGGGGAGGAGGGAGGATTGTGAGGACCGATTCCTGCTGTCCCTAGAGTACATCTATTACAGGTGAGTAACTGCTTTCTCCAGGAACAAGTAGGAAGTCAGTCCTCACATATAGGACTCCCAAGCTACAGGCTACTGAAAAAAATCTGTAGAAGCCTCAGGCGACCCAAAAGGCAAACCGTGAAGGGCAGCAAGGAGCGCTGAATGGCTTGAAGTCCAGTGATGCAACTCCAACATTGACAATGGAATCAGTTCTCCGGTAGCCTGGACACAAAGGGCCGAAGTGAAGGAGTTGCACTATTCCCCAAAGAGGTGATGAAGTACTGCTTGGCCAAAGGCATTATCACTCCGTGAGCTCTCCTCCAAGCAGTAATGCGCTGCGAAGGTATGGACAAAAGACCAGGTAGTGGCCCGGCAGATGCCCAGCAGAGGGACTGAGCGCAGGTCAACCACCGAGGCCACCATGACGTGCACATTATGCGCGGTAATAAAATGCTCCAGGGAGAGTCCAGCCACTCGTAGGTGAATGAGATGCAATCTGCCACCCAGTTAGAAAGAGTATGCTTAGAGATCGCAACTCCGAGCCTGTTGATGTCATAGGAGACGAACAGTTGTGACAAGTGGTGATGGGGCTGTCTCCTCTGAAGGACAATGCCCTCTTGCAATCCAGGATGTGTAGCGAGGCCACCACTCAGGATGTGTGAGACCTGGGGCAGAAGGCAGGAAGGACTACCTCCTGTTTCATGTGAAAAGTGGACACCACCTTCAGCAGGAATTTCAAAGTGGACACCACCTTCAGCAGGAATTTCAAAGTGGACACCACCTTCAGCAGGAATTTCGGCTGGGTCCAGATAACGACCCTGTTTTTGTGGAATCTGGTGTAGGGGATGTGGGCCACCAATGCCTGTAGCTCACTAACTCTCCTGGCTGAATTGAGTGCTACCAGGAACACTACTTTCCATGACAGGAACTTGAGATGGCACAGTCAGAGGCTCAAAAGGGGGAGCCATCAGCTTCCCGAGAACAATGTTCAGGTCCCATGCCACCAGCGGTGGGCGGAGGGGGGCCACGTGAGGAGAAGCCCCTTCATGAAGTGGCCCACAGCAGGATGCACAGAGGTGGGCTGGCTGTCAAGGTGATGATGTGCCGCTAGGGCGCTGAGGTGCACCCTGAAAGGTTGGACTTTAGACCAACCCGGGATAGGTGCAGAAGAAATTGCAGGATGTTCTGTACCGAGCAAGAGAAAGGGTTGAAATTCCTTTCTGCACACCAGACGGAGGAATCTATGCCATTTAAAGGCATACATGCACTGTGTTGAGTCCTTGCACAATGCCAGTAGGATGCCCTCCACCTCCTGGGAGAGATGGAGGTGCACTATGGCTAGCTGATCAGCATCCATGCCATCGGGGTGAGGTACTGGAGGTTGGGATGGAGATGGGTCCCATCCTCCTGCGAGAGCAAGTCTGGGAACTGGCTCAGAGGTATCGGGGCCGCTTGGGACAGCTGAAGAAGCAGAAGGAACCATGGCTGAAAAGTCCACTGAAGGGCAATGAGGGAGAGCCAGCCTGACTGAACCTTGAGCAAGGTCTTAGGAACCAGAGAAGTATGCGGATACACATACGGCAGGCTCCCGGACCAAGACAGGAGAAAGGTATCCACCGCCACGCATTCTGGAGCCAGCCCCTGGGAGCAGAAGTGCAGCAGCTGTGTGTTCTCAGGGCTGTTAAAGAGATCCAACGTCGGGGTCCCACAACGCTGAAAGAGGGAGTTGGCCACCCACTAGGTTGAGGCCCCACTCGTGGGGCTGAAGGACTCTGCTGAATCGATCTACGAGCAAATTGTCCTGGGCAACAAGTAGACTGCCCAGAGGGTCATGCCCTTCCTCCGCGGTGAAGGCCCACAGGTGAACCAACTCCTAACAGAGGAGGTACGAGCCCATTCCCTCCTGCCTGTTGATGTAAAATATTGCTACTTGGTTGTCCATCTGAAAGAGCATAACCTGGTCCGTAAGGTGGGCCTGGAACATCCAAAGGGCATTTGTCACAGTTCTGAGTTCCCAGAGATTGATCTGGAGTGCACTTTCCTCTTCACTCCAAGTGTCCTGCGACTGTAGACCGTCGCAGTGGGCTCCCCAGCCGAACTTGGAGGCGTCCATGGTCAGAACACGTTGGGCCGGTGGTGCATAGAAGGGAAGGCTGGCCATGAGAATCTGTCAGGTCTGCCACCAGGCGAGAAAGGCTGCCAGAGGCAGGGCTATCTGGACTCGATCCTCCAGTTTGCCAGTTACTTAAGTCCATTGGGAGCTGAGGGTCCACTGGGCCTGATGCATCTGGAGATGGGCCCGTGGGGTTATGTGAACCATCAAGGCCATGTGCCCCAATAGGCGCAGCAGGAGACAGGGGGACGCTGATGATGTACCTCTCTTCCTAGGGTTGCCAGATGCTGCACCCAGTCTAGAGGGAGGAAGGCTTTGGCCTGGGTTGAATCCAGAAGGGCTCTTATGAACTGCAGGTGCTGGGTTGGGAGCAGATGCAGCTTTGGGAAGTTAATCACGAACCCCAGATGTTGCAGCACTCTTATGGTGCGTTGGACCGCGTGACGTATCACCTCTGACAAGCTGGCTTTCAGAAGCTAGTCACTCAGATAAGGAAAGATGAAGACTCCCAGTAAGCCGAGGTGAGCAGCGACTATTGCCAGGCACTTGGTGAACACCTGGGGGCTAAGGAGAGGCCAAAGGGGAGCACCCTATACTGGTAGTGGTAGCCTCCAATGACAAAGCGGAGGTATTGACGGTGCCAGGGATGGATAAGGAATGGATCAGGATGTAGGTTGTGATAAGGAAGCTTATCATAGTTCAGGAAGGAATAATATAAGAGGTGAATTGGCTCTGAATAAGCAACCTGTGCTGGCTGGTAAAAGCACTAAAACAGAGTGTTTACCTAAAAGACTACCAGACCCAGAATGCACTAGGTTACAGAAAGCCTCTAGGAGAGCTGAAGTGGGGAAACGTGTGCCTAATCAAGGAAGCTATGATGTAATCCCCAATCACCCATCTCCTAGGGCAGGGCCTGATTCAGAACACCTGGACTGTGCTAGGGTGGAGTGTCCCTCTAGGCACTTTAAAACTAGAGGAAATTCTTCACACAGACAGCTAGAGCTACAGCAACGGAAGGAGAAACAGCAAGGCTGGCAGAAGCAGCCAGGTTGGAAGCTACAGCGAGAGCTACAGCAACGGAAGGAGAAACAGCAAGGCTGGCAACGGCAGGAGGAGAGAGGACAGCAACAGCAGAGAGAACACAGAAGGAAGAACAGCAAGACGTCCAGGAGGTCTAAGGAAGGAGCCCAAGGCAGTACTTATGTTGGGAGAGATTCCAGGGGCAAGCATTCTTCATTGGACTGGAAGAAACCAGAGGCTTGGAGATACAGAGCCAGGAACCCCCGAGAGCACCTGTAAAGGAGACGGCTGCATCTACAGAAAGAAGGAGCTCTAATGCTATTCAAGGAGGTATGGGAAAAGAGACCTAAAGTCCAGAGATTCTGACTGGAGAGCTGGGCACAGCAGCTTTGCTACCTACTAGCCAAAATACCCAGAGAGGAAACCTAATGGCAACGTGATCTCAGGTATGAACTCTGATCTGTTCCCTAGCTCTGCACAAGGAAGACAGCAGGGAAACAAATGCTATCCTGATAGTGATCAGTTAGAGAATTCCTCTGAGCCAGTGTATGAAAATGATTCCATGATATTTCAGGAGCAAGGGGAAATATCAAATGAGCAAGTAGAATGCATGGATTGCTCTCTGTCTAAGCTGCTGTTTTAAAGTAATCCTCAGTAAAGCAACAATCACCAAAAGGAACTGTACTATGCTTCTTTAACTACCCAGAAAAGTTTCTTTAAGTGAAAGCTTTAGGGTAAGTTGGAGCCACGTGGAGAGTGAACCAGTAAGGGTTTGCAGCTGGTTAAGCACCTGTGGTTAAGCCAGGCATAAGTGCACGTGGGCTCTGGAAAGAAAACTTCTTCACTGTGTGAATAGAAGAAAGTTGTTTTTTTATAAAGAGAATTTTCCTTTTGGGTTTATTTTTCATTTAAGCACTGCTAAGAAAGTTATTAGCAGGGGCTGGAAGAAAGACCTTTTCTGATAACAAAAAACACAAAAACAAAAGAAATGCCTTACTAGGTCAGACCAAGGTCCATCAAGCCCAGTAACCTGTTTCCAACAGTGGCCAATCCAGGTCACAAGTACCTAGCAGTTTCTCAAAAAGACACACACGTTTCACAATGCTTGTATTGGGACAAGCAGTGGATTTCTCGGGTCCTCTTTAATAATTGTTTATGGACCTTTCCTCCAGGAACTTATCCAAACCTTTAAGCCCAGCTACACTAACAGCTTTTACTACATCCTCCGGTAATGAACTAAAGAGTTTGATTACATGTTGCGTGAAAAAATATTTTCTCTTATTAGTCTTAAATGTAGCGTCACTGCATGTCCCCTAGTCTTTCTACTTTTTGATGGTGTAAACACAGAAACATAGAAACATGATGGCAGAAAAAGACCACATCACCTATCTAGTCTGCCCTTCCAACAACTACAATAGTGCCCTTTTTTCCTTTAGAGATCTTCTGAGTTTGTCCCATGCTTTTTTGAATTCATATACTGTCCTCATTTCTACCACCTCCACTGGGAGACTATATTCCACTCATGTACTATTCTTTCCATAAATAAATATTTCTCATATTACTCCTGGGTCTATCCTCTTTCACCCTCATCCTATGTCCCCTCGTAGCAGAGCTTGCCTTCAATCGGAAGAGACTCTCCTTCTGTGCACGTATGCCACGGAGGTATTTATTAAACATTTCAATCATATCTCCCCTATCCCAGCTTTCCTCTAAAGCATACATATTATGATCTTTAAGTCTGTCCTCATATGCTTCATAACGAAGACCAGTAACCATTTTAGTAGCTTCCTTCTGCACTGATTCCAACCTGCTTATATCCTTTTGAAAGAGCGGTCTCCAGAGTTGCACACAATACTCTGTTCCATCAAGGTCTTTACTGAGTTGTTGCCTAAGTATTTCAGTTGCCTTATTTATTTGTTTTGTTACCTGAATATATTTCCTGAAGAAAGTATCCTGTTGATGTTACCAAGCATATCTGTGCGAGGGAATAACTCCCCATAAATAAAATCTGTTTTCTGCTTACACTCGAGCAACTACAATTCATTATTTTTGTTGAACGGCTGATTTTGTGTAATGAACTACAAGACCCACAATCCTTTGCAAGTCATATAAATTCCTGTCTTTGCCAAGATTGTGGAACTTTCACAACAAGCACCCCCGTTTACAAGGTATAGGCATCTTTGAGAACCAAGGAGCATAGCCAATCTCCCCGCAGAAGGAACGGCAGCAATGTTCCAAGTGATAGCATCTTGAACTTCTCCTTAACCGGAAAGTGGTTTAGGTCCCATAGATCCAGGATGGGCTGAAAGTCGCCTGTCTTTTTTGGCATGAGGAAGTACCTGGATTAGAATCCTATGCCCCAAAGGGGCTAAGGTACTGGCTCCACCACCCGATCCTCAAGAAGGGACTAGAGTTCCTTCTGCAGGAGCTCTCTGTGCAGGGAAGTCATGGGAAGTTCCTCTGGAAAGAAGGGAGGAGACATCCTTCCCGCACCACCTGCAGCACCCAGGCATCGGTGGTGATGCCCAGCTAGAGGTGAGCGAAGTGGACCAGATGTCCTCCCGTGTGCCTCGGACCCTGGTCCTCTGGAGGAAGATGCGCTATGCCCAAGGAGTCAAAAGCACCCCCAGGCTGTGAATGGGGCACTGTTTGGGGCTTGGCGACTTTCTGCTTATGGGAGCCGTGTCCCTGGTGGGGAGCCCAATACGTCATAAATTGTGGGTATTTTCTGTAAGCCTTTTTCGCTGTCAGGTGGAACGGCTTTTCCCCCCAAAGCCTTCCAAAGGAAAGAGTCAAACGTCTTCCGGGACAGCTTAGTCTTGGTCATAAACTATGATTCCAACTCGGCTGCCTTGACTGTCATGGGTTTGCCGAAGAGGTTCTCTCCTTGGCAGGGGACACTGACCAGTTTGGCCTGCACCCATTGCTCCAAGTCCAAGGACTGTAGCCAAGTCAGGCAGCGGGCATGGATACCCACCACAGCTGCAAGAGTCACAGACTTGAAGCCATCAAAGACCATGTGAGTCTGGAATTTGGAGCATTCCTTGACTGAGAAAAGGAGGGTTCAGAAGTGCTCAAGAGATTCACCTGCCAGTCCAGCTGAGAACCCGGTGAGCTCCTTCACCAGGACCCTCAGGTACATGCCCATGTACAGCTGGTAAGCCTGGATGCGGGCCACAAATATTGAGCCTTTGTAGCACTTTCTGCCAAACCTGTCCATGGTGTGGGTCTCACTAACAGGGGGCACCAAGGAATGAATCTTCTGACTCTTTGACGCATGGCCAACTCCACCACCATGGAGTTGAGGCAGCTGTGTCTTCTGAAAGCCAGGGCTCTTACCAACTCGATACTGGGAATCAAGTCGCCGGCTCACTATTGGCACTATCACCAGGCTCTCCCATAACCTGAACAGCAAGTGCTCCAGGATGAGGAGAATCAGCATCGTCGTGTTGCCTTTGGAGGGGCCTCATACTGGAGGATCTCTAAGTCCTCGGCACAAAGCTCACCCTCCGGTTCCCACCATGAAGGCCAAGGCCTTCGACATCCCCCAAACAAAGTCAATGAATGCGAGGTTCTCGGGCAGGGACCTCCGGTGTTCCTGAGTGGGCAACAGTTCAGAGGGGACATCCCTGTGCAACATGATATCAGGTGACTCGTCATCTGTTTCCCAGCCTGACTCGGAGCCAGATAAGACCTCGAGTCCCAGATGGTCATTAGGTCAACGAGCTGCTGGCGCCAAAGGAGAGAACTTACAGACTTTGCAACAATGTAGGCAGTGTGAAAATCATTCTGATAAGGACTGAGGTGACCATCCAAAAAAGGAGTGACCTCCCTCTCTGGGCTGTAAACCGTGTAAATGCCCTTTGAATATCAGGCCCATAATGTCCAATAATGCATTTTTACAGTATTGTTGTGGGAGGGGTGCTGTTGTCATGATCATGATTAGGTCCAATTACCAGAATCTTTGGGGGGGGGGGGGGAGGAGAAGCCTGAGACTGATGGTATGCCTAAGTGTCCACCACATTTGCACCAGCTCAACTGCCACTGCTTTGTTATGTTGGTTCAACTACCTTGAAATCATCAGATATAATCGCCATAAGGTCTGTTTTGTGGACCTCAGTATCTCATGCTTCATTGTATACTGACTGCTGCCTTGGATTTCTGCAGCCTAATGCATAAGCTTTCTTATATGGCATCTCGGTCCTTGGATTGCTGTCCTTGGAGAACACCTGTAACAGATAAGCAACCTTGCATTCCTCGCTATCTCTCCATTTACACCACTGGCAATTGTAGATGTTAACTATTGTATTCTGAATCTCTTACTATACTTAGCTTAGTCTGGTAAAGCATGAATCTGTTAATAGCACCTGGTTTCCATGGCAGCTGAACTAAAAGCACTACCTGAGATTTGACTTACTCCAAATTGTTCTCCGTGCCCCCCCAATCAATCTGACAGCATAAAATTACTGTTTGTCATGAGTTCAAACAAAAAGCATTTACAAGAAATGCCAGAACTAGGAACATAAGGAAATGCCTCAAACTGTGATCCAAGCTCTTTGCAGATTTAATTGCTGTGAATATTCATAATAAGATTGCCAGCTGGCTCCAGATTCACCTGATGAACTTGATCCAGTCCTGGCTTTGCCCTATCGCATTCAGGAATGTGTCTTGCTTTACTTATGAAGTGTAATAGAGACACCAGAACTACATGTCCCTGTATTCAATGGGGTAAAACCAAAGCTGAATCAAGCTTTTCAAGCACATCTGGAACCAGCTGGCAACCCTAATCACAAAGCAAGCGGTTTTAAATATTTCAGAAAGGCAAAAGTATAACCGGTTACAGGGTAAGGGTACATCATATGAGAAGTACATTCTGGTTATATTAGAGCAGAGAAGAGATGTGGGCAGAGGATGAGCTCTGCTGAGCCAGGCTTATATATATCCATAAAGGACTAATGCAAAGGAATCACTTTAACAAAAGGCCTCTGTAATTAACAATGATAGCTAAATATGTAATAATTTTTTTGTCGGAGCTGAGCCGTAGGAAGGATGTGAGTGATCACGTCCCCCTCCAGACTGCCAGCTTCTTTTATTTTATTTTAGGTCCTCCTTAATGCAACAAACCAAATTTTTCTTAAAATCAAAATTTATCACTTATCTCAGTTCCTTCATTGAAAAATCAAAATTCGTCGCTCTTCCATAAATGTAGCAGCACGACGTGCACGTTTCGGGAGATGGTACCCTGTATCAAGTGCTTCTCAAACTTCATGGATATGGGCAACAAAATACAAAAACGCCGTCCTTGCGGCAAAGGCATCCACGTTTAAAGGGCCGTTAGAATTTTACTCGCTTTTGTAAGAGGGACCAACCAATGAGAGCAGGGGTTTTCCCACATCTAGGGGAATCCCTGTCCGGATTGGTCATGGAGACAGTCAGGTCATAGAACACTCCGCCAATCGATCTCCTGGTTCAATCCGTTAGGTTCCACGGAGGACAGTCGAAAGATCCACTGTTGTTCCAATCTTTGTAACTTTTTCTCTCGATCCCCTCCAAGGGGATCTTCAGGAATCTGATCTATGACTGTCCAGTGCAGATCAGCAAAACAATGGCCCTTGTCAAGGCAGTGTTGAACTATCGGAGCCGTGAGTGTCTTCTGACGCAATCGAGAGGCATGCTCAGAAAGGCGAACCTTCACCGGACGAATAGTCCGGCCAATGTATAGTAAAGCACAGGGGCAGAGTAACATATATACTACATAAGTAGATCGACATGAAGTATCCCAAAACCGCTTGTAAGAGCGAGACGTCTGCGGATGATGCCATTCTACTCCCGATAATGTAGTAGTGCAAAAAAGACAAGATCCACATGGGGAATGACCTGTGGTCACCGGCAAGCGGTCAGACCGATCAATGGCTAAAGAAGTCTTCATCAGTATGTCCCCCAGGTTGCGTCCCCGCGAGAAGGCAACACGTAGGGGTTTATTAAAGCAATCCAGCAGCCGTAACATAGACCAATGGCTACGCAAAATGTGTAACACCGCCGAACTTCTTTCCATAAAGGGGAGAATGCCGGTAATGAAATCTTCTGGAACTGAGGTGGTATTCATATATTGTGGATCCAACAGCCATTCACGGTGAACGCAGCGTGCTCGTTTCATAGCTTTTTTAATCACTCCCTGAGGGTAACCCCTCTGTTCCAACCGGCGACAAAGATCTTGAGCATGTAATTTAAATTCATCCATAGAATGACAGATCCGTCGGAGTCTCAAAAATTGACCAAAGGGAAGCCCCCTTCTCAAGGGGCCTGGATGGTAACTATGGTAATGTAATAGGCTGTTTCGTTGAACCGGTTTCCGAAAGAGAGTAGTGAGAAGTGAACCCTCAATTTAAGTAATTTGGACATCTAAAAAGTCTATAGTGGATGTCCAAATTACTTAAATTGAGGGTTCACTTCTCACTACTCTCTTTCGGAAACCGGTTCAACGAAACAGCCTATTACATTACCATAGTTACCATCCAGGCCCCTTGAGAAGGGGGCTTCCCTTTGGTCAATTTTTGAGACTCCGACGGATCTGTCATTCTATGGATGAATTTAAATTACATGCTCAAGATCTTTGTCGCCGGTTGGAACAGAGGGGTTACCCTCAGGGAGTGATTAAAAAAGCTATGAAACGAGCACGCTGCGTTCACCGTGAATGGCTGTTGGATCCACAATATATGAATACCACCTCAGTTCCAGAAGATTTCATTACCGGCATTCTCCCCTTTATGGAAAGAAGTTCGGCGGTGTTACACATTTTGCGTAGCCATTGGTCTATGTTACGGCTGCTGGATTGCTTTAATAAACCCCTACGTGTTGCCTTCTCGCGGGGACGCAACCTGGGGGACATACTGATGAAGACTTCTTTAGCCATTGATCGGTCTGACCGCTTGCCGGTGACCACAGGTCATTCCCCATGTGGATCTTGTCTTTTTTGCACTACTACATTATCGGGAGTAGAATGGCATCATCCGCAGACGTCTCGCTCTTACAAGCGGTTTTGGGATTCTTCATGTCGGTCTACATATGTAGTATATATGTTACTCTGCCCCTGTGCTTTACTATACATTGGCCGGACTATTCGTCCGGTGAAGGTTCGCCTTTCTGAGCATGCCTCTCGATTGCGTCAGAAGACACTCACGGCTCCGATAGTTCAACACTGCCTTGACAAGGGCCATTGTTTTGCTGATCTACACTGGACAGTCATAGATCAGATTCCTGAAGATCCCCGTGGAGGGGACCGAGAGAAAAAGTTACAAAGATTGTAACAGTGGATCTTTCGACTGTCCTCTGTGGAACCTAACGGATTGAACCAGGAGATCGATTGGCGGAGTGTTCTATGACCTGACTGTCTCCATGACCAATCCGGACAGGGATTCCCCTAGATGTGGGAAAACCCCTGCTCTCATTGGTTGGTCCCTCTTACAAAAGCGAGTAAAATTCTAACGGCCCTTTAAACGTGGATGCCTTTGCCGCAAGGACGGCGTTTTTGTATTTTGTTGCCCATATCCATGAAGTTTGAGAAGCACTTGATACAGGGTACCATCTCCCGAAACGTGCACGTCGTGCTGCTACATTTATGGAAGAGCGACGAATTTTGATTTTTCAATGAAGGAACTGAGATAAGTGATAAATTTTGATTTTAAGAAAAATTTGGTTTGTTGCATTAAGGAGGACCTAAAATAAAATAAAAGAAGCTGGCAGTCTGGAGGGGGACGTGATCACTCACATCCTTCCTACGGCTCAGCTCCGACAAAAAAATTATTACATATTTAGCTATCATTGTTAATTACAGAGGCCTTTTGTTAAAGTGATTCCTTTGCATTAGTCCTTTAGTAAGTTTCACTTTCTTGGGGGTTATATTTTTTGGTTATATATATCCATAACATGCTTAAACTTGATTTAAAATCAAGACTGCAGTAGAGATCTGCAGACAATGCTTTTGCTTTATTGAAAATAAATTGAATTTTGTTGTAAAGGGCCAATACATGCAAGTTTCACAACAGTGCTCTTTCTCATGCGGTTCTAAAACCCTGCTATAGTCGTTTTAGTGTTAGCACCTAGTGCACAATTAAGCTTGGTTTCCTTTCAAGAGAATTAGCAAGACTGTAAAGAGTGATCTCTGGTCTAGGAACTAAGCACTGGATAGCACAACTATCCAGAGGATCGCCATGAATAGGTATCAGTTCTATGACACTTAATAGCATAGGATGGGTTCATGCTTTTAAAGCAGTTTATGTGTTTGATAGTCATATACATTGACTCTGAGTCGTTAGTGGGATGGGAACAGCTGGGAAATGTAGAAAAACAGTGGGCAAAACTGAAAGGGGATATTTTAAGGGCAACCAACCTTTTTGTTAAAATGGTAAATAAAAGGAAAAGGAAAAGGAGACTGCTATGGCTTTCGAAAGAAGTAGCTGAAAAAGTGAAGAAAAAGAGGGAGGCCTTCATGAAATACAAGAGATCACAGAGAGAGGAAGACAAGCATCTATATTTGGAAAAACTTAGAGAAGCTAGCAAAGTAGTCAGGAAAGCAAAGATTCAAAAAGAGGAGGAAATAGCCGATGCAATAAAATGAGGAGATAAGACATTTTTCAGATATGTTAGTGAGAAGAGGAAGGGCAAAAGTGGTATTGTCAGACTCAAGGGTGAAGGGGAGAAATATGTAGAAGCTGATGAGGATAAAGCAGAAAACACCCCCAAACAGGAACAGAAGCGAAGGACATCTTGAACAACTTTCAGAAGACTGTGTTTGTGAGAAACTAGCTCAACTTAAAGTACACACAGCGATGGGACCAGATGGGATACACCCTAGAATACTGAGGGAACTTGGGAACATTCTAGCAGCTCCAATGACTGACTTTTTCAATGCCTCGTTGGAGTGAGGAGAGGTGCCAAAGGACTGGAGAGAGGCTCATGTGGTGCCTTTACACAAAAGTGGAAGTAAGGATGTGGTTGAAAACTACAGGCCGGTTAATTTAACTTCGGTGGTGAGTAAATTATTGGAAATGCTGCTGAAATAGAAAATAGTGAGCTATCTGGAGTCCAGCAGATTACAGGATCCGAGGTAGCATGGATTCACCAGAGGCAGGTCTTGTCAGACAAATCTGATTGATTTCTTTGACTGGGTGACCAGGGAGTTGGACCGAGGGAGAGCCCTAGATGTGGTGTACTTAGATTTCAGTAAAGCCTTTGACACTGTTCCTCACAGGCGACTTATAAACAAACTGAGCACCCTAGGGATGGGTCCTAAAGTTACTGCTTGGGTTAGAAACTGGTTGGGTGGGAGGCGACAAAGAGTACAGGTAAATGGAGCTCACTCTGAGAAGGATGTTACCAGTGGTGTACCCCAGGGATCTGTCCTTGGTCCGATTCTTTTTAACATCTTTGCTAGCGATATTGCGGAAGGGCTGTCGGGTAAGGTTTGCCTCTTTGCGGATGATACCAAAATCTGCAATAGACACCCAGGAAGATGTAGATAAAGTGAGGAGAGATCCAGCTAAGCTTGATGAATGGTCTAGAATTTGGCAGCTGGGATTTAATGTTAAAAAATGTAAGGTCATGCATTTAGGCTGCAGCAATCCAAGGGAGCAATATAGTATGGGGGTGAAGTACTTTTGTCCACTAAAGAAGAGCGGGACCTAGGCGTGGTTGTGTCTGATGAGCTTAAAGTAGCTATACAGGTAGAAAAGGCAACGGCAAAAGCTAGAAGGATGCTTGGGTGCATACGGAGAGGAATGGCTGCTGGCATTAACCTTTAAAAAGGAGATAGAGCAGCTTTTAAACTAGATATTAGGGGAAAGCCGACATTCGCCCAAGAGCGCATGGTTCGGAAGAATGTATCTTTGAAGGATACTACCAAAAGCAGAGAGGTTCTACAAAAGAGTAAAGTAGCCCAAATGCCCTCAAGTATGGAGCAGACAGAGCTTAAAGATCCCAAATTACCCATGTCTAACAATAGCCAAATTAATATGAATAAAATACATTCTCTAAAATGCTTGTATGCAAATGTTAGAAGTCTAAAAAATAAGTTGGGAGAGTTAGAATATATAGCACTAAATGAAAGGTTAGATATGATTGGAATATCAGAGACATGGTGGAAGGAGGACAACCAGTGGGACACTGTGATACCTGGGTACAAACTATATCGTAATGATAGAGCTGATCAAATTGGTGGAGGGGTTGCTCTCTATGTTAGAGAGGGCATTGAGTCAGAAAGGATTAAAGTTTTGCAGGAAACAAAATCTGCTGTAGAATCTATATGGATTGAAATTCCATGTAAAAGGGGGAAGGCAATGGCAGTGGGGGTGTACTATCGAGCGCCTGGCCAGAATGACCAAATGGATGATGAAATGCTCAAAGAAATCAAGGAAGCTAACAAAAGTTACAGCGCAGTAATAATAATGGGTGATTTCAACTACCCCGGTATCGACTGGGTCTGTGTCACGTCAGGACATGCTAGGGAGATAAAGTTCCTAGATGAAATAAATGACTGCTTCTTAGAGCAGCTGGTTCATGAACCGACCAGAGGGGAAGCCATATTAGACCTAGTCCTTAGTGGAACACCAGATCTAGTGCAAGAGATAAGGTTGTTGGGGCCACTTGGCAATAGTGATCATAGCATGATCGCCTTTGATTTAATTAGTGGAGGAGGGATAGTAAGGAAATCCACAGTACTACCTTTTAAAACTTTCGAAAGGGAGACTATGATAAAATGAGGAAAACAGTTAAGAAAAAACTAAAAGGAGCAGTTGCAAAGGTTAAAGACGTACATCAGGCTTGGCTGTTAAAAAATACTATCTTGGTAGCCCAGACCAGCTGCATTCCACGCTTTAAGAAAAGTGGAAGGAAGTCCAAAAAACTGCCAGCATGGTTTAAAGGTGAGGTCAGAGAGGCTGTTATCCAAAAAAGCATCTTTCAGGAAATGGAAAAAAGAGCCAAACGACGAAACCTGGAACAAACACAAGCACTGGCAAGTCAAATGCAAGGCATTAATAAGGCAGGCAAAGGGAGAATTTGAGAAGAAGCTTGCTGCGGAAGCAAAAACGCGAAGTAAAGACCTTTTCAAGTACATTCGTAGCAAAAAACCTGTGAGAGAGTCAGTTGGTCCATTAGATGATAAAGGGGTTAAAGGAGCACTAAGAGGCGACAAGGCAATAGTGGAGAGACTGAATGAATTCTTTGCTTTAGTCTTTACTGAGGAAGATGTAGGGATGTTACCCATGACTGAAGTGGTATTTAAAGGTGCGGAAGAATTGAAGGAAATATCGATACATCGGGAAGATGTATTACAACTATTAAATAAACTGAAGAGTAGCAAATCACCTGGGCCCGATGGCATACATCCAAGGGTGTTGAAAGAACTGAAATATGAGATAGCAGTCCTGCTATTAGTAATCTGTGAACTATCATTAAAATCATCTCTAATACCTGAAGATTGGAGGATCGCCAATGTAACACCAATTTTTAAAAAGGGTTCCAGGGATGATCCGGGAAACTACAGACCGATGAGCATGACATCAGTACCGGGAAAAATGGTAGAAACCATCATAAAGAATAAAATTACTCAGCATGTAGATAGTCATGATATAATGGGAGACAGCCAACATGGCTTTAGACAAGGAAGATCTTGTCTTACTAATCTGTTATATTTTATTGAAGGAGTGAATAATCAGGAGGACAAAGGTGAGTCGGTTGATATTGTGTATCTGGACTTTCAGAAAGCCTTTGACAAGGTCCCTCGTGAGAAACCTTTGGCAAAACTAAAGAGTCATGGGATAGGAGGCAGTGTACTATTGTGGATCAGGAAATGGTTAAAAGATAGAAAACAGACGGTAGGACTAAATGGCCAATTTTCCCAATGGAGAAAAGGTGAATAGTGGTGTACCCCAGGGATCTGTGCTGGGTCCGCTGCTTTTTGACATATTCATAAATGACCTGGAAAGTGGAACAACAAGTGAGATTATCAAATTTGCAGATGACACAAAACTATTTAAAGTTGTTAAAACCCAAGAGGATTGTGGAAAATTGCAAGAGGATCTTGATAAATTGGAAGACTGGGCATCAAAATGGCAGATGAAATTTAATGTGGACAAGTGCAAGGTTATGCACCTAGGGAAGAACAACCCAAACTATGGCTACACGATGCAAGGTTCCACATTAGGAACCACCACCCAGGAAAAAGATTTAGGCATCATTGTGGATACCATGTTAAAACCCTCGGCCCAGTGTTCAGTAGCGGCCAAGCGAGCAAATAGAATGCTAGGTATGATAAGGAAAGGAGTGGAAAATAAAACAAAAGATACTATAATGCCTCTATATCGTTCCATGGTGAGACCGCATCTTGAATATTGTGTGCAATTCTGGTCGCCGTATCTTAAAAAGGATATAGCGATTTTAGAAAAGGTTCAGAGAAGAGCCACCAAAATGGTAAAGGGGATGGAAGGATACTCCTATGAAGAAAGGCTAAAAAGGTTAGGGCTCTTTAACCTGGAAAAGAGACGGCTGAGGGGAGATATGATAGAAGTCTATAAATTAATGAACGGAGTGCAACGGGTAAACGAAGATCGATTGTTTACCTTATCAGAATATAGAAAGACTAGGGGACACGCAATGAAGCTACAGGGTAACCTATTTAAGACTAATAAAAGAAAATATTTTTTCACTCAACATGTAATCAAACTCTGGAATTTGTTACCGGAGGATGTAGTAAAGACTGTTAGTGTAGTAAAGACTGTTAGTGTAGCTGGGTTTAAAAAAGGTTTGGACAAGTTCCTGGAGGAAAGGTCCATAAACCATTATTAAGAAGGGACCCAGGATATCAATGCTTGAACCAATATAAGCATTGTGGAACCTGTGTCCCTTGGGGAAACTGCTAGGTACATATGACCTATATTGGCCACGGTTGGAAACAGAATACTGGGCTTGATGGACCTTGGTCTGACCCAGTATGGCATATCTAATGTTCTTATGTAATTTCTTCTCATTCAACGATGAACTTGTTGATTATGCCAGTTGTCATGATCTTTGTCTTCTTTACATTAAGGTGCCGGCCCATTTTGAGAATATGTTCTTTGATTGTGAGAAGCAAATGTTTCAGATCATCTTCACTTTCAGCCATAATGTGGTATCATCAGCATAGCGAAGGTTGTTGATAAGTCTTCCACCAATCTTCACACCTCTGTTGTCTTCATACAATCCTGCTTCTCTGATGATTTGTTCTGCATATAAATTAAACAGGTAGGGGGAAAGTATGTAGCCTTGTCTTACACCTTTGCTTACTTTAAACCATTCTGTTTCTCCTTGTTCCGTTCGAACTGTTGCACAATCTGTACATTGATCAAGAAGCAAGAGAACGATCAGGTGTTCTGGTATACCCATGCTTCTTTATGTGGCCCGGAGTTTCTCATGGTTTACACAGTCCAAAGCCTTGCTATAGTCGATAAAGCACAAATTGATATCCTTTTGGTATTCTTTAGTCTTTTCAAGGATCCATCTCACATCCGCCACGTCTCTCATTCCTCGCCCTTTCCTTGCACTTCAGATAGTTCTTGTTCCAGGTATGTTTGTAGTCTCTTTTGAATAATCTTCAGTAAAATCTTGCTGGCATGTGGGATCAGAGCGATTGTGCGATAATTTCCACAGTCAGTTGGATCACCTTTCTTTAGTGTTGGTAAAAACACAGATCTTTTCCAGTCAGTTGGCCATGATGTTGTCTTCCATATTTCTTGGCAGAGCCTTGTAAGTACGGTAACAGCTGCATCAGATTGTTGAAATACTTGTATGGGAATGCTATCAATGCCTGGTGCTTTGTTCTTTGGTAAGGCTTTCAATGCTGCTTCAACTTCTTTCATCACCAATGGTTCCCGATCATAAGGTACAGGTTGAAACGGCTGTTGGTCCACTTGATCTTTATCATATAAAAACTCTGTATATTCCTTCCACCTTTTCTTGATCTTCTCAGCATCATTCAACATAGAACCTTGAGCATCTTGTAACATTCCAATTCGAGGCTGGAACTTTTTCTTTAACTTTCGTAGCTTTAGGAAAGCCGATCTTGTTCTTCCTCTAATAGTTTCTGCTTCTATTTCTTTGCATGCGTCATTGTAGTACTTTTCCTTGTCCTGTCTTGCTGCACGTTGAAAATCTCTGAGTTCTGCGATTGTCTTTCTTTCTCCTCTGGCTTTAGCGTCTCTGCGTTTCTGGGCAATTTTCAGCTTCTTCCATCATCCATTTTGGCCGTTTTTGCTTTTTCACCTTTTGTAGAGACTTCTCGCTTTCTTCTAACACAACCTTCTTGATGTCATTCCTTAACTCTTCTGGAGCTCTGTCATTTGTATCTAAAGAAGCAAATTGATTTTGCAGGCAGTCTTTAAATTCCAGTGGTATATTCTCAAGGTCATATTTTGCTGCATTCATGAGTGGTTTGCTCTTTTTCAACTTTAGCTTGAGTTTGCATACTAGTAGTTGATGATCTGTACCACAGTCAGCTCCAGGTTTTGTCTTTGTTGATGTTACAGAGCTTTTCCATCGTTGACTTCCACAGATGTAGTCAATTTGATTTTTATACAAACCATTGGGTGAAGTCCATGTGTACAGTCACCGCTTGTGTTGCTGGAAGAAGGTGTTTGAGATGAACAGATCGTTGGTCTTGCAGAGTTCTATCAGTCTTTCTCCAGCTTCATTTCTGTTGCCCAGTCCATATTTTCCAACTACTTTGCCTTCTTCTTTGTTGCCAAGCTTTGCGTTCCAGTCACCCATGACTATCAGGATATCCTGTTTGCAAGATCTGGCAATTTCAGCTTGTACTTGTTCATAGAACTCTTTAATTTCATTCTCTTCTGCAGCTGTTGGAGCATATACTTGAATAGTTGTGTTGATAGGCATTCCTCGTAGACAAATAGAGATTAAGCGTTCGCTGACTGCATTGTATTTCATTACAGTTCTTGCAAGTTTCTTATTTATTATAAATGCAACACCATTTCTTCTTTGTCTTTCATTTCCAGGATAGTAGACCATGTGATCATCTGATGCAAAGTGCCCGATGCCGGTCCATTTCAGTTCGCTGACACCCAACAGATCAAGTTGTACACATTCCATTTCATTCTTGACCACCTCCAACTTCCCTTGATTCATGCTTCGTAAATTCCATGTTCCAATGTGTAAGACATCTTTACAGCTTTGGACTCATTTCATGCGCAGCTACATCAGCAGTCAGGTGTCCCTAGGGCTTTGATCCAACCACATCATAAATGCTGGCTTTACTCTGAAAAGTCTTCAGCTCTTTTCCCAGTAGCTAGTTGAGTGCCTTCCGACCTGGGGGTCTCATCTTCCAGTATCATAGCACAATTTGTTTTGTTGTAACTATCCATTGGGTTTTCATGGCAAGATACAGAAGTAGATTGCCGGGCCTTTCTTCCACACAGTTTAAGTTTGGTGTTCTTGCTGTTGTCACAGAAATGTGATCCTCCGCCGTCAACACTATCCCATTCTGCTGCTGCCCACATGGGTGGTTTGTCTTGGTCTGGCACCTCAGCTGAGACCTATCCATCTTGGGAGACCCTGCCAGTAGTTAAACTACGATAGTTTAGCTCTCAGTATCACTGATGCACACAAGTCCTCACAGCAGGACAAGCTGCAAACCAAGTGAGAGTGAGGCGTTAAGAGCTGTATTTTTGAGGCAGGCCTTTAATAGGGAAAGCAAGTAGGATTTTTTTTTTTTTTTTTGATCTGGGGGTTTTGAGATTGTTCCGAATTGTCAATAAATACGCTTATAAGGTTTGTTTTTTTTATTGTGTACATCGCACCTTGCGATTCTACGATTGCACAATTTATAAGTGTAATAAATAAATAAACAAATACTGTGTAAGTAAAATGTGGTACAGTATACAACAGGGAGAGATGGATTGGTTATCTCTTTGAGGTCACTATAGTTTGGCTATGCAATATGACAAAATTGAGTTGAAGCTGATCTTTTCTGTCTGGTTTTTGGCTGTTTGCATAGGAAGCTGTTGTCTGCCAATGTATTGAACTTTCTGAGAAATTATATTGATATTATACTACAGCACTATAGGACCTTAGCCACTGCTAATAACAGTAGGCACTTGTGAACTCTGTGTAGGCCGTGTAGTGCTATATAAGCGTCAAGACAGACAGATAAGAGAGAGAGACAAAAACAAGAGCTTGCATTTAAAATTTAAGGCTATGACAGAGAAGAGCTAGACTAGGTGTACTACTATTCTTCCTCCCCTTTTGTTTTGCTTTATTTTTATCATGTAACTGAACAGTCACATTTTCAGTCCAATAATACCTGGCAGTCAAACTGCGTAGTTTAATGTTTAATCATATCACTGTTTACAATTTGAAATTATCCTACTTTTCAAAGAAAGGAAAACTTAAGGGATCTCCTGGGGAAATGTTGCCAAATGAGTTAACCTTACTACTGCTGCTGCTGCTGCTACTAGTACTTGTCTGTATATGCTCCTAGGCATACACAGCAATGTACGCATACACATACGAGAAGGTCCCTGCTCCATAGAACTTACAATCTATTCAAGACGAACAGAACAAAATAGCAAACTAGTGAAATCATTTTAAGGAAAATGATTAAAACACAGATGGATATAAAAACAGGAGAATAAAGGGGTAAGCCTCGTAGAGGTGGGTTTTATTTATTTAATCAACCATTTTTATAGACTGATTTATCTTAAAGCAGTTTACAGGTAGCATTGAGCTTTAAGGATTTAGACATAGAACCAGGGGCAGCCCAAGGGGGGGTACGGGGCCTCATTTGCATAAGGGGCCTCAGTTTCATAAATATTTGCATAATGTTAATGTGCACTAACGTTTAGTAAACATGCTTCTTAATGAGTGTCTGGATAAAGAAAAATACCAGATTTCTACATTACTATACTCCAGTGCCAACCGCCAGGCACATTAGGAAGTACCACAAACACTGCCCATTTAGAACCCATAGCAAACCCGCCGTATCATAACAGCACTACGAGGACTCAAAAAGCACCAACTCTACCTATCAAAAGGCAACATTGCAAATATTAAACCAATACATCCCAGAATACCAATACATCTCCTACTGGGGAAAGAGAACAAGTGGCACTGTCAAATAGAAACTACATGAACAGATTACCTCAGCTCAGTTACACATGCAGAACATAGACCGTCACCAAAAAGAACAAAGGATCACAATTTAGAAATAGGAAGACAATAATAAAACTAGGAACCCCAAAAGCCAAACTTGGAATGTACAACACTGCAGCAATAAAACTATAAATTAATTTCCTCTTGTACTAAACAAAATGCAGATGTTAACGATTTAATGTAACCATTATTTCCATTATCCATATCCTAAGGGATCTACACTGGCTCCCAATAGGATGTAGAATTAACTATAAAGCTCTCCTCATCACATTCAAGGCCTTAAACAAAATATCGCCTGCAACGATTTCAGACCTCATCAGTCAAACTCCTAGCACAAGATCAAGGAGACCACTCTCTGAAAACACCCTACTCATACCGAGCGAATCCACAAATTGGTCCCAATCAACAATTAACAGGGCATTTATATCTTATGCTCCTAGATGTTGGAATAAACTTCCTCCAGACATTAGAGCAATACGAGACATGAAGCATTTCAGAAAGGCTATCAAGCACTACCTATTCACTGAGCACTTCCAGCCACCGTAATACTATCCATTATTTCATAAGAAATACTCATGTGCATAATCATAAGTATTTCATAAGATATACTCCCGAGAATTCAGAAATCCCGAGGTATATACATTTGTATATTCTGTTCTCTCTATTAATTGACTTTATGTAAATAGTCAATTGAGTTTGTATTGTAAATAGTTACCCTTTGTTATCCAAATTTTTGCCCTGTTATCTGTAAACTCATACTTGTTCAATTGTACTGAGTTATTTTTGTTCAATGTGAACCACGCTGATGATGAATAGTGCGGTATATAAGAAACTTTAAATAAATTAATTAATTAATTAAATTATGTTCATTGTAACCTGTTCTATGTATAAGTTGTTCTCCTGTAAACCACGCTGATATTGAATAGCACGGTATATAAAACCAAATAAATATTCCACTTTAATAAATTCAAAATAAAGAAGTATTTTTCTAACTTTTGTTGTCTGTGCATTTTATTTTTCAGTTGCAATTGCTCCAGTCACTTTCTTCTGTTTTCTTCATGTCTTCTGCTACCCCTCCATTGTCTGCTGTCTAGTTGTCCTTTCTTCTTCTCTCCTAGTTTTCTTCCATTCTCTCTCTACATCTGCTTTAACATACTGATCTTTCTCCTTTTGCTCTTTCCTCCATTTCTTTTTTTAGTCTTTTCATCCACTCAAATTTTACCCCTCTATCCTCAATCCCTACTTACTCTCCCAATCCCTGGCCAATCGTAGATTTTTCTTCCCTCCCACACAAAATATTATTCTCCTCCCCATCCCATTCTAATCCTCCCCCAACATCAGCTCCCTTCTAGTTCCAGCTCCACCCAGCATCCGCTCCCTTCTAGTCCCATTTTCCCATCCCCACCCCATCAGCGTTTTCCAGTCCTATCCTAGCCCCTCCCATCAGTCCATTTCCAATCCAAGCCCCACCCCATCAGCCCATTTCCAGTCTTAGCCCCTCTATCAGCCCATTTCCAGTCCAAGCCCCCTCCACACTCAGCCCATTTCCAGTCCAAGCCCCCTCCACACTCAGCCCATTTCCAGTCCTAGCTCCACCATCCATTTCCAGTCCTATCCTAACCCCTCCATCAGCCCATTTCCAGTCCTAGCTCCCCCCCACACTCAGCCCATTTCCAATCCAAGCCCCTCCACCATGAGCCCATTTCCAGTCCTATCCTAGTCCCTACATCAGTCCATTTCCAGTCCAAGCCCCCCTCCCCATCAGCTATTTCCAGTCTTAGCCCTCCCTCCCATGAAGAGCCCCACGACTGTCTAAAAGGCTTTAGAGGGAGCCGGAAAGGCCCCGGCTCACCTCTGACAGCCAAGAGTGCATTTTTTCTTCACTTCGGCAGCTGTATTGTAGTTTAGGATGCTGGCGCACTGAGGTCAAAGGGGACTTCCTGTTTCTCGACACTCAGTATGTCAGCGTTCTAAACTACAGTACAGCTGCCGAAATGAAGACAAGACGCTCTTCACGTCAGCGGCTATCAGAGGTGAGCTGGGCCTCTGGCTCCCTCTAAAGCTGCCCTGCCTGCCAGTACCGAATGCAGAATGTTGTTGGCGCAGGGCCCCCTGAAGCGCGGGGCCCTGTGCGAACAACATTCTTGCACAATGGACGGTCCAGTCTTGCATAGAACATGGAGTTAGACAAGGAAAGTCTTGTCTTACTAATCTCGTTTTTTTTTTTGAAGGTGTAAATTTAACAGGTTTGCTATACTATTTTTCTACCAGTCAAAATGGTTTACATGAAACTAGTTGAATACAATGAACTTATGAAAACAATTGAGAGACATAAAATGCAAGCGTAACAGAGTAAGAGTACGCTTATGGTAAGGTATCAGAACTATTTACACAGTTAGGAGGGGCTAGAGAGGAGGTGGCTTAGTGTATGGTAGAGAAAAGTGAGCCAGTTGATATAGTTTATGTTGATTTTCAGAGACAAAGTCCTTCATGAAAGACTCTTGGGGAAATGAAAAGGCATGAGATAGGTGACAATGTACTGCTGTGGATCAAGAACTGGTTAAAAGAGAAAACAGAGTAAGCCTAAATGGCCAACTTTCTCAGTGGAGAAAGGTGAATAGTGGAGTATCCCAGGGATCTGTGCTGGGCTCACTACTTTTTAACTTATTTATAAATTACCTGGAAATGGGAACAAGCGAGGTGATCAAAGTTGCAGATGACACAAAATTATTCAAAGTTATTAAAACAATAGGATTGTAAAAAATTGTAAAAGGACTTTGAAAAATTGGGAGAATGGGCATCCAAATGGCAGATGAAATTTAATGTTGACAAGTGCAAACTTATGCACTTAACATGATGCAAGGTTCTACATTAGGAATCACACGGGCTACCAGTGAGGTAATTTTTAAGATTGCAGAGGATCTGTACTGTATGACCTTATTTGAATTTTTAAAAAAGCACGCTATGGATTTATGTTTCAGATTACAAGAACGGGGTTATCCGGTTTCTGTTATTAGGAAAGCTTACACTCTGACACAATATACCCATAGAGAGTGGCTACTGCATTCCAACCAATCTGTGGACAAGGCTCCTTTACAAAGGATTATAAGGTCTTACCATTCATGACCCATTTTTCTCATGTGGTTATGCAAGCACTGGCACATTCTAGCATTACATAAATATTTTCAAACTGATTTAACAATTGCTTTTAGTGGGGGAAGAAATACAAGGGATTGGATTGTCCGAACAATACCAACAATAGAAACACCTCTCAGTTCCCAAAGGAATATTTTACCAGGTCATTTCCCTTGTTCTACCACAACGTTTGTGATATCACTGTGACAGGGCATTCTTGGACAGACCCTATAATTTCTAAAGTTTATTCCACTCAATGGCATACTACCTATGCAAAGGCTTATTTATGTGGTCTACCTTCTGATCTGTCCATCTCTATTGCTTTAAATTGGTAGGACTATTCGTCCCATTAAAATGCGCCTTGGTGAACATCATTCACGTTTGAAGAACAAGACGCTTACAGCACCAATAGTATCCCACTGTCTTGATCACCAACATAAGTTTCAACAGCTGAAGTGGCGAATCATTGATCATGTTCCTTTTGATTCTAGGGAGGTGATAGAGAATCTCGCTTACAGTATTGTGAACAGCAGTGGTTTTTATATTCAATTCATCCTGCAGATTTGAACTTAGACTGGTGGAGTCTTATTTGATCTGGTTTTTCCTTATAAGTCAGATCATCTTATCACATTTGCCAATTCAATTGGAGCGTTTGAGGTTATCTGTGTGCGTTGACACTATTTGTTTTTACAACATTTAAGAGCGACTAGTGGACATGGTTTCTCATACCACATTTGCAGATCCAAATCCCGATTTGGAAGAAGCCTGATGCAGAGTTCATTAATGTTACTAGTGCTTGAAATACAGTCTGTGTCGCTGCCGGATGAGGATCAGGCTAAGTTTATTTGGATCTATGGTTTAAAAACTAACTTTATGCTCTTTTTTGATCGAGCTTTATATTTTTGGGATTAATTGGTAGGCTACGATTTTCAGTAATTATATTATAGTTGGACATTTAGAATGCATAGCAAACCCGCTCTATCATAACGGCTATACCATGACTCACAAAGCACCAAACCCTACCTATCAAAAGGCAACACTGCAAATATCAAACCAATATATCTCAGAGAATACCAAAACATCTCCTACTGGGGAAAGAGAACAAGTGGGACAGTCACAAAAACTACATGAACAGAATACTGCAGCTCATTACACAAGCAAACATAGTCCTTCACCAGACAAAGAACAAGGAATCACAATTTAGAAATATGAAGACAATAATTGAACTGGGAACCCCAAAAGCCAAACTTGGAATGTACAACACTGGAGAAATAAAACTATATATTAATTTCCTCTTATACTAAAAACAAAACGTTAGCAATGTACATTTCCCAGAGCTGACATATTCCAGTTAGTAAATTCAAAATAAAATTGTTTTTTTTCTACCTTTTGTTTGGGCATTTTATTTTTCAGTTGCAATTGCCTCAGTTGCTTTCGTCTACTAACTCTCCATTGTCTGCTATCCATTTGTCCTTTTCTTTATTCCTTTTTCATCCACTCAGATTTCACCCCTTCATCCTCAAACCCCACTTACTCTTCCAATACTCAGCCAATAATAGACTTTTTTCCCTCCCACACAAAATATCTGTTCCCCTCTCCAGTCTCACTCCCCCAGATTCTTTTTTTTTCTCCCGCCAGTCCCAGCCCCACCCCTACCTCCTTCTGGTAGACCTCCAGCATCAGCTCCCTTCTTAGTTCCAGCCTCTCCCAGCATCCGCTCCCTTTCAGTCCCATTCGCCCATCCCCCCCGCATCAGTCCATTTCCAATCCTAGCCCCTCCCCCAGTATCGTCCTCCTCCAGTCCCTCCCAGCCAGGGGCAGCCCAAGAGGGGTGCGGGGCCATGTGCAGAGACTGGGTGCGAGGTCTCATTTGCATAAGAAGCCTCATTTGCATAAATATTTGCATGATGTTACCATACGCTAACTTTTAGTAAACATGCCTCTTAATGAGTGTATGGATAAAGAAAGACTAAACAATTTCTACATTACTATAATCCAGTGCCAACCGCCAGGCACATTAGGAACTACTACAAACACTGCCCATTTAGAACCCATAGCAAACCCGCCGTATCCTAACAGAACTACCAGGACTCATGAAGCACCATTACCTATCAAAAGGCAACACTGCAAATATTAAATCAATACATTTCAGAGAATAACAATACATGACCTACTGGGGAAAGAGAACAAGTGGCAATGTCATATAGGAATTACATAAACAGAATACCTCAGCTCAGTTACACATGCAGAACATAGACCACCACCAAACAAAGAATCACAATTTAGAAACAGGAAGACAATAATTAAACTGGGAACCCCAAAAGCCAAACTTGGAACGTACAACACTGTAGAAATAAAACTATAAATTAATTTCTTCTTGTGCTAAACAAAGCGCAGATGTTAATGATGCACATTTCCCAGAGCTGACATATTCCAGTTGATAAATTCAAAATAAAGAGATATTTTTCTAACTTTTGTGCATTTTTTATCAGTTGCAATTGCTCCAGCCACTTTCTTCTGGTTTCTTGGTGTCTTCTAGGTTTTTTTCCATTCTCTCTCTACATCTGCTTTAACATACTTATCTTTCTCCTTTTGCTCTTTCCTCATTCCTATTTCATCCACACAAATTTTACCCCTCCATCCTCAATCCCCACTTACTCTCCCAATACCCGGCTAATTATAGATTTATCTTCCCTCCCACACAAAATATTTTTCCCCTCTCCATTTCACTCTCCCAGCTCCATCCCATTCTAATCCTCCCCCAACATCAGCTCCCTTCTAGTTCCACCCCAACCCAGCATCTACTCCCTTCTAGTCCCCACATCAGCCCATTTCCAGTCCTAGCCCCCCATCCATTTCCAGTCCTATCCGAGTCCCTCCATCTGCTCATTTCTAATCCCAGACCCTCATCAGCCCAGTTCTAGTCCTTTCCTAGCCCCACCATCAGCCGATGTCAAATCCTAGCTCCCCTCCACTCAGCCCATTTCCAATCCAAGCCCCCCATGACCCTACTTCCAGTTCTAGCCCCTCCATGAGTCCATTTCAATCCAAGCCCCCACCACAGCCCATTTCCAATCTTAGCACCCCCCAAAAGCCCATTTCCAGTCTTATCCTAGCCCCATCAGCCAATTTCCTGTCCTAGCTCCCCCCCAACTCAGCCCATTTCCAGTGCTAGCTCCCTCCCCTCACAGCCCATTTCCATTCCAAGCCCCCCTCTCCATCAGCTATTTGCAGTCCTAGCAACCCCCCAGCCCATTACCAGTCCTAGCCCCCCCATAGCCCATTACCAGTCCTAACTCCCACCCCCTTAACCCATTACCAGTCCTAACCCCCATCACCCCATTTTCAGTCTTAGTCCCCCCATAGCCCATTACCAGTCCTAGCCCCCCATAGCCCATTACCAGTCCTAGCCCCCCCACAGCCCATTTCCAGTCTGAGCCCCCCCATAGCCCATTACGAGTCCTAGCTCCCCCATCAGTACATTATCAGTCCTAGCCCCCCCATAGCCCATTTCCAGTCCTATCCCCTCAACAGCCCACTTCCAGTCTTAGCCACCCCCCAGACCAGGTAGATTTAAAAAACAAAAAAACCCCAAAAACCTATTGCTGCTGCCGCCATGGCAGCGGCAGAATCTAGCGTCCCACGGCCCCCCCCCCTTCCCGGCAGTCTCCTCCATGCGGCCTCAGCTCTCTCAGTGCGGGCTTTTCAGAGCCACGGAGGGAGAGTTTCCCTTTCTCGCGGCTCTGTTTAAGCCCAGAGGGCTGATGGGAAAGAGGAAATCCCGTTTCCCATCAGCGCCAGCGGCTTAACAGAGCCGCGAGGGAGAAGCTCTCCCTTCGCGGCTCTGAAAGCCAGCACTTAGGGAGCTGAGGCCGCATGGAGGACTCTGCCGGGTAGGGGGAGCCGCGCGGGATGCTCGATTCTGCCGCTGCTGCCGTAGCAAGTTGTTTTTTTTTTTTAATTTACCAACAGATGCAGAATGTTTGCGCAGGGCAACCTGAAACGCGGGGCCCGGCCCTGCTCCCAGCATCTGCTCCCTTTCAGTCCCGGTCACCCATCTTCCAGCATCAGCCTATTTCCAGTCATAACCCCCCAGTATCAGTCCTCCCTCCAGTCCCTTTTCAGCATCGACTCCCTTCCAGTCCCCCAGCATCAGCATATTTTTAGTCCTAACCCCCTTTCTCTCCCGTGGCTGTGATAAAAAGGAGCATGCCTACGAGTTCCTTTTTAGCACAGCGGTGGGAGAGAAGGCAAATGCTGCTCTTGATTCCCGCAGCTGTTTAGAGGTCAGCTGGGGCTTCAGGCCTCCTTGGCTCCCTCTGCAGCTGGTCAGGCATGGGACCCCACGAGGTGCGGGTCTATGTGTGGCCAACATTCCCGCACAATGGACAGGCTGGCCCTACCCTACCCTGGGCATTTTCAATGCCGATCTAAGTATATAAATTGTAGAACGTGCACTCTTATCTGTATAGATAGTAGGAAGTTGTTGAAACAGCCATTTAACACAAGTAAATGACTTTTGAAAATGGCTCTCTATATCTACAGATGTACAGCACCATCCTACACAGTTCAAGAATTAGCTCTTGGTTCACTTTGGTCTGAAAGCACCACATGAGCTCTTTCAAGCTAGATAACTTGCCAACAAATTCTAAGAACTGTGGAGAAGCATGGATAATCAATCTTGTGCTCCTGACAAACCTGCAGATTCAGCCTTTGCTAACATATTTACACAACTCTGTAAACAATTCAAAAATCCAACTTAAAAAACAAGTTTATTGATCATCCAGCAACTTTTCAACTTCCTTCTCAACTGTGTCGCTTATTTTATGGCCACAGAAAGAATCAAAGTTGCAGCTGTACATTATATGGTTCTGTAAATGTTCCCAAAAATTTATTTATTTTATTTAAAACAATTTCTACGATTCAAAGCAGTTTACAATTAATAAATGTGTAACGGGGCCTGGTCAGCATGCTGTTTTAAATGAAACAGGAACAGTATAAGACAATACAACAATAGTTTAACATCCAACTATTTATAGTTATGGTTCTACTGATTATATTGGTCAACTTATGTACATATAGCCGGAGTATTTGTCTGTTGTATTTTCAAAGTGCATTTTAAGGTTGTTGATTGAGTTCCTGGGTCTTTGTCCACGCTGTATTCATTCTGAAAGATGTACGTTTAAGCTTTTTTCTGAATTCTGACAAGTCCAGGCTCTCTCCATAATGTGGGGGCGAATAGTGAAAAGGCACGATTGCAAAATGCTTTCTTTGCTATGTTCCAAGGTTTTCTGTCCACACTGTATAATGTATTATTAAATAAAAAAGCCCTATTTGAATAAACTCGGCTGAGTACTTATGGGGCAGGCAGTCTGCCTTCCATACAAGGAGTCCTGCAACAGATTCAGACAGCATCTGAACTAATTGCTATCCAACCCAACTATACCTGACAACGGAAGAAGCAAGGCCCCCAGTTTCAGGAATCACTACAGCTACAAGCACAACATGCACTCTTTTTCCCCTCCAAACCTCTACCTTCAGGCCCAACCTACCAAACGTTTTCTTCCATTTTGAATCTATGGGAAAAGTGCTTTGTATATAACTTACCAACCAACATCCGTGCCATAAACAACCTTCACCAATTCAGAAAGGCACTGAAGCACTACCTCTTTCTTCAATGCTTTTCCAACTCAGACGACATCACGTAACCGCACCTCAACCCTACCCTACACCCATGGAGCAGACACCCCAATCACCCTTGATTCTACACTTCACAGCGACCTGTAAATACCGTGCATAGATATATTGAGGCGTTATGTACATAGTTTTACCTGTCCTCCAAGTTTAAATTCCTTGTTCTAATGTAAGTCCAGTGTAAACCCCCCACACTGGACATTTGTGTTATTTGTGAACCGCGCTGGTGTTGAATAGTGCGGTATAAAAAAATGCTAAATAAATAAATAAATAGTATAGATCACAGATATTAACAGTTCACTCTTGTGTTTTCTAGCCTCTTACTGAGGCTGGGGAATATTCTGTACAAGATAAAATAAAGGAAAACTATTTAAATAGCATTATTTATATGTAAAGAAAGTTGACTAAGTTATCCATGCAGGAGGTGACACCACCATGGGGGGCGGGGGGGAGGGATCCTTCTAGGGCGCATAAGTACCACCACAAACCGCCTTCTCCTTTGCTTTTCATCTGTCTGCTTCACTTTATTTTTCTGTCTAACTCTTAAATTTTAAACGCATTACCAAGCTATTTTAGCAAAGAAATCCTCAAAGAAGAAGTTTTTGACCAGCTCAAGGGCATCCCCCAAAATTTGAGGTGTGTGGCGGGGGGGGGGGGGGGGGTTATATGCTACAGCAGCATCTAAGACGTCCATCTGGGCCCTGTTCAATGATGAAGCCCAAGACTACTGGAGCTTTTTAGTTTTCTTTACCTGCCTGATCAGCATATACAGTGGATTGAACAGGAATTGCTGTGTCCTCTCCTGCTGGAGAAAGGATATGTTCTCACTGGTATGGCGCGGATGAAGAGGAACCTGAAGACTGCGCACGTTCCCTCATTTTCAAAGCCAGATCAGTCTCATGAGGCAGTCTCATTTGTGTAATCAGGCACTGAATTTCTTTACTGCACTGTGTATATCTTCTTGCATACAAGTCTGTTTTACTCGTACACCAAGTACAGGAACTTCCTTTACAATATTCCCACATGCTTGCTGCCACGAGAGGTTTTCTCTTATACAATTTCCTCAGCAGATCTTAATTGATAGCACGTACATTCAGAATCAGAAACTTATTCCTCAGGGCTGCAGGAATATGTTCTGTTGCTCATATTTTGTTTCACTTTTTAGTCATCTCCCATGTTAACTGCATCTATAATTCAGACTCCTCTTCTTTGCCCAGATTTGTGTCATCCTACAAAAACCTCTGATCCTTAGTCTTTGTCTTTGCACTTTTAAAGAAAAATGCAAGGGCTTGACTGTGTGTGTAGGTACACCATCTGCAAGACATGATCAGGTCTATTTTCTCTCATCACCATATAGCATTGTTAACATATTCATAAAATATAGACATTAATGATTATTGTTCATTATGATATCTGATCTAGTTTCATCTGAAACATTTCAAGAAAATGTTTAAATCCTATTTAAATAAATTATCTTTTCCTTAAAAATCAGATTATGTATCCAAGTTCACCTGAAGAGATGTTGTGGGAACAGAGAGAAGTCATGGGGGTATGTTAAATAAGCAGCAGTAGCGGCTTCCATGCAATATCAGAGCCGCTGCGGCTCCGATATTGCACAGGAGCCGCTATCGCTGTTTAGTAAACATACCCCATGGTGTTCACTTTTACACTAAATTCCTTCAAATAATACAAGAGTGAAATAAAAACATAAAAACTACAATTTTAATTTTAGTTGCATACTTGAAAAAAAGATTAACAGATTATACCAAGTGCAAAATCTGTAAATATATTTACCTACAAATATTACAAAAAGATAATAAAACTATGGTGCTGCAAAACTTTTTAGTAAAAAAGAAAAAAGAAAAAAAAAGAATACAATAAATATATATTTTAAAAAATGCATTTTTCAAAAACTAAGCTCATGAAATCATCTGGAATAGGAGTTTCCAACTTCAGTCCTGGAGTATCACAATTCAGCCTGGTTTTCAGGATGTTCCCAATGAACATTCATGAAATATTTGCATACGAGGGTGGAGCATGCAAATATATCCTCATAAATATTCATTAGGGGCATCCTTAAAGCCAGGCTGGATTGTGACCCTCCACGACCAGAGTTGACCACCACTGATTTGGAAGATAATTCACTGGTCAACACTGAAATCGTTACTGACTTTAAAAGGCCCTAATCTGTACTATCTTGCTGAGCTGAACACAAATATAACATTAAAACAATATTATTGGCTCTCGTTTTGAAGATATTGCATGTAGTTCATTTTTGACGTTTCACCGTGTAAATTTATCCAGTAGGACATCAACAACATCACAAATAAGCCTTGAATGATGCAATATTGCATCACATTGCAGAATACCAGCATGCACACATCATCCAGAGTTGATTACATCATTTTCTGATGCAATGCAATACTACTGCCAGACGGCTGCTGAAGCCATCTGATGTCAGCAGTGTAGTATACGCAGTCGGAAAGGTTGAGCATTTAAAATATTTCAGACTGTGTGCGAGACAGTTTAAGCTACTGTTACATGTAACTTTTATTAATCATATAATTTTAGCCATTTAGGTACAATATAGAACAGTAATGCCGCAAAAGTGCATTAATACCGTTGACAATTTCTGCTACATTTGTGGGAAAGTGACATTTGCCAACCAGAAGAAAAGTATCACTTCTCAACTGAAGAAGGCATATCATCTTTACTTCGGATGCAAGATTAGTAACCAAGACAAGCCTTGGGCTCCGCATATATGCTGCGCTACATGTACAACACAGCTTTCACAGTGGTTGAATTGCAAAGGACCATCAATGTCGATTGCAGTCCCCATGGTGTGGAGAGAGCCAAGCAACCACATAAATGACTGTTACTTCTGCTTGCTTCCTCCTCTTTCCAGCGGAATAACGAAGCAAAAGAAGTCAAGCATAGTCTACCCAAACATTCCGGCTGCATTGAGACCAGTTCCACATGGTGAGGGACTTCCTATTCCAGAACCTCCATCAGAATATTCTCTTGATTCATCTGATGAGGGACAAGGATGAGCCGACCTGTTCTTCTCCTGGTCCGTCAGCATGCAGTGACCCAGATTTTCACTGGGATGCATATCAACTCCACACAGAATAACACAGGAAGAACTAAATGACCTGGTTCGTGATTTGGACTTATCCAAGAACAAGGCAGAATTGCTAAGATTAAGACTCCAACAATGGAATCTTCTAGAAGATGTCAACAATACTTCATATCAAAAGCGCCACCAGCAGTTGGAGCCTTTCTTCAGAAAGGAAAGTAATCTGGTATTCTGTTCCGATATTGAAAGCCTCATGAATGCCTTAAAAATCACTCATGACCCACAAGACTGGAGACTATTTATAGACTCTTCGAAACTGAGTCTGAAGGCTGTGCTTTTGAACAATGGAAACCATTTTCCATCTATTCCAGTAGCGCATGCCGTCCACATGAAAGACTAAATAAAGAACCCTGGCATTAATCTCCGTACATTCAGGCTAATTAAATAAACATGCATATGAAAAATCTTAACTTATTCTACTTTCTTTTTTGTTGGAGTGACCATACAAAAGGGGAAGGAACTCCAACCCGCCCCTCGCCGTGGTCACTCCGGTTTAATCATTTAAATGCTTGAAAAATTCAATCAAAACCTTAACTCAAGTCAGCCATTGCAGAATTCATGGTTTTGATTGAATTTTCAATCAAAACCATGTTCAACAACCCCTCTAATAAACTGTTTCAATGAAGTATCTGACTGGCTTCTCTCCCAAAACCTCCGTATACAACATAAGAAAAGGGAAGTCCTCTTTATCACGAGGAATCCCAACTTCACCCCACCTCAATATCTCAAAACTAAGGAAGCTGAATTGCAATCTAAACCCTCAATACGCTATCTGGGAGTCACTCTGGATCAACGCCTGGATATGAAGTCCCACATAGGAAACACAGTCAGAACAATATACTACAAGAGCCGTTCTCTGAGACACCTACGCTCCATGTTAGAGCCAAAAGATTTCAGGACAATCTACCAAGCACTGATCATGCCCCACTTCGATTTTGCTAATGTCATTCTTCTAGGTCTTCCTCAATCCACCTTAAACCCGTTACAGCTGGCAATGAATGCCGCAGCAAGGATCCTTCAGGGAGCCTCCAGGACTGACCACGTTACACCTCTGCTAATTCAATTGCATTGGCTACCCATCCAGGTCAGAATTATCTTCAAAACTCTACTTCTCACGTTCAAAGCTCTCAATAAGCTCTCCGCTGCATCTTTATCTGCCCTTATTCACTCTACTACACCAAACAGAGCAAGAAGATCCATGACCATCAACTCCCTAAAGCTCCCAAAGGCCCTTACAAGCTGCTCTTCGTCTACAGCCAACAGAGCCTTTATCCTCTGTGCCCCTAGGTGTTGGAATGCACTACCCCCTGGCATCCGGGCTATCAACAGTTTACCGCAATTTAGGAAAGCCCTCAAATTCCATCTCTTCAACAAGTACCTTATAGAGTCAACGACACTCACTGACCTCAGTGTTTCCAATTCCAATTCAATTCCTCGGTGTCTCAATAACACGCCTAGGCTGACTCTCTATAATTATTAATATAGTCTTATCAACTGTTCCTCCTAACATGTACCTATGCAGTAGTATTATCCCTGTAAATAGATTGTAAAAAGTTTCCCTTGTTATCCAAGTTCCTTCCCTTGTTATCTGTAAACTCATGCATGTTGACTGTACTGAGATTTTTGTTCTATGTGAACCACGCTGATGCTGAATAGTGCGGTATATAAGAGAATATAAATAAATAAATAAATAAAATAACCTGCTGCAGGGTGATGCGAAACAAGCATGGAATGCGTTTCGCCTAGTGTCAACAAACTTTCTCGGGAATGTTAGGGCAGAAAACTACAAGGAACTAGTAGAAGACATGCTGATGCAGTATCAGAAACTTGGCTATAATATGTCTCAAAAGAGCCATTTCCTTGATTTTCATCTCGATTTCTTTCCTGACAACTGTGGTATGGTTAGTGATGAACAGGGCGAATGTTTTCACCAGATATCGCAATGATGGAGCAAAGATACCAGGGAAAATGGTCCACTACAATGCTAGCTGACTACTACTGGACACTCCCCAGAGAAGCTCCCAAACAGCTGTACAAGAGACAGGCGAAAAAATCTAAGAAGTAGTCTATGACTTGTTTTTTTACAGGTATTAACCAAAGGCCTATTATATTTACTATCGACATGCATTTTGTGATGTAAACATTAATTCTTGTAAATTACAAAAAAACTAGAGCCAACTTTGCAATTTCACTGTCATATTCGTGTTCAACATATAAAAATTGAAAAGAAATGACTATTTATATTTCAGTAACATGACTTTTGTAAAAATTTGTTGACCAGTGTTAATGCAGAGAATGGTAAGGGCCATTGGAAAGGCACGTTAGAAAATGACATGCCATTCTCGTTTAATCTCCATCAGTTACTTGTTTTATATTTTTTAAAACATTGGTGATCACAGTAGCACACAAGATGGCTCACACACCTTTTTTCAGTAGTAGTTCTGGTTAAGTTATATTCAGGTACAGTTGACATTTTCCTGCCCCTGGAAGGCTTACACTAAGGGCCCTCTTTATTAATGTGCGGTAACTGTCAGTGCAGGCTCCAATGAGCACTGTGTAGTACAAACTGACCGTGCAAATAGTTACCGTGGTTGCGAAGCAGACAGCACAGGGTTAAATCCATGCTGTCTTAGTGTGCCATGGGGTAAGAATGGCATCAAGTACAACTGCTACTGGCAGCCTGGTAGCACAGCCACTGGTGATGAGAGACAGGCAGCTAGGTAGGCAGTGGCGGTGGTCCTTTCCCCCTGACCTCATCCATCACCGACCACCCACCTGCTACTGGATCAGCTCCTTGCCCAATCAAGCTCCCTGGCCTCAGCCAATGCAGCTCCCCGGCCTCAGCCCCCCCCCCCCCCCAATGCAAAGGAATTCAGCCCCCTTTAAGATTTTATTTATTTATTTATTTATTTATTTATTAACAATTCTTATATACCGCACTATTAGACATCAGCGCGGTTTACATTAAACAGAAAACATCCGACAGTTTACATATGTCTGGTCATTACATTTAAATAACCCCAGAACTCAGTGAAAATAACCAGAATAAATCCTAAATTTTTTTGTTGGACTGGCCAGCCAAGTAGAGAGAAAAATCACCCTCTACCGCCGTGGCCCTTCCTTTTTAATCGTAATATAACTTTTTAAAAACAGCTCTTCAAAAATGGCTGGTACTTAGCTTTGAACAACACAGGCTTTTTACAGCAGGTCCGATTTTTCTCTCGACGTGCCACGTTTCGGGGGTGTTCCCATAGACCCCCTGCTTCAGGTCAAACCGCTGTTAGCAGTTTGACCTGAAGCAGGGGGTCTATGGGAACACCCCCGAAACGTGGCACGTCGAGAGAAAAATCGGACCTGCTGTAAAAAGCCTGTGTTCAAAAACATTTAGGATTTATTCTGGTTGTTTTCACTGAGTTCTGGGGTTATTTGGATGATATTGTACTCAGGGTGAAGGCGTTTTGGTTTTTACTATGGTCATTACATTTAACAGGAGGTATAACTTGGCGAAATAGGGGAAACTAAATACAATGGTGGTTTATCTATTAAGGGATATCATGGTTAACTATATACAAGGTGTTACCAACAGTGTATGGAACTGTTTGTTATCTACAGAGTAAAGTTGGCCTGTTGCGAGGGTCTATCCATTTGGCCACTCCTGCTATTCACCTGATGGTTGTGATCGGAGCTGTCATTGAGATATTTGAGGAAGAGGAAATGTTTTAGCGCCTTTCTGAACTGACTCAAATTGGTCATTGCTCTAATTTGGGCTGGTAAGGTGTTCCATAGATTTGGGGCGCAGAGTCGGAAGGCTCTGTTAGATGTTGATCTGGTGCATCTTGTGGTTTCTATTGGGATGACCAGCGTGTTCAATTCTGCTGTTCTTCGCGGCCTGTTTGGTGCAAGTGGTTGTATGAGGTTGGAGAGGGAGGAAGAGGTGAGTCCCATAACCGCTTTGAACGTTAGCAGCAAGGTCTTGAAACTAATCCTTGCTTGGATGGGGAGCCAGTGTAGCTGTTTTAGAAGGGGTGTCACGTGGTCTCTCCTGGATGCCCCAAGGAGTACTCTCGCTGCACTGTTCATGGCCAGCTGCAGGGGGTTCAGGGTGGACTGGGGGAGTCCTTGTAGTATGGAATTTGAGAAGTCGAAGTGGGGAAGTATAAGAGCTTGATAAATGGTCCGGAAGTCTTCCGGTTCAAGTAGTGTGCGTAGGTGTCTGAGGGATCTGATTTTAAAGTAGATTGCCTTGACTGTATTGGCTATGTGGTTCTTCATGTCAAGGTGTTGGTCTAGCGTTACTCCAAGGTAACGTATTGCATGTTTCACTTGGAGTTGGGCATCCTTTACGTTAATACAACTAGGAGGGGTGAAGTTGGTGTTCCTCAAGACGAAAAGGACTTCCGTCTTTTTGTGTTGTATTCTCAGATTTTGTGATAGCAACCACTCTGATATGGTATCAAAGCAGTTAGTCAGCGGAGTGAGGTCTAGGCAATCGAGTGATATTGGCATATATAATAGAACATCATCTGCATATATCATGTAACTGACATTAAAGGATCTGATGATGTCGCAGATGGGTTGAATGTATATATTAAACATCAGTGCAGATAAGGAGGATCCTTGAGGTACACCTTGGCTTTGTTGGAATGGTTCAGATGTATCTCCATCGACTCGGACATGTTGCCATCTATCGGACAGGTAAGATTTGCACCATTCAAGTGCTGTTCCGCAGATGCCTTTTTCTCTTAGCCGGTAGATAAGAATTTCGTGGTAAACTGAGTCAAAAGCCGCTGCTATGTCTAGAAAGACAAGCGCGAAACCCTGGCTTATGTTATCCACACCTGAGATTATGTTGTTGAAGAGGGTTGTGAGCAGTGTTTCTACCCCATGTGACTCTCTGAATCCATGTTGGGCCGGATCCAGTGGGGCAGAGGTGTCTATGTGATCCTGTAATTGCCTGTGCACTATTTTCTCGATGATTTTTGCTAGCATAGGTATGCTAGATATGGGCCTGTAAGATTCTACCTGTTGCGGATCAAGTTTGGTGTTCTTTAACAGCGGTCTAACAGAGGTCTGCTTGAGAGTAGATGGGAAATAGCCAGTAGAGAGGGAATGGTCTACGATTTTTGCTATAATTGGGGATATATCACATCGCAGGTCCTTTATCCAATGTGCAGGGCAAGGATCTGTGTACGCAGTAGTTGTGTTTAGAGCTAGGATGGTATCCTCAATAGTTTTTTTCGAGGGAGTGGAGAAGGATGTTAGTGATGCTGGGTGGTCTTGTTCATCAGGAGGGTCCGGTATTAATATTTTGTTAGTCTTGCACATTTTGGATTGCATATACGTCACATAGTCCTGTGGATGGATCCTGCTGTGGAGCTCGGGGGTAGGTTCTTTGGCAAGCGTTTTAACTAAGTTAAACAAGTCGTGAGGTTTATTCAATGAGCGTTTCAGGGTGTCTGTGTGGTGTTGTTTGATTTTATCTGCGATGGCTTTTCGATGTTCCGCCAGGTGTTGGATGTAGGCTGATTGGTCACTGCTGGTGCGTGACTTTCTCCAACGTTTTTCTAGCCTTCTTAAAATAGTTAGTGAGGTTTTTAAATCCGCTGTGAACCATGGGGCTGTTGCTCTCTTCTTTGGGTTCTTGTTCCTTGGGGGGCGGATAGCGATTGTACTGAGTTTACTGTTCCAGGAAGAGATCAACCCATCTAGGTTTAATGAGGTGTCATCAAAGAGTGTGCTCATTTCGGCGAGGATGCGTTCTCTGTTAAATGGGTGAAAACTTCTGGTAGCTGAGTTAGCAGGCCCGCTTTCATCCATTTTTGTCCCGCGTGAACAGTTAATGGCAGGCATCTGGAAGGTGATGAGTTTGTGGTCGGTCCATGGGACTGCAGTTATCGATTGTACGATGTTTTGTGGTTGCTCCAAAATTAGCTGTGGCGCGAATATGAGGTCAAGGATATTGCCTCTCTCGTGGGTAGATTCTTGCACCATTTGCGTGTATCCTAGGCTATCTAGGGCTTCTAGGAATGCAGTTGCTTGAGTGGCATGCAATGATGGTAGGTTGAGATCTCCTACAATCCAATTAGATGACCCCTCCCACACCTTCAGAATTCCCCTTTCCCAGATAGCACCCAAGGCATGAGCTATCCTGAAGGCCCCCCCCCCCCAGGCTTACCAGGGGTTCTTTGGTGGTCCAATGGCAAGCAAGAGTAGAAGCAGTCCATCCTTCACTCCTGTCCCATTCTCCAATAGCATTCAAAATGACAACATTTTCATTATAGTGACCTCTAGCTTTGGCTTTGCAGTTACTACATAGTAATTACCTATCACTGGGTAACTGCAAATTTCATACCGCTTTTATTTTTCATACCGCTTTATCATTTTAAGTCAAAGTGGTTTACATTGTAACTTAAACTTGATAATGGACATTAAAAAGACAACGATAAAGCATACTCTGGAACTCCCTCCCCTCTATTCTCCGTCTGGAGCCCCACCATCCTACCTTCAAGCACGCCCTGAAAACTCACCTCTTCTCCCTTGCCTTCAACCTCTCTCCTTCCTAGCCTCCCCTTTCCCCTTTTGATCCTCCTTTCCTGTACTCGCTTTTCTACTTTTACCAAGTTGTAACTTTCTTTTCCTTTTCCGGCCTTGTGCCTACTGCAATGAAGAAATGTTTTTGTAAACCGCTCTGCTTACCCACGAAGGGCGGTCAATCAAGTCAATAAACCTAAACCTAAACCTAAACCTACTCACCTGTAATAGGTGTTCTCCAGGGACAGCAGGAATCAGTCCTCACATATGAGCAACATCGGCGCCAATGGAGCTCTCGCAGAAGCATCCTCCCAGCTTTCAAAGAAAGCTTTTGGGAGCTGCCACCATGCATGTATGGTCCCCTTCCTGCCCAAAGGTGCCATCTTGCTCAGTCAGATGACAAAGCTAAGGACAGCAAAAATGAAGGAAGCAACTCCAAGGGGAGGAGGGAGGTTGTGAAGACTGATTTCTTCTGTCTCTGGAGAACACCTGTTACAAGTAACTACGCTTTCTCCAGAAACAAGCAGGAAGTCAGTCCTCACATATGGGACTCCCTAGCTACAGGCTACCGAAAGCCCTTAGAGAAAAAACCACGGTTGCTCTCAAGGGAAGCCAAGAGCAGCAGGTGCAGATTATAGTAGGACCCTTGTCTCTGATGGAAGCGGAGCTCCAGTAGCCTGAACACAGAAGGGTCAGAGGGAAGGAGTTGCCTAGACCCCAAAAATATTACAGAGCACGGCCTGGCCAAAGGTACTGTCCCATTGGGACTCCCTCTCCAGGCAGTAATGAGCAGGTCACCAGAGGTTGGGCTGGGAGAGGATTACCATCCACCTAGTGATGATGCACCGACAGGGCACTGAGTTGCACTTTGATGGCGTTCAATTTGAACCCAGAATAGGAGAGATGGTACTGCAGCACCAGCGGCACCAGGCAGGAGGAGTTAACCCCGTGCTACGCACACCAGAGAGAAAATCTGCACCACTTGAAGGAGTATGATTTCCTGGCAGAGGTCTTGAGAGGCCATCAGGATCTCCTCCACTACTCCCAAGAGGCTGAAAGGGGCTAGGGTTATCCTTTCAGCAGCCACACTGTCAGTGTCAGGGACTCCAGGTTGGAGTGCAAGAGAGAGCCCTCCTCCTGAGACAGGAGCCCTGGGGAGCTCTCCAATGGGATGGGAGTCTCCACCAACAGCCAGAAGAGTAGCGGAAACCACGGCTGCCTGGGCCATCGAGGGGCTATCAGGATCAGCGAGGACTTGTCGTGCAAGGTCCTGAATAATGTTTTGGCAATTAGAGTCGTGGGTGGGAAGGTGTATATGAGGCCTTCTGACCACGAGATGAGAAATGCATCTGCTGCCACCCGGGAGGGGTGGGCTTGCTGGGAGCAGAAGCGGGGCAACTTAGTTGTCCGGGCTGGCAAACAGGTCTATCCATGGTTCGCCTCAGAGGCGAAAGAGCTGGCTGGCCACTGGGGTCCAGCTGCCACTCGTGTGGCTGGAGGACCCTGCTTAATATGTCAGCCAGTGAGTTGTCCTGGCCTCGCAGGTACACTGCCCATAAGAGTATGCCCTGCTGGACTGCATAGGAGCAGAGGGCTATCACCTCGCGGCACAGGGCATGACATGTCCCCCTGCTTGTTTACATTGAACATAGCCACCTGGTTGTCTGTTTGGATCAACACTGGTTAGCGCCATAGGCAGAGGCAAAAGGTTTGAAGAGTTAGGCATATCGTCCGCAATTCCAGGAAGTTGATCTGCTGGTGGCTCTCATCTTGTGACCAGCTGCTCTGGGTGCGGAGTTCCTCACAGTGGGCTCCCTACTCCAGCACCCAGAGGAGTCCGTCGTGAGAACCTTTAAGGGGCATGGAGTCTGGAAGGGCATCTCTGCCTCGAGGTACTGGAGGTTTTGTCCAGCTCAGGAATTCTACCAACTAGCGGGTCACTAAGACTCTGTCCTGAAGACGGCCTGTGGCCTGTGTCCACTGGTCCCGAAGGCACCACTGTGCCATCCTCATGTGGAGGCATGGACTGTGGAGACCATGTGTCTGAGTAGGCGCAGCAGAAGCTGAGCGGACACCGAGGGATTGTGTTGTATGTCCCGGGCCAGTGCTCTGAGGTGGTCCGCTCAGTCCCCTGGAAGGAAGGCCTTTAACTGGATGGTGTCTAGTTTTGCCTCTATGAACTCCAGACACTGAGTTGGGAGGAGGTGGGACTTGTGGTAATTTATTACAAACCCCAGATGCTGCAGGACCTGCATGGTACGTGCCATTGCCTGCTTCACTTCTAAGGCCATGCCTCCCTTTATGAGCCAATCGACCAGGTAGGGGAAAACAAAGACTCCCTGGAGACGGAGGAAGGAGGCCACGACTGTCAGGCACTTGGTGAAGACCGTTGGGGCGGAAGCCAAGCCAAAGGACAGACTCTGTACTAGTAATGGCTGCCCCTCACCATGAACCTCAGGCACTGCTTGTGGTTGGGTGAATGAGGATGTGTGTGTAAGCATCCTTCAGATTCAAGGAGCATACCTTGCTGGAGGTAAGGCAGCAATATTCCAAGGGAGAGCGCATCTTGAACGTCTCCCTCACCAGTGATCTGTTCGGATTGCACAGGTCGAGGATGGGCGCGAGGAAGTACCTGGAGTATAGCCTCTTGCCCCTGAAATGGTGGGGACTGGTTCTACCGCTCTGTTCTTGAGAAGACCTGGAGGTAGCTCTTGAAATGCCCAAGAGTCGGTGGTGTTGGCTGGCCACCTTTGGGCATAGTGAATGAGATGACCCCTGTGGGCTGCTGACCTCCTTGGGGTGAAGAGGCTATGCCCAAGGAGTCAAAATCTCCCCCCTCGCTGGGCCAGGGACAACGACTGGGGCTTGGGGGCCTTCTGCTTATAAGGGCCTTGCCCATGTCCTTGCTGGGTTGCCGGGAAGACCTGAAAAGGTGGGCAGTTTCTGTAAGCAGCCCCTTTCCTCAGGTAGAAGGATTTTTTACCTAAGCCCTTCCATCGGGGAGGGGCAGTGGTCTTCTTAGACAGCCTGTTCCTCGTCATGAACTCAGCCTCCAGCTCGGCAGCAGCTCCCTGACATGGAATGACCAATTTGTCCTGAACCCATTGCTTGAGGTTGGACAACTGTAGCCAAGCCTGGCGTCAGGCACCGATGCCCACCGCTGCTACTCGATCTGCCAACTTGAAGCCAACATAGGCTGACCGAGACACTAACTTGGAGCACTCATGGACGGCCTTGGCCAGGTTCTTGAACCGCTGCAGGTGTGTTGAAAACCCAATGAGCTCCTTCGCCAGGTCTCTCAGGTGCATGCCCATGTACAGTTGGTATACCTGAATCTGGCCGATGAGCATCGAGCCCTGGTTGCACTTTCTGCCGAGGGCATCCAGGGTGCATGCCTCCCTGCTGGGGGCACCAAGGAGTGCATCTTCTAACTCTTCAGATGACACATGGCTGACTCCACCACCATGGGAAGGATGGTTCATGGGCTCTGGGGCTGATCGCTGCCCGCAGCCCTCTGAGGCCCCATGGCTGGCACCAAACACACTGGCTGGGGAAGATCGCAGCCCCGTGGAATGAGGACAGGATCGATACCTCAGCTGAGGAACAAATAGAGGCCGCAAGACCTCAAAGATAGACTCGTTCTCCAGGAACGTCCTCGACGTCGAGTGTTGTGGTCTGGATGGAGGAACGGTGGTACCGGACAACAGCGCCCACTGCTGATCCATGAAAGCAGACAAACGGTGCTCCAGGGCTGTCTGTCATTCAGGACTCCAAGCCAGAAGCCTTCACAGACATCGGTGTGGGCACTGAGGGAACTGGGCCCAATGCTGGTTTCCCCAAAGGGGAGTCATCAATGAGGATGGTGTCAGGTGACCGAGGTCAGTCCTAGGTCTAGTCCTTTTGAGGGATCTTCGCAGGTTGAGCGTCTAAGGACTGCAGGACCTGGCTCTGGACTTACCCAGCCAATTGGAGCTGTCCAAGGACGCTGCCTTCGAGGCCTTCTTCTTCTTCTTGAGTTCCCTCAAAGGAAACTCCCTTTCTGAGGAACCATGGCATCAGTCGGGGTCCATGAGGTTGCCCTGAGATTCCGCGGCTTCAAAGGAGGCCTTGGACTTCAGAGGTACCAGGGACTTCGGGAAAAAACTTATCGTGCTGCTGCTGGCAGCTCTAGAAGACCTTGGTGGACATCTTTTTACAGAGGCCACATGCTGTAGGGTTGTGGTCCAGTTCCAGGCAACGAAGGCAGCAGTCGTGTGTGGACATTATTTTGGCACACCGATCACACTTCTTAAAGCCACTGATAGCCATTGGAGAAAAAAGCATACCAGCAAGGTCGAAGACCTGCGGTGCTGCCAGTTGAAAAAAAGGCACGAAGGCACTAAGAGGAGAAAACCCCCCCCAAAGAACCCAAAACTCAATGCCAGGGCAGCGGGGTCAGGGGGCAGGAAGAGTACCGGTGCACCATCGGAAGAAAGTATGAAACTCGGGTCAAGAAAATCAACTTTTTCCAGGGGAGGACAGACAGACATCTGAAGGGCCCTGCGGAAAAAAGGAGACTGAGCAAGATGGCACCCTTGGGCTGAAAGGGGACCATGCATGCATGGTGGCATCTCCAAAAGGCTTTCTTTGAAATCTGGGGGGGAGATGCTTCTGTGAGGGCTCCGTCGGCGCCGACATCACCCTTATGTGAGGACTGACTTCCTGCTTGTTCCCGGAGAACTTGGATTCTTCTAAGGCAATGAAGGGTTAAGTGACTTGCCCAAGGCCACAAGGAGTGCTAGTGGGAATCAAATTTTAGTCTCTTGGTTCCCAAGCCAATGCTCTAACACATTAAGCTACTCCTCCACTTTTCCAAATCTTCTGCATTTAGTGCTGGGGATTAGTGGCCTAGTGATTGGGGCAAGTTACCTCAGGCCGGAAGGTCGAGGGTTCAAATCCCACTAGAGGACTGCAACCTTGGGCCAGAAGGACTGGGGTTTCTAGTCCCACAGATGCTCCCTGTGGTCTTAGGCAAGCCACTTAACCCTCCATTGCCCATGTTCCCTGTAAATATTTATCTCCAAGTTATAATGCCCTGTTCAATGTAACTTCAGTTTGTTCACTGTAAACCGCCTTGATATCATGAAAGGTGGTATATAAGAAATGTTAAATAAATTCCCAAAATTAGGGAGTGTTGCTATGCATTTAATGTAAAGAACCATTACTACCATATATTCCTACAAAGCAGATAATGTGCAAGGCAGCTCTCACTACACTTCTTAAGGTGATAACTGTTCTGTGTTATTTGCCATGTTATCAGTTAAAATATGACAATGTCCTCAAATGTTAAAACTTTAAAGGTGCAATACTATCCAGTTTATGTCCCAAAATGCCATGTTCTCAGTTACTGTAGCTCTAACACAGGAATTAGCTATTTAGTAAGCTACTGCAGCTTACTAAATAGGTCCTTTCATGTAGCAGCCATAAAGAACATAATCATCATAAAATGATACAATCCTACATCAGAATTAAACAGAATTCCAACAGAAACCAAATGGTATCACTGCAGCCCAAGAGTGCTCCAAACCTCTGATCAAGCTTCTAATTTCTATCACCAAAAGGTGGACTTCTATGGTACTTCAGGACTCAAATTATTATTTCAAATTTAATTATGTAGCTTTAGACATATTTACTGTCAACAAGCAAGAATGAATCAGGCACACAGATAAGTGAGGTCATCCAACACCACCTGGATGGAACAAACTTTCCCAGAGCTCCGAACGAAGTGTCACTCACCACTTGTGTGCCTGGTCAATCAATCCTGTTTACGGAAAACATCTGATACAAATGAGCAACAATCTTTTTTGTTTCGTATTTTGGGTGCAAAGCAGCTAAATACACAGTCTCATGTATGTCATGCTGATACCAGTGATGGTGAGTACAGAAGGGTGTGTTGAGAAGATCAGCATTCTTAGGCTGGAGTTTAAAAGATGAGCAGTTGAGAAAAATACTCAAACGACTGAAGCATTTTAGAACATTATATGCCTTGTCTTCAGTTTTACTCTGCTCTCCACTGGCAGCCAAAGCAACTTTTGCAAAATTGTCTTCGCATGGCTGCAAGATTTGAGCCCTTCCAATAGTCTTGACGGCATGTTGTGGAGAAACTGGAGTTTGAGAATATATTGCAAGATAACATGGGATGGGGAGTTGCAGTAATCTATGCAGTTAGCAATCAATGAGCTCATGATAGTTAGATCATATTTCCCAAAGAAATTACACAGTTAATGAATCTGGTGCAGCTGCATAAATGGACTTCTTACAGCAGCTGAGATGTACATTTCCGCTGTGAGGTGGTGATTGACGTACACACCAGACTATGTGCTGAGCTTTTGGGTCATAAAGGATTTCCTGATAGAGAGGGCTGACAGTGTTGGCTTATTCAGAGGAGTTCAAATGTGGGTGGATTAAGCTGAAATGTATATTTATAAGCCACTGAGCTGCTGCTGATATTCAATCCTTTAGACTGGACATGGCTTTTAGAATTCTGATAATTCCGTAAGATTGATTGGAAATAAAGTTTGAAGATTTTTGGTAGTGTCTTCACTTGCATATGGCCTTCAAAGATAATGTTTAGTTGAGTTTATTCCAGTTTTTGCTATATATCACCTCAAAGCCATAAAATCAGGGCAGTTCACAAAGTCTAAATAAATAATGTTAAATCAGTCTCCCTGAATTGCGCCTATAGGAAACTGAGAAGTCTTAAAACAATGACACAAGAAACAATAGCCTAACAAGTCTTAACATCATAGCTGCACTTCAGGATCCATGTTTCCTCCTTACTATTCACTTTTCCTCAGGGTCTATCTATTAACTAGATTGCAAGATTAAATGAGCAGTGACTATCTCTTCTATGTGTCTTTAAAGCACTGTCTACACTTTGTAGCACTATACAAACACGTGGTAGTCATAGTAATAGCAGAACAAGGCGTAAAATGCTAGCAAGTGTGCAGTGCTGTTCAGAGCTATGGGGTATAACCAAGTGGAGAGGGGAAAAATTCATATAAGAAAATTTGTTGGCATAATCTTGAGGGGAGGGGCAGAGGGAGGCCATGACCTGGATGTTCAACCAGGACCCTAGACTAAGGGTTCTGAATCTTTCGGGGATATAGAAACACTTTTTTAAACATCAAGAAGTTTGAGACCTCTATCCCGCCCCTACCAGTTTTACTTCCCTTCCCTTCCTCCTAAACAACCCCTTCTCCACCAACCAAACACTCCCCCCCCCACCAGTTTCTCCTCTCCAGCCCCTCTTCATAAGCCTGACTGCACAAATCTCCCTCTCACACCAGCCTTTTTCCAGTCTCTCCCTCCCCATTCATCATCAAACCCACCAGTCTCTCTTTATAATATGCACTCATTCCAACACATCCTGAACAGTCCTTCTCCCTTCCGCCCCCACCCAATCAACCACTCTGTCTTTTCCCACCTGTCTCACCTCCAGCATCTCTAGTCCCCCCACTCCGTCTTCTTCACTCTTCCCCCTTAGTTCCTCCCTTCCAGGCCTTCCTCACTACTTTTACTCCCTCTCCCCATCAAGTTGCCAACTCAGTCTCTCTCTTCAGCCTCTCCCCCAGCAAATTGCTCTCTATAGCCCTCCACACTAGTCTCCCTCTCTTTTACCTAGTTTCTTGTCCACCAGTTGCTCTCCCTTTCATCCTCCTCCCCAGTAGTCAACATTCTACTTTGTATCCATGGGCTTGCTAGTGAATTTTCAAAAGGAAATGCTCCACAGAGGTGAAACACATACATTAGCATTTGCAGACTTTACATGTTAGGATATCAAAACCTCTGGTGGCTGTCTCTCCCTCCCACTCTCTTTATCTTTATTAGTAACATTTGATATACCGCCTATTACCGAGGTGTTAAGGCGGTGTACAACAAAAGTTAGGGCTGCAGGAAAAATATAGAAAGAAGGGAACGACATTGAATTGATAGGAAAGTAATTAGAAAGAAAAGGAAGAAAGACAGCAAAGGACAGATGACAACTAAACTAAAACACCGGGGGTAAAGAACACATGAAGGGAGTGGGTGGGCCAATGAGGGAGGGCGGGATTATGACGACAGGATACCTGGGCCGCTAGGCGGTTGTTGACAGAGTGTATTTGACAGATTATGGATGGATGGGGGGGGGGGGAGGTCAAAAGCCTGAAAGAAAAGATAGGTCTTGAGAAGAGCCTTAAACCGAGGAAAAGATGCTTCTGTACGGAGAGAGTGCGGGAGAGAGTTCCATAGGGCAGGACTTGCAAAAAAAAAAGGCAGCGTGACGGGTGGATTCAAGGTGGGCCTGGGTGGGGGATGGCAGGAAGAGGCCATTGCCGTGTGCAGAACGGAGCAGACAGGGAGTAGGTTGAAGATAGACAAGATCAGCTAGATACTGGGGAGTGTTGGTGTGGAGGGCCTTGTGAGTAATGGGAAGGAGCTTGTAGAGATATCGGACCTTGATAGGGAGCCAGTGGAGGGAGAAAAGGCAGGGGGTGATATGATCTCTGGGGGAAGAAAAGGTAAGGAGACGAGCAGCTGTGTTTTGAATTAGTTGCAGTCATTATCCTGGAATCCATTTCTCCCATCCTCGGTTCTTCATGAATTGTATCTCTGGTAGTCCTCTCTCTCTGATCTCCCCCCCCCCCCTCCATGTCACCTTCTTGAGTGCCTACCTTCCACCCATCCTTAGTCCCTTCCTGAATGCTTTCTCTCCTATCTTTTTCTATGGCCCCTTCCTGACAGCTTTTTCTCTTGTCATCACCCTTCTGGAATCCCTTCCTTGGCCTCTCTTGTGTTTTCCCATATAGCCCTTTAAGTGTTGCTGCCTGATTGCCTCTTCCCTGGTGTCTTCCATCCTGCCGTACCCACCCCCCCCCCCCCCCATGGCCTTTTCTGCATTTCCTACCTTCTCCACTCTCTCCCCACTCTTCCCCTCAGCTTCTTCTAGAGTGCCATTCCTCCTGCCCTTGATCTCTTCATGACTCCTTTTTCAACTGTCATCTCCCCTCTGCTCCTCCTTACCAAGGACTTCACTTTTTGCTCTTTCCCCCTATACTTTCCCCGAGTGCTTTCTCTCCCACTCTTTTCCCCAAGCAACCCCCTTTCCTGGCTTTCTCCCTATCACCCTTTTGGTAGCCCTGTTCCAGGTGCTTTCTTTCTGTCCTCCTCTCTCATAGCCCTGCTGTACTTCCTCCATGGCCCCTTTTTGAGTGCTATTCCCCCTATCTTACCCTCCCCCACACATGGTCCCTGAAGGCCTGTCCTTTCCCACTGTGGTCTTTCCTGGTTCTTCCCCCCCCCCCCCCCCCAACCTTCACCTCATGAGACTTTCCCAAGTGTTCTCCATCCTGCCCACCTCCCTTTAAGGGCCCTTCTTGAATGTTTTCCTTCCCATACCTCCCTTCCTCTGCCCTCTACCCAGTTGTCCCTTCTGCCCCCTGCCCCCAGACCCCACCAGCACCACCACAGCCATACTACTCTGTGCAGTTTTTCTCCTGTACTATCAGAGCAGCCAAAGCACAAGCAGCAGTTCTTCTCAGGGTTACTACCTTCCTTGTCTCTGATCACACTGAGCAGCAGATAATGAAGGTGCTGATAGCAGATAATGAAGGTGCTGATAACAGCACAGTTCCCTCCTTTTCTCAGTGATGATACAGGCCCTTGGTAACTTATAGGCCATGTTCTTCCTCACCTACTTTGCATGCCAGAACTCCTAGCACAGCATTCAAAATTAAACAATAGATTCTGACAGCCAGGGAGACAAGAGGCTTAAAGTTTGCCTAGGGTGTCAAAACCTTGAGCCAACTCTGGGGCCACCCCCCTGCCTAGCGATAGCAATCGCTCCCCACTTTCTGTCCCTGAAAACTCAGGTTTCTCATGGTGAGGGTTCAATTATACTCTGCCTCATCTCCTCTCTGCAAGAATTTGGGCTCCTCGAGACTGTGTTCTTCCTTTCTCAACAGTCTTAAAACAGAGATCCTCAGAAGTCAGCCTGCTCTTTCTCAGAAGCTGTAGTTTGATGGTCTCCCAAGACCCCAGGTTGGGAATGACCGCCCCAAACTCTTTGTAGAGACAACTTTGCCTTATTCTCCATCTGCTTCTATCTGCTATAACCATGCGTTCCTTCACCAAGGCTCATCTAGATTTGTACAAGAATGAGGGGCAAGATATATCCAAAGGGTCACTGTGAATCAACATCAACTCGATCACACTCAACAGCGACAGTAGGGGGGGGGGGGTGGAAATGGACTGAGGACAATGTACTCCTCATCCTTTATGTATTATGTTGCACAGTACTCTTGCTTCATTCTTGCACTAAATGCATTTATACCTGCATTATGTATGCATTTTTCATCTACATAGTGTACTTCATATCTTATGCAATCTGTGCATATAACCTAGCAAAAGGCCAAATACCAGATGAATAAATAAAATTAATATATAAGTTTCAAATTCATCACGGGCTAACAGTGTTACTAACCATTTTATCTCACTTTTAACTGAAATAATGTTCAGACAATTAGTTCTCTAATTTCCCCAAGTAACTCTGGATTTCATTACCAGAGGATGTAGTAAAAGCTGTTACAGTAGTGTAGCTGGGTTTAAAAAAAGGTTTGGACAAATTCCTGGAGGAAAGGTCCATAAAAAATTATTAAAGAGGCCCCAGGAAATCTAATGTTTGCCCTGAGACAAGCATTGTGGAACCTGTGTGCCTGATTAGGAACCTGCCAGGTACTTGTGGCCCGGATCCGCCACTGTTGGAAACAGGATACTGGGCTTGATGGACCTTGGTCTGATCCAGTATGGCATTTTGAATGTTCTTATGTTCTTAACTAAGGAGAAATTCTAAGCACCTTCAAAATGAACTAAACAGAGTTTAGAAAGGTTACAATTTTTGTGGATAATTTTTAACAAACCAGTAACAGATATACATTTAAAGAGAAAACTTCATTAAGAGGGTCATTCTGAAGCACGAATAGCAGGGATGGACGTCCCGCTATTCGTGCCGGCTGCAGCCCCTGACTAAACTTCTCCACTAGTTGTGCGGGGAAGTTAGTCAGGAGCAAGGAATGGGTGGCCCGGGGGTGGAGAATGGACAGGCAGTGGGCGGTCGCCGGTCCTGGACGTACACGGCTGATTCTAATGTCGGCCCTGTATGTCCAGGGCCGGCGAAATGGTCAGGGAAGTTATTCCACTTCCAAGGTGGAATAACTCCCCTGGACGTTTTTTGGTTTTTTTTTTTTTTTTTTTTACATTCGGGGCGTGGAAGGGGCTGGGAGGATCAGGGGACATTCCCCGCAGCCTGACCCTGGCCTTTGGAGGCTGGATCGGGGGTCGGGCTGCAGAGAATGTACCGTTTTGATCTGCGGTCAGCATCGTGATTTTTAAATTGAGCCGCGGCGCCATGACAACATGGTGCCGCGGCTCCATTTACATGCCCTGACTGAGATAGCCGGGTGCAGGCCAGACAGAATCACTGTCCCACCCTGCATGTGCAGGACTGTTCATGATTCTGATCCCGCAGGGCTAGATGTGCCCCGTGGGATCAGAATCACGATCCCCTCTATGTGTCCGGTTCAGACCGGACGCACAAAGGGGATCTACATCGGGGACAGAATCGGGCTCTAAGTGTTTTAAACACTTTTCTTAAACTATGTTCAAGGCCTCTGAGTTTAGGTTTTAACTGACCAACACACCTAAAGCAAAAAAAAGATAGAACAGGTATTTATTGGATAAATGGTGAAAAAGCACTTCTATTACTCTCACTCCTCTCCTGGTTTGTCTGCATCCTCCACTCAGGGGCGGCCCAAGGGGGGTTTCGGGGCCATGTGCGGAGACTTGGTGCGGGCCTCATTTGCATAAGGGACCCTATTTGCATAAATATTTGCATAAAGCTACCATACACAAACTTTTAGTAAACATGCCTCTTAATGAGTGTATGGATAAAGAAAGACTAAAAGATTTCTACATTATTATAAAATCCAGTGCCAACCACCAGGCACATTAGGAACTACTACAAACACTGCCCATTTAGAACCCATAGCAAATCCGCCGCATCCTAACAGCACTACCAGGACTCACAAAGCACCAGACCCTACCTATCAAAAGGCAACACTGCAAATATTAAACAAATACATTTCAGAGAATAACAATACATGACCTACTGGGGAAAGAGAACAAGTGGCAATGTCAAATAGGAATTACATAAACAGAATACCTCAGCTCAGTTACACATGCAGAACATAGACCATCACCAAACAAGGAATCACAATTTAGAAACAGGAAGACAATAATTAAACTGGGAACCCCAAAAGCCAAACTTGGAATGTACAACACTGTAGAAATAAAACTACAAATTAATTTCCTCTTGTACTAAACAAAGCGCAGATGTTAATGATGCACATTTCCCAGAGTTGACATATTCCAGTTAATAAATTCAAAATAAAGAGATATTTTTCTACCTTTTGTGCATTTTTTTCAGTTGCAATTGGTCCAGCCACTTTCTTCTGGTTTCTTTGTGTCTTCTGCTTACTCTCCATCGTCTACGGCCCATTTGTCCTTTCTTCTCTCTTCTAGTTTTTTTCCATTCTCTCTCTACATCTGCTTTAACATACTAATCTTTTTCCTTTTGCTCTTTCCTCGTTCCTATTTCATCCACTCAAATTTTACCCCTCCATCCTCAATCCCCACTTACTCTCGCAATACCCGGCCAATTGTAGATTTGTCTTCCCTTCCACACAAAATATTTTTCCCCTCTCCATTTCAGTCTCCCAGCTCCATCCCATTCTAATCCTCCCCCAGCATCAGCTCCCTTCTAGTTCCAGCCCCACCCAGCATCCGCTCCCTTCTAGTCCCCGCATCAGCCCATTTCCAGTCCTAGCCTCCCATAAGCCCATTTCCAATCCTATCCTAGCCCCACCATCAGTCCATTTCCAGTCTTAGCACCCCCATAGCCCATTACCAGTCCTAGCCTTCCCATAGCCCATTACTAGTCCTAACCCCCCCATCAGCCCACTTCCAGTCTTAGCCCCCCCCCCATAGCCCATTACCAGTCCTAACTCCCTCCCCCCCATCAGCCCAGGTAGATTTTAAAAAAACACAAACCGGCTGCTGCTGCCACCGTGGCAGCGGCAGAATCAAGCATCCCGCTGGGCCCCCCCTGCCCGGCAGAGCCTCCCTGCAGCATCAGCTCCCGAGTCCCAAAGCGTGGGCTTTCAGAGCCGCGAAGAGAGGGTTTCCCTTTCTCGCGGCTCTGTTAATCCCGCCGGGGCTGATGGGATTTCCCATGAGCCCCGGCGGGCTTAACAGAGCCGCGAGAGGTCAGAGAAGCTCTCCCTTCGCAGCTCTGAAAGCCAACGCTAAGGGAGCTGATGCTGCAGGGAGGCTCTGCCGGGCAGAGGGGGCCCCGCGGGATGCTTGATTTTGCCGCTGCCACGGTGGCAGCAGCAAGAGCAGCCGGTTTTTTTTTTTTTTTTTTATCTACTTGGGCTGATGCAGAATGTTTTTTGCGCGGGGCCCCCTGAAATGCAAAAAACATTCTTGCTCAACGGACGGGCCGGCCCTGCCTCCACTCTGTCTGTGTCACTCTGAAGTTGTCAGCACAGAAAAGGCACAAACAGGTATATTCAATTGTACCAGAAAAGGTCCCCACCAGCAGTCCCTGTGGTGCGAAAATACAGATAAACATTGATTTTTATATCCGCAGAGAACCTTTAATTAGTTTGAAAATAAACACCTACATTTATAATTTATAAAATCTAAGAAAAGAAATCCTAACTATACTTTATATCTATATATAAACATACAGGGCAGTCAATGAGTAAGGTGAAGTTTTACTGTTTTGCTACAATATGTAAACTGACCCTATTCAGCAGGACGGCGGATGCATACATTTATGCCCACTGAATACATGTATAAAAGATGCAAGTGCTGCTGTTTAACATAAATGTATATTTTATCTGTATAAAGTTATATCTATTATTTATATGGTGGCACGTATACACTGAACATAGACAGTGACTGATTACTGTTGCCATCCGTATAAGTTTTAGGACCACCTCAAATTGCATCCAAAATTTGAAACAGCCAACTTTGGCCATACAGCAATTTATACGGCCAATTTATGAGGCCCTCTTTTTTCTCCCCAGTTATGCTTGGCACCTGCTGCTGACCACGGAAGTGCTTCTGAAAATTGACCTCATCTGTCTTTCTAGAGATAGATACAGTATATAGAGAGATTTGTTTTTCTCCCGAAGTAGTAAATGGCAACTTCACAATCAAAACTTTAAACTTAATAAAACACCAGAACTCATGCCCCTTCAAAGCCTAAATGCTTATAAATCTACAGATTGAATGCCTTCATAATAAGCACCTGTGCCCCCCACACCCTAACAACTTGATTCTCAACCCCAAACCACTCTGGGGTCTCATGTCAATTGACGTATAAGCTAAAAACCATCATCCGTCCTCCGTGGACTACAAGGAGTTTCAGACAAGCAGCGTTCCTACTGAATATGATTGTGCCAACGATGTCCTTTACTTATACACGCAGCAGAGGGATAACATTTATATGCAAAGATTCCACAATCTTATTTCCATGACCAATGCCAACAAATATTAGCCCAAAGCAAAGAAAAAGAAAACTACATCTGTGATATGCTTGCAGTGCATGAAACGCGTCTCAGTGCCAGTTAGGGATGTGCACTCAGTGTGCATGCAGTTCATCGGCACACCTTAAAAAGTCCAGAATGTTCTAATTTCATCTAACGCATGTTGTAAAGTTCCACTTCATTTTAATACATAAAAATTGAACACACACGTGAAACAAACCAAAAAAGTGGGGGAAGTCCAAAAAAAATCACCCCAAAATGAACCAAAATTTGTATTGTGTGCATATCCCTAGTGCCAGTATCTCCTTACTCCAAACAGCACATCACTTCATCACCACAGCCATCTCCTACCCAGTTTCTTGAACAATGAGCAACTCAAGTCAACCTAAGTCAAGTATGCTGCGTACTATCTTTTCTAAGGACAGCATAGTCTTGCTCTTTTCCAAAGCAGAGTTATGCTAACCCTTTCCAGGTGCTAACAAGGAGGTCATTTCTTTTGAAAAGTGTATTGGCGTTGTAAATGTAGGATAATGGCTTTGCTGTCCATGTTTATTGCCCCCCATCAGCAAAGCTTACAACAGATGGTGAGAACAGTTTCTTCTTAGTTTCAGCATCTGTCACCATCAGCTTTTTGCCGGTAAACAAGGATTATTTTATAAAATCTTCCCCAAGATACTGGCCAGAAGCAAGGCAATCCAACAAATCAGAAAGACAGTCACACAGAACATTATGAAATACTTTTTATTTTAGATGTTTCTTCTGCATTTGATATAGAAATTCCAACTATTTTGTTGTCTTTTTTAGCTCAGTCTGGAATTTCCGATACAGTGTTCAACTGGATCATATAACAGATAGGGTACACCAAGTTCACCTTCCTAGTGAGGTGTCCTCGTGGCTAGTTTGAAACAAGGGGTTCCCCAGGGGTTGGCACAGTCATCAACACTGTTCAGCCTCTACCTGTTATGTTGGTTGATTTTAGGCTGTATGCCAGCAATATTCTGATTTCTGAGTGATTTACCATGATCACAGCAATTTCATCTTTGCAAATTATTCAGAATTTTTAAAAAGAATCCCAATGGATGTCTGATAATGGTTTAGCCATTAACTTTCCAAAGATGGAGGTGATGAGGAGTCCATAGAGACGAGACATATATGTATCCTCTGGTTCAATGAATTTGACGACCATGTTATCTCGGTCAAAAAAAAAAAGATTTGGTATCCTGGTGTAATTCCAGATTCATTTTTCTTTTGGGATCTAGCTTAAAGCAGTCTTTAAAAACCAATAAACATCCATCCATCTGCACATACTTACCACCATGCCACAGTGCAGAGGGAGAACTGGTGAGAGCATTAACTGTAACAGAATGGATGCGCATCGCCTATTGAGATGTATTCAAATGACATGGTAATGAGGTCATTAGCTATTCTACCCAGATGCAAAGTGTGCAGAAGACTGAAAGGCCGAGTGCAGAGTTCAGTGTACCACTGCTTGAACGCCTGATCAAAGTAAAACTTCAGCGCCTCTAGGAGTAGGAACCTTCAGCTCATATAAGAGAAAAAAAAATCTGTGTGTAGGAGAAAAATATGTTTTCTTGTGTGATATATCCGCTGGAGGTTTTGTGGTCACCCACTCCTTACTGTGTCCACAAAACGTATAAGCGCCCTCAACAAAACGTATAAGCGCCCTCAACACACCACTGCTTCAGGCACTAAAGCAAACATCTTTCCCCATCACCTTAGAGGAAAGGCAGGATAGAGGTGATATGATTGAGATGTTTAAATACCTCCGTGGCATAAATGTTCAGGGAGAGAGCCTCTTTCAATTGAAAGCAAGTTCTGCTACGAGGGGACATGGGATGAGGGTGAAGGGAGATAGATTCAGGAGTGATATGCGGAAATATTTCTTTACGGAAAGAGTAGTGGATCCGTGGAATAGTCTCCCAGTGGAGGTGGTAGAGATGAGAACAGTAACTGAATTCAAAAAAGCATGGGACCAACACAGAGGATCTCTAAAGGTAAAAAGGGGACTGTTGTAGTTGTTGATATGGAAGGACAGACTAGATAGGCCATGTGGTCTTTTTCTGTCATCATATTTCTATGTTTCTATGTATTACCATGCGTGTAAACAATTAATCTATGCTGAAAACTGCTATTCTAAATAATTGTTATTTTAGATTTCGCTACAGGTATGTCGCAGATAGCACATAAGCTTTCTGTGCATGTGTCTAGCATTCCTGCTGGTGCATAAGCTTTCTGCGCATGCATCTGGTGCCCATCGCACATTTAGAGTAGAAGTTCCGTGCATCTCATTTGCATACATTTTTATTATTGTATACTGGCACACAACGTTTATGGTACTCTCGTGCTAGAAAGACGGTTCAAGGGTGGAAGAGTGCACCGAGGGTAGACTAGTCAAAACAGCCACCAGCGAGAATTGGTGAAATCTTCTGAAACCACCAAAAATTTGTGAGAACACCTCCTTTAATCATCCCTAGAGGCTGTGTCTAAAATAAATGTATCTTCCCCAAGACGCTTCGTGTGCTGAACCTTTACTGTATTTCCAGCAAAAGGATTTTCTTTTCTTTTATTTATTTATTTAGCCTAGAAAGAACTGCAATACTCAGTGCTGAGCAAGATTAATAAAAAGCACTCTAGAGAACACTTTACATTTACTCTGGGTGTCCAAAAGATTTTAATAGATACTTAAAGTGGAATGCTTTCAACACATGAAATTGATTTATCCATTTTCATTCTATTATTATTTAAGCAGACGAACACAAAGCCCAGTCTTGTTTTGATTCTGTGATATTAATAACCTCACAGCATTCAGCGTTTTCCTTCCCCCACTCAACCCCCCCCCCCCCTCCAGATCCTCATCAGCCCCTTCTTTTACAAGCACTGCTTTCTGCTGCCATCTGAATAGACTAAGAGCACAGATGTGTCTCAGATGTTCATCCTACCGGTTTGAAAAGGGAAAAAACCCTGTGACAAAGAGGAGCACAAACATTCTAACAGATTTGAATTACAAGTAAATTCAAGCATTAAAAAACAGAAACACACACACAAAAAGGCGAGGACCTCTACCTCTCTACCCGCCATACCCTCTTCATTACCACAGCAGAGGGGATTCTGTTTCACTACAGCAGACAGTGGATAATTAAGCAACTATAAATGAAGACATTGGAATTAACCGTCTTTTTTTTTTCTGTTTTTCGCTCAGGGAAAATGGCAAACTGAAATAAGGAGAGGGAAAGACGTGCCGATTCTAATTTAAGAGACACACACAAAAGAGCAAGCATTTGGGCATTGCATCTTAGAAAGAGCAACATTCAAATCTTTATAGTACTATATGGAGGGAGGAGTGGTCTAGTGGTTGGGGCAAGTTACCTCAGGCCGGAAGGTTGGGGGTTCAAATCCCACCAGAGGATAGCAACCTTGGGCCGGAAGGACTGGGGTTTCTAGCCCCACAGGTGCTCCTTGTGGTCTTGGGCAAGCCACTTAACCCTCCATTGCCCATGTTCCCTGTAAGTATTAGCATATGTGTATCATATCCCCTCATGTTAAATGTATCCCCCAATTGTGTTGTGACCACTTTGATTGAAGGATAAGGCGGTATACAAAACTGTCTAAATAAATAAAATATATATATAGCAGATAGAACTCGCTTATAATAAAAATCACTTAACCAGGTAAACATGAATCACAGGCAGGACTGGTGCAAGGAGATGAGGCATCCTAGACAACCCTCATCCCTTGTGCCCCCCCCCCCCTCCTGCTCCTGTCCCCTTCGCAGCTGCCCCTCTCCAGGACCTGCAGCTCAAACAGCACCACAGTGCTTACCTTAAGCCTCCAGCGCTGTGAGGCTGTTTGACTCCTGCCCCGCCAAGGCATCAGGCTCAGCAGAGGTGGGAGTCAAACAACCCCGCAGTGCCAGAGGTTTAAGGTAAGTGTTGTGGGGCCGTTTGAAACCATTGCTGCCGCCGCAGGTCCTGGAGATTGGGAGGGGTGAGCAAGGGGCCATCCCAGACCACTGGTGCTCTAGGCAGCTGTTTAGTTTGCCCCCCCCCCCCCACACACACACTATTCGACAAATGACCACTCAGAAGACAAATTGTTTGGAGAACAACCACCCTAACATACCATATTCTATCACACCCTGTGATGTGCTGTAAGACTGGAGACAGGCTTAGGAACGGTGGCTATGTGTACACTATCCCTCAAGGGACACGGCACAACTGTGCATGAGGCAGCCCCTAAACTTCCCAAAACTGGTACCTCACTAATGTATGTTATGGGTCTGTTCTGTAACAGTGTAGCATTTCTCTGGTTCACAGTTCATGAACTCTGAACTACTTGTGACATCAGTAAATCACCATGAAGAGGCAACTGGTAGACAGCATAAAACTGCAAAAGCAACTACAGTCACACAAAACAAACATTTCACAAGTCGCACAGGGTGCAACTGTAGCTTACTACAGACCCATATCAATATATGAACATCAAAACCAGACTGACGTGTTCTGGCAAGAATGTAGAAAAAGTTTAACCTAATTTCCTATAAGGAAATTGTAACAATATCATGATGCATGACCCTCATCCCCACCACTTACAACTCTGAAAGATGCTCATCCAAATTAATTCAAATTTCTGCCACAGACAGAAATGCACCCTCTTCTGTGACCTTGCTGCTGACATTTACAAAGCACTGTTTCTTTTTGCTTCCTACAGAGAAACAGGTCAATTCAATCTACATAGGGCAGACACTGAGCATTTTAAAAGCTGCCCTGCCATGGTTAGCATAGGCCCTGTAAAAACAACTACCTCACGCTTCCTAAACGATTTCCAACCCAGAAAACCACCACAACTACAAGGCAGGAAAAGCAAAGCAATACAATATTGCAGTAAGCAGCTGCGACTGCAGCATTACTTGCAGCTTCTGCATGCCCGGCAGCTTTGGCTACCATTTCCATTAGCAGAATCTAGGTCCACAGTGGGGACCCTCTGCTGAGGTCATTCTGCTGCTGTAATCAGTCCCCTCATCTGGGTCCCAAATAGGAAAAGGCTGAAGAACAATGAAGCAGCAGATCGGGCAGGTGGTCTGTGAAAATATGAAGCTGGGAACACACAGAGAAGGAGGGGAGTTTAATACAGAATGCGGCAGTGGACCTAATGCTTACTTCTACTGGTGCACTTCTTTGTCCTTAAATGTACAACTGTTGCTCTACAGCAAAATATCAATTCTTGCCCATTCGTGTCAAGCACAAGATTCAAACTAGGTTTCATCTGGTACAAAATGTAGCCGCCAGAACCATCATGAAGGTCCGCACAATCGAACACATAACACCCATATTAGCTAATCTCCACTGGCTACCAATCCACTGCCGCATAAGCTTCAAAATCCTAATAACCACATTCAAAGTAATAAACGACCTAGTACCATCGGTACGGAGCACACTAAGGGGTATGTTTGCTAAACCGTCTTAACGTCGCAGCGGTGGTATTATCGCGCAATAAGTGACATTATCGCGCGCTAACGTCACTTATCGCGCGATAACGCAGCGGCGGCGTTAAGGCACACTAACGCTGTGAAATCCGGGCCTGAAGGGTGGAGTAAGGCTTCCCAGAGGGTGGAGAGAAGGGGGGTCAATGGGCGGAGAGTGGGCGGGGAGGGGCTCCATGCACACTAACGCCGTGAAAGCATGGTCTGAAAATTAGCGCCAGTGAAAACCTCGCGCTAGAGGCACATTTGCAGGAGAGAGAAACCATTTAAGTCAGCAATGTGCAGCAAAGGCAGGGAAACCCAGAAAAGTGATAGTTGTGATACATGTGCAGGGACCAAAAAGGCAAACAAACATATAAAAGTACCAGAACCACATCTAAAATCCCAATAACCAAACTGGCCAATAGTGATATTAATGATACACATAAAGCAACACTACTGACAAAGCGTATAAATTAAGATATCATGTTTGGAATGGTCTATGCTCTGTCCCCCTACAAAGTGAACGATCCCACATTGAAATAGCGCTGATCAGGGTTTTTTCTCGTTTATATTGGGCAGGTATGTTAGGGCGTGCACATGTGCAGTAACATCAGAGTAGGCACATAGGAAAGGGCAACTGTACTGATGCTGTAAATGGGATATAGAGGGCTGCAGGCGGCACATGCTGTGGTCCAGCTGGGGCACAGTGCGGGCTAGGAAGATGCCTAGGTGGCACATAGGAATGACGAAACTGTAAAGCAGCAAGACAGCAACTGACGAGGGTCCAACATGGGCACAAGTGTGTGTCCCACAGTGTCACAGGGGATATTACCCAGCAGGTACCCCCAATGGCACATAACACTGACAAGCGGTGCTGGGGGAAAGCGCGCATGTCCATGGAGGCACCCCTACCCGAGAACCCACACCAGAGGCAGCTGCCTACTGGCACACCGGATGGCCTGGGACTGCACACCACCGGCATAAGGGCATGTCAGCATGGTGGCTGAGGGGTGCTGGAGGGGGTAGTGGCATCTGCCCACAGCAGACCAAGGCCAAGCCCTGTTTAGGTGGGTGCCGTGCAGTGCATCAGACAAGGTCTGTCTAACGAACACTAATGGTAGCCCCAGGGAATGATCTGCCTCTGTGACAACAGTTTGGTGCAGTACACACAACCGGTGTGTTGAGGGTCACAAGGTCACAGGTTCAAGCCCCAGCTGAGGCTCCTGTAAAAAATGTCCCTATATTTTACCCAGTACTAAACCATGGTAATAAAGATGGAACTGTTATTGCTGATTAAATAAACAATCCATAAATGCCTATATTTTACCCTACATGGCACAGACATCATAAACATATGCAATCCCTAGAGCAAATGCAAATGCAATGTGTGCCTTTGAGTCAGTCCTGACTCCTGGCAACCCAGAAGCTCCTGGGTTTTCTTGGCAGTGTCACCGGAAGTAGATTGCCAGGCCTTTCTTCCAAGGCAGTGGAGGGTTAAGTGACTTGCCCAAGGCCACAAGGAGTGCTAGTGGGAATTGAACCCTGGTTGCTTATTTATTTATTTATTTAACATGTTTTGTATCCCGCCTTTTCCTTCAATCAAAGCGGTTAATACAGCACAAAGTTAAACAAAGGTGAGGGAAACATACATTGCATTATCATTACATCACAACAAAACACTAGGAGTACAAACAGGGAACACAGTACATAACTTACATTACATTACCTTACATTAACTACAAGCCACTAGGCTACTCCTCCACTTCCTAAATGCAGTCCTGGAGGGCCAAACACCATTCAGGTGTCATGCTGTCTGTAATAGATATGCCTGTGCTGCAAATGTATGCCACGCCTCCATTGTCTGCAAATGTATCTCATACATATTCATTAGGGATAGCATGAAAAACTTAACCGTGTTTGGCCCACCAGGACCGGAGTTGGGAAACTCAGCCCTAAACAGTGGCCAACAGGGGCATAAACACCCACACCCACAGGATCCACTATCCAAAGCCTCAGGCTGTTAGGCCCTGCGCGGAGCAGCATCTCCCAATACATTCCCACTTGCATACCTTAGCAATGCCGCCCTAAACCTGGGAAGTTCTTGTTATCAGTTACGCTGTGTTCTAATGTTACAATGTATTCAGTTGAAATATACTGTTGTTATGTTCCCTGTAAACCGTCTTGATTTGTAGAAAGTCGGTTTATAAAAACTGTTAAATAAATAAATAAACACGTTACACATATATCAAAATGTTGCTATGATTAATGGCAGATAACAAATCATAAGTTAAACACATTTTGTTGACAAAGCTGCATCATAGCAACCTTTCTGATATCTGTGGAGTGTGTTTCAGTTTTGGTTTCTGACAGGGTTTACCACCCCAGGGAGTGACCCTAACAATATTGAGTACCATAGCAATGCCCACACTGTGCCCAGGACTGCTGTGGCGGCCAGGGCTGCCACAAACCCCTATATTTGCACAATGCTGGCATAGGAGTGGGAGTGTGTGTCTGTCTATCCAGTGTGTTGTGGCTGCCTACACCTTACTGAGCCCACATTGCTTGCACTGTTTCCAGTGTTAGCCTGCCAATGTGCATAATGAGCAGCAAGGTACTGTGGGTATGGCCCGGACAGGGTGGCATGGGCAGGATGCATTTGCACAGGGTATAGGGCAATGGCTGGGACATTGTAGTGCCTGACCACCACCTGCACGGACAGGGTGGCCACAGCATGTCATGCTGTGAGGTCGCTCTCACCCTGACTGGGCAGTGACCACGGCATGGCTAGGTTCCCCCATAGTGCTATACAGTATATCTCTCAAGTGATATTTATGGGTTCTCTTTTCTGGGGCCCAATCACTGATATACCTGTGTGGTGTGTGTGCTGACATCCCAATTTTGGGTGCACACAGTGCCTCCAGGAACATGCACTATGTACTAGCTAGAAGACTGTCTGCAGTTAGCATCTGTATGGCCGCACCACCTTGCAGGGTGCAGCAGGTGCACACTGACTGCCCTCTGCTGGTGAATGTCAGATCGTAGTGGGGGGGGGGCAGCAGAGCTGACTGGGCCCACTACCTATCTGCCAGTGGCCCTGTCCCAAGTGCAGATCTTCAGCAGCTGTCCGTTCGCCACCAGGACTGGGGTTGCTGGTCCCACAGCCTGTCCTCATGTACCTCCACTGCTCCACTTGCAAAGGGTGAGAGTGCGGGTCTGTTGGGGGCAGATCATGTCCCCCACCCTGACCCACAGAGGGCGGTTTGCTAAGTACATTGTCGCCATGTGAGCCCTGACACACCCCTGGCTCCCTAAACAGGTGACCATAGCAAGCACAGTGGATATGCACTATGTTGTGTGCATCATGGTCCACAAGGGCCAGACATGACTGGCAATTACAAATGGACACAGAGACCCCCTAAAGGTGTCTGCAACAAAAACCTGTCACACACTGGCACTGATAGAGACCTGCAGCACAGCCCACCTCAACCAATCCGGGTACTGCGGACCTGGTGCTGGCCACTCCACCACACCCTCAGGGTGAGCACAGAACACACACATTGGCATGGCCTGTGGGTACTCTGTGTCAGTAACATGCACGGTCATTCCTCCCCTACCAAGCTGACGTGCTGTAGAGGTGCATACCCCAATCTGGTGAGCAGATGTATACTGCTGTTCTGCATGTGAATTGCATTATGGGTACTGTTGGTTCTATCCTATCCTGGTAGCCACAGCAGACAGTTTTATGGTGACGTGCACTCTTTCTGTAGCCAACCATTGGTATGATAACTCCCATAGTGATGTAGCACAATGGTTAATGCAATGACTTCAGTAGCAGAGGTCATCAGTTCGATTCCTCTCTGTTCCCCTTTTTTTTATGGCTGTCCTACTGACACATTCGTTCTGAAAGTGCCGATTGCTGACTTTAGTGGTTGCCAACTTGGTTTGGTGAAGATAAGTATTTTAGAGTGCAAGGAATCTACACGCTATCTAGGATATTTACACTGGGTGTTTTGACCAGTAGTGCCTTTATATCTCCCCGAGGAAGGCTTCGGCCGAAACGCGTAGGGGACTTAATAAAGGCACGTGTGATCATCCATATCTCTTGCCTCATTGTGTTTCATTCATGTAACAGTCATATCTGTGCAGATCTGTGCTGCCGCCACATTATACCCTCATCACTGTTGCCATCCATCCTTCTGTCTGTCTGTGTGTGTGTGCCAGCTGTGTGGCGTCCTGCCCTAATGTGCAGGCTGCTACCCCATGTCCTGCACTGGCATACTTTTCTGCATTGCGGCTCTTCATGCTTGCCTCTCCTGTGTCTGCTCTGCATGGCACTGCTCTCCTCTGTCCTCCTGTCATTGCACGTATCCTGCCCCCTCTGCCTCCTCTGGTGGACACGTATCTCCATCCTCTGCCACACACTGTCATTGTTGCACTGTACATTACCATCACCCTGTACATCGGTACAGCTGCCCCCGATATGTTTGTCCACTTTATCTGCTGCCACATGGGCTGCACGCAGATTTGGCTGGTCCATGAGCTCCGTCATCTACTTCCTTCCATTACTTGTTCATTGCCTTTCCTTGGTGCTCTGTGCAGTGTTATGTTACATCTGTGTTTGAGCCATACATTTCATGCTTGTGACTTTGGGGCACCTTTGTGCCCCTGGGCACCATCTCCTGTGTCACCTTGGCATCCCTGGGGCATCTTTTGCGGCATCTTTTGCGGCACCTTAGGTTTGGCCAGTTTATGGGGTACCTTATATGCTGCCTTGGAGGGTGCCAACCTTTCCTGCCGCCCTCTGGGGCACATTATGACCTGCCTTGGATGACGTGGTGCTTTATGATGTGCCTTATGGTGCGCCCTAAAAGGTGCATTAGGTTGCGGCACTGGGGTGAGGCTTTTTTGGCTGGCAGTGCAAATTGTTGGGATGTGTCTGACTGTTACAAGCAGGAAAAGGGATTGCCTCAGACAGTCTTTTAACTGAGCCCACTGGGGGATCAAACTCATGACCACCGTATCAGCAGTCAATGTATTAACCATTGTGCTACACCTCTGTTGCTGTGTTTGCAGGTCAGTGCGCCTAATTAAGGCTAACGCGCATTAACGTGCCACGGCTCCCTCTATCACGCGATAACAGACTTTATCGCGCGATAACCCAAAATGCTACCTTAAGACCGGAACGCCCACTACCTTATATGGCATTCGTCACAGTAAGACTGCAACTAATGCCGGTAACATTAAGACGGTTTAGTAAACATACCCCTAATTAACAAGGAAACACCAAAAAGCACCCAAAGGAGAGGAAATACAAACAAAATTATGATTCCGAAAGACTTTACAAAAGCCAAAAAATCCACTAAAAAGGCCTTTTCACACTCAGCCCCAATCCTCTGGAATGCACTACCTGAAGCAATCAGAAATCTAACTGATACCAGGGAATTTCGTAAAAAACTAAAAACACAGAGGGAAGTGACGTCACTGACCGGGATGGCGGCTTAAAAGAGCAGCTCCTTCGGGACGCGATATATTGAGCGATTTTTGGTAGCATTGGGCCTCCCACAGACGTGGAAAGTGGAGTGTTGTGTGCACGACTACCCCGGGACTGGATGTTAGCTCGTGAAAAGCTGCAGAAGTACCGCTCCTCTTACGCACCTCTGATTCTTAGAGACGAGTAGGCCGCGACGGCGGATATAGAGATGGCGGACGAATTAGAGGATGCGGAGGAGCAATGTACTAAAGGGGATCTCCGGAGATGGTGTCGGGAGATTAAAGCTGAGGTCCTAGGGGTCAAATCGGATGTTAAAGAGCTGTTGACTGAGCTCCACCAAGATATGCAGACCCTGGGACATCGAGTGGAAATTTTGGAGACGCACGTGGATGACATGGTGACTGCCGCAGAGACGGTCCGGGACCTGAATAATCAATGGCAAGGCACGGTGGAGGATCTGCGAGAGAAACTTGAGGATTTAGAGAATCGCTCTCGCCGGTGTAATCTTCGCATTCATGGAGTCTCAGAGGATGACCAGTACAAACAGGCGGTCAATGTAGTCCGCGAAATTTGTGGTGCCATTTTAGCAAAAGAGAACTTCTCTGAATCGACGGCGGCGGGAGAACTTGGCATTGAGCGGGCACATCGAGCGCTTCGGTCTCCACCGGGCAATCGCCCCCGGGATATTATCGCATGTCTCACTAGCTTCCCTGTTAAGGAGAAAGTGATGCGAGCAGCGTCGCGCGGAGGGGCATTGGAGTGGCATGGCTGCTCAGTCGAAATTTTTCAGGACTTGGCGCCCCAGACACTGCAGCGCCGGAAGGCCATGCGACCTATGACTGAATAGTTAAGACGGGAAAGTATCAAGTATAAATGGCTTTTCCCTTTTGCTCTGCAGTTTGAAATCGCTGGCAAGTCCCTGAGAGTTAAAACTATCACGGAGGCGTGGGATGCTTTGGAGAAGGCCAAGGCCCCGCACCTGCCTAAGAGTAATGCCTCGTCTAAGACATTATCATCGACACAGCAGCAGGCGCTGGTATGGGAGAAGTTGAAGTGGCATCGCATCCCGGCGCGGGGCCGCAGACTGCAGCGCACCTCCGGGGATCACTATCAGAAGGGAGATACTGAATCTGATGGAGCAACACCTGCTACATGATGGGAGTAGTGACCCGGACAACCTATTTGGTCATTTCTTTATTCCTTATGGGCGGGCGAAAGGAGACAGCCGGTTCAGTGGCTGGTCTCTCGCCTGACTGGGCAGAGGAAGAGGTCTGCGGGGAATGTATCTTTTTCTTTTTGTTTCTCCCTTCTTCCTATATCTTTCATTTTATGGTATACTACGGTGTGCCTAGCCACTCTCCCCCCATTACATTATGGGGGGGAGTCAGCAACGGGGGAGTTTGAGTTACGGGGGAGAAGGAGGGGGGTGGGGGGCCCATACGGCATGAGGGCGGCAAATCCCGGCGGTACGACTATTCCTCCAAGGAGGTGGCACAGGATTGAGGCCTGTGGTGAAACAGTAGGAGGGGAGAGGGGGGGAGGGAAAGGGGGGGGAGGGAAAGGGGGGGAAGGGGGGGGATAGGGGGGAGCAAGGGTGGGAAAGAGGGGGTGTAAACTATGGTTGTATTTCTGTTTGTTTACTGCATAGTACCTTGTGTCTCTCTGATGGCTGGGCTTAAAGTGGGCTCGCTTAACGTTCGAGGCCTTAACACACCTTATAAGCGTAAAGCGCTTTTTAAAGAAGCAAGGGCGCAACATTGGCAGGTAATATTCCTTCAAGAAACGCATTTGCTGCCCCGGGATGAACCCCTTTTAAGGTCAGGGGCCTATGGCGCAATCTGGTTTAATGCGGAAGGCTCACACAAACGGGCGGAGGTGGCTACCCTGGTGCATAAGGATGTCCCATTTCAAGTAGGGGGGGTGTGCAAGGGGATTAGGGGCCGGGTATTGCTTGTCTGGGGGACCTTACTGGGTTCCGAGGTAACATTTCTCAATGTTTATGGCCCTAACGATCCTTGCACCGACTTCTGGGCTGATTTGGCCCATTGGTTAGAGGATAAGATACATGGGGCCTTACTGATTGGAGGTGACTTCAATGAAGCGCTGGATCCCTTACGGGATAAATCACAGCGGGGAGGTCTGTCCGGGACCCGGGGGCGGGAACAATTACAGAGTTTGATTCAACGCTTTGGGCTGTGTGATATTTGGCGTCAGATGCATCCCAATGATATTGCATCCCCATGATATTGATTATACACATTATTCGCCAGTCCATCACAGCTACAGTCGCATAGATTATTTTTTGGTGGATACGCTTTGGACCCAGAGAGTCCATAAATCTGGTATTGAACCAATTACTTGGACTGATCACGGCCCTATTTGGATAAAGTTTGGCGGTGAGCGCGATGCGATGGGGAGGACCTTCTGGCGCCTCAATGAAAGTCTTTTCCAAGATAAGGCGGTGCTAGCTAAAGTGGCGGTAGAAATCAGACAGTTTTATGCTGAGAATGATACGGGTGAGGTGGGCGAGGGGACTCTATGGGACGCCTTAAAGGCAGTCCTCCGAGGAGTTTTGATACAATGGGCATCCTGGAAAAAGAAAGAGCGTGGTGAGAGAGCAGCTCAATTGTCTCAGCAGGTTTGAGCATTAGAACATCTCCATAAACAAAGGGGAGGGGCGCAGCTTCGGAGGAGGCTGGAGGCAGTAAGGACTGCACTTGACTCCTTGCAACTGGACTCTATTAATTTCCAGTTGCAACGTGTTAACCAGCGCTATTATGAATTTAGTAATAAAGCTGGCCGGATGTTAGCACATAAATTGCGAGCTAGGGAGCGTCGCGCTGCGATCCTAAAACTTAAAGGACCGGGCGATAAGCCTTTATTTCATCCCAAAGATATGAGGGAACTGTTTAAGCAGTATTACACTGCATTATATACTAGCGAATTGCGGGAGCCCATTTTGAGAGTGCGGGATTATCTGGAGGGGGATGGTTCGCTCCCGCTGATATCGGAGACGGACCGCGACTTTTTGAATGCTGACATTACTGTTGATGAAGTCCTACAGGTGATTTGGGGCTTAGCCCTTAACAAATCCCCTGGATTAGATGGCTTCTCGGCAGTATTTTATAAGAAGTTAGCGCTGCAATTAGCCCCGATCCTCCAAAAATTTTTTAATGGGGTGCTTAAGGGTCAGCAACTACCCCCCTCAATGCATCAAGCAGGAATCTCTGTGATAGCTAAACCGGGGAGGGACCCTATGGTGTGCGGATCGTATCGCCCCATTTCATTGTTGAACACAGATGGAAAAATTTTAGCAAAGATATTAGCAAATCGCTTGCGCCGCGTTTTGCCATCTCTGATACATTGTGACCAAACGGGGTTTGTTCAAGGCCGCACTACGGGAGATAACATTCGCCGGGCGATTCAACTGATCTGGACGGCTAAGCAGCAGAAGCAGGAACTTCTCGTTCTTGCAGTCGATGCCGAGAAGGCCTTTGATCGAGTGGAGTGGGGCTTTCTATTTGAAGTGTTGACGGCCGTGGGTATAGGCCCCCACGTGGAGGCCTGGATTAAGGCTTTGTATGCTAACCCGACAGCGGCCGTTAAGGTTAATGGGAAATATTCGGACTTTTTTTCTTTAGCGAGAGGCACCAGACAGGGATGTCCCTTATCCCCCTTATTATTTGCCTTAACTATGGAACCGCTGGCACAGCGCTTACGACGTAACCCAAATGTGAGGGGGCTGGTGGTTGGCCAGCGCGAACATAAATTAGCACTATTTGCCGATGACCTCCTATTGTTTATCACGAGTCCTTTGCTGACCTTACCTATCATTATGGCCGAATTTAAGCGCTTCAGTGGAGTTGCTGGGTTCAAAATTAATTGGGATAAGACCGAGGCCTTAAATGTGAATTTATCTGATAGCCTACAGGCGCAGGTGCAGGGAAGCTTCCCATTTCGTTGGACTCGCAATAAACTTAAATATCTGGGGATTTACCTCACCCGGGATGTTGATCAGTTGTATGGAGCTAACTATCCAGAGTTATTTGATAATATTGATCGGGACTTGCGGAGATGGCATACTGAGGATATCTCTTGGTTGGGGAGGATTGCGACCGTCAAGATGATGATTCTGCCCCAATTATTGTATCTCTTTCAAGTTTTACCTCTTAAGATTACTCAGAAAGTGCTTCATAAGCTCCAACGGAAGTTGTTCCTTTTTATCTGGCGCCATCGCCCTCCACGTATAGCACGGGGAGTTATGTATAGGGTGCGACAGAAGGGCGGCCTGGGGGTGCCCGTGATCGCAGATTATTACTTAGCGGCACAACTGAGGCAAGTGATGGACTGGCGAGAGCCACTTTCAATGAAGGGGTTTCTCTCCATTGAACAACAAGCCGTTCCTCAATACAAATTACAATATCTTCCATGGTTACCGGTGGGAACGCTGAAGGACGATTGGACGACTAATCCCTTTATTAGACATTTGTGGGGGGAATGGAGTAGGGGATGGCGGCGAGTGAATAAATGTGGAGGGGCGTCTCTGCTAGCACCCATAGTAGCCACCCCAGCTTTTGCACCGGGCAACGGAGCCATATTTTCTAAATGGGAGGCTCGAGGCTTAGCTCGCTTTGTACAGTTTTTCGAGGAGCTGCAGGCCGAGCTTTTGAGGAGCTGCAGGCCGAATTTCAGTTGGATAAACATGATTTCTTTGCTTATTTGCAAGTGCGACATTATTTGCATCATCGCCTTAATAGAGAGCGTATTGTACAGGGGCTTAATGACTTGGAGGCCTTGTGGTGGATCATCATACCTCCCGGGGCCTCATACGTTTACACTATGCTGGCCTGCGGGTGATGAGTGAAACCGAGACCAAGCTGAAATATATGGTGGAATGGGAGCGAGACTTGGGGGTGACTTGGGATGAGGAAAGCTGGCGGGTAATCTACAAGGGGGCAGTTAAAACATCTCTTAATACGAATATTCAGGAGAATACCTATAAAATTCTGTTGCGTTGGTATTATACTCCGGAGCGTTATCACCGGATGTTTCCAGAGGCTTCCGAACTCTGTTGGAGAGGGTGTGGGGAAAGAGGAACCTATTTCCATATGTGGTGGGAGTGCACCTGGGTTCAATCTTACTGGAAGCAAATTTGCCATCAGATGGAGCAGATATTTCAGATGCGCTTAGAGCTATGCCCGGCATGGTTCCTACTCGGGCTATGGCCATCTGCGATATCTACTCGGTGGGCCAAGCCCATGCGATCTTGCATAGTGGCAGCAAGGTGCGAAATCGCTTGGAAATGGCGACAGGGAGGGAATATTGACCTTGCTCATTGGGTTGCGCGACTCACTAAGGTGCTTCAGATGGAGCGTTTGATTGCTATTCGGAGAGACCAAGGGCAAAAATTTGATGATCAATGGCAGCCTTTGTTGCAATATGTTGCAGATTTGGGGGGGGGGGGGGAGATTCAGTTCGGGGGTGAGGGGGAGGGGGGAGGGAGAAATGTCTGTATAGTGCTTTTGTATAAGCATTGGGTTCTATGCATATAATCTAGACTACAGCTTGTGGTAATTGTGTATTGATTGTTTGGTACATAAGTTGTTTGTTGCGTTGACCTTTTGTAATCTGTGGTTGGACTGAAAAATAAAGATCAAGTTATAAAAAAAAAAACAAACAACCTAAAAACACACCTATTTATAACACACTATGGTGTACAGACAAGCACTGATACCCAAACCGGCAAAGGATCATGGAAAACATCATAACAGTTAAAATAAAGATAAAGGTTAATGTACTTAAATTCCAACCAAAGAAACACTAATTCAATTTTTCCGCTCATTTGTAATAATGCGAACATAAGGCGGCCAGATTGCCAAACTCCCTGCAATGCACATAGTTTAAGTCCAACGTAAATAGTTGTAATGTACATAGTTACTAAGCTCTGTGCAAAAGTTGTAATGCACACAATTGTTAGGCCCTTAGTAATAAGTTCTAGTTCTAAGTTCATTGTATAAAGTTCACAGATGTTCCATGTAAGATGAACAGGTATCTATAACCGTTTCACCTGTTCATACCATTGTTCTTTGTAAACCGCACCCGATCCATGGGAAAGTGCGATATATAAGCGTTTGTTAAATAAATAAATAAAAATGGTACACCAAAACATTTACTCCCAAGTCATAAAAGTGGTAACTGTTCATTATGTTCAGTGATACTAGAAGAATCAAGTTTTTCCTATCATGGGAAGTCTTATTTACTTCGACATACCACCACCAGCACCAGTTCCTTTGCGAGGTATTTAATATTTTGCCCATGTAGATTAGCATACATGGGCAGGACTAGGCGTCAACTTCGCACAAGGCTGACCAAATATCATAATAAACTACGTCACTTGACAGAAGGAGCCCCTTTAGTTAGGCACTGTTTCACAATTGATCATGTGCTTACAGATTTATGCTGCTTGGATATTGACAAACTGGTTCCTTCCCTAAAAGGAGGTAATACTAATAAAACCCTTATTCACATAGAACAAAAATGGATCTTTCATTTGGATATTCTTGAACCCAATGGTCTAAATGAATTTATAGATTGGAAAGCATGTTTTTGAAAATAATTATCTTTTGACGCATATATTTTTTTCTTTGGATTGATATGGATACAGAGAGTTTTTTATAATCTAATTGGTTGGAATCCCAAAATTTTTTTGTCGCTTTAAGGTTTCTCCGAATGACGTCATCTTTGGAGCTTTAAAGTGCATGCATAGTGTTTTTGTTCCATTGGGAGCAGCTCGCTATAGCAAAATGATTTCTTCATCTTAAGTTTCTGCATGAGCATATTTTGATACATCTCAGGATCTCAATCATAGTAATAGCTTGTCTATGCTTTGTTCCATCAGGCTTTTTTTCAGTTTTTTCTATTCTGCTTTTTTTCTATTAAGTTTTTTGTCTATTAGGATTTTCTTCATAAGGTTTATTTTTAATTGTTGCATTTTTCTATACTTATTTTTTTCAGGTTTTTTCCTACTATAAGCACACATTAATGTTTACTTTGTTCACCTGTCCCTTCCTCCCGTCCCGTCTGTCTGCTCCTTTCTCAGCTCCTCATTAGCCTCGCCCTACTCAACGTCGCTCCCTCCATGCAAAATCAGCTTTAGTGCATGATTTAATCCTTCAGCAGTCTGTAGACATCCTCTTTGCTACTGAGACCTGGTTCCGGAAAGGGGAGGATGGCCCTCTAGTTCGCTGCCTGCCTCTTGGCTTTTCTGCTCTTTTGGCCCCTCATTTGGGCAGGTCAGGTGGAGGCATTACTGTTCTACACCGCTCCACTCTCCCCTTCCATGAGGTCATCTCTCCAGCCTTGCATTACCATGAAGCCCTTTTTCTCTGATTAGATTCCTCCCCCTCCACACCCCCACTGCACTCCTCCTTCTGTATGTCTCCCCTCCTATCTCCTCCCAGTCCTGGGATGACCTTCTGTTAACCATTTCTGAGATTTCTTCCCTTTTTACCCATGCTGTGTTTTTAAGTGACTAACTTTCACCTGGCCTCCCCCTCCTGCCCTCATGATAAGGACCTTTGCCTCACTCCTTGAGGACTTCTCCTTGAGACAGTATGTCTCGTTTTCAACCCACGTAACCTTATTGTTACGCCTCCCATCTTCCCTTATTTTCCACTGATGCTATCCCTCACTTCCGCATTTGCTTTTCCTTGCAGCTTCCATTTCTCTCTGGCCCCTCCTCCTTCTCAAGTTATATGCCGTATCACCCCCCCCCCCCCCCCAACACACACACACACACACACACATTTTGCAGCTCTTCCCATCAGCAGATCAGCTTCTACTGTCAAACATTTCCCTCCTGTTCCCAGATTGCCAGGCTCTCACATGGAATACTATCCTGTCTACTGCACTTGATCTCCTAGCTCCCTCCCTTCCCCCCCCCCCCCCCCCTCCGTCATCTGTGGTACCACCCTGGCCTCAGTCTTCTTCGGTCATACCTATGCTGTGCTGAGCGTGTCTGGTGCTCTCATCCCCCTCCCCCCCGCTACGCAATATATGTTTAGTCAGCAACATCGGGAATACTGCTCTTCAATTAACCAGGCCAAGCACGAGTATTACTCTCGTCTAATTTCCTCCACCTCCCAGTCTTCTCACCAGCTTTACTCTGTTTTTGGTGCCCTTTCATCTCTCACTAAAATGTTGAAATCCCTCAAAATTACTGTGGTAGTGGCTAGTAGGAAGTGTATACCTGTATTATTATTGAGAAACCAAAAGTCTCAGACTCGAATGGGCACTTTGCCTCAGGCGTTACCCTGAACTTGTGCCTATATATGCATCAACGACCTTGGTTCTCATATAGTACTGTTTTTATATTTCTGTTGTGACAATACTGATGTACGTCTTTTCTGTAATGTTTAATATAAACAGTATCGTCACACTTATCTTTGGTGGTACTTAAAGTTGATTTCCTCTCTCTCGGTCTCAGAATCTCGTAAGGGTCATCTAGTTGTTCTTAAATGATACACTGCATGTTGTCTTTATTTAGCCTCTTTCAGGGAGATATTGTCACGTTGTTTTAGTTTTCCCCGACGCTTTCTGTTGGTACCAGTTCGCGTTTCACTATCTGCTGGTTTCTTCAGGAGATTTGTGTCGATGCTCCCATTGGCATTAGATGTCGTTTTATGCAATTACTCGATGAGACAAAATACTATCAAGTAAAACAGGTATAGCAATATAACGTCATCATACCTACTGTACTGTTATTTAATCTTTAGAGGATCATATTAGATTCTATCTGCCGATGTATAAAAGTGCATACCTGTTGGCTGATTCTTGTCCAAATCCTTATTCATAGCTTGGCGTGTTACTCAGAGCTGCCCTGCTTCTAAAAAACGCCGCGCATGCGTTTGTCTTACTAGCTGTATTTAAAAGGTTGGACTTCGACGTAACCAACGTCATCACGTAAAGAATCTAATGATTGAGTCAGCAAGATTGTTTTCTCAAATTATAGTATACTGCAGTTTGTCAAATTTCTCCCGCGATCACTATTAAATGGAACTGCAACTTGGTTTGCCTCATGGTGTTGTTAATACTATGTTACTGATACTCATGTTGTCACTTTCAGATACATGCTGACCATTCTATTGTATTGTTTAAACCTCTCGGGCTAACAGACTGTAATTTATAGATCCAACGCTGTTCCCGTATTATCAATGTTTGGTCTCTGGATCTACCCCCTTGACCAAATTTTACTGTATCGAAACAGAAACAACGCAGTCATCGAATTGGTGATTTTGGTCCAAACAATGTGCCACCAAAGGGGCTTCTTTAACCTTGCATTTTAATCTGCTGCGATGCTCATTCATCCTTATCCTAAAGGATCTTATGGTTTTACCAATGTAAATGAGGCCACATGGACATCTAATACAGTAAATCACGTATTGGGAATCACAAGAAGTGGTGTGTTTCAGTAAATATGTATTGTCATTATGTTGAAAACTTGTTCTGTCTTCTGTGATCTAGCAAATATTGCAATCGCCACACTTTCTGTGGCCCTTTTGGTTTTCTTGTTCTGCTAATGGTGGAGTTCCTAATACTGTTGGACTCAATCGTTCTTTGAGGTTTTTGTGTCTCGTCCACACACACCTGATCTTCTTATGTTGTAGCCCTGGGAGGAATTTGATAACGTTCGTATGTTTAGCTATTATACGTTTTAATGTTCCACTACATGGGGAAAATTTTGTTATCAGGTTGATATTCGTTTCGTCTATTCTTTTATTGTTGCCCGTCTGTAAAAGTAGCTGACGATTATTATATAGTGCCCGTTTGTATGACGATTTGATGATGTTTTGAGGGTAACCTCGTTGTCTGAAATCTTGTATTAATCTTTTTGCTTTAATTTTGTAATCTTGTTTGTCGGAACAATTTCTTCGATAACGAATAAATTGTGATAAGGAAGACTGTCACGTAACTGTTTAGGGTTTGCACTGCTGTAGTGCAGAAAGGTATTGCGATCTGTTGGTTTTTTATATACTGAAGTTTGCCATGCAGTTACTCCTTTTAGTACCAATACATCCAAAAACATAATCTGATTCTCATGATAGCTATATGTGAACTGTATGTTGGAATCACATGAGTTCAACCAAGCTACAAAATTTTGTAGAGTGGCGACAGATCCATGCCACAGCATAAAGATGTCGTCTATGTATCTACGCCAGAGTACTATCTGCTGTGCAAACGGAGTCTCAGTTAGCCATCGATCTTCAAACGCATTCATGAAAAGATTAGCTACTGAGGGAGCACAAGTAGCTCCAATGGCTATACCTGAGATTTGCTGGAAGAATTTCTGTTCAAATTCAAAAAAACTTTGAAAAATGATGATGTTGGCTAGTTGTGCTATGAACTCAATGTGTGAAATATCTAGATCTTCCCTTGCGTGTAAGGAGTTCACTATGACTTCATATGCTTCTTTTTGTGGGATGCTGGTGTAGAGAGCAGCTATATCCAGCATGAACAAAATTATTTCTGTGTGGGATGACCAAAATGAGTACTCTGATAATATTTTCAGAAAATGGGAAGTATCCCTAATATATGACGGAATTTTAATCAATAATGGTCTCAAAAACGAGTCAATATATACCGCAATAAGTTTCTAGTCCACAAAAAGCTCAGGATGATCTCTTGGGATTCTTCTTCCCTTCCTCCAGAGTCAGGACTGGCTCTGTTCACTAGAGCTAAAAGAAGTGTACACACATCCTTATCCATCCAGGACACAGGAAGTATCTATGCTTCACCTTTAAAGGAAAACATCATCAATAGAGTCCTTCCCTTCAAACTCACCTCTGTCCCAAGAGTCTTTACAAAGTGCATGGCGGTCATGGCTGCATATCTAAGATCTCTAGGGATATTAGTCTTCCCTTACTTAGATCTGTGCTTATAGGCAGCATCTGAGGGTGAGGGCAGGGATCCTCCCTTAGAGCCTTGACAGATATGGTGGTATTTTAAAGAATGGATGTTCAAATGGCAGATGAAATTTAATGTGGACAACTGCAAAGTTATGCACCTAAGAACCCAAACTAAGGTAACACGATGCAAGGTTCCACATTAGGAACCACCACCCAGGAAAAAGATTTAGGCGTCATCGTGGATAACACGTTGAAACCCTCCGCCCAGTGTGCAGTGGTGGCCATTAAAGCAAATAGAATGTTAGGAATCATAAGGAAAGGCATAGAGAATAAAACCAAGATTATAATAATGACTCTGTATTGTTTGGTTTAAAAAAGGTTTCGACAAGTTCCTGAAGGGAAGGTTCATAAACCTGTCATAAAGAAAACCCAGGAAATCCATTGCTTGCCCAGCCACTTCTGCAATACTGCAAGGCTGCTTCTGAACTCCTGCAATCATGAACCCTAAGACAGACCATTAGTTCTCACCACTATACAGTGCCTGGTAACTCTCTTCTCCCCCGTCCCAAGTCAACCCTGGGAGAAGTCCTGAGGGAGAAATCAAACCCAGATCTTCACACGATGGTGCACAGCATTGCTAATGAGCATTGTGCTGACTCTCTAGCTAGTTTCTTTGTTTTTGTTCAAATAAACCTTTTTATGTTCCAACCTACATTTATGCCCTATCCCAGAAAGATTTGCTGTTTTCCCAATTAGTTTTGATTGTGAACTATTCATAATAAAAATATTGATCCATGAAACCAGAATTATAGGAAACTATTTAGCTAAGATTCAAAACGTCCCTAAAGAACAGAAAAGTCAAATACTGAATGTTCACGAAGAATCCAGAGCATATGACCTCTGCAAAGACAACTCAACGTCACAATAGTCCATTCTGTCTCACGTCCTGCACAAATATTTCATACTTTGAGTGTGTAGAAAATGTAAAACATCTGAGGCATCGCCAGAGAGGAGCCACTTTTCCTATGCAGCTGCTCAGCTGGACAGTTGTATCTTTCCTTACAGAATATAAACTAACTACATAGTAATTCAAATAGCCAGGACATTTGCTAGAGATTAGTCTTCTCAAAGAAATGGATAGGGTACTAAACAATTGCTGAGGAACAAAAAAAAAAATCATCAAAGCTTACACTTCGTCAGATAATGATGTAACTGTGTCAATGTCTTAATGTCCAATGAATACACCACAATATACTAGCCTCGCTGAAACAAACTAGGAAAGCCCCTGGTGCTCTTCATAAGAAAAACTAGTAAGTGCCAGGAATTAAAGGCTGAGAGGAACAAAGGCTAGAGTCTTCTCCAAAATGGGGTCACAATATGGAAGTCGCATCCTTGAGGGTCATGAGACCTGGCTCTTTCAGAGTTCTTTTGAAAGGAAATGAGGTTCTGAAGCCAGATTACTACAGGTCCGGGTGGTAATTTTTTTGGCGGGAGGGAGGGGGCCGGGAGGATATAAGGTGCCCTAAGTGATCCCTCAATCCTGCTACCCCCACCCCTGCTGCACCTCTCTGGGACCTGCAGCAATGACAATGCCACTTAAATGGCAATACAATGCTTACTCAAACTCTCCAGTGCTGCATCGCTGTTCCTTCCCTCTGATCCTGCCGCTTCTGCTCTCTCTAACGCAGGACATCTGTGCTAGAGGGGGCCGAAGCAGCAGGTCGCAGAGAAAAGGACCACCACAGAGCCGGACAGCAAGGGTAAGCGCTGCATTGCTCTACAAATGACACTGCCGGTCCCGGACAAGGGAGGCAGAGGTGGCAAAGGGTGCCCTGGAAACAGTGATGCTCTAGGCGGCCACCCAGTTTGCCTACTGGTTTGCACTGGCCCAGGCAGGGGGGGGAGGGGAGTGTTAAGAGTGGTATCGAGTTATGAGGGAAACATTCCCTGACTTAATTTTATTTGCTGTTTTGCTGTCATTTTCGATGCTCATTAGGTCACGATGTGTTGCAATGCAGTAGTACATCGTCCTCCCACCTTGTATTGCACAGAGCAATTAAGAAATCAACACTATAAGCAATTTGGAAAAAATATACGTAGAAAGTGCGACATTCTAGAGAGCCTCAGTTCAAATCCCACCTTCATGCTCTTTTTTTTTTTTTAAATAAAAAAGGTGCCAACTCTGTTCTCCTCCAGCAACTGCCATCTCCGAATCACTCACCAACATAAAAAGCCCCCTACTCCCAAAGACCTACTTCAACAAAGTTTGGTAGGGTAAGGTCTCACAATTTCAAATTGCAACACAGAGATAGTCAGTACAATCTCAACAAAGATAGGAGCACGTCATCATTTTCTTGTGCTCTTCTGTGGGATCCAGTCATTTTTAGTTCTGAGTCATACTTACCAATATCAGGTTCCAGCCAGGACCAGCCCAACCATTAGGAAAACTAGGAGTCACTTAGGGTGGCAGCTTCAAGGGGCCGGGGGGGGGGGGGGGCGCCCAGGTGAGTGGCAAAGAGCAGAACATTCAAAGTTAAACAACAAATTCTGACAGCCGGGGAAAGGGGGGCAATAAGATTTAAGGTTTGCCTGGTGTGACAACATCTTGAACCAACTCTGGGGCCGGCCCTGGTTCCAGCTAAAGTACTGACCAGGGATGAATTTTATTTTAACACACACACACACAATTCACTGGAGACACAAACTGTTTACAACATGTGATTCAAATTTACAATTGCAAGATTTTAAGAACATGTTGTTGTTGTTGTTGTTAAGTGCCGTCGAGTCTGAGTCGACTCATGGCGACCCTCTGGATAGCTATCCTAAATTGTGTTCGGTCTTCAGTCAGACAGCTCATTGTTGACAGACTGGTACCCGTAGCTGCTGTTATTGTATCGATCCATCTCATAGCTGGCCTTCCTCTTTTGCGTTGACCTTCTATCTTGCCAAGCATGATGTCTTTCTCTAATGATCTCTCTCTTCGCATGATGTGTCCAAAGTATGAAAGTCGAAGTCTTGTCATCTGAGCTTCTAAAGAAAGCTTAGGTTTGATCTCCTCTAGTACAGACTGGTTTGTTCTTCGGGCAGTCCATGGTTTACACAGTATTCTCCGCCAGCACCATAATTCAAAGGCATCAATTTTCTTCCTGTCTATCTTTTTCACTGTCCAGCTTTCACATCCATATGATGTTATTGAAAATACCATGGCTTGAACAAGTCGAATCTTTGTATGGAGAGAGACATCTCTGCTCTAGAGAATCTTATCTAGGTCTTTCATAGCCATTCTGCCAAGAGCAATGCGTCGTCTGATTTCTTGACTGCTTGTTGCTTCTTTATTGATAGTTGATCCAAGTAGGTTAAAGTTATTCACGATTTCAATTTCTTCTCCTTCAACGATGAACCTGTTGATTATGCCAGTTGTCATGATCTTTGTCTTCTTTACATTAAGGTGCAGGCCCATTTTGAGACTATGTTCTTTGATTGTGAGAAGCAAATGTTTCAGATCATCTTCACTTACCGCCAGTAATGTGGTATCAGCATAGCAAAGGTTGTTGATGAGTCTTCCACCAATCTTCACACCTCTGTTGTCTTCATACAATCCTGCTTCTCTGATGATTTGTTCTGCATATAAATTAAACGGGTAGGGGGAAAGTATGCAGCCTTGTCTTACACCTTTGCTTATTTTAAACCATTCTGTTTCTCCTTGTTCCGTTCGAACTGTTGCTTCTTGATCAATGTACAGATTGTGCAAGAGAACGATCAGGTGTTCTGGTATACCCATGCTTCTTAATGTGGCCCAGAGTTTCTCATGGTTTACACAGTCAAAAGCTTTGCTATAGTCGATAAAGCACAAATAGATATCCTTTTGGTATTCTTTAGTCTTTTCAAGGATCCATCTCACATCCGCAATGTCGTCTCTCGTTCCTCGCCCTTTTCTGAACTCTGCTTGCACTTCAGGTAGTTCTTGTTCCAGGTATTATTGTAGTCTCTTTTGAATAATCTTCAGTAGAATCTTGCTGGCATGTGGGATCAGAGTGATTGTGCGATAATTTCCACAGTCAGTTGGATCATCTTTCTTTAGTATTGATATAAACACAGATCTTTTCCAGTCAGTTGGCCATGATGCTGTCTTCCATATTTCTTGGCAGAGCCTTGTAAGTACGGTAACAGCAGCATCAGATTGCTGTAATACTTCTATGGGAATGCAATCAATGCTTGGTGCTTTGTTCTTTGATAAGGCTTTCAATGCTGCTTCATCTTCTTCTTTCATCACCAATGGTTCCAGGTTGAAACGGCTGATGGTCCACTTGATCTTTATCATATAAAAACTCTGTATATTCCTTCCATCTTTTCTTGATCTTCTCAGCATCATTCAACATAGAATCTTGAGCATCTTGTAACATTCCAATTCGAGGCTGGAACTTTTTCTTTAACTCTCGTAGCTTTAGGAAAGCTGATCTTGTTCTTCCTCTAATAGTTTCTGCTTCTATTTCCTTGCATGCGTCATTGTAGTACTTTTCCTTGTCCTGTCTTGCTGCATGTTGGAAATCTCTGTTGAGTTCTGTGATTGTCTTTCTTTCTCCTCTGGCTTTAGCTTCTCTGCGTTTCTGGGCAACATAAGAACATAAGATTTGCCATACTGGTTCAGACCAATGGCCCATCAAACAGAGTATCCTGTTTCCAAAAGTGCCCAATTCAGGACTCAAGTAACTGACAGGATCCCAAAAAGTAGACAGATTCCATACTGCTTACCTCAGCAATAAACGGTATATTTCCCCTGGTTCACATTAATAATTGTTTACAGACTTTTCCTCCAGGAACCTGTTTTAAACCCAGCTACACTAACAGCTTTTACTACACCCTCTGGCAACAGATTCCAGATTTTAAATTACATGCTGAGTGAAGAAATATTTTCTCCGTTTGTAGCTTCATTGTGTGTCCCATAGACTTTGTCCTTTCTGAAAAAGCAAACAACTGATTCACATTTACTCATTCCATGCCACTCACTTTACTGACCTCTATCACAGTTCCTCTAGTTATCTCTTCTCCAAACTGAAGAACCTTAACCTTTTAAGCATTTCCTCACAGGGGCTTCATTTTGATTGCCGTGTTCAGTATGTTTATAATGCCACTATCTTTTTTTAGATGCAGCAACCAGAACTGCATGCAATGCTCAAGATATGGTTGCACCATAGAGCAATAGAGAGACTATTTCCTTTGCTTTACGTATTCTCCATTCCTTTCCTTATAAATCCTAGCATGTTATTAGTTTCTGTGGTTGCCACGGCAGCAAAGAAATCTTGCTTAAGCAAATTCAAGATACGTATGAAGATGGAATTCTGTATGCCAAAAAAAAAAAAAGCTACCACTTGTTGCCCCCTTGACAGGGTTAGCGTAGTTACTCACCTGTAACAGCTGTTCTCCGGGGACAGCAGGAATCAGTCCTCACATATGGGTGACGTTGGCGCCAACAGAGCTCATGCAGAAGCATCTCCCCAGCTTTCAAAGAAATCCTTTGATATATGCACCATGCATGCATGGTCTCCTTTCCGCCCAAGGGTGCCATATTGACTCAGTCTAATGACATAGCTAAGATGGCAAAATTAAAATACAGTAAAGAGGCAACTCCAAGGGGAGGAGGGAGGGTTGTGAGGACCAATTCCTGCTGTCCCTGGAGAACGCCTGTTACAGGTAAGTAATTACGCTTTCTCCGGAAACAAGCAGGAAGTCAGTCCTCACATATGGGATTCCCCAGCTACAGGCTACTAAAGATCTATACAAAATGCCACGGGTGACCAGAGAAGGTGAGCCGTGAGCTGCAGCAGTTGAGTCTCAACTGAGAGACTCTCGCAAGACCCAAGTGTCCAGTGGGAAACCCGCACTCCGGTAGCCTGAACACAGAAAGGTCAGAGGGTAGGAGTTGTTTACACCCCAAAGAGATTACGGAGTATGGCCTGGTCAAAGGTGCTGTCCTGTCGGGACTTCCTCTCCAGGCAGTAGTGAGCTGCAAAGGTATGGACCAAAGACCAGATGGCAGCCTGGCAGATTTCCATCACAGGTATGGAATGCAGATATGCTACAGAGGTAGCCCTGGCCCTGATGTGGTGCACAGTGACCTGGTGGTCCAGTGAGATCCCAGACTGCTCAAAGGCAAGGGCAATGCAGTCCACCACCCAAGTGGACAGAGTTCGCTTGGCCACTGGAAAACCTAGTCAGCTGGGGTCATAGGAGACAAAAGGCTGAGGTGCTATGCGGTGGCCCCGAATCCAATGCAGGTAGAAGGACAGGGCCCTCTTACAATCCAGAGTATGGAGAACAGCCTCCGTCTTGCTGGCATGAGGCCTCAGGAAGAAGGTGGGGAGCACCACCTCATAACTGAGGTGAAGGGGGACACCACCTTTGGCAGAAATTTTGGGAGTGTGCTGAGCACCACCCTGTACTTGTAGAAACTCATGTAAGGAGGGCTCTGCCATCACAGCCTGGAGCTCACTGACATGAGTGCCACAGGAAAGACAACCTTCCAGGAGAGGTATCACAAGTGGCAGGTAACCAGGGGCTCAAATGGCAGCTTAGTGAGCTGTGAGAGCACCACGCTGAGATCCTACTCCACCTTTGGTGGGTGGACAGGGGGCTTGGACAATATGAGGCCCCGCAGGAAATGAGAAACAAGGGGTGGGGCTGAGCCAAGAGGGGCTTGCCCTCAACGGAGTGGCGGTGCACCGCGATAGCGCTCAGGTGCACCGAGTTGGACTTCAGTCCCACCTGGGAGAAGTGGAGTAGGTACTGGAATACCAGATGCACCAAGCAGGAGAATGGGTTCGCCTGCCTCTCGGCACACCACACTGAAAAATGACGCCACTTAAAGATGTACGCCCTTGTGGAGGCCTTGCAGGAGGCCAGAAGTACCTCCTCCACATCTCATAAAAGTCAAAGGGAGCTAGAGCTACCATTTCAGCAGCCAGGCAGCCAGGCCATGAGCGACAGGGGCCCCAGGTTGGGGTGCAGAAGAGAGCCCTCCTCTTGTGACAGTAGTCCTGGGGTGCAGCCTAGGGGAATCAGAAACACTGCCGATAGGCAGAGAAGCAGCAGGAACCAAAGTAGCCCGAGTCACACTGACCCCTAAAGAGGGTCTTGGCGACCAGCGGTGTTGGCGGGAAGGTATTGAGAAGGCATTCTGTCCATGGAATGAGGAACACATCCGCTGCCAACTGCATGTTATCTGGGCTGGTGAACAAGTCTACTACAGGATGCCCCAGAGCCGGAAAAGCCGGGAGGCCATTCTGGGGTCCATGCGCCACACATGCGGCTGGAAGACTCTGCTCAGCTTGTCCACCAGGGCATTGTCCTGGCCCAGGAGGTAGACCGCCTGCAGGAGCATCCCGTTGTGTGTCGCATATCAGCAGAGCTATCACTTCCTGGCAGAGGGAGTATGACTCCCATGCCCCCTTGCTTGCTGACACAGAACACTGCGACTTGGTTGTCCATCTGGACCAGCACAGACTGGTGCTGCAACCAGTAGTGGAAGGCTCGGAGGGTCAGAAATATCACCTGGAACTCCGGAAGGACGTCTGGGACCAATTGCCTTAAGTGCAGAGGTCATGCTTGAGAACGAGTTAATCAGCATGCACGGAGCTATACTAACAGCACAAATGCAAAATGGAGTGTATGGTTAATTCTGCATGCTCTGCTTAGTACGCAACAAGGAGGGAAATGGGTACACAAAAGTGGAGAGTGCGCATGACTGTGCATTGCTGTTAGCACAGGGGTCGGTAGCGCGCAATCGTCGTCAATGTTTCAGTTAGCACAAGTGCACTTAATGCACCTCAACGGGTTAGGGTTTGAATCAGAGTGGTATCTGCTGGTGGCATGCAGCACTCATGACTGTTGCATGAGTCATGCGTCGATTTTGACTCTCAATGCGTGATACCTGCAAAACATTAACGCAGCTTAGTAAGCATGCCCCTATGTATCTTTTTACTGGTTTACTCCCACATGCCAAGATCCATCCCTTTCCATTACATTTTTGGAAATTTATTTTGCCCAAGACAGATGTTCAATCCTTTTTGTATTAATTTTTTCCAACTTCCACTGGCTTTAAAAAAAATAAAAACAGGTACGGACATTACTGTGGGCATATACATCACCTGCAAGGTCTAATCAGGTTTATTATCTTTCATCTCCATTTATGACTGTTAACTATATCGATATGTCCCAGACATAGGCATTCACCAAAACATCCATGTCAGGCATGATGTGAGTATAAAGCTATAATATTAACGAGTAAGTAAGAAGTTGCATGTCACTGGAGTCTGGCACAATAAATCAACAGAACAGGTGAAGTGGCATTTATAGTGGAGAAAGTGCTCTTGCACATAAAAAGATAAAAGTTAATAAAATGTGCACTGTCAGTTTAGGCACCCTGTTATAAAGTTACCCTCCATGTGTCTGAATTAGCCACTAGGTTTAAAAAAAAAACACACACACAAATAATCTTTGTTATTTCACAGCTGAAAAACTTCCAATTAGAATAAATGGGTTTGCAAGAGTAGTAATATCTTTTGTGGGAAGCACCGAGCTGGAATTAATGACCTTGAGGGGAGGGAAAAGAAAAGGACGACTAAGTCAGCCCCGCCATACAGTCACTAACTCCAGGGAGCACTGCACTCCCAGGGGTGCTACTATTTACCATCTTGGACAAGGAAGCTCTTTTAATCCCGTATGGAACTGGCCCATTCCAACAGAGCTGTATGCAAGAATTAGCACAAAAAGGGGCAGGTGGGTAGGAGTGCTATTCTTTGTTAATTTGTAAAGTCAGCTACAGTTCCAACAGTCCTTCTTCCTCCCTATTTCTTACTCAACAGAAGTAATGCATGCTATTTTGGTTTATCTTGAGCTGAGATAGATTAGATAAAAAGGAAAAAGCTGTTCAGAACTCTTTAATCCTTACATACTTCACTTCCCATCTTAGATAACTTGCTAGGCTGCATCATCAAATACAAAATTCAGAACACAGACATTCCCCTTATAGTTACAACTAAATTAAGGTTGTAACATTTTTATTTCACTTTTCCTATACAATGCTGTGTATGCTTGCTGTTTAGATCCAGTTCATATTATATCTTCATCTGGATCTCAAAGCGCCTTCTCCGTCCCTGTATCCCATTTCTCACTTTTTCCTTCTCGTCACCTTCACAAACGTGGTCTTATACCGCCCTCCCAATCATGTTGTCCATTCTGATTTAGACACTCATTTTTCTTTTATTACTTACTAAATTTGACAACCCGCCATTCCCACCATACTATCATAACTTAAAATAATTATATAATATTATATATTATTATATAATTATTATAATCAGTACAAATTTCCAACATTTCTTCATCCATTCTTCTACTTGGCAATGTCAATATACTTCTTAACGATCCCAAAGCAGCTTCCACTTTTCTTTGTTTGTTCTTCCCTATCTATCTTTTTCCCTTTCTCTCCCTGAACTCTCAAGCAAGGGATTCCATTTTTTCTCTGCAACTATCCTTCCATATCTTCCCCTCCACTTTTAACCATACTATTTTTGTTTTTCTTTTTTTTTCTTTTTTAAATGCAATCTCTGATCCCTCACCTACCATCATTTTTAAGCTCTTCCATGCCAAACTAGCTATAATCTGCACTCCGACGAATTTCAAACCCTCAGATTACTCACTCTACTCCCTCCTTTAGTTTATATATCCAGTTACACTTCTAGAGCTGCAACCAGCTTGAATTCTGTACTCTATACACTTTTAATTCACTTTGCCCAGCCGTCCCACCCAAAACCCAGGTTTCTCCCTCCTTGGACCCACCATATTGTGTTACACAGTTCAGCACAGCAATCTTCACCAATCACCATACTGAGGTGCCCTGGGAAAACTCACATTCTCGATTTCTTCCACCATTCATGTTTCTTCTGGTTATTCTTCAGCTTCGATTCTGATCCCACTCTGACAGCACTCATCTCATCATTAAATAACCCTGCTAACTTCTATCTCTATCCCTTTTCATTACCCCTGCAATCCCAGCTATGCTCTACTCGAAAACACTTCCAGGGTCTTTTTCTTGATAAAGATTTCTCATCTCCATTCTGCCAGTACCTCACCTTTTGTAACTTGCCTATGTTGTTCTAAACTTCCCATCGCTCGCCTACTTGTTTCTAAGGAACTAACTAGGCAAATCCAGTTCTCAAGTGCCACATGTCATTCAAATTTTCAGATTATCCAAAATGAATATGAATGGTATGTATCTGCATACAGAGAGGAATGGCTAGCAGAAAAAAGGAGGTGATAATGCCTCTGTATAAGTCTTTGGTGCGACCTCATTTGGAGTATGGTGTGCAATTCTGGAGACCGCACCTTCAAAAGGATGTGAACAGGATGGAGTCGATGCAGAGGGTTGCTACTAAAATGATTAATAGGCTTCATTATAAAGCATATGAGGACAGACTTAAGGATCTTAATATGTACACCTTAGAGGAAAGGTGGGATAGAGGTGATATGATTGAGATGTTTAAATACCTCCGTGGCATAAATGTTCAGGGAGAGAGCCTCTTTCAATTGAAAGCAATTTCTGCTACGAGGGGACATGGGATGAGGGTGAAGGGAGATAGATTAAGGAGTGATATGCGGAAATATTTCTTTACAGAAAGAGTAGTGGATCCATGGAATAGTCTCCCAGTGGAGGTGGTAGAGATGAGGACAGTAACTGAATTCAAAAAAGCATGGGACCAACACAGAGGATCTCTAAAGGTAAAAAGTGGACTGTTGTAGTTGTTGTTATGGAAGGACAGACTAGATAGGCCATGTGGTCTTTTTCTGTCATCATGTTTCTATGTTTCTATGCATATAATAGAGTCAGTGTATGATGCAAGCACATTTCATACGTATTCAAATGTGGATATCTTGAAAACCCAACTGGCTTGTGGCACTTGTGGACTAAAGATGCCCACCCCTGATCTAACTTATTTCATGTTTCAAAATCCCATTACTTCACTAACTGATCATATGCCATCTCCTATTCTTCTACTTAACTTCAAGGTCCTTCTCTCCTGTCTTGACAGTCTGACTCCTCACTCCTAGCTTCAAAGATAACCATTGCGTGTCCCAGCCCTAAGAGATCATCGCTTAATCCTAAGCTATTTCTAATTTTGGCCAACTTTTCTTTCATGTGTCCTTGAACAAGAGGGTAGGCACAACAAGAAGTTTGTCACCAGCTCTTTGTCTACTACATTTCTACTACTGCAGCAAACTATCTCCAAATCATGTGCTGTCTCTTTCACTCCACTGAGAGCAAGTCCTTACTTACCTCCTTGATAAATCGTCTTACCTCTCTGGTTTGTTTCTTCTGCCTTCAATACAGTGGACTACTTCTGTTTAACACCATCGCCTCTAAGTACTGTATATCAGGCCAAGTAGTTGACTGGCAGATCTCTAAATTTTCTCTGCCCTTTCCCAGCCCTCTCTCCCTTTTGTTGGGTTCCTGTGAGGCTCAGTCCTAGGACCTCTTCTCTCTTCCATTTCACTGAACTATGTTCTATCATCTGCTCTGACCATTGTCAGGTGGATAACACAGGTTTACCCTCTCCTGCTTCTTCTCTGTCCTCTTCCTGTCACAAATTCAGTTATTATACCTTTTGGTTAATCCAGGTTACATGGAACTGGCGTAATATCCCGTCTAATCCTATGGACTCCTCCTCTATCCTCTTCCTAGTTTCCTTATTCCATCTTCTGCATCTGCCAGAAATCCTTATTGCTCCCTCTATCTTGATAGACAGTTGTTTGATAACTTCTCTCATTTGAGTTTCTACCATGCTCAACTATTACAATTTTGTTGGTCAGCCTCCCCCAATCTTTTCCCTATCCCCTTTAAAACTTTCCCATCCACACCATGTATACCAAGCTCCTAGATTCTCTCATGCTACCCTTTTCCTTGCATGCCTTCTGCTCTTTCCTTGTCAGATTCTGCTCACAGTACAAAATCCTATTGCTGACTTTCAAATGTATTCATAGCTATAACCCAATGGATATCTCCTTTTGGCTGTAGATATACTGTATTGAACATAAGATTTGCCATAATGGGTCGGACTGAAAGTCCATCAAGCCCAGTATCCTGTTTCCAAAAGTAGCCAATTCAAGTCACAAGAAGCAGGCAAAATTCCAAAAAGGTAGACAAATTCTATGCTGCTTATCCCAGGGATATGAAGTGGATTTTCCCCAGTCCGCTTTAATAATTGTTTATGGACTTTTCCTCCAGGAATTTGTCCAAACGTGCTTTAAACCCAACTACACTAATAGCTTTTACTATATCCTCTGGCAACGAATTCCAGAGCTTAATTACACACTGAGTAAAAAATATATATTTTCACCAATTAGTCTTAAATGTACCACTTTGTAGCTTCATTGCCTGTCCCCTTGTCTTCATACTTTTTGAAGGAGTAAACAATGATTTCCTCGTCCCATTCTACTCATTTTAGAGACCTCTATCATATCTCCCCTGAGCCATCTCTTCTCCAAACTGAAGAGTCCTAACCTTTTAAGCCTTTCCTCATAGAGGGGATATGAAGAATATCCCTATCATTTTGGTTGCCTCTCTCTGTACCTTTTCTAATTCCACTATACCAGCGATGGCGAACCTATGGCACGCGTGCCAGCTGTGGCACGCGAAGGCCTTGCAGCTGGCACGCGGGAAGGTCGCACATTTAAAAAAAAAAAAAAAGCTGCCCGCTGCCGCCGCGGCAGCATGGAGTGTCCCGCGGGGCTCCCTCTGCCCGGCAGGACTCTCCCGGCGCTGCTCAGCCCCTCTCTGCCGGCTTGCAGAGACGCGAAGGGAGAGTCTCCCTCGGGTCTCTGTTAAGCCCGCAGGGGCTGATGGGAAATTTCCCATCTGCCCCTGCGGGCTTAAGAGAGACGCGAGGGAGACTCTCTCACCCTTCGCGACTCTGCAAGCCGGCTGAGTGGGGCTGACCAGCCCCGGGTCCGCCCCGCCGGGCCGTGGGAGCCCCGCGGGACAAACCATGCCGCCGCGGCGGCAGCGGGCTGCTTTTTTTTTTTTTTTATTGCCATGAGCCGAGGGAGGGGGGTTAAGACTGGCAATGGGCTAGGGAGAGAGGGAGGGAGGGGGGTTAAGACTGGCAATGGGCTAGGGAGGGAGGGAGGCTAAGACTGGCAATGGGCTAGGGAGGGAGGGGGGTTGAGACTGGCAATGGGCTAGGGAGGGAGGGGGGTTGAGACTGGCAATGGGCTAGGGAGGGAGGGAGGGGGTTGAGACTGGCAATGGGCTAGGGAGGGAGGTTAAGACTGGCAATGGGCTAGGGAGGGAGGGAGGTTAAGACTGGCAATGGGCTAGGGAGGGGGGAGGGGGGTTGAGACTGGCAATGGGCTAGGGAGGGAGGGGGGTTGAGACTGGCAATGGGCTAGGGAGGGAGGGAGGGAGGGGGGTTGAGACTGGCAATGGGCTAGGGAGGGGGGTTAAGACTGGCAGTGGGCTGGGGAGGGGGGTTAAGACGCAGTGGGCTATGGGGGGGGAGTTAAGACTAGCAATGGGCTGTGGGCTGATGAGGGCTGGCAATGGGCTATGAGCTGATGAGGGCTGTCTGGAAATGGGGTGATGGGGGGGTTAGGACTGGTAATGGGCTATGGGGGGGTTAAGACTCGAAGAGGGCTGAGGGGGGGGGTTAGGACTGGTAATTGGCTATTGGGGGGTTAAGACTGTTAGTGGGCTGATGGGGGTGTTGGACTGATAATGGGTTATGGGGGGGCTAGGACAGGAAATGGGCTGATGGGGAGGGGTTAGGACTTGAGGTGGGCTGATGTGGTTAGGACTGGTAATGGGCTGTGGGCTGATGGGGGGGTTTAGGACTGGCAATGGGCTATGGGGGGCTGACTGGAAATGGGCTGATGGGGGGTTAGGACTGGTAAAGGGTTATGGGGGGGGGGCTTAAACTGAAAATGGGGTGATGGGGGTTAGGACTGGAAGTTGATTGACGGGGGGCTAGGACGTAATGGGTTGGGGTGTTGCTAGGACTGGAAATGGGCTGAGTGGAAGGGGAGGCTTGAACTGCAAATAGCTGATGGGGAGGGGGCTTGGAATGGAAATGGGCTGTGAGGGAAGGGAGCTAGGACTGAAAATGGGCTGATGGAACAGCTAGGATAGGACTGGAAATGGGCTGTTGGGGGGAGCTAAGATTGGAAATGGGCTGTGGTGGGGGCTTGAATTGAAATGGACTCATGGAGGGGCTAGAACTGGAAGTAGGCTCATGGGGGGGCTTGGACTGGAATTGGGCTGAGTGGAGGGGAGCTATGATTTGACATGGGCTGATGGTGGGGCTAGGAAATGAGTAGAAATGGGCTGATGGGGGGGCTAGGATTGAAAATGAGCTGATGAAGGGACTTGGACTGGAAATGGGCTGATGCAGGGACTAGAAGGGAATGGATGCTGGGTGAGACTGGAACTAGAAGGGAGCTGATGTTGGGGGAGGATTAGAATGGGATGGGGCTGGGAGAGTAAAATGGAGAGGGGAAAAATATTTTGTGTAGGAGGGATGAAAAATCTACAATTGGCCAGGTATTGGGAGAGTAATTGGGGATTGAGGATGGAGGGGTAAAATTTGTGTGGATGAAATAGGAATAAGGAAAGAGCAAAAGGAGAAAGATTAGTATGTTAAAGCAGATGTAGAGAGAGAGAGAGAATGGAAAAAAACTAGAAGAGAGAAGAAAGGACAAATGGACAGCAGACGATGGAGAGTTAGCAGAAAACATGAAGAAACCAGAAGAAGGTGGCTGGACCAATTGCAACTGAAAAAAAAATGCACAAAAGGTAGAAAGATATCTCTTTATTTTGAATTTATTAACTGGAATATGTCAGCTCTGGGAAATGTGCATCATTAACATCTGCGCTTTGTTTGGTACAAGAGGAAATTCCTATTTGACGTTGCCACTTGTTCTCTTTCCCCAGTATTCTCTGAAATGTATTGGTTTAATATTTGCAGTGTTGCCTTTTGATAGGTAGGGTATGGTGCTTTGTGAGTCCTGGTAATGCTGTCAGGATACGGCGGGTTTGCTATGGGTTCTAAATGGGCAGCGTTTGTAGTAGTTCCTAATGTGCCTGGCGGTTGGCACTGGATTATAGTAATGTAGAAATCTTTTAGTCTTTCTTTATCCATACACTCATTAAGAGACATGTTTACTAAAAGTTAGTGTATGGTAACATTATGCAAATATTTATGCAAATAAGACCACTTATGCAAATGACATGCTGGCACTTTGAGGAAATTCTTTGGTTTTGTGCGGCAGTTTGGGCACTCGGGCTCAAAAAGGTTAGCCATCACTGCACTATACCATGCATGCAGTATTCAAAGAGCAATCACACCACAGAGACATTACGATATCCTTTCTTTTATTCTCCAGTTATTTTCTTTTAATTCCTAGCATTCTATTGGCCTTCTTGGCCACCGCTGCACACTGAGCAGAGGATTTCAATATATCCACGACGACACCTAGATCCTTTTCCTGGGTGACAACTTCTAACGTGAACCTTGCATTAGGAAGCTATAGTTTGGGCTGTTCTTCCCTATGAACTTGCACATATTAAATTTCATCTGCCATCTGGATGCACAGTATCCCAGTATAAGGTCCTTTAGCAATTTCTCACAATCTTGTGATTAACAACTTTGAATAATTTTGAGTCATCTGCAAATTAGATTAATTCACTTGCTCCCATTTCCAGGTCATTTATAAATGTTAAAAAGCAGAGAGCCAAGTACATATCCCCGAGGCACTCCACTATCCCTTTCTCCATTGAGAAAGCTGACCATTTAGCTCTACGTACTCATTTTTATATTTTAACCAGTTCCTAATCCACAACAGGATATTGTCAGCTATCCCATGGCTATTTAATTTCCTCAAGTCTCTCATGACAGACCTTGTCAAAGGCTTTCTGAAAATCCAGATACATATCAACTGGCTCACCTTTATCTACATGTTTATTCACACCTTGAAAAAAAACGTAGCAAATTGGTGATGCAAGATTTCCCTTGACTAAATCCATGTTGGCTTTGTCCCATTAAATCATGGCTAACTATATTTCAGTAATTGTGTTCTTTATAATAGTTTCTACCTTTTTCCCCAGCATGGATATCAGACTCACCATTCTGTAGTTTCCTGGATCACCCTTGGAACCCTTTTTCAAAACTGGTGTTACGTTGGCCCCCTCCAATACACAGGTACTACAGACCATTTTAATGATAACTTGTAAAGTATTCATTTTTTTTAATTCTTCTAGCACCCTGGATTGTATACATCCAGTCTGGGTGATTTGCTCTGGGCCACATTAAGAAGCATGAGTATACCAGAACACCTGATCATTCTCTTGAGCAACCTTTACATTGATCAAGAAGCAACAGTTTGTACATAACAACAAACAGAACAGTTTAAAATCAGCAAAGGTGTACGACAAGGCTGCATACTTTCCCCCTACCTGTTTAATTTATATGCAATCACAAGCAATACTAGAATTATATGCCAGTTAGGCTGAAGTGCTCCCAACTCCACAAGGAACAGCTGCCAGCGATCCGGTAAGTGAACAGACTCCGAGAAGAGAGACAGTAGCTGGGGCTCCCAGAACCGCTCCTCCCGAGCACCCCTAGCAGAGAAGAGGAGACAGGCTCTGTCCCATTCTCTGAGCTGTTTACCCGGCCAACTGACACTGACGCTGCCACAGAAAAACAGTCAGTATAATCAATAGCAAAGCAGAATCAAAAAATAATCATCATAAATATGAGATTCTGACTAATAAGGAACCCGTTATCAAAATTTCTTTTTGTCGGAGATAGTCGTCAAAGTAAGCGGAAAGAAAACTACCGCTGACCACCGCGACTGCTCCCTTTTAAAAGGGAGCAGTCGCGGTGGTCAGCGGTAATTTATATGCAGAACAAATCATCAGAGAAGCAGGACTGTATGAAGACAACCAAGGTGTGAAGATTGGTGTAAGACTCATAAATGACATTCGCTATGCTAATGATACCACATTATTGGCTGAAAGCGAAGAATCTGAAACATTTGCTTCTCGAGATCAAGGAACATAGTCTTAAAATGGGCTTGCACCTTAATGTAAAGGAGACAAAGATCCCGACAACTGGCAAAATCAATAAGTTCATCATTGATGGAGAAGAAATTGAAATAGTGGACAACTTTAACCTACTTGGATCAACTATCAGTAAAGAAACAACAAGCAGTCAAAAAATCAGATGACACATTGCTCTTGGCAGAATGGCTATGAAGGATCTAGATGCGATTCTCAAAAGCAGAGATGTCTCTCTCCATGCAAAGATTTGACTTGTTCAAGCCATGGTATTTTCAATAACGTCATATGGACGTGAAAGTTGGACAATGAAAAAGATAGACAGGAAGAAAACTGATGCCTTTGAATTATGGTGCTGGTGAAGAATACGGTGTATCCCATGAACTGCCCAAAGAACAAACCAGTCAGTACTAGAGGTGATCAACCCTAAGCTTTCCTTAGAAGTTCAGATGAAAAGACTTTGACCTTCATACTTTGGACACATCATGCGAAGAATGAGATCATTAAAGAAAGACATCATGCTTGGCTAGGTAGAAGGTCAACGCAAAAAAGGAAGACCAGCAAGGAGATGGATCGATACAACAACAGCAGCTATGGGTGCCACTCTGTCAACAATGAGCCGCCTGACTGAAGACAGTTTATCCAGAGGGTCGCCATGAGTCAACACCGATTCAATAGCACTTAACAACAACAGTTTGTTAAATTACCCTGTTACATCTTCCAGGTTCATTGAGATTTGTTTCAAATCTTCAGATTCATCACATTTAAGTACCATTTCTGGCATGACTATCTTCCCTACATTATCTTCAGTAAAGATTACAGCAAATAACCCATTGGTATCTCCTCTAGGGCCTTGTCCTTGCCCTTAGTACCCCTTTTACCCCTTTATCATCTAATGGTCCAAATGACTCCCTCACAGGCTTTGCTCCTACAAATGTACCTAAAAGGATTTATTATGAGTTTCTGCTACCACAGCAAGCTGCTTTTCAAATTGTCTTTGCCTGCCTTATCAATGCTTTGCATCCAACTTGGCAGTGCTTATGCAGTTTCCTTTTTTCTTCTCCTGGATCCCTTTTTTTTTTTTTTAACACTATAAATAGCTTCTCTCGCCTCACCTTTAAATCATGCTGGCAGTCTTGGCCTTCCTTCCACCTTAGGGTAGAATATATCTGGTGTGAGCTTCCCAGATGAAATTTTTAAACCATGTTCAGGCCTCCAGCCTTTGCAGCTGCTCCTTTCATTTCTTCCTAATCATTTTCCTCTTTTCATCACTGTTTCCCTTTTGAAAGGTAAATGCTGGCACAGTAGATCTCCTTGCTGTCCTCCCTCCATTTATTGAATCATATTTGATCATGTTATGATCACTATTACCAAGTGGCCCCAAAATTGTTACTTCTGACACCAGATCCTGTGTTCCACCAAAGACAAGGTATAAAACCTGCTGTTCCATGAAGCAGTCCTTTATTCCATCTAGAAACTTTCTCTCCCTAGCATGTCCTGATATGGCATTCACCCAGTCGACATTGATTAATTGAAAAATCGCTTATTAGTATTGTGTTGCCAATTTTGTTAGCATTTCACCATCTGTGAATAACAGTACGCCCCATTGCTATTCCCCTCTCCTCGCATGAATTTTTATTCAGATATTCTACAGTAAATTTTATTTCCTGCAAAATGTTTATCCTGTAACTCAATGCTCTCTTTTTCAACTTTATATTTATTAATATCAGTTTTAACAAGCATTTAGTATGTGACATAGAAAAGTAGTGTAGTAAAGTCACAAATGAGAAAATTACAAAGAAAAAGGAAATCAAAAAGTACTATTAACGACCATATTTCGAGGAATCAGGGGATAATTCTGAAGTGAAGCATTAACATCAGCGAGTCAAGGGTGGTCCCAGAGGATTGGAGAATGGCGCATGTGGTCTGTTTACACAAAAGCAGAAGTAAGGATGAGGTTGGAAACTACATACCAATTAGTCTGACCTCTATGGTGGGTAAATTAATGGAAACGCTGCTAAAAACGAAGGACAGTGAGATTTCTGGAGTCCAATGGATTACAGGATCCAAGGCAGCATTATTTTACTAGCGGCAGTTCTTGTCAAACAAATCTAATTAATTTCTTTGCCTAGGTAACCAGAGAGTTTGACCGATAGAGAGCCCTACATATGCTGTACTAAATTTTTCAGTAACACTATTCTGACACACTATTCTGAACGGGCAAAGCACAGTTACTTACCTGTAACAGGTGATCTCTGGGAACAGCAGGAATTAGTCTTCACATATGGGCACGTCGGTACCGACGGAGCCTGCACGGGAACGCTGCCCAGCTTCCAATCAGAAAGCTTTTGGCAGAATCCCTCGCACCTGCGCGCTGACTTCCCGCCTTCTCCAGAGCCTCTCTTCAGTTGAGTTTCAAAGCTGAGACAAAGGCGAGGAGAGGAAAGGAAGAAGAAGATAAGAGATGCAACTCCTAGGGGAGGTGGGAGGGTTGTGAAGACTAATTCCTGCTGTTCCCAGAGATCACCTGTTACAGGTAAGTAACTGTGCTATCTCCAGGAACAAGCAGGAATGAGTCTTCACATATGGGGACTCCCGAGCTGGAGATGCCAGGGGGAGATCCCATAAAAATGCATGAGCCTGGACCAGGGGTGCATTTTGTCTCCAGGAATCCCCGGCATCCAAAGTGGGATGGAGTGTAGGAGTTGACAATAAAGGGCTGTGAGGAAAGGAACAGCATAGCCAAGGACTACAGGGCCCTACAGACTACAGGAGTCCTTGGTATATATGATGAGTAGCATTAAAACACCTTTAATGTACACTTAAAATATGCAGCTTACCTACTGTATTGTAGGAAGTAGCGAGCATGATGGAGTCTACTGGATAAGCAGTGGCGGAATCTTCAAGGTGACCTCCCAGCAGTGAGGATGAAGGTCCAGACCTGGAGGTAGTAGACGATCCAGGTGTCAACTGGGGAGGATTAGACGTCAGGTCTTCAATGGAAGCTTTATGGGAAAGAGCTGAGAACTCCTTTAGGCATAAAGTCATTAACATTGAGGACTAAAGGAAGACGACTGACGGAGTTGGAGAACTAGCCCAGTCCTGGCGGGAAGAGGGGGACTGGAAAAACCCCTATTCCCAAGGAGAACAGCTGTGTACTCAAGATAAAGATGTACACTATTTTTCCTAGCTGGCGAGAGGTAGGAAAAATATTGAAGCTTGATGCTTCAAGGACTTAAAAGAAAAAATGGACGATGTTAGCACCACAGTAGTTATAGGTGCATGACAGTTTCTGCATCGTAAAATGATATGCGAAGTAGGGCGATAGACTGCCTAAAACCTCTAGAAGGTAAAACATTTAGTATAGACAGTAAGGGTGATAGTGTGTAAGACATATCAACCCTTAAGAAGCCCCCCAACAGACACATATATAGACAGATCGAGTAGATGGTGAGAGGCTACAAAGGCACTAAGGTGGACTCTCATCGAGTTTGCCTTTAGACCTGTCAAGGACAGGGGGAGGAGATAGTGGAGGAGTGACTCCAATGGAGCAGAAAAGGGATTGAGATCTTTCTGGGAATCTACACCACTTAAAAGCATATGAATGTCTGGTGGAGGACTTTCTAGAAGCCAAAAGGATCTCCTTAACCTCTTGAGTAAGGTCAAAGCCTTGTAAAGCTATGCTCTCAGCAGCCAAGTTGTGAGGCAGAGAAACTGTGGATTGGGATGTAGTAGTGACCAGTCATCCTGAAAGAGGAGATCAGACGCATATCCCAATTGCAGAGGATGACTCTGAGTCGGATGTAGCAGCAGTGGAAACCACAGAATCATGGAGTCCTTGTCAGACTGAAGCTTGAAAGTGTCTTGGGAATGAGGGGTATAGGAGGGAAAGCATAAAGCAGACCCTGACCTCAGTGTAGGTGGAAAGCATCCACTTGTTGGTTGGTGGATGTCAGTTCTTGTGCAGAAGCAAGGAAGCTTGGCATTTTGCAGAATTGCGAACAGATCTATGTCTGGAGTTCTCCAGGTCTGGAAGATGTAGGAAGTTGTGTCTGGATGGAGAGACCATTCGTGGGGAAGAAGGATGCAACTCAGTCTGTCTGCCAAGATATTGGACTCCCCGCAAGGTACACCGCTTGGAGGTGTATTTGATGAGCAATGGCAAAGGACCAGAGGTGTATCACCTCCTCACAGAGGGCCTACGAGCCTGTCCCCCCCTGCTTGTTCACATAGAACATGGCAACCTGATTGTCCGTCATGACTAGGACTTCTTGTGCACTCAGGGGATGTTGAATCACCTGGAGGACATTCGAGATAGCATGAAGTTCCAGGAGATTGATCTGGAGTTGCAACTCTTGCGTTGTCCAGAGCTCCTGTGTAGTCAAGTTGCCCAGATGGACTCCCCAACCCAGTTTGGAGGCATCCATCATCAGGGTGCTTTGAAGTGGAGGCATCTGAAAAGATGACTCTACGAGCAGGTTTTCTGAAGAACACCATCACTGATGGGATGTGGTTAGACGGGCAGCGACTTGGATCTTGTCGCACAGATGGCCCGAGGCCTGCTTCCATTGGGAGGCAAAAGTTCACTGGGCTGTCCGCATATGTAGTCGAGCATATGAAACATGTACTGTATAGGCCATGTACCCAAAAAGCTGCAGTATCTCTCGGGCTGTCAGATGATCTCATAGAAACATCTGTGACGGTAGTTCGACTAGACAGGCACAATGGAGTTGGGGTAGAAATGCCCTGGACTGTTGAGTGTCTAGTAGAGCGCCAATAAACTCTAGTTTTTGAGTTAGAGAGTGAGCTGGGATTTTGGGAAGTTTATCACAAATCCCAAGTGTTGTAGTACTGTGATGGTATGATGCAAGGAAAGCAGTACCTCTTCAGAGGTTTCTGCTTTTATTAACCAGTCATCTAAGTAAGGGAAGACTAATATCCCTAGAGATCTTAGATATGCAGCCATGACTGCCATGCACTTTGTAAAGACTCTTGGGACAGAGGTGAGTTTGAAGGGAAGGACTCTATTGATGATGTTTTCCTTTAAAGGTGAAGCATAGATACTTCCTGTGTCCTGGATGGATAAGGATGTGTGTACACTTCTTTTAGATCTAGTGAACAGAGCCAGTCCTGACTCTGGAGGAAGGGAAGAAGAATCCCAAGAGATCATCCTGAACTTTTCGTGGACTAGAAACATTGCGGTTTCTGAGGTCCAGAATGGGCTTGTACCCTCGTCCTGTAGGACAGCGGTGAGTGGGGGTTGCATTTCATATTCTCCCGTGAAAGTGGAGGGGTCAGAGTTTCCAGATGAAGTCTGTACCCTTCCTGGACTATGTTGAGTGTCCACTGCTGTGAGGTGATGAGCTGCCATCTGTGGGCATAATGACATATTCTGCCTGCTAAGTGGAGGAGGTGGGGGTCCTCCATTGCAAGATGGCAATGTTCTCTAGGAAAGAGTCAAAACCCAAATGCAGACTGTGGCTGCAGAGCTGGTTGAAATTTAGCCACCTATGGCTTTTGTTGCTTAGCAGGCTGCTGCCTCTTCTGTGGCGCCTGACCCTGGTACTGAGAAGCAGGAGGATAAGAAAAGAAGAATTTCTTCTTTTTATTGTAGAAAGACTTCTTTGCAATGTGTCTTTTTCCTAGCAGGGTCAGCTGTTGCTCTGGACAGTCTCTTTAGAGTAGTATTTTCTGACTCTACCTGAAAGACCTTATCTTGCCAATCTTTGCCAAAGAGGTTTTCCCCTGTGCAAGGTATGTTGCCCAGCTTGACTTGAACCCAAGATCTGAGGCTTGAAGCCATGTAATTCTACGTGCACCGATGCATATTGCTGAGGCCCTGCTTGTGCAATCAAAGGCATCAAAGGTAGCCTATTAACGAACTTCGGAACATTTTGGCTATGCTTAAGTAGGGTGAGATAATCTGCCCTTTTGTCATCTGGGAGGAGAGGGGTAAAGGCCTCGAGATTCCTGGAAACCTCTTTGAGGAACATTCCCATGTAGAGGATATAGGAGCTGATCCTAGTCAAGAGCATGGATGCTTGGAAGCATCGACACCCAAAGGTGTTGAGAGTTCTCGATTCTCTACCTGGAGGATTAGAGGAGCGAGTCTTTGAACTTTTGATTCGGTGCACTGCCAATTCAACCACCACAGAGTGGTGAGGAAGCTGTGGTTTTCAGAAACTGGGATACTCCTGTACCCGATACATGGTATCGCGATGTCGACTTTGAGGTGAAACCATGAGAGGCGTCTCCCACATATGGAGCATAAGGTCATGAAGGATCCGGTGCACTGGTAAAGTAGCTGCCTCCTTGGGTTCTGTTGGGTATTGGAGGATCTCTAATTCCTCCGCCCTTGGCTCCTTCTCTGATGTTACCATGATAGAGACACCCTTGGCTAGGTCTCAAATGAATTCCTGGAAGGACATGTCTTCCGGAAATGACATGAGTCGCTGTTGAGGTGGAAAAGAGTCCAAAGATAGGTCCTGGGGGGGTGCCCCCCAAGAATTGAGTGACTCCCCATCCGAGACGGGGGAACAGGAATTGGAGAACTCAAAGAATCGACTAGAACAGTGTTCACCCATAGTTAGATGTCAGTACTGATGCTCTGAGGTATCGACCTCGGTGAGCCACTTGGGTTTGGCACTGGTATCGGTAAGAGTTTCAAGGGAGGGCACAGGTGGGAGCGATGTCAATGTCAGTTGCAGCAGTCCTGATGCTGTACCCAGAACCGGTGTCAATGTCTGTACCGTAACTGGTATGGACGGGGCAGTGCCTGTAGCCAAGGGTTTTATTGGTACCAAGGATGCAAGGAGGGCTGCCAAGCTCTGCTTGATGGCCAGTATGCGCTGGTCTTTCAAGGTTACCGATGCTTGGGTGTCGGTGAAGGGTATTTGTGCTACCGTTCCAGAGCATGGCAACAGTAGCTCTCCAAAGGTCAAGGACTGGGGAGCATCCTGGGGTCCCTCAATGGCTTTGGAAAACAAGGCCTCTTGCCAGGGCTGTTAAGCAGGCCGGTCTGCCTCCAAGGCAACCCCCGAGGGGTCGCAATGCTTTGAGTGAGATCTTTCCCTGGAGGGATTCTCAGACTTCAATGTGGTCTTGTGCTTGGATTTCGAAGATACCCGAGATCCATGGGAGGATAATGAGGCCCTCGACAAAGTGGACTCCATCAATTCAGTGTCTGAATCAAAAAGTGCTCCAAATTTAGAAGCCCAGTTTTGTAGGCCTCTCCGTGTCATTTTCTGACAGCGGGAACAGTCTTTTGGCTGGTGCTCTGGGCCAAGGCATTTTAAACACCAGACATGTGTGTCAGTTGCCGAAAAGGTACTAGCACAATTAGAACATTTCTTGAAACCACTAATTGGTTTTTCCATACCTTCGAGGATGTGAAGGGTATGGTAGGCTTAAGGCCTAAAAAGGGCATTGACACCCAAGACTTTTTTTTTTAAAGAAGAAAAAGAAGTAAAAGAAAAGAATAAGGGAACCAGTAATGTCTTTGATGGTGCCTGTGTTGACAGAAAGGCAGAGGCGCTATCCACAAAGTTTTTTCTGCAGTGACAGGATTTTCTTCCTGCTGGTTTCGGGGAAAATGAAGAACTGAAGAGAGGGAGTTGGGAAGGCAGAAAGGCAGTCGTGCAGGCAAAGTGGAGTGCTCCAAAAAGCTTTCCAATTGGATGCTGGGGAGCATTCCTGCACAGGCTCCATCAGTACAGACTTCACCCAGATGTGAAGACTACATTCCTGCTAGTTCCTGGAGATCATAAGATATGCCATACTTGAGCAGACCAAGATACATCAAGCCTAGCATCCTGTTTCCAACTTCCTTCCTACAGTTAAATATGATGAAGGATCCATAATGTTGAGGGAGGAGTGGCCTAGTGGTTGGGGCAAGGTACCTCAGGTCAGAAGTTCAAATACCACTAGAGGATAGCAACTTTAGGTCAGAAGGACTGGGGTTTCTAGTCCCACAAGTGCTCCTTGTGTTCTTAGGCAAGCCACGTAACCCTCCATTGCCCATGTTCCCTGTAAAATAGTTATCTCCAAGTTATAATGCCCTGTTCAATGTAATTTCAGTTTGTTCAATGTAAACCGCCTTTATATCGTGAAAGACGGTATATAAGACATGTTAAATAAATAAATAAATAATGGTGTGGAGCTATTTGGCTGCCTCAGGAACTGGAAGCCTGGAACATATTAAAAGAAACATGAAATCAGAGGGCTACCATAGTATTCTGGAGTGAAATGTGCTAACTAGTGTCAGAAAGCTAGGCCTGGGTCGGAGGTCATGAGTCCTCCAGCAGGACAATGGCCCAAAACATACATCCAAAGGGTACAAAAGAATGGTTAAAAAGGAACAAATGGACTGTTCTAAACTAGCCAACAATGAGTCCTGTTCTCAATCCAATCGAGAACCTTTGGCAAGAGCCGAAATCTGCCTTTGGTAAAAGGATTCCTGGAAACATTCATGAGTTGGAACAAATCGCGGTTGAAGAGTGGGAGAAACTACCAGCAGTCAGATGAATGAAGCTTACAGATGGCTACAAGAAAGATTTGGAGACTCATCACTGCCAAGGGTTGTGCAACCAAATATTAGTGAATGTGGTTTTATAATGTGTTTTTTTTCTCAGAAATCACTACATCTTAGTGGCACAGACATCTTTTTTTTGTTGTTGTATATCTTTGAACATACTATTAAAATATTATGACATACAGTTGGAATAGTTCCAATTATTTCTCAGGATATTGTACACAACGTACCTAAAATGTAAGGGTGCCAATAATGTTAGCCACAACTATAAACAGAATGGAGTCTATGCAGAGAGTGGCTACCAAAATGGTCAGTAGGCTTCATCATAAGGCATATAGGGAAAGACAAAGATCTCGATATGCATATGTGCAGAGGTAGTAAAGACAAGGACTGTATCTGAATTCAAGAAAGCATAGGACAAACACAGAAGCTCTCTCTAAAGGGAAAAAAGGGATTGTAGTAGTTGATATGGAAGGATAGGTCGGATGGTCTATTTGCCATCGTATTTCTATAAGAAAAAGGTAGAGACAGAGTGAACACAACCAACAACAAATTGCCCCTTCAAGATCATGTCCCTTATGTAGATACCTGGAGCTCTAACTTTTTACAATCTATGGAATTTTAGCTGGTCAAGCTCATAAAAAATATAGTAACAGACAAAACCACTACGCAATTGCAAGGATCTCTCAATTGGAACTGCTCACCAAGCGACAGAATCTCCTGAAGAAAATATCTTCATTTTTCCTATAAATTCCTATTTAAATCAGGAAATATCCACATTTTAGAGCCAATGAAGACCACAGATCTAAGTCAGAAAACAAAATACAACAAAGTTGCCCTTATATTTAGAAGGGCCCAATTGTTCCAATAAACCAGTAAGGTCCAGACTGTCTTTAGCTACACTAGCCTGACTCAACCTTCTTAGACAGAACCAACTCTTGACAAAGGAGGAATAGCTTCAGAAAGTATCTTCAAGTCCCAGACATGTACCTTTCATATTGTTCAATTGGGGAGACCGGGAGGAGCTTTGGAAAATTGAAATTAAAGTTTAAGGAATTCTCTGTTGTTTCCAGACTCCTTCATGTAAATTCTTATCCTGAATTCAAACCAGACTTTCTGTAAATTCCCAGTAGAGTATTCAAGTGCTCCTAGCAAAGAGAAATTCTCTCAGAATGAGACAGACCTCTGCCCTTGTGTTTCTTCTGCTACCTCTCCTTGTGTTTCCGTCTTATGTCTCTTTCCTATAATTGAATGGAGCTCTTTTCTGGCTTTTAAATTGTTTTATTTTATTGTAAACTGTGCTGCCATCCCCACCGAGGGCAGTATATCAAGTTTTAATGAAATGAAATGAAATTTATGTATTTCAATCGGAGTGTCCAAGATATTTTCCAAGGTAATAATAAGCAGGCCATTCAAAGGGAGGGGAAAAAAAAGTGTCCATCTACCCCCAACTCAGCAAAACCTCAGGGGTCCCAACAGATTGTAAAACACTGGCCCTCTTCAGCCCCAATCGATCTACCCATAGGGCCTTCTCGGTCAGACTCATTCTATTCCATATTTTGCTACCCAGTAATGTTCACTTGCGACCCTAAGCTATTTAGAAGACTCCCCCCTTTGAGAGAAGCATTGCAGCATTCATTCCCTGTCACAGAGTCTCACCTGACCCCAGAAATGCTGCAGGGGCCTGAAGGGCCAACGCTCACCCTCAATCCCTGAGAGGGCTTATGCTTCTGGCATACCCTCCATGGAAATGGGTGAAATCTTGGCAACATGGGCAGTTAACTCCAGAATCATGGGTTGGTGGTAAGGGGCTGAAATCCCTGACTCAAGAGGTATAATTGCAAACATTCCCTTTGCAGTCATCGGTACACATTCCCACACTCCAGTTCCTTAGGTAAATGCAGCCCTGGAGCTTAGCTACGACTCGATGCTCTATTTTTATTTTATTTTATTTAACAGGTGTATTTATACCACTTTTATCATTTCAGTCAGAGGTTTACATTGAACATAAGAACATAAGAACATAAGATATGCCATACTGGGTCAGACCAAGGTCCATCAAGCCCAGTATTCTGTTTCCAACAGTGGCCAATCTAGGTCATACGTACCTAGCAGTTTCCCCAAGGGACACAGGTTCCACAATGCTTGTATTGGTTCAAGCATTGATATCCTGGGTCCCTTCTTAATAATGGTTTATGGACCTGTCCTCCAGGAACTTGTCCAAACCTTTTTTAAACCCAGCTACACTAACAGCCTTTACTACATCCTCCGGTAACAAATTCCAGAGTTTGATTACACGTTGAGTGAAAAAATATTTTCTTTTATTAGTCTTAAATAGTTTACCCTGTAGCTTCATTGCATGTCCCCTAGTCTTTCTATATTCTGATAAGGTAAACAATCGATCTACAATCGATCTACAAACAAACTTGATAATGTTCATTAAACAGGGACATTGATAACTTGGATCTTCTGAGGCAATGGAGGGTTAAGTGACTTGCCCAAGGCCACAAGGAGAGCTAATGGGAATTGAATCTTGGTCTCTTGGTTCCCAAGCCAGTGTTCTTGACCATTAGGCTACTCCTCCACTACAGACCCACCCTTCCAATTTGATCTACGCTATTACTGTGATGTAATTTGTAACCAGCTATCACAGTATCTTCTGTTCAATATCCTTGCTGCTACCAACTTCTGAATATAAGCTAAACGCTTGAGTCCTACATAAGTTTAATCTCTTTCAACTATCATTATCCATTAACCTTTGCATTGCCTTTCACCTTATATGCAATCTTGCTCTTGTATGGCACCCTCAATAAAAAAGACAAAAACAAGGTACATGAAATAATCCTATAATCTTCACTCTACCTTTCAGAATTATACAAGATAAAAGGAGCAAGCATACATTTCACTGTCAAGTACTGTATGGCTTAGCACTGCTATTACAGAGGAGGTGCAGCTTTTGTGTTTCAATATGCTCCTGTTCAATTTGTTTTTCTTTACTATCCAATACCAAGGTGATGTTTACCACTACTGCTACCGCCGCCCCCCCCCCCCTCAATGCAGACATACTCAAGAAGGGATGGCAGAAGAAACCCTTCCCCAATCACAAAGCACACCATCCTCTAGTCTGGACAGCCAAATTCTACTTAAATGGCTTATTCCAGTCAGAACTCTGCCAAACTGCGTCAGCATTTGCATTGAATTAAGCATGTAACCAGTGGCGTAAATTTGGCTCACTCAGCAGAAAGGGGGGGGGGTCATAGAGCAGTGGCGGCAGCAACACAGCAAACTTACTTTATCATGTTTGCTGCTCTGCTCTTCTAACTTCGCTTTGCTGTGGGCCCGGCGGCTGTTCCCAGCCGGGCTGAAGTCTCGCGATAACAGCCACACCACAAGACTCCAACCTGGCTGGCAACAGCCGCCAGGCCTGCAGCAAACTTAGAAGAGCGGAGCAGTGCATCAAACACAACAGAGTAAATTTGCCACTATTGCTGAAGCTGTAGGGGGGGGGTCCAATTTCATTGGGGGGGTGCCACCACCGTAACAATGGTGGGTCCTCAGCAAAGGTTTGCTTGAAGGACCCTCACTGTAACTTACACCACTGCATGTAATCAATTCCTCTAATCTCAACCTCTTGATTCCTTTTTCTCACCCTGAAAAAAAATATATATAGATTTCCATCTCCATGTTTACAGTAGTATGGGAAACTGTTTAATCCCTGCGCTTAAACTCTCAAACATCTTCAGTTAATGATTAAAAAAAGAGGTTCACAAATCTTGCTCCCCTTAATCTGATAATTTGAGAGAAGCACAGCCAATTTTGTCCCAGTTTCCTTTAACATTCCCACTCCAAAAATGATTGTGATGAGCCAAGTTCCCATGCTTGCAAACAGCTGGAAGAATTCCCTCTTCCCAGGATGAACCCTTCAGCAACATTCGTAGACATGCAGGATACTATCTGTACTTGCCCATCACAAACATCCAGGTATATCCTCCTCCATGGCTGCGCCATGCTGGGCATTGGCAAAAGTCACAAAAATATTTACATACATTAATCATATTTATTGCTAAATTGATGTGGTAGTTTGCTTATTCTACTTAGTGCTATATAAAGTAGTAGCGGTCGTAGTATTTTTAGGTTATGCAAGGGTCACCCAGCTCTCGTGATCTGGGCACAGCATGGAGTATAAATATTAAATTAAATGACAGATGAGACGTCACGTGGACATGTACAAAGTGATGCGGAAACATTCAGAAACCTAGTCCAAACTCTAGGGGCACAATGCCGAGTTCTGTATTTGGAGTCACATCTAGGAAAAGATCTAAGTGTCATTTTGGGCAATACACTGTCAAAAGCAGCAAACAGAATGCCAGGTAATGTCAGGAAAGAAAATGGGGAATAAAACAAGAGATCATAATGCCTCTATCCATCCATGATGCAACCGTGTCTTGAATACTGGGTGCAGCTCTGGTCGCCTTACTTCTAAAGATACAGCAGAACTAGAAAAGGTACAGAGAAGGGCTACAAAAACAAGAGATGGAACAGCTCCCCTATGAAGAAAGGTTAAGGTTAGTTTGAACAGACAGCTGACAGAAGATATGACAGAGCTCTATAAGATCATGAGTGGGCTGCAGGAGGTACATAGGGAACAGTTGTTTCCCCTTGCAAACGATTCTAAGACTAGGGGACACGCCATGATGCTAATAGGTAGTGCTTTTTAAAACTGGAAGTATTTTTTCACCCATCGCACAATTAAGCAATGAAATACGGTGCTGGAAGATGTGGTGAAGAAATTAACATAGGTAAGAAGCGTTTAGATAAGTCCCTGGAAGAAAGGCCATTGACCATTATTAGACAGGGAGAACTGGGAAAACCACTGTTCCTATCTGGATATAAGTAACAAGGAAAGGATTGATTCTCTGGGATCTTACCACACACTTTTAACCTTGATTGCTCAATGTTCGAAAGAGGATGCTGGGCCTGATGGACCCGAGTTTGACCCAGTATGGCAATTCTTAAAATAAGGCCATGTGGAATAAAATTTTGGGAAACTGTATCCAACGTTGAGAAGCACTGGTTTGGGAGAACAGCTCCATACCTGCTTGAACTTGAGCAGCACAGATGGACTGCATCAATTCTTAATACTACAGGGAGATAGACAAAACTAATTGCAAGAGCCACACACTTGCACCTCCCGCATGTTTTGGGAAGCTTGAATTAATTGGAATGCAAACAATTAGCTGAATGTGCACAAAGTACAACTACAACTAATGCAATCTTTGGAAAAGGGCAGAGGTGTGCTCATCTTACATTTCATCTCGCAAACCATCAGCAGAAAACAGAGACTCGATAGCACAAAATCCACAGGGGGGTAGTATTGGTGCTGCTGCTGGTGAAACAAAGATCACGACATGGAGCATGCTATAAACCATAACACACACGAGTTAACAGAGGCATAATTTTATGCTTATTTGAATACCAAACTTCAAATACCAACTTCAACCCGAGTGTACTTAACACTATTTCAATTACATTTAGGCTATGCAATAGTCACCAAGTACACTCGGATTGAAGTTGGTATTTGAAGAATGGTGTCGTGCGCGATATATAATATTTGGTGGTAATAACCACTTGAAGGACACTGAATAAAATTCCATTGCTGGAATGATATTCGATAAAGTCAATACAGACAACCCAGAAGAAGCCCAATAGTGCCCAAGATGTACTCTGAAGATGTAAATGTGTGCATATACACTATGTCTGTACTCGCACATTTTATAAAAATACATGCACGCATTACAATTCCGCTCCTGCTCTGTCCAAACTACATCCCCAGCAACATCTCTGCGTGATCTTTCAGGCACACCTTTATGTGTGTCTCATCCTATTTTATAAAAGATTTCTTTTCCATGTTTAATACAGACTTTCACATGGAAAAAAGCTTTATAAGAATTGCTCCCATGCTGTACAGATTTATACACAAAGGACTGAAACAGGTTACTTTAAGATTGTTGATGGGTTTCAGTACAGCAAACTGCTGCTTGCACAACTGCCAATAAATTAGATTGCTAGAGTTTTAATTATAGAATTTCAATGTTCCAAATAGCTCACACTACTTTCCAGGATACATTTTGAGCCTTAGGAGCTTGTCCCATTGCTGCTCAAGATGAACTTCCATGAACGGTGGCTTTAAAACACCAGAGGACCACTGTAATAGCTACAACAAAAAACAGTTTGCAGGAACTTACTGGACGAGCGTCCAATTCATTAATACCAAAAAAGTAATTTTGCAAGTATAAAGTTTAAACGTTAGTGAATTTGTTCCATATCTTTCCATGCAATCTACAGCAGTTACTAAAAGCACATATTTTCAAGCTTAGTTGGTAGTTTTGAACATACCTCATATGCTATAGAGCTGGAAACTGAATTAGTAACGGGCAAGACTGAACGGTAATAATCTATTCACTTTAAATGTTAACCCTGATCCTGATCTCCCATAGAAACCATGAAGAGAAGCTTGATGGAAAGGTTCATTTCTCTGCAGATACCATCAGGGTATACGAAAGAATAAGCACTTCAAGAGGAACAGAAATATGAAGGAAGACTAAGAAACCTTCAATAAAAGTCATAAGTAAGGCAACTTATATTTCACACAGAAAAGTACGAAGACATACATTTGCAGCCCAGAAGTCCAGGCAAGCAATGCATGATGGAGGCATGATACTGATGAGCAAAACATAAGAACTGTCATGTTAACAGTGGCCAATCCAGGCACAGTGCCCTATAGGAAGACCTTGTGAAGCTAAGAGACTGGGCATCCAAATGGCAGATGAAATTTAATGTGGACAAATGTGAAGTGATACACGTAGGAAAAAATAATCCAAACTACAGCTATACAATGCTACATGCCACGTGAAAAGTCACCATCCAGGAAAAGGATTGGTGTCATCATGGACAATACACTGACCTTCTGTTTAGTGTGTGGGAACAGTCAAAAAAGCAAACAGAATGATAGGAATTACTAGGGAAGGAAGAGAGAATGAAACAAAGAATATCATAATGCCTCTGTATCACTCCATGGCGTGACCTCACAATGAATACTGTGTGCAATCCTGGCTTCCACATCTCAATTAGAAAAAGTAAAGAGAAGGATGATCAAAATGATAAAGGGGATGAAATGACTATGAGCAAAGGCTAACGAGGTTGGGTGCTCTTCAGCTTGGAGAAGAGATGAAGGGAAATCTTACAGAGGCTACCCTTGACAATATTAAGCCAATCAAATAGTGTTGTAAGGTGAGATCCAGAAGAACGCTAGCCTGCATAGCACAATAGAATCATCAGAACAAAACAGATAGTAGGTTATGCCTCTGTATTGGCGAGACCCTCAGAGCCCCATGGTCAGCTAGGCTAGACATGTCTCCAGAGGGACAGACAATAGAAGCAATCCAGAACAAGGGTAACAAAATGATGGCAAGTACAATATAAGCTGTCTGAGCTGAGACTCAAAAGCCAAACATAAAAAAAAAAAATTGGTGTTCTACTTTACCTACCTTGCATGAACACAAATCTCAATTTTCGTTTTTGGAGTTTGGAATATGAATTTGCTCTCCTTTCCAAATCTGAACTCAACACAAGCTACATTCAAGTACAGTAGATTATTTCCCTGTTCAAGAGGGCTTAACAAGAGGGTGAAGCGACTCGTCCAAGGTCTTGAGGAGCATTAGCTGGAGAAACAGGATACGAATCTTGGCTTCCCTGGTGCTCAGCCCACTGCTCTAACCACTAGGCCATTCCAACACTTCTATTTTCTCCAATTTTTCTGCTCTCTTTTAATGTATTTTATCATCTGCTAAAACCATGTTGGAGTGGAGTAGCCGCCTAGTGGTTAGAGCAACTGCCTAGTACCCAGAAGATCAAGGGTTCAATTCCCACTGGCACTACTTGTGACCTTCGGCAAGTCACTTTACCCTCCATTGCCTCGGAAGAAAAGGCTGGCAATCTACTTCTGGTGATACATTGCCAAGAAAACCCAGAGGTAGCTGGGTCGCTATGAGTCAACACCGACTTGATGGCACTAAAAAAAAAAAAAATATGCTGGCTCCATTTTCAAGATAAGCACTTCTTATGCCCCAAGGGACAGTGGGTAATGGACTCAGAGGGGTGAGGTCACAGCATCCGAGGCAGTTGCGCTGTGTTGACCACACTCATTGTTTTGAGAAGATCTGATACTTGCTTTCTGGCATGCATCCTAAGATCCAGAATTGTTGGGATCGATACAAAAGCTAAACTGGGCCATCCTCTCATGATGCCAAACAGGAATTGAGGACATCTGTACAGTATCCTAGGATTTACTCTCTCAGCACTTATGGTCGCTAAAAGCCACTAATGTTTTTTCTCTGTGCCCAATATGCACCAGTGCTTCAGGAACTCCTGAGCTATAACATCATCTGAAATACACAATGCAGGAACAAACAGAAATGATCACCCTCCTATCACCTTTTGCTGGTATTTAAATGTTCGGTTCTCTGTACTTTGTGATCTCTTATTGGACCAGCTGGACAACAACCTAAAGATATTGTATAACACAGCGTTTTTCAACCACTGTGCCGCGGCACACTAGTGTGCCGTGAGATATTGTCTGGTGTGCCGTGGGAAAAATTCCAATTTCATCCGTAACATGTGGCCTCGGCTCACAAATTAGGGTTGCCAACCGGCCGGTTTTCAGCCGGCCTGGCCGGTTTTTCCATGGCCAGGCCGGCTGCCAGCACAGTTGTAAAACCGACCATTGAAAAGCCGGTTTTTTGCTCTGGCCGCAAGATCGGGAGCGGCCAGAGAAAAAAAACGGCTTTTGTGCCGACGTCCGCGGCGCGAACGCGATCGCGATTCCCTATAGCAGTGCAGCCGCTGGTTCTGCTTTGTACAGAGCAGCGGCTGCACTACACTTACATTGAAAAGTAAAGAGAAACTGTGTCAGGAGCCCTCCGATCATGCAGAGCCCGAGGAAGTGATGTCATGGGGGCGGGCTCCTCACAGGCTGTCTTTCCTTTTCAAATTAACTTTAGCTGCAATACAGTTAATTTGAAAAGGAAAGACAGCCTGTGAGGAGCCCGCCCCCATGACATCACTTCCTCGGGCTCTGCGATGACCGGAGGGCTCCTGACACAGTTTCTCTTTACTTTTCAATGTAAGTGTAGTGCAGCCGCTGCTCTGTACAAAGCAGAAGCAGCGGCTTGGGCAGAGGGGGGGTGTGTGTGTGTGAGTGAACCAGCAAGGGGGGGGGGGAGTGTGAGTGAACCAGCAGTGGAGGGGGGGGGGGTGTGAGTGAACCAGCAAGGGGGGGGGGGCGATGGTGTGAGTGAACCAGCAAGGGGGGGGGGGCGATGGTGTGAGTGAACCAGCAGGGGAGGGGGGTAAGTGAGTGAGTGACCCAGCAGGAGGGGTGAGTAAGTGACAGGGGGGTGGTGTGAGTGAACCAGCAGGGGAGGGGGGTTGGTGTGAACCAGCAGGGGAGGGGGGTTGGTGTGAGTGTTTGATTCCTATTCAAGAGAATTACTTTATATATAGTCAATATAGGCACAGAGGTAAATTTTTTTAACATTTTCTAATGGTGGTGTGCCTCGTGATTTTTTTCATGAAAAAAGTGTGCCTTTGCACAAAAAAGGTTGAAAAACACTGGTATAACAGATCAAAGAGTTAACTGATACTTAGATTTATACATTAATTCAAACCAGAAAATTGAAAGGGAAAGAGAACAACACTCCAAAGTATGTGTGAACATTCTCAGGTGCGGTGATGCCTTCATATGCTTTTCTAGGAGCTCATTACGATCATCCTGAATTAATTAAGCAAGTTGAGAACTTATAACCCAGGACTCTCTTCATTACAGCTCCCGATATCTTTTCTGCTTCTCTCTCAATTCTTTTCTTTAAATGATGGAGGAAACAGGACCTCAAATTAACCATATTTCTTCTCTGCATGGAAAACTTTACCAACTCTGCCTTTAGGAAGACCTAATATAAAGTAAAGATTAACTTTCTTTCTACTTCTGTTCTCTAATTTCCTAGACTGCAGTGCATTTAGAGGGTAATTTTAGAAACCTTTTTCATGCCTAACACTTAATCTTGATACAAAGTTTTACCTAAATTAAGGTTAATCCTGTTGAAACCTCCAAGTTATATCTCCCCATTCAATGTAAAACACTGTTACAATGTGAGCCGCCTTGAATCTAAGGTAAGGCGGTACAGAAAACCTGTTAAATAAACAAATAAAATAAATAGTTTTGGATACATAAGCAGTTTATAATTACATCATGACTAACACCACATGATGTAAACTGGCACATAGCTGGAGAGTAGATGGGATTAGGGGAGGAGCTAGGGGAGGAGCTAGGGGACTTTTGCTTCAAGAACATTTACATATTTATTATTTGTATTTAGTTCATGCCTTTCCAGGAGAAGTTCAAAGCAAGTTAAATCAAGTACTGGAGGTATTTCCCTGTATCCACACTAAGTTTGTACCTGAGACGATGGAGGGTTAAGTGACTTGCCCAAGGCCACAAGGAATGTCTGGGGGATTTGAACCCTGGTCTTTCTGGTCCCAGACTGCTGCCCTAACCACTAGTTTACTCCTCCACTCATATGCTGTATGGACAAAAGGCAAAAAAACATATATTCGCAGATATATCACTGCACATGATCATTACTAAAGCAAGCAGGTTTTTAAATCTGTATTATTTTGCCAAAGTTTTGATCACCTCAATAATACTGGACTCGAGTGCATTTTTATTTGGTCATTCATCTCGCAATCTTTCATTCAAAGGCCTTAAAAAATATTAGAAACAACTGATGCACATCCAGCAAGATGAGAGAGCTTGCAGGAAGAAGAAAAAAAAATCAAAGCTCCAATATAGTTTTATAGTCATTGCAATAGAGATGGTCAGACACCTGTGGGCTATACAGCCAAAGAAAGTACTGTCTGTCTGAAGGCTAAGCTCACGGAGAAAGCTCATCAATGGTCTCGACATCAAAAACACCTAAGGAGGAAGATGATTTGGTACTTGCATACCACCTCTCCCTGCTAGCAAGAAAACTACACCAATGCTGCTCAGATGTTCACCGGCACATTTTAGCCAGCAGGAGGGGGAGAGGAAAAGGGAGAGGGTGTCTCCCAATCTGCACACAACCCTCAGTACTGCTTTACTCCATGAACTGATTAACTTGGTGCTATGCCTGAACTCTGCAGAGCAACAAGGGAGGAGTGGCCTAGTGGTTGGGGCAAGTTACCTCAGGCTGGAGGGCCGGGGGTTCAAATCCCGCTAGAGGACAGCAACCTTGGGCTGGAAGGTCTGGGGTTTCTAGTCCCACAGGTGCTCCTTGTGGCCTTGGACAAGCCACTTTACCCTATGTTGCCTCAGATACAAAAACAGATTGTGAGCCCTTTGTGGAAAAGGGAAAAATATATACCTGAATGTACACCGCTTTGACTGGTAGAAAAGCAGTATATAAGTCTAGTTAAATAAATAAATAAAATCTGGCTTCCTGGACTACTGCACACAGCTTTCCTACCAATAAATTGAATAAACTGTTTTATGCTCCAACACCCCTGCTTCACATGGCTGGACTAAAGATGGATTACGCTAGTCACACCAGAAGCTTTTAAGTAAGGCCTGTTGAGTCTCCTACTTAACCTGCTAAGTCATGGCGGTTTAAAATTGGAGAGAACTCTCTTCCATTTTAATTCACACCTCCCCATATGTTCAGCAGGCAAGCAATGACCACCTCTTCCCCACTAGCCCAGGGATAGATGGGAGACTGCATCCAAGGCATGATATATGCAGATGACATTCTTTTATACATGCCTTTCTCCACAACCCACATGGACCTGACCCCACTCACAGATTGTTTCAATGCAGTTTCAACATGGCTCCTGACACAGAACCTACGTATCCAGCATAAAAAAAACAGAGGTCCTTTTCATCTCCAGAGACTCCAACTTTACGCCCCCGTCCCACGTCAGTGTCAAGGAAGCTGATTTGCAAACTAAAGATGCAATAAAATATTTGGGAGTTACCCTGGACCAACATCTAGACATGAAACGCCACATAAGCAGCGTAGTCAAAGCCATCTACTTCAAAATCCGCTCCCTCAAACACCTACGCTCCCTGCTGGACCCAGACGATTTCCGTACCATATATCAAGCGCTGATCCTGCCGCATTTTGACTTTGCAAATGCCATCTTACAAGATCTCCCCCAATCCACACTAACCCCCTTACAGTTGGCCATGAATGCCGCAGCTAGGGTCCTCTACGGTGCATCCAGAAACGACCACGTGACTCCTATTCTCAAACAGCTGCACTGGCTACCAATTCACGGGAGAATCACCTTCAAATCCCTTTTATTAGCATTCAAGGCAATCAAAGGTACTTCATCCCTCTCACTCACGCATCTAATCAACATGGTCCCCCCCAACAGATCAAGAAGAACATCAGCTGTAAACTTGCTAGCTCTACCAAAGGCTTTGACAAAGTCCAACACGAACACCACAAACAGGGCATTCAGTTTTTATGTCCCAAAATGCTGGAACACCCTACCCCCCGACATTAGAGCCATTACCAATCTATATCAGTTCAGGAAGGCTCTCAAAACATACCTTTTCTGCCAATACTTCCCAGACAACAACTGAACTAGATATCCCCTCCAAGAAATGACCCAGTCTAGAAATGCCCTCACAACTTATATCTGCAGTGTAGATAGATTATGTATATAGTTAACCCAGTTATCCAAGTTTGTACTCCTGTTCAATGTAAAACCTGACAGTTTGTCGTTATGGTCGTCTTGTTATGATGTAAACCGCGCTGATTCTAAATAGCGCGGTATATAAGAAACTGTAATAAATAAATAAATAATAAATAAATAAAACTTCCCAAGCCTTTATCCTGTAGTCGGGATCATTCCACAGGGCATGGCAATTCCCTTCCCTATCCTGGGTGCTGAATGCATCACTTTTGAGGTGTCCAAAATGTTTTGCCCAGCATTTTGACATCATTCTTGTTTGACCCCGGCATGTTATTTTTTGTGTTATGGACTGCTGCTCATCAGAAATATAAGTTATCACCTGGCACAATAGAAAATAGCACGCTTTTGCTATCGTACAAGGCTTGCATACAAGAACTAAGGCGATTGTTAATACAAATACAATTTAACCCCCCCCCCCCCAATTACATATTTGCTCTATTTTAATCTGCATGTGTCTGCTGATTGGCTCTCCCATTTATTGGTTTTGCAATAATGTACTATCACAAATGGCATATAAAGAAAATCTTGATCTGAAAAACCAAACAATCTCTTTACCAGACAATGCTTAACCGCTCTTATTATTAATGAAAAAGAAGATACACAACCAAAAATGCTTTCAATCAGCAAGTCCTCTGAATATCGAAGTTTTCTTGCTCTCTCCCTCTGTGCAAATACACAGCCATGAGCCCACAGAAGGGCTGCATTTCGACTGAGAAGAGGAAAAGCTGCATGCTTGAGCAAACCTTGGAAGGGCAAACGAAACACTGATAACTTAGTATTCGTTAAGAGAATTAGAGAGTGCAAAGGGCAGGTAAGTGAGCAGGGTTCATGTACTGTCTTCCTTTGGTTATGGATTGATGCAATTTAAGAACTGTGCAAGGTAATCCAAAAATTAAGTTAAAAAAAATAGAAAGTGTAAACCTAGGAGATAATTTTATTTGCCATCTATAAAGTATGCTGTATTTGCAAAAAACAGCTTATAAAACAGCAGCTGAATACATGCATATGATACGATTACTTGAACCTATAATTGCACTGTGTGTAAGTGTTATCCGGGGCAGAGTTTGGGTGGAACTTGATTGCCATGCACATACCTATTATATTTATTTATTTATTTTATTTATTTAGCTGTATTTATATCCCGCTTTTCACCGGGTCAAAGCGGTCAATTGGGGGATACATTTAACATATATAAATATACACATACACATGTGTAGAACCAGTGCACATTTACAGCTTCTTCAGAGCAGGTGTAAATTTGTGAGAGCGCATTGGTGCACTATTGGGGATAGCCAAGGACCTATTTTAAAGGCACGTAAGCGCCTATGTTACCTTTATAAACTATCAAATGACTGAATGTAAAGCAAAAGACAGGCCAGTGTGCGCACGCATGCATCAGCGGAAAAAAAAAACATGATGCCAAACACAAAAAGTATGCACACAAATAAAACCGTGGAAACCATGTCACGTTCTAAATATCCATTCTAAATTAAATAAAGAGGACGCTCAAGCATCAAGAGCCACATTTTCGTCATGTTGACATAACCCTGTCCTCAAGTCACTTCACTGGCTCCCTATCCATTTCCGCATCCAGTTCAAACTTCTCCTACTGACTTATAAGTGCATTCATTTGGCTCTTCATTACTTTTCCTCTTTTTCCCTACATCCCTCCTCAAGAACTCTGCTCCTCTGGAAGATCCCTTTTATCTGTGCCCTTCTTTACCACTGCCAGCTCCAAACTTCGTCCATGCCACCTTGCTGCTCCAGTCAGTACATCTGGCTCCATCTCTGGCCCTAATCAAATCCAAGCTAAAAGCCCATTCTTCAAGGCTGCTTTTGAATCCTGATCCGTCATTTTCCTGCTCACCACCTATGTATATCTGTATCTTTCTCCCAGATTTGCCCTAGTCTCTTAGTTTGTTGTGTTGCCTGTCTTGATTAGAGTGTAAGCTCTAGAGGGACTCTCTTACATGTATATGTACAGTTCTGTATATGCCTTGTAGCGCTACACCAATAAGTAGTAGCAGTCATGCCAAGAACCCCAAACCATCTAAAATTACCATCTTAACATACTAATCAAGGCATCCTTCCAACAATTAAGATGGTATAATAAAACCCACTCTCCATTTATGAATTTAGAGCGTTCAACCAGACTAAATGAACTAAACAGCACTTACCTTTTAAAAAACTGATCGCTACATGCATTTCATGCGCAAATGTTTGTTTTGTGTACCAACAGATGGATGGATGCAGACTCAACAATAGGTGCTACTGTCTGCAGCGAAATGCACTTAAAAACCTTTCAGCCTACTGAGATACGGCATTAATTGTTGGCACATCAAAAACAACCAGATACTGTAAAACCCCGTCTTAAGTTGCAATATCTGACTGAAGCTCACAGCTCTAAGAGCTATTGCTTCAGCAGGAAAAAGGTGGCAAATATTTGATTCACACACCAATGTCACATCCCTTCCCTCTTCCAGTTAATGCTTCTCTATTTCTTTCCACACTTTTGTATTTTTAGCAAGTGCACCTTTTGCTAAAAGTCAGCCTGCTAACTTTGTAGACCTTGCGCTCTAGTTGGCACATAACCACACTAGCCCCCGACTTATCCTGTTGTAGGAGAATGGAAAATCTCCAAACCTCTCTTTGTTTGGAGACGTGGTTCTCGATCCACTTCTCAGGGCACAGCCAGCCAGTCAGATTTTTAGGATATGCACAATCAATGCATATGCATGAAGATAGATTTGAATGCAATGGGAGCAGTGGAGGGTAATTTTAGAAATCTTTCTTTGTGTAAGACAAGTTAACTTAGGTCGGATTCTTGGGCAGCCCGAGCTATCGGCATAACGGCTAAGAAATGTCGCTATCCACATAATCGGCACCATTATCGGGATAGTGGCTGGTGTTGCCCTTGCTCTACCCAGAGACTGCTCTGGGGCTTTCTGGATAGTGCCGGAGCAGTCTGTGGAGATATTCGGTAGCACAATCTGGAGAGTGCCATTAGTGCCTCAGTGCCCTTATCCAGATAACCTCCATGGTTATCCAAAGAAGGGCTTTTGAAAACTGACCCCCTCGTTTGAACCGGAGGCAATGGAGGGTTAAGTGATTTGCCCAGCTTTCCAGGTTCTCAACCCACTGTTCTAACCACTTGGCTACTCCTACGCTCACTGAAGAGCAGAGCTGCTCTATGTTGTGTGAGGAGACTTCATAATTTCGAAAATGCACATAGTTGGATTTGTGTAATTAAACTCCCAGCATATCAACAATCACAAAATTACAGTTCAAAAGCAGAGTCTCGTCAATTCTCAGAAAACCCATTATTAGGTGTGTTGTGTCTATGTTGATGGTAATTTTCTGAAGCAGGCTGTTTTTGCCCAAGTGCCCACTCACTGAAAAATGAAAACTATTTTGGGCTGGATTTCTATCAATCTATAGAGAAGAACGCATGTGCTCATGCTGGATATGTGGTACCCACCATATATCAAACAGCTGCGTAAATGCTATGACTGAAACTTTCTAAAAACTGTCACTATTGATGATGCATGCCAAATTTGTGCTCATTCAACCCTTTGTATCCATAGTGATATAGTCAGTCTTCACACGAGCTGAGCATCATGAGAAATATCTTCTTGGAAACGTGTCAGGCCCTCAGTGTTCCATCACCAAAACGATTTAAAGGCTGATAGATTGAGTTTAAGAAGAACCTGTTACAACTATGCCAGTTTTCTTACAGTCTCTGCAGAAAATCCAAACACAGATAAAAATGTTGAACCTAAGGCACTGTGAAGCTATGGCCTGTAATGAGTACCATCTGTGTTTTACAATCCATTTGAAGACAGCTCTGGGCCTTCTTGTCTAAGGTTTTTCAAACTATAGTACCCAAAGCAAAGTACACATCAAATTATTTATTTCAGTTAACCTCTCTCCAGTATAAACACAGAAAAGAAGCAGAGACTGGAGCTGTTTTAAGTGTACTGTAATTGTTACCTCAGGCTTTCTGTGAAGATTTATAATTACAAGAAGTTCAGGATACACAGAGCCCGTATTAACATTTTCCCCGTTACACCCTAAATTATAGATGCAACTGAACACTGTTTCTGAATAAAAATCGAGCTTGCAGAAGATACTGGATTCATAAGGTTTGGAGTAAACTTTCCCTCAATTTGTAGTATCAAACCCCCATCATGGTTTTCAATAAAACTTGTGCAAGATAGAGATGGAAATCTGGTCACGGTCTAGCCAACCTGTTCCTTCCCACCAATGTTTTATAATTAGTGAAAAAAAACAGAAAAAAATGCAAAATAACTATAAAGCCAATAAAATGACAATATAATATAGTATATGACAGCAGATAAAGACCAGTATGGTCCATATAATATTTATAAAATGACAAAATATAATATTTATATAAGATTTTGCAGCTACTGGGGGTTAAGGGAGAAATTTCTGGCATAGTAACTGCAACGTTTCCATAGAAAATGCTGGAATCACCACCAACAGTTAAATCATTTAATTAATACAGAGGAAAGCGTAGTTACTCACCTGTAGCACGTATTCTCTGGGAACAGTGGGAATAAGTCCTCACACATGGATGATGTCACAGACCGAGCCCACGCAGAAATACTCCCCAGCTTCCATAGGAAGTTTTTGGGAGCTCCATTGCACGTGTACCTGCCTTCCCACCCGCTGGAGCCATCTCACCTCAGTACGATGACAAAGCTGATAAAGAACAACCCCATGAGGAGGTGAGAGGGTTGTGAGGACTTCTTCCTGCTGTTCCCAGAGAACACCTGTTACAGTAACTACACTTTCTCCAGGAACAAGCAGGAAGTCTTCACAGGAAGTCTTCACAGCGGGAGGAGTAGCCTAGTGGTTGGGGCAAGGTACTTCAGGCCGGAAGGTCAGGGGTTCAAATCCCACTAGAGGACAGCAACCTTGGGCCGGAAGGACTGGGGTTTCTAGTCCCACAGATGCTCCTTGTGGTCTTGGGTAAGCCACTTAACCCTCCATTGCCCATGTTTCCTGTAAGTATTAGTGTATGTGTCTCATATCCCTGCGTGTTAAATGTATCCCCCAATTGTGTTGTGACCGCTTTGACTGAAGGATAAGGCGGTATACAAAACTGTCTAAATAAAATAAAAACATATGGGACTCCCCAGCTACAAGCTACAAAAAGCCCCCAAAAACAGTAAAAACAAGCCCAACACAGAGAGAACCGAAAGAAACAGCATGAGTAATCTCCCTAAAGGACTCAACCGGTTCAGCATCCACAGCAAACATCAATATCAGGATGAATCTTTACAGTAGCCTAGATGGACAGAAGGGTCAGTGGGAAGGAGCTGAACCTAAGTCCCAAACAGATGCCAGAATATGACTTGGCCAAAGGCACTGTCATGCTGAGAATTCCCATCTAGACAACAGTAGACTGTAAAGGTGTGGACAGAGGACTATGTAACAGCCCTGTAAATCTCTCCACCATGGAGACCGAGCGCAGATTGGTCACAGAAGCGGCCACAGCTTAGACATTATAGGCCATGATGTGAAGTTCAAGGCTTAGACCAGTCTGCGCATAGGTGGAGGAAATGTAGTCCACCACCCGGACAGACAGTGTGTGCTTGGAGACCGCCACGCCCATCCTGTTAAGATCAAAGGAGATGAACAGCTAAGTAGGGCGCCGATGGGCTTTTGTCCTCTCCAGATAGAAAGACAAGGCCCTACCGTCTAATGTGTGTAGTGCGGCCTCAGCGCTGTTGGCATGAGGCCAGGGAAAAAAGGTGGGCAGAACCACTGACTGGTTGAGATGGAATGAAGAGACCACCTTGGGAAGGAAATGCGGGTGCATCTGCAGAACCACTCTGTTCTGATGATATCACTTGTAGGACGCGCATATGCTAACAAAGTTTGCAGCTCACCAAACCAGTGGGCCGAGGTAACTGCCATCAGAAACACAACCTTCTAGGTAAGGAACTTCAGTAGACAGGAAGCCAAATGCTCAAAGGGGGCAGAGAGGAGTTGCCCTAGTACTCCACTGAGATCCCACGCCACCAGCGGGGGCTTGACCGGCAGCTTAGAGAGAAGGTAGCCCTGCATGAAGCAGGCCATGAGTGGGTGTGCCGAGATGGGCTTGTTTTCCGATCTGCGAAGGTATGCCCCAATCGTACTTAAATGCACTTGGATAGAGTTGGACTTGCATCTCCTACACCTCTCTGGCTTGGGACTCATCAGCAGCATCTCCACAGTGCAATAGCCCTGCCAATGCACCAGAGAGAACATGTGCCATTTGAAGACATAAGAACGGCATATGGAATCTCTGTAGGATGCCAGGATGACGTTTTCGACCTCTACAGGAAGATTAAACTCTGAGAGGACTAACCGCTCAGCATCAATACTGTGAGAGCCAGGAACCACACACTGGGATGAAACAAGGTCCCATCGTCCTGAGGGATGAGGTTCGGGGTGCAACCCAATTGGAGAGGCTCCTGCTGAGAGAGCCGAAGTAGTAGGGGAAACCATGGTTGTCTGGACCAATATGGGGCAATCAATATCATGGTGCCCCTGTCAGCCTGGAGATTGAATAAGGTCTTCATGACCAGTGGTATTGGAGGGTACACGTACACCCCATGCTCCAGTCCAGGAGGGAGGAATGCATCGAAGGTCAACTTGTCGCTGGATGCTATCCAGGAGCAGAAGAGAGTCACCTAGCATCGTGCGGAAAGACAAACAGGTTGATTTCCAGCCTGCCCCGAAAAATGCAGCTCACCACCCCCTTATTGAGCATCCACATGTGTGACTGAAGGACTCTGCTGAGACGGTCTGCAAGAGCATTGCGCTCCCCCAGCAGGTATGTCGCCCTGAGGTCCATAGCTGCACTGCCTCCCGCACACAGGAGTTATGATGCCGTGCCACCCTGCTTGTTGATTGTCAGTCTGAATAAGTACTATCTGGTTGGTCAGTTGCATCTGGAAGGCGTGGAGGATGTTCGCAATGGCCTGGCATTCCAGAAAGTTGATCTGGTGCAGACTCTTGCTCTGACCAGAAGCCCTGCATAAGCAGGCCATTGAGCAGCATCCCCCATCCTAATTTGGATGCGTCCATTGCAAGTGTCCGCTGAGGCAGAGGGGACTGGAAGAGAAGTCTCTTGAGCAGGTTCTGCAGCTGAAGCCACCAGTGAAGAGAGATGACGAGAGACGTGGTGTCCGCTACTCTGTCCTTGAAGCAGCCTGTTACTTGATGCCTTTGAGTGCACAAGGTCCATTGTGCCTGACGTATCTGCAGACGGGTCAATGGTGTGACGTGAACCATAGAGGCCATATGGCCCAGCAACCGTAACATTTCTGTAGCAGAGGTGAAATGGCTACGCTGGATGATGTTGACTACCTCAATGAGTCACTGCAAGTGGTCCACCGATGAGAAGGTTCATCTCAAGCTGCATCAAGAAGGGCTCCAATGAATTCCAGCCTGCAAGGGCTGGAGGTGAGACTTTGAGTAGGTGATGATGAAGCTCAGATCTTCGAGCATCTGGATGGTCAGGCGGGCCAACTGTTGGACTTTGTCCAGTGTGGCACCACCACGGATGCAGCCATGGCTCTGACACAGTGTGCCGTGACTCTCGGGTCCAGCGAGATCCCTGCTTGCTCATAGGCAAGGATAATGTAGTCTGCCACCCAGGAGGACAGAGTTCGTTTAGTTATTGGGAGCCCCAGATGGCTGGGGTCATAGGATACGAAAGCTGTTGAGCTCTGAGGTGGCCCTGGGTCTGTTGCAGGTAGAAGGACAGGTCTCTCTTGCAATCCAGAGTATGGAGAACAGTCTCCGCCCTGCTGGCATAAGGCCTGGGAAATAAGGTGGGAAGCACCACCTCCTGATTGAGATGGAATGAGGACACCACCTTCAGCAGAAACTTAGGGTGTGTGCGGAGCACCACCCTGTTCTTGTAGAACCTCGTGTAAGGAGGCTCTGCCATCAGAGCCTGGAGCTCGCTAACTCTGCAAGCTGATGTGAGTGCTACCAGAAAGGCAACCTTCCAGGAGAGGTACCATAAGTGGCAGCTGGTTTAAGGCTCAGAGGCTTAGTGAGTTGTGAGAGCACCACATTAAGGTACCATTCCACCACTGGAGGGTGGACGGGGCGGTTTGGACAACATTGAGGCCCTGTAGGAACCGAGATACAAAGGGCTGAGCCAAGAGGGGCTTCCCCTCAATGGAGTGGTGATGCGCTGCGATGGCGCTTGGGTGTACTCTGACAGAGTTGGACTTCAGTCCTGCCTGTGAGAGGTGGAGCGGGTATTGGAGCACCACGTGCACTGAGCTGGAGAACGGGTTTGTCCATTTCTCTGTGCACCACAGCACTGTTCCCTCTAAGCTGTGCGCGTATGCGCACGCACAAACCTCACAGAGTGAGCGCACATACTTTACAACAGAGCGCACAAAAATTACGGTTCTGATTCTGATAGAAAACACAGACGTTCTTAAAATTGAAAAGTTGTTGTGTATTTATGGTTTTCACAAGTTCTACAATATTTTCTAGTGCAATCAATGTAGTGTACATACTGTATTCTGATGTGTAGTCAAATTTTAAAGTATATAATTCCGAGTGTCGTTATGTGGCGCACAAAAATTTAACCTTCCTTCAAAAGCTGCACAGCTGATATTTTATGCGCACACAGCCTACAGAAAATTAGAGGGAACATTGCACCACAGTGAGAAACATTGCCACTTGAAGACGTACACCCTTCTTGTGGAGGCCTTCCGAGAGGCCAGGAAGACGTCTCCCACATCCCATGGAAGGCTGAAGGGGGCTAGTGCTACCCTTTCAGCAGCCAAGCCATGAGCAAGAGGGACCCCAATTTGGGGTACAGGAGAGTGCCCTGCTCCTGTGAGAGTAGTCCTGGGGCTTGGCCCAGGGGAATTGGTGGTACCATCGATAAGGAGAGGAGCAGTGGGAACAAGGGCTGTCTGGGCCACCAAGGGGCTATCAGCATTAGCGATGCTCTGTCGCACTGAGCCTTGAACAGGGTCTTGGCTATCAGCGGTGCTGGGGGGGGGGGGGGGGTAAGGCATATAGGAGGCTTTCCGACCACGAGATGAGGAATGCATCTGTCGCTACCAGAGACTGGTGCGAACTGCAGGAGCAGAAACGGGCAACTGCACGTTGTCCGTGCTGGCAAACAAGTCCATCACTAGGATGCCCCAGAGCCGGAACAGTCTTGAGGCCACTGCTGGGTCCAGGCGCCACTCTTGTGGCTGGAGTACCCTGCTCAGTTTGTCCACCAAGATATTGTCCTGGCCTGGAAGGTAGACTGCTCTTGAAAGCAACCCGTTGCATGTGGCATAAGAACAGAGGGCTACCAACTCCTGGCAGAGGGGGTAAGAACTCGTTCCCCCGTGTTTGTTCACGTAGAACATTGCAACCTGATTGTCGGTCTGGATCAGCACCGCGTGGTGCTGTAGCTGGTGGCGGAAGACCTTGAGAGCCAGGAATATGGCCCTGATTTCTTGCAGGTTGATCTGCATTTCGGAGTCCCTATGGGACCAGCAGCCTTTTATCTGGAGGCTGTTGCAATACGCTCCCCAGTCCATTAGAGAGGTGTCCATGGTGAGGACTTTAGGGGGGAGGGGCGGTACCTGGAAGGGCAAACTAGCCTGACGCCACGATTATTGCATTGTGGGGAAGCTGGGCCTTTTGAAACCCAGGACACCAGCATACCCGGTACATGGCATCGAGGCACCTGCTGACAATTGGTACCGATGCTGGTGTTTCCCACATCCAGAGGAGGTGGTGATCGAGGATCGGTGGCACTGGGACCATAAGGGTTTCCTTCGGGGGTGCCTCATATTGGAGTATCTCCAATTCCTTGGTTCATGGGTCCTCCTCGACCTCTGTCTCTATCGCGAGAACCTTGGCCATATCCCTCACAAAATTGAGGAACGCAATATCCTCGGGTGAGGAGCGATGTCAGGTCGCCAAGGGAGATGGGTCCGAGGGCATGTCATGGTGTCGCCTCGTGTCTGGGGACTCTTCGTCCTCTGTCTCCACTTCAGACTCAAAGTTGGAGTAAGAGTCAGAACTGCTCTCCACGGTGAAGGACCTCCAGGGGATCGTCAGTCTGAGCCGTGAATGCTTGCTGGGAAGGACCGGTGTCCAAAAGAACAGGACCAGGACCAGGACCAGGACCAGGACCTCGACCTGGGCAAGGGGCTCTCTTGAGAGTCCTGTTGTCGGGACAGATGAACCGGACGAGCCAGACAAACGTCCTCTGCATGGCCACTAAGTTATACTGCTCTCTTCGGGCCCAGCGTCAGTACTGTTGAGGGGGAATCTCGATGAGAATGGCCTTGGAGGCCTGAGGCTGGATGGCAGGAGCCGACGACTCCTTGCGGGGCAATTTGGAAGGCCACCTCTGCCCAGACTCCTCAGACTCACACCTGAGGCTGCAGGACATGGGCTTGGGATTTCACCTTCTTCCTGGATCCATCCTCTGAGGCGATCTTGGAAGATTTCTTCTTCTTATGCTCCACCTCTGGGGACTTCCGCAGGATTCCGAGGAGCCTCTGGCTTCACAGGGCACAGAGGTATTGGAGGAGGCCCAGGTGCATGGTGTTATTGGAGACTCCAGGGCGGAATCAAACTTATGAAAAAAAATTTCCTGCTGCTTATGGCAATTCTTTAAGGCCTTTGGGGTTAATGTCCTGCAGAGCTCGCAGTCGAATGGTTGTACTCTGGGCCAAGGCTTCAGAGGCAACAGTCATGTGGATCAGTGAGTGACAATTTTGCCACACCGGTTACACTTTTTGAAACCACTTGAGGCCATCAGAAAAAGGGGGTCCCTGCCTCCTGACAGGAGTCCAAAGCCTTTGGCTGAAAAAGGGCACAAACGCCAGTCAAGGCGGACCTCGATGAAACAAGTGGAAAACGGATGGACAAACCCAAGGAGCAACACACAGGAAAGCTAGCTCAGGGGTGAAGGAACCGGTATGCAAACTGGACAAATTTTAAAACTATTAAAAATATCAGACTTTTTCCGGAGAAAAAAGGACAACGTCCAAAGGGCTCCGCGGAAAAAAGGAGACTGAGGCAAGATGGCACCCTGGGCGGGAAGCGGACCACGCATGCGTGGTACATCTCCCAAAGGCTTTCCTTGAAAGTTGGGGAAATGCTTTCATGCGGGCTCTGTCAGCGCAGACTTCCTGCTTCTTTCTAGAGAATAAAGTATAGCAGTGCACCAATGTGTCGTACTACCCAGCAACCTGGTGAGTCAGTGTGCCAAGTGGCACAGTGCTGAATGGACCGTGCTGCGCTTCTTTGTTTATCATGTGTTTCACGACTTTCTTGCTGCAGAAAATGAATGATAAACTCTAGCAACATATGCGCATCAAGTTCTCAATGACACTTGTGAATGCCAACAATGACTTTTTGAAATGTGTCATTACTGGGGATGAAAGCTGGGTTAATGAGTATGACTCAGAAACCAAACAACAGTCCTCACAATGGAAAAATCCATCGTCACCATGCTCCAAGAAAGCATGGCAAGTGTGGACCAATGTGAAGTCAATGTTATTTATCTTTGTCAACCACAAAGGAATTCTGCAGGAATTCATTCCTCAAGGATAAACAGTCAATGCAGACTACTATACTGGTGTGCTGGAGCATCTGCGGGACAGTGTGAGGCACAAACGTCCTGAGTTGTGGGCCACTGGGAACTGGATGACCCACCATGACAATGCCCTAGCACACACGTCCATCAAAGTGCAGCAGTTTTTGGCCCAAAACAGTTACCATCCCACACACTCCCTAATCTCCTGACTGTCATCTGTGAGACTTTCCCTCTAATGAAAATGAAGCTCAAAGGGTGCAGATTTGACACCATTGCAAAGATTCAGGAAGAGATGAGGACTGTGCTGAAGAGTCTGAAGAAAGAGAACTTTCAGAAGGCATTCCAACAAGGGCAAGACTGCTGCGGAGACTGTTGCATCAACTCCCAAGAGGACTACTTTGAGGGGGATGGTGGCAACTAAAATCTCAAGTTAGTCTATCACTTTTTATGGGGTCAGTTCAGGAACCTTTTGATAGCATTTTGTTATGACAGGATATGGGCCACCACTATGGAACCTTGGTAGCACAGACTCCCAAACCCATCGAGGGTACAGGCCTCTCCGCCTGGTGGGACTGAGCAATGAGTCTTAAAACTGTTTATCTGGTGCATGGCCAACTCCACGACCATGGAGTTATGTAGCAATTGAGGTTTCTCAAAGCTGGGACTCTTTTGTACCCTGTACATTGAGTCAAATCTCCTGCTGATGGCAGGCAGAGTCAACAAGTTCTCTCACATCCGGAAGAGGAGGCATTGGAGGATTTGGTGCACCAGCACCTTAACTGTCTCTTTGGGTGGCGAGGGATACTGCAAGATCTCAAGTTCCTTAGCCTTGGGTTGCTCCTCGGCCTCCAGGATGAAAGGGAGAGCCTTAGTCATATCCTGGACAAACTCGTGAAAGGAGATGTCCTCCAACAGAGACTTGCACCTCTCATAAGGGGGCAATGAATCCGAGGGGATGTCCTGGTGCTGGTCTGAGGCTAGGGACTCCTCTGTCTCCCAAGTATCAGAATCAGAGTCAGACAAAAAGTCCTCCTGATGCCTCCGCTGCTCAGGCGGAGACAGTGGGGTTCGGGGCGCCCGATACCGATGCTGAGGGGCCTTGGAAATGGAGATGCTGGTGGGAGAGCTGGCAATGAGTACCGCAGTGGAGTCTGATCATCAACTCGATTGCTATTCCAGGCTGGAAAGGGTGTGGTTCTCCAAGAATGGCTGGACACCCACCTGCGAGGCCACCACGGGCAATGGGGCCCCCACCAGCATTGAAGCATCTGAAGGCATTGGGGCCATCGCAGTTTGAGCCACCAAGAATGCTGCCATGCTCCGCTTGAGGACCTGCACGCGCTCGACCAGCACTGACGTCTCTGAATTAGCAAGGACCAGGGAAGCTAGCTCAGCTTTCAACCCCTGCACCCTCTTTGGGGACTCCTCAATGGTCAGGGCATCATAAGAGTGCAAGCAGCCCTCCAGGGCCTTGGGAATCTATTCCTCCTGTCAGGGCAGATTAGCTGGCTGCTCCTGGCCATCGCTCTCAGAGTCACATCGGGAGAGACTTCGATGCTGGCCCCCAATGTCGATGGGACAGAAGGTTGGTCCTTCTGGGATCTGCCCCAAGGTTGAAGGGCAACCTCTGGTCCATGGCACCGCAGCCCCTCAGCTCGGAGTGAGTTCAGGCACCCTGTGATGCTGAAGCCTCGGCAGAGCCCCTTGAAGGCATCAACGCCGATGTCGATGGCAGCGTCGAGGCTGCCGACCCGAAGAGAGACCCATGCTGCTTCTTGAGGTTCTTCAAGCCCTTCCTTGTCATCTGGAGACACAGAGTACAAGAAGAGGGCTCATGGTCAGGCCCAAGGCATTGAATACACCAATTATGACGGTCCACCACTGAGATGGTGCAGACACACCAGATGCCTTTCTTAAATCCACTGGCCGGCTTGAACATACTGAGGAAGACTGCCTCTGCCAAATCAAAGGATTTCAAAATCTTAGCCTGCCAGGGAATGTGTGGACCTTCACTTTTCAATGCGTGGTAAAAAGGACCCCACATTGAAAAATGAAGGGAAAATTAAAAGACGAAAAATTAAAAGACGGAATAGACGCTCCCCGACAACAGGTAGGAAGGCAACGAAAATAGACTGCTCGATAACAGAAAGAAAAAATACCAACAATGGGGCAGAATCAAACCCTTTTACAAGGCAACAGGACACACGTCCACTTGTCTCTGTGGAAAAAAGATGCATCTTTGAATACAAAGACTTACTTCCTGCTTGCTCCCAAAGAAAGTTCTTTAGCATTTGTTCACTGAATGGCAGATATACAAAGCAGTTAATTCCACCTGAATAGTTGTAGCTAACAGCACCACATGATCTGCCATGTTAAGTTAATGCATGGTAACGACCTCCACATTAACTGTAAGGTGCATTCCCTGCCACCTTCGGCATTAGGCAATTAATGATGAAATTTGCACATGCCAACTGCTAAGGCGCAGCACTAACTGTTAGCATGGCACCCATGTTAATTGTTAGCATACGTTAACTGCCACGTAAACAATTAGCGTGGCTTAGTAAATAGGCCCCAATAATTTTAAGGATTTGATTAAATAAAGTTGCCGGTAAAATTTGAATTTTCCCAGTAATACCAGTTTGCCCAACTCCTGTGGCAGCATCTTTGATGGAGAAGAAATAGAAACAGTACACAAGTTTAATCTGCCTAGAAAAATAAGGAAACTACAGTCGAGAAATCTGATGACGCCTTGCTCTTGGCAGAACAGCTATGATTTTCAAGTATAGAGATGTATTTTTGCATACAAAGATTCAAATTGTCCAATCCATGATCTTTTCAGAGACATCATATGGATGCGAAAGTTGGACAGTGAAGAAGAAAGGAAGAAAATTGATGCCTTTGAATTATGGTACTGCCCAAAGAACAAATCAAATCGGTTCTAGAGCAGATCAAACCTAAGCTTTCTTTAGAAGCTCAGATGAGGTTTCAACTTTCTTACTTTGGAAGCATTATGCAAAGAAAGATCATTAGAGAAAGGCATCAGCTTGGCAAGGTTGAAGGCTCAATGCAAAAGAGAAAGTTCAGCAATGCGATGGATTGATATAATTAAACAGCAGCTCTGTATGCCACTCAACGATTAGCTGCCTGACTGAAGACCGAATACAGTTTAGAAGAACTATTCACAGGGTCACCATGAGTTGACAGACTCAATGGCACTTAAGGTTGAGGAGAAATGTCTAGGGATAATTTATGAACACTAGGAGAGAAACACATGGAAAATGCTGACCTTAGCATGACCAACCATATATAAAATGCTCCAAAATTAAACAAAAACAAAAGGATCAGAGAACAGGAATAAAAAAATACCTCTAAACGGTGATGACAGACATTTTCAGAGTTCTTTGACTAGCTCTAGAAGGCACTACCGTTTTAAAGATATGCCAATACTGCTTCTTATTAGATGATTTTGCCTTCACAGTTCTTAGCACACACACAGGAAATAGAAACGTTTCACAATTCAGTTTTTTTCCAATCATTTTCTGTTTTTATGTATCACTCAGTATTATCTCCAGCAGTGCAAGCCTAAAAGACAGAATATACTCAATTTCTCATTTCACTTCCCTGTGTTTCTCAATAAAACCAGAAACCAACACAGTTTTTAAAGCACAGACTAAGATCAGCAAATCACAATGCAAAGGGCAAAATCCATTCACTGGTACGAAAAGTTCCGACATTTTGGTGAATGTCCACAAAACAAGACTTCTCAGTGAAAACAAACTTCTGTGTGCGTTTTAAACAAACCTCAAATACAATTTGTATATGAAAAGCCAAATAACATTCAGCCATTTAAAAAAAAACACACAAGGAAAACTCTCTCGTGAACTCTGTTCATCTGGTAAGTCATTCATATTTGTGCCATTTTCCTCCCCTCTTTCCCATCTCCATTCCTTATCATCCTGTTAGATCAGTCCAGATGAGTAGGGGCAATCCTGGTGGAGCTTCTTCTGGTCACCTTCAGGCACCCTAGGGAGCCTGTAATCCTGTTCACTGGAAGCTGGCAGGCCCACCTGAGATACAGCCAAATTACAGGTTCCCTAGGGTGCCTAGAGGTGACCAGAAGCTATAGGATGCTCTACCAGGATTGCCCCTGCTCATCTGGAATAGTTTAGCAGGATTCAAGTAAACAATCAGGTATGTTAAAATCTCTCCTTTTCCTTGATAAACTTCTTGAGTTGGTGCATCAAGTGCCCTCTCTGGACATATTCAAATTCAGACTAAAAACTCATATTTTGCTTTTACATCCCTAATCACTTCTCAATAATAAAACAAGAGCTTGCAGGATAACTTATTTGTCTGACCTAGATTGCTTCTTATATGCGTGTGTACAGCGCTGTGTATGCCCAGTAGCATTTTTGAAATTAGTAGTAGAAGTAGTAAAATGAACCCCTACTGCAAACATTTCCCGGCTGTGGTATGGTAATACCACAATTTATTTTTATAGCTGTACTAAAGATGTGCTGTGCCAGTAATTGACTGTTGGGAACCATCATGTGACTGGAAAGTTACCAACATACATTAAGATAGCCCAGGATTCAGCACTGTGAAGAAATAGAAGATTACATTTGGCATGATAAGGCAATGCCTTATCTGAAGGAGTCAGTAAAAAATAGTATCAGAATTCAAGGAAGCCCTGACACAAACTTAATATTCACAAGAAGATCCCTTTCTACAAAGAAGTGAAGGAAAAGTCAAATATTAACTGGTGTCTATGGCACTGCACCAAAACAAATGCACAGTCCTAAGCTCCTCAAAAAAAAATTTGTCTTAGTACATTTGTCAAGGCCAGAGGTCATCCTGACGTCATCAGAAAAGCTTTTCACTATATGGAGTTGCTCTGCTAACTGTTGGTCACTGGACCTGAAGAGCTTCAGTTAGTCTACAAACAGTAAATGGGATGTTACCTCTGGGTTGTTACCTTCTTTAGGTTTAGGATAAATCCACAATCCAAAGAGTTGGTTGAGAGTACTCACAGGTTTAAGCGCCATACAAGACAAAAATGGTGATAGGGAATCTCCCTGAAATATTCCTCTCTGGATATTGATGTTGGGAATGATGTACTGACCATTTTCATACTTCAAAAATATAGTGTGGTTTGTCACATTGATATGGTGAAGTGTACTCTATCAAACTAGGATTTATTTTATACATTTCAAGGCAATTTATTATCCAAGAATGTGGGACGCTGTCAAAAGCTTCCTTATAATCAATCCATGTTATAGTGAGATTTGGTTGGACTATGTTATGCCACCGTTAGTGGAGCATCACTGGCTGCCTGTAAATGTTTTTTGGGGGTTTTTTTAATTTAATATTTATAAATTTTTACAAAAAAAACACAAGCAAACAAGCTTGACAGAAAAGGAGATACCATCCAGTAATACATCAACAAAATTTGAAACAGCAACAAAAATGCAGGTTCATCTATAGTCCACAGTAAGGGGGAGAGTGAAATATAACACTTGGACGGAGAGGAACCCACCAGGATTAGTACAATTAATTTATATAAAGGAAGGAAAAAGACAGCCATAGGGCAGAGGAGTATACCTAATATATAGCAAGGTAACTTCAACCAGCAGCTTGGGACAAAATCGGGGGTAATCTAGAACTAATAAAAGCAGATAGAGCATCAGGCAGAAAGAATATAAATTTCTGTGAATTATATACAAACACATTTACATGGAAAACGCAAATAATATGTCCCCCCAATCTGCAACACCCCACTCTTCATCAAGAGAAATTGCCTACGTCTCTTCTGAGAATCTCTATTAATATCAGGAAACAGACACTTCTACCCCATAGAACAAAGAGAAATGTTTCTTAAAGAATAATTTAAGGAGCCACTCCCTGTCTGAGACTAGAGCAAGAGAGACCAACAAAGTTGCCATTTTAACAGCGCTTTCAATTGGAGAAGCTAACAAATCAGACATTTAATACATCTGAAACCACATCAGAAACCACAACATTCTTTATAGACACAGATTCTGTTTTTCCCTGAGGAAGGTAAAAGACCTTCGAAATTGGTGGCATTAAATCATGAGGCACTGCTAACACTTCAACCAAATACTTTTTGAAAAGCTCCAACGGAATAATGGGAAAGTTCAGCACTCTCAGATTAGCAGCCCTGGCTGCGTTTTCCAAACCCTTCATCTTAGCACGAAAAGAATTATCATCTTTAATGAGAGCCATATTTGTATCCGAGACAGAGCTCAACTTTTGAAGTGTTTCTCCAACCTGCTTTTTAAGTTGGTCCACATCGAGACAGGAACCCTGTACTTTTTCTTCAACTTGACACACTCTCACTGAAGTTCCAGCAACCTGGGCAGTGACTACAGCCGATAATGAAGCAATTGCATCCTATATATTGTTCAAAGTTATCGCCTTGAGGCGAACAAGCTCAAAAACAGAAAGAGACCTCAGAAGACGCTACCAGAGTACCTGAAGCTTGAGTCGGAGTTTGCAAACCCCAGCCGTTGGGAACCAAGTGCTGGGGAATCTCCACCAGCAACATTGCTCATTCTCCCTCCTTCCACGACTTCTGCTTCCCACCCCATCCCAGCAGTGACGCCGCATTCAGACTCACTCGCTGGAGAAGCTGAAGAGGGTAACGGGGAAGACGCTGGGGGCGGCGGCAGGGACCTTGCAACAGGAGAAAGTGTGGCACCCAGGCCCTCTGGAGAAATCGTCTCCTCTCGCGATCCTCCACTGCCTGTTCTGATCTCCTGCATCATTTCCTCAGACAATTGAACGAACTGATCACTCTGACGGACATCTTGATTTAGACCACTCCCCGCCTGTAAATTTTAGGACTAGATATTTAAGATCTTTGTGGTTGCTCATTGGAATTTTATATATGGGTACCCAACCTACTTAGGAGAGTACTTGATCCCTTATATCCCAGGTAGAGTTCTCCACTCACAAGACACTAACCAGATAAGTCTCCCCTCGATAGTACATACTCATTTACAGAGTACCGTTTAGTTCTTTATTTATGGAATTCATTAACACCCTGAGGGTCAAAAATTATTTAAAGCAATTTAAAAGTAAGATTAAAGATCTATTTCTTTTCTTTGCCATTTGGGATTTGATCTTGGGCAGTCCAGAATGTGCAGTTTGAAAACAGAGCAAAGTCTGAACTTTTGTATTATTTTTGCGTGTGGGGTTGACAGATTTTTATTCTTTTGTAAACCACTTTGATACTCTGTGTAATGAGGTACAAAAGGTTCTTAATAAACAATGAATCAAAGTTGTTTTAATTTTCTTATTTTTATTTACATTTAGCTCTTGCTTTCCTAGTAGTAGTTCCAGGCGAGATAAATTATAAGTCCTCTAGGGATAAGGAAACACCTACTGTACTTGAACATACCTTTGTACCTGAGGCAATGAAGAGTTAAGTGACTTACCAAAAGGTCATAAGGAGCATCAGCGGGATTTGAATTCTGGCTTCTGTAGTTCCAGCCCACTACTCCAACCACTAGGCTATGTCTATAAATTTATCAGATGAGGTAGTAAGACATAAAACCTTATTATCCATTTTCATGGGCTCAGGGTGGAGTTCAAGTATCTCAGGATAACAGTTGCAGATAACTTAAATTGTATGACTTACATTAATAATACGGGGGGGGGGGGGTAAAGAAACTGAAGGAATAATATTATTAGATGGTGATATTTGTCAGCCTCCCTTGTGACTAGAATGAATATAGTTAAGATAAGAAGCGGGAACGGAAGCTCCTCCCTGATTGCCGCCACAAGGCCGATCAGGCCCACCGAACTCCAGCAACTACAAATAGAAGCACCGGCAGGCGCAAAAGGATTTTCTGCCCCCACACCGACCAGATCAGCATTGGGGAGGTGAACAGGAAGAGAAGTCCCTCCCCGATCACCACCACAAGGTCGATCAGGCCCATCGCACCCCAGCAACCACAAATAGAAGTGCCCACGTCTGGCGGGTCCATGCCTAAGAACCTTGCCTGAGGGCCCTTTGGCGTGGCCCTTAGGCTTGGGCCTTCCAGGCGCAGACCAAAGGATATCTTCCAGAACAAGACAACTCGCTCACACCTCAAAGTTACGAAGACGCTAAGACTAGTGCCTCCCTTCTACCACACATCAAACTGCTTGCACAATAAACAGCTAAAATAAGCTTCTTCTCAGCCACTCTATCTGTCCCAGTGGAAACAAACCCCCAACGCACCACCACAACTAACCTCACATTAGGGAACCTCCAACCACAACAGAAATCTCAGCCAATTAACCCTTAGATCAAAACTAGCAAACCCCCACCCCCCACCCCGGCAAAGCAACACTCACCAGTCTAACCCAGAGATCAATGCTCAGCCTCACCATGCCCTCATATACACCCTGATCTATGCCCTAATCACTCTCATAGCACTAACTTTAACCTCCAGTGCCTACCTTCTCTCCCACGGCCACTTCATTCTTACACCCTATGTATCCTACTGCACACTCCCCTCTCTATGCATACTCCCATCTAACGAAAACCCCTAGCCTCATACACATTCCCACCCTCCCACTCCCTACACACACTCACCCCTCCCCTCTCACCCCCCACACACTCACCCCTCCCCTCTCACCCCACACACACTAAAATGTGCATTAATTAATGCATGTTCAATCAAGAAAAAGAGCCAACTGATCCGAGACCTCACCACAAACAAGGACGTAGACATCCTTTGTCTAACTGAAACCTAGACACAAGGAACAGACTCAGTCCTACTAAAATCACCTCACTCCCCAAAGATAGCAACTACATCACAGCCCCTGCCTCCATCATTGAAGAGGTGGCATACTCCTCCTCTCAAAGCTATGTCACAACATCTGCACCCAAGCCTCCAACAACACAAGCAGCTCTGACACCCTCACCATCTCTAATAAGCACATCACACTATGCCTCGTCTACCAGCCAGTGTCCGCCTCTACCTCCAACTAAACCAGCTTACTAGAACATGCTCTCTCGATCACCAAGACAAACAAGACTTCCGTACTCCTAGGAGACTTCAACCTACCCTCCCCATCCAACAAAATTGAGCCACCACCTTCCTGGATGCCATGAAAGCCATGGAATTTGACCAGATAGTACATTCCCCCACCCATGATAAAGGCAACATGCTTGCCTTGATCTTCATCAACAACCTCACCACCCCTCCTCACATCACACCACCTGCGCACCTACAAATACAACCAGTCCCCTGGTCCGACCACTGCCTTATCCACTTCAATCTCTCGCTCCTCTATAACCCCCCCAAACCCAACAAAAAGGAGATTTAAACAATTCAACAAAGATGACGTCCTCGACAACATATTACCCCAGATCGATGACAAAACCAATGACCCTGAAGCATTCCCGGATCTATGGAACAAGACCATCCACACAGTCTCAGCAGCCCCTACTAGCCCACATCACAAACCCAACAAAACTCCAAAACCCCATGGTACACACCAGAACTCCGGAGAATCAAAACTCACCTACAAAAACTGGAAAGAAAATGGCATAAATCCAAGCACCCCTCAGACCGCAACCTCTACATGAATCTACTAGATAACTACAAAACCTCAACGGACAATGCAAAAAAAACAATACCACTCAAAACTAATCAACTCGTCTCTCAAGTGCCCGAGAGAACTCTTGTAAAACAACTATTCAAGCATCCAACCAAGCCTACCTCAGGAAACTCAATCAACCCTCAACAATTAGCAGTCTACTAACAAACAACTTCAACGACAACCTCAGGTGCAAGATCTCCCCTCACCCCATGCAACCACCACTACGCCACCCTGGTCGACCTTCCACCTAATAAGCACAACCCACATTGAAACTATCATCTCTTCCCACCGCCACCCTTGACCCATGTCCAGTAACTTAGATCAAGGCAGCAAAAGCAGAGCTCAGCTCCATCATTACTAAATTCATCCAAACATCCCTTACCCAAGGACTCATGCCCAGCACCCTCAAGTCTGCCTCTATCTGCCCAATCCTCAAAAAACCTACCTCGACCCAATGGACCCCACCTCATATAGACACATCACCAGCCTCCCTCTTCTAGCCAAGATTATGGAAAAGGTAGCATGCCAACAACTTCAGGATTGCATTGAAATCAATGCCCCACTTGATTCCCAACACCACGGCTTCCGCCCCCACCAGGGCATTGAAACCCTCCTCCTCTCCCTTATAAACAAGCTCATCCAAGGCATCCAGTCAGCACATCAAGGATTTATCCTAGTTGTCCCTCGACCTTTCAGCGGCATTCAACTCAATAAGCCATATCATCCTCCTCAAACACCTCCAATCCATCGGAATCCAGAACACAGGTCTGAATTGGTTCCAGTCCTTCCTGTCCAACCGCTAAATCAAAATAGGTGATGTCTCCTCCACCTCCTTCACTCAAACCCAAGGCGTCCCACAAGGCTGCACCCTCTCTGCCCTGCTTTTCAACATATATCTACAGCCACTCAGCGCGATTATTAAGTCCCACAATCTATTCTACCACCTGTATGCTGACAACATCCTCATCTATACCTCCTTCAACACCAAACAACCTACCCTCACAAAGTCAGAGCTCTGCTTCTCCAAAATCTCACAATGGTTCACAAATAATCACCTCTCCATCAACTACAAAAAAAACTAAGGCCCTCTTCATCACCAAAGACAGCAAATTCAACCCCCTCCCCCTGTTACCATAATCCTAAACACTCACATCAAAGTACAAGAAATCAAAAGTACAAGAAATAAAATACCTCAGCATCACTCTGGACCACAACCTCTCCTTCAAACGTGAAGAAACAGCAAACAATCTTCTACAAGATCTGCACCCTCCAGAACCTCTGCCCAATCCTAGACCCCTCCAAACTTCAGATCAGCACTACAAGCAGCCATCCTGCCAAGCCTTGACTACTGCAACTACATTTACCAAGGTCTCCTGCAATCAACCATCCTTCCACTATGTACAGCTCTCCATACTGCTGCATGCACCCTTCTGGCAGTTCCTAAGCAAGATCACAAAACCCCCATCCTCAAGCAACTCCACTGGCTTCCCCTCAACAGTCGCAACAAATATAAAATACTTCTAGGACTCTCCTCCACACACCTTCTCAGCCTCCTCTACTTCTTCCAACCAAACAGAGCCTGCCGCCAATCTACCAGCAACACCCTGATCATCACCCTCTCGAAAACTAAAAGCAGCCAGCAAGCCTGCACAACAGCATTTGAACATTATGCACCCACTCTATGGAACTCTCTCCCTGCCACTATCAGATGCATCAAAGACCCTCTTCATCATTCAGGAAGCACCTGAAAACTCACCTTTCATTGAACACTATGGACATGGAAAATAACCCTACCCACGCACACATCCCAACAAAAGCATACCAATGTATATAGTTAAGTATTCGTATAAACCAGCTCATAACTAAGTTATTTGTACATATTTAAGTTTCGTTCACTCCACGTTTTACTGTATCCTTCAATTGTTTGTAATCTGCTTTAATCCAGCGAAAAGCGGTATAAAAGTGAAGCTAAATAAATAAAAATTAAATAAAATACCAGATTAGTTTTTTGGTTTTGCATGCTGCCTTACCTTATTTTAGAGAAGACTCTTTAGGGACATAAAATGTGAGATAAACAAAGCTATCTGGAATGGAAGGCGACCAAGGATAGCTTTCACTACACTTGTGAAATCTTGGAACTTTTTTGGGGGGGGGGAGGTGTGGAGTGGTTACCCGATTTTAAAAATTATGGTGAAGCACAATTGCTAGTGGCTAAGCTGCGATTTGAGGTGGAATATGGAGAGACATTGAGTGAATGTGGAGAACAATATGGTACTGCATTGTGAGCTCAGATCTCTATTGTTTTTGAAAGATCTTGGGTAGAAGGCATGTTTGAATTGCATTCTACAAATTGGATCAGTCTTACATAGTTGGGGAGAAATGTTTGGCAAAAGGGGCAGACAGAGAATACTCTCTCTCCAATCTTGAATGTCAAATCATTTCCTGGATGTAGGGTTGCTACAAGATTTCAACAGATTAAAGAGCTAGGGCTAGAAAGAGTGTCACTGATTTTATTAGTAAGGGGACATTCATGGAGAAGCAGGAGATGGAGGTAGGGGACAGGCCCTAGGGTGATGATATTGGTATACCCTGGCTGCAGCTTCAGCACGGTCTCCAAAAGTCTAAATGGATATTTCTTTCCCTTTTCAATGAGAAAAGAGCAGATTTTTCATAAAACCAAAAGTAGTAAAAGATTGCTAGCCAAATCTGATGAAGCACTGGCAAGTTCCGATAGCATTAAGAAATTATCAACTGAGGGAGGAGGAAGACTGGGATCACACACTGACTAATGATGAAGGGAAAAGAATATGGGATATAACTAGAAGGTGTACCAAGTATTTGGATACCCAAACCTGGCCCCTGCGTATAAAATGAGCGTGAATGATTCGGATAAGTACTGGAAAAGAAGCAATAAGGGCATTTATTTGCACATGTGATGGGATTTCATAGAAGTGAAGCCCTTTGACAGGGGACCCTGCAGGCTATACAGCAAATTGCTGAGAAACGTCCTTTGGAATATATGCTCATTACCTTATGTTGGGGTTCACCCTGCGTAGCCCGGAGAAAGATATGGGCTGACTCCAGCTGCTAAAGCATCTCAGGTTTGCGGCACAGTGTAAAGAGGCAGAATCTAAAGGCCTTATTAATCAGCACAGGAGAAACTGGAAAATATGAGATGGAGAAACTAACTGGAATTAGACTATCTCACCTCCTGCTGCTGAAGACGATTTTGACTCCCTATGTACAATATGTTGTTCATTTTAAAGGACAAAATGGATAACTCCCTGGTCCCCTTGAAGGGAGCTGTAAGGGGGCAGAGGATGTATGCATAAGCATGAGGCTCGTATCTGTCTTAATGATACAATAACTGGTAAATGATTGCTTGACACCTGGGAGTGTGCACAATTGTTTATTCTCATTTCAAATGTTATGGCATTATATAAAAATTAAAATAAAGTTTAAAAATGCTTATAGCTGGAATATTCCTATGGTGCTTCAATAAACCAAAGAATCTGGCATACCATAAAACACAAAGTAGAGAAGCTTGTTCTTAAAAGAGAGTTCTCTTTTTTTCATAAATGCAAAGTTCCACATAAAATTTTAGCAACTATAAAATTAGAGTCACACCTAGTAGAAAGTCACCTACTGTATCTTTAAACAGCCGCTTTAAGATTAGAAGAGCTAACTTCGTTTCTTTCAGGAGACAGGCAAAGCATTGAACTCTACCTGACTAGGCCATGAACTTCTTCAGTGCACTGAAGTCGGTGAAATAGGAGGCAGAATGCAATCTCACGAGCCTGTCTGGGACATGATTCCACATCCTGCTCTTCTGCGGAATACCATGCATGACTAACTTCATCCCTCTTAAGTCCACCAAGTTGGCTGGAAGCAACAAATTACTAGGACAACAGGGTGAAACTAGGGCAGGGTGACTTGGGCAATGCCACGAGCACTGAATTTCTTTTAGGATGCTTCCAATGCTACCGTGTGGAAAGGAGCAGTGCCATTGCGTTGCCTGTAGGGGTACCCTGGGTGCCACAACAGCTAGTTCTAGTACTACTAGGCATATGGGATTATCTTTATCTTTATTGTCTCTTGATATATCGCCCTAGGCAGCAAAGGCATCAGAGCAGTGTACAATTTAAAAAAAAAAAAAAAAGATCATCATAATGAGAAGACGAAAAGAACTCCATTAATTGATAGGAAAGGTAACAACAACAAAAAAAAGGACAGAAAGGGAGATATGGAGTGGTTAGGGAAGAGAGGAGGACAAGTCGTAGGCGAGCTGGCAAAGGTGGGTTTTGAGTAGGGATTTGAACCTAGGGAATGAGGGCTCTGCATATAAGGAGGTAGGTAGAGAGTTCCATAGGGCAGGGGCGAGGAAAAAGAAAGCAGAGTGTCATGTCTTTTCTAGGCGTGCTCAATGAGGCTGAGGGGAGAGCTAAACTGTGGGAGAAGACGATGGGGGGGTGAGAATGGATAAGGTCAGCTAGGTATTGTGGAGTACTTTCTCCTAATTGGTTAGTTTTGTGCATACCATGGCAGTCGTGAACCTCACCTCTAAGCCAGGGTATGTGGAATATGATCTTAATCTCTCAGATTTACTGCTGGATTGCTTGGTGTGCCAAGATGAGTATTTTGTAATCAATGTGGTATTTTATGGGGAGCCAATGGAGGCGAATGAGGGTGGGTGTAATGTGATCACAGTGGGAGGAGTGTGTAATGATCGGTGCTGTTGTATTTTGGACAAGCTGAAGGCAGCAAAGTTGATAGTGAGGAAGACCTCTAAGTGCACCATTACTGGTGATCTCCAGTCTAGACTATTGTGACGGCAGAAGGGTTGTAAGGGAATGCTTGTCAAGGGAGGAGCGGAGGGCACAGATCCAGTGCAGGAGGAAAAAAAAGACCATTGAACCAAGGAGGATGGGTGATCATGGAACGCTACGGAGCAGTCTAATATGACACCCAGATAGCAGAGAGATTGAACTAGGGGAACTGAGAAGTGAGAGAGGAGAGGGGCTAATGAGGTTCTGGGGGTAGTGAAAGCAAACCAAATGGCAGAACATTTGAGGAGAAGCCTCAATTACCCTGTTTTTATACTCTGTATAAAGTTCTTACCTCTGTTCCATGTAACTCTTTTAGTTAACCTGTTATGATGTAGACCGCCCCTGATCTTTGGAAGTGGCAGTATAAAAATATGCGCAAATAAATTTAGAGGAGTTGAGGTGTAAGTGGTTATTGAAGAGCCATTCAGAGACAGTGGACAGGCAGGCATTTAAAGGAGGCAGATCAGGGAAGTGTGGATCAGTGTGATGTAGAAGACAGATGTCATTGGCATAAAGATAGGCAGAAATGCCAAATTGCTGAATTAGCAACTCAAGAGGAGCCAGAAAGATACTGAAAAGGAGAGGGACCAACATCGACCATTGGGGAACACCACAAGTTAGAGGGAGAAGAAGCTGTGCCGCAAACTATGGAGAAAGAATGGGAGGATAGAAAAGATTGGAACCAGTGGAGTACAGTATCCCAAAGGCCACAGTCAGAGAGGCGAGATAGCAATAAAGTGTGATCCACCAGATCAAAGGCCGAAGAGAGATCTAGAGAAACTGCAAATGAAATATTGCCCTGATCATGTGCCACATGGACTTCATTAAGTAGGGACAGAACAATGGTCTCTGTACTATGACTGGGATGAAATCCGGATTGGCGAGGGTGTAGAACGTGAACGGAGTCCAGGTGAGAGAACAGCTGTGCAAAGACCAGTTTTTCAAGGATTCTAGAAAGGAATTATGCAACCAAAAGTGGAAGCCAGACATTCCACATCAGAAAAGTGCATGTACCGCAAAACCTTTACACCCAAAAGCATGTTTTTATCTCATTTAGAAGAAAGAAGACACTATGTAAATCCTGTTAGTGGCCTAGTGGCTGGAGCAAGTTGCCTCAGACTGGAGGCCTGGAGGTTCGAATCCTGCTGAAGGACAGCAACCCTTAGGCTGAAGGGACTGGAGTTTCTAGTTGCACAATGCTCCTTGTGGCCTTGGGTAAGCCACTTAACCCTCTGTTGCTTCAGGTACAACATGTAGATTGTGAGCTCCTTGGGGACAATGTACACCGCTTTGACCTGGTAAAAATCAATATATAAGCATTGCTAAACAAACACTATTTTGATTCTTGGCTCCAGGTTTCAATGGATAAAAGGAAGTCTAAGCTTAGCGATATTAACGACAGAAAAGAAATAAGATGCAAAACACACTACCAAGATGAGAAATGCATTATTCTGAGGGGAAATTAGATAAACTGTTTACATCTACTGGGTCAGGCATGCAATTAGGATGAAGAAACAGGAAGGTGCCCCTCCTGCAGATAAGCCAGGCACAAAAAGAAGCAGGAAGTTCACTGAAAGGAATAGGTACTTTATTGTTGTGGATCTGCCCTCAGTTAGGATGATGCACTGAAGATCTGAAGTTTCAGATTCACTACTGTAACCACATTTACCTTGGGCTCCCAAAACACGCATTCCGGCCCTTGCAGTTGGCACAGAGCACCGCTGCTCGCATAATAGCTGGTTCCACAAGGCGTGATCACATCACCCCCATTATGAACCTTCTCCATTGGCTTCCAATCGACTCTCACCTCCGATATAAAACCATATTGAACATCTTCAAAATCAAACAGGATCTCTCAGCAAACAGTCTGCAGTCCATCATCAGTTTCGACTCAAACCCCAGACCCAGGAGGAGAGGCACCACGGACACCATCACAACTCCCAAAGACTTCACCAAAATGAGGCAAACCACCTCAAGGAGAGCAATATCCCTGGCAGCGCCCGCCCTATGGAACTCACTCCTAGAGGGCTTAAGATCAACAGTGGACATTAAGGACTTTAGAAAACTACTCAAGACCACGCTCTACATAGAGCATTATGGCAACATCACGTGACTTGTCCAGGGACCCCTTCAATTTAATTGTACCTGACACCGCACTCCCCCGCCTTGCCTTTGCCTCACTCCTCCCCTCCCCCTACCATAGCCTCCCCCACCTCCTCTTTGTATATAGCACATTGTAGATAGCTCACCCTGTATATATTGCATCTTATAATCAAGCTACACCTTTATTACACCTATACATGCACTACTATACAAACACTGAATGCCGACACCTCTGCACTATGCACTCTGATTCGTTTGAAGTGAGAACCGCTTTGATTTTAGGATAAAGCGGGATATAAATCCTTTAAAATAAATAAATAAAAATACATAAAAGTTCATAAAAACATTGAGAGATATCAGATTATAATAAGGGGTTGATTTATTTGGTTCATCGAAAGATTGGAGGATAATAGCAGCATGCTAATACTGAGGTGAGAGATAGGGTGTATGGGCCAGATCTGGTTGTTACTGGGATTATTTAAAATGTATCAAGTAAGATGATTTGTAATGTAATTACTGTGCCATAAATCATGGAACATGGATGGGGTAGGGAAGGGATGAGACATGGGCAGGACTGAAATGGGTTTTTATTTAAATTGTTAATTACGCTAAGTCACAGTGCATGCCCCCCCCCCCCCCAAAAAAAAAAGAGGTGTATCACAGTTATTTTTCAGGTCTTAGGGCCTGATTTACTAAGATTGTTTTCCTATTATCTATGAGATAAAGCTTAATAAATCAGGCTCTTAATTGTCCTCCTCCTCCCTCCTCTCCTGGTGCTGGAGTAGGGAGGTACCTACGTGTGTAGTGCTAGGGGAGGGGAGGGGTACACCTTTTGCGCATACACATTGGCCCTTTCCTTCCCATGCATTCATTTCTTCACCCTCCAACCCCTTGCACTCTTCCCTTCCTCCCCCACTCCAACACCTCTCCTACCCCTATTTCCCTTCCTAGGCTCTCTCCTCCCTCCCCTCTTGCACTCACCCCCTGCCCATCATTGTCCCCACCATTCTTTATTTAACCTACTGCGCCCTCGAAATTTCTTAAGCCATCTGTGCAGCAAACATCTCCTATTTCTAACCCTTTATTTCAGGCTCGGGAAGATACCACTCATCTTGGCCCTTTGCAGCACTACTGCCTGTGGGCAATGCGAGTAGAGACCTTTGGTCTGAGCCACAGGTGCCAGATCTGATTTTTTAGTTGCCATGACAATCTGGCTCCTGAGGTTTGTCAAGCACTGCACTGAAGGCCATGTAGGTTTATAACTTTCATGGGAGCAGAATGGGAAAGTGCAGGGAGAAAAGCAAAAATAAATGTCTACAATTTGAGGAAGATGTATCATAGATTATAGACAAATTATGAACAGCAGAACCAAACACTACTTTTCTAGAACTGTCTAAAGGCAGCTAAGCACACTGAATAGCTCTTTTCAATCAAACTATGTTGCACTTAAAGTGACAGCATTTACAGAACCTATTCCATTAAGAATTTTTTTTCTACTTCCTTAAAATGTGAGATCACATAGCTGATCATCTTAAATAAGACCCTAAGGGAAAGGCTTTATGCGGCTGGAAATCACCAATCTGTCATTCAAATAGGTCATTTTAGAATTGGAGCTCTTACAGCATTGTGTCCACTGAATAGTCTGATTTAGGCCCTTGCTGGTGAATCTCTTCTTGCATGCAACACCTAGCTTGGTTCATCATCAGCCAGGCAAATTAGGACAAAGAGAAAGATTATGGACAGCAGAACCAAACACTACTTTTCTAGAACAGAACAGTCAGAAGGCAGATAAACACACTGAATAGCTCTTTTCAATCAAAAATCCAAGATGTTATGGAGAGTTTGCAGAGACTCCTTGAAGCCTACTGACTATTAACCGATGTTGCTTATCCATGTCGACACAAATGATACTGCTGGGTATCCCTCCTAGTGTATAAAAAGTGATTTCTTGACTCGGGGATAGAGGGTGAAGCAGATAGGTGTGCAGGTGATGTTCTCTTCAATCCTCCCTGTTGAGGGTAAAGGCCGAGGCAGAGAAGTTTGCATCCTGGAGATGAATGCATAGCTGCGTAGATGGTGTCATCGAGAGCATTTTGGTTTCCTGGACCATGGGATGAGGTTTCAAGGCTGCAGAGTAGAGACGGCATCCATCTGTCCAAGAAAAGTCGAAGTGTCTTCACCAGCAGATTGGCTAACCTACTGAAGAAGGCTTTAAACTAAATTTGTTTGGGGAATAGGTGAAGAAAGCCCCCATGGTAAGTGAAACATTAAATACCTCTGTAGAAATGGGTAAAAGGGGCAACAACTGGAAAGCGGTGTGTATAAATGACGTAGCATGGGAAATAAAGCCTCAACATCTGGGATCTTAATGGAAGAGGCTAACTTGGATTTAGTGGCGGTTACAGAATCATGGTTCACGGACAACCACGATTGGGATGTAATTATACTGAGCTATATCTTATTCAGGAAGGACATAGTAGAAAGAAGGAGAGGTGGAGTGGCACTATATGTAAAAAACAATATTAAAGTATAGAATTGCAGGGCTTAAAATGAAGAGAGGAGGCCCTGTGGGTTAAACTAGAAAGAAGGAAAGGAAAATTAATTTGCATTGTTGTTATATACAGATCCCCCTCACAGGGAGTAGAAGTGGACAAAGATTTACTAGAAGACATACGCAGTATTACCATGAAAGGAGAAGTGCTACTGATAGGTGATTTCAATATGGAGGATGAGGACTGGCACATCCCTGCTGCAGTGTCATCCAGAAGTAAGGAGATCCTGGATTACCTACAGGGAAAACTATTCAGGCAACTGTTAACAGAACCCACACATGATGGGGCCATACTGAACTTAGTGATTACCAATGGGGAAAAGTGTTTCTGATGTTACAGTGGGAGATCATCTCGCATCCAGTGATCTTAGGACTAGGACTGATAAAATCCATTCAAAAGCGAGGGTCTTAGATTTTAGGAAAACTAACTTTGCCAAAATGGGACAATACCTCAAAGAGTCTTTAGTGGGGTGGGAACAGCTGGAGGATGTAGAAAAACAGTGGGCAAAACTGAAAGGGGATATTTACCTTTTTGTTAGAAAGGTAAATAAATGTAAAAGGAAAAGGAGACCGCTATGGTTCTCAAAAAAAGTAGCTGAAAAGGTGAAGAAAAAGAAGGAGGCCTTCATGATATATAAGAGTTCACAGAGAGAGGAAGACAGGCATTTATTTCTATTTGGAAAAAATTAGAGAAGCTAGCAAAGTAGTCAGGAAAGCAAAGGTACAAAAAAGAAGAAATAGGCAATGCAATAAAATGGGGGGATAAGACATTTTTCAGATATATTAGTGAGAGGAGGAAGGGCAAAAGTGTTATTGTCAGACTCAAGGGTGAAGGGGAGGAATATGCAGAAACTGATGAGGATATAGTTATAGTTTATTAAATTGGATATACCGCCTTTCTCTGTACAAAGCGGTGTACAAACAGTCCAAAATCAAAAGTAATTGGCCAAAGGCCTGGAAAAGGAAAAGAAGTTACAATATTGATAGGACAGTAAAGAAAAGAACAGGCATACTAGACAAAGGGAGCATACAAGCGGAAAAGGGGTCATGCAGAAGGGGAGGGGAGGTTGAACGCAATGGAAAACAGATGGGTTTTCAGGAGGGATTTGAAGGTGATGAAGTTTTGTTCTAGTCTGAGAGGGGTGGGTAGCGAGTTCCAGAGGGCTGGTCCAATGAAGAAGGTGGCAGAAGTACGTGTGGACTGAAGGTGAGCTTGGGAGGGAGATGGAAGGTGAAGGCGATTAACATGGAGTGACCGTAAAGTGCGGCTGGGGGTATGGGAGCGGATGAGGTCGGCAAGATATTGAGGAGTGTAAATGACGTGGTTTACAAGGGTAAGAATCTTAAAGCAGGTGCGAAATTCAATAGGGAGCCAGTGTAGATGAATGAGAAGTGGAGTGATGTGATCAAATCGGAAAGAGTTTGTAACGATGCAAACTGCCGTTTTTTGAATGCGTTGGAGTCTATTAGATTGTGAACGGGAAAAAAGTACCAAGTTACAGAAATCGAGACGGGAGGTGATCAGTGAAAGAACCAGAACAGTGAGGGCTTGGGGAGTGAGGAAAGGACGAATGGCTCGAATTCGACAGAGATGAAAAAAAAGAGGATTTTGTGACCGTAGAAATATGATCATGAAAGGAGAGACCAGAATCAAAGAGGACACCAAGATAGCGGAAAGAAGAAACTAAAGGAATGGGAGAGCCAGCAAAGGATGGGGCCAGGTGAGGGGAAGGACTGCCATGAGGGAACCAGATTGCAAGTGTTTTAGAGAGATTATCATGTAAACAATTGGAGACAAGCCAGGTAGAAACTGAGTGAAGACAGGAATTGAGAGGAGAAATATCTGGAGATAAAGGGGAAGTATGATGAATGAGAACAATGTCATCTGCATAGAAAATGTCATCTGCATAGAAAAAAGCCTGAATGTTAGATTGTTGAATCAAAAGTGCAGAAATGCTTAACAAATATTTCTGTTCTGTGTTCACAGATGAAGGGCCAGGAGCAGGACCTCAGAAAACATCTACAAATAGGAACAGAAGCAACAGGGATCTCGAACAATTTTCTGAAGACTGTTCGTGAGGAACTAACTAAAAGTAGACAAAGCGAAGGGTCCAGATGGGATACTTCCAAGAATACTGAGGGAACTTGGAGATGTTCTAGCGGCTCAACTGTCCAAGCTTTTCAATGCCTCTTTGGACTCAGGAGTGGTGCCAAAGGACTGGAGAAAGGCACATGTGGTTCCTTTACACAAAAGCGGACGTAGGGATGACATTGAGAACTACAGTCCGGTTAGTCCAACCTCTGTGGTTAGTAAATTATTGGAAAGGCTACTAAAAGAGAGGTTTCTGGAGTCCAACAGATTGCAGGATCCAAGGCAGCATGGATTCATCAGAGGCAGGTCTCGTCAGATAAATATGATTGATTTCTTTGACTGGGTAACCAGGGAGGTAGAGCAAGGGGGAGCCCCAGATGTGGTGTACTTGGATTTCAGTAAAGCTTTTGACACCATTCCACACAGGCGACTTATAAACAAACTGAGCAACCAAGTGTTGGACCCTAAAGTTAATGATTGGGTTAGAAATTGGTTAACTGGGTGGCGACAAAGTGTACAGGTAAATGGAGCTCACTCTGAGGAGAAGGAAGCTAACAGTGGTGTGCCGCAGGGATCTGTCCTTGGTTCAATTCTTAACATCTTTGTTACTGATATTGTGGAAGGGCTGTCAGGTAATGTTTGCTTATTTGCAGATAATACCAAAATCTGTAATAGAGCAGACACCCAGGAAGGAGTAGATAACATGTAGAGGGATGGTCAAGAATGGTCAAGACTTTGGCAGCTGAAATTTAATGCAAAAAAATGCGGGATCATGCACTTGGGCTGCAAGAATCCTAAGGAGCAGTACAGTGTAGGAGGTGAGGTACTTCTGCCCACAAAAGAAGAGGGGGACCTGGGCGTCACTGTGTCTGATGATCTTAAAATAGCTAAACAGGTAGAAAAGGTGACTGCAAAAGCCAGAAGGATGCTTGGGTATATACGGTGAGAAATGGCCAGCAGAAAAAAGGGAGGTGATAGTGCCTCTGTATAAGTCTCTGGTGAGACCTCATTTGGAGCATTGTGTGCAATTCTGGAGATCGCACCTTCAAAAGGATATAAACGGGTTGGAGTCAGTGCAGAGGGTTGCTACTAAAATGGTTAGTGGTTTCTGTTATGAAGCATATGAGGACAGACTTAAAGATCTTAATATGTATACATTAGAGGAAAGGCGGGATAGGGGAGATATGACAGACATTTAAGTACCTCCATGGCACAAATGCACAGGAGTCTCATTCAACTGAAGGCAAGCTCTGCTACGAGGGGACATAGGATGAAGGTGAAAGGGAATAAACTCAGGAGTAATATACAGAACTATTTCTTTACAAAAAGAATAGTAGATGTGTGTTATAGTCCCCCAGTGGAGGTGGTATAGAGGAGGACAGTATCTGAATTCAAAAAAGCATGGGACAAACAGAGAATCTTTAAAGGGAAAAAAGGGAACTATTGTAGTTGATATGGAAGGGCAGACTAGATGGGTCAAGTGGTCTTTTTCTGCTGTCATGTTTCTATGTTTCTAATCCACAAATTCAGCCAGATGTACTAGAGAGGTTTTCTCAGTTTGTTCCTATGAGAAACAACCTTAGTGCATACAGCTTTCAGCATTATGCAAACCTCTCAAACTGCTTTGTCAACTTTTTCACAGACCATGCTGACACAGAGGATAGACTGTACAAGACACACCAATTAATGTTAGCTGAGTTACGTATTTTCCAGAGCCACAGCTTGCAGCTCCACCCATTTTTTTTTAAATGTCAAACATGGTCATGGCCCCTTCAAATCTTCATGGCTGAGCACCGCTAACAGCCCCAGCATCAATGCGGCTTCACTGCCACAGCATTCATGGCACCCTCTCTCTTGCTTCTGACACACAATCATAGCTCTTCGCTTTTTTATTTTTTTTTTTAAATTTATTAAAATGCTACACTCCTGGGCCCAAGCAGCACCTTCAGCCATGGACTACTTTAACAATTTAATTCCTTCCATGGCTCAGACTACTTATAGGCCGAGAGTCATGGCCTTTCCTGAATTCCCTTTTCCTTATGCAGACCGGTTTTTTATATTTTTAAGGCTGCTAGTACCTCTTCTGCCTAACACTCCACCCCAGAACCCACAACCCCATGGTTCCTCACAGCACCACCCCCTCAGGTAATTTTTTTTCAATGATGTATTTTATTTCTACTACCAGGTTACACTAATCTTTTGGAGGGCTTGTTTCTCTGAAAACCCCTAATTCTATTTGGCAGATTTTCAAACTAGATGTCTTTTTAAAGTTTTCCCCACATAGCAAGTTTCATCCCATTCCATTAAATTTTCAAAGAGTTATTTTGCCTCCAAGCAGACAGACATTCGAGCCTTTATATGTAAGATGTGGAGGTGTATGTGGATGTGTGCATGTCTTGCTTGCGAGTTTGTAAATGTATTGTACATGTGTGCATTATATCTGTGAGGTTGTGCTACTGTTGTGCTTGTTCGGCATTGTAAATAGAGCCAGTGCTACCTTTTTTGCTGCCATGTGTGAATGATTACTATGCTGACCCCCGCCCCCCCCCCCCCTCCCAGCGGATTCCATTCGTGCCCATTACAAGGTTCTCTCTTGTTCCAATAATAAATTTATAAGTGTTTGAACACCATTTATACATGCAGTGGGGTCAGGGCCATTTTAACCACTTATGAGGTCCTGTTAAAATCTTTTGAGGATGGACCCTCTTTATTTTTCCCAGATAAACACTGTTTCCCAGGTCTCCCCCTCAATCCTCCAGTCCCTGCTTTTCTCCTTATCCCCGGTTCCCCATCTTATGCAATCCCAAATCTCTGCTCTTTCCCATGTATCCCCCCTCCCCCTCCATCAAATCTTCCTGTATTTGCTTTCCTCTCAACCCATATCCTCATCAGGCCTTTTTTTCTCCTCCATACCCCACTGTCCCTCTTTGTCAGTGTCCCAAGCAATCCCTGGATCCTCTGCCAGCAGTCTGTCACTCATAGTAACAACAGGGGAGGGAAGAAGGGATAAAATAGTCTTCCCTCTTTGTCCTTCAGGCTGCAACAGCCAGTAGGGTGGAAGTCAACCAAGATCACGTTCCTCTCTATTTCAGTATGCTCATATGATGTCAGCTCCACATGAGGTGCTGCCCTGTACAAGTGAACAGCTTGCACAGTGGGTTGAGCCAGCCCCGATTGTAAGGCTGCTTTAGTCCCAAGAAGGGAGGATTTCAGCTGGGGAACTTACATGCTGTACAAGTGGAGTTTCTGCATGTGTTGGAACTGGCTCCAGAAGCGCCTGACAGGCTTGATCCAGTCCTAGGTTTACCCCACTGCACGCAAGGACTCGTTTTCCATTTCCTATGGAGTGCAATGGAAAAATCAGAACTAAACGTTACTGCATGCAATGTGGTAAACCCAGAACCAGATCAAGCCTGTCAGGTGCATGTGGAGCCAGTTGGTCACCCTAGTTGGAAGGCAGTGGAATGTTACAGTGAATCAGTGTGTATGCTGCAGCTATTCAAAAGCTTTTTCTACAGAAAAGCACTGAGGCATTCTGGGGGTTTCTGGGGAGGGAGACACTTCATTTCTATTCATCTCCCACCAAAAGCAGAAGCTTAACATGTATCGCACAGAACTTCTCCAGCTCACCTCCTCCCTTCCTATGACTACAGCAGCATTCCCAGCGCTCCGCCCGCACAGTCTTCCCACTGGGTGGATGCTATCCACAGTCTTAGGTGCTAAATTACATTGGAAGCAGGCAGAGCAGGCTCACTCACACTGGGGGGAGTGGGGTATAGATTAGAGAACTACAGATAAGACGATTTACACGTTGAAAAAAAATGTCCAGACATGTTAGCCATATTTGTTGCTTCCACATATTAAACGTAAAAATCAGTAAAATCCCGAGAAAAGCAAGGCAATTATCAATCCTAACCTAATCACAGGGTCACCCTAAACATTTGGACCCAGGTATAGTTTGCCAGTGCCTTAATCTAGGAGTGCACGTAGCAACCAATAAGAAAGTAGTACAAGTCAGTCAGTAGATGTCACAGTAGAAATAACAGGAAAGAAAATGAAATAATTATGTGAATAATTGAAAATGCAGTACATCACAATTAGGGAATTATTTCCCATCCCTGCGCAAGTGCGTGCTTGTCTCTCTCTCTCTTTTTGGTGTTCTGTGTATACTGTACATGTGTTGTGTCTATGGTGGGAGTTGTAGCTGGGAGTGATGGGCCTTTCCCATGGGACAAAGAACACACAGCAACCATAGAGACAAAGAAAAATAGAAAAATGACAGCAGATAAAGAACATATGGTCCTGTCCTACCATACCAACTACTAAGCTCTACAATCCTTTCTTTTCCCTTAGAGCTCCTCTATGTTTGTCCCATGCTTTCCTGAGTTCAGATACAGTCACCTCTAGCACTTCCTCTATTGGGAGGCTATGCCACACATCCTCCACTCTCCATAAAGAAATATTTCCTCAGATTACTCCCAAGTCTGTCCCCTTTCACAGTCATCCTTTATATAATTCTTTCCAACTTCTGTTAGGTTGGAAAGAAAATGAAATAAGAACTAGACACAAGTATGTCCTAGGAGGACCATACCAAGCTGGAAATGCACCCTGTGCAACTTGCGCACCCAGAGCCCCTTGCACCCACCCAGCTACATGTAGGAATTCATTTCTATCAGGCTTCCTGGAAGCCCAGTGAAGACATCAGCACTCCTGCCTTGCTTGCGCCCAGTGCAACTGCACCACTCACAGTGCCCTTGGTACGGCCCTGTGTGCTGGCATAATAATAATATCTTCTCCTAAAACAGCCCCCAATTATTATATAAAGCTCAATTCAGAGTCAGGTTGTGAAGGTACAGAAAAGGTATGGGCAAAGGACCTAAATTCTTCATTGGGGGGAGGGTTAATAGCTTAAAATAGCTATTAATTAGCCTTAAATAGCTGGCAGCTAGGCCTTTATCGAAACCATCCTGCAAAAAACATAATACAATAGGAATAGACCCCATGGGAGAGCGGATCTGCCGCTGAGCGCACCAGTCCTCAAAAATATGCCATATTCGTACCTAAGCTAAGAATGTGGACCTCTCTCAGACTCGAAGAAAGGATGTAATCACCGCTCCCGAATAGCCTTTCCTCCTTACCCTCGCCCTATCAATGGCCAAGCCTACACGGGAACCGATCCACTAGAGACATTCGAGGAGGGCCCTGAGGCAAAATATTTGCCATTCTGGCCATCAACAGGAACCCCTCGTCGAGAGGCAGAACTATATCGGCATACCACAGACGCCTCGGCCAAACTGGTGCCACTAATACTACTCTCCCCCTACGTGCCCCGATGAGTTGAACCACTCGTCCTATGAGTGCCCACGGGGGAAAGAGAGAGAAGACCGGGTGAAACCCCCTGCTGCAACCGAGTATCGATCCACTCCGACATCCTTTCTTGCTGTAAAAATTATTCGCCTTGGCTGACTGAAAAGTTGTCATGAGGTCTATAATCGGGGGACCCCACCTGACGACTATCTGTGCAGACACTTCCGAATGAAGCTCCCATTCTCCGGCATCCACCTGGACTCTGCTGAAACATCCGCCATCACATTGTCCATTCTCACAAGGTGCTCTGCCGAGATCGCCTGTAGCCGCGGCTCCACCCCATCAAACAGAGCTCTTGCTTCTTTTGTATCCCTGTCAACTGAGGTAAGCCACTGTCGCGGAGTTGACCGACAACCCCCGCACTGCTCGAACTCTCACCGTGGATTCGAACGCTTGCAGTGCTCGCACCTCCGCTCGCAGTTCCAGCAGATCATCGACCACTGGGCCTCCTGTCCATTCCAAGTTCCGTGTGCTAAGAGATCCCCGCAATGGTCTCCCCAGCCTGCAAGACTTACCTCCGTCCACACCAGGATCCACTGCTGTTGCTCCAGTGGCAATCCTGCTGCCAGACTTCCCAGGCAAAGCCCCCACTGAAGGGACTATCTGACCCTCAAGAAACAGGAAAAATGCTTGTTCCTAGAGTCATTCTGATGCGAATAAAGCCGGAGTGATGACCTCTGTAAAGGACGCATATGAGCTCTGGCCCATGGTACTAACTTCAGGGTCGCGCCCTTCTTCACAAGCGAAAGCAACTCCAAGCTGATGGAATTTGTGTCGACACAAACTCACGTACTATATGCCGAGGAGCCTGACCTCGCTGAGCCGTCAAATACTGCTCCCAAACAATTGTCGAACCGTACTTCTAAGTAGTCTAGGGCCTGAGACTGAACTAGTGGCTATTGGTCACAATGACCACCCAGCTGAGGCTTCAGAAGTAACTTAACTACTCTGCTTGTAATTTGAACGCTCTCGGCCTTGGATTTTTTTTGTTGTTTTTTTTAACTAACGTCGAGGTACGGGTGAACTAAGATTCCTCCTCTTCGCAGCTCCGTCACCACCCCCACCATCACCTAGGTGAAGGCTCGTGGCGCCACTGCCAGACCGAAGGCCAGTGCTTGAAACTGAAAATGCCCACATGGAAGTGTGACCCTTAGAAATTTCTAATGAACTGGTCTGATAGGGACGTACAAATACGCCTCTGTAAGATCGAGGGATGATTAGACAACCCTTCACTCCTGTGAAATCCAGAATAGGACGGGGAGACCCGTCCTTCTCCGGTACTCCCAACTAAATAAAGTAACGACTGTTGTCGTCATCCAAGTCCTGCGGCACCAGTACTACCACTCCTAGCTCTAAGAGGCGATTTAATCTGCGCCGAACTGAGAACATTCTCTGCTACCCTTTGCAAGGAGACGAACGAACTAATCTGGTACCGGACAAGCAAAATCGTGAGCATAACCCCCGCATATTACCTCCAACACCCATTGTTCAGGCGTTATCTGAACCTTGCTTCATTGGAGTTTTCGGGCAGCCATGGAGGGGGCATCTGAGAACCCCCTCCCTGCTCCTCGAAAACATCACAAAACCATTGCGCTCTTGCAGCAAATCTTCCTGGTTGGAAATCCCCCATTCGAGAGATACGAAAATGCGTAAAGTCTCAAAACTGACCTATCGAAGCCGACAGGGGCCTCCCCTGCGAAGCTTTATCTTTGGTCGCCTTTCGCCTTCGGATTCTCCCAAATCCTTAACCAAATCATCAAGATCTTCCCTTAAAAGTTAACTTACTAAGCCGCGTCTTAGAAGAACAGTCCGCCGCTCTAGCTCTTAACCACAGGTACCGGCGCACAGCTACCAAGAAGCCCCACTGTTCGCCAACGTCCTAATCAAATCATCATAGACTTCCTTTAAATCAGCCGCAGCTGATGAAAACCATGTCACCTACATTAAGCGCTTCCGCCCCTGCTGAGACGGCAGCTGCATCGTTGCACCCACCTGAGGGAAGCTCTCGTCACCCAAGCTCCGCAAATAGAAGCTTCTCAAGAGAGAACCTAAACCTCAAAAGCCTGTTTCCAGAAGCTGCCCACCTTCCGGTTCTGCGCATCCTTCAAGGTCGCACGACTACCACCAGAATAATTGATTTTTCGTGACTTCTTCATCTATTTATTTATGTCTTTTATATACCACGCTCTTTAAAATCAATGAGGTTTACAGTTAACTCAGCATTGTACAACGCAGGCAGAATCTGCACTGTACTTACCCTGAACAGGTATATCAACTTGAGACTAACTAGGGACTTGGGAGTGTGACTTGGGACTGCGACATCACCGCATCTATACCTGGAGAACAGAACCTCTCCTTCTCCATGTCTGCGGGGCATAGCCTGTACATAGCTGTTACGTCACCTAACCCTGCTTCTGGCACATCCCATGCCACTTGAAAGCAAGGTTAAGCGCCTGAAAGGACTCTGCAATGCCCGAGTAAGGTCTTCCTTGCGAAATATTCTCATGCTCCTTGCCTGATCCTCAGGCTCTGGAATCTCATCTTCCGACTGCAGTTCCAATTCCACATCTTACGTATCTGGCCCATCCGTGGCCAAGGGCTGATCCTCAAGAGAGCCAATCCTCCAAGAGGTCTCACCCGATTGTCGTCAACTTTTCCTGAGCCTGACTGCTGCACCGTCGCTCCCAGCGTCAACGGCTCTGTAACTGTACCTTGCATGCCGCCTGCAGTGCGCATGATGCATTATGGGGACAAATTCTGGCAAGAAACTTCCAAGGCCTGTTTCAAGTCCTATTGGATCACCAGAACCAGATGACCCTTCTTGGGTTTCTAGAAGGGGTACGGCCGGGCATGCCAACAGAGACTCCCCAGTCCCTCTCACAGATGGGGTCTGTCTCTCTTCACATGCTTTCCCTTGAATTTCTCATCCCTAGTAATTGTAGCCAACGTGCAGGCCCTGCAGATCCCTGCGTCCGCAACTGCGCCTGTGTGCGCGCCACAGATCAACCCTGTGGGCGTGAAGGCATTAGGCATATATATTAACATCAATAACTTTCAAGATAAAAAAAAAACCCAAATGCTTTTGTTTTATGTTAACTCCCTAAAGGCTCAGAACCAAAACGGCAAAATCACAGGCCTCAGTTTAAGTTAAACTACGTCAAATTACCTCACCATAAAGAAAAATAAAGAAATAAAATAAAGTAACTAAGTGCCGTTATTTAAAACGAATTGCAATGGAGTTATTTCTACTTGAAATCACTGAATTTCGTTGAATGCGTGACGCGCCAAAAAGCGCCGCTGCCTCGCAGTGCGAAAGAGTGGGAAAGCATGGCTCACAAAAATCAGCAGGGCCTGTTTGTCGCTGCGGGACCCCTCGCCGGATTCCCAAAGCCTTACTGCATCTTCCGGCGCTGTGAATCACTCACCTCTGCCAAAGCCTAAAAATGCACCCAAGGCAATCAGACGACCCGCTGCTCCGAACAGCAGCCCTACGATCCGCCAAGCTACTCATTGCAAATTGTGAGTAGCTTCCAGGGAGAGCGCTTGATGGCCCCTGCTTTGCTGCTACATACGCCCAGCAACACAGAGCTCCCTGGCCGGTCTCTTTCGCCGCTGCACAACGCCCCTCCGTACCAACCAGGAGGGGAGAACAGCTCCAACACCCGGGCCAAATTTGGGAATAGGGGAAGAGAACCCCCTGTCACAGGTTCGAAGCCCCCAACAACAACAACTTTTTTTTTTTTTTTTTAAACAGAAACCACCTAAACAAAGTGACAGGAAATAAAATTAAAACCTAACTATGCTCCTTATCTATTCCACTAGTGAGCCTAGGCTCACTATGTCCTTCTGCTGCATGGAGACTGGACACACTGGGGCTGATGGGAGAGGCCAGCAGGATACACCCAGTGATGTCACAATTCTGACATGCCCAGCCTCCATGTTGTAGGAAGACGTACACTACACAGAGGTGGAGGACTGAACTGGAGGAACAATAAGGAATACCAAGTTTAAGTTACAATCTAAACCACTTTGACTGAAATGATAAAGTGGTATATAAAACCTGTCAAATTAATAAATAAATAAATACATGCATCCATGGAGTCTCAAAGGCGAGCCCTTTATTGGGATATATCTTAAAGAGTGTCATTTTCTAAGTCTATTATGCAGACAATGAATATTCTGTGGTGCACAGAGCAGTATGGATGCTATTAATTGTGGATAAAGTCACCAAGCAAGATGATAATTTGGGCTAATTAAGTCTTGAAAATGCTAAACCTTGTACAAACATTTTTCACTTGGGGAAAAAAAAAAATCAAATCGATGGATATTTCACAGTCACTTGCAGTAAAACTGATACTTCATAAATGGAGCAGAGGGAGCATTGAGATGAATAATTCGTGGCATATAATGTGTCTTACTTATAGATACGAGGTCACTGTAATAGAAAAGAGGAATGGATTCCTGCTGTTTCGTTTCATTTGGAAAGCAATAGATACAGCAGTGTAAGTTTTTTAAGTAACACTGAACATATAGTATCTTAAACTTGTATGATCCGTCGTGTTTTCACAGGGCATCTAACTTTATTTTGTTGTATTGATGATTAATACTGCATTTTTCAATAAAGGCTTTCAAACTAAAAAAAAAAAAAAAAGATACTTGTGGAAATGGAGTTGTATTCTACCCTTCAAAAGCACCCTAACCAAAACTCCTATCATATCAAGAATCACTGTCTAAACAATGACACACATCACTAAGGAAACCATGGACTTGCTGTCTGTCAAATTTTTGGTGACTCCTCACAGCTGTTGGTGTCGCACACTGGTGGAGAACCACTGCTTTAGCATTACACCTACCAGGGCATAACAAAATAAGATATATTCTCCTATCAATTAGAGTTAATTTGGTTAGCAGGATCCTTGACTTAATAGGATCAAAAAAACAAACAAAAAAAGATAGGTGGGCCTTCTATAGTCTTTATTCTGCTTCAAAAAAAAAAGGTAACTGCTGTCTTGCAGTCCAGACTGTGCTCACCTTCATGACCATGTGAACTGGAAAAGAATGCTGGCAGGATGACCAACTGGTTAAGGTGGAAGTCCAACATCACTACTGGCAGGAAAATGGGATGAGTGCGCAGCACCATCTTATTACAATAAGGTAGCTAAGTCCTTAGAACCTGAAGCTCACAAGCTGAAGTGACCACCATACAAAATATGGCCTTCCAAGTCATGTACTTCAATCAAGAAGAAGCCTGGAACTCAAATGTGGCTTTCATCAACTGAGTAAACAATGATGAAGACCCAAGAAGCAGCAGGAGGCTTGATGTGGGGAGTTCAACTAAGGAAAGCCTTTCATCACTTCTCACAAAGGACTATTCCGAGATAGTGTTCCCTTCTACAAGCTGACATGATAGAGGTAAGTGCCAACTGCATTAAAATGTAACCTGGCATAGCCAATTCTCAGACTAGACTCTGAAAGATACAGCAGGATACTCTAGCAGTAGAGAATCTAGGGCAAATCTTCTCCAATGAAACTCATAAGTTTTTTTGGTGTACTTTCTTCTGGAAGCAAGGACCTAAGAAACCTTTTCGGCAAAACTAAAGGAATGAATTCTGCTCTCCTCAACATCCAGGTAGTAAGGAGGGCCAGGATATTGGGATGTCACATGGTTCCCCCAGCTCTGCATCATCAATGATGGGGAATTCCCCAACCCATCAGTTTCTTAACTCCTGAACGAGCAGAAACCAGGTCTGTCTTGGCCAAAAAAGTATTATGAGAAGTTCAACAAGGCTTTTGTTATCAGGGGTATAGGAGCGCCCCCTCCCCCCAATAAAGAATGCATCTTAGGTTAGTCTGCACTCGGAATCTCTCCTGGAGAAGCAGCAAAGAACTTTCCTATTCTGAACAGTGACTAACAGAACAATTTTGGGAGTTCCTCATTCAAGAACTATATTGTTTGCTACCTCCTTGTCCAGGGATCACTTATGAATTCAAGAACTCACATGAACATTTGCTATTATGTTCTCTGCTTTCAAGGAAGGTGGCTCTCAAGTGAATCCTATAAGAGATGTACATTCCAAATCCTGATCAACTCCCAAAACAGGAGACGTGAACCTAATCCACCCTATGTATTCATGTAATCCATTACTACTCTATTGTCTGTTTGAATAAAGATGCTGGTTACCCAACCCTGCCCTTACTGCATTCAGGACTGCCATAATTCCCGGAAATTTGTGTGATGTTTTGCCTGAATGGACCAGGGTCTTATATACAAAGCTCCCATTTCTAAGTGTCCAATCACATGTAGGATGCATCAACTGTCAAGAAATTTGATGGGTAGCCAAGGGATTCATGTTACAAAGCTAAAAATAAGTCCTCTCTTGGTGGCAGCTTAGATAGCTGTAGCCTCTAAATGGAAATCCAATAATGGCTTGAATGCTAATGACTGGATAGTAAAGGCATAAGAATGCCTCACAATAGGGAAAATGACCTTGGTTAGATAAAACAATGACAATTTTATAGAAGTCTACCTCCTTTTTCTTTAAAGGGTAAGCACATTATACGTCTAGTTTCCAAACCACAGCAGATTATAATTCAATGATTATTAAATTGATACTATGTCTAACACTGCGATAAAAAGCTTCTGTTAATAAGGATATGAAATTGAATTTGGTGGAACGGAGACTCCAGAGAATAACTGCAATGTCAGAATGATATATGCAGCTTTAAACCCTTCACATTAAAAGTACCTATTCTTTCTCAATTATTTCTGTGGAATTATATACTGATGTTACCAAAAATCTTGATGCAAGATATTTAATTTGGATGCTTGTATGGCAAGAACATAGAAATACAATGGAAGCAGTTTTGTATATTCAGCACTGCATTTGGATTTAAGTTTTATATGCCCATAAGCAAGACCAGCCAGCAGATCACAGAGGATGGGAGAAGGAGATATCAGAGATCCCAAAGATTGGAGAGTCTGGAAAGGGCAGATGAAGGCCAAAGTGTCACCCCTTTGAAGGAGCACGAGCACATGCACATGGCCCTAAAGTGGAAGCGAGCACTTCACTGGCCTGGGTATTAGGTGCCTCCATAATTCTTCACCCAGCATCCCACAATCCAGAATAGACTCAGCTTTTAAACTTCATATTTGTTGAATTCCAAAACCTATACAAATATAAGGTGACATTTTAGTTACCAGTTAATGTTCTTTCCTTGAGTCCTGCTAGACCAGTCCAAACAAGTGGGCTGTCGTCCACTATCAGCAGACTGGTGGAGACAAAGAACCAATGAAAAGCCCAGTGACAACTGAAACACCTCTTAACTCAACTCCCACTATCCTGGCTGAGAAAATCCGTTTCCACAGTATCCACCTCGACAATGTGCAGAGCTGACAAACTAGAAGATTCTTTGCAGCCCAGGCAAACAGGAGAGCTATCTCCAGGGCTACATCGGCACTCCTCATGCTGCCTCTCTGACTGATCTCAGCCACCACCATGGCATTGCCCAAATATACGCAAAATGCCCGGCCCTCGACCGGAGGCCAGAAATGCTGAAGAGCCAACCTGATGGCCCTCATCACCTACTTGCAGTTCCAACAGCCCTGGGCCACTAAGCCTTGCCAATGGACTCCCCAGCCAGAGAGACTGGCATCTGTCATTACAAGGAGCCATTAGCAAGTGGCCAGCAGCAAGCTCCCCCCCCCCCCCCCCACCTCAACCTGGAAGTAGATTGCCGGCTGATGGAGTGCTACCTCCCGGTTTGCCGTTGAGCTCACCGGTTGAAAGGAGTGAAGAGGGCTCCAAAGCGGCGATAGATGCTTTTTCCCCTTCTGCTCTGGCTGCGGTGGCCATTGGAGGTTACGAAAGATCGGTTCCCCATGTAGAGGATGAAACAGATGCAGTTCTGGGACTTGGATCGATTCTAGGCCTGGGAGGCTTGGTTAAACCTGTTGTAGTAAGTTTAGATGCACTGTGGGATGCAGTGGCGACTATGAATGCTTCCCTACAGACTGTTGTGGGTACTGTAAGTGCTGACCTATTTTCCTTAAGGAACTCTGTTTCTGAGGCCAAAAGAATCCAGGAGGAACAGGCTGGACGTTTGACCAGAGTAGAGGCGGAGCTGGAGCAACTTCGAGGGTTGTGTGCAGCCCAAGTTAAAGACAAAACTTTGCTATCCAGGAAAGCGGAATACTTGGAGAATCAAGTTCGCAGAAACAATTTGAGATTATTGAATTTTCCTAAATCTCCTCTTATGTCTGCTATAGAGATGACTCGCAAATATTTCCATGAGGTGCTTAAGCTTCCTGGAGATAATTTGCCTCCCATTGTGAGAGCACAGTATTTGTCTTTGGGCCCTAGCTCTCGTGGTTCCGCCTCTGAGATTCCGCTTCAGGGAACCGGGGACCTTACTGCGTTCCTGGAACATTCTATGGATGTGGTAACTGGCAGGGTGACTTTGCTAGTAACCCTGGCTCTGGAGCCAGATAAGTCTTTGGTTCTTTGGGCTGTTTTTTTTAGAAATTTCAATGTACCTTTCTTGGGCTCTAAAGTTTATATGTTTCCTGATCTTTCACGTGCCACCCCAGTTGAGGAGGAAAGAATTCCTGGGTCTTAGACCTAGGATCCTTTCCCTAGGGGGGAGTTTTGTTTTACGGTTTCCCTCTCGTTGTATAATTACCTATCAAGAAAAGGTTTTTCTATTTTTTGAACCTAGTCAGTTATTGGATTTTCTGGTAGCTAGGGAAGGAATAGTTGGGAACACTGCACTCAACATGGCTGACACATAAGTCCCATCCCTGCTTAATGTTTGTTTTATTTCCTTTATGTTTATATTTTTTCCTGGAGCCCCTGGCAATTTCCTAATATTGTGGTCTAAAATTGATGACAATTTTTTCCTGTGTTTAAATTCCTTTGTTATGTTACTTATTTGATGTGTCATTTTGTTTCTATCATTCTTGTTCTACTTGGATGTTGAGAAATGAATAAAATTGTTAAACATGATGGCTCTTAAGAATATATCGTCACTGACAAGATTGCCGCTTTCTATAAATAGTTAGAGGACTTTAGCAGTTGCTATTTAGTTGATTTTTATTTAACTTTTCTTATATACTGCCTTTCATGATATCAAGGCGGTTTACATTGAACAAACTGAAATTACATTGAACAGGGCAGTATAACTTGGAGATAACTATTTTACAGGGAACATGGGCTATGGAGGGTTAAGTGCCTTGCCCAAGACCACAAGGAGCACCTGTGGGACTAGAAAGCACAGTTACTTACCTGTAACAGGTGATCTCTGGGAACAGCAGGAATAGGTCTTCACATATGGGTACGTCGGTACCGACGGAGCATGCGCGGGAACGCTCCCCAGGGTCCCAAAAAAAGGAAAGCTTTTGGGAGCATCCCACAGCGCCTGCGCGCTGCCTTCCGGGCTTTCCTAACCGCCTCTCTCCAGTTCGAGTTTTAAAGCTGAGACAAAGAGAGAGAGAGAGGAAAGGAAAGATAGATAGAGAGATACAACTCCTAGGGGAGGTGGGTGGGTTGTGAAGACTTATTCCTGCTGTTCCCAGAGATCACCTATTAAAGGGAAGTAACTGTGCTATCTCCAGGAACAAGCAGGAATGAGTCTTCACATATGGGGACTCCCCAGCTAGAGATGCCTGGGAGATCCCCAAGGTTGTGAGACCCTGGGAAGGGCTCTACCTCCTGCCATGGATCTCAGGCATCCAACCAGGGATGGAGGGTAGGAGTTGATTAAGCATGGAACAGGTGTTTGAGAACAGCCTGACCAAACAAGGCATCCCGGCGGGAGTCCTTGCCCAAACAGTAATGGACTGTGAAGGTATGAACCGAGGCCCAGGTGGCCGCTCGACAGATATGGTCGATGGACACAGAATTTAGATGAGCCATAGAGGTGGCCATGGCCCTCACATTATGAGCTGTGACCTGGCCCTCCAGAGAAAGGTTCTTACTCTGGTAGGCAAAAGAAATACACTGAGCAATCCAATTGAACAGTGTCCTCTTAGAGACTGGAAGTCCCAAATGAGAGGGATCAAAAGCAACAAAGAGTTGAGAAGACTTTCTATGTTGCTGTGTCCTTTGTAAGTAAAAAGCAAGAGCCCTCTTACAATCCAGGGTATGAAGATTCCTCTCTGCACTTGATGCATGAGGACCTGGAAAAAAGACAGGTAAATACACCTCTTGTTTAAGATGAAAAGGTGAGACCACTTTAGGCATAAAGTGTGGATTGGTCCTAAGGACTACCTTATCATGATGGAACCTTGTATAAGGTGGATTAGCCACTAAGGCCTGCAGTTCACTGATGCGGCAAGCTGAGGTGACTGCAATAAGAAAGATAACCTTCCAGGAAAGAAATTTCAAGGAGGTGGTGGCTAAGAGTTCAAAGGGTGGCTTCATGAGCTGACCAAGAACCAGATTCAAGTCCCATGCCACTGGAGGTGGTCTAATGGGAGGTTTAGTTAAAAGGAGGCCTCTCATGAATCTTGCAATAAGAGGATGAGAGGAAACAGGATGTCCATTGAGAGGCTTGAGAGATGCTGCAATAGCACTCAAATGGACCCTTACTGAATTCGTTTTGAGGCCTGCATGGGAGAGATGCAGGAGATACTCTAGTAAAGAATTCAAAGGTACACCAAATGGTAAACCTTTTCCATTTAAAAGCATAGGAACGTCTAGTAGAAGGCTTTCTGGAAGCATGAAGGATATCCCTTACTTGCTGAGAAAGATGCCAATCTTGAAGGTCTAAGCCTTCAGCAACCAAGCCCTGAGATGGAGAGATTGGGGGTTTGGGTGCCACAACGTTCCCCCCTCCTGAGACAGGAGATCTGGAGCAGACCCTAAGTCCAGGGAGGGAGCTTGGGAAAGATGCAGAAGTAGAGGGTACCACACTTGGCGTGGCCAACGTGGAGCTATGAGGATCATAGTCCCTCGATCTCTCTGAAGTTTGAACAGGGTCTTGGGAATTAGGGGAATGGGTGGAAAGGCGTACAGGAAGTCTTGACCCCAGTGAAGGAGGAAGGCATCCCTGGCCTGAACTGACACGGAATTCTGGAACAGAATCGGGGAAGTTTGGCATTCCACGGACTTGCAAAGAGGTCTATGTCCGGGGTTCCCCAAATTCGAAAGATTCTGACTATCTGGTCCATATGAAGGGACCATTCGTGTGGAAGCAGAACACGACTGAGTCTGTCTGCCCAAGAGTTTTGAACTCCTGGAAGGTATACTGCCAGAAGATGAATTTGATGCTCTCTGGCGAAGGCCCACAATCTCAGAGCTTCGTTGCAAAGCGACAGAGAGCCAGTCCCTCCCTGCTTGTTCACATAGAACATGGCTACTTGGTTGTCCGTAAGCATGAGGACTGTCTTGTAGCTGAGCAGGGTATGGAAGACTCAGAGCCAAGAAGATTGCTCTGAGCTCTAAGATGTTGATATGTAGGGAGGTTTCCTGTGGGGACCAAATGCCCTGGGTGGAGAGGTCTTGAAGATGAGCTCCCCAACCCTTTGGAGAGGCATCTGTTTTAAGGACTGCTTGGGGTAACAACTGTTGGAAGGGGGACCCCAGCAACAGATTTTGAGTGGACTTCCACCACTGGAGAGACCAAAAGAGGCGCCTGGAGGTTGCTATTTTGTCTGACAGACCCCCTGATGCCTGGGTCCACTGGGTGGACAAAGTCCATTGAGCTGCCCTCATGTGAAGGCGAGCATAAGGGACCACATGCACAGTGGATGCCATGTGGCCTAGCAGTTGTAACATCTCTCGAGCAGTTAGCCTCTCAGATTCAGTTAAAAACCCATCTAACTGCACTAAACGTAGGCAATGGGCCTGGGGAAGATAGGCCCTTGCAGTTGTGGTATCCAGCAAGGCCCCTATGAACTCTAGAGACTGAGTAGGGGTGAGTTGGGACTTTGGAATGTTTATCACCAGTCCCAGATACTGCAGAACACGCATTGTGCAGGCTAGGGAAGTCTGGGCCTCTGATTGGGATGAAGCTCGGATGAGCCAGTCATCCAGATATGGGAATACGAATATTCCTAGAGTGCGTAGAAAGGCAGCTATTACTGCCATGCATTTTGTGAACACTCTTGGAGCAGAGGCCAGACCAAAAGGAAGCACCCTGTATTGGTAGTGCTTTCCCTGATAAAGGAACCGAAGGAACCTTCTGTGTGCTGGATGGATGAGTATATGGGTATACGCATCCTTGAGATCTAGAGAACAAAGCCAATCCTGACTCTGAAGGAATGGAAGGAGAGTACCTAGAGAAATCATCTTGAATTTCTCCTTGCATAGGAATTTGTTCAATTCTCTGAGATCTAATATGGGTCTGTAACCCCCTGTTTTCTTTGGAATTAGAAAGTAGGGGGAGTAGAACCCTGAGCCCTGTTGAAGAAGAGGTACTTCTTCTATTGCCCCTTGGGCAAGAAGGGTAAAAATCTCTTGACCCAGAAGGTCGAGGAGAGATGTTGGAGAATTTAACTGTCTCACCATGGTGTAAGAAGGAAGGTTTGAGAAATGAAGTTTGTACCCTTCCCTTATGATGGAAAGGGTCCAGTGCTCTGCTGTGATTTGCTCCCATCTGGGAGAAAAGTGAGCTAACCTTCCTGGAATGGTGAGAGGCTCTGGTTCTTTTAGAGCCAGAAAGGCTAAGTTCTCTAGCTGCAAGTCAAAGGCCCTGAGGAGGCTGAGGCTGTTGGGCTACAGTAGGCCATGCAGCCTTAGGCTTGGCCTGTTTAGGTTGCTGACGCTTTGCAGCAAAACGACCTGCAGAAGATGTCTGCTGACCATAAACAGGATAATATCTTCCCTTCTTGGGAAAATATGCCTTTTTGAACAACCTCTTCTGGACAGGATTAGAGGTAGACTTTGAAAGCCTATCCAAAGCAGAATTTTCTGCATCCATTTGAGTGGCCTTTGCTTGCCAATCTTTGCCAAACAGGTTTTCACCTGTACAAGGAAGATTTCCTAATCCATCTTGGACCCAGGGTTCCAAATCAGAAGCTTGTAACCAAGCAATTCTGCGTGCACCTATGGCAATGGCCGAGGCTCTGCTGGCCCCCTCGAAAGAGTCAAAGGCTGCACGGTTAGAAAATTTGGAAACATCCTGGGCATGCTTAAGCCAGGTAAGAAAGTCTTCCCTTTTATCTTCTGGAAGAAAAGGGAGGAAAGTTTGCAGATGATCTGTAACTTCCTTCAGAAACATCCCCATATAGAGACTATAGGAGTTGATTCTGGCAACAAGCATACTGGCCTGGAAAATTTTCCTGCCAAAAGCATCTAAGGTTCTACATTCTCTTCCTGGAGGAGCGGATGAGTGCCTCTTTGCACTCTAACTTTTTCACAGCAGACTCCACCACAATAGAATGGTGAGGAAGCTGAGTTTTATGAAATCCAGGACAAGGAGGGACACGATACATGGTATCCAACCTACGAGAATGAGAAGAGATGGTGAGAGGAGTCTCCCATATGCCTATCATGTGGTCATAAAGGATCTCATGAACTGGCAAAGTGGCTGCCTCTTTAGGAGCCTTGGGATATTGCAAAATATCCAATTTTTTGGCTCTAGGCTCTGTCTCAGGGGCTACTGAGATAGAAAGCCCTTTGGCCACTTCCCTTATGAAGTCTTGAAAAGACAAGTCTTCTGGAGGGGACATTCTTCTTTTTGGAGAAGAAGGCTCCTGAGGAAGAAGTACCGATGCTTCGACAGAGGCCTCCGATGCATCAGAGTCTTCGGAGGAATTGAAGTATCGCCTGTCTGGATGCTCCTGTAAAGCCCGATATGCATACCGGGTGGTATCGACATCGGGAGCCATCAGTACCGATAGGCATCATCAGACAGGGTACCGCTGCAGTCGACACCGAAGCCGATGTCGATGCAACTGGTACCGGCACCGGAACCGATGTCAGAGCCAGTACCAACAACGAAGCTTGTTGCAGTACCAGCGGCGTCGCAGCCTGTATGAATGCCGTAATGGCACGCTGCATGGTCAGAACATTCTGATCCATCGACGCCATGAATGTCTGGAGGTCGGTACCGGCAGATTCCACCGGTACCCCATAACATTGCAACAGGTGATCGGTCGAGGCCGTGCCATCGATGTCAACCTGTGACCCCATAAGAGGAGCTTTGGAAGCCGGAGCTTCCCGCCGGGGTACTTTTGCCGGTGCAGGATCCTCGAGGGCAAGCCCGGAGGCATCTCGATGCTTAGAGGGAGATCTACCCTTCGAGGACCGGCTGGACTTATGTTTGGTTACCTGAGATCCATAGGAGGAAGAAGCAGCCCTGGAAGAGGTCGATGCCACCGAAGCTGCATCAGAGGGAAACAGTGTACTGAGCTTGGCTGCTCGGTTCTGTAAACCTCTTTTAGGACATCATGGAGCAGGACGCACAATCCGTGATGGAATGGTCAGGACCCAAACACTTAAGACACCAGTCATGGGTGTCGGTAATGGAGATGGTACCGCTGCACTTAGTGCATTTTTTAAACCCGGAGGCGGGCTTTTCCATGAGGAATTTTCTGTTAGGCCTAAGGCCCAACGAAGAAAAAATACACTTAAGTGGAACGGAAAGTATCCTCTTTTTTTTTTTTTAAAGAAAAAGAAATAAGACCGGCGGTACCGGTCCGACGTCGAAGAAGGCAGACGCGCGACCAAAGAAATAAAATAAAATAAAGAACTTCTTCAGCGGTGACAGGAACACGACCTGCTGGCTCCGCGGAAAAGAAGAACTGGAGAGAGGCGGTTAGGAAAGGTGGGAAGGCAGCGCGCAGGCGCTGTGGGATGCTCCCAAAAGCTTTCCTTTTTTTGGGACGCTGGGGAGCATTCCCGCGCAGGCTCCGTCGGTACCGACGTACCCATATGTGAAGACTCATTCCTGCTTGTTCCTGGAGATACCCCAGTCCTTCCAGCCCAAGGTTGCTGTCCTCTAGAGGGATTTGAACCCCTGACCTTCTGGCCTGAGGTAACTTGCCCCAACCACTAGGCCACTCTTCCCTTTCCCCTTCTCACCCCATGTTAAATGTTTATTCATGTAAAACCGTTTAATGTATAATTCCGTTAACTCTGTTTAATGTAATGTTTACCTGAGTTCAGTTCTATGTAAACAGCTTTGATTCAAGAAAGGCGGTAATAAATACAAACAAACAAACAAATAAATATCAAAAGACAAAGATCCAAAATAACAAAAATACAGGGCTGTTTCAAACATTGTTTCAGGAACAAGGAAAAAATATCACTTATTTTGAAAGTCCCACAAATAAATCTCTGATAAGTTCATTTCAGCACATATTACTTTCACTGCTTCAAACTGCACAAAATGGGACTTGCAGTAAAACATGCTGGGGTCAAGCTGTGTGTACTAATGTAGCAGTGCAAGTAATTACTCTCGTAGCTATTGTGTTATAAGCTCCTCTGGGGAAAACTAATGTACTAAAAGTAACTTGCCAATGAACAAAATCCATATTGATAAAATAGATAAGGTAGAGCTAGTCCAGAGAAGGGCTGCCAAAACAGTGCAGGGTTTGTACAAAAATCCTTATGTACTGATATTTAAGAAACATTACACATATACAGTATATATATCCTAGAGGAGCGGAGAAGAGAAAGTGTGGATATGAAAGGGGCTTTCAAATATCTCAAAGGTATAAAACAGTACAAAGAAGCAAACGTTTTTCAGAGGGAAGAGTGTTCTAGAACAGTGGTTCTCAAACCAGCCCTCGGGACACACCTAGCAGGTCATGTTTTTCAGGATAACCACAACGAGTATGCAAATCTGTTTTGCATACAATGAATACAGTGCGTGAAAACCTCTCCTGCATGTTCATCATGGCTATCCTGAAAATCTGATAGACTAGGTGTGTCCCAAGGACTGGGTTGAGAACCACTGCTCCTGAACAAGAAAAAGATATCAGGCACCAAAATTCTGTTTAGTCCACATTTGTAGATATTTGTATTCTGGTTTTGGGCTATCATCTAGCACACATAAAATAAAAAATTAAAAAATACAAAAAAAACCTCCCGATAAAATAGCAGAGAGAAAATTTTTTTAAAAACCCCACACCTACCTCTCTAAACTACAATTACAGAATTCAGGTACAAAAAGGCCCCAAGTACATGGGATCAAAAACATCAGAAAAGATTTCTTCACAGAAAAGGGAATGAGTGCATGGAATGGTCTCCTAGTAGAACAGCTAGAGACAAAAACTAACAGAATTCCAGAAAGCCTGCAATAAGCAGAGGATCCTTAGATTCAACATGATGGGGGTGGGGGATGGGAGGTGGAGTTAGATCAACTCTGGTCCATGGCGTTGCACCAGGAATGAAACCAGGTAGACGAGAGGCCTTATGCTCTATATCTGACATTTTTCTAGCTTTACATGAAACATGCCAGAGAAAACCACTTCTATCATTTCATATTTCTGCAAGTATACATATACAGCTTAAACTGTAGTGACCGTCGTACTGTACAAATTGGGAACCTGCCCCTTGTGCTGAAACAGAATACAGAACTAAATTATTCTGTACAAATTCTGGTTAAAGCTTCCCCAATCTGGCAGGTTGAGAACCTACATGCCTAATCTTTCCTCCGACACAATTGAGCCTTTACAAGATTGCTTCTCCATGAAAAGCACTCCAGTGAAAGCGCCAAAAGGAAAAAGTTCCAGACAGCCTCTCGATATTAGTTTCCATGGCAACCAGGGTCCCTAGGCCATAGCGCGCACAGCAGGGAAGAGTGCAGATTTTAATTTTGCATAGCAATAGCTGCAATATATTGCAAGACAAAGCAGCACAGCCACTGTAACCATTAACACAAAAGATGAGCCCTCCAGTTTATCTTTAAGCCTGGAACCTAACATTTTATCTTGTGGAGAATGAAGGGACGACGTTATCTGTTCCCCACCTCCCCTCAAAAACTGTAATGATCTTTAATGTTCTCTGCTATTATATCATTTCAATCAAATTGAAAAGGAATGGACGGCACCAGCAACATGCCTAGCCCTCTGCCAGCGGTGCAGCCACACAGTGCGCAAAGAAATAGGGGCACATGCGGAACTGCCGGCCTCTGCTCCCCCCACGCTGCCTGCCCTTCCGCCACTTTTCATGTTTCCTTGGCGGCAGCAGCGGAGCAGACATACAGCTCTAAAAAAACAAAAACAACAACAACAAAAAAAAACCATGCAGGTCTTTCCGAATCTGCTCTTGCATGCAGGTCTGATCCCTCCCTCCTCCGACGTATGCTCATGTTAGAAGAGGGAGGGACCAAACCAGCCATTCAAGTGTGGAGTTGCAAAGAGGAGGGAGGGATCAGATCTGCATGCAAGCGCAGAGTTAGAAAGACCCACATGGTTTTTTTTTAATTGGATGACTGCTTCACTGCAGCCAATGCCGCCGCCAAGGAACCATGAAAAGCGGCAGAGGCGGGGCAAGGGCAGGCAGCATAGGGAGCCAGCTGGACATGAAGGTGTGGGGCAAATGGCAAACCTGTGATGGGGGGAGGGGAGGCGGAGGTGCGCCAGATTATAAAGGGCGCATTTATGGCTTGGTATAGCCCTGGACGGTGCATCAACCGGTTTCTCTCCAACAAGGGTGAAATATGACCTTCTGCACCCAAGAGCTGCTGGGTCACCAGGAGTCAGCATCGACTCGAAGGCACACTATGCATTGCATCGCAACAGTTTCGCCTTTGTCCTGTTAACACTATCCCAATATCTTCCAAACAAAATTATTTTCCTTGAATTCATATATTTGAAATTTCATTTCATTTATTAAAAAAATTAAATGCTGTAATATCTCCCAAAAAGTGTACTATATGGTGTACATCTCACATGCGTAATTGAAACACACATAAAAACATATTCCAAATCAAAATGTTTTCTAAGCATGATTAGAAACATACTCTGATAAGGCACCACTCTTGAAAAGCAGAAAGGCCATCCCATGTTTCGGCACACTAGGATAACATCCCTCTGCCAAAAATCAATTCAGTACTTTAGTGAGAGAACAGATCAACACAGCTTTTAAGGATTTAACCCAATAAAAATAAAAAAAAGATCCAAAACACCGTCCTTAGATGGTAACTTCCCTAACACCTCCATAAACCATATCCTCTGACATTACAAGACAGGCTGTACTGTTCACTGAATTTCAGCTGGAAACCATTTCCAGCACTCCACCATCACACTGTTTGCCAAGCTTCTCAACTTTAGCACTCAAGAAATCAAACAAATTAACTGATAACACAGGTACACTAAAAAAAATTTTTTTTAAACTGCCTCTAATGTTTCGATTGATTTTTACGTTTTTTGGTGCGCTGAATCCAAATCTGGTAACCAATTTGCTCCATCACGTACAGATTTTTTGCTACATTGGGTTAGCAGTTTGAGGTGAACGTTTCAGATTGAGTGCGATCGAGATAAAAGTTTCTTGGATGAATTCTTTATACTAATTGTTTAGTAGTTATTCAAATAAGAATAAAGAAAATTGTAACAAGGCAGCACATAAGAATAGAGTAATGTCAACAAAACACACTGTGATGGTAGCAAATTGTCTGCACTTAAAACAGCCACATACATGTGCACAAACATTGAGCATATAAGAGCGAGGTTAGACACAAAGCAAAGCAAAGAAATATGCAAAAAATGTTGTACAGGTATGTATGTAAGAATAGAAAACGCAAACCGCACCATTGCAATACATGAAGACAAACACCCGATGGTGTGAAAATAAAATTCTAATAAATGAGATCCGACACTGTGGTAATAACTAGCAAATTTTTATTTCAAAGTTTAGTAAAAACACGATATTTGTCAACACAGTTTAGATTTTAAAGTCATTCTTGGGTCAATCAATCTCCTGGTGGGCCCGTTTCTTCTTCCCCCGAATGCTTCTCTTGGTGCGCTGCTTGGCGTATTTTTCATCTGGGGTTTCCCGCAGCAGCAACCAGCAGAAATCAGCCATCATAATGGTGTTCCATCTTCCTTGGTACCTTCTCTCTGCGTCCTTGATGTCCTGGTGAAACCTTTCACCTTGTTCTTCACTGTACGCCCCCAAGTTTTCGGGAAAGTAGTTCACATGGGAGTGCAAGAAATGGACTTTCAGGCTCATGTTCTCATCCCGCCTGTTCCCCAAGAATTTGAGAACAACATCCTTGAAGGAATCCCAGGCATCTTTTTCCTTCTCAGACATCGTTTCAGCGAATGCTCCATCTGAAATGAGTTTCCTTATATCAGGGCCAACAAACACTCCTTCCTTTAGCTTTGCTTCAGAAAGTCGGGGGAACTTTGAGCAAAGGTACCGAAAGCACTCACCATCTTTTGGAAGGGATTTGATGAATTGCTTAATGAGACCCAACTTAATGTGGAGAGGTGGTAATAGAATTTTATCACGAGGTACCAAGCTCTCATGAAGAACATTTTTCTCACCGGGTCTCAAATACTCCCGAATTGGCCAGTCTTTTTTCCCCCAGTGTAGGTCGCGGGCCCGGCTATCCCACAAGCAAAGGAAGCTGGGATATTTGGTGAAACCGGATTGCTGCCCTAATAGCATGGATAGAATTTTAAAGTCTCCACAAATCATCTACTTATGCTCATCATAACGAATCTTCTGAAGAATCAGGGCCAAATTCTCGTATTTTTCTTGGAGAATAACAGAGTGAGCAATAGGAACTGAAGCGAATGTGTTGCCATTATGAAGAAGAACACCTTTTATGCTGTCTTTTGATGAATCAATGAACAGCCGCCATTCAGCAGGATCATACTTGAGTTTAAACTTTTCCATCACTCCGTATATATCGTTGCAAAATACCAAATCTTCCTCTTTGCTGAAATACTTCAAAAATTGTGTCTCGCGGTTGCGGTACCAATAAAAAGTTGTTCCTGGTGACAATAGATTTTTCTGTTTAAGCCGAGAACCTAGCAGTTGGGCAGCATCTTTTGGGAGTCCTAAATCCCGGACTAAATCATTCAATTCAGCTTGAGAGAAAAGTTCAGGTTTCGGATCTGGTTCAGTTTCAAACTCGGAAGTACTGTACTCATCGGGAAAAGCCATCTGATGAGTCTCATCATGATCAGAACTGTCCACACAAATATGATCCAAAGATTTTGGTGGTTCAGGCACAGGTACTTCTTTGCTATGAGGCATAGGCCTAATTGCTGAGGGAAGGTTGGGGTAACTTATTACGTTCTTATTTTTTAAGTTGTATCCCTTCACAATGCAAGAGCAAAAATAGCAGTCACTGCTGTGGTCTCTTTGTTCACGCCACATCATAGGTATTCCGAAACGAAATGCTTGTTTTTTACCTTTCATCCATAAGCGTAGATCTTCCTCACATGTCTTGCACACTTTGTGAGGAGCCCACGGTTTGTCTTGATCGCCTAACTTCAAACCGAAATAGGCGAAATATACTTTTTTAATAAATGCAGAAATGTTCCTCTGCCGCTTTTTCACAGTATATTCCCCACAAATAAAACAAAAACTGTCCGGAGAGTTGACGCAACCTCTGGCTCTGTGAGCCATCACAAATACACAGCACTGCAAACTACAACTGTAGTGAACCACTTCGGAATAAAGCTGGATTACGACTGAGCAAACAAAAGGTAATAATGAACTTGCAAGAAACTGAAATTTGACAGGAACGTTCATGTCGCAACCACCGTGTTTGAGCGAGCGCGAACGAGGCGAGGCAAACAGGAAAGAACACGCGCCAGCGCGAGTACTGGATTTAGCCCCCCGCCTCCCAATTGTCCTGTTAATGTATAAAATGAATACAAAACACTCTAAAATATCATGAGGGAGTGTTTCTAGTTAGTTAACCATTACAACCTCTATTTTGGGCCAAGAAAATAAACTGCAGTCGGCTAAAAAGAAATTATGTGAACATTCCTTATATGGGTAAGAAATCTAATTTTGCAAGAAAACGTGACGTGATGGAACATTTTGGCTATTTTTCCTGGATTCAGCACCCCAAAATCTATAGGAATCAGTTGCAAAACTGGAGGCAGTTTTTTGGTAGTGTACCTGTGTAATCCTTTACAAAGGGATTCAATCTAGTAAGGTTTTTTTCTACTGCAAAAAGAGCCTTAGGCTTATTTAAGAGTGCAAAATCTTCAAAGTTTTATGAATTCACATATGGAGCCCAACATCAATCCTCCCATTTCAAATGAACGCTCTACCACTCTACTTCTCCCTTCCTTTTTCATGAATGCCTTTCTAATCTAGGTAACTCATTTTTCCCTACAAAGTCCTTGATTAAACCAAGAAGCCTGCTTACTTCTGATTAAAAACACCTCTTTACCCCACAGAGGTGGACTTCAAGCCACCAATTCCATTGATCAATCATCTCTTCTGAATTATCATTCACCTGAAATGATATTGATCTATTTCATCTTCCCTCTAAACTTTGCAATGGGGATGGGCTTTCGCCTTTAAACAAAAGCAGAAATAGTCACCCTACTGCACAATGGGGCACCCTACTGCGCAATCGCACATGTGCAAAGTGTGCGTGCTATTGTGCAATAAGGTACACCATTTAAAAAACAAACAAACACACACATCTCCAACAGAATGAAACAAAATTAATGTTTTCCCCCCTGCACATCCCTACCTTGCCATGCACTTTAAAGGAAGCCTCCTCCATTTTTAAATTTCATTAATTCACCACAAATTGTTGCTATTAATACCATGACAGACTGCAGCTCCTTCATAGTCTTAAGGGATGTTGCAGTTTCCTTGCCAAAAGCCATTTTCTGTGGTGATAAAGGGCCGTCTTTTCAACTCCATGTCATACCATGAAAGCTTCTTCTATTTTGCCCAACTTACCATTGACCGTGATGTTTATTCATTCTCTCGAAATAAATATTTGGCAGAGAAAGCAAGTTTACTTGCAATGCTGGTTTTTTTTTTTTTGCTTGTTCCTTACAGAGCTGATTATTCACACCCCCATCGAGCAGCAAGCTCTCTAGCACTCCCCTCACCTCATACCCTTTAAGGCAGGGGTCTCAAACTCAAATTGCATTGAGGGCCAAATGAGGACTTGTAAAGTAACCCACGGGCCGCATCGTCGGAACTTTTTTTTACAATGGAAAAAAGTCAGTGTCTGCTGAAGTACTACTCCCCACCTCTGACAAACTAACATCGCAGAGCCACTGCAGTACAAATCCGCTCACCCTCCACCACATACGGCAGTGTAGACTTACAGTGAAGCGCCGCACCGCTTATCCAGCTCTCACACACATCAATTGTACCGGGTTGATCACAGAAAGCGGAAGGCTGGACATCATATTTCAGCGATCGGGAACCACTCAGAGCAGTATCGGGCTGCAGGCTCGCCCTCGGGAGCTGTGCGGGGTTGGGCAATCAACACCGGCATGGCGGGGAGGCAGACTTAATTAGCGGCGATCACCTATCGGCATCAATTACATCATCCCAAAATGCGTCGCGGGCCGCACAAAATTCTATCACGGGCCGTGTGTTTGAGACACCTGCTTTAAGGGAACAAATTTGTAAAGCATTTTCCTTTGTGTAAAGCACATTTTACATGTAGAAAATGGCTATCATAAAACAGCATGGATGAATGTAACAGTACTTAACAGTCTGCACAGAAGTGTTCCTAGGGGAAGTGGTGGGGGCGGAGCTGGAGTGGAGTTGTGATGTATGTGTGCTTCATAAAATATACACACACATAAATTACACAAACAGCTGCACCTGCCTCCCTCATTTGGAAACTTGACCTCTTAGCAGTAGTGCCACAAAAATACTGTTGGGGGCTTTAGGTGCCATTTTGAACCGGAGGTTAAAGATGACACCTAGTGACCAGATTTGGGGTCCACAATTGCAGGGTTCTGGAAGAATCTTAGTGGCATGGCTTTCAATTGATAATGTCAACAACCACCACCAAACAAGGTGCGAGGAGGATGGGGAACATACAAAATCTCCAGAAAGCGGTGAATGAAGGCCTGTGGCGTTAGATCCCAGCCCTACTTCCAAATGAGCTGAAGAACAGGAAAGAAAATACCGCGTCAAGGGGAAAAAAACCCCACACACCAGATTTAAATGGGGCAAGCTTCTGTTTTTTGTTTATTCCCAAATAGTCAACTGCATTCAAATAAATACAACAAAAATTAATTTTGTAGTCCTAAGGTTTAAAAAATTATCAAGGTCTTCAAAACAGACTCAAGATAAGCACTGTGAGACCAGGACTGAAGAAAATACGAGAGATGTTAACTCAAGTGTACTAGTACAAACATTTACTAAAATGCACAGCAAATACCCAACATGAGATGCAAATATGAGAAGGAGCACAGACAAGCAAATGAAGGAAGCTGCGAATCTATTTTAGGCGAAAGCTCATTATTACTATACAAACATGTGAGGTCTCTGCCAGCAGCAAGCATGTAAATGAAGAGGTATCACAGCACAGCAGGGCTGGCCTGCCACTACAACACACCCTCTCCTGCTTTGAATGTGTTTGCGTTTACTACAAGGTTGCAGCAGAAAATGTAAAACACTGTTTCTGCCAAAACAATATCACTTACATTCCAAGAGTATTGGAAAAGATATAGGATGACTCCGGGCCATGGGACAGGCTAGTTATGCCTCAAATGTAGCTCCACTTTCCCCTGACAAAAAGGGGATGTACAAATGACTGCAGAAAACCAGAACGGATTCACTCTACCCTTTATGACCTGCAATTATTTGACAGCGCGGCACAGGCTAGCTAAAGCTCCAGGAGCCATAGATCAGGTATCCTGTCATACAGGCCAATGCAATAATCCGGCGCTAGACCTGAGCTTGATTGATTTCTTAACGTTCCCGACAACACACACATTTTAACGTGCAATGCAGGAAGGTTAGGGTAGGCAAATGCCCACTGCGGTAATCCTGCGAATGCAAATGAGCCTCCGCAGCGTTAAACTGGAAGCGCAAGCCAAACACATACGGATAAGAAGTCTGCGCTAGTCTGGCTTACTCTCCAAGCACCGATGGCTAATTTGCAATTTTTTATTTTATTTTTTTTACTGTATTGCAAACAGAGGTTCTGCTACAAAAATACTCATAAGGGCCTATTGCTGGCTACAGGGAGCAGGAACAGTCAGTTTCCAGTGCTGCAGGAGATGACCTCCCTGTCTTCTACTGTCAGAGGGGACGGGGTGCCATGGTCCCAACAGTGTTTTGATGACAGCAGGGTCTTTGCCCGATGCCTGATCACTGGGGAGAAGATGATCTAGGCATCGGGCAAAGCACCTGGTGCCATCAAAATACTGTCGGGAGCAGCATTAGAGGTTTACTTCTACTCAGACCCTGAGGTAAAAACTTTGGTGCTATGGCTGGTTGTGAAATTATCTACGCCTGTCTCTGCATCAGGCGTAGCCATGATTTGCATACCAGCCCAGCAGATTAAATACATTAAAATACATTTAAATAATTAGTATTCATTTAAATACACATGGCGTTAATTGGGTGCTAGTTTTTCGCCAACATTTACATCTATTTCCTACATCAGAAGGATCGTAAAAATGTGCTTAAACGTGACATTTTGGGCTCATAAAGCCTGCGCTAGCTTTCTGCATCAGCCTGTTAAGGAGGTTATTTCCTCTCTTCTTGCAACAAAAAAATAAAAAATGAGCCAACTGTGTAGACTGCTGAATTATTGAAGGAATAATAGAACTAGTGGTCAGTGGTCATTGGCCTTCTAGCAAAAACTGTTTAAACAATTTGATTGCCAGTTTGAAAAACAACCCTCTCATCAACAGACCCGGCCTCAACAGCTCAAATTGCAAGTGCTATGCATTCCCAGGTCAGCAGTCCCCAGAGTGGAAGCATTCAGAGCCCTGTGGGAAAAAGGACAGTTGTCCGAGGCAACATTTCATGGCCAGATTTAAGACCCATGATTGCAAGGTTCCAGAGGGAGCCTTGATACATGGCAAATGGACCATCACAGATCCTGAAATGATGCTGTTTGAGTACAAGGAGAGGGGAAATGAGATACAATTAGGGAAAAACTCCCAAGTAGTTGCAAATAAAGACTCAATGCAATGTGTGCCTTTGAGTCAGTCCTGACTCCTGGCGACCCAGATGCTCCTGGGTTTTCTTGGCAGTGTCACCGGAAGTAGATTGCCAGGCCTTTCTTCCGAGGCAATGGAGGGTTAAGTGACTTGTCCAAGGCCACAAGGAGTGCTAGTGGGAATTGAACCCTGGTTGCTTGGTTACCAAGCCAGTGTTCTAACCACTAGGCTACTCCTAGACTCATGCCACCAAAATTCCAACCCTGATTTCATGTGAACCGGAGAATCAAAGAGCAAGAGAAAATAGCCATGTTGAGACAAACAAGCAAAAAAAAAAAAAACCCACACATATACAATCATTAACATCCAGTATTCATTCTGATTTTCAATTTACTCGAGGCGATATCTGCTGTTACTACTGTCTTTGGAAACGTATCCTACTCAGCCAGTCCTATCTTTATGAATCTAATAATGGATTCAACACTATAGTATTCTGCTCTGAATTCATCGGCACACCCTGCAGTATTCACAGCTAAGGAACTACTTCAAACAAACTGCTCCTCATTTTAATCTTAAAACATGAAATCCATGAAGGACTCCAAGATGTCAGTGACATATAATCCACCATTAGTTAATATCCTGATCCATGGCAGATTCTTAAAATATGCTAGCGCCACTGCTTAAAAGGTGGCATTCTAACCTCAAATGGGATTCAAAATCGCTGCTGGACTGCTCTTCATCGGTTGTCATTTTAGAGCTCAATGCTCATTTTCCGACCTACAGCTTGCACAGTATCGCAAGGGAATTTTCCTCACTACGCACCAACCCCAAGCCACAAGATTTACCGAGAAAACATTAACCTGGATCTAACAGCTTCACATTTTTTATGCCTACAAAAGATCAATTCAGTCATTTCATTTCTAAGAACAAAGTCTCTGTGACCCATGAGTTGGTAAACGACAATGACAAAAACTCACTCTGTAGTAACTGTTGCTACCCAACCAGTTGTGGAAGGATGTGAAAGCTTTTCTTGTTGTGGTTACAACAGGATGGTTGCTGTGAGACAACTATACATTTCAGACATCAGGAGACAGGTCTTAAGAATCTGTGTGCAAGGATAGCATGCTATCAGAAATTACATAGGGGCATGTCAAATGCACGCTCATGTGTTGCTAGGGATTATACTCTGTGGCCATGCTGTACCCAGGCACAAACCATCTGGCAAAAAAGCTTGCCTAAAGAAAACACTAGTGAAATAATCCTACTGGTAAGATATAAAAGCCTCCAACCTCTATCTACCTCATGCCTACCATTCACTTTGTTGGCCGTCAATGTGTGATTTGTAAACACTGGAAGCTTAAATAACTATTATGACTTTAAAAGGCATATGCAAGAAGATCTGCCACTCTATTGTTACACCTGATTAGTACACTGCGTATGACATTGATCTCCAAGGGCTTGGAAACTAGTTCCCAGTCTTGCTGGTGACAGGATGTCGGGCTAAAGTAACTGGTGAACCTGAAACGCTTGTTCCTCTGAGGAGTGCTTACTGACGCACTTAGTTTTCATCATTCCCATCGAAAGTTCTGAAATCTATTTAACTAGCACTATTTTCTAGACATCTGACCCCAAATATAGATGACAAACTACTTATCTTTCCACAAAAAAAAGTCACTCCTAACAGACCTCCCTTCCACTAAAATCCTGCAGGTCAGAAGCCCAAATCATGTCAGCATGGGTGTTACGCTTTTCATTCGTCTCAGACTTCGGACTTCATGCAGCAATCACCAAGGAACAAGTAATCGCTCCCGTTACCATAGTGATTTTACACATTACACTCAAACTCTCACTGAGTAGTAGCATTAATGCTGACCTGACATTAATCCCATGACAGCTTTTCAGACTTAAAAAGCTTAAAAAGAGCATTTTGACTCTGAATACCTTTGATAATTATTATTATGATACTGTCAGACAGAAATACTAAGGCCTAGTGTGTTCTTTTTCAGAGTCCATCCCATAAATTCCTTGCCCCTTGAAAGTTGGATAACTTGGGCCATTACCCAAAACAACTGTACAACTTTATGCCTTAGTATAGCCCTCATTACAATTTTAGCTACAGTTTAAACTTAATGCAAATTGTACAGCCCATGCAATACAGGAGTAGACAGCACGGTAAAATCAAAAGTATTAACGTGGAGTAGGGAACAGGGATGCCACTACATCCTCACTTAACAAGGAGCAAAGACCTGAATGTGTAAAACTATAGACCGCTAACACAGACTTGCTTGAAATAAAAATATCCTGAAGACGTGTTCTGACCAGCACAAAACCTTTATCACGGGGAAGGAACTCAAGCAGCCGTCATGGAAGGCTCTTCTCTCTTTAGAAAAGACAGCAGAAAGGCCACGCGTCTTCCCATTCACTAATATTTTGTACTAAAACACGTTAACATAGAGGGATCTTGCATCACTGCGGTCACTCAGCAATACTCAGTCACTCATAAAAGAGCTCATTAAATGTTTATCTCCTCAACATCCAGTAAAACGGATCTCAATGTGTGCTACTCAGGTGGGTATAAGACTGTTGTCTCATGTATTACAAATCCCCGATGCATGCACTAAAATCAATTTTAAACCCATTCATAGTTTATTGCTTATTAGTGCACTTATTTCAGGCTTCTCTGCAAAAATCGCTTGATTAAGAGAATGCCATAACATGGACAGCTTTCTGGCTAAAAGTGGGAATTTTGGCTTGTTTTTTAGAACTTTGGATTTTGGGAACTACTGACACCTAATCAGGAGTTAGTGGGCCTGATTACCTGATTGCAGCTGAGGCCTGCATAAAAGGCTCCAGAGCCCTGCCCTGTTGAGGCATTCCTAACAGGGCCTCTACAGGTCAAACAACAGTAAGGATTTGAGGGTTGATTTTTATTAAATTGCTAGCTCTCTGACTGGGAGCTCTTAAAAAGGTTTTTGTATATTTTTAAAGCAAAGTTACTTTCTTTTTGGTGCTTTAGTAGAAATTTCCTTGAGTAGAGTAGGTTGTTGAACTCTAGTAACTTTCTCAGCTTTTGGGAACTGCTGACACCTAATCAGGTGTTAGTTCCCTCCCTACCCACCCCGACTCCCACCCACCACTAGTGAGCAGTCTTGCTTTATAGGGCATCTCCGCATTTAACAAAGCACAGAGACTTGGAGCAGCACATTTTGAATATAATTAAAGAGATTTAACTGCTGGGAAACCGGCTGAGGAGCATTCAAGACAGTGAGTAGTACATTGATGAGATGCTTCTTGCAGCAACCAAGCTCTCCAGCAGAGGAGAAGATGGGTGCCAACAGAATGTCGATGGGTGGACACAAGTCACCAGGGCCTGCAGAATCAGCAATCCAACTTCTCCAGCCCTTGAATTGAAGAACCATTATGCAGCCCTGCACGTGGAGGAGGTGAAAGCATCCCTGGAAAGGGAAGAACCAGAGCTCAAGTACCCCAAATTTTCAGAATCAGTGACCACAAGGAAGAGAAGGGTAGTGGTGGTTGGAGACTCTGAGGGGTACTGAGGCGTCCATCTGCCGACCAGACTTGATGTCCAGAGAGGTATGCTGACTGCCTGGTGCCAAAATCCAAGATGTTATGGAGAGTTTGCCAAGACTCATCAAGCCCACTGACTATTACCCAATGTTGCTAATCCATGTTGGAACAAATGATACTGCCAGGTATCCCTCGGAACGTATCAAAAGTGACTTCATGGCTCTGGGACAGAGGGTGGAGCAGTTAGGTGCACAGGTGGTGTTCTCTTCAATCCTCCTGTTGAGGGTAAAGGCCAAGGCAGAGAGGCTCACATCCTGGAGATGAATGCCTGGCTGCGTGGATGGTGTCAGAGAGCGTTTTGGTCTCCTAGACCATGGGATGCTGTTCCAAGGGTTGCAGAGTAGAGATGGCATCCATCTGTCCAAGAAAGGTCAACGCGTCTTCGGTAGTAGATTGGCTAATCTACTGAAGAGGGTTTTAAACTAGATTCGTTGAGGATGGGTGAAGAAAGCCCCCAGGCAGGTGATACCCATTTCCATAAAGGTATTTAATGTAACAGGGATAACATATGGAAAGCAGTGTGTATAAATGCCCGTAGCATGGGAAATAAGATCCCTGATGTTGAAGCTTTGGTGGGAGTGGCTGACCTGGATTTAGTGGCAGTTACAGAAACATGGTTCACAGAAAACCATGACTGGGATGTAACTATACCTGGCTATACTTTATTCAGAAAGGACAGGGTAGGAAGAAGGGGAGAAGTGGCACTATATGTAAAAACTACTATTAAAGCTTTGGAACTACAAAGCTTAAAAGGGAGAGAGGAGGCATTGTGGGTTAAACTAGAAAGAGGGAAAGAGAAATTTATTTGCATTGGTGTGATATACAGACCTCCCTCACAAGAGGAAGAGGTGGACAGAGTGTTAATTGAAGACATACGCAGCATTGCTAGGAAAGGGGAAGTGCTACTGATAGGAGATTTCAATATGCCAGATGTTGATTGGCACATTCCTGATGCAGTATCATCTAGAAGTAAGGAGATCCTGGATTCTCTACAGGGAGAACTATTCAGGCAATTGGTAACAGACCCCACATGTGAAGGGACCGTACTGGACTTGGTGCTTACCAAGGATGAAAGTGTTTCTGATGTTGTAGTGGGAGATCATTTTGCATCCAGTGATCACCAGATGGTGTGGTTCAGTATTAGGACTAGGACTGTTAGAATCCATTCAAAGGTGAGGATCTTAGACTTTAGGAAGACTAACTTTGCCAAGATGGGCCAATACCTCAGGGAGTCGTTAGTGGGATGGGAACAGCTGGGGGATGTAGAAAACCAGTGGGCAAAACTGAAAGGGGATATTTTAAGGGCAACCAATCTTTTTGTTAAAATGGTAAATAACGGTAAAAGGAAAAGGAGACCGCTATGACTTTCGAAAGAAGTAGCTGAAAAGTGAAGAAAAAGAGGGAGGCCTTCATGAAATACAAGACATCACAGAGAGAAGAAGACAGGCATCTATATTTGGAAAAACTTAAAGAAGCTAGCAAAGTAATCAGGAAAGCAAAGATTCAAAAGGAGGAGGAAATAGCCAATGCAATAAAATGGGGGGATAAGACATTTTTCAGATAGGTTAGTGAGAAGAGGAAGGCCAAAGTGGTATTGTCAGACTCAAGGGTGCAGGGGAGGAATATGTAGAAGCTGATAAAGATAAAGCGGAATTGCTTAACAAATATTTCTGTTCTGTGTTCACAGATGAAGAACCAGGAGCAGGACATCAGAGAACACCCAGAAACAGGAAAAGAAGCGGGGGACATCTTGAACAATTTTCGGAAGACTGTGCTCGTGAGAAACTAGCTTATCTTAAAGTAGCCAAAGCGATGGGACCGGATGGGATACGCCCGTGAATACTGAAGGAACCTGGGGACGTTCCAGCAGCTCCACTGACTGACTTTTTCAATGCCTCGTTGGAGTCATGAGTGGTGCCAAAGGACTGGAGAGAGGTTCATGTGGTGCCTTAACACAAAAGCGGAGGTAAGGATGTGTTTGAAAACTACAGGCCGGTTAGTTTAACTTCAGTAGTGAGTAAATTATTGGAAACGCTGCTGAAAGAGAAAATAGTGAGGTTTCTGGAGTCCAGCGGATTACAGGATCCGAGGCAGCATGGATTCACCAGAGGCAGGTCTTGTCAGACAAACCTGATTGATTTCTTTGACTGGGTGACCAGGGAGTTGGACCGCAGGAGAGCCCTAGATGTGGTGTATTTAGATTTCAGTAAAGCCTTTGACACTGTTCCTCACAGGCGACTTATAAACAAACTGAGCACACTAGGGATGGACCCTAAAGTTACTGCCTGGGTTAGAAATTGGTTGGGTGGGAGGCGACAAAGAGTACAGGTAAATGGAGCTTACTCTAAGGAGAAGGATGTTACCAGTGGTATGCCCCAGGATCTGTCCTTGGTCCGATTCGTTTTAACATCTTTGTTAGTGATATAGCGGAAGGGCTGTCGGGTAAGGTTTGCCTCTTTGCGGATGATACCAAAATCTGCAATAGAGTAGACATCCAGGAAGGTGTAGATAACATGAGGAGGGATCTAGCTAAGCTTGAAGAATGGTCTAGAATTTGGCAGCTGGAGTTTAATGTTAAAAAATGTAAGGTCATGCATTTGGGCTGCAGCAATCCAAGGGAGCAATATAGTATAGGAGGTGAAGTACTTTTGTCCACTAAAGAAGAGCGGGACCTAGGAGTGGTTGTGTCTGATGATCTTAAAGTAGCTAAACAGGTAGAAAAGGCGACGGCAAAAGCTAGAAGGATGCTTGGGTGGATACGGAGAGGAATGGCCAGCAGAAAAAAAGGAGGTGATAGTGCCTCTGTATAAGTCTTTGGTACGACCTCATTTGGAGTATAGTGTGCAATTCTGTAGACCACACCTTCAAAAGGATATAAACAGGATGGAGTCGGTGCAGAGGGTGGCTACTAAAATGATTAGCGGGCTTCATTATAAAGCATATGAGGACAGACTTATGGATCTTAATATGTACACCTTAGAGGAAAGGCGGGATAGAGGTGATATGATTGAGATGTTTAAATATCTCCGTGGCATAAATGTTCAAGGAAAGAGCCTCTTTCAATTGAGAGCAAGTTCTGCTACGAGGGGACATGGAATGAGGGTGAAGGGAGATAGATTCAGGAGTGATATGCGGAAATATTTCTTTAAGGAAAGAGTAGTGGATCCGCAGAATAGTCTCCTAGTGGAGGTGGAAGAGATGAGGACAGTAACTGAATTTAAAAAAGCATGGGACCAACACAGAGGATCTCTAAAGGGAAAAAGGGGACCGTCGTAGTTGATATGGAAGGCCAGACTAGATAGGCCATGTGGTCTTTTTCTGTCGTCATATTTCTATGTTTCTAAAGTAAATGAAATATATATGAATAATGTGAAATGCAGTATATCACAGATAGGGAATTAGTAATCTTTGTGTATGTATATATAGGTGTATATCTCTTGTGTACTCTGTTGTGCTGTGCATGCGTTTTTGTGGGCAGACTAGCTGGCGGTGGTGAAACATTTCTTGAGTTACTTAATTTTGGGGAGTAGGGTCAGATGCTGGGAGGTAATTTGGGGGTTGGGGTATTTTGGGGGGAGGAAAGGGACAATTAGCAGGGTAGTGGGGTATTCTGCATTGTAATGGGATAGCTGCAGGGGTATCGTTTTTGGAGGTGGAGCAGCTTGCCAGGTGGTAAGGCAGTTGTGTGGAGGTACTTTTTTTGGGTAGGAGCAATTGGTGAATTGATAGGTTAGTTGTGTGGGCGTATTTTTGGGGGTGTGGGCAGTTTTGGAGGTTGGATGAGTAGAGAACAGGGAGAAGCATTTTGAAAGAAGGAATTAAGTTAATGGCTGTGTTTCACCGTACTTAAGTTTCTATGCTATAGAAGACTGAACTACTTCTCATAGAAATGCACTGAGCCATTTGTGGGAGGGCTTGTTTCTCTGGAACCCCTGATCCAATCTGGCCCATTTTTTAACCCAATGTGTCTTTTTACCATCCCCTCCCCCCCCCCCCCCCCCCAAATCCTTCGAAAATTTCTATAAAGAATTTAAAAAAAACACCGTATAAAGTGGGGTAACCTGCACGGAGAAGTGGTTACGATCATAAACATCATGCTGCGCAGACTAGATGGGCCATGCTGGTCTTTATCTGCCATCACTCACTCTGCCAGATTAACAGCACTGAAAGTTTAAATCTTCAATTGGCCTAACAGGTCCAGCATAGGCAGTTAACAGTGCCAACTTCCTCCATGCTGCCCAAACTATATACCTCGATCTGCTTTTGAAACCACCTCCTTACAGAGTGAGAGGACGATTCAATCAATCTCATACTAGGAAATGGGACAGATAACAGATTTCCCAAGAGCCAACCAGTCGGCTTTCTGATGGTGTCTACTTTTCAGTCACTACCAACTCCACCTGGAGGATACACCACAAAACCGAAAGCTTTGTATTCCTTCATCCACTTTCTTGAGCCATACAGACTCCTTAATTAATAGCTTTTGATGATATTTTCTGAAGTAACACTTGCATTGTGAAGATCTGGCAAAAGTCGTTACAGAACCTAACAGTGGCACATCATACTGAAAGCATTCATCTATACAGATATATTAAAGTGTGCCAAATTTCCTGCATATGATGCGTTTTTCCATCTATTACTTTTCTGCCAGAATTGGAATACAAAGGAGCCCAATAGAGGAAAAAAAATAATACTTGAGCATAGTTTTCTACAGGCAACTATGCAATAAAGGTAACTACACTCCACTGAGATGTGGTGATGTTTTTCATAATAAATAGCCCATGAAGACCTTTTCTACAAGTTTTATTTATTTATTTTATTTATTTATTTAGCTGTATTTATATCCCGCTTTTCACCGGGTCAAAGCGGTCAATTGGGGGATACATTTAACACGAGGGGATATGAGACACATACGCTAATACTTACAGGGAACATGGGCAATGGAGGGTTAAGTGGCTTGCCCAAGACCACAAGGAGTGCCTATAGGACTAGAAATCCCAGTCCCTCCGGCCTGAGATTGCTGTCCCAGGTGGGACTTGAACCCCCGGCCCTCCAGCCTGAAGTACCTTGTCCTAACCACTAGACCACTCCTCCCTCAACACTGTAGTTAATAAGCTGCATCACAGCAGCTCAATAACTACTTTTGCAAATAGGAATACTACAAGATGCTCAAGCATCCATGTTGAATGATGCTGAGGAGATCAAGAAAAGGTGGAGGAAATATACAGAGTCATTATAGCATAAAGATCAAGTGGACCAATAGCCATTTCAACCTGTACCTTTTGATCAGGAACCATTGGTGATGAAAGAAGAAGTCAAAGCAGCTTTGAAAGCCTTATCAAAGAACAAAGCACCAGGCATTGATGGCATTCCCATAGAAGTATTACAGCAATCTGATACAGCTGTTACCGTACTTACAAGGCTCTGCCAGGAAACTTGGAAGACAACATCACGGCTAACTGACTGGAAAAAAATCTGTGTTTATACTAAAGAAAAGGTGATCCAACTGACCGTGCAAATTATCGCACAATCGCTCTGATCCCACATGCCAGCAAGATTCTACTCAAGATCATCCAGCAGAGACTACAACCATACCTGCAACGATAACTGCCAGAAGTGCAAGCACGATTCAGGAAAGGGCAAGGAACAAGTGATATCATCACAGATTTCAGATGGATCCTTGAAAAGACAAAAGGATATAGATATGTTTTATCGACTACAGCATGGCTTTTGACTGTGTAAACCATGGGAAACTCTGGGCCACATTAAGAAGCATGGGTATACCAGATCGCTCTCTTGCACAATCTGTACATTGATCAAGAAGCAACAGTTCAAACGGAACAAGGAGAAACAGAATGGTTTAAAATAAGCAAAGGTGTATGACAAGGCTGCATACTCCCCCTACCTGTTTAATTCATATGCAGAACAAATCATCAGAGAAGTAGGACTATATGAAGACAACCAAGGTGTGAAGATTGGTGGAAGACTCAACAACCTTCGCTATGCTGATGATACCACATTACTGGTTGAAAGTGAAAACGATCTGAAACATTTACTTCTCAAGATCAAGGAACAGTCTTAAAATAGGCCTACACCTTAACGTAAAGAAGGCAAAGATCCTGACAACTGGCAAAATGAATAAGTTCATTGTTAATGGAGAAGAAATTGAAATAGTTGACAATGTTAACCTACTTGGATCAACTATCAATAAGAAAATGACAAGCAGTCAAGAAATCGGATGACACACCACTCTTGGCAGAATGGCTATGAAGGACCTAGACAAGATTCTCAAGAGCAGAGATGTCTCTCTATACAGATTTGACTTGTTCAAGAGATGGTATTTTCAATAACAACATCATATGGATGAGAAAGCTGGACCGTGAAAAAGATAAGAAGAAAAGAAATGCCTTTTAATTATGGTGCTGGCAACGAATACTGTGTATCCCATGGACTGCCTGCCTGAAGAATAAACCAGTCAGTACTAGAGGAGATCAAACTTAAGCTTTCCTAAGAAACTCTGATGACAAGATTTCGACTTTCATACTTTGGGCACATCATGCGAAAAGAGAGATCATTAGAGGAAGACATCATGCTTAGCAAGGTAGAAGGTCAATGCAAGACAGGCAGGCCAGCAATGAGATGGATCGATGCAATATCAGCAGCTATGGATGCCACTCTATCAACAATGAGCCGCCTGACTGAAGACCGATCACAGTTTAGGACAACTATCCAAAGGGTCGCCATGACTAGACACTGACTCAACGGCACTTAACACTTATGAGCGCAAATTTACCCTATGCAAAGCCAAAAAATATTCACAAAGCTTGCAGTGATGGTTATTGTGTAGGCTCGGGGGGAGTAAGCAGAATGCAAAGCTTCAGAGGTCTCCCTTTACTCATTACTACAATCTGCAAATACAGATTGGTGCTCAAGAGGACACCAGTACTGTACTGTGCTGGCACAATTTAATGTTAAGATTTTTATTGTACTCCATTTTGACAGGACTAATTTAGTTTATTATCCAAAGAGAATGATGTAGATTTTCTTTTTAAAAAAAATGTATGTGCTGCACATCACACAGTACTTGACTGGTATGCAGGTGTTCTGGACTTTATCAACTCCACCTTCAGGATGAACCTATGTGGTTTTTGATGTTCATGTACAACACTGGATAATTCTTATATTTTTGTCCAATGTCATCGCTTACAAAAGTCAGTTTTCTCCTGAACCCATGGTTCATGCAGACGATCACCATTGTAAAAATGCGTTGAAAGCTTAGACATTCGTCAAAAATGTATAAGAACCATAAAACCTTTCCCTGTAACTTAAGGATGTGCACGGAAAAAAAATTATGATTTGTTTTTGGGTCATTTTTGGATTCTTCCCCAATGCTGCAATATGTTTTCAGTTAGTATCACATATTCATTGCAATAAAAATATTTTTAGTGTGTAAAATGACTTAACACACTAGTCAGATCAGCGTGTGCTAAATTTAAGGTCCGCTAACAAAGTGAATGCAATCTAATGAATAACATCCCTGCTTTTTATTCTCTCTCTTATTTAGCACAATAAATAGTTTGGTCTTTTTTTTTTTTTTTTTTTTTTAGTTTGGTCGATTATTAGATCACGAGTGTCCTTTCTTTTTCCATTTTGCTCAAGTAAGCAAGCTTGTTGTAGAGCTATGTCCATCTGTCTATGTACGAGTCAGATGGTGCTGACTGCAAGGTCTTCGCATGTGCAACTACGCAGCCTACATCATCTAGCCATGCAGGAGTGGATAGGAGCATCAGAAGCCCATGTTTCCACTGCCCGCCTTCCACGTCTGCCTGTTTGAACAGCAGGTCAGTAATGGCTCAGGGAGACAGCATGCAAGACTACCTTTCCCCTCCTGCCACAGATAGCAGCAGGGCAGACCCAATTGTCAGTGTCACAGAACTTTGAGGTGGTGAGGGAGACCCAGATAGGTGTGTTTCTGAAATATTAATCAGAAGTCAGAGCTATGAAATACTAGAATAAAATGCTCTCATCAGCTAGAATGCAGAGTATCAAAATAGCACAATCTTTCTGTGGTAAAGCACCATGCAAATGGGAAAGGGCAGACTGATGGAACAACTTTACAACACTTAGGGCCCTGCATCTACTGCGGGGGGGGGGGGAGGGGGGAGCTTAGTAAATCAGACCCTTCAAATATAAAGTACCCCTATAGCTCCAATAAGCATTTAATTTGTTACATTTGTCATTACCTAAGAATTCATTCATCATACACATTCAGCAATGCATTTTCTACACGTTAACATTAAGCAGTGCAGCCAGGATTGGCCATGAACACAAACCACATCGGCAAAGGACAGCAGTGCTTTATGCATATTGAGATTTATTTTGATTTTATATATATATATATATATATATGACTGTGCAGTATTCCATGAATTTCAGCAACATTTTCCCTTTGATGGACTAGAAAGGTAGTGTATTAGCCTAAAACAAACAAGAATTTGTACAACAAAGACAAAAGAACATAAGAAATTCCATACTGGTTCAGACCAAGGTTCATCAAGCCCAGTATCCTGTTTCAAATAGTGGCCAATCTAGGTCGCAAGTACCTGGCAGGCTTCCAAAAGGTACACAGGTTCCACAATATTTCTCCCGGGGTAAGCAGTAGATTTCCCAGGTCCTCTAATACTGGTTTATGGACCTTTTTTTCCAGGAACTTGTCCAAACCTTTTTTAAACCCAGCCACACTAAGGAGTAATTAGGCCTTACCTGCTAATTAGCGTTCCTGAAGGAACTCCAATCCAGTCCCTTTCCTCTGTGTTGTGCCCCCCTTTCAGCAGCTTGGAGACCCAGCACGTCATCATCTTCATGACCCTCCAGTATAAATACCTCTGGCACCACCCACCAGATCCAGTACTGCTCAGTCTCCAAGCAGCTGCAGGGAGTCAGGAAGCCAGAGTTCAGGCTTTCTGGAGAGACACAGATAGTTGGGGGAGGGTGTTTCCTTAATTTATTTTCGTTAACTTTTCTTTTAAATTTATTCCTGGCTACTGCTAGGGAGGTTTAAGGGAGAGATTTCCTTCCCTCCGCCCCACCCCCCACCTCCTCTTCTTCTTCTCGTCATCGGGCTTGGTACCAGGAGGCTTTGTTTAAAAAAAAAAAAAAAAAAAAAAAGGAGAGAGTGAGTCAGGGGACAAGCGGTTCCCGAGCCTATCAAGATGAGGAGCTGCGGGGGCAATTTGGCAGTTGGCTGATAGAGGAGCCCACAGCCTGCCTATTCCGCCTTGCTGCCGAAGCCCTAGCGGTGGGGGTTTAAAGCTCTATCTCAATTCATACCTCAGACCTAAAACTTGAATCAGCCAAAGAGACCAAGAAACGTCTGCTTTAACTACTTTTGAAGATTCAATATATTTTAGTCAACAGAATTCTTACACTTAGAAAATTAATCAGTAATTTAGAAACTGCTAAACTAGATCATTAACCTTTCAAAGTGGTGCACAATAGATCATAAATCATTAAAGTCAAAACACATAAAATACTATGTTTTAAATATTTATTAAATGTAACACTGTACTTTAAACGGCACTTTCAATAATTCTGAAGGGCCATTAAAGATTTAAAGCCGGTATCTAATATTGAGTATAATTGCCCACTCGTTATTCCTGATCCTGTACTCCTGACTCAACATTTCTATAATCTTACCCATAAAGCTAGAAATTAGTAGCGCAACACAATCAAATGCAGTATACACAAGACCATGAGTAAAAAGTAACTTTCCTCACTGAGTCAATTGACAACATGGTACTAAGACATGTTTGTATTTATTAGCAAAATTCACCAGAAAATGTACACACAGGATTAATTCACCTAACTGGTGACCCACTTGTTTCTAAATCTTATGTAAATTACAAAGGCAGTCTTGTCAGTGTGTCTTCTGGTGCATGCTGGTGCATGCTGGTGCACATTGACAACAACCAGAGCCATGACAATGCAGGCTGACTGCAGCGCTGTGAATGGTGCATTGGGGGTGGCAACGGGGTGGGTTGGGGCAGAGAATGAGCCTGGTGAGCACCGGACATTGAGTGCAGGGTAACCACCATGCACTGTGACCCTTGCAATTAGCGCAGGTCCACCTCACGCCATTTCAATAGGTAGAGTTAAGCGCACCCGCTCTATTTTGTATGTTTTATTTATTTATTTAACTGCTTTTTTTTATACTGCTTTATCCTTCGGTCAAAGTGGTTTATAATGAAACAGAAGATTTACAGTAAACAGGGTAGTCAACTTGGAGAACTTTGATACATGTGGATGGGGGTATGTTGTGTTAGGGCACAGGACTCCATGTTAACTACCAGGAACATGCTTTCCAGGCCCCCAGCAGTTAATGAGGTGATGTTGCACCTAATGCACCATGGTTCTGGAGCTACTGACATGTTAGGTGCAACACTTTAGTGCAGTCTAGTAAAAGACCCTCCAAGTTTTGACACACCATGACAGTCATGGGTGAAAGATCAAAAATGACCTACTGCAATCTCTCAAGTCTATCCTGGAGAATTCCTTAGCCAGTCTGGTTTACAGGAAAGAGCAAAGAGCATAAAAACATTAGATATGCCATACTGAGTCAGACCAAGAGGCTCATCAAGCCAAGTATCCTCTTTCCAACAGTGGCCAATCCAGGCCACATGTACCTGTCCAGTTCCCAAAAGGTTGATAGATTCCATGCTGCTTATCCCAGGAGTAAGCAGTGGATTCCCCCAGTCCACTTTAATGGTGGTTTATGGACATTTCCTCTAGGAACTTGTCCAAATCTCTTTTATACCCAGCTACACTAAAAGCTTTTACTACATCATCTAGTAATAAATTCCCAAGTTTGATTGTGTGTTGAGTGAAAAAAAATATTTTCTTCAGTTAGTCTTTAATGTGCTGCATTGTAATTTTTATTGCAAGACCCTTTGTTTGCCCCTTCAAAAAAGTAGAAAGACTATCAATTCACTGAAACCACAAATAAGCTCACAAAAACTCACTCCAATGAGCACATACACCAATAGAAAGTCAATATACAGAACTAGACATCAAACTGTCCGCTCCAGAACGAGAGCCATCCTATTTAGGAAACCTAAGTAGCTAGGCATGAAATGAGTTTTGAGGAGAATAAGACTGAGCGTTAAGATGCATATGTTGCACAACCATGCCTGATCAGGAACCTTCACCTTATTTGTTTCACAGACACCCAGTTATTTTTGTCTCAATGGAACCACGGCTTCAATACTGCACGGAAGCCGCTACCACTGTTTAGTAAACATAACCCTAAATCTGGGTTCCACGAGTTACTTTTGTCACTAACGCTACTCTTGTTTAAAAACTCAATACTAGAAAAATACTAATGCTTTTCTCTGCAAGATGCAATTCTGAGGACAGTGCGATATCTAGAATCCTGCAGGTTGCAGTTTAAATTTATATTTGATTCAAATCATGTATATCTCACCAATACAAAAAGTTCTAAGCGTAATACAACTAGGAGTTACATAAACGCTTGCAGTACCCAAAATAAAATACTATGCTCTCCTTACAATAAAAAGAAAAATTAATATAAAAACTTGCAATCCAAAAATAATTACCACCACTAAGCTAGAAATACAGTAAAGATAGACATTTTCAAATCAACCACTTTTCTCGCAATGAAACTAATTCAGTAAATATTTCCTAATAACCTAGGTTTTTAGCAAATGTCTAAAATGCATATAAATTTACAGTTTCTCTAATCTCCATCGGTAAAATATTCTGTTCAATAGCTGCTCTAATAGAGCCATTTATCCATTACACTTGTAAATAAGGGTTTTACCCAACATTGCGTTCTAGAAGATACATTAAAATTTACCAGAAAAATGTTATTATATAATATATAAATATATATGTATATTTTATTTATTTATATCTCTTATATACCGCGCTATTATAATCAGTGCGGTTTACAGTCAAACAAAACATACTACAATGCAGCGGGTCACATTGAGTTTACATTGAACAGGGGTAGTAAACTTGGAAGAACCGGGATAACTATATACAAATTATGGGCATTCTTACAGGACATATAAGGATAGTAAACAGATGCCTAAGCTCCAATATATATAATTATTTATTTATTTTATTTATTTATTACAGGCTCTTATATACCGCTCTATTAAGAATCAGCGCGGTTCACAATATAACATACCATAACAACAAACTGTTAGGTTTTGACAGAGAACAAGGTCAGAGAACTTGGATAAAACATGGGACGTCATTACTGCAACTATTTACAAGAGTATTTACAAGTATACATAACAGGATTTGTTCTTAGTTTGGGTAGTGATTAAGATTGGTTAGTTGGTCAAGTAATATTGAGGGAAGAGGTGGGATTTGAGTGCCTTTCTGAAAAGGGATAGATCAGTGATAGCACGAATCTCTGGGGGTAGAGCGTTCCAGTACTTAGGGGCATAGAATCTGAAAGCCCTGTTAGATGTAACTGATAGGCATTTTGTCGCTGCTTTAGGGATGCTTAGAGTATTTGTTGATATGGTTCTCCTGGATCTGTTGGGTGGAACGGCCTGAATAAGGTCTATTAGAGAGGAGGAGGTGATGCTTTTAGTGGCCTTATCTATATCTATATCTTTTTTTTTTGTTTGTTTTTGAAATGAGACCATGATTTATTTATTTAATCTGATTTGTATACCACTTTATCCTTCAAAGTGGTTGACAATACATTTATGGGTCAACATAGTACAGGGGAAGGAATGACAAGATATACATTACGTTACATTTGATATATGGTTTACAATCAATACAGAATACATGAAAAAGAACACCATCCATAAAATAGAAAAGAGATAGGAGATACAGTGAGAATCAAGAGGTAGGAGGAAACCAGGAAGACCAACAGCTAGTAGAATAGCTCCTGAAAACAAAATACAATACAACTATTATCATAAGCCAGTGTCGCTGGATTTAAAACCGTGGTGTCCTTTGCGGCATGTGCGATAATCCCCGGATATACAATGTTGGGGCAGCATATGACACCGGCATTGAATATCTAGAGTTAAGGATCGACGGGCATGGCTATGTGCCATAGGGAACTATTGTAGTTGATTTGGAAGGGCAGACTAGAAAGGCCATGTCATATTTTTTTGCCGTCATGTTTCTATAGCCTGCCCAAGTGAATATCAAGTCCAACGAATATACATGAGTGAAACTTGCATGTACTGCCTCCATTTTATGCAAATATGCAGTCTCGCTCATGTATATTCATTGTGGTTATTCTGAAAACCTGACTGGCTAAGTGTGTCCCAAGGACGTGTAGAGAACTGCTGAGTTAGAGTGATAGGTATTCTGGGTAATAGTGATAAGACAGTAGGTCTGACCAAATGGGCCGGTAAACCACATGGATAGCGTTTTCATTTGATTTAAATTGCACCTTTCATTGTGTGATTAATTAGGCCAAGGGCATGCAATAGATGCAATTTACTTGCATTAGTGCCAGGTATAATGTACTGTCCTGCAAAGAAGATTAGGGAGGAACTGCATTAGAAACCAATTGAATGATGAAGGGTTGCAGTCAAAGTTCTGAGGAAAGAAGGGTGATTAGTGGAATCGGTCAAGGATGTATCCCAGGGTCAGTTCTGTTCAATAATTTTGTAACAAATATTACATGGGGTGAGTAGAAAAAGAATGCCTTTTTGCAGATGAAACTATGATGTGCAACAGATTTGTCACCTGAAGGATTTAGGAGCAAGCCGAAATCTTAGAAGTCAGTGCTAATGACTTCCTCGGGCTCCCCCCCCCCCCCCATTTCTTTCACACTGGTCTCGTGAGACCAGCACCAGACTTCCTACACTATGCATCATCTTTAGATAACAGCTATAGCCCACATCTGTGTGGTTGTGTCGGGCAACAGTGAACATAAGAACATAAGAACATAAGATATGCCATACTGGGTCAGACCAAGGTCCATCAAGCCCAGTATTCTGTTTCCAACAGTGGCCAATCTAGGTCATATGTACCTAGCAGTTTCCCCAAAAGACACAGGTTCTGCAATGCTTGTATTGGGTCAAGCATTGATATCTTCGGTGACTTCTTAATAATGGTTTATGGACCTTTCCTCCAGGAACTTGTCCAAACCCTTTTTTAAACCCAGCTACACTAACAGCCTTTACTACATCCTCCGGTAACAAATTCCAGAGTTTGATTACACGTTGAGTGAAAAAATATTTTCTTTTATTAGTCTTAAATAGTTTACCCTGTAGCTTCATTGCATGTCCCCTAGTCTTTCTATATTCTGATAACGTAAACAATCGATCTACGTTTACCCGTTCCACTCCGTTCATTAATTTATAGACTTCTATCATATCTCCCCTCAGCTGTCTCTTTTCCAGGTTAAAGAGCCCTAACCTTTTTAGCCTTTCTTCATAGGAGTATCCTTCCATCCCCTTTACCATTTTGGTGGCTCTTCTCTGAACCTTTTCTAAAATCGCTATATCTTTTTTAAGATACGGCGACCAGAATTGCACACAATATTCAAGGTGCGGTCTCACCATGGAACGATATAGAGGCATTATAATATCTTTTGTTTTATTTTCCATTCCTTTCCTTATCATACCTAGCATTCTATTTGCTCTCTTGGCCGCCGCTGCACACTGGGCCGAGGGTTTTAACATGGCATCCACAATGACGCCTAAATCTTTTTCCTGGGTGGTGGTTCCTAATGTGGAACCTTGCATCGTGTAACCATAGTTTGGGTTGTTCTTCCCTAGGTGCATAACCTTGCACTTGTCCACATTAAATTTCATCTGCCATTTTGATGCCCAGTCTTCCAATTTATCAAGATCCTCTTGCAATTTTTCACAATCCTCTTGGGTTTTAACAACTTTAAATAGTTTTGTGTCATCTGCAAATTTGATAACCTCACTCGTTATTTCACTTTCCAGGTCATTTATGAATATGTCAAAAAGCAGCGGACCCAGCACAGATCCCTGGGGTACACCACTATTCACCTTTCTCCATTGGGAAAATTGGCCATTTAGCCCTACCCTCTGCTTTCTATCTTTTAACCAGTTCCTGATCCACAATAGTACACTGCCTCCTATCCCATGACTCTTTAGTTTTGCCAAAAGTCTCTGATGAGGGACCTTGTCAAAGGCTTTCTGAAAGTCCAGATACACAATATCAACCGACTCACCTTTGTCCACCTGTTTATTCACTCCTTAAAAAAAAAAAAAAACAGATTAGTAAGACAAGATCTTCCTTGTCTAAAGCCATGTTGGCTGTCTCCCATTAGGTTGTGACTATCTACATGCTGAGTAATTTTATTCTTTATGATGGTTTCTACCATTTTTCCTGGTACTGACGTCAGGCTCACCGGTCTGTAGTTTCCCGGATCACCCCTGGAACCATTTTTAAAAATTGGTGTTACATTGGCGATCCTCCAATCTTCAGGTATTAGAGATGATTTTAATGATAGTTCACAGATTACTGATAGCAGGTCTGCAATCTCATATTTCAGTTCTTTCAACACCCTTGGATGTATACCATCCGGCCCAGGTGATTTGCTACTCTTCAGTTTATCTAATAGTTGTAAGACATCTTCCCGATGTATCGATATTTCCTTCAATTCTTCCGCACCTTTAAATACCACTTCAGTCATGGGTAACATCCCTACATCTTCCTCAGTAAAGACCGAAGCAAAGAATTCATTCAGTCTCTCCGCTATCGCCTTGTCGCCTCTTAGTGCTCCTTTAACCCCTTTATCATCTAATGGACCAACTGACTCTCTCACAGGTTTTTTGCTACGAATGTACTTGAAAAGGTCTTTATTTCGCGTTTTTGCTTCCACAGCAAGCTTCTTCTCAAATTCTCTCTTTGCCTGCTTTATCAATGCCTTGCATTTGACTTGCCAGTGCTTGTGCTGTTTCCAGGTTTCATCATTTGGCTCTTTTTTCCATTTCCTGAAAGATGCTTTTTTGGCAACAACAGCCTCTCTGACCTCACCTTTAAACTATGCTGGCAGTTTTTTGGACTTCCTTCCACTTTTCTTAAAGTGTGGAATACAGCTGGTCTGGGCTTCCAAGATAGTATTTTTCAACAACACCCAAGCTTGAGGTAAGTCTTTAACCTTTGCAACTGCTCCTTTTAGTTTTTTATTAACTGTTTTCCTCATTTTATCATAGTCTCCCTTTCAAAAGTTCAAAGGTAGTACTGTGGATTTCCTTACTATCCCTCCTCCACTAATTAAATCAAAGGCGATCATGCTATGATCACTATTGCCAAGTGGCCCCAACACCCTTATCTCTTGCACTAGATCTGGTGTTCCACTAAGGACTAGGTCTAATATGGCTTCCCCTCTGGTCGGTTCATGAACCAGCTGCTCCAAGAAGCAATCATTTATTTCATCTAGGAACTTTATCTCCCTAGCATGTCCTGACGTGACACTGACCCAGTCGATACCGGGGTAATTGAAATCACCCATTATTATTACTGCGCTGTAACGTTTGTTAGCTTCCTTGATTTCTTTGAGCATTTCATCATCCATTTGGTCATTCTGGCCAGGTGCTCGATAGCACACACCCACTGCCATTGCCTTCCCCCTTTTATATGGAATTTCAATCCATATAGATTCTACAGCAGATTTTGTTTCCTGCAAAACTTTAATCCTTTCTGAGTCAATGTCCTCTCTAACAGAGCACAACCCCTCCACCAATTTGATCAGCTCTATCATTACAATATAGTTTGTACCCAGGTATCACAGTGTCCCACTGGTTGTCTTCCTTCCACCATGTCTCTGATATTCCAATCATATCTAACCTTTCATTTAGTGCTATATATTCTAACTCTCCCATCTTATTCTTTAAACTTCTAGCATTCGCATACAAGCATTTTAGAGAATGTATTTTATTCATGTTAATTTGGCTATTGTTAGACATGGGTAAATTGGGATCTTCAAGCTCTGTCTGCTCCATACTTGAGGGCATTTGGGCTACTTTACTCTTTTGTGGTACCTCTCTGCTTTTGGTAGTATCCTTCAAGGATGTAACCTATTCAATGTATATATAATTATGCATAATTATGTAGATAGTTATCCCCAGTTCACACCCAGTTTATCTTCCCTGTTATCTGTAAACCTAGATCAGTCTTGTATTGGCAGGTATATTGTTGTTTCAATGTAAACCGCACTGATGATGAATAGTGCGGTATATAAAAAATGTTAAATAAATAAAATAAATAAATAAATAAATAAAATTCTTCCGAACCATCCGCTCTTGGGCGACTGTCGGCTTTCCCCTAATATCTAGTTTAAAAGCTGCTCTATCTCCTTTTTAAGATTAATGCCAGCAGCCTGGTTCCATCCCGGTTAAGGTGAAGCCCATCCCTTCGGAAGAGCCCCTCCTTTCCCCAGAATGTTCCCCAGTTCCTAATAAATCCAAAACCCTCATCTCTGCACCATTGTCTCATCCACGCATTGAGACTCCGGAGCTCTGCCTGCCTTTTCGGTCCTGCGCGTGGAACAGGAAGCATTTCGGAGAATGCTACCATGGAAGTTCTGGATTTCAACTTCCTACCTAAAAGCCTAAATTTTGCCTCCAGAACCTCCCTACCACATTTTCCTATGTCATTGGTACCGACATGTACCAAGACAGCAGACTCCTCCCCAGCACTATCTAAGACCTTATCTAGGTGGCGCGTGAGGTCCGCTATCTTCGCACCAGACAGGCATGTTACCAGGCGATCCTCACGTCCACCAGCCACCCAGCTATCTACATGCCTAATGATCGAATCACCAACTATAACGGCTGTCCTAACCCTTCCCTCATGGGCACATGGCCCTGGAGAAACTTCCTCGGTGCGAGAGGATTTTACATCACCTGGAGTACAGGTCCTAGTTACAGGATCACTTCCTGCCACACCAGGGTGATGCTCTCCTGTCACGTGACCTCTCTCCTCCATGGCAACAGGGGTGCTGCCAGACTGGAGGTGGGACTTCAGGACTATATCCCTGTAGGTCTCGTCTATGTACCTCTCTGTCTGTCTTATGTTTTCCAAGTCTGCTACTTTAGCCTCTAGAGAACGGACTTGTTCCCTGAGAGCAAAGAGCTCCTTGCACCTAGTGCACACGTAAGACCTCTCACCAACTGGGAGAAAACCATACATGTGACACTCAATGCAAAAGACTGGAAAGCCCCCATCCCGCTGCTGGACTGCTGTCTGCATCTCAGTTTTAAGTTTGTGTCTAGATCTTTAAGTTCTTACTTACTAGGGGTTGCTATGGGTATCTATACCAATAAAACTGTACCTAATACGTTTAATATACCTTGTTCACCTGAAGCTTAATTAATCTCAGGTCCTTAGTGTATGACTGATTTGGGTAATGAGCTTCACCTGAAAGCACCTCCTGTCTTTTAAGATGTGTAAGTACCTATAAAGCTATGATTATCCCAGGGGTGGGAGGGAAATAACACTTATTAAAAGAGGGCTGCTACGCAGTACCCTGTCTTGTGCTGCTGAGGTAAGCTAAATTCTGATTTGATTTAAATTATAGCTCTTAGCTGCTGCTAGGCTCTAACTTCTTATGAAATTTAAACTACAAGCTCTCTGCTGGGTTCCAAATGTAACCAGAAAGCTCTCTTCTGTGTGTTAAATTTAAACTAAAAGTACTTTGCTGTTACTTGGCCCTGAGTGACTATTAAATTTAAACTACAAGCTCTCTGCTGGGTATGAAATGTAACCAGAAAGTTCTCCTCTGTATTTTAAATTCAAACTTTAATTGCTGCTACTAGGCCCTAACTGATCCAACAAAAAACAGTGGGTTCACAGATTAAGTAGCTTTAATACAAAGAATTCTTTTTAGAAAATTACCAGAAGCATATACTCACAGTTGCAGATTTCTCTCCAGAATTAACAGTCCCCCTTTCTAGTCCTTCAAGCCAGAGTGGTGTGCCTTCTGTACATGGGATGTGGTGATGGGTGCCTTCGTGTTGGTGATGTGCAGGGCTGCGGTGCATGTGTGTGTGGTACGGATGTGAGGTCCCTGTGTGTGCATATATATGTAGTGTGAAGGTGGGGTACATGTCTGTCCTATGGAAGTGGGGTGCGCGTTGTGCGGAGCGTGAGTCGTGTGGGGCAAGCATCGTGTGGGGTGGTGTATGTGGGACGTGCGTTTGCGAGGTGTGTGTGTGTGGTGTGCGAGGTGTGTGTGTGTGGTGTGCGAGTGTGTGGGTTCTTCGGTAAGGGAATGCACCTTTTAGTAAATAGGCACTGTGTCCTTTTGCCCCTATGCATTCATCCCTTTAATCTTGGACTCTTCCTTTCCCCTCAAAGCCCTCCCCCACTCTTCCCCATTCTCATCCCCTCTCACACTTCCAACCCCCTGCCCTCCATTCTCCCCATCCTCTCTCTTTTTGTTAGTTACTGCCCTTTAAGATTTTGTAGTTCATTACCTCCCACCCTCCCGTCTACCTTTTTTTTTTTTTTTTTTTTTTTTATTGCAGGCCCCAACCAGCTTTCCTCCTCTGGTTGCAGGAGATGGGATCCCTGTGAGTAGCCAGAGCCAGTCCAAGCCCAACACTTCCAAGCCCCAGGTGCCAGGTCCGATCTTTAAGTCAACATAGCGACCTGGTGCCTGGGGTTTGTCAAGCCCTGGAATAGACAGAATGAAAAAGAAATCTAAGAAAGTTTAGTAGCAGTTGAATGCTTCGTATTTAGTTTAATACGAAATGCAAGGCAGCAGTGAGGCACATAGGGCAACTGTTCAAGTTGATAGTGCATCAAAAAACTTGCCAACGTTTAGACAAACCTTGCCTGTATACCCATCAGTAAGTGGGGTGGTAACAGAACATATGAAAAAAATATAATTATATATAAATTATGCATTAACTTTTTCAGTTAACTTATATTAGGCCTTACATCAAATCCCAAAGAGAGCTATGGTACTAAAGCAAAACTATCTATATAGGGACAAGTAGGAAATTAATACACAGCAATACCCCCTCCCCCCCCCCAGAAAAAATAACTAATATAGATTACACTCTATTCATGGTATTAAAAGATCATGAATAGTAAATTCAACCAACACTATACCCCCTTTCCCAGCCAGTCCCCATTATGCTTTGCGATGGCACTGGGAGAGAATTTGAGGGATGAGACTGGCCTGGAAAAAGACAGTTCTTCTTTCTAGGCCAGTCCTCAACCAGATTGCCACACAGAAAATTTATGCTAACAGAATACCACCTGGCTTTGGTCACACATACTGAGCACAAAGCGAAAAGAGATATGTAGACAAATATTAAACTGAAACCCCAAGAAACCAGATGTGGCATGCAATGCAACAACAGAACTAGAAAGAGATGCCTTCTGTATTGTGCAAAATATAAAAGGACAACAGCTGTCAGGGCTGGCATTAGGGCAGAAGCCACCAGAGCAATTGTCCTACACCCCCAGGCTACAGAGGACTCCAAGCCTGAAACTGAAGGTGGTCCAACTTGCTAGTGGACTTTGAGGCCCCTTTCCAAATTTTTTGTCTTGGACCGAGTCCCAGCTATATCTAAAACACCAGTCCTGGCAGATGTATATTCAAACTGATAAAATATATTCCAAACACTGAACAGAAACTAAGTCTTTTTTCTACTTTTACTATCTGGCCATTTTATTTTTCTAACATTGTTGGTCCCAGGTTCTGGTATCTTTCTTCTGGTCTTTTCTAAACTCTGTTCTAAGGGTCTCCTGTCCATTGGTCATTTCTTCTTTCTTCTCGTCTTCACTTCCTCCCCTATTTTATTTAGCTGTATTTATTTACACACACATCCCCTACACACATATCTAACATTGGATTTTTCCCTTTCAGTTTTCTTCCATTTATTTTCATTTCTCTGTTCAGATTTTAGCTCTTCTTGCCATTCAGTCAAGTTCCCCTTTCTACTGCATCTACCTATAACTTCCCATCTCTTTCCCTCACCTCATCCCTCATCCCTTTCTTTCCCAAGCCTCTTATTATCCAGTCTTTCAATAACCCCCCATCTACCCCCCTCATGTCTAGCATCTCCTATCTCACTAACCTTTTACGATGTCCAGCACCCCCCTTTCCCTAGCCCCCATGTCCAGTATCATAGCTAGTGTCTTTCCAGAATGTCTGTCCTCCGGCCTTCCCTCCTCATGCCTAGATTAGCCGCGCAGCAGCTAGCACTCTCACTGGTAACACTAAACCGTGGCTCCCAGGCTCCCAGCACCCCAGGGTCATGATTAGTGTCCTCAGACAGTACCTTATCTAATTAAAACACCTTTAATCACTTGGTTACAACAGGACGTGTTGGGCCCACAACTCTGCAAAAAGCTCAGTTGTGTCCAGCTACCACAGAAGCAGGAAGTCTACATAGAGGGAACGACGCAGCTGAGCCTTTTGCACAGGTGCAGATTCAAGGTCCTGCAATTTCTTCTTTTACTGTGGCTGCCTGCAGGTCTGAGGTAATTCAGACATCGATCTTGCCCACCAGAGTAAAAAGAAGATTAATCCCAGACTGGGAAGAGGTGGGGGGAAGACGTTGACTTTTAAGATGGTAGAGGTCAGAAGTGGGGCAATGGTGCCTCGGTCAGCAGAAAAACTGTCTGATTGGCAATGCTGACCGTCTCTGATTGAAAGCGTGTCATGCACCACCAATTACAGTTGGTACTGTACATGCACCACCTGGCACTATTGATGCTACGCCCCTGGAAGTATCACATGATTGGGTAAAATGCCAATATGCATCAACCAGGAAAGGAACTCAGGCTAACAGTGTCTGATGATTTCAAGGTAGTGAAAGCATATGATACCGTGCTCATCTACTCTGGTCTCTCTGGCAGGCTGAACAGATGACCTAGGTGGTCGTATGTTCGGGCAAACATACATACATAATCTCAATAATTGAGATTTCTACAAAGCCTTTTATTTAGGCATCGGAAGGAAGAAGTGCAGGGTGTGAACTAAGTGATGTATTTTACATGCTCATCTGCCCAAGGAGAAAGGCTCAAAAGATCAGAAAGTCTGTCCTAGTAAGAGCACTAACTTACAAGTAATCATGCTATGAGACTAGCAGCTTCAGCTGTGATGTATCCTTGGCAGTTTGGACAGGAATACTGTAGCTAGTTGGACTATTTTTGGTTTCAAGCCATGGTGTGATTCTTGCTGACACTCCATAGAAATCTGGGGTAAGTTACTTTACCATCCTCTACCTTGGGTACAAACAGATCTCAGGTCTTTTGGGGACAAGGAAATACTTAAGGTACCTGAATGTAACTCACCTGAGCTACGCTAAATCCTAAAACGGAGGCATAGGGAGAGGCATAGCCAGCAGAAAGGAAATGGTACCGAAGCTTCATAAGTCACTGATAGACCTCACCTAGAATAGTGTGTCCAATTCTAATGGTCATACTATTGCAAGGATATACTGGAAGCCGTCCAGAAAAAAGTTACCAAATGGTGCATTATGTGATAAGGAAGCTTATCATAGCTCAGGAAGGAGCTATAGAAAAGGTGAAGTGACTCTGAACAAGCAACCTGTCAGTTCTGGTAGAAATAAGAAAACAGAATTTTCCCATAAAAGACTACCAGTCCCAGAATGCACCAGGTTTCCAACAGCCATTAGAGGAGCTGAAGTGGGGAAACGTGTGTTCAATCAGGAGGGCTATGAGGTAATCCCTAAGCACTCATCTCAAAGGGCAGGGCCTGATTCAGCACAGCTGCGCTGTGTTAGGGAGGATCACTCATCTAAGCAGAATAAGAGTAGAGTTTATTCTACAGATGACCATCTTCATGATCACCTTGGATATCCAGAGAAGGATCATCAGTTTCATCTGAAGGATCATCAGAAGCAGAAGCCAAACCGGACGGACAGAGAGGGAAAGAAACCCTCTGGAAGAAAGAGGAGAAAAGCCTTTGAGAGGTCTAGAAGAGTCCAAAGCAGTACGTATACTGGGAGGTATTCCAAGGGCCAGCATACACCATTGGACTGGGGAAAGCCAGAGGAATGGTGCTGCAGAGCTAGGAATGTCCAGACGCTACCTGTGAGGGAGACGGCTGCACGTGGAAGGGACCCTAAGACCCGTGCCAGAAGGTATGTGAAGAGAGATCCAGTGTCCAGGGATCTGGATTGGAAGGCTGGACATAAGAACTGGACTACATACTGGCCAGGCTATATAGAGAGGAACTCTAGCAGCAATGGAAGCTCAGGTATGAACACTGATCTATGCCCTAGCTATAACCTTGAAAGACAGCAGGGAAACAAGTATTCTCCTGAAAATGCTCCATTGAGAGATTCATCTGTGCCAATCCATGATATTGAACCCATGCTTGTTGAACAAGGGGGAATAATAGCAGATGAGGATCCTGTTTATATGGACTGCTCTCTATCTAAACTCCGTTGGTAACTTTCTGTTATAAAGTACAGCAACCATCACAAAGAAATACAAATTTGTTCTTTAATCTACTCAGAAAAGCTCCTGAAGCAGGATTTGACCCACACAGTGGAAGGCAAGCCAGCTAAGGGGTTTCAGCTGGTAACTGCTAGCAATTAAGCCTTACCTAATTGCTTGTGAGCTAGGAGAGAATCACTTCTGTACCTATGTGGGAAGTAATCAGAAGTTAACCTGAAAAGAACAGTTTGTTTCTTGCTTTGTAGCTTTTCATTTGTTGTTTTCCTGATTTTGACTTTGTTTTTCCAAGTTAACACTGAAAGCAAGTTACCTAATTTATGTGCTACCAAGCACATCTGTGTTGGGAGAAATAACCCCATAAATAAATATCTTATTGGCTTTACCCAAGAGCACAACTAAATTATTGTCAGCAGCTGTGTCTGGTGTGAATGAACTACATTGCCCACAATACCTTGCAAATCATATAGATATATGCACTTGACAAGACTGTGAAGATTCTCACCCAGGCAGCCGTCTGACAATAATCCACAATAAGTCATGTGAGATGAGATGCAAGAACTTAAAAATGTAAATCCTAAGAGTAGGGCTTTCAAAAATACCATCTTGGTGTAAATTCATGCGTTCATTTTGCACACACAGAGGCTCCATAGTATGTAAGTGTTTATTATACATATTTATTTTATGTCCTGAAAAGTGAACTGGCTGTGAGGTCTACAGGGTCTGTGAAGCACTGTCCCAAGGTAGAGAAGAAGGGGACAGATGTATGATAAAGATATTCAAATACTACAAAGGTGCCAAATTAGATTCTAAGTCATCACTAGGACACAGAACACATGCACAAATCAGGCACAAAAAAACCCCTTTTTTTAGAGGAAAGAATGTGCTAGAACAAGAAAAGGCGTATGTGGTGTGAAAGCTCCACAGATATCTGAAGATTATGGAAGCTTTTCAGAAGACCAACAAGCTTTCTATCATTTCTGATGGTCCCTGAAGAGGTGAAGCAGCTTCAAAGGCTACTTCAGCCAGATGGATAAGAGACCATCACGGTGACACATGGCTCTCATGGAAGCAAATGCACACCCCTGTTAACCCCCAAGCATGCACCTATGTAATACACACTGTACACCCTGTAATTTTAACTCCCTTGTTTATTGTAAACTCAATGTACATAGTTTATCCTTGTTCATCCAAGTTTGTATCCCTTGTTTATTGTAAACTCAATGTAACCGGTTACATTGCTGTATATTTTGTTCAAATGTAAACCGCACTGATTGAAATAGCGCGGTATATAAAAAATGCAAATAAATAAATAAAATAACTTTTTTTTATAAAAGATTTACTGCTACTAAAACACAGATTTATTTGCATACAAACTTAAAGAAAATAAACAGTCAATCTTAAATAGAACATAAAAGAACCACCTAGTAAAATCTAATTTTGTCAGTGCTCTCAGTTTTGCTTGGCATTATTTAAATACATTTTCCTTTCTAACAGCATTCCTTTTTGCTCTTAAGGTGGTGTGGATCACACCATATGTTCCTTGTTGCTTCTACCAACTGTTCCAAGCTCAGCCCACTCATTATCACGTCCTACTCTTCAAGATCTTTAAGAAAATGAATCCCACCGTCTAACACATCCATGCTAACCAGCTGTCTTTTTCTTAAGCCACAAATAGTAAAAATGCACTCTGCATTCTATCAAACTAAATAGTGACACATGCTTACCACGTGTGTTGGTAGCCATGTCGGCCACTTTCTGAAAGGCATCCAAAAACGCAGCAGCTGCCACAACCGTGGTCCTAAAGACAGACAAGAACAAAAACCTTAGTGAGCTGCTGCTACTACCCATATGTTCTGCCCTATTGAGCAGGCACGGTGTACAATGGGATTTGGGAGAGTTCTTCCAATACAAGCAGCGAGATCACAGACAGGGTTAGGTTGTCTTACTGAACACATGTGTATTACCCAGTGGGCTGTTTATACTGGTCGTGTGGCTGCAGTTTTGACAATGCCAGGAATTGGGCCATGGAAAGCAAATGCTTCACATGTAGAGAGGCCACTCTGTAGCCAAAGGATAGATGTTAAAAATAAGTAAGCGCGGGTTCTCTGAACAGAGGCACCCTCTCCCCAAGCCCTGATGTTCCTTGCCCCCTCTTTCGGCAGAAGCTCTCTTAGTGACTGGAGTCTCTGCAAAAGGAATAGCTGGGACACAGCGGTACCTTGAGCCCATGCATCCATTCAGGAAGACCCACGCTGACAGACTGTTGATGCAGGCCCAAGGTCCTCTAGTTGAGGGCTGATGCTGGATGGGGGAGGACAGAGGGAGGGGAAAGATGGTACACTGGAAAAGGGTGGGGGAGAAGAGATGGAGGGGACTCAGATTTTTTTTTTTTTTTTTTACTGGGGGGGGAAGGGCTAGGTGAGAATGTGGGCAGGGAGAATTGAGGGGAAGGGAGGAGCTGAAAATAGGCTGTGATGGGGAAAGTGGGAGTGGAAGTTTTGGGTGGAGGAGAGAATACAAGAGCAGTGACCGATTAGTGTGAGAATTCCAAGACTAGAAAAGCACAATTGAGAGGAGAAAGCGTGGACAGAAGGGGCAAATGGGTTGTAAAAGGTAAAAGTGGAAAATAGGAAGTCAGTAGGTTAGACAAGGGGATATTAAAAGTGGGATGGAAAAAGGAGGCATGGACAGGATGAAGGAATAAAATCAAAGCTGAAGAAGACTGCAAGACAAAGATGTGAAGGGATGGACAGAGGAAGAAATAAATAGTTGGAGACTGCAGATGGGAAGAGATGACTGGAAGAGGAAGAGAGCAAAAGAGATGAATGGGTCTATGAGTAGATAGAGAAGTAGAGAGAGAGGTAAAGCCTGAGAATAGAGAAATGTAGCAAAATTAGATGAAAAGTAAAAAGATCAAATGTCGGAGACAGAGGTGAAAAGAGAAAAAAGTGAACAGCAAATCCTGCAAAACTTAAAAGCTGACTGATGAAGAGACTAGGACCAAAATAGAAAAATGCTTTTTATTTTCACTTTGCTTTTTAGAATGTATCAGATTTGGCAATGTGCATCTCATATCTTTGTGCTTTGTACAGTTCAGGAGACAATGCATTTCTTTTTGTATTTATCCAGCTTTGCATTGCATGCAAGATCTAGTTTCCTAGCACTCCCATTTCTTCTTATCTGTGCGTTTCAAGTTTATGACTCCTTATTCTCTAATGAGCGAAGATCTGCCTGCATTCTCCTTTTAATACTCGGGTGAGAGATTTTGCTAGCATTTAGTTTCTGTATAGGGATCTGGTGATTCTATTTCTCTAAAAGGTGGTATCTTACAGCTTGGTGTAATACGAGATGCAATGGTGCCTTTTCATAGCTAGAATTCTTGCTGTTTGAGCTCCAACTATTACTGTTGCTTTGGTGTGGCAGCTTTGCTGCACATGTGCCGAGTTTTTGTTTTTTTGTTGTTTTCTTTTAACCAGGGTTTTAAATTCCTCAATAAGAACATAAACTATGCCATACTGAGCTAGACCAACGGTCCATCGAGCCCAGTATCCTGTTTCCAACAAAGGCCAATCCAAGTCACAAGTGCCTATCAGGTTCCCAAAAAGGTACACAGATTCCATGCCGGTTATCCCCAGGAGTAAGCGGTAGATTTCCTTGGTCCTCACTATTACTACTACTACTGATCATTAATAATGGTTTATGGACTTTTCCTCCAGGAATATGTTGAAACCTCTCAAACCCAGCTACACTAACAGCTTTTACTACATTCTTCGGCAACGATTTCCAGAATTTAATTACTCGTTGAGTGAAAAGATTTTTCTCCAATTAGCTTTACTACATTGCAGCTTCATTGTGTGTTCCCTAATCTTTCTATTTTTGAATGACTAAAAACAACCAATCTACGTTTACTCAATCCACTGCATTCATTATTTTATAGACCTCTATCATATCTCCCCTCAGCCATCACTTTTCTAAGCTGAAGGTACCTAACCTTTTAAGCCATTCTTCGTAAGGGTATCCTTCCATCCCCTTTATCATTTTGGTGGTTCTTCTCTGTACCTTTTCCAATTCTGCTTTATCCTTTAAGATATGCTGACCAGAATTGCACACAGCTTTCAAGGTGCAGTTGCACCATGGAAGAATACAGAGGCATTATAAAATCCATTATTTTATTCTCCAGTCCTTTCCTTATGATTTGCTTTCTTAGCCACCGCTGCACACTGGGCAGAGGCTTTCAACATATTATCCATGAAAGCACCTAGATCCTTTTCCTTGGTGGTGGTTCCTAATGTAAGACCTTGTATCCTGAAGGGAGTTTGTGATGCTGCTACTGAGGTGACACCAGAATCTGAAATTTTTTAAATTTATTTTTTATTGAATTTTCAAAAAATTTAACAAGCATACACTTATACAATGAAGAATGACAGCTAGTGGTACAAATAAAGAAATCATCATTAACAATGAAGGGAAAAAGCCTCTCTTACAATATTGAAAGAGATCCATTAGCCCAGAAGAAAAGAGCAAAAACCAGCAAAAGGATGGAGAACAACAAAGAAAATACAACCTAAAAAAAAAGGCAATAGGTGTCTAACCGCTAGACATCCTACAAAGCACTCTGTACTGGTCTCATTCAATTCTCATATGCTTCCAGTTCCCTATGGATAATCACGCTATCCTTAACCAGAGTATCAATCACTTGATCCACTGCAGACACCCTTTTATCCAGGATGGACATCTTAACATTAATTTCTTGATGGAAAGTCTCCTGCTTCTGGACAATTACACCTACTGTTTGAACCAAAGTATTCAGTTCAGCCATACTTTGAGACAGACTAATTCCATATCAAAGTCCTACTGTTGCCAAAATTTAAAAATCATTTTTTTACATTTTTATATTGATCAGACCTATTATCAAAGACTTTAAAGCAATTATGAATGTTGTAAAGTCCTTTTAAAGTGTCCCTTTTATTGTGTTTGTGTGTGCCAAGTCTATCTTCATCCCTTCTATAAGGATAAGGAAACAAAAACTCTGGCTGGCATAATTGATTGATGCCCTCTTTGCAGCAATATCAGCCAAGCGACATTTAGGATAAATGCCTACCACTTTTACAGTGTGGGATGGTTCTTATTCTGAATTTTTATATTATATTATACACATGGATATCTTGTGCTATTAGAATGAACCTATATCATTGGCATACTTAAAATTTACACCTTACAGCTTATTATAATCAGAATGAAAAATGGAAAATTTCTAAGTCTGCATGCACAAGATTTGACTCATAAGACTCTTCACGATAATGCTCCTCAGTATCTCTCGGGACTCATTATCCCTTATGATCCCCCACGCTGCCTACGCTCCCTTCACAGGAAATAGCTTGGTCATTCTTCCCCCTTATAAGGTTAAATATGAGATTACAAGATGCTCCACCTTTTTCTTTGTTGCCCCGTCCCTATGGAACAGCTTATCTCTTCACCATTTGCTTGGAACCTACATTTAAAAAAAATAGAAAACTCTCAATAAAGCCTTCTGTTAGAGTAGGTATTCAGAGCTGGGTTAGGCCTGGAAGGTTGATGAGGTACCTCTGGCAATCTAACTCCCTATTTGTTTCTATCCTTCTACTGTCCTTTTCCTTGTCTACTTCTCCTTTAAATGTTAAGATCGGCGTTCCTTTTCCCATTTTAGACTTGACATTGTAAACCACTCTATTTTCCCCTACAAATGGCAGTATATCAAAACCAATAAATTATAAACTATAAACTATATTTACAGCCAAGAGCCTAGTCCAATAAATACATTAGAGTAGGAGTTTTTTTATTGATCTACACAACATGCTTTACATTTTCAATATGAAAGAACAATTATAGAAATTTTCATAAAATAAATGAGGCGGCAGATATGGTCTTTATATTAATTTGTTCATATAGTAGCATTATGGGTTTCTTATTTTATGATGTTACAAACAGCTTTAAACATCTGAGTTCCAGGAAGTCTATCTATAAAATTCTGTAAATAACACACACACAATTTGCCATGAAAATAATTAAAATTCTGGTGTCATCGTAGTAGCAGCGTCAAACTCCCTTCATTGAAAGCATACCGTGAAATATAAAACCTTGTTTTAAATTTTTTTTTTTTTAAAAACCTTAACAGCACATATGTAACAAAGCTGACATTCAGAACTCAGATAGCAAGAATTCTACATATGAAAAGGCAGAACTGAAAATATTACGCCAAGCTGTAGGACATCTCTTATTGGAAATACAGAATAAACCAGATCCCTAAACCGAAACTACCTGCTAGCAGACTCTTACCCCTGTCACACAAGCAGAAGGCAGGCTTCCTTCTTGCCACCCTCTTACGCAGGCCAGGTTTGTGGAGTTACCTTGAAATTGTTGAACAGTCAACATTTTCCCCAGTCTCATCCAGAACCCTTGTAGTTCTTTTAACTAATCTTAGGTTCTCACAGTGGCTTTCCTCAGCATGGCTACTGAATCTGGAGAGACAGCCTCACTGAGGCAGTGTCCTAATGCCAAATTATTTCCAACCATGATGGAGCTGACAAACAAAAAGACAAACACACCAACATTTTCTTATAGACTTCCCCCAATCTGCACCTTTGGATAACTATCCTGAAACTCTTTCAACAGCTCTGAGCTTAACATAATTTAAACTGCTTGAAATTCACTACTCAACCAAAAGTAGTATTTGAGCCAGCTCAGTTACTATGACTGGACATAAGATGGAGAGGCTGGATGAATGGACAGTAATGACTATAATCAAATAGGCATTTTTGAACCCCTAAATCAACTTAGTATTAAAGGGGGCATAGCATTATGGCAGCTTTTACAGCATTTATGGAGGGAAAGAGGCATCAGCTGATGACATCACTCCTGAGCTACAGAGCTGACCACCTCAAGAATGAAAATAAAAATGTCACTGTGCAGATAATCAAATAGCAGCAGTGCCCTAGAAATAGCACTCCAATGTCAAGGGAGGTAGTAAACAAACAGTATTTGGCCTCTGAAGGGGAAGCCAGTTCCATGAATAGTAGTTTCTGATGCTAAGAGGTAGTCCAAGAGCCTTCATCAGTTGGCAAGGTTTCCAACTGATGAAGTCTCTCCCGATTCAACATTTGAAAACCTAACTCTCCAAAGTTAAACTGATCCAACAGTTTGTGTAAAACCTCAGCTCTTCTTCCAGACAGTTCTTCAGAATGGATTCTGGGATATGGATGGGCATTGCCTTGCCAAATCCAGTCAAAACTCTGTCCCAGGTCTTAGTTAGGGGCTGGCTATGGCTTTTGTGGTATTGATGGGGGCACAGGGGAAAAGAGAACATCTCTTCAGTTGAAATATGCTTCTTCAGCACTTCTCCTGAGCAACTTCTTGTTAACAGTGGGTAAAGGTGGCTGCAGAGGATCCAAAGCATAGCACAGTAGTCCTTTATTTGAGCCACTGCTTTCTTGATCTCATCACCAAAGTTAGTCATTCTCCTTTGTAGAGCATGCCAGCAAGCTTTTCCTGCATGTCTGATTTAAGGTCTAAAACTACAGTCATGAGTGTCTTTAGGTAGACATTCTCAATACTGTCGCACAGGAACCATAGGTCTAGTTAAGTGCTTTCTGCACTCATTTCCTTTGTCCATCATTGCAGTAAATATCATTCTGCTCTTGAGGGAAACTGTCAAGCAGATCTTTTAACTTTCTGCAGAATATCGCATACACTGGCCCATGAAGGGCTCAAGTATGTAGGAACTAAGTAGAGAATTTGGATATCTCTTTCTCCCAACAAAGTTAAGTATACAGTATGCCTTCCCCTAGGACACAGATATAACTCTTCAACCTGTTCTTCTTGAAAGCAAATTCCACAACTAGCTGGTAAGGCAGTTGCTTCTTCTCAAATACGGAAGCCTTCAGGACACAGTACGTTGTATCTGCCTCCTTGATCGGGGGAGGGGGGTCTCTAATATTTTCAACTGCATCTCCCTTGGACCACCACAGATGGGCACTGCCATGACATCCTCTAGGGGAACATAATATAAGAATTGTCATATTTGGTCAGACTAAAAGGGTTCCTCAAAATTCAGTATCCTGTTTCCAAAACATTGACCAATCTGGTCACAAGTACCTGACATATCCCAAAATAGCCCAATTCCATTCTCCTTCTCTCCAGGGATAAGCAGTGGTTTTTACTTTAATAATGATTTATGGACGTTTCCTTCCACAAATTTGCCCAAACCTGTTTTAAACCCAGCTAACACTAACTGGTTTTACCAATGAGTTCCAAAGCTTATTTATGTATCGAGAAAAAAAACTAATTTTCTTCTGCTGTTTTATTTATTTGATTGATTAATTGATGGATTACACTAGTACATCATAGAAAAACAAAGGGAATGCAAAACGATACAGAAACACATCTCCAGACAAAGGGACCAGCAGTCACTGAACTGAATAACGGTATTCACCTAGTTGTTCATAGATCCCAGAAGCCGAAGGCCAAATAGTACCCTCACCTTGGTGGGACCCTCGGTCCCCATGCCCCCCCCTCCATATAAAGCACAAACAGTCCCCCTGCTCTGGTGTCCTCTCCCCCCCCCCCCATTTATTGCCCCCCCCAACCCCCATTCTCCCTACCCCCCTTAATTCTCACACAACATTTCAGACACAACAGACATGCTCCCCCTTCATACCATCCCATCCACACCCTGCCTCTTGCCAGTCCACCCCGAAATGGTCATGAGTCTCCCAAGGATGGAATGACCAAGCAACATGTTTGCCTCTTTCAGACTCTGGGGTACGAAGTTGAAAATCTAAGCCGGAGTTGATGATACAGCAGCCACTTTGGTTTCAACCTTTTCGCATACATGCGTAACTCAAAGGACCCAATTTATTGCCTTTTAAGCTTCCAGTGCTGGAGTGAGGGTTCAGTGTCCACTATCCAATTACGCAACACAATCTGTTTTTTTTACAACCAGGAGTCCCAGCATTATAAAATCGCTTCTTTGCCTTGGGCATCCTACATTCCACCAATGAGTCTTCATCCTCCATCAGCAACAAGCTATAAAGTCCATCCAAATCGCATCTGAATCACCTCTGATAAGCTAGTTAGAGCACCCTCCCACAGCCCCCATAACTTGTGGTACTCCAGAAAAGAGTGGAGAAAGGTGCCCTTCTCTACTTTATGTTTTGAACAGAGGTCAGTATCCCAAAGCCCCATCTGGGCCCCTCTCTCTCGAGATAAATATGCTCCATAAAGAATCTGAAACTGCATATCTTGCAAATCCGCACTCTTCCCTCTTACCTGACCTGGCTTATTTATGTTTGTCTAAATCTTCCTATGTCCTATCTTTACGCTCTTTATTATTTCCTCTTTTCTGTCCACATGTTCTTCGGATCAAACAGGCTACTCATCCATCTCCCCCCCCCCCCAACTTTGCTTCACCCCTACATTCAACCACATATCCGTCTCCCCACCCCCTACAGCCCCGACTCTCCACACCATCCTTCAAAAAAACTCTACTAACCCAACCTCCATTCACCACAAAGGCCCTCCTCCCACCTTAGGCACAGTACCACTATTAACCTCCTCCTTAAACATAACCATCTTCAATTGAATATCCACACAAAAAAGTCTTGTTACATAGCCGGAAGGAAGCAGTCAAACAGTACTTTCATAAGGGTGTGTCCCTCAGTCCCTCTTAAAAGGACTCCAGATGTAGTTCTTGTCAGTTTGTCTACGGCACATCCGCCTCCTCCATAATGAAGTGCAGGACTGATCATTAAAGGCTCAACTCAGCAGAACCGAGGAACCCTCTTACTGGTGCACTCTTTTCCCTAGCGCTGCAACTTCCATGCAGGTATGCCGGCAATCATCCCCAATTCAAACTTGCAACACAGATCCAGTAGTGTCCATAGTGATCAACTGCATCAACACCCTGCTTTCCACATGAAGCTTGCACCAGTCCTTCGTTGAAGAACAATTTGTTATTTTCAAACATTAGTAACAAGGAACCAGCGATGAACATACATACAACAACTTCATGGCAACTTCCAAACAAATTGGTGCAATCCAACAAATATATGGCTGGCAGCTACAAGCCATCTGTCTTCCATACTGCAACCACTAAAGCAACATCCTACCTCTGCAGGCTGGCCCCCGACCCCTGCAAACTCAGACTGCTGTTGCTGTCTTCCGTCAGCAAAGTGCCCACAAAGGCCCAAAATTTCTACAGGTCCTCAAACCATATCACCTGATTGTGGTATTGGAACTAGGCCTTTGCTGGATAGAGCAGGCTCACCATATTTCTCTCCGGCAGAAGGCACTGCAGTATGGGGTCATTGCTCAACACTTAGCAGCAGTTTGAGCCAAGTAATCCTAGAAGAGTAAGATCTTTTGCCCTTTGTATTTTAGGTTCTGCTGTTGCCTGAACATAGATAAAGAAAAGTTCCCATCTGTCCAATTCAGGATCTGGCCAACCCGGGCCCAGATCATGGACCCTCCGTCATCTGGGGACCCACTTGATGCACCTTCTCCCACGTACTTCAGCGGGTAGGCACAGCGTCTCTGGGAGCCATGTTTCGATCAAGCCGCGCAGCTCATCATCTTTAAATTTCCTCCAGCAAACCAACAGTTTGGAGGCTGTTCTCCTGATCCTCCCTCCACTCCATAAACAAACGATTTAGTTGTTTCACCAGCCCAAGATGCGCCTCCATGTTAAGCTGCACATTCTTCATACTGTGCTATTCTCTTTTCCACTCTCGGCAAGCAGGCCGCCTGACTCTTCAGACTCTCCTCGATTTCCTCCATCGAGGCATGTACCTTCCTAGCTGAGCTTCAATCACTGCAGTCAGTTTTTTTATCAGTTCCTGAAGCGCTGCCTCCTCGAGGGTGAAATACAAGGCAGGAGCTTCAGTCGCCATCTTGCTTTTGCTCTACCGTCCCCTATCTTTAACTGCCTGCTGGGTTTCCCCGGACATTTCCACCACCTCAGTAGCTGCAGCAGCTGTTTCCACACCACGATTCAAATGTCGCCAGCTTCTTCCACACGTACCACTAGCGCCTGTTGCTAAAGCAGAGGAAAATCATACAAATTGTGATTTAAGGGAGATTAGGATCAGGAGCCCTGTTTTGGGTTGTCAACTCAGCTTGGCCTCATCATGTGACACCCCCCCCCCCCTTCTGCTTTTGTTTAAATGTATGACATTGTAACTTTATGGCATGTCTCACAGTCTTTGTATTTAAGAGAATAAATCTAATCTATTCATGTTTACCCATACTACTCTGTTCATATTACAGATCGCTATCATATCTCCCCTCAGCCATCTCTTTGCCAAGCTGAAGAGCCCTAAACTTTTAAGCCTTTCCTCATTGGGGCATCCTTCCATTCCCTTTAACATTTTGGTCACCCTTCTCGGTATCTTTTCTAATCTTTAAAAAAAAAAAAAAAGGGGCAGCAACCAGACTCGCATACAATACTCAAGGTGTGGATAACATCATGGAATGATACAGGGGCATTATGATATAATTTGTTTTATTCTCTATTCCTTTCCTTATAATTCCTAGAATTCTAATGGCTTATTTGGCCATGCTGCACACTGAGCAGAGGATTTCAACGTATTATCTACCCTTTTCATGGGTGGCGACTTCCAATGTGGAACCTTGCATTGTATAGCTATAGTTTGGATTGTTCTTCCCCAAGTGCTTAATTTTGCACTTGTCCACATTAAATTTCATCTGCTATTTAGGAATTCAGTCTGCCAATTTCTCAAGGTTTTCCTGCAAATCACAATCCATGTCTGATTTAACCACTTTGAATAATTTTGCATGGTCTGCAAATCTGATCCCTTCATTCACTGTTTCCCTTTCCAGGTCATTTATAAATATGCTAAAAAGTAGTGGGCTCATTACAGATCCTTGGGATACTCTACTATTCACTTTCTCCATTGGGAAAATAGAGGGTAGGGCTAAATAGTCAATCTTTTAACCAGTTTGCAATCCACAACAGGAGACTGCCCCCCTAGCCCATGATTTTTTTAAATTTCCTTAAGAGTCTTTTATAAGGGTCCTTGTCAAAGGCTTTCTGAAAATTCAGATAAAGTGTATTAACTCGCTCACACTTCATCTACCCATTTATCCACACCTTCAAAAATGTAGCAGACTGGTGAGGCAAGACTTCCTTTGGGTAAATCTATGTTGGTTTTGGTCCATTAAACCAGAACTTATCTGTTCAGTAATTTAGCTCTTTCTAGTAGTTTCTACTATTTTGCCCAGCATCAACATCAAGCTCACCACTGGAACACTTTTTAAAAATTAGTTACCTTGGCCATACTCTAATCATCAGGTACTATAGACAATATTAATGACAGTTTACAAATTACAAATTATTGCAGACTTACAAATAGTAGGTTTGCAATTTCATTTTCAAGTTTTCAGCACCCAAAGATATATAACCATCCAGTATAGGGGATTTGCTACTCTTTAGTTTGTCAAAATTGTCATGTTATATCTTCTAGGTTCAATAAGATTTGTTTCAATTACTCAGATTCATCATCTTTAAATTTCATTTACAGCATGGGAATATCCCCTACATTATCTTCAGTGAAAACCAAAGAAAATAATTCATTTACTTTCTCCACCATGGCCTTTTCCTTCCTTAGTGCCCTTTTTACTCCACCATCTAATGATCCAACTGACTGCCTCACAGGCTTCTGGCTTTGAATGTACCTGAACAAGGTTTTATTTCAAGTTTTTACTTCCACAGTTTCTTTTCAATTTTTCTTTGCTTGCTTTATCAATACTTTGCATCTAACTTGCCAGTGCTTATACAGTTTATTTTCTTCATTCAGATCTCCTTTTTTCCATTTTTTGAAAGGGTTTTTTTTTTCTTTTGCTATAAAAACAGCCTCTCTCACCTTATCTTTAAATCATTCCGGCAGCTGTCTGGCCTTCTTTCCAGCTTTTGTAAGCAGGTTCCACTAGACCTGGCTAGAGAGGCAGTTGCTGCTTCTCAAATCTGGGAGTCTTCTGGACACAGTAGATGGTATCTGCTTCTTGCACTCATTGTCCAAGATCTAGCTTGCAAGTACTTATGCTGTTTATTTTCTTCATTTGGATCTCCTTTTTTTCATTTTTTGAGAGATGTTTTTTGGCTATTAAACAGCCTCTGGTCAGGCTTCCAAGATGGAATTTTTATACAATGTCCAGGCCTGATGTAAACTCATTTTTTTCTTAATCAGTTTTATCATAGCCTCCCTCTGAAATGTTAAATGCTAGTTCCACGTCTACTAAGCTCTCATTTTTTTTCCAACCAAATTTCATCTAGGTTTTCAAAAAATGGATTAATCACTAAACTTAAGCAAAGCTGAGGCTATGGTTGTTAATGTGGACCCAAGTTACACGTCTCCAGATTCTATTACATTTAGATGGAATTTCTCTCTCTTGTAATGAAGTGCATTACTAGGAGTAACACTCAATTTGGACTTTTCAGATCGCAGGTAACAAGAATTGTACAAGGAGTATTTTATAAACTTTGTTCAATTCGTAGCCTTCCTGGAGCCAACAGATCTTCAGCTTGTGGTACAAGGCTTAATATTACGGACGCTTGATTATTGCAATATAATGTACATTGGATTACTTGAGACAGTTACTAAACCACAGCAGTTAACCCCCATGCTGCTGTGTTTGGGCTAAAAGGAATTGCAAGAAATGAATACATAGTACAGGTTCATAACTACACTGATTGCCCATGAAGTATTGGGCGCATGACATGTTTACTTTTGCCTTTAAAAATAACTGGGTTGTTTCTTCAAAGGAACTGGCTTTGCATTCATGCGTATATGTTCCCTCACCTGCACTTTGTTCTGAATCTCAGGAATTACTAGGTGTTCTTACAGTGTGTAAAGTAATCACATGTTTTTTTCAGAAATTCTGGCCAAAGGACGGAACATGCTACCCATACTGTTATGTCTGCGACACAATTTGTTAGCCTACTGGAAAAGCCTTAAGGCTCATCTACTTAGATGTGCTGTACAAAATATGTTTTCTGGCTTTGGACACATTTTGGAGGCAATTCTATAACCGGTAGTTAGGCAACTTATATACATTGATGGTGCATGTTTTCAATGACTTACATGCGGGGATGGGTATTTACGCGTATAGTTTAAGGAAATGCTATTCTGTAAGCACATGTATCAGGGCAGTACTACATACTTTCGGAGTGTACAAGGGCAAAGGTTGAGCATGGGTGGAGCCTAAATTTAACTACACGTTTATGTTTTATACGTATCTAAGGCATGGGCATTTATACTAAGTCTATGGTTGGTTTAAGTGGTCTCGCCTAGATATGGCGCACACATCTTACCACTTATGCCCAGGGCAGGTCCAACCACCAAGCAAACTAGGGTGGCCACTTCTGGGGAGGGGGGGCAGCAAAGAGCAGAGCATTCAAAGCTAAAAAATAGATTCTAATAGCTGGAGAGGCCATAAGGCTTAAGGTTTGCCTAGGCCGCCAACACTATATACAAACTCTGGAGCCGGTCTTGCTTATGCCCTTATTTTATCAAAAACGCGCATATTTTACTTTATAAAACAGGTGCAAAATGCATGCACTAAAAAGCACGTTAACCTATGTGACCTGTATAAAGTTACCCTCTTATTGCCCGATGAGGATATATGAGAGATTTTCATCATGTTCTGCATTTGTTTATTATTTAATATGTAACCACATGTTTTGGTGTTCTCCATTTAGAACTGCAGTGATAAGCAGAAAATTTTTTTTTGTAATGCCTTCAAGTGAGTGCTGACTCCTGGCAACCCAGCTGCCTCTGGGTTTTCTTGGCAATGTATCACTGGAAGCAGACTGCCAGGACTTTTCTTCCAAGGCAATGGAAGGTAAAGTGACTTGCCTAAGGTCACAAGGAGTGCCAGTGGCAATCAAACCCTTGATCTTCTAGGTATGAAGCAGTTGCTCTAACCACTAAGCTAGGTCCCTCCATTCCAAAACCTCCCTTATACAGGATCTGTGTCCAGCAGTCCCTGGATTCCTTGTTTCTTACTGAAATCTGACTCTGGGATGGTGCCTGCCCCCCGGCTTTTCAGCTTTTCACACTCCACGGGTAGGTCGGAATGGTGGGGGGTGTGGGCCCTCCTTTATCATTCCTCCCTTATGCTCACTGAAGTGTCCATCCCCGTACACTATCCAGAGTCCTCCCTATACCGCTTGGATGCTTCTCCTCCTGGTTTATGTCCCTCCTTCCCTTTGTCCAGACCTCTGGGATGCTTTTCTTCTGACATTAACTGAGGCCTCTCGCTTTCCCCCACCTATTGGTCCTAGGTGATATCAATTCGCATCTGACCACGCCGACGTGATCGGGCCCTTCTCACCCTCTTCGATGACATTCCTCCTGCAGCATATCAGTTGTGCTACCCATTCCGCTGGTCACACCCTGGATATAATCCTTTCCTCCGCTGGTCTCCCTTGTCCTCCCACCTGTATCTCTATCTTAGTTTTGCCTTGGACGGATCATCACTGTCTTTTGTTTGTTCTGCCTGTGTCCATATCTCACACTTCTTCCTCAGCTTCTTCCGCTTGTCTCCAAGCACAGCTAACTCGCCGAATCACACAAGCCTCCTTACATGCTTTCCCATCGGCTGACACCCTTTTTCCCTCTGATTTTGCCACTCTCTCCATGGATCTGCAGGCTCACACGTGGGATACCCTGCTATCCACTACCCTGGATAAACTGGCCCCTAGGGTTCCTGCTGTGCGCCCCCCTTCCCCCTCCCGTCATCCTTAGTTCAATCATGGTTTGTGCCTGCAACGATCCTATCTATGTCGTGCCAAACGCCTCTGGTGTAGGCATTCTTCAATAGCCTCTTTAGCTAGGTTTCACTCCTCAAATCGTCTTTATAGAAGTATGATCAAGTCTGCCAAGCTCACCTATTGCTCTAACTGCATCTCCTCTGCCTCCAATTCATCTCATCAACTATATTCGACCCTCCGCTCCCTGTCAGCACCTCACTGCCCCAGCAGTCTCACTCCTCAGGTATATCAATACCATACACATGTAAATAGTTCTTTGATGATAGTTAAATGTCATTTGCTGTTATTATATCAGCACGTTTTTGCCACCTATTTCATTATATATTGCCTTTAGTTAAACTACCTAAATTGTTCTTCGTAAAATAAAGCACAGTTACTTACCTGTAACAGGTGATCTCTGGGAACAGCAGGAATAAGTCTTCACATACGGGTATCGTCGGTACCGACGGAGCCTGCGCGGGAACGCTCCCCAGCCCCTCTTGCACTCCTGGTGCAGCAACAAGGTATATCTGCTCATTACTACGCCGATGATATCTTTCTCCTTTATCATACTGACTCTGCTTCCCCTGATATCACGCCTCTTAATAACTGTCTCTCCACCATGGCTTTTTGGCTTTCTTCTAATTTCTTGCACGTTAATCTCTCTAAGACTTCCGCTATATGGTTCACCGTTGGCAGCCCCGTCCCCCCTCTTCTCCCTTTGCTCTCTTCTTCTCCCATCCCTCTTGTCACGTCCTTACGCTACCTGGGTGTTACTCTTGACTCGTCCCTCTCCTTCAAATCCCATATTTCCTCTGTCGTCCAACGTTGCTTCTCTATTCTGAGACAACTTCGTTCTGTTCGTCTTTTTCTTTCCTCCTCATCTATGACCACTCTTCTCCTCTCACTCGTTGTCACTCGTCTTGATTACTGTAATGCTTCCCTGGCCGGTCTCCCCCAAACTCAACTACAGCGCCTTCAGAGACTTCATAACACTGCAGCCCGCATTCTCACCTGCTCATCTCGCTTCGACCACATCACCCCACTTCTCATACGACTGCACTGGCTACCCATCCCTTTCCGTATACAATACAAGGTTCTTACCTTCGTTCACAAATCCATTCACATGGGCACTCCTCTCTACCTCGCTGATCTGATCCACCTCCATAAGCCTTACCGCTCCCTCCGTTCCATCCATGTTAACCGTTTGACCTTACCTTCCCCCTCCCATGCTCACCTCGAATGCACCCGCTCCTCCACTTTCTACTTCATCGGGCCCCGGCTCTGGCATTCGCTTCCCCCGGACCTCCGCCTGGAACCCTCCCTGAAAACCTTCAAGGCCCGCTTGAAGACCTACCTCTTCTGTCGTGCATTTGACCTTCCCCCTCTTCTTTCTCTCCTCCCCCCCCCCCCCGCTGATTTCTTTTAGCCCCTACCTAATTTCTGACTCTCTCCCTAGCTCCCTTTCCTCCTCTCTTAACTATCCTGTCATAGTTTTGGCGTTCTTTTCCTTCTTTTCCTAGCAGCTTTTATGTACTTTGTGCACCGCTCTGACGCTATTACTTGAGCGGTATATTAAGCCTCCAATAAAGATAAAGATAAAGACAGATAAAGATACACATGTAAATAGTTCTTTGATGATAGTTAAATGTCATTTGCTGTTATTATATCGGCACGTTTTTGCCACCTATTTCATTATATATTGCCTTTAGTTAAACTACCTAAATTGTTCTTCGTAAAATAATAAAGCACAGTTACTTACCTGTAACAGGTGATCTCTGGGAACAGCAGGAATAAGTCTTCCCATACGGGTATCGTCGGTACCGACGGAGCCTGCGCGGGAACGCTCCCCAGCATCCAAAAGGAAAGCTTTTGGGAGCATCCCACAGTGCCTGCACGCTGCCTTCCCGCCTTTCCTAACCGCCTCTCTCCAGTTCGAGTTTTAAAGCTGAGACAAAGAGAGAGTGAGGAAAGGAAAGAAAGATAGAGAGATACAACTCCTAGGGGAGGTGGGTGGGTTGTGAAGACTTATTCCTGCTGTTCCCAGAGATCACCTGTTACAGGTAAATAACTGTGCTATCTCCAGGAACAAGCAGGAATGAGTCTTCACATATGGGAACTCCCCAGCTAGAGATGCCTGGGAGATCACCCAGGTTGTGAGTCCCTGGGAAGGGCTCTACCTCCACCCATGAAACTCAGGCATCCAGCCAGGGATGGAGGGTAGGAGTTGGTTAGGTATGGAACAGGTGTTTGAGAACAGCCTGACCAAACAAGGCATCCCGGCGGGAGTCCTTGTCCAAGCAGTAATGGGCTGTGAAGGTATGAACCGAGGCCCAGGTGGCCGCTCGACAGATCTGGTCGATGGACACAGAATTTAGATGAGCCATAGAGGCTGCCATGGACCTCACATTGTGAGCTGTGACATGGCCCTCCAGAGAAAGGTTCTTACTCTGGTAGGCGAAAGAAATACACTGAGCAATCCAATTGGACAGAGTTCTCTTAGAGACTGGAAGTCCTAAATGAGAGGGATCAAAAGCAACAAAGAGTTGAGAGGACTTTCTATGTTGCTGTGTCCTTTGTAAGTAAAAAGCAAGAGCTCTTTTACAATCCAGGGTATGAAGATTCCTCTCTGCACTTGAAGCATGAGGTCCTGGAAAAAAGACAGGTAAATAACCTCCTGGTTCAGATGAAAAGGTGAGACCACTTTAGGCATAAAGTGTGGATTAGTCCTGAGGACTACCTTATCATGATGGAACCTTGTATAAGGAGGATTAGCCACCAAGGCTTGCAGCTCACTGATGCGGCGAGCTGAAGTGACTGCAATGAGAAAAATAACCTTCCAGGAAAGAAACTTCAAGGAGGTAGTGGCTAAGGGTTCAAAGGGTGGCTGCATGAGCTGGCCAAGAACCAGATTCAAGTCCCATGCCACTGGAGATGGTCTGATGGGAGGTTTAGTCAAAAGAAGGCCTCTCATGAATCTTGCTATAAGAGGATGAGAGGAAACAGGCTGTCCATTGAGAGGTTTAAGGGATGCTGCAATAGCACTCAAATGGACTCTTACTGAATTCGTTTTAAGGCCTGCATGGGATAAATGCAGCAAATACTCTAGTAAAGAATTCAGAGGTATTGCAAGAGGGTTAAGACCCTTCTCTGCACACCAAATGGTAAACCTTTTCCATTTAAAAGCATAGGAACGTCTAGTGGAAGGCTTTCTGGAAGCATGAAGGATATCCTTCACGTGCTGAGAAAGATGCAAATCTTGAAGGTCTAGGCCTTCAGCAACCAGGCTCTGAGGTGAAGAGACTGGGGATTTGGGTGCCACAACGTTCCCTCCTCCTGGGACAGGAGGTTTGGAGCAGATCCCAAGTCCAGGGAGGGAGCTTGAGAGAGATGCAGAAGTAGAGGGTACCACACTTGGCGTGGCCAATGTGGTGCAATGAGGATCATAGACCCCTTGTCTCTATGAAGTTTGAAGAGTGTCTTGGGAATTAGGGGAATGGGTGGAAAGGCATAGAGGAAGTCTTCCCCCAATGAAGGAGGAAGGCATACCTGGCCTGAACTCCCTGACACGGAATCCTGGAACAGAACCAGGGAAGTTTGGCATTCCATGGACTTGCAAAGAGGTCCATGTCCGGGGTTCCCCAAATTCGGAAGATCCTGGCTATCTGGTCCCCATGGAGGGACCATTCGTGTGGAAGCAGAACTCGACTGAGTCTGTCTGCCCAAGAGTTTTGAACCCCTGGAAGATACACTGCCATGAGATGAATTTGATGCTCTCTGGCGAAGGCCCACAATCTCAGAGCTTCGTTGCAAAGCGACAGAGAGCCAGTTCCGCCCTGCTTGTTCACGTAGAACATGGCTACCTGGTTGTCCGTGTGGATAAGGACTGTCTTGTAGCTGAGCAGGGTGTGGAAGACTCAGAGCTAGAAAAATTGCTCTGAGCTCTAAGAGGTTGATATGTAGAGATGTCTCCTCTAGAGACCAGATGCCTTGAGTGGAGAGATCCTGAAGATGAGCTCCCCAACCTCTTGGAGAGGCATCTGTTGTAAGGGTTGCTTGGGGTAACACCTGTTGGAAGAGGGACCCCAGCAACAGATTTTGAGTGGACTTCCACCAGTGGAGGGACCAAAAAAGAGGCGACTGGAGGTTGCTATTTTGTCTGACAGGCAACCTGATGCCTGGGTCCATTGTGTGGACAGAGTCCACTGAGCTGCCCTCATGTGAAAGCGAGCATAAGGAACCACATGCACAGTGGATGCCATGTGGCCTAACAGTTGTAACATCTCTCGAGCAGTTAAATGGGATTTTAACTGAATTTGTGAAGCTAACTGCACCAAGCGTAGGCAACGGGCCTGGGGAAGATAGGCCCTTGCAATTATGGTATCCAGTAAGGCCCCTATGAACTCTAGAGACTGAGTAGGGGTGAGATGGGATTTTGGAAAGTTTATTACAAGTCCCAGATACTGAAGGATACGGCTTGTGCAGGTTAGAGAAGTCTGGGCCTCTGACTGGGATGGAGCTCGGATGAGCCAGTCGTCCAGATATGGGAATACGAATATCCCCAGAGTGTGTAGAATTGCAGCTACTACTGCCATGCATTTTGTGAACACCCTTGGTGCAGAAGCCAGACCGAAAGGAAGCACTCTGTATTGGTAGTGCTTTTCTTGATAAAGGAACCGAAGGAACCTTCTGTGTGTTGGATGGATGAGGACATGGGTTTACGCATCCTTGAGGTCTAGAGAGCAAAGCCAATCCTGACTCTGAAGGTATGGAAGGAGAGTACCGAGAGAAATCATCTTGAATTTCTCCTTGCATAGAAACTTGTTCAATTCTCTGAGATCTAAGATGGGTCTGTAGCCCCCTGTTTTCTTTGGAATAAGAAAGTAGAGGGAGTAGAACCCTGAGCCCTGCTGAAGAAGGGGTACTTCTTCTATTGCCCCTTGGGCAAGAAGGGTAGTAATCTCCTGACCCAGAAGGTCGAGGAGAGATGTTTGAGAATTGAACTGTCTCACCATGGTGTGAGGAAGAAGGTTTAAGAAATGAAGCTTGTACCCCTCCCTTATGATGGAGAGGGTCCATTGCTCTGCTGTGATTTGTTCCCATCTGAGAGCAAAGTAAACCAACCTTCCTGGAATGGTGAGAGGCTCTGGAGGCTCTAGAGCCAGAAAGGCTAAGCTCTCTAGTTGTAAGTCAAAGGCCCTGAGGAGGCTGAGGCTGTTGGGCCGTAGCAGTCCTAGCAGCCTTAGGCTTGGCCTGTTTTGGTTGTTGCTGTCTCTTTATAGCAAAACGACCTGCAGTAGATGACTGCTGACCATAAGCAGAATAATATTTCCCTTTTTTGGGAAAAAATCCCTTTTTGAACAACCTTTTCTTAAAAGGAGCAGAAGTAGACTTTGAAAGTCTATCTAAAGCAGAATTTTCAGCATCCATTTGGGTGGCCTTTGCTTGCCAATCATTGCCAAAAAGGTTTTCACCTGTACAAGGAAGGTTTCCTAGTCCATCTTGAACCCAAGGTTCCAAATCAGAAGCTTGTAACCAAGCAACTCTGCGTGCAACTATGGCAATGGCCGAGGCTCTGCTGGCACCTTCAAAAGAGTCAAAGGCTGCACGGTTGGAAAACTTGGAAATATCCTGGGCATGTTTGAGCCAGGTGAGGAACTCTTCCCTTTTATCTTCTGAAATAAAAGGAGATAAAGTTTGCAGGTGATCTGTAACTTCTTTTAGAAACATCCCCATATAGAGACTATAGGAGTTGATTCTGGCAACAAGCATACTGGCCTGGAAAATTCTCCTGCCAAAGGCATCTAAGGTTCTACATTCTCTTCCTGGAGGAGCAGAAGAGTGCCTTTTTGTACTCTTCATCTTCTTCACAGCAGACTCCACCACAATGGAGTGGTGAGGAAGCTGAGTCTTATGAAAGCCAGGACAAGGAGGAACACGATACATGGTGTCCAACCTGCGAGAATGAGGGGAAGTGGTGAGAGGAGTCTCCGATATGCCCAACATGTGATCATAAAGAATCTCATGTATTGGTAAAGTGGCTGCCTCTTTAGGAGCCTTAGGATATTGTAAAATATCTAATTTTTTGGCTCTAGGCTCTGTCTCAGGGGCCACTGAGATGGAAAGGCCCCTGGCCACTTCCCTAATGAAGTCTTGAAAAGACAAGTCTTCTGGAGGAGACATTCTCCTTTTTGGAGAAGAGGGCTCCTGAGAATGAATCACCGATGCTTCGACAGAGACCTCTGATTCATCAGAGTCTTCAGAGGAATCGAAGTATCGCCTGTCTGGATGCTCCTGCAGAGCCCGATACGCGTACCGGGTGGTATGGACATCGGGAGTGATCGGTACCGGTTCGGTACTGATGGGCATCACAGAACAGTGTACTGCTGCAGTCGACACCGAAGTGGATGTCGATGCAAGCGGTACCGGCACCGGAACCGATGTCGGTACCGGCAACGGAGTTTGTTGCGGTACCGAAGGCGTCGCAGCTTGTATGAATGCCGTGATGGCACGCTGCATGGTCAGGATATTCTGATCCATTGACGCAACCAATGTCTGAATGTCGGTACCAGTGGCAACCACCGGTACCCCAGAACATGGCAACAGGTGATCGGTCGAGTCCGAGCCAGCGATGTCAACCTGTGACCCCATAGATAAAGCTTTGGAAGCCGGAGCCTCCCGCCGGGTAATTTTGCCGGTGCGGATTCCTCGAGGGCAAGCCCGGAGGCATCTCGATACTTAGAGGGAGATCTACCCTTCGAGGACCGGCTGGATTTAAGTTGGGTTACATGAGATCCATGTGAGGAAGAAGCAGCCCTGGAAGATGTTGATGCAACCGAAGCTGTATCCGAGGGAAACAGGGTACTGAGCTTAGCTGCTCGATTCTGTAGACCTCTTTTAGACATCATGGAGCAGGACTCACAATCCGCAATGGAGTGGTCAGGACCTAAAACATTTGAGACACCATTCATGGGTGTCAGTGACAGAAATAGTGCCGCTGCACTTCGTGCATTTTTTAAACCCAGAGGCAGGCTTTTCCATGAGGAAAAATGTCCTAGGCCTAAGGCCAAAGAAGAAAATGCATTGAAGTGAGAAAAAAACAGTAGGTTTTTTTTTTTTGGTTTTTTTTTAGAATAAAGAAAGAAAAGACAGGCGGTACCGGTCCAACGTCGAGAAGGCAGACGCGTGACCAAAGAAATAAAATAAAGAAATTCTTCAGCGGTGACAGGAACACGACCTGCTGGCTCCGCGGAAAAGAAGAACTGGAGAGAGGCGGTTAGGAAAGGCGGGAAGGCAGCGCGCAGGCGCTGTGGGATGCTCCCAAAAGCTTTCCTTTGGACGCTAGGGAGCGTTCCCGCGCAGGCTCCGTCAGTACCGACGATACCCGTATGTGAAGACTCATTCCTGCTTGTTCCTGGAGATCGCTTCTTATTATTATTGTTCGGTTGTATCTAAACCGCCTCTGATCTCTGGAAGAGGCAGTATAGAAAAATGTTGTTTTTGTTAAGTGCCATCGAGTCGGAGTCGACTCATGGCGACCCTCTGGATAGCTATCCTAAATTGTGTTCGGTCTTCAGTCAGGCGGCTCATTGTTAACAGACTGGTACCCATAGCTGCTGTTATTGTATCGATCCATCTCATTGCTGGCCTTCCTCTTTTGTGTTCACCTTCTATCTTGCCAAGCATAATGTCTTTCTCTAATGATCTCTCTCTTCGCATGATGTGTCCAAAGTATGAAAGTCGAAATCTTGTCATCTGAGCTTCTAAAGAAAGCTTAGGTTTGATCTCCTCTAGTACCGACTGGTTTGTTCTTCGGGCAGTCCATGGTATACACAGTATTCGCCGCCAGCACCATAATTCAAAGGCATCAATTTTCTTCCTATCTGTCTTTTTCACTGTCCAGCTTTCACATCCATATGATGTTATTGAAAATACCATGGCTTGAACAAGTCGAATCTTTGTATGGAGAGACACATCTCTGCTCTTGAGAATCTTATCTAGGTCTTTCATAGCCATTCTGCCAAGAGCAATGCGTCGTCTGATTTCTTGACTGCTTGTTGCTTCTTTATTGATAGTTGATCCAAGTAGGTTAAAGTTGTTCACAATTTCAATTTCTTCTCCTTCAACGATGAACCTGTTGATTATGCCAGTTGTCATGATCTTTGTCTTCTTTACATTAGGGTGCAGGCCCATTTTGAGACTATGTTCTTTGATTGTGAGAAGCAAATGTTTCAGATCTTCACTTTCAGCCAGTAATGTGGTATCATCAGCATAGCGAAGGTTGTTGATGAGTCTTCCACCAGTCTTCACACCTCTGTTATCTTCATACAATCCTGCTTCTCTGATGATTTGTTCTGCATATGAATTAAACAGGTAGGGGGAAAGTATGCAGCCTTGTCTTACACCTTTGCTTATTTTAAACCATTCTGTTTCTCCTCGTTCCGTTCGAACTGTTGCTTCTTGATCAATGTACAGATTGCGCAAGAGAACGATCAGGTGTTCTGGTATACCCATGCTTCTTAATGTGGCCCAGAGTTTCTCATGGTTTACACAGTCAAAAGCCTTGCTATAGTCGATAAAGCACAAATAGATATCCTTTTGGTATTCTTTAGTCTTTTCAAGGATCCATCTCACATCCGCAATGATGTCTCTCGTTCCTCGCCCTTTCCTGAACCCTGCTTGCACTTCAGGTAGTTCTTGTTCCAGGTATGGTTGTAGTCTCTTTTGAATAATCTTCAGTAGAATCTTGCTGGCATGTGGGATCAGAGCGATTGTGTGATAATTTCCACAGTCAGCTGGATCACCTTTCTTTAGTATTGGTATAAACACAGATATTTTTCATAGAAAAATGTACAAATAAATAAAATAAATTTACAATTATTTGTTGCCGAACACAGCTACCCGGCTCATTACTCATGCCTCCTGTACCGATCATGTATCCCCTCTTCTCTTTAATTTGCACTGGCTCCCTCTTCAATAACAGTTTCAGTACAAGATCCTCATCATTGAGTATCTGGTACTTCTCAGTGGCACTCCTCAATATTTGGCAGACCTGTTGCACATGCATGCCCCCCCCCCCCCAACCTCTGTGCCCTCTGTTCCATTCACAATAACCGCCTGTTTCTTCCCTCCCCAGCTCGTGCACCTCTGGAACTCAAGCATCATTATGCATTTTTCTTCCTCAGTCCAGTCCTTTGGAATTCTTTATCATCCACTCTCCATGCTGATTCCCACGATTTAAGGCAATGCTGAAGGCCCATTTCTTCGGCATCGCCTTTGATCTTCCCCCTGCTTAAGATCACATAACATATCCCTCCACTTTTCTTTATTCGTCTGCCTACTTATACTTTTCTATCTCTCCTGTGTGCCCTGTCCTCTTCACTGTCCTATTATGACTTCGGCCTCTTTCTTTTTAGCAGCGATTATTTGTTTTAATTGTACAACGCTCTGATGCTTCGGCCTGGGCGGTGTACAAATGCATGAATAAAGATAAAGATGAAGATGCTCTTCCACTCCAATAAGCCGAATACAAATGAATAAATGAAATGAAGTAAAAAGGTAAGAATGGAAGACCATGTTGCAGCCTTACAAATCTCCTCAACCAAAAGGGAGTGGAAATGGACAACAAACAGCACCATAGCTCCGATCCAATGCACTTTTACGGCCTCTCATTTGCCACCCTGCCAGACTAGCAGTGTACTATGCAATCCATAAGCCCATTTGATAATGTACTTTTGCATCTGGAATTCTCAGCCTATTAGGCTCATTCAATATGAAAGGCTGATGAGTCTGATGGTGCAGCTGTTTTCTCACCAACTAGAAAGCCAGCACCAAGAGTGTGTTGGGCCTATTTGACCTTGTGAGCATGAGGCTTCAGGAAAAATATCGGAGGCACAACAGACTGATATGAAATGCTAGAACCACCCTTGGTGGGGGACTTGAGCTGCACTAAAAGAACCATCCTATTGTGGAAAATTGCAAAGTGAATTCAAAACTAGAACACGGGGTTCACTTAGTTTTTGAGCCAAGATTAAGGCTACTAAGAACTAACCTTGCATTGTCCAGTAGCCGACACATAAATATGCAAAGTATCTGAGAATAAAAGGTACACACTTTATATTAAGTAATAGCACGGAATAAGATATTTTATTATGCATACATTTCCAGAACACAAAGATGTGCTCTTAGAGAAACTGCTACTGTGAAAACACTCCTACATCTCTTCCTAAAAACAGCGTAGTTACTCACCTGTATCAGGTGTTCTCCTGGAACAACAGGAATCAGTCTTCACATATGGGTGATGTCGGCGCCAACAGAGCCCTCGTGCGGAACAAATCCCCAGCTTTCAGAGAAAGCCTTTGGGAGTTGCCATCACGCATGCGCGGTCCCCTTCTCTCCCAAGGGTGCCATCTTGCTCAGTCAAATGACAGCTAAAAAGACGGCAAAAAGGATAAAACAATAATAGGACTGCAACTCCAAGGGGAGGAGGAAGGGTCGTGAGGACTGATTCCTGCTGTCCCCGGAGAACACCTGTTACAGGTGAGTAACTACACTTTCTCCGGGAACAAGCAAGAAGTCAGTCCTCATATATGGGACTCCCAAGCTATAAGCTACCGAGAACCCATAGCTAAAAAAGGCTCCCTCTATGAGAGCAGCAAGCAGCCGCAATAGAAATCCAAACTAAGGGGATAGCACTCCGGTAGCCTGAACATAGAGGGGTCGGAGGGCAGGAGTTGCCTAGACCTCGAAAAGGTTATGGAGTACAGCCTGGCCGAAGGCACTGTCCTGCCGGGACTCACTGTCCAGGCAGTAATGGACTGCAAAAGTCTGACTTGAAGACCAGGTGGTGGCCCTGCAGATGTCTACCAAAGGAACAGAGTGGAAATGAGCCACTGATGCAGCCACGGCTCTGACCCTATGGGCCGTAACTCGACCCTCCATAGGAAGTTCGGCTGCCCTGTATGCCTAGACAATGCAGTCTGTCACCCAGGTGGACAGTGTACGCTTAGATACTGGCATCCCCAGCTTACAGGGGTCGTAAGAAACGAAAAGCTGAGAAGCCTTCTGATGCGGTTGCGAACGCTGGATATAGGCGGCCAATGCCCTCTTACAGTCCAGGGTGTGTAGGACCGACTCTGCCCGACTGGCTTGCAGCCTGGGAAAAAAAGACAGGCAGAACCACCTCCTTGGTTGAGGTGGAACGAGGAGACCACTTTCGGAGGGAACGTGGGGTGCGTGCAAAGCACCACCCGGTTCCTATAGAACCTGGTATAGAGTATTTCCGACACTAGGGCCTGGAGCTCACTCACCCGCCGAGCGAATGTGAGTGCCACCAGGCAGACCACCTTCCAAGAAAGATGTCATCTACGCTAAGTAGCCATGGGCTCAAAGGGCAGCCTAATAAGCCGCCCCAACACCATGTTGAGATCCCACTCTGTCGCCGGAGGGCAGACCGAGGGCCTCAAGAGGAGTAGGCCCCTAAGGAACTGAGAGACCAAAGGGTGGGCGGAAAGAGGCTTCCCATCCACTGAATGGCGATGCGCCGCAAGGGCACCGAGGTGTATCCTGACAGAGTTGGACTTGTGACCCAAATCAGAGAGGTGGAGAAGGTATTGCAGAACCACCGCTATCAGGCAAGAGAAAGGATCTAACTCCCACTCCTTGCACCATGCCTTAAACCTATGCCACTTCAAGGTGTATGCTCGTCTGGTCGATGGCCTCCGTGAGGCCAGCAAGACCTCCTCAATATTCCTTGGGAGGAGGAGCGGAGCAAGAATTACCCTTTCAGCAGCCACGCCATCGAGTGAGCTGACATTTGGGTGCAGAAGAGAGCCCCCCTCCTGAGACAGAAGACTTGGTGAGGATCCCCAGGAGATCAGGGCCTCCACCACTAGCTGCAGAAGAAGCGGGAACCAGGGCTGCCTGGGCCACGGAGGGGCAATAAGGATGACCGAGGCCCTGTCCTGGAGAATCTTGAACAGCGTCTTGGCCACCAGAGGTGTCAGGGGAAACGCATACAGAAGATCCCTGGACAATGATATCAGAAACTCATTGGCAGCCACCCTGCGCGGGTGAGATTGCCTTGAGCAGAAAAAGGAGCAACTGGTGATCGTCCGGACTCGCAAACAGGTCCATCAACGGCCGCCCCCAGGTCTGGAGGAGCCAACTGGCTACCCCACGGTCCAGCTGCCATACGTAGAGCTGGAGAATCTTGCTTAGCCTGTCTGCTAGCCAGTTGTCCCGGCCCGGCAGGTAGACTGCTTGGAGATGAATGCTATGCCGGGCTGCAAAGGCGCATAGGTCCAGGGTTTCCTGACATAGGAGGCGAGACCCCATGCCACCCTGTTTGTTCACATCGAACATGGCCACTTGGTTGTCTGTCTGCACCAAGACAGATTCTTGGGCTAGAAACTGCCTGAAAGCTCCTAGCGCTAAGCGGATGGCAGTACTTCCAAGCAATTGATTTGCTGGGCCTTCTCGCTCGAGGACCACAGTCCCTGAGTCCGGAAACCCTGGCAATGGGCTCTCCAGCCCAGCAGTGATGCATCCGTGATCAGGATCCTCATGTGCAGAGGGACCTGGAGAGGCATTCCCGCCCCCAAGTGATGTGGTTGGAGCCACCAGTCTAGGGACCGTACTAGACGTCTGGATACTCTGACCCTGTCTCGAAGGCGTCCTGAGGCCTGAGACCACTGGTCCCTGAGGCACCACTAAATGGTCCGCGTGTGGAGGCGGGTATCCGGGGTCACATGGACTGTGGAAGCCATGTGCCCGAGGAGGCGAAGGAAAAGCCTTGCTGACACTACAGACTTGCGGTTTACCTGGCCTGCCAGAGCTATAAGTCGGCTTGCCCTGTCTGCAGGCAGACAGGCCCTCACTTGAAGGGTATCGAGGCTGGCCCCAATGAACTCTAACTTCTGAATTAGGGTGAGGCTGGACTTGGGGTAGTTTATCACAAATCCGAGGTGCTGCAGTACTTGGATGGTGCGAGTTGTGGCCTGGTGTGTCTTGGTGGCCAAGGAACCTCTGATGAGCAAGTCGTCGAGGTAGGGGAATACAAAGACCCCTTGTAGCCTGAGAAAGGCGGCAACCACAGCTAGGCACTTTGTGAACACCCTGGGGGCCGAGGCGAGGCCTAAGGGGAGCACCCTGTACTGGTAGTGATTGCCCCCTACCACGAAGCGTAGATATTGCCTGTGGCTTGGGTGTATTAGGATGTGTGTATACGCATCTTTCAGGTCTAAGGAGAATAGCCAGTCTCCCTGGCGGAAGTAAGGCAGCAAGATTCCAAGGGAAAGCATCTTGAACTTCTCTCTCACCAGGAATTTATTGAGGTTGTGCAGGTCGAGGATGGGGTCTGAGGCCTCCTGTCCTTTTTAGTATCAGAAAGTACCTGTAGTAGAAGCCCCTTCCCTGCAAGTGGTGGAGCACCGGTTCTACTACCTGATCCTTGAGAATACCTGCCAACTCCTTCAGAAGAAGGTCCCAGTGAAGAGGAGACCTGATGGGTTCTCCTGGAAAATACTGAAGAGGCACCTGGGCTAGATGAAGAAGATAGCCCTCCTGGACTATATGCAAGACCCAGGCATCGGTGGTGATAGCTGTCCACCTGTGGGCATACAGGGCAAGCCGGCCCCCTGTGGTCTGCCTTGCCCCTATGGGTAGAGTGGCCATGCAGTAAGAGTCAAAAGCCACTGCCAGGCGGGGCCGAAGCTGCTACCTGGGAATTGGGGCTCTTCTGCTTACGTGGGCTATGCCCCTGTCCCTTGGCCTGCTGCCCCTGCTGAGGAGCCAGGGAAGCCTGAAAATGGGGGTAGCTTCGGTAAACAGCACCCTTCCTCGGGTAAAAGGGCTTTTTACCCGAGCCCTTCTTGCGAGAAGGGGCAGAGGTCTTCTTGGAGAGCCGTGTCCTCATCATGTACTCGGTCTCCAACTCCGTGGTCTTGTCGGTCATGGGTTTGCCGAAGATTCTCTCCCCCCCCCCCCCCCCCCCCAGCATGGGACATCAACCAACTTGTCCTGAACCCATTGCTCGAGGTCCAACAACTGCAACCATGCTTGGTGGCGTGCACCGATGCCAGCCGTTGCTACCCGGGCCGCCGACTTGAACCCATCATAGGCCACCCGAGACAAACTCTGAGCACTCACGGACGGCTTTGTACAGGGCCCTGAAGCGTTGCAAGGGTTCCTCGGAGAGACCAGCCAAGAATCCGGCAAGTTCCTTCGCCAGGTCCCTGAGGTACATGCCCATGTACAGCTGGTAGGCCTGGATCCGACAAGTCAGCATTGAAGCCTGGAAGCACTTTCTGCCAAGGGCATCCAAGTTGCGGGCCTCCCTGCCGGGAAGCACCGAGGAGTGCATCTTCTGGCACTTCAGCCGGTGCATGGCCGATTCCACAACCATGGAGTTGTGCGGCAGCTGCGACTTCTGAAACCCAGGGCTCCGGTGGACTCAATACATCAAGTCGAGCCGCTTGCTGACCACCAGCACCGACGCCGGTGTCTCCCACATGCGGAGCATGTCACTCCAGGATCGGAGGCACGGGTACAGTAAGAGCCTCCCGAGGAGGGGCCTCATACTGGACAATCTCAAGCTAGTCGGCTCGAGGATCCTCCTCGGACTCCATGGGGAATGCCAATGCCTTGGACATATCCCGCACAAAGTCCAAGAACCTCATGTCCTCCGGGGGGGGGGGGGGAGACATTCTCCAAGGCTTGAATACCGGGGAATCGGATGGTACATCCCTGTGCCGGCGGGTATATGGGGACTCCTAAATACTCTGTTTCCCATGCTAATGCCTCCGAGGAGGAATCGGCGGGCTCCTCGGTGCCGATCGCCCCAATGCCGGCAGGCTCAGTGGCAACGACTTCGGTCCCGAACGGGAGGCCGAGAGAGACCTCGGCCGAGGATCGACTCGAGCCCAAAGGGCTTCGAGGATTGGCTCGGCTCCAGGGTCGACTTAGACGTCGAGGGCCTGGTGGTCGGGACAGAGGAACTGGACAGACCGGCTATCAGCGCCCGCTGCTGCTCCATGAAGGCAGTGAAACCGCGCTCCAAGGCCGCCATTCTGAACTCTATTCCAGAAGGCTCCACAGCCCCCGGCTCGGGCCCTGACACGGTCGGACCCGATGCCAGTTTCCCCAGAGGGGAGTCCGACGAGGACAGTTGAAACTTGCCTCGGTAATCCGGTTTTCAATGAGGCATCTTCGGACGCTCCGTCTCCGAAGATCCCAGCCGGGGCTCAGGGCTCCGTGACCGGCCCTGGGATGAGCCAGGTCGCTTGGAGCCATCGAGAGACGCCGCCCTCGAGGATTTCTTCTTCCTCTTGTGCTCCCTCGAGGGAGATGCCCTCTCCGAGGAACCTCGGCGCTGCTCGGGCTCGGAGAGTTCCCCCAGAGATGTAGAGGCCTCGGATGAGGTCCTGGCTCTCGGAAGCACGGATGCGGAAAAACTCCTATCATGCTGCTGCTGGCAGATCTTCAGGGCCTTCGAGGACATCTTTCTACACGGGCCACAGATCAACGGGTCATGGTCGGGCCTGAGGCACCAGAGACAGCAGTCATGCGTATCAGTGAGAGACATTAACTTCACACATCGATCGCATTTTTGAAACCCGCTGGCAACCATCGGGGGAAAAAGGGCCCCTGCAAGGTCAAAGACTCGGGTTGCCAGTGAAAAAGAAAAAAAAGGCGCGAATGCCAGTCACGAAGGACAAAAAACGAAAAAACAGAGATGGACTCGATACCGGCGTACCGAGCCAAAGGCGGGAAGAGGTACCAGTGTCGACCAGTCGAAGAAAAAGCCAAACAAATAACTTTTTTCTCGGGGACTATGTCCGAAGGGCTCCACGGAAAAAAGGAGACTGAACAAGATGGCACCCTTGGGTGGGAAGCAGACCGCGCATACGTGATGACAACTCACAAAGGTTTTCTCTGAAAGCTGGGGATTTGCTTCGCACGAGGGCTTCGTCGGCGCCGACGTCACCTACATGTGAGGACTGACTTCCTGCTTCTTCCCGGAGAAAAGCCACTTTATATGATTTCAAAAAAAGGAAACAACTCATTCCAGAACCCTTTCCAGGACTGCTGGTTGGCAAGGTCTTTGCTGAGATCCCCATATTGCCCAGGACACATTCCATTCATTAGTTCATCATATTCCAGGTACAGTACAGAATCTCTAGGAGCCATTTGTGCATACCTGTATTATAAGAGCTCTCTTTCAGCAGCTAAAGTCTTGACGCTGGAACACCCAGGAGATCTACTACTAAGCGAACACAGGGGCCATCAGATCACTTTCCAAACCTCACACTAATATCAAACCTATTCACAATTCAAACATATCTGCTGGAGAAAAATGCAGAACTACTTACCTAAGCTGAGACTGCAGTTTTCCCGCCTTATTAATAAAATCTTCCCAAACTGGGTAGCTCCCCTGAAAACAAAAGTAAAAAAAGACTGGTGAGAGGAAATTAGTATTTAAAAAGATAAAAGTGAATCCACTTATAAGAAAAACCTCTACCCACTGACAAATTACCAAGCATTGTACATCCTCACTGATCCCAAAGAGCCTTGTCCTAAACTCACAGCACTTTCTCAGGGATGACAATTAGGATGCATAGTTTTAAAAATGCTCCTTTCTAGAACCGTACAGCTGTTTACCTCACCTTTAACTCCTGTTTTCACCTCAATTCTCCACCAACTCCCAAAATCCAGGTGGACACATCTATACTACATGACCAAGCTATAGAGCCAAACTGGGGCTCTGCGCACACTCATTCAGACAGGAAACATCAGTTGAGAAAGAACCCTTCCATCTCATCACCAATATAGTACTTTGCATGTTATGCATCAGTCTGTTTACTTCCACCACCACCACCCCCACCCTCCTCCCCCCATCTCCAATACCCCCACAGCAAGTACTACATCACAGAGCTGAAATAAAAATAAAAAAACGGTTTCTGTACTGTAGTTCTATTTTGGTTTTCTTATTATTCTATATATGTGATCAGTGTCTTCCATCCTCAAACATAGTGCTAAGACGCCAAGACATCAAAAACCAGGAAACAATGGGGAATAAACAGGCAATAGACCAACAAATGAGTCATCGTTCCCGCCGCAAAATGGCAAAATATGTAGTGTTTTTATAAATTAAAGCTGAAAATGCTTTTAAAAAACAGTTTTGAGAAGCATCACCATCAGTTCACCCTTCTCTTTCACTCCTCTCTGAACAAGGAAGTCACCTTCTTGCATTCTTCCCAAACCCCCTTAGACTTTCTGTAAGGTTGTGGGGTTTTGTTGTTTTGTTTTTGTTTTTTTTGTAAAAGGTTAGAAATTGTTTACATGTATAAAAAGCCAATTTACATGCATAAACTAGTATACACTCATCAATAACTATTTCAAAAAAGATCCTCCCTATACATATATGCCAGCAGCATGCAGATATCCGAAGGAGGCTGTTCTGGGCAGACCTACAAGGCATATAGTACATTCTGCATTTTAGAACAAATATATCCCAAAAAATTTCCCCATTGTTTATTTACACCTGTTCCAAGTCATACGAAACTTATTAGGGTCTGGGTGCAGAGCTTGAGGGCAAAAACTGAGCTTCTCTTTCTGGTCATCAAAATCATCTCGAATTGTTAAAAACACAAGCCTGCAAAAAATATTTTTTCGAGAGCTGTTTTGGTTATTCCATGTAATCTTTATGGTTTTTGGTGCGCTGAATCCGAAAATGACCTCCATTTTGTCATAGGACATCACATTTCCTGACAATTTAGGTAACTATGTTAAATAAGGCAATACCTCAAAATAAATGGAAATAGACTTATAAAATTAAAGTTATTACAATATTTTCATGAAAATCCTTTTCTGAACGGAAATGAGCTCACCTACACACACTAAACTCGATTCTTCTTCCTTGTGAGGCTCCTCTTGGTGCATTTACGCTTGTGAGTAGCATCTGGAATGTCTCTCTGAAGCATCCAACAGTAGTCTGCCATCATTGTAATGCTCCATTTTCCCTGGTATCTCCTTTCCATCTCTTTAATGTCTTGGTGGAATCGTTCACCTTGTTCCTCACTCACAGCTCCCAAATTTTCAGGAAAGTAGTCAAGGTGGGACTGGAGGAAATGCACTTTCAAACTCATCAGGCAACCTAAAGCTTGAAATGCTTTCAGCATCCGTCCGACAATCTTTTTGTAGTGAGGATCTTTGTTATTGCCTAAAAATTTCTGTACGACTTCTTTAAATGCAATCCACCCTTCTTTTTCAGGATCCGTCATGGTATTGACAAACTCTAATGTCTGGTCCAACGAACACACCTTCCTTCTATTTTGCCTCTGACAGGCCTGGAAACTTGGTGACCAAGTATTTGAAGCATTCTCCATCTCTTGGAAGTGATTTTACGAATTGCTTTATCAATCCCAATTTTATGTGGAGAGGTGGTAGAAGAACTTTATGGGAAGGTACCAAAGTTTCTCGGAGGACATTTTTTTCACCGACTGTTAGCACCCTCGGCTGCCAACTCTTCTTGGTCCAGTGATTTTGTCGATCTTGACTGTCCCATAGACACAGAAAACAAGGATATTTGGTAAACCCAGCTTGTTGCCCGAGCAGCATGCACAAGACCTTCAAGTCCCCACATACTTGCCAACCATGGTCTTCATATTTAAGTTTACGAAGAACCAATTCCAAGTTCTCATAGGTTTCCTTCAAGTGTACGGAATGACCTACAGGTATGGAAGCGTAAAAACCGTTGTGGAGTAAAACTGCTTTGAGACTTCTTTTTGAAAAATCTATAAAAAGACGCCATTGCTCTGAATCATATTGGATTTTAAATTGACCCATCAGACCTTCGACATCGATGCAATAAACCAACTTGTTTTCCTGGGTGAAGTAAGGAACAAACTCCTTTTCACGAGGTCTGAACCATGAAGATGACACTCCTGGCAACAATAAATTCCTGCTTTTCAGCCTTAATCCGAGTAACTCAGCAGCATCTTTGGGAAGATTCAAGTCTCTTACCAAATCATTCATCTCCTCCTGAGAAAACAATTTTGGTCTTGTATCATCTTCAAAGTCAGAACTTGATTCGTCATCTGGTTCAGGTATGACTTCACCTTTATCGGAGCTAGGTATCTCTTCCAAGGTAGCAGGGGGCTTGGGTACTGGTATATCTGTGCCATGGGGGATGGGACGAATTGCCGAGTGAAGATTGGGGAATGAAATGGAATGCTTCCATTTGGAATTAAACCCTTTCACATCGCATGAACAAAAGTAACAGTCGTCACTATGGTTCTTTTGCTCTCGCCATACCATAGGAATCCCATAACGGAAAGATTTTTTCTTACCCTTGAACCAGTTTCGGAGGTCCTCAACACACAGTTTGCACACTTTATGAGGTGCCCAGACTTTATCTTGATCTCCAATTTTTATTCTAAAGTATGCAAAGTATACTTTTTTCACAAAGTCTGTAATATTCTGCTGTTGCTTCAACACTGTATATTCACCACAGATGAAACAGACTGTCTGGTGAATTAATACACTTTTGCGGAGCCATAACATAACGGTTGAAGAATGACGAGCTAACGCGAATTGCGATGAAAAAGTGTGAACAGCCTAGAACCAAGAACCTGATGATGATTCGTGCACAAGTGTGGCATGCAGGAGAGAGCAGCTGTGTGTCTGTACACGAGACGTCACAGTGCTGGCCACGCCCCCCTGCACTGACCGGAGCTGCTGCTATCTGCCCTGTGTCTCCCTCCCACTGGATTCTTCAGGAAAGATTAACCCCTTCTACCATTAGAAGCACGGACTTAAAACTTGCTTAGCTTATGTATATATTGCTGACCATCAGATTTACAGTGCTATATTTTTTTTACATAACTCAGACAACCCCTTCATGGTTTTTTTGGCATTTTATATCTTAAATGCACTTATGTGAATTAATAGTAATTTGAATTAATTAATAGTAATTTGAAAAAATTTGATAAATTTGAAGACAATTTTGCATGTTGTGGCAAATCATGACGTCTAGGAGTTTTTTCAATATTTTATTTGTTTTCAGCACACCAAAATATATGGAAATTAGATGAAAATAATCAAACAGCTTTTTAGTCGCAGACCTGTGAAATTAGAGTTTGGAGATTCTATTAATAAGCAATCCCATGGATGTGTGTCAATTTTGCTACTTACACATGTAACTAACACTACTCACATGTGAAAATCCCGAGTGTCACTGCTTTTTTTTTTGGGGGGGGGGGTGCATTTTTGAATGTTCTTTCATAAAATCAAGTTTCAAATATAGAAACATGGCTGCAGATAAAGACCTTAAGACCTATCCAGTCTGCCCTTCAATACCAACTACTAAGTTCTATAGTCCCTTCTCCCCCCTTTAGTGATTTGTGTTTGTCCCTTGCTTTCTTGAATTCAGATACAGTCTGCCTCTACTACCTCCACTGGGAGACTATGGAAAGAGTGGTAGATGCAGGGAACAAAGTAGAATTTCCGCAAATTACTCCTGAGTCTATCTCCTTTCACCTTCATTGCTGCAGAGCTTTCTTTTAATTGAACAAGGCTCCCCTCCTGTGTTTTTATGCCAAAGAGGTATTTAAACAGCAATCTCTCTCCCCTCTTTCTTCCAAAGTATACATGCACTATCACCTCCTTCTTCCTGTAGGCCATTTCTCTCTCTATGCACCCAAGAATCCTTCTGGCTTTCGCCATCTATCACCTTTTTTACCTGTTTGGCCATCTTAAGATCATCAGAAACAATCACACCAATGTCCCATTCTTCTTTTGTGGAAAGTTTCACATTTTAATTTGAAATATTGCATATAAAGCAAATAATTATGTAGTTTACAAAGTATCAAATTCAATAAATTAAAACCAAATAAAATATTAAGATGTTTTTTCTGGATGAGTGATGGCGATGAGAAGCGTCATGTAGAATACATAGTGTGGTTGGCTCTTAAGCAGAGATCTTTTTTCTCCTTATATACGTATATATCCAAAGAACAAGGGTTTTTTGGATGCTGGATTTTCTTTGGATTTTGCAGTACCCTAGTTTATGTATGTTTGGTGTGGCACCAAACATGCACAGCACTGTGAAAAAATACATATTTGGTAAAAGGCTCGCTGTTCAGTATTTTAGGTATGTTGTGTACAATATCTTGAGAAATAATTGGAAATATTCCAACTGTATGTCATCATAATATTTTAATAGTATGTTCAAAGGTATACAAAAAAATAGATGTCTGCTCAACTTAGACGTAGTAATTCTTGAAGGGGAAAAAAAGATATGACCTGGACAGGATTAATGGCACCCTTCACAAATATTTGGTTGCACAACCCTTGGCAGCGATGACAGCATCCAAACATTTCTTACACCCATCTATAAGTTTTGTACATCTGTCTTCTGTCAGCCCCACAATATTATGGAACCTCCACCATATTTAACTATAGGAAGGGTGTTTTTTTCCTTATAAAAGTAATTTCTTTGCCTATAAATGTATCACTGATCTGCATTTCCAAAGAGCTCAAGTTTGCTTTCATCTGTCCACAGAACGTTTTCCCAGGACAGTAATTTTTCAAGGTGGGTTAAGCAAAGGTCAAGCGTGCCATTTTATGTCTGTCTCTCAGCAGTGGGATCCTCTCCTTAGTCTTCATCCATGAAGTCCTTCTTTGTTCAATGTGTGGAGTATAGTGTGGGTTGAAACTACCACTCCAGATTGCTCCAGATCAGCCTTAAGATCTTCGGATGTTGTATGTGGTGTTTTTCCAATAGTTCGCACAGACCTTCAAAAATTTCTTGGATTATGTTCCTCTTCCCATGACATCCTGGGAGATTCTTGACAGTTGCATGAGCAGAAAACATCTTAACAATATTGCGAACTACAGGCACAGGAATCCCAAGGTCTTTGGAGATAGCCTTGTACCCTTTGAAGTTTGATGTTTGGTGATGATAGCTTTTCTGACAGTCTCAGATAGCTCTCTTGTCTTCACTATTGTGAAAATGGAGCAGGGAACGAATGTGGTCATTTTAAACATTAGAGCCATCATTGGTTGATTCAAGTTATGTGAGTACTGACAATTGATCATGAGTGCGTCCAATTTTCCACAATGAGAATGTGGTTCTTCTGTTCAAACCTATTTGAATTGTTTATAAGGTTGCCAATAATCATGGCCTCAAAAAAATAATCCACAAAAATATAACCCAAACCAAAAGGGGACAGTCACCATCAATACTGTAATACAAACATATTAACCCAATAAAAAGTGAACTCATACCAAAACAACATTTTTTGTTGGACTCCTCCAAGTGAGGAATCAGCCTCTACAAGTGATACGTCCATTTTGCTCAATATATTAGTAGTTAAAAGCAGCAAAGATAATTTGAAAAAAAACCCCAAAACTTAGCTGAGTTTAAACGCGGACAGTTTCCTAATATGCATTTCAACATGGGGCTATCACACGATACAATGCCGTGTTTCGGGTCTGTTGAAAACTTAAGAGACCTTGCATCAGGCGTATTGTCCCTCCATCCACAATGTGACGCAGACAGGAGCAATCACATCCATATATAGCCACAAAATTAGCAAGAGACACTTTCAAAAAATCTGGCGTTTGATGTCATTGCTACCTCAATGCTTACTGCAGAGTGTAGTCAAAATATGATCATCCTGTTGAAAAACTGTATCTAAAAATTGGATACAGTGAGTATCATACTTGGCAGTAAACTTAATATTGTCTTCACATGCATTCAACTAGGTCAAAAATGTTTGGAGGTCAGAGAAAGCGTAGTTACTCACCTGTACAGGTGTTCTCCGGGGACAGTAGGAATCAGTCTTCACATATGGGGGACATCGGCACCGATGGAGCCCTAGCAGAAGCATCCCCCAGCTTTCCCCTTCCCTTCCAAGGGTGCCCATTTTGGTCAGTCAGATGATATAGCTAAAAGACGGCAAAAATAAAATATGGTAAAGGAGCAATTCCAAGGGGAGAAGGAAGGGTTGAGAGAACTGATGCCTGCTGTCCCTGGAGAACACCTGTTACAAGTGAGAACTACGCTTTCTCCGGGAACAAGCAGGAAGTCAGTCCTCACATATGGAACTCCCCAGCTCCATGCTACTGAAAGCCCATAGCGAAAATAGGGGCTTCCTCATGGGGAACTGCAAGCAACAGCAATTTAGTCAGTGTACACAGACCACAGTAGGAACCCTGTGTCCGATGAACCAGCACTCTGGTAGCCTGAACACAGAAGGGTCAGAGGGTGGGAGTTTCCTAAACCCCGAAAAGGTTATGGAGCACAGCCTGGCCAAAAGCATTGTCCCGTCGGGACACTTTCCAGGCAGTAATGGGCTGTGAAAGTATGGACTGACGCCCAGGTGGCAGCCTGGCAGATGTCCACCATCAGGACGGAGCACAAGTTTGCCACCAAAGCCGCCATGGCCCCGACACGGTGCGCCATGACGCGGGCTTCCAGAGGGAGCCTCACCTGCTCATAAGCGAGGGTGATACAGTCTGCCACCAAAGTGGACAGTGTACACCTGGTCGCCGCCTCCCCAGCCTACTGGGGTCATAGGATATTAAAAGCTGAGAGTCTTTGCGGTGGCCCCGAGTGTGTTGAATATAGAAGGACAAAGCCCTCTTACAGACCAAGGTGTGGAGGACCGTCTCCGCCCGAATGGAGTGAGGTCTTGGAAAGAAGACAGGGAGCACCACTGGTTGAGGTGAAAGGGTGATATTACCTTTGGCAGGAATTTGGGGTGCGTGCGAAGCATCACTCTGTTCTTGTAGAACCTAGTATAGGTGCCTCCGCCATAAGGGCCTGAAGCTCACTAGCTCTGTGACTTGAGAAAAGCGTGACCAGAAAAGCCACCTTTCAAGAGAGATAGCGAAGGTGACAAGTAGCCAGAGGTTCGAAGGGCAGACAAGTGAGCTGCCCCAACACTATGTTGAGGTCCCATTTGGTTGCTGGAGGGCAAACCAGGGGCTTCGATAAGAGCAGGCCCAAGAAGAAAACAGGTCACCAATGGTTGGACCAAGAGGGGCTTACCATCCACCAGATGGTGGTACGCCGCCAGGGCACTAAGGTGCACTTGGACAGAGTTAGACTTGAGCCTGGACTAAGAAAGGTAGAGAAAGTACTCTAACACCAGAGCCACCGGGCAGGAGAAAGGGTCAGTCCCATGTTTGGCACACCAAACAAAGAACCTGTGCCATTTCAGGGTGTAAGCCTTCCTTGTAGAGGCCTTGCAAGAGGCCAGCAGAATGTCTTCCACCTCAACCAGAAGGTTGAAAGGGGCCAGAGTCACCCTCTCAACAGCCATGCTGTCAGCAACAGGGACCTCATGTTGCGGTGCAGGAAAGAGCTCTCCTCTTGAGATAGGAGTCCCGGGGCAGTCCCCAAGGGGATGGGGGTGTTCATTGTCAACTGTAGAAGCTGCAGGAACAATGGTTGCCTGGGCCACCGAGAAGCTATCAGGATGAGCAAGGTCCTGTTGCGGAGGGTCCTGAACATGGTCATGGCGATCAGCAGCATAGGAGGGATGTCATACATGAGGCCTTCCAACCATGAGACCAGAAATGCGTCCGCTGCCACCTTGGAGAAGAAAGGCAACTGAAAGTTGTCTGGGCTGGTGAACAGGTCCATCACGGGTTCCCCCCACAGCCGTAAAATCCGGCTGGCTACCCTTGGGTCCAGCTGCCAGTCGTGCGGCTGGAGAACTCTGCCGAGTCTGTCGGCCAACAGGTTGTCCTGGCCTGGCAGGTACACTGCCTGCAAGAACATACCTTGTTGGATTGCATATGAGTAGAGAGCCAGTGCCTCCTGACAAAGGGTACGAAGCCCCATACCCCCCTGTTTGCTCACATAGAACATCGCCACCTGGTAGTCGGTCTGGACCAGCACCGGCTGGTGACGCAGGTGGTGACAGAAGACCTTCAGGGCTAGGGTATGGCTCGGAGCTCCAGGAGGTTGATCTGCAGGGTGCTCTCATCTGATGACCAGTTGCCCTGAATGCGGAGATCTCTGCAATGGGCTCCCCAGCCAAGCAGGGAGGTGTCCATGGTGAGGACCCTTGAGGGGCTTGGGGCCTGAAAGGGCATGCCCACCTCAAGAGGCTGGGGAGACTGCCACCAGACCAGAGAATCCACCAACTGGCGGGTCACAGAAACTCTGTCACAGAGGCAGCCCGTGGCCTGAGACCACTGGTCCCGGAGACACCACTGTGCCGCTCTCATGTGGAGCCGAGCATCGGGGGTGACGTGGACCATGAAGGCCATGTGCCCGAAGAGACACAGAAGCCGAGCAGGCACCGAGGAATGGCATTGTAAGTCCCGAGCCAGAGTCCTGAGACGATTGGCTGGGTCCCTGAGCAAGAAAGCCTTTGACTGGAGAGTTGCCCCAGTGAACTCCAGACACTGTCGGGAGGAGGTGAGACTTGGGGTAGTTTATGACAAACCCCAAGTGTTGCAGAACCTGGATGGTGTGTGCAGTGGCCTGCTGCACCTCTAAGGCCATGCCTCCCTTGATGAGCCAGTCGTCCATGTAGAGAAAGATGAAGAACCCCTGGAGCCGGAGGAAGGCAGCCATGACCCCCAGGCATTTTGTGAAAACTCTTGGGACAGAGACTAGGCTGAAAGAGAGCACCCTGTACTGAGAATGCCTGCTGCCCCCCCCCCCCCCCAAATATAAACCGCAGGTACTGTCTGTGGTTGGGGTGGATGAGGATGTGGGTATAAGCAGCCTTGATGTCTAAGAAGCATAGCCAGTCTTCCTGCTGAAGATATGGCAACACCAAACCACTCTAACCAACTCCCAGACATTCCACCAGAACAGCTGGCTGGACAATATAAAAAGCTCCAACAACCACTCAGCTCACCTGCGGAAACAACCACAATAACCTATCATACTGCTCAGGATACGGAATGGAGAACATTCGAGACAATCACCAAAGAAAAGTTAGAATCAACCATCTCCTGCCTAAACACCGCCACCTCCCCATTAGACCCCTGTCCTGTGGAGTGGATAAAGAAAACCTAACTGGACATAAGCACTGCCCTAGCCCACATAGCAAACGAATCCTCAAGCAAGGACACTTGCCAGCCAGCCTCAAAATCTCCGTCATTCGCCCTACCCTCAAGAAACAACCTGGACCCTCTTGACCCTGCATCCTTCAGGCCAATAGCAAGTCTTCCATTCACTGCCAAAATCATCGAAAAGATAGTTCAAACAGCAGCTCCAAGACCATCTAGACACAAACAACTCGCTGGACCCTCAACAACACAGATTCCGCCCAGGTCATGGAGTTGAGACCCTCATGATATCCCTACTGAACACCCTGATCAAATGAACACAGGCCAAACAGTGTTTTCTTTGGAATGAGAAAATATGAAGAGTAGAAGCCCATTCCTTCTTGAGCAGGAAGACCTCTTTCTATGGCACCCTGGGACAACAGGACACCTCTTCTCTTAAGAGAGTGCTTTGAAGGGGTGGGTGGGATATTCCCCTGTGAAGCTGGTAGGGGGTAAGGTCTTGAAGTGAAGCAGATACCCCCTTTGGACAATGTTTTGAGTCGACTGTTCTGAATTTATGAGGTGCCATCTGTGAGCATAGGAACAGAGTCTGCCTGCTATGTAGAGGGGCTGGGGACCGTCCAGAGGCAGAGTGGAAATCCTCTCTAGGGAGGAGTCAAAAACCAGGCACAGGTTGTGCCCGAGCTGGTGGTTAAGGTTTGGGAGTCTTGGGCATTTTGGGCTGGCGAGGGCCCTGCTGCCACTGCCAAGGCTGGATAGGAAGGATAATATCTTTTCTTCTTAAAATAGAAAAGTTTTTTGGAAGAGCCTTCCTTTTGGAAGGGTCACCTGTTTTTCTGGAAAGGCGTTTGAGGATGAGATCATCTGTCTCAATCTCCCCGGCCTTTTCTCTCCAACCTTTTCCAAAAAGGTTTTCTCCTCTACATGGGATGTTGGCCAGCTTATCCTGGAACCACTGTTTGAGATCTGATGCCTGTAACCAAGCCATCCTCTGAGCCCCAATGCCCTGGTAAGAAATTTTGAAGTATTCAGACCTTGTTTGATGAGTGTCTGGCATGCACTCCTCTTATCATCAGGAAGCATGGGGACAAACATCTCCAGATCCCTGGTGACATCTTTTGGAAACATGCCAATGTATAGCATGCAGGAGTTTATTCTAGAGGTCAGCATGCATGCCTGAAAGCATGGATCAAGTAGCCTCGAGTCTCTACCCGGAGGCATGGAAGAATGATTTTTTGAACTCTTTATTCGGCGCATCGCCAATTCTACCACCATTGAGTGGTGTGGAAGCTGAGGTTTTGTGAAGCCTGGATATTCTGTACATGGTATCAAGCCTCTTGCTGAAAGGCGGAACCATGAGAGGGGCTTCCCACATGCGGAGCATAAGATTTTTATAAGATGTGATACACCGGTAAAATAGCCGCCTCCTTGGGAGTGGGAGGATATTGGAGTATCTCCAATTCCTCTGCCTTTGGTTCCTTCTCTGAGGCTACTGTGATGGCTAGTCCTGCTGACATGTCACGGATGAAGTCTTGGAAAGACATTCTCTGGTGGGTACCTACCCTGCTCATGTGGAGGGGACAGGTCTGAAAAAATGTCTGGAAATTCTTGGGAATCCATTGATCCCTCATCAGAATTAGCTGGAATCATAGTCTCACAAAAAGTTGAAGTATCGGCGGTCTTGTGTTGGACCTCAATGTTTCATTGACATCAAGGGTCAATGCAGATACTGATGCTCCGAGGTATTGGCATCAGGAGCCATGGCAGTCTTAGCCTGTTGGGTACTGGTGGTATCGGTCGGTTTCAACGGAGCACTGGCCTAGGGAGTTCTAATAATGCGGGATCTAGGGCCAGCATCGGGGCCGATACACTTGGCTGTAGGCAGGGTGCTGAAGCCTGCACTGCTGTCTGCACAGAGGCTGCCAGGAATGCGGCCAAACTCCTCTCAAGAGCCAGCATGCGCTGGTCCAGGAAGATGGCCGATGTCTGCGTGGAATCACCAACAGGGTTTGAGCCACCATCCCAGACCACGGAACTGATATCTCTCCAGAGGTTGATTCCTCGGGAGCATCCCAGAGCTCCTCTTGTGCTTTGGAGGACAAGTCCTCCCACCGGTGGGCTGCTTAGCTGGCCGGTCTGCATCGGAAGCACTCCTAGCAGAGTTTTGATGCTTATGTTGTGATTTTCCTCTAGTCTCAGTATCTGTTTTCGATGTCAATGCGATGCCAATGCCTTTTTAGAAGTAACAGACTTACTCTTATGTTTCAACTTGGAAAAGACCTGAGACACATGAGAGGAGGCTACTAAAATGGTTAGTGGTCTTCATTATACAGCATATGAGGACACACTTAAAAGATCTTAATATGTATACTGTAGAGAAAAGGCGGGATAAATTCACGAGAGGACAGCCTCTTTCGATTGAAAGCAAGCTCTGCTATGAGGGGACATAGGATGAAGGTGAAAGGGGATATACTCAGGAGTAATGTGCAGAAATATTTCTTTACAGAAAGAGTGATAGATGCGTGGAATAGTTTCCCAGTGGAAGTAGTAGAGACAAGGACAAATACCTGAATTAAAAAAAAGCATTGGACAAACACAGAAGATCTCTAAAGGAAAACAGGGGACTATTGCAGCTGATATGGAAAGGCAGACTAGATGGGCCATGTAGTCTTTTTCTGCCTCATGTTTCTATGGTTATATGTTTTCCAATCTCTCCAAGGTGAGAAACACTCTACCCATGCGATTGTCAAAGTGATCACGTAGATACTCCTAGTCCTCACAGAGAGATCAACTCTCCAAGGAGCAGTTTATCTCCCAACCAAGCTTTTCCAGTCACTGGATCACTTGGCCACCCAGTACAGACACGTGGTTGAAGTAGGAAGGATTCTTTTATTGATTATGATTAACCCAAATAGCCCGACACAGACCTCTACTGCAAGCTCCTTTGGTGGACCTCTACTGGATCACTTGGGACATGTCCGCCATGGACTTCTCCCAGGAGTTGGACCAAACCATCCAGTTATCCAGGTATGAGTAAACCTGGATCCCCTGCTTGCGCATGAAAATGGATGAAACAGGCCACAAGATCAGCAGAATCTGTCCGTAAGGATCCCATCTTGCACGGGCAGAAGGGCTGCAAACTGCTGCAATCCCAGCCAAGACTGGCAGTCTCTGCCGGCAGGAGATGCGACCCCATGGGCAGACTCTGCCAATCTCAGTTGCAAACATAGTCTTGTAGCTCTTCTGCCTACAAGGATCCCATCTCCCATGGGCAGACAGCACCGGTCTCAGACACAAGCAGCCATCTGCAGCCTTTCTGCTGACAGGAGATGTGGTCCCTGTGGGCAGAAGGGCTGAAAATGGCTATGGTGCTGCTGGAGCCTGCAAAAAAAATAATTAAAAAAAAAAAAGTTATATGTAGGGATTTTGCTGGACAGATGACAATGAAATTTAAAGGTGCAGCTTTTTTTTTTTTTTTTTTTAATAAAAGAGTGTGGGGGGGAGGCAGAGCCAGTCCACAGCCGATTCAGTCTGGGGGGGGGGGGGGAGGTGGGCGGCGGCAGTAGCAACAGCAGCATTTTAAACGCAGCAGTTTTGTGCCACAACTTTGCTACGCCCGGCAGGCCACGTGCTTCAGCCCACAGGGCCTCCCGCTTGGGCCCCCCCCCCCCCCCCCCCGACAGCAAGTTGCATAAGAGAGGGGATCAAGAGTAACAGATCAAGCACATGGCCTACCGCAGGCAACATAGCCACCCTAGGCGGCCACCTAGCAGAAGGGCCGGCCCTGGGGGAGAGCTTGGAGGCCTGGAGGTGCGTGCAAGTTGAGTGGAAATTTTGAAGGGAAAAATTATATGCACACAGCCTTTGTCCCAATATGAATAGTTTGCACTGCTCCCGCTGTTGATTAATGGGCATTGTTATAGTTACAATGCCATGCAGAGACTTCTCATATACAATAGCAAAACACTTCTAGGATCTTTTAAGATATGCATAAAGTTTTGTCAGGCCCTGTAACTCATTTGGATATTAGGACTTTTGAACAGAGTGACACGATTTTGGTGCAGATATAGAGCCGACACAAAATAGTGAAGCATTTCTGCTCTCTTCAGTCTGGGAAGGGAAACAAAGATAGGGGACGGGAGAGGGACAGTAGGGGAGGGGTTGGAGGAGGGTGGGAGGGGGGGAGGAAATAGTGCAAGCGGTTGGAGGGTGAAGAGATGAATACATGGGAAGTAAAGAGCACAAATGTGCATGTGCAGAAGGTGCACCCCTCTTCCACCACACACAAGATAGCACCCCACCTCCACATCCCCCTCCCCACACACACAGGGTCAGTAGATGTGGTGGAGAGGGAGGCGAAGTGTGGCCATTGCCTTCTGTTGGCACTGTGCAGAGGCCCATTAAAAGCCTGATTTATTAAGCTTTTTCCCCGTAGAAAATGGGAAAACAGTCTAGGTAAAAAGGCCCTAAACCTAAAAAAACGTAACTGTGATACATCTTTTTAGGGGGTGGGGATGTGCACAGCGGCCTAGGTTTCGGCAGCTGGCTCCTAGATTCCAAGAAAATTTGTCAAGCTCCTGCTGTAATAGCAGCAGCCATGTCCGTTTCCCATCATTAGAGCTTGCAGATCTGGATTTTTATTGCATAGACTGTTAGCATTTGTACTTACTGCTTTCAAACTATACTTTGTCGGCTTGCTTACATTCTGTATAGTCTTGTCCCTTAACTCCTCTTCTACTTTGTTACTAATGAGTGACTTAAAATGATTTCTTTTATCATTTTCTTCTCGCTTGTCATGGTTTCGCCAAGGGTGCGATTCCAAATCCATCTGCTCCCATCCATCACTCTCATCCTTTAGTTTAAATGCCCAACATATGGCCTGAATTTCTCACTTAGAATCCTTTCTGCCACAGAAAAATGTAGGCCATCATTGCAATGTAGCTTTTGTTCCACATACTGCCCCAGTCACCTATTTATTTAAACTTTATTTACACCAAGTTTGTGTCACATACTAAAGTTGGCTGCCTGACGCAGGCTTTCAGTCTCTATCCTTTTTCCACTAATAAGTACTCCTGAAAACGCTATAGTCTGTTCCTAGGGCACATCATTTACCCCCAGACAGTTCATAGCAATTTTAGAATCTTTACCCTCTTCTACGATTTCACTCGCTATTTGATTTGTAGTCCTGCTATCTGAGGATCCTGTGAGGTCTTTAACCTATTGTCCCTGGACTTTGTTCCCCGGTTAATGCCTCTAATAACAGTCTCTGAGCAGTAGCAGTTTTCTGTTTTGAGATTTTTTGGCACAGACTTGGTGATTTAGGGTGTACTGGGTATCTTCTATTGCCACCAACACTTGCAATACTGCAATTCTTCAATGTTTTATAGGGGCATCATTTGGAAGATGGGGGATGTCTACATCACAGGTCGTATCCTACCAGAGCCCACTGTATCCAATCTATTCATGTTTTTTTTCTGTGGGAGTGGGAGCAAATTGCCTGAATGTCATATAGAAGGGGAAAGCGTAGTTACTCACCTATAACAGGTGATCTCCGGGAACAGCAGGAATTAAGTCTTCACATATGGGTATTGTCGGTACCGACGGAGCCTGTGCGGGAATGCTCCCCAGCGTCCAATAGGAAAGATTTTGGGAGCATCCCACAGCGCCTGCCTGCCTTTCCAACTCTCCTTCGTCAGTTGAGTTTATAGCCGAGACAAAAGGAGAGAAAGAGAGAGAGAGAGACAACTCCTAGGGGAGGTGGGTGGGTTGTGAAGATTTAATTCCTATTGTTCCCGGAGATCACCTGTTACAGGTGAGTAACTACGCTATCTCCAGGAACAAGCAGGAATGTAGTCTTCACATATGGGGACTCCCCAGCTGAGAGATGCCAGGAGGATGACCGTAGCAAGCTGCGAACCTCTGGTGAGATGGGTCATTCTTCCTCCCATGGATCTCTGGCATCGAAACCCGGGGATGGTGGGAAGGAGTTGTACTAAGTCTGAAAGAGATGCTGTAGAACAGCCTGTCCAAATGAGGCAATAATGGGCTGTAAAGATGTGTACTGAAGCCCAGGTGGCTGCTCTACAGATGTCGTCAATAGACACAGAACGAAGACTAGCTATGGAGGTTGCCATTGCTCTCACACTGTGAGCTGTGATGTGGCCTTCGAGAGAAAGTCCCTTACTCTCGTATGCAAAGGATATGCAATTCGCAATCCATTTAGAGAGAGTTCTTTTGGAAACTGGAAGTCCCAAATGACTAGAATCAAAAGAAACGAAAAGCTGAGAAGATTTTCTGTGTTGCTTAGTTCTTTGAAGGTAAAAAGCCAAGGCTCTTTTACAATCCAAGGTATGAAGGTTCCTTTCTGCACTAGAGGCATGAGGCCTATGAAAGAATACAGGAAGGAAAACCGATTGGTTTAAATGAAGTGAGGATGAGTCCTAAGAACGACCTTATGGTGAAATCTTGTATAAGGAGGGTCAGCCACTAAGGCCTGCAACTCACTGATGCGTCTTGCAGAAATGAGAACAACTAGGAAGATGACTTTCCATTTAAGAAACTTCAGGTCCGTAGTGGCTAAGGGCTCAAAGGGCGGTTTGATAAGCTGCCCGAGAACAAGACTGAGATTTTTATTTTATTTATTTTATGTTATTTATTTAGACAGTTTTGTATACCACCTTATCCTTCAATCAAAGTGATCACAACACAATTGGGGGATACTTTTTACAGGAGGGGATATGAGACACATACGCTAATACTTACAGGGAACATGAGCAATGGAGGGTTAAGTGGCTTGCCCAAGACCACAAGGAGCACCTGTGAGACAAGAAACCCCAGTCCTTCCAGCCCAAGGTTGCTGTCCTCTAGTGGGATTTGAACCCCCGACCTTCCGGCCTGAGTTAACTTGCCTCAACCACTAGGCCACTCCTCCCCATGCCACCGGCGGCGGCTTAATGGGAAGTTTTGTTAAGAGAAGACCTCTCATAAATCTTGCTACAAGTGGATGAGAGGAAATAGATTGTCCATCCAAAGGCTTGCAAGAAGCTGTAACGGCAATGGCACTAAGATGGACCCTTACTGAATTGGTTTTAAGACCAGAATTTGATAAATGGAGGAGATACTCCAGTAGCGATTCCAGAGGCACCGAAAGGGGGTGAAGCCCCCTTTGGGATCACCATGCAGAGAACCTTTTCCACGTGAAGGCGTATGATCGCCTTGTGGAGGGTTTTCTGGAGGCCACCAGGATATCCTTTACCTGTTGAGAAAGGTTGATATCTGGAAGCTCTAGGCTTTCAGCAACCAGGTCCTGAGATGTAGGGACTGGGGATTCGGGTGCAATAGCATCCCGTTCTCCTGGGAAAGAAGATCTGGAGCGTATCCCAACTCCAGTGGCGTGGCTTAAGAGAGATGTAGAAGCAGAGGATACCACGTTTGCCGTGGCAAATGTGGAGCTATGAGTATCATATGTCCTGTGTCTCTCTGAAGCTTGACTAGTGTCTTGGGAATGAGGTGAATGGGTGGGAAGGCATAGAGGAGGTCCTGCCCCCAGTGAAGGAGGAAAGTATCTCTTGCCTGACAGTTTTGAGCCAGAATTCCGGAACAGAACCAGGGAAGTTTGGCATTCTGTGGACTTGCAAAGAGGTCTATATCTAGGGTTCCCCAGATTCGAAATACTTGAGTAATCTGGTCTGAGTGAAGAGACCATTCGAGTGGCAGCAGTATTCGACTGAGTTTGTCTGCCCAAACGTTTTGAATGCCCAGAAGATATACCACTAGGAGGTGGATTTGAAGCTCTCTGGCGAGGGCCCACAGTAGCAAAGCTTCGTTGCATAACGACAGAGAGCCCGTTCAGCCCTGCTTGTTCACACAGAACATGGCTACTTGATTGTCGATCTGGACCCAAACTGGCTTGTAGCTAAGCTGGGCCTGGAATACGCGAAGAGCATGGAAAATGGTTCTGAGTTCTAGGAGGTTTATGTGAAGACAAGCCTCCTGTGTGGTCCAGAGACCCTGAGTAGAGAGATCATACAAGTGAGCTCCCCAACCCAACTTGGACACATCCGTTGTTAGAGTGGCCTAGAAAAGAGGCTGCTGGAAAGGAGAGCCTACTAGGTGGTTTTCCAGAGATTGCCACCATTGAAGGGACGAAATGAGAAGTGTGGAGTTTCTGATTTTGTCTGACAGGCGACCCGAGACCTGTGTCCACTGAGAGGAGAGGGTCCACTGGGCTGCTCGCATGTGAAGGCGAGCATAGGGAACCACATGGACAGTGGATGCCATATGCCCCAGAAGCTGAAGCATTTCCCGAGCAGTCAGGAAGACTTTCATAGCTGCTTGGGATGCCAGCTGCACTATATGAATACAGTGGGGCTGTGGTAGGAAAGCCCTTGACTGTCTGGTATCTAGATGAGTCCCTATGAACTCTAGGGACTGAGAAGGGGTGAGCTGAGAATTTGGGAGGTTTATGACCAGTCGCAAGAAGCAAAGAATTTGCATTGTGCGAGAAAGAGTGAAGCTAGCTTCTGGAGCTGTTGATGCTCGAATGAGCCAGTCGTCTAAGTAGGGGAAGACAAATATTCCTAGAGTTCTCAGAAATGCTGCTACTACTGCCATGCATTTTGTGAAGAGTCTTGGGGCAGAAGCCAGCCCGAAGGGAAGAACCCTGTATTGGAAGTGTCTTCCCTGGAAAAGGAATCAAAGGAATTTCCTGTGATCTGGATGGATGAGAATATGAGTATATGCATCCTTTAGATCTAGAGAACATAGCCAATCCTGACTCTGAAGGTATGGCAAGAGTGTTCCGAGGGAAATCATTTTGAATTTTTCTCGGAACAGACGTTTAATTCTCTGAGGTCCAGAATAGGCCTGTATCCCCCTGTTTTCTTGGGAATGAGAAAATAGGGGGAGTAAAACCCCGCAGCCTGTTGGGGTATGGGTACTTCTTCTATTGCTCCTTGAGCAAGAAGTGATGTGACCTCCTGACCCAAGATATTGACGACAGGGATATGAGAATTGAACTCTTATGATTGTAGGAGGGGGCAGGCTGTGGACGTGGAGTCTGTACACCTCTCGTACAATTGACAATGTCCAGTTTTCTGATGTTATTTGTTGCCATCTGCTGGCAAAATGGCATATACCCTTCCTGGAATGGTGAGGGGTTCTGGACCTTTCAGAGGCAGAAAGACTAAGTTCTCTAGGAAGGAGTCAAAGCCCCTGAGGAGGCTGAACTTGTGGAGCCGATTGAGTTCTTGGAACTTGTGGCTGCCTCTGCTGTCTGTTCTGTTGTTGCCCCTTTTGGGGAACTTGACCTGGACAGTGAGTATGATGGGCATAGGATGGGTAAAACTTTTTTCTTATTGAAAAAGGGTTTTTTGGCTGACTTTTTCTTTGCTGGGTTGGCTGTAGACTTAGTCTATTCAAGGTAGTATTTTCAGATTCAAGCTGATTTGCCTTGTCCTGCCAATCCTTGCCAAAGAGATTTTCTCCTGTGCAAGGAATATTTCCCAGTTTCTCTTGCAACCATTGTTCTAAGCCCAATGCCTGGAGCCAGGCAATACGACGTGCACCGATTGAAATAGCAGAATTTCTGCTAATACATTCAAAGCAATCGAAAGATGCACGGTTCACAAATTTAGAGACATCTTGGGCATGTTTGACCAGAGTAAGAAAAACCCCTCTTTTGTCCTCAGGAAGAGGGCTTATATAGAGAATGTAAGAGCTGATCCTGGCTGCCAACATGGAGGATTGGAAGCAGACACGCCCAAAGGCATCGAGAGTCCTCAACTCCCGGCCCAGAGGATTAGATGAAAGCGTCTTAGCACTCTTAATCCTACGCATTGCCGATTCCACTACCATTGAATGGTGTGGTAACAGTCTTTTGAGAGTTTGGAACTCGGTACATAGTATTGAGTCGTCGAGAGTGTTTTCCCACATTCTGAACATAAGATCTTGCAAGATCCTATGAATGGGCAGGGTAGCTGCCTCTTTAGGAGCTTTAGGGAATCGAAGAATTTCTAATTCTTCTGCCCTGGGTTCCTTCTCTGGAGTCACCGTGATTGCTAAACCTCGAGCTACATCATGTATGAAATCCTGGAAGGACATGTCCTCTGGAGGAGACATTCTGCATTGAGAAGGAGATGGATCCTCCAGGAGGATTGCTCTAGTACCAGCAGAGTCATCAGAATCATCGGAATCGGACGATTTGAAGTATCTCGGTGGCCGGTGTTCGTGCAACGCTCGATACCGGTACCACTCAAAGTCGGTGTCGAGGTGTCTCGGTAACGGCCCTTCGATACCTGAAATAGACTCAAGGCTCGGCATGGGCAGAAGCATACCTGCCGAGGCAGGTGCACATGGTACCGGCACCGGTGTCGGTACCGAAACCTGTGGAACCATCTGTAGCGGTCTTAGAGGTACCGAAGCTGCTAAGAGAGCCGCTAGACTGCGTTCGAGAGAGAGGATTCTCTGATCAATTGCTCCTGCCGATGCCTGGGTGTCGGTACCAGTGGAAGCGGCTACGACCCCAGAACATGACGCCAGTAGTTCTGCAGAGGATGAAGCCTCCGGAACATTCTGGAGTCCCATTAATGCTTTCGAGACAAAGGTCTCCCGCCGAGGCTGTTTTGCCGGTGAACTATCCTCAAGGGAAATGCCAATGGCATCTCGATGCTTGGAAGGAGATCTACCCTTCGAGGACTGGCCAGTCTTAAAAAGACTTAGATTTTGTTACCTGAGATCCATGGGAGGAAGATGAAGCCCTGGAAGACGTCGATGCAATGGACATCGTGTCAGCGGCAAAAAGGGTACAGAGTTTTGCAGCTCTATTCTGCAGGCCCCTTTTGGTCATCTTTCTGCAGGAGACACACTCCGATGGAGAATGGTCAGGACCTAAACATTTAAGGCACCACTCATGGGTGTCGGTGACAGATATGGTACCGCCACATTTAGAACATTTTTTTAAAACCACTAGCTGGTTTTTCCATGTCTGAGGAAAAATGGGCCTAGTGCCCAAAATGGCGCCTAACCCCAAGAGGGGAAAGGCTCATAAAGAAAAGATTTTAGAAGCTAGTTTTTTTGTTTTTGTTTTTGTTTGTTCTTTTTAAGAAAGCAAGAAAAGAGAACCGGCGGTACCGGTAGGCGTCGAATGAAGGCAGACGCGACCACAAAAAACAAAAAAGTATGCGGTGACAGGGATATGTCCTGTCGGCTCTGCGGAAAACGAAGAACTGATGAAGGAGAGTTGGAAAGGCGGGAAGGCAGCACGCAGGCACTGTGGGATGCTCCCAAAAGCTTTCCTATTGGATGTTGGGGAGCGTTCCCACGCAGGCTCCGTCGGTACCGACAATACCCATATGTGAAGACTACATTCCTGCTTGTTTCTGGAGATTCTTGTAATTGCAGCTAATTCCTCTGAGTTGAGTCAACTCTTCACAGCGGATAGTTATAAAGTAGACAGCTGAAGCAAGCTCTACACCACCACTCACTGTGTTCCATTTACCCCCAAAGGCTTAGGCTTGCACTAGGAGATCAATCATAAATACCCGATATTCAGATGTACTGCTCTTGTCAGAAATCACATTTATAGTCAGGTTTTAAAAACACTCCAATTCTTACTTGGAAGGGCCTGAAAAAAAGAACTGTCCAAAAAATGCCAAACAACAGATCTTGCTATTTGATTTTTTTGTTTAGCATGTCTTATATTCCACTGCTCTACTCCACCTAAGATTCTAAACCCCATAAGTTTATTCATGAACCTAAATGTGGCTTTTATTCCTCAGTGCTTCCTTTTGACAGCTGGATGAATGGGGAAAAGGTTTTTATTCAATATAAGTGGCAGATGGTTCCCTTTTCATACACTAAGGGGCATGTCTACTAAGCCGGGCTAATGGTTAACCCGGGCTATCTGCATCTAGGTCCCACTGAATAACATGGGACCTAGTTGCAGACAGCCTAGGATAACTGTTAGCCCGACTTAGTAGACATACCCCTAAGAGTGTGCTGGGTTGAAGGGATGGTGTTTGGGCAGGTGGGAGAAATGTGTTTTTTTTTTAATGTACACTACATGCTGAGTAAAAGGGGTTTTGGAGAGGGCTAAGGCCGTAGCTTGTTAGTACTAAAAATTATTGCTAACTGCAAAGAACTGCACTAAATTAGTTGGTTTGATGAATTTTCAACTGAAAACCTAGCATCTTAGATGCAACTAAAACTAATTAAGTTAATGATAAAAGGCATGAGCTAAAAACTACATATATAACAGCACAATGTATTTATCCATTTGTCCATGCAACTCATCCTGCTAAATGTACTATCCTGAACAGCACTATTCCAGACAGAAAACATTATTTATTTTATTAACATTTCTATACCGCGATTTCCAGAAGATCAATCACGGTTTACAGGTAACAATTTGGGTAATACAGAAGAGTTATATACTCATTTACAATGAACAAAGCAGAACTATTTACAGTGGTATAGTAGATATTTAACTATATACATGAACAGGTTAGTGAGCATTCAAAGATGGGTTGGTTAGGAAATATCTATATAAAATTCTTTGTGTGTGGAGAGGTAGCGGGTACTGGGTTATGTTTGGGGAGGAGGTTATCTTGAGTTCAGTGTATTATGTAGGTCTTGAGTGCCAAAATGGAGGGTAAACAGATGGGTTTTAAGATTCTTTCTGAAAGTCTGGAGATCATTTAGTTCTCTAATATTGTCAGGGAGAGCATTCCAGAGGTAGGGGGCAGAATGAGAGAAAACATGGCAGCGGATGCAACTCCATACCAGAGGGCACAGCCATGCAAGGCAGGGAAGAGGATGGCATGAGCAGCATGCCAGCAGGCATCCAACCAGAGATTGTGAAGGAGCCAGTCAGGTGGTGAGAGGAAGCTTAAGGAATGATGCAGGGAGAGAGTGCTAGCAAGGGATGAGGGTGGGCGGGAGTGAGTGAGGGCGGGAGGGAGGGAAAGGGATAAAGAACCACCCTTGACATACCCCACACCACACTGTTCCGCTGCCATATGTTATAAAACCATATAATAAAGGAAGGAAAGGAACACCATGTCTGATAGGAGCATTCACACAGGACAAAGGACTGGAGTCAGAAGGGTGAGGAGTCGGGGAGTTAAGCAGCTGGCAGGTCAAAGACTTTCTGAAAGAGGTAAGTTTTGAGTTGTTACAAAGTATAGGACAGTTCCAATCTGAGGTCAGCAGCAATGTTCCCGCTAAGCTGCGCCGAGTCCATTGCCGAAATTCCTGCTGGTGAGGGGAGGTGCAAAGCAATAGCGAAAGTGATCGCACTTAGATCGCACGGCACTTGCCGATGCTGTGATCCTAAGATTGATCACTTTGCATCTCCCCCACCGACAAGAATACCGGCGGAGGACTCAGCGCAGCTTAGCGGGAACACTGGTCAGGAGGCAAATTGTTCCAGAGGGATGGGTCCAGGGCTGAGGAAAGTTTGTGAACTCTGGAACAGTCTGCATTAAGCACAATATATATTTAAAACATAATTAGATCCACATTTAAACCATGATAAGATAGAAAGATAACCCCCACTGAGCCAATCGTTCTAGAAGGGTTCAAACTTATAGCACTTTACAATATGTAGATTGACAAAGTGCCAAGCCCCAGTTTCTCCACCACTGGCCAAGGTGCTGACCTCCAGGGGGAATGACAGATGGCGACCAACTATGCTGGATGCAGAATGCAAGGGAGAAGGATGAGTAAAAGTGCAAGAGGGAGGTGGTGGCGAGGAGAAAGAATAAGTGCAAGGGGGCAGAGGACAGTGTTAGGACAAGGGAGAGAACACATCCACAAACACCCTGCGAAATACAAGCCCCTCCTCAGAGTTTCAGCAGGTCCCTGTTAATTCAAATGCATTAAACAGAATATAGACTCCACTTGATCTTAGCCAAAAAGGCTGAGAAGCAATAGAGCAACGGGTTTTCTGAATGAAAAAGTTCTCCTAAATCTATCCATCCAGTCATCCTGTTGGCTCAGCAGCTGTTCAAACATTAAACTCTGCAATGTTCTGTACCATCACATTTATAAGGAATTCCAGTCCATGACTAGACTTGAGGGGTGAAGCACCAGTTGGAATTCACATCTAGAAAGAGAAGATGAAGCCCCTTTGGGTTTCAGAGTGGTAAGGATTCTGCTTATCATACAGAACAGAAAAAGCTCAATAAGGTTAGGATGACCTTAGTGTAACCTTTAATAAACCAACCGTTCTCGCCATGTAGGGTTAACTAGGCCCTGGAGTGCCCTGTCATATCAGAGCAGCACTCTTTAGTATCTGGAAGGACAGATTTTTCATATAAGCAAACTACCTTTCAGGGTCACCAGCACAGACGAGGGTGATGTGAAAACAGATTGTGGAGGCTGAAACATTGACATCTTGTAAACAAGGGATTGGAAATTTCATGACAATGTTCTCTGACCTTCCATGAATTCTGATATTTACCATGCCACAGCTCTCACCTCACCCACACTGAAAGCAGGTAACATGCTGGGCTGCAGCTCCTATTTATCTACTTTTGAAATTGGCCACACAACTATTGCAAGAAAAATTCTGCACTCTCCCCTCGCTGCCCCAGACTGTGCAAGAAGGCTGCTCGGGGTGTGCGGAATATCCCCTCTTCTTCTGGCACCAGACTGGATGAGAGGATTTCAAGATGTGCAGATTCTCTTCTCTCCCAGACTGTAGGAGAGTGATGCTTGAAGAGAGCGGATTCCCTTTGCCCCCACAGTGTACACGAGCGAGGACCGCTCAGCGTTGAAGAATCCAATTTTATCTCTCTCCCCTCCTCACATTAATATCCATGATCTGCACACAAGATTATTCCTGTTATTATTCAGGAAAGGTTCCTCCATTCTTTCCTGGGGGGGGGGGAAGAGAGCGAGAGCGAGCAAGCAAGACTCACCAGAGGAGGAGGAGGAGGAAGAAGAGGAAAACAAAAGAAAAGGAGATAAGCATGCTCTCCCAGAATGTAAATACCAATAAGAGGTTTCAGGAATATACTGGAAAGAGTCTCGCAGATGCAGAACATACAAGGGACAACAGCAATAAGAATGCAGGGACTGAAACCCAGGAGACTTGGACAACATGGGAGAGAAAGAGGATGAAACATGTTAAAAGGAATATGCAAAGAACAAGAGAAAAAAAAAGAACACCAGAAACCCAGCTAGGTATACAAAAGGCTGGAATCTATGTCCATTATAAAACTACAAATCCACAGAGATCAAAATTCAGCAGAGTTTACCCAGCTAAGGTTACTTGCGAAATTTTAAAGAAAGACATACCGATTAAGTCAGGTCAATGAAATTTGCTGTGTAAAACTAACTGGGCAAGTCATCAGTTTTAATTTTAAATATATCCATTTGACCAGACCAAACTTAACCGTTTATCTTGAACCAGATAGCACTGAATATCATCGCTATCTGGTTAAATTATGGACTGCAGTTCCAGCATGCCTCATCTCTCATCCTCCTAACTGGTTAGCTTTTGGCTGGGTATTGAGTTGTCTGGATTAAAAAAAAAAAAAAAAAAAAAAGTTGATCAGCCTGTGGCTTTCAGCTTTTAGAAACTTACATTTTGTCTGGTTAACTCTTGAAGTTAATTGAACAAAATATGTTCTGCTCAATTTTGATTTTGCTTTGTTTGTTCCTTTTCTTCCTCCTTAATCTGATTTTAACCCCCTTACCTACCATCTTATCTGATGGATGATTACCATTTTGTTGGGTATGTTGGGGGGGGAGGATCTATGGCTTTGTGTATTGAGTGTGCTGTGTGGAATGGTGAATGAGAGAACGATTGTGTGGTGGGGGTCATGGGTGAGATAAGCTGGTTCTGGTGAGGGAGGGGCAGGCCCTGATGTCAGTGGACTTAAGATAGATGTTGGGGTAGGTGGGAAGTACTGGGGGAGGGTGGGCATCTCTGGGATCTGGTAGCATTGGTGGGAGGGGAGGGGAGGGTTTTTCAAGGGCGACTAGCCAGGTTGTGTGGAAGCTTCAGCCTGAGGAGGCTTCCAAAGAGCTATTTGTTGTATAGAGCTAGGGTAGAGATTCAGCCAATACCTAGAGAGGATTGGATAAAAAGCTTAGACATGTGTCCTGGAACATCTGTAGTCTGGACTATTCCATGTAAAAGCAGAAAGATCCTCCAGGTATAGTAAACTTTGTAGAAGATGGTGGGCAGGGTAGGCATACGGTACCTTCTTCAGATACTAGAATTTCAGAGTACGGGGGGGGGGGTAGAATTGTTCCATGGCTTGGGTGTTCACAAATAGCCCGACTGGAAATGGTGATTACCTGTCAGGAGGTTGTGTAATCTATCAAGAAGCTCTCTTGTTGGTAAAGCTCCGAGACAGGACAGGCTCACCTCTGAGTACTATAAAGCCATTGGGGTAGAGCAACTATGCCCCATATTTAGGGTTGCCAACTGGCTCCAGATGCACCCACCAGGATCTCTCTTATACAGAAAGGCTGATTGAAGTGAGGAGGAGTTTCTCACTCTGAGATATGGCAACCCTCTTTTTTTTTTTTAAATAAGGAGGAATGGAGGAGTTGCCTAATGGTTAGAGCAATGGCTTGTGAACCAAGAAACCAGGGGTTTGATTCCCACTAGCATGCCTTGTGACCTTGGGCAAGTCACTTAATCCTCCATTGCCTCAGAAAAAAAATTCCAAGTTATCAATGTCCCTGTTTAATGTGCATTACCAAGTTTAAGTTACAATGTAAAACACTTTGATTAAATGATAACGTGGTATAAAAAAAGACCTGTTAAATAAATAAATGTATGTATTACTGCTGGCTATAGGAGTTAATGGGAACTCCGTGTCATTTTGGGGGGTACCTGTTGGACTAGTGGCTTTCTTTGTGACCCAGAGAAGAGACTTTCCCCCTTTGCTTTTTTTTTCTTTTCTTGTTTTGGGGTATGGAATTTATACTGGAAATCTCACAGGAGATACATTATCTATCAGAGATGATGACACATTTTGTACATAGGGATCCGATTTGCGCTTCTCCTGAGATTATGGTATTGTCTTGTATTAAGATGTTTGGTGCAATTATTGTTTAAATAAATAAATGCAACACACAGACATCCTTCCTCAGAATATCAGTTTATAAAGTACCAGCCCTGACAGTCCCTGGGTTGACCAGGAACTGATCGTTGATCACTAACACCAATAAGCTGACATGACAACTGCCATAAAATTCACAAGTCGCCAGTAGCTGTAAGTGAGCAGCATGCTATATAAAACATGGTACCCCTTTGCAGGAGCAGCAGAACACGTTTTTGATTGCAGGAGCCAAATAAGCCAGTCTATGGCCCCATCCCCAAGCTCTCTAGCTACTGCTGCTATGTTGGGCAAAATGTTGGTTGGGCTAGGCCCCAGTAACTCATCCCATTCTGCTGTCTATGCCCCTTTGTGCTATCACAGACATCTAGATTCTGTATTTTTCGGGGAGAGTGGGTACGTGCAAGAAAAGTATCTGTAATCCACTATTCCCCAGTCCTCTCCCGATAGCTCACCTATCCATCTATCTTCAGGATATCCATAACGAATAAACATGAGGAAGATCTGCATTCAGTAGAAACCTAGTGTACACAAAGCTACCTCATGCATATTCACTGAGGCAGTCCTGAGAACCCAACTAAGTATGCCTCCAAGACAAGGTTGAGAAATGGATCTAATCACTACTTTATTTTCTAGTCTTAGTCTGGCAACTTTGTCTTTGCTGGTCACATCTATCCTGCCCTATATCCACTGCAGTTGATCTTGACATCTGCAGCCCCTTTGTGTTTTCTTATTCCTTTGCTGTACTCTTCTCGTCTGAGAGTTATAGGGGCTGCCTTTGCTTTCTCAGATCAGCACCATTTACTGCCCCAGTTCTTCAAACCATGCCACCATTTTGCTCCACAGTCTGCTTCCAACAAGTTCCATCTTTTCTCTCTTCACCAGCTTGTTTTCAACCCTCCTCGGCAGTAACTCCTCACTTAGAGGACAAAAACTACCAAGTCATGTTTGCCCCATTCTCACATCAAATATGCAGAAACAATTCAATTAGTCTCTTTTATCTCTTGCCCTCTTGGTGATCTTCAACTGCTGCTGCACTGTGAGATCTGAGATCAAAGCCAGAGGCACGCTAGGGCAGCAGATCATGCACTGTTCGGAGTGAGATAGATATGCATACAATGGAAGCAGTGCATGCAGATCTCTCTCATGCATATTCATTGTGGATTTCCTGAAAACCTGACTGGCCTGGGGGTCCCAGAAGACTGGGATGAGAACCACTGGTTTAAAGCCAAGAGAAGGGGCACGAGAACCTTCTGGAGGGAATGTGGGGGAGTGGGAACATTTTTTCACATGTGGTGGGAGTGCCCTATAACACAGGATTACTGATAGAGGGTAGCAAGGAGAATCCAGCAAATCCTAGGGGTTTTGTTGCAGCTGGAACCAGTGGAGATGATGTTGGGAGTTAATGACACGCAACCCCCTCGGGATAGAGAGGCCATACTGTGGTCAAAGCTATTTTTGGCTGAACAAGTGGCAATGGCATGGCAGTGGCGCTCAGAACAGGGCCCATCAATACTGGACTGGCTACAAAAGGTAGAGGAGGCAGTGATGTTTGATAAGTTGACTTACGGGTTGCTGAGGAAGGATTGGGTGTTCAAGAAGATCTGGGATCCATACACTCAATTTCAGGACAGTGGAGGTGGGGGGTGACTTCAGGGGCTCCCCCACAACGATGAAAGAAGGAATGAGTGAAGATAAGTGCAGCTATGTGGCAGTCACACCAAGCAAGTTGAGCTGTTTATTGATTCTGTTAATAAGGGCGTTAAGAGACTAACTATATGACTGTGTTAGTTTGATGACACCAGTACGTAGGACGAGGTGAGATTTTTGCTGGGGTATGGCTCTTATTAGGATATTATGTAACTAGTACGTAACGGTGTCAAGCCCTACAAATGTATCTGTTCACTGTATTGTTGGAATCCACCTTTAATAAAAAATTCACCTTGATACTACTTTTTGTGGACTGTTTGGGACTTCTCTTAAGTGGTATACTTGATCCATCAAAGATTCCGGAAACTTTATTGGCATGAAAAGTTGCACATTTGTTGCAAAAAAATGCACATCACTAAAATAAAAGAGAAAGAGGAAAAAAAATATAAACATAGGAAAAAAGTTATAGGATACAGAAAGAGCAATGAGGACAACTCAAGATCCTGATGCCAATCCATATTGTCCCTAGGTCACAAAACAACGCATAAGAAATGCCATACTGGCGAAACTGCCCTAGACAGACCAATATCCTTTTCCAATAGTGGCCCATCCAGGTCGCTCCACCCCCAAAAAGGTTGGGCTCAGTCTCCAAGCTGCTGGAAGGGTTGCGTAACCCAGAAGTAAAGGGACTGGACTGGAGTGACGATAAGGAACAGCTTTTACTATATCCTCCGGTAACGAATTCTAGAGTTTAACTCATTGAGTGAAAAAATGTGTTCTCTTATTAGTCTTAAATGGGTTACATTGTAGCTTCATTGAGTGTCCCCTAGTCTTTCTACTTTTTGATGGAGTAAGCATCCGATCTACATTTACCCATTCCACTTCATTCATTAATTTATAAACCTCTATTACATCTCTCCTCAGCCATCTCTTTTCTAAGTTGAAGAGCCCTAACTTTTTAATCCTTTCCTCATAGGGGTATCCTTCATCACCTCTGTTTGGTGGCTCTTCTCTGTACCTTTTCTAATTCTGCTATATTCTTTTAAAGATGTAGCAACCAGAATTGCACAGAATACTCAAGGTGCGGTCGCACCATGGAACGATACAGAGGCATTATAATATCCTTTGTTTTATTCTCCATTCCTTTCTTTATGATTCCTAGCATTCTATTTGCAAGGAATCATTACCTGTCATTTAGCAGAAAACACTATCTGTATTCTTAGACATGCAGCATATGTAATATGCGGACTATCTACATTAACGAAGGGTCAGACAAAATTAGTGGGTAATTTATTAGTGCATTTTGCACATTCTACAAAGTGTTACAGTGAACAAAGCTGATTTCAAATATCATTAATACATAACTCTTAAGTAGTACAAGTCAGGTACTTCTCCTGTCTGACGATTTTAGCCGCTATCTTCTCCCCTCCATACCATCTGTATATTATAATACAGGGATGGTTGGGAATTTATGCAGTATACTGTGCTTTTGATTTTATTCTTCTTTCCATTACTGCTTTAATTTTTTTTCTCTGCACACAGCTTAGCAACCCTTGACGAGTCGGGAAGGATGTTTCAACAAAATTTGTTAAAGACAAATGCATGATTAGAAAACATAAAACAAATCATATTACTCATTAATACAACTAAAGAACTGCCCTACTCACAGTCTGTAATGTCTATTACCTTCAGATTACCTACATACCATGAAACATCATATGCCAATTTAGATACAAACTAAAAAGCCAAGTTTAACACTTTTTTGGAAGGGCAAATTAAAGAAATTGAAGAATAAATTAATTGAATTTAATACAAACCTGACAGAGATCTAGGCAGACCACAAAGTACAGCATTTCCATTACATAGTTAACCAATGGAACAATATCAAAATTTCTGAAATAGGCCTTTACAAAAAACATGACTTTCTAAAATGCACATGATTAACTACCATTCGAATTATTAAAGATAACATTCCATAAAACTGGAACAGCTTTATGGAACACTGAAGAGACTTGATCAGTTGGAGTGATGTGGATCTTGCCCCCGAGAGGCCCTGTCACTTGCATCCATTGAGAAGACAAGAGTCCATTGCGCTTGTCATCCCCTATGCTCGATTACACGTGCGACATGGACCGTGGAGGCCATGTGTCCTAATAGCCTTAGCATCTCTCGAGCTGTTACTTATTTAACAAGTTTTTTATACCGCCTTTTCCTTCAATCAAAGCGGTTACAAAGACATACAAAGGTTATACAAAAGCAAGGGAAACATGCACTGCTTAATCAAAACATCGAAGTAGAAAAGTGGGATACATAACATAGGTAAACCATTACAGACAATCACATTACATAAAGGTTACAATAAATGGAATCTAGTTAGGTGTTTGAGCCGTAGTGCTCTGTGAAGAGTACAGTCTTTAATTGCTTTCGGAAGTCCTTTATATCCTCAATTGATCGTAAGTCGGGAGGGAGAGAGTTCCATATTAATGGGGCCGCTAAAGAAAGTGCTTGGCTTTGCTTCTGTACCCCTTATGTCAGCTCGATGAGGCGGGCACAGTGATCTTGTGGGAGGAAAGCTTAGGCCAGTTGAGTGTCTACGAGTGCTCCAATGAACTCCAGTCGTTTGGATGGAGTGAGGTGAGACTTTGGAAAGTTTATGACAAAGCACAGATGTTGGAGCACCATGATGGTGTGATGAAGGGAGAGAGAGTCTTACCTCTTGAGGGGAGTCTCCACTGATCAGCTATTCATCTAAGTAAGGAAAGACGAATACCCCCAAGGAACAATGACTGCCATGCATTTTGTGAAAACCCTTGGGGCAGAGGCTAGACAGAAAGGGAGAACCTTGTATTGATAATGGTTTCTTGAAACATGAAGCACAGATACTGTCTGTGCAAAAGGGTGGATCAGTAAATGCATGTATGCCTCTTTTAGGTCTAAAGAACATAGCCAATCATGTCCCTGGAAGTATGGGAGAAGAGTTCCCGGGGAAATCATTTTGAATTTTTCTCGAACCAGAAACTTGTTTAGGTCTCCGAGATCCAACATGAGCCTGAAGTCTCCTGTTTTCTTTGGAATGAGAAAATATGGAGAGTAGCCGCCCTTCTTTTTTTGAGGAGGATGAACTCTTTCTATGGCAACCTGGAACAGGGTGGTCAGCTCTTCTTTTAAGAGTGCTTTGAGGAGGTTGTGTGGCATAATCCCCTGTGAAACTGGTGTGGAGTAAGGTTTTGAAGTGAACCTGATAACCTCTTTGGACAATTGTTGACCCCCGCTATGTAGGCTGCCAACAAAGCAATCAGATGGAACCCCTTAGTGGGCAGAGGTACACCACCTCAAAAGTCATCCTGGCACTACAAGTCCAAGCCTGCTTGTTGATGTATGCCACCACTATGTTATCATCTGAGAATATCTGGACCTCTTTGCTTACTAAAAAAGGAGGACTATCTGACCAAGACCGTGAGCTCCCCAGTCCTTCAAGCTGGCACACATGGTGACCAACACCCAATACATTGCCTCCAGAGGCATCCTGGTCATCAGATGACATGACTGCAGCCACCATATTAATTGCTCCTTGATCTTGGGGAGGAGAGAGGGCAAGGCTTAAGAAGAGTCTGGTTAAACAATTGAAAGAGGCAGCAGCAGAAAGATAGCGGATGCCTCTGAAGAGGCGTTATGTGAGCTCTGTCCCAAGGGACCAGCTCCAGGGTCAATGTCATGGACCCCAGGAATCTGAGATATAGTCCCAGGCCTGGGAAGCTGGATGGGCGCAAAATATCTCCAAGCTGGCTCTGCTGGCTCCCATGCTTTTTTTTTTTTTTTTTTTTTTTTTTTTTTTTTTTTTAAATACGGTCCTCATCTCTACCACCTCCAATGGGAGACTATTCCACGGATCCACCACTCTTTCCATAAAGAAATATTTTCGCATATCACTCCTGAATCTATCCCCTTTCACCCTCATCCCATGTCCCCTTGTAGCAGTACTTGCTTTCAATCGAAAGAGGCTCTACCCCTGTGCATTTATGCCACGGAGGTATTTAAACATCTCAATCACCTCTATCCCGCCTTTCCTTTAATGTGTACATATTAAGATCCTTAAGTCTGTCCGCATATGCTTTATAATGAAGACCACTAACCATTTTAGTAGCCACCCTCTGTACTGACTCCATCCTGTTTATATCCTTTTGAAGGTGCAGTCTCCAAAATTGCACACAATACTCCAAATGAGGCCGCACCAAAGACTTATACAGAGGCACTATCACCTCCTTTTTTCTGCTAGCCATTCCTCTCTGTATGCATCCAAGCATCTTTCTAGCTTTTGCTGTCGCCTTTTCTATCTGTTAAGCCACTTTAAGATCATCAGACACAACCACGCCTAGGTCCCGCTCTTCTTTAGTGGACAAAAGTACTTCACCCCCTATACTACGAGGGTTGCTCAGAAAGTAATGCCCCACATGTTTTTTCTCAGTCCAGAATGGAGACAGAGGTGTGAAATTGAAAGGGTAGTAACTTGGAACTTCAAGGGGCACATGTGGGCAATTTTATAGTCATCCAACTAATGAGGCGGTAGTGATCCTTCAAATGGCGTCTGTGAGCGACACACGGTACAAACAAGCTGTAATTGAATTCTTGGTGGAGGAGAAAGAAAGTCCTGCCTCAGCCAACAGTCCAAATCGGCGCATCACGAGTCGGGAATTGTCCGTACAGCTTTCCGTAGTAGAGGTAGTGCAATTGCAATTGACTCTTTGGGATATTCAACGGTGTGTGCAAGATGGGTTCCACGAAGTCTCACAACCGAACACAAACGCCAAAGGAAAGACATCTGCTCTGATTTGTTGGAGCGTTTTGAAGCTGAGGGGGAGGCCTTTATCCCAAAGAGTCAATAATTGCCATTGCACTACCTCTACTGACGGAAAGCTGTACGGACAATTCCCGACTCATGGTGCGCCGATCCACACGAATAATGTCATCAGCGCGGTGCAATTTGTCTGGACTGGTGGCTGAGGCAGGACACCCAGACCACGGCTGATCTTCCAGTTCCATTTTATCACTTCCTGAAACCTTTACTCTCTTCACCCATCATCCAACGGTGCTCCTATCTACTGCAGAACTTCCATACACAGCACACAACCGTTTGTGAATGTTTCTCACACTTTTTCTCCTCCACCAAGAATTTAATTACAGCTTGTTGTTTGTACCGTGTGTCATTCACAGACACCATTTGAAGGATCACTACCGCCTCGCTATTTGTCGGACTGTAAAATTACACACGTGTCCTTTGAAGTTCCAAGTTACTACCCTTTCAATTTCACACCTCTATCTTCATTCTGGACTGAGAAAAAACATGTGGGGCATTACTTTCTGAGCAACCCTCGTATATTGCTCCCTTGGATTGCTGCAGCCCAAATGCATGACCTTGCATTTTTTAACATTAAACCCCAGCTGCCAAATTCTAGACCATTCTTCAAGCTTAGCTAGATCCCTCCTCATGTTATCTACACCTTCCTGGGTGTCTACTCTATTGCAGATTTTGGTATCATCCGCAAAGAGGCAAACCTTACCCAACAGCCCTTCCGCTATATTACTAACAAAGACGTTAAAAAGAATCGGACCAAGGGCAGATCCCTGGGGCACACCACTGGTAACTTCCTTCTCCTCAGAGTGAGCTCCATTTACCTGTACTTTGTCGCCTCCCACTCAACCAAACAGTAACTTTAGGATCCATCCTTAGGGTGCTCAGTTTGTTTATAAGTCGCCTGTGAAGAATGGTGTTCAAAGGCTTTACTGAAATCTAAATACATCACATCTAGGGCTTCATTGAATTGTTTGATGAATAGGAAGGTGGACCTTAGCTTTTCAGGGAGAGAATTCCAAATAGTGGGAGCAGCAAGTGAGAAGGCTCTCAGAGGTGGATTTATTGTTTTTTGTGAATAGGCTGAGGGTTGGTATGGTGTTTTTGGTGCAGTTCCCGTCAAGTCTTTTACTTGCTTTGGTGCCCATGAAGTTTTGCAGTATTTCGGCCGACATGCTATTTTTAATCTTGAAGGTGGTGAGAGCCAATTTATATTTTGCTCGTGAGGAGATTGGTAACCAGTGCAGCTCATGCAGGATGGGAGTTATATGCTCTTGTTGTGATGTGCCAGTGATAAGGGCAGCAGTATTTTGGACTAGTTGAAGGGGTCAAGTGTAATGTTTGGGTAGTCCTTGAAAGAGGAGATTATAGTAGTCTAGCACAGGTTTAATATTAGCCTGGCATATTGTGCGGAAGTGTTCTTTGTTGAGAAGAGGCTTTAGTCTTCGGATCATTGCTATTTTGTAGTAGGCGGTCTTGGACATCTTGCTGATATGCGCTTGGAGGGTAAGTTGTTTGTCTAGTATCACTCTGAGGTTCCGGACTTTGTTTCTTATTGTGATTGGTATATTTGCGATGTTGATTGTGGTAGGAGGGGTGAACGTAGTTTCCCTTGTAATGATGATCGCTTCAGATTTTTTTACGTTGATGTTCAAGTTGTTGTTAGTAAGCCAGGTTGTCATTTCTTGTATGCAGGTAGATATTGTAGAATAGTCTGGGAAGTCTAGATGGATTGGGGTATATGCCATAATATCATCGGTATATATGGCATATTGTATCTTATATTTATTAAATATCTTGCATACTGGCTGAATGTAAATATTGGAGAAGGGCTGATAGTGAGGAGCCTTGGGGGACTCCTTGAGTTGTTTGGAACGGTGCTGAGGTGAGGTGGCCGGTTGTTACTCTCTGTTGTCTGTCTTTGAGGTATGATTGAAACCATTTGATGGTGGTGCCTTGGATGCCAATCTTCATTAGGTGCCTCAATAGGGTGTGATCGGAAACTGTGTCAAAGGTGGATGAAATATCAATAAAAATTAGTAAGAAGCCCTTCTTTATATTATCTATTCCTTTGAGTAAGTTATCAAATAGATGTGTGAGAAGTGTCTCGACACTATGATTTGGGTGGAATCCATGTTGGTGTGGATCCAGTGGGGCATATTGGTCGATGTGGTCTTGAAGCTGTCTCTGTACAATCTTCTCGGCTATTTTAGCCAGGAATGGGAGGCTGGATATCGGGCGGTAGGCTGTAGGTTTTATTAGTTGAGGTAGTTTTACGAATTGGGCGGATGGTAGATTGCTTGAGCGCTTTGGGCATGTGGCCCTGAATGAGAGAGATGCTTATTATCTTTTGAAAATATGTACTTAGGTCGTCTTTGGTGGATTTAATCCAAGTCACTGGGCGGGGGTCAGATGGAGAAGTGTTGGTATTTAGGGCGGTGATAGTTTGGACTATTTGTTCAGTTGATGGTATACTGAAGTTTTTCCACTGGTTGGTAGTAGTGGCACTTGCATCTATATTTGGTGTGTACATGAGAGGAATGCTCCTGTGGTGTGGGGTGTGAATGGGGATATTCTTGGATATTAGATAGTCAGCAAAGGCTTGGGGGGTGGATCTTGCTTTCGTCCTTCGCGGTTGGGTCTTGCGGTTGGGTCTTTCGTGAGAGTGCATACAATGTTGAATAGCTCCTTGGGTTTGTTACAGGCTTTTAGAACAAGGTTTGTGTGGTACTGTTGTTTGTGTTTATTAGGTTATTGTATTCTTGTTGCATACCCTTTATTATTATTTATTATTATTATTATTTAATACACACTTATATACCGCTGCTTCCAGCGATCAGCAGCGGTTTGATTCTTCTTTTGGGGGGCGTCAAATCAGGACTGGGAGGGTACAGTAAATACATAGATCTGATGGGAGGTCACAGCACACAGGGTTAGTGTCTTGGGGAAAGAATTATACATATTTACATTTATACATACATATTTACACATTTCTAGTTGGCAATTGTACATTTACACCTTTTTGGATTACACATTTTTACATATTTACATATTTGGATTACACATTTTGGACTACACATTTTTACATATTCATAGTCATGGCTGATTGTAGTAGCATTTGAAAAGGTGGGTTTTTATCTCTTTCCTGAAGATTGTAATGTCCGTGATTAATCGCAGCTCAGAAGGGAGTTGATTCCATATAGTTGGTGCAGAGAATGAAAAGGCTCTGCGAGATGTACTTGTTTTCACAGTTCTGATGGTGGTGGGGACCTGTAGGGTGCCCAAGTTGGTAGCTCTTCTGTCCCTATTTGCAGGTTGTGTGCTGATAAGTGAGGCCAGGAAAGAGGGGGCTATGTTGTTGATAAGTTTGAATGTGGTTACTAGCATCTTGTACTGTATCCTAGCTGCAATTGGAAGCCAATGTAAGTCGATTAATATTGGGGTGATGTGTTCTGAAATGCTTGTAACCATTATGATCCTGGCAGTAACGTGTTGGGCCATCTGAAGGATATTTAGTGATTTCTTGGGCAGACCTTGTAAGATGGCATTACAGTAGTCCAGGTGTGGCATAATGAGTGCTTGAGCCACGGACTGGAAGTCACTTGGTGCTATTATCTTCTTTAGAGGTTGTATCACTCTAAGTTTATGGAAGATGGCTTTGTTTGTTTTACGTAGGTGAGCCTCCATTTTTAGATTGCAGTCGAGTGTGACTCCTAGATATTTGATTTCAGCCTTTGCTTTGTACGTGTTATTGCACAGGGTGATTGTATCAGGGGACTTGAAGTTCGGTTTGCTGGATATATACATGACCTCCATTTTTTTGTGGTTAATCGTCATGTTATTTTTCTGTAGCCATAGCAACATTTCATCCAGGCAGCCTTCGAGCTGTGTATAATTGGGGTCAGTGGTGTCCAGTTGTGTGTAGAGCATAATATCATCCGCATAGATGTGGTAGTTGATGCTATGTCTTTCAAAAATGCCGCAGAGGGGTTGCATGTAAATGTTGAACAGCAGAGCCGAGAGAGCTGATCCCTGGGGCATGCCCTGTGTTTGAGAGAACGGTTCAGCTTGTTCGCCATTGAATTGTACTTGAGGCCTTCTGTTCGATATGTAGGAGGAGAACCATTTGTACCCTTGTATTGCTTCAATGTGGTTTCCGATTTGTTACGTCTCCAGCGGTGTTCTAGTTGACGTAGTTTCTTCTTGGATTCTCTTATTGTAGTAGAATACCATGGTGTAGATCTAGGCCTGTTTTTGTTGTGGTGTGTGCTCTCTCGAGGTGGGAGTCGAGATGCGGCACCGATTGTGGTGTTCCATGCATTGACAGCCTCTTCCAGGTCAGTGAAGTCTTGGGGTAGGGATAGTAAGGTGTCCTTGAGGAAATGCTCTTTGTTAAATGCTTTGAAGCATCTGGTCGGTTTCTCCAGTCTCTGAGATATCTGCTGGGTATTGTGGTGGAGCTCGAACAGTATAGCAAGGTGATTTGACCATGGGATTGGTGTGGTTTTAGGTGGTGCCATGAGGCCATGGTCTAGGATGCTAGTTGGTGTAAATATGAGATCTAGTGTAGAGCCAGAGCAATGGGATGGACCCGTGAGGATTTGCTTGAGGTGGATGGATTCCATTGCCTTTTGAAAAGCTGTTATCAAATTTGTGGATGCAGATGTGAGGTTCAGGTCTCCTAGAACAATAAGAGTTTGTGAGGGGAGTTAGCTGCATATATCATATCCAGAATGTTGGATGTGTCCTCTGTTGGGGCATTGGGGGGGGGGCAGTAGATCAGGCAAATGGAGAGGTGTTTTGTTTTCTGTGCTGACGATATCGCAGTATTCAGAGCTTTTGGATGTTGATGTCTTGAGCCTTAGGTCTGATCGGGGGAGAATTAGCACTCTGCCTCCCCGTTTGTGTGTCCGGGGGCAGTTGAATGCTGTGAATGTGGGCGGTATTATTTGATTCAGGATCACCTGGTCTGCACTCTTGTGCCACGATTCGGTAATGCATAGTATGTCAATGTGGTTTTCATGGATGTGATTGATAATAGTATTTGTTTTGTTGCGTATTGATCTTGCATTTATCAGGCTTATGGTAATGCGAGTGGTATGTGGGGGATGTAGGTGAGATGTAGATGTATGTGAAGATGGCTCTATTTGAATGTATCTGGTAGGTCTCCTGTTGGGATTTCTGTAGGGAGAAGATTTGTAGAAGGTTGGGTATATGGGAGAGAGGAATGTTATATAAGTAGGGGGAGCTTGTAAGGCTATAGTGGAAGCAGTATAGTAATAGGCACTTATTAAGTGAGAACATATAAGCATTATGGCATACATTTGATGGCAGAGCGTCCTTTTGTATCTTTGAGGTCTGGACAGGAACTTGTGAGTCTTGTATGTGGAGAAAGCATGTTGAGGTAATTACTCACCACTTGCGAGGTATTGGTTTGGAGTTGGAGTGGTAGCTTGAGTCTTGATTGGTGATGTGTAGAGCTTCTTACGGGTCTTTCCTCCATCCAACCTTTGGTCAAATCAGGGCTTGGGTGGCAGGAAAAGGGAACTGCCAAGGTTGCAAAGTGCGACGGAGATTTTAAGAAGGAATCGGGGTTTAATGGCATTCAAATTCGCTGGCCCACCTTGTACTATCCTTACTTTGCCAATTCACAGGCTGTCCTCAATGTGAACCTGTTCCTTAAAAATTATCGCAATGGGTACAGATCAAACCAACTTTCTCAACAGCTTTAACAATGAAGTAGCCACGGTTTAGTTGAGCATGTTTGTGGGTTTAAAGTTCAGTCTGGAGTCTTGGATGTTGATTGCAGGGGCACTCTTGTGCCAGTCGGCTCCTGGAGGTCAGTCTGGTCAGTCGAGGTAGGATTCTGCGTTGGTCGGGTGTTCCTGTAAGTATGATGGGGTGGTTTTGAGCATGAGGATCAGCCTGGTTTCCGGGGTCGTGTGTACAGTGCCACGGACTCACGCCTAAGGGCCACACCAAAGGGCCTTGCCCGATGGCGCTAGAAGTTTCAAAAGTGTCCTGGCGGCTCTGTTTGGCCTTGGGCCGGTGATCGGGGAAGGGATGTCCTTCCCGCTCCCTGGCCTGATGCCGATCAGTGGAGGAGGGTGCTGTGTCCGGTGGTGATGGTGATGGTGCTGCTGTACACTACGCTATACACTTCCTGTTGCAGGCTCCTATAAGATCCAGAAGTGTGGGTTATGATTTACAGGAAAGCCATTGCTTACTTTTCTTTATGCTGAACTGTTCTCCTGAAGCTGCCAGCAGAACTCACAGGCGAAACTCGAGTCTCGTAGAGGCATAGCGGACTTCTACGACTTCATAGAACATTGAGCTAAGTATTTTTAAAATTGCGTATGTGAAAATTCAAAAGATGGATGCGAGCATATAAAAGGACCAATGAATGAAATACGTGAGGTCAGCCTTCAGTCCACCACTGCTGATAGAGTGGCATTGACATACCAAGTTGAGGTCCCTTTTCCCAAAAACTTTTTAAAATCAGTTTTGGAGGGGTTCCTATGTTAATATACGATAACAGAAGATTACTGTGTGCTGATTGTTGTTTGGGTAACAGAAGTATGCACCGCTGTTTGGATTCTTTTCACTAGTGGTTATTAAATGAGACTGAAAAAGCACAGTTACTTACCTGTAACAGGTGATCTCTGGGAACAGCAGGAATAAGTCTTCACATATGGGTATCGTCGGTACCGACGGAGCCTGCGCGGGAACGCTCCCCAGCTTCCATTAAGAAAGCTTTTGGGAGCATCCCACAGTGCCTGCGCACTGCCTTCCCGCCTTTCCCAACCGCCTCTCTCCAGTTCGAGTTTTAAAGCTGAGACAAAGAGAGAGAGAGGAAAGGAAAGATAGAGAGATACAACTCTTAGGGAAGGTGGGTGGGTTGTGAAGACTTATTCCTGTTGTTCCCAGAGATCACCTGTTACAGGTAAGTAACTGTGTTATCTCCAGGAACAAGCAGGAATGAGTCTTCACATATGGGGACTCCCTAGCTGCAGATGCCAGGGAGAAACCCCAGGTTGTGTGTCCTTGAAAAGGACTCTACCTCCCCCCATGGATCTCTGGCATCCGACCAGGGTAGGTGGGTAGGAGTTGATTAGGAATGGAACAGGTGTTTGAGGACAGCCTGACCAAACGAGGCATCCCGGCGGGAGTCCTTGTCCAAACAGTAATGGGCTGTGAAGGTATGAACCGAGGCCCAGGTGGCCGCTCGACAGATTTGGTCGATGGACACAGAGTTTAGATGAGCCATTGAGGCTGCCATGGCTCTCACATTGTGAGCTGTGACATGGCCCTCCAGAGAAATGTTCCTACTCTGGTAGACAAAAGAAATACACTGAGCAATCCAGTTGGACAGTGTTCTCTTAGAGACTGGAAGTCCTACATGAGAAGGATCAAAAGCAACAAAGTGTTGAGAAGACTTTCTATGTTGCTGTGTTCTTTGTAAGTAAAAAGCGAGAGCTCTCTTACAATCCAAGCTATGAAAATTCCTCTCTGCATTTGATGCATGAGGTCCTGGAAAAAAGACAGGTAAATATACCTCTTGGTTCAGATGAAAAGGCGAGACCACTTTAGGCATAAAGTGTGGATTGGTCCTGAGGACTACCTTATCATGATGGAACCTTGTATAAGGTGGATTAGCCACCAAAGCTTGCAACTCACTGATGCGGTGTGCTGAGGTGACTGCCATGAGAAAAATAACTTTCCAAGAAAGAAATTTCAAGGAGGTGGTGGCTAAAGGTTCAAAGGGTGGCTTCATAAGCTGGCCAAGAACCAGGTTTAAGTCCCATGCCACTGGAGGTGGTCTAATGGGAGGTTTAGTTAAAAGACCTCTCATGAATCTTGCTATAAGAGGGTGAGAGGAAATAGGTTGTCCATTGAGAGGTTTGAGGGACGCTGCAATAGCACTCAAATGGACTCTTACTGAATTTGTTTTCAGGCCTGCATGGGATAGATGCAGGAGATACTCTAGTAGAGAATTCAGAGGTATTGCAAGAGGTTTTAGACCCTTCTCTGAACACCAAATGGTAAATCTTTTCCATTTGAAAGCATAGGAACGCCTAGTAGAAGGCTTTCTAGAGGCATGAATAACATCTCTGACTTGCTGAGAGAGATGAAAATCTTGAAGGTCTAGGCCCTCAGCAACCAAGCCCTGAGATGGAGCGACTGGGGGTTTGGGTGCCACAACGTTCCCTCTTCCTGGGACAGAAAGTCTGGTGCAGAGCCCAAGTCCAGGGAAGGAGCTTGAGAGAGATGCAGAAGTAGAGGATACCACACTTGGCGTGGCCAATGTGGTGCTATGAGGATCATGGTCCCTCGATCTCTCTGAAGCTTGAATAGTGTTTTGGGAACTAGGGGAATTGGTGGAAAGGCATAAAAGGAAGTCTTGACCCCAGTGAAGGAGGAAGGCATCCTTGGCCTGAACTCCCTGACACGGAATTCTGGAACAGAACCAGGGAAGTTGGCGTTCCATGGACTTGCAAAGAGGTCTATGTCCGGGGTTCCCCAAATTCGAAAAATCCTGGCTACCTGGTCCATGTGGAGGGAACACTCGTGTGGGAGCAGAACTCTACTGAGTCTGTCCGCCCAAGAGTTTTGAATGCCTGGAAGATATACTGCCAGAAGATGGATGTGATGCTCTCTGGCGAAGGCCCACAGTCGCAAAGCTTCGTTGCAAAGCGACAGAGAGCCAGTCCCGCCCTGCTTGTTTACATAGAACATGGCTACTTGGTTGTCCGTATGGATGAGGACTGTCCTGTAGCTGAGCAGGGAATGGAACACTCTGAGAGCTAAGAATTGCTATGAGTTCCAAGAGATTGATATGCAGAGAAGTCTCCTGTGGAGACTAGATGCCCTGGGTGGAGAGATCCTGCAGATGAGCTCCCCAACCCATTGGAGAAGCATCTGTTGTCAGAGTTGCTTGGGGTAGCGACTGCTGAAAAGGGGACCCCAGCAACAGATTTGGAGGGGACTTCCATCACTGGAGAGACCAAAATAGGCGACTGGAGTTTGCTATTTTGTCTGACAGGCAACCTGATGCCTGAGTCCATTGGGTGGACAAAGTCCATTGAGCTGCCCTCATGTGAAGGCGAGCATATGGAACCACATGCACGGTGGATGCCATGTGGCCTAATAGTTGTAACATTTCTCGAGCAGTTAAATGGGACTTTAACTGTATCTGGGAGGCTAACTGCACCAAGCGTAGGCAACGGGCCTGAGGAAGATAGGCCCTTGCAGTTGTGGTATCCAGCAAGGCCCCTATAAACTCCAGAGACTGAGTAGGGGTGAGATGGGATTTTGGGATATTTATTACCAGTCCCAAATACTGAAGGATACACATTGTGCAAGTTAGACAAATCTGGGCCTCTGACTGGGATGGAGCTCGAATGAGCCAGTCGTCCAGATATGGGAAAACAAATATTCCTAGGGTGCGTAGGAATGCAGCTACTACTGCCATGCATTTTGTTAACACTCTTGGTGCAGAGGCCAGACCGAAAGGAAGCACCCTGTATTGGTAGTGCTTTCCTTGAAAAAGGAACCGAAGGAACCTTCTGTGTGTGGATGGATGAGGACATGGGTGTACGCATCCTTGAGATCTAGAGAACAAAGCCAATCCTGACTCTGAAGGTATGGCAGCAGAGTACCGAGAGAAATCATCTTGAATTTCTCTTTGAATAGAAACTTGTTCAATTCTCAGAGATCTAATATGGGTCTGTAGCCCCCTGTTTTCTTTGGAATAAGAAAATAAAGGGTAGTAGAACCCTGAGCCCTGTTGAAGAAGGGGTACTTCTTCTATTGCCCCTTGGGCAAGAAGGGTAGCAATCTCCTGACCCAAAAGGTTGAGGAGAGATGTTGGAGAACTGAACTGTTTCACCATGGTGTGGGGAGGAAGGTTTAAGAAATGAAGCTTGTACCCTTCCCTTATAAATGGAGGGGGTCCATTGCTCTTCTGTGATTTGCTCCCATCTGGGAGCAAAGTAAGGCAACCTTCCTGGAATGGTGAGGGGCTCTGGTACTTCCAGAGCTAGAAAGGCTAAGTTATCTAGTTGCAAGTCAAAGGCCCTGAGAAGGCTGAGGCTGCTGGGCCGTGGGAGGCCTGGCAGCCTTTGACTTGGCCTGTTTAGTTGGTTGCTGACGCTTTGCAGCAAAACGACCTGCAGAAGATACCTGCTGACCATAAGCAGGATAGTATCTTCCCTTTTTAGAAAAAGTTGTCTTTTTGAACAATCTTTTCTTAGCAGGAGCAGAGGTAGACTTTTAAAGTCGATCCAAAGCAGAGTTCTCAGCATCCATCTGAGTGGCCTTTGCTTTCCAATCCCTGCCAAAAAGGTTTTCACCTGTACAAGGAAGATTACCCAGTTCATCTTGGACCCAAAGTTCCAAATCAGAGGCTTGTAACCAAGCAATTCTGCATGCACCTATGGCAATAGCTGAGGCTCTGCTTACACACTCAAAAGAGTCAAAGGCTGCACGGTTGGAAAATTTGGAAACATCTTGGGCATGTTTAAGCCAAGTGAGATATTCCTGCCTTTTATCTTCTGAAATAAAAGGGGCTAAAGTCTGCAGATGATCTGTGACTTTTTAGAAACATCCCCATATAGAGACTATAGGAGTTGGTTCTGGCAGCAAGCATATTGGCTTGGAAGACCCTTCGGCCAAAAGCATCGAGGGTCCTGCATTCACGTCCTGGAGGATTAGATGAGTGTCTCTTTGCACTCTTTATTTTCCTCATGGCAGACTCTACCACAATAGAGTGGTGAGGAAGCTGAGACTTATGAAAGCCAGGACAAGGAGGGACACGGTACAGGGTGTCTAATCTACGAGAATGAGGAGCGGTGGTAAGAGGAGTCTCCCACATGCTCAACATGAGATCATAGAGAATCTCATGAATAGGTAAAGTAGCTGCTTCTTTAGGAGCCTTAGGATATTGCAAAATATCTAGTTGCTTGGCTCTAGGCTCTGACTCAGGGGCCACTGTAATGGAAAGGCCCCTAGCCACTTCCCTAATGAAGTCCTGAAAGGACAAGTCTTCTGGAGGAGACATTCTTCATTTTGGAGAATCAGACTCCTAAGGAAGAAGTACCGGTGCCTCGACAGAAGCCTCCGACTCATCAGAGTCTTCGGAGGAATCGAAGTATCGCCTGTCTGGATGCTCCTGTAAAGCCCGATACGCGTACCGAGTGGGATCGACATCGGGAGTAAGCGGTACCGGTTCGGTACCGATGGGCATCATCGGACAGGGCACCGCTGCAGTCGACACCGAAGCCGATGTCGATGCAAATCGGTACCGGCACCGGGAATGATGCCGGTGCCGGAGTCGGTACAGGCAACAGAGATTGTTGCTGTACCGGAGGCGTCGAAGCTTGCATAAACGCCGTTAGGGTGCGCTGCATGGACAGAATCTTCTGATCCATCGACGCCACCAGAGTCTGGATGTCGGTACCGGTGGAGGCCACCGGTACCCCAAAACACGGCAACAGGTGATCGGTCAAGGCCGAGCCATCGATGTCAACCTGTGACCCCATAGACAATGCTTTGGAAGCCGGAACTTCCCGCCGGGGTAATTTTGCCGGTGCGGAATCCTCGAGGACAAGCCCGGAGGCATCTCGATGCTTAGAGGGAGATTTGCCCTTCGAGGACCGGCTAGATTTATGTTTGGTTACCTGAGATCCATGGGAGGAAGAAGCAGCCCTGGAAGACGTCGATGCCACCAAGACTGCATCAGAGGGAAACAGGGTACTGAGCTTGGTTGCTCGGTTCTGCCGACCTCTTTTAGACATGGTACAGGACACACAATCCCTGATGGAATGGTCAGGACCCAAACATTTTAGACACCAGTCATGGGTGTCAGTGACAGAAATAGTACCGCCACACTTTGTGCACTTTTTAAACCCGGAAGCGGGCTTCTCCATGAGGAGAAAAAAATGTTCAGGCCTAAGGCCCAAACCAAAAATGCACTATTTGAAGAAAACGTTTTTTGGGGGGGGTTTTGTAAGAAAAGAAAAGAAAAGACCGGTGGTACCGGTCTGACGTCGAAGAAGGCAGACGCGACACAGAAAAATAAAGAAAAAAATAAAGAATTCTTCTGCGGTGACAGGAACACGACCTGCTGGCTCCACGGAAAAGAAGAACTGGAGAGAGGCGATTGGGAAAGGCGGGAAGGCAGCGTGCAGGCTCTGTGGGATGCTCCCAAAAGCTTTCTTACTGGACGCTGGGGAGCATTCCCGCGCAGGCTCCGTCGGTACAGACGATACCCACATGTGAAGACTCATTCCTGCTTGTTCCTGGAGATAAGAATGGTTAAATAATAAGAAGCAGAAGCAGCTTCTGTCAGATTATTTATTTAGCTGTATTTATATCCCGCTTTTCACCGGGTTAAAGCGGTCAATTGAGAGATACATTTAACACGAGGGGATATGAGACACATACGCTAATACTTACAGGGAACATGGGCAATGGAGGGTTAAGTGGCTTGCCCAAGACCACAAGGAGTGCCTATAGGACTAGAAATCCCAGTCCCTCCGGTCTGAGATTGCTGTCCCCAGGTGGGACTTGAACCCCTGGCCCTCCGGCCTGAAGTACCTTGTCCTAACCACTAGGCCACTCCTCCCAATGGGGTGGATTTAAGAAGAAGTCTGCATGCGAGTTTTACAGATCATATAATATACCTGCCTTCCGCAGTTAATTACAGACTAGTTTATGGGAGTTAGGAGCTGGAAGAGTTGGAGGTGGGAAAGGTTTCCTTATGCAGGTTTTTCTTTTGAGATAAACAATATAGTTTTTCAATGGTTATTTAGGTACTATTTATGGAAGAGCAACTGTAAAAAAAAAAAAGGAAAAAATTACAGGATACAGTAAGGGCAAGGACAATTTCTAAGTTTTAGTGTTGGTGGTGTATATTGTCTCTGGCCAGAGCATTTCTGGCTTGGGGACAGGATGTGACATTTTGCTGCTATAGCTGCTTTTCCCCTAGGATTACAGTTTTCCTGCTCACTCTGTTGTAGAAATCTTTGGATTCTCTCTCATATCTTTTGGCTTTTGCACAGTATAAGAGGAAATGTATATGGAGCCTGGTTTCTTGGGATTTACAGTTCAGTTGTGTTCTGCATAATTGTATTTCTACTCTGAAGTCACTTATTTGCATTTGGCGAGTCTGATTGTGCTTTGCATGTGTGACTGAAAAGAGGCATACTGCTAGCAAGTACTTTCTGTGTAGGGATCTATAGCTGTCTGCTTTGCTCTGCTTTCCAATCTGCACCTCGCAATAGGTGGTGTATGGTTGTTCTACATCAATGCTTCTCAAGCCTTTCCAGGAGGCACACCCAGCCAGTTTAGTTTTCAGGATTTTTACAATGAATATGCATGACAAATACACATAGATTTACATACAGTAGGTCTCCAATATATCACGAGAGCCACGTAAGCACATTATTGCACTTGTTGGACCAAGGATTATAAGAGAAGAAAAATTCTGATCAAAAGATTCAATTCTCCTTAATATACGAAGGACCACCCCAACCATTAGACAAACTAGGCAGATGCCTAGGGCAGCAGCTTCTATATGGCGGGAGCAGGCAGCAAAGAGCAGGGCATTAAAACCTAAACTAAAAATTCTGGCAGCCAGGAGTGTAAGGCTGAAGGCATACCTAGGGCACCAATATCTTGAACCAACTCTGAGGCTGGCCTGCCCACATTATCATTTTTATTGAATGAAGTGTATTGGTTTTGGAGTAACAGAATACCATATAAGGAATGGAGCAGGTCCACCCCAGAGTATTGGGCAGTAGTAATTTTTATATGGTACACCTGATCAAATCTGATGGTAAATACTGATTGTGTAAGATGGCATTTAGGCGTTCCATTGTTTACACAGGTAGGTTCCTATTGCTCTCCATAGCACACAGAACTCCAGTCTGAGCCGGACTCCGTTTGAGTATTTCTGTCTTTAAAACTCTCCTAAAGCTTCCAAGGCTTCCAAGAAATAAAATTCAGAACTGCTACACCAGTAAAGATATTTCCAAATAATTCAGTAGCCAGTTAAAACATTTTCATTGAGATTTAGATTTCATTGCAGCTCCCTGATTAACTGCTCCCATTACTCTGAATGCAAAGCAATGGTGCGAGGGCTGTAACTCTGAGACCCCGACAGGTCAAGCAGGAGAACAGCATGAAGGACTGAAGTGCGAGCTTCAGGGGCAGCTGAGGGTCAGTCCTTGGTTATCTACAAAGTTGGATTGCATAAAACAAAGACACACATTTACACCATATTTCCTAACAAACAAACAATTCTCATGTTTTCCAAACATAATACTATTGCACTCAGTCAGATACATGGAATTTAATGGAGATTCTAGATGCTCCAGGAGACCTTCTTCGCCTCTCTTTTAAAAAGGTTCAGTGTGGCCCAGCAATAATGAGACATGCTGGATTTTAGCTTTAATACTTTAATAGCCATTATAAAACTGATGAGGATTTCACCATCTATTTTTTTAAATGCACTCTCTTTTTTAGTAGCATCAAGATTGCCCACTTGCAAATGTTTTTGTCAGACCATTCTGTAAGACACAAGCTCTGCGTAACCTAGATATGAAATTGGTCCATTAAGTTATTAAATATTGCATTACATTCAAAAATTACATCAATGTCCACACCAAAAATCACCAAAACCACCTCACAATTGTGTTTCGAACTATCATAGTATATCAACAGTTCTACTTCGGAGGAAGTATCAGGGAAGTATCATAAGCTTATCTAAGGGCGATTCTATCCACATTCTGCCATGAATAATCCAAAACCTTTTCTTATGAAGTCCAAAGAGCTCCTTCTTAAAGTTACGATCTCAGTCTACCATGGCAGAATGTGGATGGAATCGGCTTCATAAGTTAAGCTTATGATATTTCTCCTGAAGCAAAAAACTGTTGATACGTTATGAAAGTTCGAAAACACAATTGTGTCGGGATTTTGGTGATTTTTGGAATAGACATTTTAATGCAAAGCAATATTTAATAAAATTAAAGTGGACCTATTTGATATGCCAGCTCTACACAAACTTGATATTACAGATAATGGACCAACAAAAAAATAACATTTTTCAAGTGGGCAATCTTGTTTATCTGTATTTAGTTTAGTTTGGGTGTATTTTTTGGTGCATTTTTTTTATAGTATCAAAATATTATGTATAAAATTAAGATAAATGGAAAAAAAGAGCAGGCTAACAATCAGGGAAGCCTTGGGCAAGTCGCATAACCCTCCATTTCCTCAGGTACAAACAGATTGTAAGTCCCCCAAGAACAGAAAAACTACTCACTTGTTCCCGAGAGTAACACTCCTTGAGCTACTACTGAAAAGGTGTGAGCTAACTCCAACATAAGAGAGACCTATGAATAAAATCAAGGAGGACGAGGAACTGGCAACAGATACACATGCTGACTAGTCAAGGCATTGTGGCTGCTTTCTACACCAACAGGTTATTTGCTCCGACTAATTGCATCAAATGCAACAGACGATCCCTCACTTAGGGGGTCATTTAATGGTGTCTACACACACCTGGTTTGCAGCTTGTCGTGCTGTGAGGGCTTGTGTGCATCAGTGATGCTGAGAGCTAAGCTATCAGTAGCTTAGGTACTGGGAGGGTCTCAAGATAGACGGGTAACAGCTGAGGCGCCAGACTAAGACAAACCACCCATCAGGACAGCAGAAGAATGAGACGGTGTTGTAAGCGGAAGATCGTATTTCTGTGACAAATGCAACATCATCAGAATTAACTGCGTGGAAGAAAAGCTTGGCAAATCTACTTGTGTATCTTGCCATGAAAACCCAATGGATAGTCACAAAACAAATTGCACTACAGGTAGTCGACGTACAACCGCGTTTGGTGCTGACAGACCGGTTGTAAGTCGATGTGGTCGTAAGTCGGCCTATGTTAAATTACCGTAAGTATATGATGCCATGTAATGGTATTGTAATTATCTTAGTCATATTTTATCACCATTTACTGTTATAACCATTGTTTAATAGACATTAAAGAAAATACAGTAAAAGAAAACACTAATACAGTAAAATGAAGGCATTTTGCTTATTAAGGGACTGGTGCTGAAAAGTCGGCCAGAGCGGCAGCCATTTTACCACCATCAGCTGTTCTCCACACCTCCCATTTGTAACATCTCGTGCCATTTCTTAATCACTGCTGGCATCACTGGTGTTCGCTTGTGGGTCGTCAACGTCATCAGCTGGGTGTCCGCACGGGCCATCACTTGTGCACGGCTGTGGGTTGTCGAGATCATCAGCCGGGGGAGCACTCGGGGTGGGGGGGGGGGGGGAGTTTGTCTTTTCATGAACATCGTGAGCTTTGACTGAATTGTGTGTGTTTCTTCTTCTCCTCATAAATTTCACGATATGGACGAAACGTTTCATGTGCCATCCGTTCAATCCTTGCAAATCGTTCAATGTTTGGGTCCATTGCTTCAAAATGTGCAAGAACTTTATTAAGTAGAGATAGACCTGATAATCCCTTTGTCGTGAACATTCTTTGTGGCTCCTCCTCCTCTTCTCTCTCCACTTCTCTTCTTTTTTCTTCCGCCACTCTTTCTTCTTCCAATTCCATCAGCTCTTCATTTGTAAGTTCTTCGGATTCATGATCTAGCAACTCCTCAACATCTTCCACTTCACACTCCAAGGAAAGTTCTTTTGCTAATTTCACTATTTTATCCCTCTAGTTCTTGTTCACTGTCAAATCCAGCAAAAGTATTCAAATATCGCTTAACACGCTTTTTCCATATGCCATTCATACACTTCTCTGTCACAGCCTCCCAGGCGGTAGCAAGATTCTTGATACACATAAGAACATTATATTGTTTCCAAAACTCACACAGTGATAGTTCTGGGTTGGAATCTAAAGCAGCTATGGCTTGAGCGAATGTGGTTCGGAGAGTTTGCCTTGAATGCAGCAATCGAACCTTGATCCATAGGTTGGATCAGTGGAGTTGTGTTGGGGGGCAAAAAAAACCACTTTCACTTCGGGATGGAGATCAGTTAAGTGAGGTGGATGGCCAGGCGCATTATCCAGCAGCAGTAAAATCTTGAAAGGAATTCCTTTCCCCAAACAATATTCACGAGCTTGTGGAATAAAACAATTCAAAAACCAGTCTTCAAACAGTGCCTGTGTCATCCATGCCTTATGGTTTGAGCGAAAGTAGACTGGCAAAGTGTGCTTGTTGATATTCTTGAATGCCCGCGGGTTTTCCGAGTGGTAAATTAAGAAAGGCTTGAGCTTGAATCCTGCGATGTTCCCGCCAAGCAGCAGAGTTAGTCTATCCTTAAATGCTTTAAATCCCGGCATGTTTTTCGCTTCTTTGTGAATGTATGTGCGTGCTAGCATTCGTTTCCAGAACAATCCAGTTTCATCAACATTAAAAATCTGCTCTGCAAGATAACCCTCATCCGTAATTATTTTATCCAAATTGTCGACAAGCTTACGAGCTCCTTCCTCATCTGCACTCGCTGCTTCTCCAGTCACTCGAACATTATGCAGTTGGAATCTTGCCTTGAACCTCTTGAACCAGCCAGTACTTGCCGAAAATTCTTGACTGTAGTCTTCTCCGGCACGTTCCTTCAAAGTCTTAAAACAGACTTCTAGCCTTTGTCTGGACAATATAAAGGCTTAACGGTGTCCGTTTTTTAATGTTATCTTCTATCCAAATGGACAACAATTTCTCCATTTCATGGATGGGCCCAGTCCATTGCTTCATAATTACTGTCGATCGCATGGGTGCAGAACCTTTCACAGCTTCACAAATTCTTTCCTTGTCTTTTAAAATTGTTGACACGGTAGAATGGGATAACTTCATATCACGTGCAATAACATTAACTTTTTTTCCTCCTTCATGCTGTTTAATCACCATCATTTTTGTGTTGAGATCTATGGCCTTTCTTTCCTTCTTCTTGGCTGGCCGATGAGGAGAAGACGACAATTTCCTCTTAGTAGACATCTTGGGGGTTGGATCTTTGAGCAACCTCTGCATTATGAATTAGAATTAGAAAGTTTAGAAGAGGGAGCATTAGAAGGTGGAGCGGAAACTGTCGTACGCACAGCTGGGCAACACTCGCTCCGCTACCAGAAAACCGGTCGTAAAGTCAATCAGTCATAAGTCGCATAGGTCGTAAGTCGACGACTACCTGTATAGTGCTGCTGGAAGATGAGAGCCCCATGTTGGAAGGAACTCAAATTGCTAATGGGGATGAGCTGAAGACTTCTCAGAGTAAAGCCAGCATTTATGATGTGGTTGGATCTGCTGATGTAGCTGCATATGAAAAGAGTCAGAAGTTTCAAAGATGTCATATATTGGGACATGGAACATACAAAGCATGAACCAAGGGTAGTTGGAGGTGGTCAAGAATGAAATGGAACGTGTACAACTCAATCTGTTGGGTGTCCATGAACTGAAATGGACTGGCAACGGACACTTTGCATCTGATGATCATATGGTCTACTATGCTGGAAATGAAAGAAAGAAGAAATGGTACTGCATTAATAATTAAGAAGAAACCTAAAAGAACTGTAATGAAATACAATGCAGTCAGTGAACTCTTAATTTCTATTAGTTTACAAGGAAAGTCCATCACCACAACTATAATTCAGGAATATGCCCCAACAACAGCTATAGAAGAGGAAGACGTTGAGTTCTATGAACAAATAAAAGCTGAAAATTGACAGAACATGCAAACAGGATATCCTGACAGTCATGGGTGACTGGAACACAAAGTTTGGCAACAAAGGTGGTGGTTGGAAAATATGGACTTGGCAACAGAAACAAAGCTGGAGAAAGACTGATAGAATTCTGCAAAACCATCTCAAACACCTTCTTCCAGCAACATGGACTTTACCCAATGGATTGTACAGAAAGCAAATTGGACTACATCTGTGGAAGACAATGATGGAAAAGCTTGATAACATCAACAAAGACAAAACCTGGAGCTGGCTGTATTACAGATCACCAACTACGTACTAGTATGCAAACTCAAGCTAAAGTTGAAAAAGAGCAAGCCACTCATGAATGTAGCAAAATAGGACCTTGAGAATATACCACTGGAATTTAAAGAGTGCCTGAAAAATGGATTTGCTGCTTTAGATACAAATGACAAGAGTTCTAGAAGAGTTATGGGATGAGATCAAGAAGATTATATTGGAAGAAAGCTAAAAGTCTCTACATAAGGTGAAAAAGCAAAAACAGCCAATCTAGATGACTAACAAAACTCTGAAAATTGTGCAAAAATGCAGAGAAGCTAAAATCAAAGGAGAAAGAGAGACAATTGTAGAACTTAGAAATTTCCAATGCGCAGAAAGAGAAGAAGTACTACAACACATGCAAGGAAATAGAATCAGAAGCTATTAGAGAAAGAAAAAGAAGATCGGCTTTTCTAAATCTACAAGAGTTAAAGAAAAAATTCCAACCGCGAATTGGAATGCTACAAGATGCTCAAGGATCCATGTTGAATGATGCTGAGAAGATCAAGAAAAGGTAGAAAGCATATACAGAGTCATTATACCATAAAAAGATCAAGTGGACAGACTAGATAGGCCATGTGGTCTTTCTGTCATCATGTTTCTATGTTTCTAACAGCCATTTCAACCTGTACCTTATGATCAGGAACCACTGGTGATGAAAAAAAGAAGTAGAAGTAGCATTGAAAGTCTTAAAGAACAAAGCAACGGGAATCGATGGCATTCCCATTGAAGTAAAAAGCAATCAGATGAAGCTCTTACCATACTTACAAGGCTCTGCCAGGAAATTTGGAACACAAATACATGGCCAACTGACTGGAAAAGATCTGTGTTTATTTATTTTATTTATTTATTTATTTATTTAACAGTTTTTTATATACCGCCCCTTCCAGAGATCAGGGGCGGTTCACATTGAACAAAAATCAATATACATCTGTATATTTTACATGGAACTTGTGTTAACTATATACACGTTTTGTTACATTGAACACGTTATGAACATTAACTAGAATAACACTTTTCAAACTATGTACAGGTCTTTGTCTGTAGGGTAAGGTAGAGTATAGTAAGTGTCTTATGTTTAATCATTTGTTCTGTCTTGAGAGCTGTGTATGTGTTTCTGTGATTGTATTGGAGAGGTTTTTTGTTGGTAGGGGATCTCAAAATGTTTTGTAAAAAGGTATGTTTTTAGTTCTTTTTTGAATTGGTGAAGGTCCTTTATTGTGCGGAGGGTTAATGGGGTTTCATTCCAGAGGGTCGGGGCAGCAAAGGAGAAGGCTCTATCACTTGTCGTTGCTTTGGTCCTTCTGAAATTAGTTTTTATGTTGAGGGAGTGGGTTGCGTTTTGTCTTCGTGTTCTAGTTTCTGATGGGGGTTGTAATAGGGTAGATAGTTGGGAGGGAGAGATGTTATTGATGAGTTTAAAGGTAGTCAGGAGGATTTTATATTTTATTCGGCTGCTTATGGGGAGCCAATGAAGATCTAGTAGTATTGGGGTCACGTGGTCTGTTAGTTTAGCTTTAGTGACCATCTTGGCACATATGTTTTGTGCTCTTTGGAGGAGGTATATGCTTTTTAGTGGTAGGCCATTTAGAATGCTATTGCAGTAGTCAAAGTGGGGGGTGATGAGGGAGTTGACCACTGATCTAAAGTCATGTGTGTTGAGTAGGGGTCTCAGGTGTTGTATTGTCTTGAGTTTATAGAATATAGTTTTTACTGTATGTTTTATATGTGGGATCATGGTGAGTGAATGGTCCAGAATTATTCCAAGGTATTTTACCTCTTTTTTAATAGGTATTGGTGTGTTATTTATTGTGATTGTAGAAGGGTAGTTGTGGTCCGCGTCAGGTTTTCTCGTTATGAACATTGCTTCGGTTTTTTTGAGATTGATGCTTAGGTGGTTGTTCTCAAGCCATATGGTGGTCTCATTCATGCATTGGAGTAGTCTATCGTATGTTGGGTTGTTGGTGTTTATGGGGATGGCGAGCATGATGTCATCCGCGTATATGAAATGGTTGATTTCATACTTCTTGAATATGTCTGTAATTGGTTGGAGGTATAAATTGAAGAGGAGGGCAGATAGTGCCGATCCCTGAGGGATGCCCTGGCCTTGAGGGAAGGTTTCTGATGTTTCTTTGCCTAATTGTATCTGTATGAGTCTGTTTGAAATGTATGATTTGAACCATTGAAGGACATTTCCACCTATTTTTAGGTTTTCAAGTCTGTTGATGAGTGTTTTGTGATTAATGCTGTCAAATGCAGCAGATAGGTCTATGAAGAGGAGGAGGAAACCTTTGTTATTTTCATTAGTACCACTGATGAGGAGGTCTGTCAAGGCGATTAGGAGGGTTTCCACTCCATGGAAGGGGCGGAATCCGAATTGATTTGCATCAAGGAGTTTTTGCTCATCTATGTATTCCTGTAGTTGGAGTTGTATGGTTTTTTTTCTATTATTTTAGCGATTAGAGGTATGCTGGCAATTGGTCTGTAGGAGTTGGGGTCCTTTGGGTCAAGTTTATTGTTTTTTATTATGGGACGGATCGAGGAGAGCTTTAGGGTGTTGGGCATGGTTCCTTGTGTGAGAGATTGGTTTACTATGTATTGTATGTTTTCTGCAAGGGATTCCTTAGTATGCTTGATCCATGACACCGGGCATGGGTCAAGCGGGGAAGTTGTAGTGTTGATCATTGTTATGATGTTGAGGATGTGTTTACGATCAACCTTGTGGAATGTTGTCCATTCATAGTTACTGGTCCGTGTATGTTCTATCATGATGGTCTTGGAGCAAGATTTTACCTTTAGTTTTTCAGCAAAATGTGATGCTAAGGTTTGGACGTTTATAGTGTCCTGGTTTGGTTCTGGGTTATGTGTTTTTGTTAGTGTTTTGACGATTAAGAAGAGTTCTCTTGGTCGGTTGAGAGCAAGATTTATTAGATTGGAATAGTAATCTCTTTTTGTGTTGTTGATTGCTTCTTTGTATTTATTAAGTAAGTTTATATATTTGGTTTTGTTATCATGTGATTTGGTGTTTCTCCAGGTTTTTTCTTGTTTACGTAGTTGTCTTTTAAGTAGGGCAATGTTTTTCGTGAACCATTTTTGTGATTCTTTCTTTTTCTTCTGGAATGTTTGGGTGGAAGTAGCTGCTTCTTGGATTGTTTGGTTCCAGTTCTCTATAGTTAGGTCGATGTCAGATAGGTTTGTAGTGAGCTTAGGTAATACCTTGTCGAGGAATGCATCATTGTCGAATCGGGTAAAACGTGAGCGGTGAGCTGTTGCGTTTGGGGACTGTGATGGTACTTGTGTTAGTAGGTGAAAGGTTATCAGGTGGTGGTCAGACCAAGGTACCTCTGTAGTTGTTGGGGGAGAGAGTAGTTGATGTTGGTTGAAGGGGGTAGGGAGGAAAATGAGGTCTAGCGAGTTTCCTTTATTATGTGTGGGGGTATTGATTATCTGGTTATATCCCATATGGGTCATTGAGTCTATGAAATTGTTTTTTTGGGATTGGTTTAAGGATGGGAGGTTAAGGTCACCTAGGATTATAAGAGGTTTTCTCTGGGGTGCTGTGCATGCTAGTTCAAGGATAGGAGAAAGATTTTTGTGATCTGCTGATGGTGGTCTATAGATTAGGGAGAGTGCTAGTGTTCTGTTTTCAATGTTTATTATGTCCATGCCTTCAACATTGTTTGTGTTTGTTAGGGTGTATTGTAAGTCTTTCTTGGTGAGTATGAGTGTGCCACCTCCTCTTTTTATGTCACGGTGGCAGTTGAAAATATCATATTGTGATATGTTGAGTTGGTTTAATAATATTGTGTCTGTAGATGTTAGCCATGTTTCCGTGATGAAAAAGATGTCAGGCTGTTCATCTTTTATTATGTCATACCATCTTTTATTATGTTTATACCAATACTGAAGAAAGGTGACCCAACTGACTGTGGAAATTATTGCACAATCGCTCTGATCCCACATGGCAAGATTCTACTCAAGATCATTCAGCAGAGACTACAACCATACCTGTCTGAGAACTGCCTGAAGTGCAAGCAGGGTTCAGAAAAGGGCGAGGAACGAGAGATATTATTGCAGATGTGAGATGGATCCTTGAAAAGACAAAAGGATACCAAAAGGATATCCATATGTGTTTTATTGACTACAGCAAGACTTTTGATTGTGTAAACAATGAGAAACTCTGGGCCACATTATGAAGCATGGGTATATCAGAACACCTGATCGTTCTCTTGCACAACCTTTACATTGATCAAGAAGCAACAGTTTGAACAGAACGAGGAGAAACAGAATGGTTTAAAATTAACAAAGGGGTACAACATGGCTGCATACTTTCCCCCTGCCTGTTTAATTTATTTTATATTGTAACGAGGAAGATCTGTCCCTTGCCTCAGGAGTACAGAAATCTGCTAGCTTCAGCTTAGATTCTGACAGGCAGGCAAGCCACATGATTCCCAGTTACCATAGGCAACGTAAACAGACTCAGAACGAGGTCTGAAGCCCCGCCCAGCTGGAAAGCATTCACCAGCTCTTGACTCAAACGGTTTTCACCTGTGTAAGGGAACGCCCAGGAAACAGTATAAAAAATGCTTAGAGCAGTCAGAGTTAGACTCACATGGCTCAGGGGGAGAGGAAGGAGATTGCAGAGACTCCCGAGATTCTGGAGACTCAGGAGACTCCAGAGATTCAGAGGACACAGACACCGATGCAGAGCTGCAGGAGGGTTCATGCAGGAAGCTGCAAAGAAGTTCACACAGAGACCTACGGAGGAATTCACACAGAGAGGTCAGCTGTAAGGATTTGTTTCCTGTGACGCAGTTTGTTTTGCCAAAGCACCGGGCTGTGCAGAGTGAGTGGAGAGCAGTGAAAGGAAAACAGTATGTATCTGAAAAGGGTGGCAGTTTGAAGTACAAACCCTAGAAAGGGAGAAACAAGCAGTTGAAGATATCTGTATGTCTGAGGGTGAAGAGTTCTTACCAGTTAAACCCCGAAGGAAACTTCCTAGAGAGAAATCCTCTCACGATAGAAGAGAACAGTTCTGTGATTCACAGTCCAACTGGGAAGGTAGGACACGTAGAAGCTTTAAGGGAAAAGCATATCATAAGGGTGTCTCTCCTCCCTGCTATTATGAGTCATACGATAGCTATTTACCCTGCTTTAGAGGAGGCTGTCTAGATGAGCCTGCTGAAGAGACGGGACTGAGAAATGTACAAACTTCATGTTTTAAAGAAGATGTTTGTAGTGAAAGAGCACAGCAAGAACCTATGATACTAGATGCTTGTGCTGAATCTCCTATTGAGGAAGCCATGGATTGTATGCTAATTTTGTCTGATAAGAGTTCTTCTCTATGCTAAAGCCAAAGTTTGAGCGTTGCTTGAGAGCACTGTGAAAAGCAGAGGAAAGACTGCTGAATATCAGATGAACTGTATGCTGTGTAAAACAGTACCACTGATTATAATTTCCTTTAAGAGGCAAGATGCTATATTTGAGTTTCTTCAGTTCCTTACCAGTGTATATGGTTTTTGTCCTAAGTTTTGTTTGTATATTATATCTTTGAGAATCCAAACCCGGGAGGGGAATAAATCCTTTTGAAAACCTGACCACTTGACTCACAACTACTACTTTCTACAAAGAGGGTCAGTCCCAGCAGTCTGGCTGTTAGCCTTAGCCACAGTCCAGCCCCTGCTGGTCACAATATGCAGAACAAATCATCAGAGAAGCAGGACTATATGAAGACAACAGAGGTGTGGTGTGAAGATTGATGGAAGACTCAACAACCTTCGCTTTGCTGATACCACCTTATTACTGGCTGAAAGTGAAGACTATTTGAAACATTTGCTTCTCAAGATCAAAGAATATATAGTCTTAAAATGGGCCTGCATCTTAACATTAAGAAGACAAAGATCCTGACAACTGGCAAAATCAATAAGTTCATCATTGATGGAGAAGAAATGGGAATAGTTGACAGCTTTAACTTACTTGAATCAACAATTATTAAAAGGACTAGCAGTCAAGAAATCCAACTACATATTGCTCTTGGTAGAATGGCTATGAAGGACCTAGACAAGATCCTCAAGAGTAGAGATCTCTCTCTCCATACAAAGATTCATCTTGTCCAGACCATGGTACTTTCAATAACATCATATGGATGAGAAAGTTGTAAAGTGAAAAAGATACACAGGAAGAAAATGGATGCCTTTGAATTATGGTGGACACAAATTCTGTGTATACCATGGACTGCCTGAAGAACAAACCAGTCAGTACTAGAGGAGATCAAGCCTAAGCTTTCCTTAGAAGCTCAGAAGATAAGACAAGACTTCGACTTTCATACTTTGGACATATCATGCAAAGAGAGAGATCATTGGAGAAAGACACAATGCTTGACAAGGTAGAAGGTCACCGTAAAAGAGGAAGGTCGGCAATGAGATGGATCGATACAATAACAGCAGCTATGGATACCACTCTATCAACAATGAACCGCTTGGCTGAAGACCAAACAAAGTTTAGGTCAACTATCCAAAGGGTCGCCAGGAGTCGACACTGACTCAGCGACACTTAACACCACCACCACACACTTAGTAAATTTACCACTAAGTGAAGGAAAGAGACTAGAGAGGAGTAGGAAAGAGGCAGGCAGGTAGGCAGGCCATTGACAAGGAAGGGGAAGGAGAAGGAGAAGAAGGGGATAACTAGCTGCAAGGAGTGAGAAAGTAGGATGGACTGAGGCATGAGGAGAGAGAGAAGCTAGAGGACATAGCCTAAAGAAAAACAAAGTAATTTTATCTTTTAATTTTCTTCAACACAAAAAATATCCCTGGCTATTATAAGAATTGGGCCTGATGCCCCAGTTTTGTACATATTTTTTCTACCTCAGATCTACAAGTCCAAATGTATGAATACTCCTTGTTAAGTGTAAAGAAATTACTTTCCTGTGTTTGTATTAAGAGCCTGATGCAACTTCAAAATCTTCCACATGGACTGACAGTCACTTGCTCCTATGGGCAAAAGTCAACAGATAATTCTAGCTATAGAGGGCTTATAGCTCACTTTGTTCACGAGCTGCATCCTTTGAGAGATCATTTTTCAAGAGTATTCTAATGTGCACAACAAGAACAAAATAGTATAGGAGAGTGAAAATTACCATCCCCTACCTATTTCCTATGCACAAGATCCTCCCAGAGATGACCTAGAAAAGGTGGTCAGTTATCTAGAGAATCCATCTACTTTCACCCCCATAGAGCAAGGCTGGAAACCCACAAGAAGAAGCAGGGCCTTCAAAATCACATCTTGAACTTCAGGAGCTCTCTTCCCTAGCGTACAAGAAACACAGGACACAGCCCTACAGAACACCAAATCTTAAAAAAATATATATTTGTTTTTATTTGTATTTAGCTCAGACCCTTCCAGTAGTAGTTCAAGGCGAGTTACATTCAGGTACAGCAAAATTATTTCCCCATCCTTGGAGGGCTTACAATCTATGTTTGTACCAGAGGCAAAACAGAGTTAAATTAACTTGCCCAAGGCCATGATGGTTTATGGTTAAAATTGTTATTTGTTTGTTATTTATTTATTCATTTATGTGTTATTTTATACCACTTTATCTATAAATCAAAAATGGTTTACAAAGAAGAAAAAACAAGGAACATATGCTGTGACGTGGGGTCATACATAAAACACCTTTTAAGACTGAAGTTTGCTTATAACCATGATTACATTAACGTTTTTAACAGGAATTTAAATAAAACCACAAGCGATGGAATTAATCTAGGAATTAATTACCCTTTTCAGGAAAGCTCTGAAACACCACCTTTTCCTCCAGCACTACTCTTACAATGGGGACACAAAACATCCAGCCATACGCAACCACCAAGACAGCTGCTCAACCCACAGCACAGAGTCCCAGCCCTGTTCATTAGCATGACCAGTCACCTTGGTATGCACTCATAGTCAGTCACTGCTCAGCCTGTACATAGCCTGAGTAGCCTGTAAATGAGTAGCCAAGCTACTGTGTAGCCTTTACATAGCTTCCCCAGTTAATCCAAGTTGCAAAACCTGTTCTCTGTAAGTACAGTACGGGCGCTGCCTGTACTGTACAAATCTGCTGTTGATTGTAAACCGAGCTGATTTTAAAGAGCACGGTATAGAAAAGACTTTAAATAAATAAATAGGGTGTAGGTCTGTCTGTGGTAGGCTATGGCCTGTAAACTAGGCCTAGATCCCAATCCCCACCTGAGACTAGTGCTGAACAGAACCAGAGTTTGAGAATATGCTTTAAACTGCTTTTGAAAAGTTTGTATAATTCCTTTATGCTGATGATAGACATGTTCCTGCATCCCCTGAGCTAGAAATGTCCTTGAAGTAGAAATGTATCAATATCTAAGACTATGCCTTTGTTAGAATAGCCTGAGAAGGGGGAACAGGGAGCTAGGCCTAGAGAGGGTCCCCGATTGGACAGGTGCAAGGGGCGTTGGGACCAATAGAAAGTTTGCCTGTATCAAACTGTATATAAAGGAATTTGCTCCTGTACTCCATTGCTCAGTCCTTTTTGGGTGCTCTCCTGTCTGAGCCTGTGCACAATAAATTGGCTTGGATCCTGCAGCTGACTCCTGGTTTTATTCATTGCGTGCACTTCGTTGCTACATTTTCTGGTGCGTTGGCCGGGAAGTGCGAGTAGTGGATGGTATTCAAGTGAATATAATACCACGTATTACCACCTCAAGGTTTGGCCCGGTTGGAACCGTGTCTCTCCGACCGCAGGGGAAACCTCAGGCGCCACCAGTCCTTTTGTATCGGAGAGGGTTCCGCCTTGCCTCGGCGGGCTACTGGATCCGGCCGGCCAACACCTCCGAACCCGAGGGGAGTCCAGGATTCAATCGAAGAACTGGTTCGGTAGTGGGTACCGGATCCGGTGAGTAGAACCTTTGTTGCTATTTAGTCAGCTAGCTTGGGGTACGTCTTGCATGAGTGCGCAAGACCGAGAGCCTGATCACCTCTCCGGGCAGTCCGAGTACGCCTTGCATGAGTGCGCGAGGCTGAAACTACTGCCCTTGGTTCAGCAGTCCGAGTACGTCTTGCATGAGTACGCAAGACGCCTTGCATGAGTGCGCGAGGCCGGCTGCTGTTGGTTAGTAAGGTAGGCCTGGGAATTTGGGAAAACGTTGCTAGCATGTCTGTGTCTCCCTCTGTTTCTAGGGCTGCCCGGACCCCTTACCGGCAGTCCGATCATCTGCACCCTCTGTCTGTTGTCTAACCGCGGGTTTCACTTCTGGTATAATGTAAGGTTATTAATTAAGGAACAGTATTGAGAAAAGGAAAAAAAAAAAAAAAAAAAAACACACTCGAGTCACTTTAAGGAATCGAGTCTAAGCAAAGCACAGAGAAGACGAGCTGTCTCTGTGATTTTATTTTTTCAGCACAGCATGAGAGACGGTATCTCTAGCAAGCAGAGGGAGAAGGGGTGTGTCTTTCACACAACCTGCAGAAAGGAATGTTTCAATTCCTATTAACCCCTTTGGATCTCCTCAACTGTTTTAGTTACATCTCTGCCCTGCCTGTATTGTTACTTCACCTGTACTTGTTATATTAGTTTGCTGGTTATATCTCAGCCCTGCCTGTATTTCTACGTCAACTGTTCCTGTTATCTTATTATTTTTATTTATTTGTTTATTCTCTGATTTATGGGGGAAACCTGAACGGCTTAGAGGTCTGAGTACGGACCAAGGGAGGAGGAAAGTGTTAATTTTACAGTTGCTGAATGAGTGAGAGAGAGACAAAGGTTTTGAACAGCATGGGCAGGGATGTACCTATACTGAGCCTTCTGCAGTGTTTCCTTAAGAACTTTAAGAGGGGTTTCTCTAGTGATTATGTAATTGTAATGACCCCAGGTCGATGGGAAGTTTTATGTGAACGGGAATGCCCCCCCCCCCCTTGTCTTTATAGCGTGCACCCAGAGGAACACTGCCATATTTTATTTTTTATTTTATTTATTTAGACAGTTTTGTATACCGCCTTATCCTTCAATCAAAGCGGTCACAACACAATTGGGAGATACATTTAACACACGGGGATATGAGACACATACACTAATACTTACAGGGAACATGGGCAATGGAGGGTTAAGTGGCTTGCCCAAGACCACAAGGAGCATCTGTGGGACTAGAAACCCCAGTCCTTCCGGCCCAAGGTTGCTGTCCTCTAGTGGGATTTGAACCCCCGACCTTCCGGCCTGAAGTACCTTGCCCCAACCACTAGGCTAGTTCTGTCACGCTGGAAATGTTGGATTTTGCTGGCATGTCTGTTTGTGTGTGTGTGTGTGAATGAGAGGTCTTGAAACACAGACCAAGCGAATGCGGACTCCTGATTAGCGCAGTTCCTGGCTGGGCGACCACGCCCAGGTCGCAAAAAGGAGGAAGCGTTTGGTGTTTGTCTACCTATTTGTTCCTAGGGCTGTACGGACCCCTTACCTGCAGCCCGACTACCCGCCCCTACTGTCTGTTGTTGTGTACGTCATTATGGGAGGGTCGGAGTTCATGCAAACTCCGTTGAAATGTATGATCAAGAATTTTAGCAAGGTATTTGCCGGAGACTATGGAACAAAAATGTCTCTGTCCCGATTAGAAATGCTTTGTGAGAGGGAGTGGCCTGTACTGGTCACTTCGTGGCCCCCTGGGGGTACTTTTGATGTTAGTATCATATCTTTAGTTCACCAGATTGTATGAAAAGAACACCCTGACCAGTTTCCCTATATAGATTCCTGGTTAAGTATTTGCGAAAGGGAGCCCTCCTGGATAAAGCGCTGCCATGAGGAACAGTGTAGGATATTGGTAGCGACCACTAGGGGGGCCCATAGGTCTAGAGAAGAGAAACTGCCTGTGTATTCTGCCCCGGAATCGCCAGATATTCTGACCCATCCGCCCCAGTTCCTCTATAGGCCAGTCCCCTCAGCTCCGCCACGACCCCAGGCGAGCCTGGCACAGGGGAACCCCCTCCCGCCGATTTACCCCTAGCCCACCAACCACCTCTGCAACAGGAGGAGGCACACCCCCTCCCGAGCGGGAGCCCCAGCTCCGTCCAGAGTGCCTCGGGAGGGCCGCAGTCCACCGATGATACTGCAAGCAGGGATTCATTTGCCAGTTCGGGGTCACCTACTGCCAAAGATCAAAGCAGGGGAGCTGAATTCCGGCAGGCCAGACTGCATTACGCCCTCAGAAGTACGACAGCAAGCCAGAGGGATGGTCACATGATGCCACTGCACCAGGTCCCAGGACTACCTATCCTTAATGAACAGGACCAGGTTGTGGTAGGGCCAGCCAGTCTCGTTTATGTGCCCTTCTCCACCACAGATTTATTGAACTGGAAAACACATTATGCATCCTATACTGAAAAGCCCCAAGAATTAACTGAATTAATGTCAAGTATTATGCAGACCCATCAGCCTACCTGGTCTGATTGCCGCCAGCTCCTGTCTACCCTCTTCACTACTGAAGAACGAGCATGGATTGTGCAAGCGTCCACCCGCTGGTTAGAAGAGAACCCTGCAGGAGAAGGAAGCCTGGATCCCCGGCAAGCAGCCGCCGCGGATTTTCCAAATGACGATCCTAAATGGGATCCGAACAGTGTGAATGGGGCGGCGGCCCTCACTCAGTTCCACCAGGCCCTACTGCAAGGCCTGAAGAAAGGAAGCCAGAAGGCCATGAATATCGGAAAGGTAGCGGAAGTCATCCAGCGTCCAGACGAGAGCCCAGTGGCCTTTTATGAATGCTTATCTGAAGCTTATTTCCTTGCTGCAGCTTTAGTTGAACTACGAGGAGGAAGTTTCTCTAACCGAAGGACTTGAGGACGTGGAAGGGGCCGAGGAGATGGTCGGCCCCCATTGGGCACAAATCAGTGCGCCCACTGTAAAGAAGGACATTGGAAGAACGAATGCCCGAACTTTGACTCCGCCTCCTGGAGGGGAGGAGGGAGCACACGGAGAGCAGGGGGGCGATTCCAGAATCGGGGAGGAATGTACCGCACATAGTTCCCAGACAAATATATATATGGCGTCACCTCTCAGAGCTCCATATGACTTCTCAGCAATAGTTCCGCACATAGCTCTGACAAGATAAAGCAGCTAGGGAGGGAATGGCAGCCGAAGGGGGCTACAGCATGTATGAAGACTAGGCCAGACCGGGCTCCAAGTTTCCCCTGGGTCCCCAGGAGCCTATGGCCAGTTTAAAAATTGGGGACCACTATATGGACTTTATGGTGGCTACGGGGGCCGAACATTCAGTGGTGGCTAAACCAGTGGCCCCTTTGTCTTCTCGAACTATCACCGTTGTCGGGGCTATTGGAACAAGAGCCGCTAAACCTTTCTTGCAGAACCGCACCTATGAATTAGGAGGACGGAAGATAGCACAGCAGTTCCTATATATACCTAAATGCCCAATCCCCCTCTTGGGCAGAGATATGCTCGCTAAGCTCCAGGCGCAGATATCCTTTGCTGAAGGGGGAGAAATGGAAATGACTCTGAACTCAAAATCTGCTGGCCTAATGGTGTTGTCTGTCCCCCGTGAAGAAGAATGGCGGTTCTATAGTACATCTCCGATCAAGGCAGCCAGTCCCCGTATCCACACCAGAATCTCAGCTCCGCCCGAGGTATGGGCGGAGGATAATCCTCCTGGCCTAGTGAAGAATATAGCCCCTGTCATTGTCACCCTCAAGCCAGGAGTGGAACCAGTGCACGTGAGACAATACCCTCTCCCGCGAACGGCGATTGAAGGAATTCACTGTCATTTATTGAAATTATTGAAGTATGGACTTCTCAGGGAGTGCCAATCGCCCTGGAATACCCCCCTCCTCCCAGTCAAGAAGTCTGGGACAGGTAACTACCGCCCAGTGCAGGATTTGAGACGAGTGAATGATGCAGTTGTAACCATACATCCAGTGATACTAAACCCCCTACACTCTCCTGGGACTGATTCCAGCTAAGGCTACTCATTTCACTGTCTTGGATTCAAAGGATGCTTTCTTCTGTATATGGCTAGCATCAACCAGCCAACTTTTGTTTGCCTTTGAATGGGAAGACCCTACTACAGGAAGACGGGGTCAATTCACCTGGACTCGACTACCCCAAGGATTTAAGAACTCACCTACTCTCTTCAGTGCTGCTCTCAACCAAGATCTTTCAAGTTACTCTGTTACTCCGAGAAAGAGAGTCCTCCTCCAGTATGTGGATGACCTATTGATAGCCACCAACTCTAAAACCGAATGCTCTGGGCGTTTTGACCCAATCCCTCGGATCTTGGCAGCGACCTGTAGCGTATCTATCAAAACAACTGGATACCGTCGCAAAAGGATGGCCACCTTGCCTGAGAACCGTTTGTAACCTGTGCAAAGAACAATGCCCGGCAGGGTCATAACCTGCCCCCAAGGGCTCAATCAGTAGGAGTTACCCCCATGGGAAATATCCAGGTGGACTTTGCAGAAAAGCCACGTGCTAATGGATATTATTACCTGTTGGTCTTAGTTTGTACATTCTCTGGGTGGGTGGAGGCTTTCCCCACCAGAACTGAGAAAGCCAGGGAAGTTACCAAAATTCTGCTCCATGAGATCATTCCCCGGTTTGGAATACCATTAGTTATAGGATCAGATAATGGGCCCTCGTTTGTATCTCCAGTAACTCAGTAGTTGGCCCAGGCCCTACAGATGCAGTGGAAGTTACATACAGCTTACAGACCCAGAAGTTCAGGAAAAGTAGAGCGTATGAATCGGACCCTAAAAGTTCCAGCTATCCAAACTCTGTCAGGAAGCTCACCTGAAGTGGCCCCAGGCTCTTCCCATAGCCCTCCTCAGGATACGTTCAGCCCCCACCAAGTCATTAGGAGTTTCCCCTTTTGAGGTCTTGTATGGGCGACCTCTGCCCATTGTCCAAGGGATAAAAGGGGATATGAGTCAGATTGGGTCCAAAATCACTAGACAAGAACTATTGGCTCTAGGTTCTGTCTTGCAGAGTCTCCATGCATGGGTATGACCGAATCACTGCATCCCTACAAGCCTGGAGCCTCGGTGTGGGTCAAGGAGTGGAGGAAGACACCGTTAGCACCTCACTGGAAAGGACCTTATGTCGTCATACTATCAACCCCTACAGCAGTTAAGGTTGCGGAATTAGAACCTTGGATTCACCACTGTTGAGTAAAGCCAGCGGCATCTACTGAATTTTGTCACTGGACTTCAACCAGCAACCCGGACTCGCCATTGCGACTTACGCTGCAGCGACAACCACTGCTGTGAGAGTCTACAGCCCTACTCCTGCCACCTATCGGACGCTGGCAGGTCTACGTACGGCAGAAGCTTGAGGAACCTGCAACCCTACTCCTGTCACCAACCGGAAGCTGACAGGTCTACATACGGTGGAAGCTGTGGAAAAAGAGAACTTCAGTAAAGAATTTGCAATTTCTAGACGAACTCATTGAGATATTGTAATCATGATATATCTATGTATTTATGTTGTACTTACGGTAGCCCCGGGGCCCCTTAGAATGCCCACTGATATACCTCCTTGTATCACATGTTATGGACCAGCCACATGGGCGAATGATGGGTCCTGGGGATATCGCACTCCTTTTTAGGTTTGAAGACTATTGTGTTTGCAGTTTTACTAATGGCAGCTATGTGTTTACTCCTTCCATGTTTTCTGCCTCTTTGTTTACGTATGGTTACCTCCATCGTTGACAGTACCGTTGAACGTAAGACAGCAGCACGGGTACTAGCCATGTGGAAGTATCAAGCTATACCCCGAGAAGAAGCATCAGTTTGCACAGGGTTTGATATGTGATTATTTTCTCACCCTCTTTTATTCGGGCTGAGAATAATCAAAGGGGGGAATGTGGTAGGCTATGGCCTGTAAACTAGGCCTAGATCCCAACCCCCACCTGAGACTAGTGCTGAACAGAACCAGAGTTTGAGAATATGCTTTAAACTGCTTTTGAAAAGTTTGTATAATTCCTTTATGCTGATGATAGACATGTTCCTGCATCCCCTGAGCTAGAAATGTCCTTGAAGTAGAAATGTATCAATATCTAAGACTATGCCTTTGTTAGAGTAGCCTGAGAAGGGGGAACAGAGAGCTAGGCCCAGAGAGGGTCCCCGATTGGACAGGTGCAAGGGGCGTTGGGACCAATAGAAAGTTTGCCTGTATCAAACTGTAAAAATTGTATATAAGGAATATGCTCCTGTACTCCATTGCTCAGTCCTTTTTGGGTGCTCTCCTGTCTGAGCCTGTGCACAATAAATTGGCTTGGATCCTGCAGCTGACTCCTGGTTTTATTCATTGCGTGCACTTCGCTGCTACATCTCGACCTAGAGGTGTTGCTATGATCTCGTGATCATGACACAACCAGGGGGGAGCTACGAAGAGTAGGTTGGGATGGAGTCTACGCTGGGCTGGTACTTAGACAGCCTGTTCTCACTTCAAATTGCTCTGTGAATAGGTATGTTTTGAGGTACTTGTAGAACGCTGGTAGGTCTGGTATGCTTATCTTTTTTGGGAGGGAGTTCCAAAGACTGGGTGAATAAAGCGAGAATGCTCTCTTGCATATGGACTGCTTCCCCTTTGTGAATTTCGTAGGCATGGCTAGTGTGCTCTGTGCTGTCTATATGAGAGATCTTAAATGGGTTGAATATAGGTGGTGCATTATTTTGAAGGTATTTAGTAGGACCTTAAATATGATTCTGCTTGCAATCGGGAGCAAGTGCAGCTGTTTTAGGATAGGAGTGATTATGTTTGAATTTTGGAGATCCTTAGATGAGTCTGGTGGCTGTGCACTGTGCCATTTGCAATTGGTGTAAGGCGTGTTTTGGTAGACCCTGGAAGATACTGTTGCAGAAGTCAAAGTGTGGGAAGATAGTAGCTTGTAGCACTATGCAGAAGTCATATGGAGATAAGAACCATATAATACTTATTTATTTATTTACATTCTCTTATATACCGCGCTATTCTGCATCAGTGCAGTTTACATTGAAGAAACTGAAATTACATTGAACAGGGCATTATAACTTGGAGATAACTATTTTACAGGGAACATGGGCTATGGAGGGTTAAGTAGCTTGCCCAAGACCACAAGGAGCACCTGTGGGACTAGAAACCCCAGTCCTTCCGGCCCAAGGTTGCTGTCCTCTAGTGGGAATTGAACCCCGGACCTTCCGGCCTGTAGTACCTTGCCCCAACCACTAGGCCACGCCTCCACTCCGAGGAGTGGCCTAGTGATTGGGGCAAGGTTGGGTGCTGAGGTCACAGGTGCCCTGAAACAGGGGAAGAAGGGAGAGATCGGAAATAAATCAGGAGCAGCATTTTTTTTAAATGTCTCCCCTCCTACAAGTGCATGAACTCATCACCACTGACAGGAAGAGAGGCATTTCATTTGCGATTCAGAAAAGCACTACAGATTACCTCTGTGTTTAAAAGTGGGCATGGTCTCTGAAGAATGGCGCACACAACTGAAGTAATTTGCATGCCATTAGTTTACTGCATCAGCAGTAAAAGAAAATATATATATATTTTTTTCTTTTAGCATGTTTGTTAGAATACTATTTGCTGAAGTTTAGCACAATGCCCCAATGCACGGTTTATTGCATTGAGGCCAATATCTGCTTAACCTTTTAAAGAAAAGGCAAGCAGGGCCCAGGGGAACATCTAGAAAGCAGCAACTTCGTTTATTCTCTTTAAGCTGCTTTTGCCAGCTCTGGCTGATGGATTTATTTAATACCTGCTGGCAGGAAAAGAATCAGTCCAGGGGCATCCGGGGACATGCTCTTTTTTTTTTTTTTGCACACAGAAGTTCTATTTTAATACAGTATAACAATTCCTGCATTATGCACTCAAGGGTGTGGTTACTGGGTAGGGGAAAGCTTTGAAGACTCCGGTTTTCAAATCTGAGAGCTCACTGACTGACTACATGTGTGGGAAATATGCAACGAGGCACTGGATATATCCCTAGACCTCAGTTTGTCTGTCTACCTGTGATTAGGGAACAGCAGTACCATGCAAAACTGTCTAGAAGGCAGACTTTACAGAGGCAGCCGTCTGCATTGTTGTTGGGGGTTTTTTTTGGGGGGGGGGGGGGGGAGTTGCCATATTGGATTAGAATATGTTATAGGATATTATCAGTCCACTTTTCCTGTATGCAAAAATCTCATGCCCTTTCCAGAAGGAGCAACAGCTGCAACTTTGCATGACAATGTCATCTTACAGCTTCTACGGCCACTCTCACTTCAATATTAGCAGAAAAGTATTGAGTGTGTGCACAGAATAATATCAAACAACTGCATAGAGAAATGCGTTTAGGAGGCCAAGAAATGTTTCAGGATGACAGCATGTATTTAGGGCATCATCTAAGAACGGTACCTTTATAGCAAAAGTCATTATCTCTACGTGGAAACAGAAAGTTGTGGCAGATAGGGAACATGTATATGGGCCACCTAGCCTGCCCAATTTACATCCTGCCACAATGCGCGAAACATGGCTTTTCAAACCCTCCATGCTTCTCACGCTTCCCTGAATTCTTTTGCTTCAGCTATTTCAGACCTCAGGTGCAACAGCCGAGTTTAATGATCTGCACAGGCCCCTGGTTTCCTATGGCAGATTTTTCAAAATGCTTCAGAATCTGTTCAGCATGTTTTCATTAAATCTGTATATTAAATTTGGGGGGTTTGTAATAAAAGTCATTTTCTGCATTTCTTTGTGTGCCAGGTTACGTTGCTTAACCCTTTTTTGTGTTGCGGAGGGGGGTGGAGAGCTCTTAGTGATAGGCACTGGGAATGGAGAAGTGCGATATAGCCAAGAAAGGGGCCCCCAGAGGTCCTAAAATGCAGCTCAGGGAGTCTCCCACCAAGACACTACCAGATGCCACACAGGATAGAAGCCAGAAGGATGCTTGATACCCTCCCAAAACTGGGTCCGATGCAAGCCTTGCCAGGCTGCAAAGTCGCCACAGCATCTTGAAGAGGAAGAGGGTCTTCCTGCCAATTGGTGGAGGAAGATAAATACTGGCTTCTCTCGGTGCTGTACTAGCAGATATACCTAGTAAGGACATCACTGAAAGTTGCTCATCTGCCTCCACCTGCTAGCAAGGGAGTATAACCTATTCATCTGGACTGGTCTAGCAGGATGAAGAGAAAACATGTTCCTGTGCAACTCAACGGCAACTCTGCACCCCACAAAAGTTCTAAGCACAGGTCTGTGATTTAGACAGATTTAATTTAAGCCCAGAGATTGCCCTAAAATTATTAAACTCCCACAGAATCCTCGGCAGAGTATCTTTGGGGTTCATTAGGATCATTAAAATATAATTTGCAAGAGCCAAAACATGCAATCTTCACCTGCTCCAGTTCTACTCTAATACATACTGGGATTTTTTTAATTTTATCTTTCTAAAATTTCACACAAAGATGCAAGAAAACACCCTTGCATAAGAAATGTGAGGTACAACAGAAAAATAATACATCATGCTCATATTCATGGGGAATATAAATCCAGAAGAAACAAAAAAGAAAAATACTTGCAACCCCGCCTCTAGCCCACAACCAAGAAGGAACCCCAAAAAGAAAAAAGAAAACCCTGATACTTTACATAAGAAAAAAAAGACACAGCACAATACAGTCAGCTTTTCCATAATCACGGATTTGAGATGTCTACCTGCCCAACTCCCAGGAAACCATGCGCATTCAAAAAAGAAATTAACTGAGAAAGATACAAAAATATATACAGTATGAATTCCCTAGCAGCTTAATCAGGCATTTGCATGGGTACTTTAGGAAAAACATACCATCCAATTGCAAAACCCTAGATCTCAGGAGCAAAAAATCCCTTCTACGAGGCTGGGTATCCTTAGCCAAATCATGAAATATACAAACTAAACAGCCCTTGAAACGCACACTGCGCTTCCTAAAGAACTTAGAGAATGGCTCCTTATCTGATATTAATGCTAATGTTAAAATACAAGTAGATGGAATAATGTCAGCTACATAGGTTTCTAACATAGCCATAACATTTAGCACTTCCGCCTCCTGAGGGCCAGGAATCTCAAAGATAATATATTTTTACCAAGGGCAGGCAAGAACTCCCAACACTTCTATCAGATAAAGTCTGAACATTTCCTTTGCTGAAATATTAGCACATTTTGGAAAGTTAATCAACCTCAAATTCAAAAGCCTACTATGGTTATCCAACTGCTCCAAGCAAAGTTCATCTACAGAAGACTAAGGTTCCAACTGCAGTAGCATTAGCTGTTATCGCCTCAGAGTTCTTTTGAGTCTGTCCTTTTAGCTCTCTCACCAGTAAAGGCATCCCCAAGCTGCTTAATCACATCCACTGTTCCCTCTAAGCTGTGCGCGTGTGCATGCGCACACACCTCACCGAGTGAGCGCACATACTTTACAACAGAGCGCACAAAAATTACGGTTCTGATTCTGATAGAAAACAACACAGGCGTCTTAAAATTTAAAAGTTGTGGTGTATTTACGGTTTTCACAAGTTCTACCATATTTTCTAGTGCAATCAATGTGGTGTACATACTATATTCTGACGTGTAGTCAAATTTTAAAGTATATAACTCCGAGTGTTATGTGGCACACAAACATTTAACCTTCCTTCGAAAGCTGCACAGCTGATATTTTATGCGCACACAGCCTACAGAAAATTAGAGGGAACATTGATCACATCCCAAATAATCTTGAGGGCAAAGTGCTCCGGGCGAGTTAAATCAAAGGAAAAAGGCACATTACCCAGAACACCCAGGTTCACTGCTATCTCCACAGTTCCCTCTGGTTGCTCAACACCAAGCAAGCCCGCCGACTCCGACGGACTTCTGGCCCCAGGAGACAGAAGGAGTTGACGACGCTCAAACTGAAGCCTTTCCGCAGTCAAACTTTGCTCCGGAGACACCCCCAGCAGGAGCAGAGAAGCACCATATACAGAGCCCAGCACCACCACCACCACATCTCCGGAGGTTGGCTCAGGTCTCAACTGTATCCAAGGTCGCTGTGAATCAGGGGGGCGTGAGATCCAAACTCAAAGGAGGTTCTGAGCTGAACTACTCCAGTGTTCTCCTCACCGAGCAAACCACCCTCAACTCTGCTAGACGACGAAATCATCCATAGGACCTGAGGAAACAGGGGGTCGCGGTAAGCCGTGCTGCCTACGGCTGCTTGCCCAGCCCTCCATTCCTCTTTCTCTCCATAAGGAAATGCCAGAGAGCACTAGAGACTGCGTGCAGCCATCTTGGATCCCCCTAGAGTTTTTCCACATATTGGGATTTTTAAAGATGGACTTGCTTTCAAAAAAAATTTATATTATTTTTCTAATCATGATTTTTCAGATTAAAATTTCCATTTCAGGTTTGCCATGTTCTGTAAGGCATCAGTCTAGCCCTTTTGTGTTTGGGTCCCTGTCATAGGTCAGGCATTTTTGTTGCTTTCATGTGCTTTAAAAAGTTTTGTTCAAGTTGTTTTTTCACCCTTCTGTCATTTTTCTTCTCTTGCAATACAGTCTGAGCATCCATGGAACATTCTTCCCTGAATACCTCCAAGTTACCAATGTCCTCTTATTATTGTTTATAGGAGTCTAGTTGTACTAGTGATGATTTGGTTTCACTGTACAAGTATTCTAACCCTTGATAAGGCATATTGCCAAAACATGGCCAAGTCACATTTTTAATGCTGGTTGCTATTTGGTTTGTAGAAGTACTTTTACTCTTTTCTGTATATGAGTTCTATTGAAAGGGACAGCTTCTTTCTTGTACAAAAATTACTTAACTATCACATTAAAAGGTATAAAACATTCTAGTGCACTCTGGCAGAACAAGCTTCTCTCATTATACCAGACTGATCTATCCCTCGAGGTATCCACCAGTGCCTTTCCATGGCTTCCTTGCAGACAGGCTAAAAATCTCAAGCATGAAAGACTTAAAGAAAGCAGCAAGAGATTGAAAGAAAGAAAGAATGGAAAAAAAAAATCGCTTTTGTCCTTTGAAGAAACTGTGCACACCATCCAGTTAGACCAAAGTAGCCTACACAAAGTCTCATTTGCTATCCCCCAGAATATATGAAATGCTTTGAAAAAGCATGTATCTACAGCTGTTTCTCCCTTTAAATCCAGTTGGCTTTATTAGGATCAAGCTAAACCTTCACAAACTAGTAAAAGAATTTGTGCCAGACAAGTGCATCAAAAGAGCTGGAATAGTTTGGAATCCATCCTACAAACTGGTGTGTGCCAACTCTATTACAATTATATCATGAAACCTTGAGGAGTAAAATAAGCAGAGCAAACTGTTACTGAAGAGACCAGAAATACACATTTTTCAATCTTTCAAAAACAACAGCCAGGATGGTAGAAAACCAAAGAGGAAAACAAAAAATGATTCAGATAAGGGGCGATGTCCTACACAAGCAACTAAGAGGACAGACTGGCCTTTTATCTGTCATCTATATTACCGTGTAACGCGTATTACAGTAATGCATATTTTATTGAAAAGAAAATGACTAGCTGCCAACATACTGGATAACAAAAAGAAAAGAAAAGTTGACGAACTAGGTTGGCCGTCATTTACTTATGCATGGGGGGAATGGACACAAAAAATTGTGGGGACAATATTTTTAAACTTCTACGAAATTTTGTATATTAGGTCAAAATACTACAATAATATCACAGAGCAGAGATTCATTTAAGCTTCAAAACAGAAAGGTTCTCACTCAAATGCAAAATTGAAGCTTTTGATGCAGAATTTCCCCAAGAGTACAGCAATGGTGCTTTGTATCATTGAAAGCCAGAAGCTGTAGATTTCTATTTCAGCGCAAGCTCTGAGTTAAGGGCAAAGCTGACCGCTTGCAGCTGCCAGTACTTGTGCCAAAACAGTGTCCATAGTTGTTGTTATAAATGTCAGCAGTTGAGGAGAAGAGAAAAAAAAAAGCCTGTTCTAATTTTAAATTCCTCTTGGGCTCTGCAGATTGCCAAGTAGAAAGGTCTAAAATCCAGAAGCCTTAACCATAAGGCAGTAGAGCACTCGCTAGCCACACACACACAAAGATCACCTGCCCCTAAACACTCTCTCTGCTTATCCTCTCCCCCTCCCCAAACATACATCTTCTTACCTTGTTTACCCCCCCCCCATCTCAACTCCCCCTCAACCCTTGTTGTCCCTAGTTCATCCCCCCCCCAAACTCATCTCTCCTCCATGTTCCCTTAGCCCAGTGGTTCCCAAACTTAGGGTCAGGATCCCAAATGGGGGGGGTCACAAAAACATGGCCATTTCCCCATTTCTCTGGCCTTTCAGTGTGACCTATGCGAAGTAGTAGCAATTACCAGTCAGCATGTGGCCTGTGAGCCAACGAACATTCATAGGCCCTTGCCCCCTCCTGGGTAAGCCTCCCGTTAGGCTGGAAACCCCTGCTGAGTACTGGGGTCTGTAAGCGCACACTGCACGCCGACACAAGGGACCCTGTGCTGACTGCTGCTGCCACTATTGTGGCTGCTACCTTCCTGCTTTAGATGAGAGAAGGGAGGGGGAAAGGAGGCTGGAGATCCACCAGTTTGATTTCATCATCATCTGGGATCATGTGAATTTTCAGTTGTTAAAATGGGGTCATACAGGATGAAAGTTTGAATAGCACTGCCTTAGACCTTTGTCTCCACCATGAAGTCCCTTCCCCAGCTTCGCTCCCTCTCTCGTCTCTTCTTCTCCTGCTCACTTTCCAAAACAGTTTTCTTGCACCACACAGTGTCCAAAAGCTTGCATGGTTCTTAGTCTCACATGAGCAGCACAGGACTTCGGCACCATGCTGATCACACATCGCCAGCCTGGGATACGTTACACGTAAGAACAGGTAAATTCTGCACAAATTTCTGCAATGCGCGATTGCACAAAATTCCGCTAAAAAGTATTATCTGCAGCAATCCACGTTCCCTACATTCACTCAAGAGAGACACAGTAAGTTGCCGCGGTACAGCCCAGAAAATCCACAGGACAAACCGCAGATTGCTGAAAATTTATAACCGTCATTGCGGAGGAGTGGCCTAGTGGTTGGGGCAAGGTACTTCAGGCCGGAAGGTCAGGGGTTCAAATCCCACTAGAGGACAGCAACCTTGGGCCGGAAGGACTGGGGTTTCTAGTCCCACAGGTGCTCCTTAACCCTCCTTAGCCCATGTTCCCTGTAAAATAGTTATCTCCAAGTTATAATGCCCTGTTCAATGTAATTTCAGTTTGTTCAATGTAAACCGCACTGATGCAGAATAGTGCGGTATATAAGAGAATGTAAATAAATAAATAATTACTGTACTCAATTCTAGATCACTCCAGTTTCACATCCAAGGAAATTCACTCTGGGACCCTAATGCAGAAATAAAACATTAAACACAAACAAAAAACATCTTGAGAAGACCACCAGATGGGGAAGGGACAAAGCCAGCAAAGAGACAAGTGGGGTGCTTAGACATGTTTAGCAAGTATTGCTGGTTTAAATGTAAACCCGCAAATGTTTCTTCAGGTCACATGACATACGACTCTAGACCTACCCCGCAAGAACAGTTCCAATTAAAAGAATTCGGTACCCCTGTTGGCATTTTATTGAGAACTTGTACTTTTAACATAAATTCAGAAATTATCCTTCATATCTTTATCTTTATTCACATTTGATAAACCGCTATTGTAAATAACATTAAGCGGTGTACAATAAAAAGGAAGGATTTCACACTGCAAACCAAGAAAAAGGAACGCCAATAATAAAATAGGAAAGAGACAGGACAGAGCAGTAACATCACATTAAATATCAAATCATAGGACAAACATAGCCCAACCGGGCAACATAGACAAACGAACAGGGGACGGACAAGTGACAGCCTAGAAAAAGACAAAGACAAACAAGGCAATCAGGGAGGGGCCTCTGGGGGGAGGTCGTATGCTTTCTGAAATAGGTAAGTCTTAAGTAGGGACTTGAACTGAGGATAAGAAGATTCTAACCGGAGGGGAGTGGGTAGCATGTTCCATAGGAGGGGTCCAAAAAAGAAAAAAAGCAGAATGGCGGGTCTGTTCTAAATGGGCCTGAGAAGGTGAGGGAAGAGAAAGGAGATTGGCATGGATTGAACGGAGTTGACGGTGAGGTGAATGTAACGAAATGCAGTCTGCTAAGTAAAGAGGATTGCCAGTATAAATGGCTCGATGGATCAAGATCAGAAATTTGTAGTGAAAGCGAAAGCGCAGAGGTAGCCAATGTAACCGGATGAGGATGGGAGTAATGTGATCAAAGCGACTAGAAAATGTGACAAGGCGCGCCGCCGTATTCTGAATCCGTTGCACTCTTTGGAGCTGATAATTGGGGAGGTTAGCCAGGAAACGTTACAGTAGTCCAGCCGACTAATAACCAGTGCAAGTACAAGGGTAATTAGTGAACTAGGGGGTAACACAGAGCGAACGGCCCGAATTTGTCGTAAGGCGGCAAAGGAACGACGGGAGATTGTGGCGATATGCTCTTGAAAGGAAAGGGATGGATCCAGAAGAACACCCAAATATCGGAAAGAAGATGTTAGAGGGATAGCTGTTGAGCCGATGGAGGGAGGTAGGGTAGGGCATGCACCACTCAGTGATACCCACATTGCTGAAGACTTTGTAGGGTTGAGGTGGAGGAAATTCTCCGAGATCCAGGAAGCAACGTGAGTAAGGCAAAGATTAAGCTGGGAAATATGGACTGCATATTTTTTCATTTTCTCAATATCCTCTTATTTGTATGCGAGTGTAAATATATACATTAGCATAATACAGAGTTGACTGGATCATAAAATGTGTGATATCTGAGGTAGGAGGGACATGACAGATAATATTGTTTTGACATGCGCCTTTTATTTGTCTGTGACTGGTTGTATTCACTTCGAGCTTGTAAACCCAAGCAAAACACACTAGCACAACAATGTAAACTCTCCCTTAATGCTCTTCTACCTAATCCCACCCAGACTGTAGTTACGCTTCTGGATCTATTTTGGAAACTGCTAATGTTACCAACTACTGCACTAAATGAATGGCGCGTTGATGTTAGCTCCAGTATTAAGTATCAGTGTGACAGGGATCTTTCACTTTTCCTACATGTTTAGAAGAAAATATATGCACCCTTCCTTATGGCTACACCTAGGATTCCCTAATCACCTCAGGACAAAAACAGGCTAATTCAATTCAGGCTCTCCCCCACTGCGTGCAGGGACTATGACTCATTGAGTTCCCTTAGACAAGGGGTTCCCAAACCAGTCAGTTGGGTTTTCAGGATATCCACAATGAATATGCATGAGAGAGATTCCCATGCACTGCCTCCATTGTATGCAGATCTCTCTCAAGCATGTGCATCGTGGATATCCGGAAAACCCAACTGGCTGGGGAGGCCCCAGGACAGGTTTAGGAATCCCTGCCTTAGACAATCAGAACTAATCAGGGCTACAACTCCATACATGTAATGGGGCAAAAACAGGACTGAATTGGTCTGTTCAGCTAACCCAGTCGTTCTCAACCCAGTCCTCTGGGACCCCCAGGCCAGTCAGGTTTTGTTGGAGATATCCTGAAAACCTGACTGGCCTGGGGGTCCCAGGAGGACTGGGTTGAAAGCCAGCAAGCTAACCTAAAGAAGCTGGCAACCCTAACTATACCCCTTCAAGAGGTATCTGCATCCTCTTTTTCATATCTTAAGGCCGAAGCAAAAAATGCTAGCGCACCCTTTGCGTGCAGGTAATGCGACATCTACCCACAACTAACAGCAGCAAGCAATGCAGAGAATAAAGAGAGACTGGCACACACGTCTGCACAGAAAGCAGTGCACACACAACAGCGCCACACGTATTAAAATGATAGCCAAATAAGCTGCACGTATTGAACTGAGATGCCAATGAAGTCATTGCCTGATGCAGAGAAATGCGCAGAGGAGCAAAAGGTGGAGCGCAAAGCTCAGTAGTGCCATTGTTCTAACGCCTTGTGGAGGTGACGTAAAATTCTGGCACATGTAGGAAAGAGAGTTTCGGCTTGTGTGTGCAGGTGGACAGTCATTCCTTCAGTGTGTAAAATCGTTGCCATGGAGCTCGTGCATATAGGAGAACATTTTGGCATACAGGAGAAAATAGAAATGCATTTAATTCAGACTAAATAAGAGAAGCTTTCAGAAAATAAGTTCCATTCAGAACTAAAGGTGCCTACATACACAGCCCATGATTTCATAAATCTCATTTTCTTGGTTAAGTAATCCTCAAAACACTTAAACCATACTGCTGCTTCAGAAACCACATATAATTTGGAAAAGCTACAAGAAATCTAAATGGATTTGCTTACTTCAGCTGTCAAATCTGTCATCTAAATACCTGTCAGTGCTGTCTGTTTAAAGTCAGCAGCAAGGAGAAACCAATATGGACACAAGCAGCGGCCCGGATCAGTCTAGAAATCGCAGAATCACGTCAATAACCTAATGAATTATTTATTAAAAACTCTGCTGGCTCTAAAATTGCCACCAAGCTACATCCAGTGCTACGTGATACAATGAAAGAAAAACTGCAGAACGGCAAGCCAGAGAAACACCAAAATCATAGTTTCTTCATTCTGTCCTAGGAGGCTCAGTTCCGACAGCCTGCTATTGGGCTTATAATTTTATTTGATGCGTTAAATGTACATAACAAGATGCGTTTCGATCTATTGTATGGTCACACTCAGAGAAAATCGCTGCTTATGGTTTGCAAAGCCATTCATAGAAGGAGGAAGCCTCATTTATGGCTAAAAGCATCTTCTGTTCCTATTTCAGCACACAGTGGGGAAAAGGGATGTGTTAACATGGCAGGCAACAGAGACTGCTTAGTGTTCCGTTTTCACATACAATTAAAAAAAAGAGAACTACTATGGACATCACAAATATGTTTTTTTCCAATACCTCATTAAAGCAATATTTGAGATTGAGAATAGAGAACAGATCACTGCGGTAACCACCATACAGGTCGCTAGGAGCCACGTAAACATCAAAGAAAGCCCACTCTAGCAATGCAAAAAGCCAGCTGCAGAGCCCAGGCCAAACATTTCAGAGAATCTTTCATTTTTCCCCCATTTCCTTTATTTATTTTTGACACCATCACAATGTGTACTCTCTTATGTTTACCATGGGTTCTTCAGAAATTGAATAAGGTATCTGTGACTGATGGGAGAAAAAGGGCCACCATCCTCTAGAAACACCCTATTTAAAAGAGCACAAAGAGTGGTTTTAGAAGGTTGCACTATGTAGATTCCCATCCAATACGGTGGTTACTGGAATGAAATATTGTGCTTCCTACATTAATCTACTTAAATAGGTAAAAATAAAAAAGTCAAACAAGTGGCTTTTTAATCGGCCTACCCCTTCTACGTTTGTCTTTGTGTTTCCAAGAGAAAAAAAGCTCCTTCTATCCCATCACCCTTTTTTAGCTGGTTACTGGTGATCAGCAGCACCATGGCACCCTGGTTCTAGCTCCCATCACAATATCCTTAAAATGTTCTTTTTTATTAACAAATATCTTATATGAAATCGTGTAGGTCTTTTCAGATTATCTAAAGCAGGTCTTTGTGTAAGGGACTGTGGGAAGGTTGTTTTCCTCTTATATACTAGAAAGTACTATTTTTTCTACAACATACGGTCCCTTTTCCGTAAAGTCAAGTTGCAAATGGACACCACACACCACTCAGTCTTTCACCTCCAATTCAGAATTTACTCAAATCTTCCTCCCCAGAACGACGAACAAAAAAATACACCTGTACTTAATATAGGTTTAAAGATGGGACTAATGTGTCTGTAAATAAGGTGCACAGTCCTTCCCGTCAACACAGAAAAGGCGACCAGTACACAAACATCCACACCGTCACTTACCCTAGGACACATTCAGTACAAAAAAAATCTGCAACCATATCCCACGATCCGACACCTGCTTCCGAACACAGCGCATACCCAGAAGCATATTCAACACTTGCACGGAGACGCATTCTGCAAACATACAAGAGCTGCCCCAGGGCTCATTTAGTGCAGATCCCCCCCCCCAACCCCGCAAAAGCAGCATCGAACACCTGTTCCAGGACACATTTCCCACAAACTCCTGCACAACCACCACCTACCCCCGTGACCCATTCAGCACGGTCACAACGGGGGCCCCCCGGCTTACCTTCATGTCGCTGATGATAGTCTGGAAGAGCCCCCCCAGCGCGCTGCACTCCTTCTCAATCACAGCCTCCATGCTCCCAGCAACAGCGAGGGACACCAAGCCGCCTTCCGAAACAGGGAGAAGATGGTCCCGAGAGACCGGCCCGTTCCGGGGAAGCCTTAGATCCCAGTCCCGCTGCTAGAGCCACCGCCGCCGCCGCACGGATTCTCACACACTTACAAACACGCGCACTCCCAGGGGAGAAGCGGCTGCAGCCGAGCGCGTCACCGGGCCCCGCCCACCTGCCGGCACGAGCACCCGGAAGAGGGGGGAGTGGCGCGGGCTGGGGATGACGTAGGCGGGAGCCTGGAGAGGGAAGAGAGAGCTGGTGCTGCCACGCTTCCTCGCTGGGTTTAGCACGAGATCTTCTGCTGCGGGGCAGTTCGCTTTTTTTCTTTTACCCTTGCGAATGTATGCAGGAATGCAATTTCTAGCTTTTCCTTTAGAGCGGTGGTGGTAACGCTGGTGGGCGGGACTTTTTTTAGCTCATAGGGGGTTGCAGCCAGCAAGTCCTCAGATAAAGGTACAGAGGGATTAGGTGTGGGATGAACTAGGCCACAGCTTTATGACAAGGATCAAGAGCAACGTTCAAAAGAGAGGGAAGGGCGTCCCTGAATCGACCCAAGCCAAATGCCAGTGCGCCAGGCACGCTTTCCGAATAGCCGCTGAATTCATCCCTCATGCTGGAAGGGACAACCGTGAACCAAGCTGGTCACTCACTGCATGGGAGAGAGTTCACGCCCACCTTGCTACTAGCTAGAGGGCCCACTCTCTCACTGGTTTACCAACCATTCACGTCCATCTTGATTCGGGTGCCTGCTTAAGCTGCCACAACTGGGAAGGGATGCATCATTTAAGTCTGCACATATAGGCTGTGATAAGTAGCTAACAGAGACCCCTAACTGTGTAAGGGTACATTACAAAGCACAGTGGTTGGGTGGATTGGGTGAAGTCACTCGCCAAGAGGCAGCACTGCAAGTAAATGTTGACTTTAACGGAAACAGGCGGAACTATTCCTATGCCTTACCTCTTGAGAAATCCCCTCCACCGACCACCACCAACTTCAGCCCTATCCCTGATTGCATAACAGAACTCACACAACACAGTTCTTTATTGGGCAACATACCACAGCTTTATTAATCACAATATGCAACATAATAAAGAAAATGGGCAGGGACCAACTAAGTCACGAGCCAATGGGCGGTAATAGCCACAAATTTTCTTGACGTCAATGAGGGGCACCTTAGGTAGGCCTGCCCACATGCCCCTTGCCATTCTGTGTGATCTCATGAGGTTGCCCCTGCCGGACATCATTGGGAACTTGCCGAGGCATCCTGCCTTGCTGCCAGTGGGGACACCCTGCTCCCCAATCCTGGTTATTCATTTTGGAGAAACTCACCAGGGCATCCCACCTTGGTGCCAGCTGGGACGCCCTGCCCCCTGGCCTGGATTGTCTGTCGGTCTGCAAGTTCAACTTGGGTAACTGCCCCGGATTTTGTCCTGACAGAAATTGTGACTTACAGGAAGCTGGGACTCACCTCATTGAGGCAGATGATCCTGCCATACAAATTGCCTGCCAGACTAGGCAAGCAGGTCTGGATTGCAGTCAAATTGAAAAGGAGATCGCAAGGCTCGTGCCTTCTTTTATGGGGCCACGCACCTGCCAGGCTATGACATCATCACCTCACGACTGATGTCACGATGGCTGTCACAATGGAAGCACAGCCCCACATGTGTGGTCTGCCACTCCGTTAAGCGGTGGGCCCATTGCATTCCCTCCGGCCCTTACATTTATTGCCGCCAGGCCATACAGGCTCAGCCCCTTGCAATCGCACACAAGGGAGCAGTACCTGTGAGGAAGAAGCCGAAGGAAGAGGGCACTCTGCCCAGCAGGAACACTCCTCTCTTGGGTGCCCACCGCCTTGTTATCACAGGCTACCTCCAACTTATGTTAAGAGAGCTTTTAACACTGGCAGATATTTGGGTCATGTTAATTCAGGGCCCCCATTCTCTCTGAAGCATTGCTCTTTATACTATTTGGCATCTTGTAATAAAGTTGCAGCTTTCTTTATCCTACACAAAATCTCTGCCTTTCTTTGAAGACTTGCTAGCAGAGGTCACAGCCAGCAAGTCCTCAAAGGCATAGAGAGATTTTGTGTAGAATGAAGAAAGCTGCAACTTTATTACAAGATGCCAAACGGTCTAAAGAGCAGTGCTCCAGAGGGGGGAGTGGAGGCCCTGAGTTAACACAACCCGAATGCCGTATGCCACCAGCCACACAATCCATTTTCTGAATGGCACTTAATTCATCCCTCATGCCAGAGGAAGCCTCCATGAGCCCAGCTGGCTGCTGCATGGGAGAGAGTTCACTGGGGCACTCTGACTTGCTGCTAGCTAATGTGCCAATCTCTCCCTGATTCACCAACCATTCATGTTCAGCATTGCTTGGCTGCCTGCCACAGACATGGAACAGCTATACTTGCTCCATGTCCTACTTATGGGACTCCATCCCTTACTTCTCACGCAGGTGCCTCTTGCCTAGAAGTAAAATGTCTTGAAAACCATTTCTATCCAGCAGCATCAGGCAACATCTCCAAGGTCTCAAGAAAGTCACTTTAAAGCAGGTCATTGCGACATCTGAGAGATGAATAGCGTCCTTCCAGTAATTGCCTAGGATAATTTGGACATGCTCAGTCATGTCGAATCTGTCGCCTGTCGGTCGCAAGGAGCCACACACTGACTTGCCCGTTCGCTTTTTGAGGCCATGATTCTGCCCAATGCAGTCTAGGTATGATATCCAACCAAATGATCAATGTATTTGGAAATAGGACAGCCATCATGAAATCATGATGAGTTGTGTACAGGTGATTGATCCTATGTCATTGCCCCCAAGATGTATGATCATGGTGTCAGAGTGTGTAGTGACCCATGACTGGGCTTTTAGCCAGGGTAATAGCTGGTGACGCACATTCCAGGTGTCCATGTCAGTTGGATGTTCTGTGCCAAAAGACCAAAGTGTAGTCTGAGGGGCACCCAGCATGCTGCCCAACAGGTGTAAGAGTCACCAATGATCTATATAGATTGGTGCTAGGCTGCTCCCAAAAAACAAAAAGAGATTAGAGTACTGGCACACACATGCTCGTGGGCAGATGTAGTTAGTGTAGACCATGGATTTCCAAAGTCCAATGAGCTTTATGGTGTCCTGGGGTAAATCACTGAGGGCAGCAGTTGTTGCAACACCTATCTGGAAAAAGTGGGTTCCAAAGTCTGCAGGGTTAAGTCCTATCGCAGACAGAGTTTGTCTTAGGACAACCGTAAAGTGAAAGCATGTCTGAGAAGTGCTGTCAGCATGTAGAAAAAGGCGAAGCTGTAGGTAATTGTTGAGGTTCCGCAAATGGACAAGTAGTAAGGTGAGGCACTTTTTTCAGAGTCAGGGTTTAACTCCTACCTCTCTGATCAATTTACATTCTTTGAATTGTCTGTATTAGTTCACTGTTCGTCGCTTGTATGTTTGATTGAAAGAGGCTCTTTTCAAGAGTATTCGCCCTGTGATGGCAGCAGAAAATGCCAGAGTAAATGCTGATCAGGATAGTACTGTCTTGTAGCATGAAGTGCAGATGCTTCCCAAGATGATCCACAAGCAGTGAAGGATATCTGGCGTAATTGACCTTCTGCGATCGGGAGGTGCTAGGATAGTGCAGGCCCAACCACACATCAGCATCGAGAAAGAAAGGTATCAGCAGGGTTGGCCAAGGCCAACCATTCAGTTTTGCAAAGAATGAGTAACCATCTGATTCCTGATGAGGGTTCTTGATAGTTTAGACGAGTAGGCCCTAAGGTTATAGCCAGTGATGAAGGCAGTGTTCACCTCTCCAGAAATCCCATTCTAAGGAGAGAATGTGGTTTCGATATGAGGCTTGGGTTGAGGGGGCGAGTGATTGGCAGATGAGCAAGAGAGCACTTTTGTGACCAATGTTCCAAATATGATCCTGGATAGGCATTTTTTTTGTTGGCCAGAAGAGCGAATTGAAAACAGGAGAGTGAATCAGCAATTGAACTATTTAAACCAGATATATGTTTTGTCTGTGCCATTATATTAAGCTGCAAGCATTGCAATATGAATGTGCATGAAAGCTTCATCGCTGGGGGGGCATTGTGCTGACAATGCATTGACAGTGGTTGACGTCCGCCACATTTTCGGAACAAAACATGATTTTTGCATGGTGGAATTTGTGGCCCCAGATCATGACAGCTACAGCCAAGGGAAAAAGCTCAGGGAAAGTGTTTTGTTGTCATCCCTGCCAATATCTGCTTTCAGAGTAATGGGGCCACACACCAGGCTTCTTGGAATTATGCACCAAAGCCCAATGACCCAGCATCATCTGTAAATAAGTTAATATCTACATTTGAGAGAGGGCTCGATTTTCAAATTGCAACAACATTGAAATTGCCAAGGAATTCATTCCAAATACGTAGGTCCTGTTGAATGCAGGCAGAGATACGGACATGTTAATATGGCCGGGTGATCTCTTTTGTGGATGCAGTTGGTCTGCGAAGGAATGCTGTGGCCATTGTGATGACATGGCATGCAAAGTTCAAGGTCTGATTAATGACTTTATTTCTTTGAGTGTCATCTTCTTGTACTAGACTGCGGTGTATAGTTTGAACTGTAATTCCGATATATTGTCATGGATAGTCGGGTAACTCCATGTGAGATCTACTGTCTTGCCTTGGTAACGGGGACACCAAACTCCATAGCAAAGGCCCAGAGGTGCTGCAGAAGTTGCTGACAGGTATCGGAGGTCTGAGGTACAACAAATAGTGTTGAGCAGAGCTGGTGCTAGGGTTTCTGGCACCCCCTTGCAATCTATAGTTGGTGCCCCACCCCTCTTTATTGATGCTGCTACACCCCATTCACCCTTTTCCCCAAACTCCTTTGTGAACTCTTTTCACATGATGCTGGTATTTCTCCTTCAAATCCAATGTTGTAAGAAATTGCAGTGAAGGAGCAAATACGTAGTCAGAATAAAAATAACTACTAAGCAGTAAATACTTAGCATCATGTGAACAGGCTGTGATAGACCAAGAGCATTCTAAACTTTATATTTGGATCAAAAGAAAAACACTTTGTGGTACGGATAGCTTGAAAATATTTTATTCATTGATAAAATATGCAGGAGAAAGATTTTGGAGAGCACAGGAAGCAAGAGACGAGTGATGGTCACAGGAGCTTTTATTGGATAAAACCCAACGCGTTTCGGCAACGCCTTCCTCAGGGGGTATGCAGCTTACAAAATAAAAATAAAATGCAATATCACAATTGAAACAACATGTGAATGTCATAAGTAATTAAAACATAAAAGCAACGTGTATAAGTAATTGCATAAATAAATAAATATAAAAATGTAATAAAATAAGTAATATAGTAAAAAAAATATAATGTAATTAAAAGAACAAAAAACGCTGGGTAGAGGCAAACAAATAAATACTACATATTAAAATTATAAAATAAATATTGGCTAGACAGAGGCTGACATTCAAAATGCTACATGTTAAAAGTATAAAAGAAACATTGGCAGGGCAAAAGGAAGAACCTGTGGTGACTTGAAATCTTAAAAATGCTCTAAACCCTAATTGAACAACAAGACTGTACTCACTGGAGCACCCTATCATGAATCTCTTGTAGACGAGATCTGTTACGTATAAACTCTAGCTGTGAAGTAAGTAAGACAAAGCAATATATTATGCGTACCATTCTAAGGAAATATATCTAAATATAAACTAACAGAGAATATAAGAAGTAGAGCAAAATTAAGGATGAATGCACTATATAATGTATTAATACTCCTTTTGTTATATGATATATAACTCTTGAACGGCGCAAATTACACTCAAGTGGAAAATTGTAACAGGTGACCACCTCAGGTAAGGAAGAACTGAGCCTAAAATCTTGCAGATGATTGTGTATTGTACAGAGTAGTATCGGGTAATGTGCACATAGCATTCCGCTATTGTCCGAAATCCCTATGGAAATATTATGTAGTTTTATTTTTACAGATTCTCTGTGGATCAAGCAGTTTGCACAGTTGTTAGCTATATAAACTTGAAGGTTATTGAGCAGATATATTAAAAGTTTTATAAATATATAGTCCCTATAGACCTCATTTATGTCTTCTATTCCTGCATAGTAGTTATATATGAACCGCATAGCTGAGATTATTAGTAGACACAACCCTGTATAATACATGTTTATCCTTCAGATTTTCCGTCTTGATTTGTATAACCCTTCAATTAAAAGAGCAATCTATGCTGTTGTAAGTGTACTGTATTATGTATTCTTAAATACCGAGGCTAATTAAAACGGTACTAGTTCCCTTCCTTCCCCCCTTTGTATATATATATATATAAAAAACATCATAATTCATGTTAATCTGAGCGCATATTTAATGTTCAAAATGACGACACAGTTTATTCCAATAGTTTTAACTCTAAACATTGTTGTAGTCAAAACCTGAATGTCAGCAATTATTGAACTGACAAATCACTGGATATATCTTACATGTCACATGACTAGTTTCAATATTTCACAGACACAGCCTCGATAGACATTCTTTTACATAATATTTCCATAGGGATTTCGGACAATAGCGGAATGCTAAGTACACATTACCTGATACTACTCTGTACAATACACTATCATCTGCAAGATTTTAGGCTCAGTACTTCCTTACCTGAGGTGGTCACCTGCTACAATTTTCCACTTGAGTGTAATTTGCGTCGTTCAAGAGTTATATATCATATAACAAAAGGAGTATTAATACATTATATAGTGCATCCATCCTTAATTTTGCTCTACTTCTTATATTCTCTGTTAGTTTATATTTAGATATATTTCCTTAGAATGGTACGCATAATATATTGCTTTGTCATTTACTTCACAGCTAGAGTTTATACGTAATAGATCTCGTCTACGAGAGATTCATCATAGGGTGCTCCGGTGAGTACAATCTTGTTGTTCAATTAGGGTTTAGAGCGTTTTTAAGATTTCAAGTCTCCCCCAGGTTCTTCCTTTTGCCCTGCCAATGTTTCTTTTATACTTTTAACATGTAGTATTTTGAATGTCAGCCTCTGTCTAGCCAATATTTCTTTTATAATTTTAATATGTAGAATTTATTTGTTTGCCTCTGCCCAGCGTTTTTGTTCATTTTTGTTCTTTTAGTTACATGATTATATTTCTTTTACTATATGATTACTTCTTTTATTATATGATTACATTTTTATATTTATTTATTTATGCAATTACTTATACACGTTGCTTGTATGTTTTAATTACTTATGACATTCACACATTGTTTTAATTGTGTTATTGCATTTTATTTCATTTTATTTTTATTTTGTAAGCTGCATACCCCCTGAGGAAGGCGTTGCCGAAACGTGTTGGGGTTTATCCAATAAAAGCTCCTGTGACCATCACACGTCTCTTGCTTCCTGTGCTCTCTGGATTCTACTGCAAGAGCGGCTTGCTCTTCTTTGTGTTGACGGGAGAAAGATTTTGTACAGAATGTAGGAATCAATACCATGATAGCCATACAGTCAATGATATACATCTAGAAACTATAAGAAAAATTGGTATAATGTTGATGCAAAGAATAGTCACAATATAGGAAGAACATGACAACATCAATATACTGCTAATTTAAACCACATGTGCTAAGCAGGGTTCAACGACAAACTGGTAGGTTACAAGTTATAGCACTGTGAAGAATAATTAGTAAAATAAACCAATTAGACTGCTGAAAAATAAGAAAATATACTCTGAATATATTATTCATATGGCAGCATTTCAGAATGCTTTGCTGCGCCTAGGCAATTCACTGTTTAATAAATTAGACTGGGAAGTCCAAACTTTTTTTTTTTTAGTGCTTTTCAAGTCCATGCTGGCTCCTGGCGACCCAGCAGCTCCTGAGTTTTCTTGGCAGTGTGATCAGAAGTAGATTGCTAGGCCTTTCTTCCAAGGCAATGGAGAGTTAAGTGACTTGCTGAAGGCCACAAGGAATGCTAGTGGGGTGGGAATTAAATGCTGGTCTCTTGGTTACTAAGCCAGTGTGCTAACCATTAGGCTTCTCCTCTATTAGTGTCCATAGACTATGTTAAAGCAATCTGATGACTATTTTCCCTAAAATCCTTTACTGTACCATGTTTTAATAAGACAAACAGCCTTCCGTAGACTCCCATGCGTGAAAGTCGCATCCTTAAACAGCCAACAGGTATTGCAAAAGATAATCATTTCGGACCATCCTGATCCAGCATCTTTTAAACAGCTCCAATAGGAGTCACAAAATTGGTTGCCCTTGCCTTCCCAATAAATCCATGCCTTCTTTTTGCTGGATCACAGGATTTATTTTCATTTCTTGATCAAGCTAGCTTTCTCTCACTCTAGCTTCACTTCCTACTAGCAGTCATGCAGTCAATGTATTAGCAGTAAGAAGTGAAGCTGGAACGAGAGAAAAGCAAGAATAACATGGCAACTTTCTGGCCTGACCAGGGAGTAAGATCCATGCTTTTTCCATTACTCATAGGTTTTCAGGATTTCTTTCCCAAAGTTATACTGTTCTCCAGAGTGAGAAGAGAAAGAACTCTCACTCGCAGACATCTGCATTGTCAGCAGAAACTAGCATAATTTATTTATTAGTATTTAGCTCATGCCTTTCCAGGAGAAGGTCAAGGCGAGTTACATTCAGTTACAGTATGCATTTCCCTGTCCCCAAAGGACTCACAATCTAAGTTTCTTCCTGAGGCAATGGAGGATTAAGTGGCTTGCCCAAGGCCACAAGACCACCATCAGATACCTCGGTGTCACTTTAGACCAGAAATTAGATATGAAAGCACATATTAGTAATATTGTAAGAGCAGTATATCACAAAATACGCTCCCTTAGACACCTTCGATCCTTGCTAGAGCCAGACGATTTTAGAACCATCTATCAGGCGCTAATCATACCTCATTTTGATTATGCGAACTCAATTTTACAAGGTCTTCCACAAACCACCTTACACCCACTTCAAATGGCTATGAATGCTGCAGCTAGAGTCCTTCATGGAGCTTCCCGGAAAGACCATATCTCACCTATTCTAAAACATCTTCATTGGCTCCCAATTCAAAGTAGACTCACTTTCAAAATTTTACTAATTACATTCAAAGCCTTCAAAGAACTCTCATCTTCATCTATATCAGACTTGATCCAAACACCACCCCTCAATAGAGACAGAAGGTCAGTAACACTCAATACTCTGTTAGTCCCTAAATCAATATCACAGTGTACCAAAACTACTTCAGACAGGGCCTTTTTATTCTGTGCACCAAGGTGTTGGAATAGCCTCCCTCAAAACATCCGAGCAATACCAGACCTTTTGCAGTTTCGCAAAGCTTTGAAACACTACCTCTTCCTTTTATCTTATCCAGTAAACAATAAAGACATCTCAACCAACCCACAGACCTTCCACTCATACACATACAATACAGATACCCCACAGACCACATACACACAAAACTGAAGCCATGATGATATTATGACTATGTTTATTAATTATATACCCTGTTATCCGAGTTATATTCTCCTGTTTTCTGTAAACACAAAGTACTGTTGAATTGTGTATCTCACTGTTTTTTGTGAACCGCGCTGATGCCTAATAGTGCGGTATATAAGAGTCTATAAATAAATAAAATAATAAAATAAAGGAGTGCCCATGGGATTTGAATTCTGTTCTTTCTGGTTCCAGGCTGCTGCCCTAACTATTAGGCCACTCCTACACTAATGGTTTAGTGCAAGCAGCATGGGTGCAACTAATGCCACCTCAAGCATGGTAATTGCAGGGGAATGTATCTGCCCCCACTTGCATTTAGCGTACAGCCCCACACTGGTTAAAACAGCCTACACGTGTTACCAGTGCGGAGCTTAGTAAACACAATGGGGGTTATTCTGTGCCACAAATAGCAGGGATGGACGGCCCAACAGGACATCCATCCCCGCTATTCGTGCCTTCACCTGGCCGTGACTAACTTCCCTGCTGGTTGTGTGGGGAAGTTAGATGGGGCGGCTCGGGGGCAGAGTCTGGGCTGTCACCAGCCCTGGACATACAGGGCTGATTCTAATGTTGGCCCTGTACGTCCAGGGCCGGCGACTTTTGCAGGGAAGTTATTCCACTTCCAAGGTGGAATAACTTCCCTGTATGTCATTTTGCGGTGGGCCTGGGGCTTGCAGTGGGCAGGGGGGGGGCCTGAAGGAGGCCAGTTTGGGGGTCGGGCTGCAGGGAATGAGGTCCTGCTGTCCAGTGGGCGGCGCATCGTGGCTCTTCAGTGGTGTCATGGTAACATGACGCCATGGCACCACGGCTCCATTGAGGCTTGACTGAGTTAGCTGGGGACAGTCCTGCACATGCAGGCTGGACTGAATCGCAGTCCTGTCCTGCACATGCAGGACTGTTCACGATTCTGATCCTGTGGTGCTAGATGGGCCCTGTGGGATCAGAATCGCGATCCCCTCTGTACGTTCAGACCGGACGTACAGAGGGGATCGAGGTCCGGGACGGAATCAGGCCCAGTGTAAATAAGCCACCTATGCATCAATTCACCTGAGATAGGAATCGGAAATGTAAGTAGGTTAGGAACTCTAGATGTATACTCAATGGAACTGTAAATAAGTTATGACTTAGTTGATTGTATAATCTCCCCCCTACCCAATCCCCTTATTCAAACTGTAAATATGTTACGACTTGTTTGATGTACCAATTGTTGTTTGATGGAAACCGCTTTGACCCGGTGAAAAGCGGTATAAGCATAGTTAAATAAAGAAATAAACATGCCACTAAATATGCCAGACAATAAGAGGAGCTTGGCAACCCCAACATAACTTCTCTGAAACTTGCACATTAGACTAGCAGGGTGTTAATATAATATATTCTGCAAAAAACAAAGGAAATGCAAGATGCTCACACACCACGGAACTAAAAGAAAAAGCGAGAACCACAGTGCAATTTATAAGACCAAATTATAACTTATTTTATTTTGTTATAAATTGCGGTATGGTTCTTGCTTTTCATTTTGAACATATATTCTGCATCCACAGAAACCTCTCACTTGACAAGGGTGCAAAGCAGACCTAGGACATTCACCTATAGAGCTCAATATATTTATTTCAAAAAACATCGGATTCTCTTCATCTCGCTAACAACATAAATATTCTCTACTACCAGGCATATTGTGATCTAATAGACAATTCCTATAGACAATTCTTCCCACCTATTAGATAATGGCTAATAACGTAACCCCGTTCACACAACCAACAGGTTTATACCAGGACATTACAATTATGAAAATTTAACCCCCTCTTAATCCCTAACACCTATGAAACCTCAATTGTACATAGTTATTATTTTATATAGTTATCATACTGTTGTTGTTATTGCTATTGTTATCGTTACTATTATACAGTTATCATGTCATCACTTATATTGTTCCCTGTAATTCGATGTTCCACGTAAAACAGACCCGATCTGTACAGTTCTTGTTCTCTGTAAACTGCAACTGATCTATGGAAGGTGCGGTATATAAATGAATGTTTAAATAAATAAATAAAATAAAATAATACAAAACCCTACAAAAGTCACTGAGGATCTGCAGAGCAAATATACCATACCATACCAACACCAACTTCCAAAACTCACAAAAGGAGCCTATCCAGAAAAAAGCAGCACTGTAAATTTTATAGCGGACCCTAGACAACCATTCAACTATTTGAAAAGCTGAAAAAGTCAGATTACTGCAGTGCAGATCACTAAGTGCAAACTTGGTCACACACTCAGAACACAGACCCTCACCAAGTACAGAATAAGTGACCACAACCTAAAAAAAAAATATGTAGATACAATTTAAACTGAAACTCCGGGAAGCCAGACTCTGCTTGCAGTGCAACACCAGAGAAAGAGAAAGAGATGCATTTCCCTGCACTGTGTAAAATATAAAGATAGTGTTAAGTCCAATCGTTATATTAAAAATAAAATTAGTTTTTCTACATTTGTTGTCTGATCATTTTATTCTTTGATAATACTGGTCCCAGTCTCAGGTTTCCATTTTCCTCTGTCTTCTCTTAACTCTCTTTCTACAGTCTCTAGTCCATCTGCCATTTCTTGTCTCCCCTTTTGTTTTCTTTACTTCTTTCCATCTTGGATATTGATCTTCTCCTTTCAGCTTTCTTTCATTTATTTTTCTCTCTCTTTGTCCACTCAGATTTCACTACTACTTCTTACTATCCAGTCCTCAGTCCTCCTCCTTTGACTCCACTTTTCTTTCCTATACTGGATGATTGCAAAGTGTTCTGGCCTCAACACCAGGGCTGGCGCTACCTGGTAAGCGAGTTAAGCATACGTAGCAGTAGGGTGCTGGCTGCAGAGGGTGCCGGTGCTAGCCATCCCCCTCCCTCCCTTCCTCCTTCCTCTCTCCTGCCCTGCACCTCCTACTGCCAGCATTCCTTTTACTGTCTGTTCACCCTTCATGCTTTCCATTGGATTTATATTCCACAGACAATAGTACATAGATGCATGCCAATGGGATGCTCGGTGTCCTGCTATTTGAAATATTCAGTTCTGTTTCAAATATGGAGCAGGACACCGAGCATCCCATTGGCATGCATCTATGTACTATTGTCTGTTGAATGTAAATCCAAATAATGGAAAGCATGAAGGGTGAACAGATAGTCAATGGAATGCTGATTCAATATTGGACTATGCCATAAGTACATTGTGGCCTGCTGTCTGAATGATTCTCAGAGCCTGGTCAAAGAATGAATATCGAACAGAGCACACATTCTGTGGAACGAAGTTGTTTACAAATGTGCCATCCAGGTACAAGAGATTCTGTATGAGCTGGTACTTGTCAGGGTCTTTGTTGGGTATGGCTGACAAAGAGGACAGGTACATCCCGGTGAACAAGAGATCAGTAAATGGTTCTGCCAGTGGCAGAAGCTTGAAATAAGGGCTTCCAAACAACAGATTTTGAAAGGGCCCCCAAAGCAAGAAGAGTCCATTTTAAAAGGTTTGGAAGAAGCCACAAATGGTCCCCCTTCCTCCTTGGGCCCACTTTACTGCAGGGGATGCTTGGGAAGAATTTATGCTTCTGGGTCCTGCCATACGTCCTGGTGCCAGTTCTCCATTTATCATGAGAGATGATGCCATTGCGAAAGGCTGGTAGGAGTGACTGTGTCTGAAGTGCATGTTAGATGGGACTATATTATGGTATTCAGAATCTGAGTGAAGCCACTGCAAAATGTCTTGGCCTGGTCCTTTTTGGGACAGAGAAGTAGTCAGAGGAGCATTAATTCAACGATAAGTGTAGGAACTGTGGAGAATACTGCCTCATTGTTTGCCGAGTGTGTGATTTCTTGAAAGTGCTCTATTACTGCACTGTGTTGCTGGGTGTGGTGTGATACAGGAGAAATGTGCCTGTATTTGCTGTTGCAAAAGAAGCATGATCCCCCATCCGGCTGGATGGTGAACAATTTGAGGGAGGCATATGTCAGTGTGGTCTGTTTTTGCTGTGCTTGTCCACTAAATTTGGATAAAAGTTTTCTGAGCCACAAGCTGGTGGTGTGGCCTTGTCTTCATTTTGTCCCGAATGTTTTCATTGTATGCCAGCCAAGCAAATTCTTCATAGTACTTGTACGCATAATGGTTCAGAGTTATGTTGAAATGGTGCAGAGCTGCGATGAGTCCTTTCTGCATGTTACACTGATCATGCAGCCATATAAGAGCACCCAGTATAAAATGTTCCATGGGATGGGGTTCATCATGTTGATAAGCAAGTCTCCAAATTTCTGCATTTCTTTGCATTCCTCCTCTATCTGCCCTCCAATAACTTAAATATGTCAAAGTATTTTCTTCTCAGTAACGTTTTATGAAGAGACTTGGGAACCCTTTCCCACAGGTCTGTTGTATCTGATGCCAAATAAGTGTGAACATTGCCTACTCTCCTTACCATCTCTGCCTTGACAGATGAAAATAATGATGAAGATGAAGATGAGAAGCTGGACAATGAAGATGACCTTTTTCTTTGTAGAGCTGTGTTTGTCACCCCTGCCCCCAACCATGGTGGTTACAAAATCGTCAGGAGTAATAATACTAGGTTGTATGCTATACTTACTTCTGTGCTATGGGTTCTGCATTTCTGATAGCTTTGGAGTAGAGAGTGTGTGTCAGAATCAGTTAGATAATCGCATGTCGCCAGGGTCCAGGAAGTCAACTTGTTGGTTCTTCTATGATGATGAGAAGATCAATGCAACCTGCAATGGAGCTTTGTGTACTTATATGTAGAGCAGGAATATGATTAGGATATCTAGTCTTCAGTGGAAAATGAATCATCCCGGCATCAAGAATGGTGATGATGAGTCAGGGGTGAAGAAAAAGGGCCCCATCTGGTGCCTTTCTGGGGTGGAGGGTGATGAAAGGTGATATACATGGCCATCCTGGTAGATTGTAGTACTGTCCCTTGTGGTGCTACGTAATGATCTGCCTGTTGTGGTTCTGGACCCCAAACTTATTCTCCAGACATGTCTTGTGGAGCCATGGCGATACCTCTTGTACTGGGAGAGTCGGTTATTAGTGCTGGAGGAGGAGTAGTACCTGTCAGGATTCCTATTTGCCCGCCATTCTGTTGTAATAGGAGATGTGGTAGTTCTGGGGTCTGAAAGGCTCCCTTGGTGAGTACTTGAACCAGAGGAGACTGCCTGTGGGGTGGCATTGCACATCACTGCACCACTCATGCTGATGCTTGATAAGAACGTTGTGTCTTCCAGTTGGTACAAGGACTAGTTCACTGACCGGGTCAGGTCGGTTGTCCTGGTAAGGGGAGAGAGAGGTCCCCTGCTACCACTTTTCTGGTGGCAGGAGCTCTTCTGTACAGTTATGGGCTCCAGGGTGTTGACTTATCTTGACAAAATCTATGTAGGTGCTCAATGCGGGACTGGGCGTGCTGTAGGCAGCAGCACACTGATGTATGCCTCTCCGCAGTTTCATTGGTCCACAGAGCTGGTCTGAGGATAGGTCTGTGTTGCCAAGGACACAATCAAAGGGGTAATCTCCAGAGATCCATTCTAGGGAGGCATTATGTCACATGGGAGACTGGTGGCTCAGTGAAGAAGCCAGAGGTTCCGCCGCGGTTGTAGTCTTCTGTGCTCAAGCTGTGTCTTCCTAGGAACTGCTTTCCTGGGCATTGATGCTTTATTAAAGGGCCTTGAGGATGTAGACCATAGATGGTGTGTATTCTTTTAAGAAGGATGGGGCAGGTGCACTTGCTCACAGTAGAAGGAAGCAAGCTGATGGTGGTTGAAAGGTAGTGTGATGCCAACTCCCCTGCGGCAGATAAAGTGGCCAAGAACCATGGGTTGGTCATGGTACAGTTTGTGCTGCGATGAGTGGCTCATTCTGCGCTGGGGATCGGGGCACAATCACAGAAGAAGTTGGTTCACTAGCAGGATGAGGATTGGCTTGAGGCTTCATGCAATGAGGTCAGTCTGGGTCTGTCAGGAAGTCGCTTGCTTGCTTTGGGTCACTCGCAAAAAAAGCCGTACTGCAAGCAAATGTTGGCTTTTCTTGACACCGGTCTCTCACCAATTGCACACAAGGGAACAGTGCCTGCAAGGAAAAACAGTGCAAAATGTTCATGCTGTTCAAAGAAGGAGCTGGGGGAAGGAGACACCTGACTCAGTGGGAACACTCCTTTCTCTCTGGGGTGCCTTTTGCCATGTTATGGTGGGCTACTATCCACTTGTGCCGGGCCTGCTTGTTAACCTTGCCGGCTCTCTGCTGCTAGTGTTCACTCTGTGGAAGGGGGAGCCTAGAGTGTTTGCAGTGCCACCCCTTACCATCTTACTTTTTTAAAATAAACTATACTTGGGAAACTCTGTTGAATATATTCCAAATGATCCCCTTATGCTATCAGGTTTAAGAATTGCATTTGTTTCCTGGGTTTGTATTAGATTCCTGTCTTTCTATGAAATTCTGTATTTCTTATGTAATAAGAAAGATTTATTGTAAACTACGGCATCTTCAGCAAATTTGCTCTTGGTTACATGAAGAGCATTGCAGAATCTTAGTGCAAGCTCTCATATTACCACAACTTGATTATTGTAACATTATATATCTTTGCATATCGATTAAGCAAAGAGAGATTACAATTATTGCAAAACTATAGAATGATCAATCTTAAGTGCTTGTACCACAAATAAAGTTACTCCATTGCTAATAATTGCATTAGTTGCCAGTACTTGCCAGAATAATTTTTAAATTGTTGTGTCTTTCTTTTTAATTTTATATATTCTAGTTTCTCAGTATATGCTTAAACATGCGTTTTTCCCAACCAGTAAGAGAACTCTGCAGTCTACAACCAACTTGACCTTGACTTGTCCTTCTAGCAAAGATTTTGATTCTAAACAAACTTTTGATAAGTTAATCTTATACTATGCAAAGTCAGAGTGGAATCAGCTACCTCATGTTATTAAAGGGTATGTTTACTAAACCAGGCTAACGGTTAACCCGGGCTATCTGCAATTAGATCCCATTGAATAACATGGGATCTAGTTGCAGATAGCCCAGGTTAACCATTAGCCTGGTTTAGTAAACATACCCCTAAGAGTTTAAATAACTATATGTCTTTCGTCACCAGTAACCACCCCAGAGCTGGTAGCACCTAGGGTTGGTCAGCCTGGGCATCCTTACTTAGAAAGTATGGCAAGGCTTTTATGCATGCACTGCCTCATGGGAGATGTAGTTTCCACTTACTTTCCAAACAAGAAGCAATTGTAGTCGAGTGGGTTAGGCAAAAGGGACAAGATTTTTATTTCCCCTTCCGGGCGGATTAAATGCAGTTGAAACACAGAACAAAAATAGCCATACCCTTCTGGCATAAAGGAAAATACAGGAACTCAGGAAAACAGCTTCTTTCGCTTCAAAACTTCAAACATGCAGCTTAACACAAGCTCAAAGGTAACAGTCTCTTTTATATCAAAAAGACACACTCTGCTTTTCTTCTGCTGTTTGAGACAGCCTTCTAAACAGCCTAGTTAGCAGAGTGAGATTATATGATCAGCTATAGTTAAAGTACAGTCCATTTGTTCCCCTGCTATGTCCTCAATAGCAGGCTCCGTCTGCATCTCTTCACAATCACTATCAGCTGAGTACATTTTCACCCTATCATACGGTGTTTCAAAGCACACTCGCCCTCTCTCTTCCCGAGGCTTCCCTTCACAGCACTCTAATGAGCAGGGTGGAGAATTACCATATATATGGGATTTTATATAAGGAGAGTACAGCACATCTTGGCACACACATGGAAAACTCTGGCACTTAGTTTCCCCTCTATAACACTTGGGCAGCCTACCTTTTGGCTTTTGAACAGAGGACCTTCTCAGCACTGCTGGGTCAGCAAAGAATCCAAACACTGGATGTGTTTTCCTGCCTTTTAGCTTCTCCTTCTCCTCGGACATACAAATATCGTCAGGCCAGCACCTCTCTCTGGAGTTTCAGCGTGCTTCCAAACTAACCTCTCAGGCAATCTTTCAGCTACTGCCCTCTTGGCTGCTGCTTCACTTCCTGTCCTCGTCCCAGTGCTAGTGCACTTCCCTGTGCCTTCCTTCGTGCTCCTCCCGGTGCTTTCTCTCTCATTCCTCCCGGTGCCTGTGCTGGTGCTCCTCCCGGTGCTTTCTCTCTCATTCCTCCCGGTGCCTGTGCTGGTGCTCCTCCCGGTGCTACAGCTTAAATCTAATGAGCACTTTTTATCTCCCTGCTTCTTAGGGCTCAGCTCCGCCCCTCCCCCAACCAGGTGTTTTCCCTTAACTCCTGATGCCGGGGAACCATTGCAGCAGGGGCGTGTTTTCTCCTCCCATGACTCATTCTGTTTACATTTCCCTTGGCAACCCTGAGCCATGTGCTCTGCCTGCCTGTCAGCTTGTGAAGCCAATTCCTCTGCTTCACTGAACTCTATGGGGCCAGAAGGGTCTTCTACATGACACTTTTCATCATGCTCTGAAAACATCCTTATTTTAGAAATATTTAATCTTAAGGGGATTATGTTATCATTTTCTTTATCTTACTCATTTCTTGGTACTATTTTGTTGTTGATGTTGTTGTTGTTGTTGTTAAGTGCCGTCAAGTCAGCGTTGACTCATGGCGCCTCTGGAAAGTTGTCCTAAACCGTGTTAGGTCTTGAGTCGAGCAGCTCATTGTTGATTGAGTGGCACCCATAGTTGCTGTTATTGTATCGATCCATCTCATTGCTGGCCTTCCTCTTTTGCATTGACCTTCTACCTTGCCAAGCATGATGTCTTTCTTTAATGATCTCTCTCTTCGCTTGGAGTGTCCAAAGTATGAAAATCAAAGTCTTGTTATCTTAGCTTCTAAAGAAAGCTTAGGCTTGATCTCCTCTAGTATTGATTGTTTGTTCTTTGGGCAGTCCATGGTATACACAGTATTCTTTGCCAACATCATAATTCAAAGACATCAATTTTCTTCCTGTCTATCTTTTTCATTGTCTAACTTTCACAGCCATATGACATTATTGAAAATACCATGGCTTGAACAAGTCAAATCTTTGTATGGAGAGAGATATCTCTGCTGTTGAGAATCTTGTCTAGGTCCTTCATAGCCATTCTGCCAAGAGCAGTGTGTCGTCGGATTTCTTGTCTGCTTGTCATTTCTTTATTGACAGTTGATCCAAGTAGGTTAAAGTTGTCAACTATTTCAATTTATTCTCCATCATCAATGAACTTATTGATTTTGCCAGTTGTCAGGATCTTTGTCTTCTTTACATTAAGGTGCAGGCCCATTTTAAAACGATATTTCTTGATCTTGAGAAGCAAATGTTTCAGATCATCTTCACTTTCAGCCAGTAACGTGGTATCATCAGCATAGCAAAGGTTGTTGATGAGTCTTCCATCAATCTTCACACCTCAGTTGTGTTCATACAGTCCTGCTTCTCTGATGATTTGTTCTACATATAAATTAAACAGGGAGAAAGTATGCAGCCTTGTTGTACACCTTTGCTGATTTTAAACCATTCTGTTTCTCCTTGTTCTGTTCAAACTCTTGCTTCTTCATCAATGCAAAAGGTTGTGCAAGAGAACTATCAGGTGTTCTGATATACCCATGTTTCTTAATGTGACCCAGAGTTTCTTACGGTTTATGAAGTCAAAAGCCTTGCTGTAGTCGATAAAACACATATAGATATCCTTTTGGTATTCTTTTGTCTTTTCAAGGATCCATCTCACATCTGCAATGATGTCTCTTGTTCCTCGCCCTTTCCTGAACCCTGCTTCCGCTTCAGGCAGTGCTTGTTCCAGGTATGGTTGTAGTTCCTGCTGAATAATCTTGAGTAGAATCTTGCTGGCATATGGGATCAGAGCGATTGTGCAATAATTTCACAGTTGGATCACCTTTAGTATTGGTATAACACAGATCTTTTTCAGTCAGTTGGCCATGATGTTATGTTCCAGATTTCCTGGCAGAGCCTTGTTAGTATGGTAACAGCTGCATCAGATTGCTGTAATATTTCAATGGGAATGCCATCAATGCCTGGTTCTTTGTTCTTTCATTAGTCTTTCAATATTGCCTCAACTTCTCATAATGTACAGGTTGAAACGGCTGCTGGTCCATTTGATCCTTATGGTATAATGACTCTATATTCTTTCCATCTTTTATTGATCTTTTCAGCATCATTCAACATGGATCCTTGAGCATCTTGTAGCATTCCAATTCGAGGCTGGAATTTTTTCCTTAACTCTCATGGCTTTATGAAAGCCGATCTTGTTCTTCCTCTAATAATTTCTGATTTTGTTTCCTTGCATGCATCATTGTAGTACTTCTCCTTGTCTTGTCTTGCTGCATGTTGTAAATCTCTGTTGAGTTCTATGATTGCCTCTATTACGCCTCTGGCTTTAGCTTCTCTGCGTTTTTGGACAATTTTCAGAGTTTCTTTGGTCATCCATTTTGGCTGTTTTTGCTTTTTCACCTTTTGTAGAGACTTCTCACTTTCTTCCAATATAACCTTCTTGATGTCATCTCATAACTCTTCTGGAACTCTTTGTCATTTGTATCTAAAGCAGCAAATTTATTTATTTATTAATTTAGACATTTTTGTATACCGCCTTATCCTTCAATCAAAGTGGTCAACAAGACATTGGGAGGCATATATTCAACAGGAGGGGATACGATTCACATACGTAAAAGGCTATCTACTTATAGGTCTAAATGGGGATGGGCGGTTGGGATTAAGTGGTGAGGGCAGCTAGTGCTTGGCAATTTAAGGTGGTTACTCATAGGCCTCGGTGGAGAGATGTGTCTTGAGAGCTTTGCGGAAGTCCTTGGTATCATTTAGGGTCCTTAAGTCCATGGGGAGGGAGTTCCATAATGCAGGCGCCAGTAATGAGGGAGCTCTCTTAAATGTTACTTGCTTAGTCTTGTGATAACATGTGGGTAAGGTGATCCTGTTGTCATTGTTGGTTCTTCTAGGCCTGTTACTGACATATCCTTGGTTATTACGTCCTGGAATGCATCTGCAGAGCGGTAGTGGAAGATTTTGAAAATGTTCAGGATTGATTTGAATTTTGCCCTTGCAATTATTGGGAGCCAGTGCAGCTGTTGCAGGATGGGGGGTGATGTGTTCAGATCTTGCAGTGCTTGTGATGATGTGCGCTGCAGTATTCTGCACCATTTGGAGTGGGTGAATATACTGCTGGGGGAGGCCTTGGTATAGTGAGTTTCCATAGTCTAGCAGTGGGGTGATGACTGCTTGGCAAACTGTGCGGAAGTGGTCTTGGTCAAGGATTGGTTTGAGTTTTCTGATGATCCTCATTTGGTGGTAGGCTTTTGCTGCAGTTTTAGTAATGTGAGATTGTAGGTTCAGAGATCTGTCCAGGGTGATGCCTAGGTACCTCACTTCATCCTTGATTGCTGTAGTTTTGTTTAGAATGCTGATTGTTTGGGGCGGCTTGAATGGGGAGTCTCTGGTGATGAACATAGCCTCTGTTTTATCAAAGTTGATCATTAGGTTGTTAGTGGTGAGCCAGGTGTCCCCCAAACTGAACAAAGTCCACCACCGCTCCCACAAAGAATCAAACACCCCAGGAACAAATGGATCACAGTGGGTTCCGGAAGATTGCGACCTGTAATGCAGAGACATCCTACACATCAAGAGATATCCCTGCAAAATGCCTTCTCTGCCTTGGCTAATGAGGATGCCCAACCCAAGGAAACTGAAGGGCCCTTAAATGAGTCAGACAATGCCCAATCTCCTGCTAAAGCACCAAATATGAAGAAAACCTCACCAAACAGAAAACTATTACTACTTGGAGATTTCATCATTAGAGGCACCAACTTGGGAACACAGTTCAAAGGAGAGAAGATAGTCATGTGCCTACCAGGCTCTTCAGCCAGCAGGAATACAAACCAAGTTGTTGAAATACTTAGCGCAAAAAGTGAGCACTCCAAACCAGATGTTATTATCCACTTGGGCACAAATGACCTGGCTAGAAACAGTGCCTCTACAGCCCAAAAGGACTTCCAATCTCTGGGAGAGAAACTCAAGCCCATTGTTAACACTGTTGCATTCTCAGAAGTTCTACCTGTTCTTGGTAAGGGGACAAAAAGGCTGCATCGCATTAACAACTTTAATACATGGCTCCAGACCTGGTGCAAACAAGAAGGATTCAGATTTATTGGCAACTGGGACAATAGATGGACCAACAAGAGACTATACTGTGCTGATGGACTACATCTCTCTGTCGCAGGGAAAAGAAACCTAAGTGAAAAATTCAGGCAGTATGTGGATATGCATTTAAACTAGGAAAAGGGGGTGACGAATGTGGAAGGTCAACATCTGCATGCCACCCCCTGCAAAAGCAGAACAACATCAGAAACAGCCATACTCTTAAACCACACATCAAAAACAAGTGGGAAGAAATGGGCAGAATAAAATCAATGCAAAATACACACAAGCCAGGTAAATGCTGGAAAGCAATGAGCACAAATGCTCGAAGCTTAGCCAAAAAAATTCCAGACCTGGAAGCCCTAATGGTGGAAACGGATTTGGACATTGTGGCCGTTACAGAAACATGGTTTAATGAATCGCATGATTGGGATATAGCCATAGCTGGCTATAATCTATTCAGAAGAGACAGAGAAAATGGAAAAGGAGGAGGAGTAGCCTTGTATGTCAAAAGCAGTATTAAAGCTACTGAAATGCAGGGAACATGGGGAAAAGAAGAAGCGCTCTGGATTGCGTTGGAGAGAGGAGATGGCACTGTCATCCATATTGCTGTAGTCTACAGACCTCCGACTCAAATTGAAGAGAGAGATAACGAATTGATTATAGATATTGCCAAGATAGCAGCAAAGGGGGAAGCGATCATATTAGGTGACTTTAATCTACCTGATGTGGATTGGATTACTCCTTCTGCACATCTGGAAAGAAGCAAAAAAATTGTGGATGCTCTCCAAGATGCATTACTTAGACAAATGGTGATGGAACCAACCAGGGAAAGCTCAACGCTGGATGCAGTGCTTACCAACAGTGATAACGTGTCGAATGTCTGCATGAGTGCCCCTGTGAGCAACAGCGACCATCACACGGTGTGGTTTGAGATAAAAGCCATGGTACAGGCCAATCATAGCAAGCTCAAAGTCCTAAACTTCAAAAACACTGACTTCAATAAAATGGCCGAGTACTTAAAGGAGGAGATGACGGGGTGGAAGAAGATAAGGGAAGTGGAATTGCAATGGACTAAACTAAAGGCGGCAATAAAAGGGGCAACAGATAAATATGTAAGAAAAATAAATAAAAACAAGAGGAGAAGGAAACCTATTTGGTTTTCCAAAGAGGTGGCTGCGCAAATAAAGGCAAAAAACACAGCTTTTTCAAAATTCAAAAGCTTGCAAACAGAAGAACACAGAAATGAATACAGGATCCAACTCAAAGAGTCTAAAAGAGTAATAAGGATAGCAAAATCAAAGGCAGAAGAAAAAATTGCTAAAGATGTTAAGGGTGGCAACAAAACTTTCTTCAGGTATATTCAGGAAAGGAAGAAGATCAGAGTTGGAATTGCAGGACTCAGAAGTGCTGGGAAAGGACTCGTGGAAAGTGACACTGAAAAAGCGAAAATTCAAAACAAATACTTCTGCTCTGTTTTTACTAAAGAAGATCCTGGAGATGGACCAGCTGTGACTCCCAAATATAAAAATAGGACTGAAGTAGATACCACACCATTCACAGAAGATGAGGTGTTAGAACAACTTGCTAAACTGAAAGTGGACAAAGCCATGGGACCGGATGGGATACATCCCAGGATACTGAAAGAGCTCAGAGAGGTTCTTGCAGGACCGTTAAAGGATGTCTTCAACAGATCCTTGGAAACAGGAGTGGTTCCTCAGGACTGGAGAATGGCTAATGTTGTACCTCTACCAGGGCCGGATTTACCTTGAGTGAGGCCCTACGCCAACAAAAATTGTGGGCCCCCAGCAGGGGCGGCCCAAGGGGGGTGCGGACCTCATTTGCATAAGGGGCCTCATTTGCATAAATATTTGCATAATGTTACCATATACTAACTTTTAGTAAACGTGCCTCTTAATGAGTGTATGGATAAAGAAAGACTAAAAGATTTCTACATTACTATAATCCAGTGCCAACTGCCAAACACATTAGGAACTACTACAAACACTGCCCATAGTAAACCCGCCGTATCCTAACAGCACTACCAGGACTCACAAAGCACCATACTCTACCAATCAAAAGGCAACACTGCAAATATTAAACCAATACATTTCAGAGAACAACAATACATGACCTACTGGGGAAAGAGAAACAAGTGGCAATGTCAAATAGGAATTATATAAACAGAACACCTCAGCTCAGTTACACATGCAGAACATAGACCATCACCAAACAAGTAATCACAATTTAGAAATAGGAAGACAATAATTAAACTGGGAATCCCAAAAGCCAAACTTGGAATGTACAACACTGTAGAAATAAAACTATACATTAATTTGCTCTTGTACTAAACAAAGCACAGATGTTAATGATGCACATTTACCAGAGCTGACATATTCCAATTAATAAATTCAAAATAAAGAGATATTTTTCTACCTTTTGTGCATTTTTTTCAGCTGCAATTGCTCCAGCCACTTTCTTCTGGTTTCTTCGTGTCTTCTGCTAACTCTCCATCGTCTGCTGTCCATTTGTCCTTTCTTCTCTCTTCTAGATTTTTTTCCATTCTCTCTCTACATCTGCTTTAACATACTAATCTTTCTCCTTTTGCTCTTTCCTCATTCCTATTTCATCCACTCAAATTTTACCCCTCCATCCTCAATCCCCACTTACTCTCCCAATACCCGGCCAATTGTAGATTTTTTATCCCTCCCACACAAAATATTTTTCCCTTCTCCATTTTACTCTTCCAGCCCCATCCCATTCTAATCCTCCCCCAACATCAGCTCCCTTCTAGTTCCAGCCTCACCCAGCATCCATTCCCTTCTAGTCCCTGCATCAGCCCATTTCCAGTCCTAGCCATCCATCAGCCCATTTCCAGTCCTAGCAACCCCCCAACCCAATACCAGTCCTAGCCCCCCATCACCCACTTACAGTCCTTAACCCCCCATCACCCCATTTTCAGTCCTTAACCCCCCATCACCCCATTTTCAGTTTAAGCCCCCCTATAACCCATTACCAGTACTAACCCCCCCTCAGCCCACTTCCAGTCCTAACCCCATCAACCCATTTCCAGTCAGCCCCCATAGCCCATTGCCAGTCCTACCCCCCCCCCATCAGCCCACAGCCCATTACCAGTCCTAACCCCCTCATCCCACCTCCAGTTTTAACCCCCAGCCCATTTCCAGTCCTAGCCCCCCCTAGCCCATTACCAGATAACCCCCATCAGCCCACAGCCCATTTCCAGTCTTAACCCCCCAAAGCCCATTACCAGTTATAACCCCCCCAACAGCCCATTACCAGTCCTAACCCCATCAGCCCACCTCCAGTCTTAACCCCCCAGCCCATTTCCAGTCCTAGCCCCCCCCATAGCCCATTACCAGACAGCCCCCATCAGCCCACAGCCCATTACCAGTCTTAACCCCCCCAAAGCCCATTGCCAGTTCTAAGCCCCCCCAACAGCCCACAGTCCATTACCAGTCCTAACCCCATCAGCCCACCTCTAGCCTTAACCCCCCAGCCCAGCCCAGCCCAGCCCATTTCCAGCCCCAGCCCCCCAATAGCCCATAACCAACCCTACCCCCCCCAGTCCATTTCCTGCCCCTGCCCCCCAATAGCCAATTACCAGTCCTACCCCCCCCCATCGCCCATTACCAGTCCTACCCCCCCCATCGCCCATTACCAGTCCTACCCCCCCCCCATAGCCCATTACCAGTCCTACCCCCCCCCCCGGCCTAAAGTAAAATTTAATTTAAAAAAAAAACCTGGTGGCTGCCGCCGCGGGGGCCCCGTCTACAAGCTGGTCGGGTCGGGTCCGGTCCGGTCCGGTCGGGTCGGGTCGGGTCGGGTCTCTCTCCCTCCCTCGCTGCAGGCTGCAGGCTGCGAGAGACGCGAAGGGAGAGCGTCTCCTCGCGTCTGTGTTAAGCCCGCAGGGGCTGATGGGAAATCCCATCAGCCCCTGCGGGCTTAACACAGACGCGAGGAGACGCTCTATCTTCGCGTCTCTCGCAGCCTGCAGCGAGGGAGGGAGGGAGAGAGACCGGACCCGACCCGACCCGACCCGACCCGACCGGACCGGACCCGACTAGCTTGTAGACGGGGCCCCCGCGGCAGCAGAGGGGGCCCCGCGGCGGCAGCCACCAGGTTTTTTTTTTAAATTGAGTTTAAAAAAAAAAAACTGGTTCTTTTTTTGTGGGCCCCTGCCGGCTGTGGGCCCTACGCCATGGCGTACATGGCGTATACGTAAATCCGGCCCTGACCTCTACACAAAAGTGGTGACAGGGAAGAAGTGTCAAATTACAGGCCCGTGAGCCTTACCTCGGTGGCAGGAAAAGTAATGGAGGCGCTCCTGAAAGAGCGAATAGTGAACTTTCTCAAAACCAACAGGTTGCAAGATCCCAGGCAACATGGTTTTACCGAAGGACGGTCTTGCCAAACAAATCTGATTGAGTTCTTTGATTGGGTGACCAAGGAACTAGATCTGGGGCATGCAATGGATGTCATCTATCTGGATTTCAGCAAAGCCTTTGATACTGTTCCTCATAGGAGGCTTGTCAATAAACTCAGTAGCTTGGGGATGGGTCCCAAGATAGTAAACTGGATTAGAAATTGGTTGACTGACAGACAACAGAGGGTGATGGTACATGGAGCTCACTCGGATGAGAGGAAGGTGATTAGCGGGGTGCCTCAGGGTTCGGTCCTGGGCCCTGCACTGTTCAATGTATTTGTGAGTGATATTGCTGAAGGACTGAATGGAAAAGTCTGTCTTTTTGCAGATGACACAAAAATTTGCAACAGAGTGGACTCCCCAGAGGGAGTGGATAACATGAGGAAAGATCTACAAAAGCTGGAAGACTGGTCTAATGCTTGGCAACTACGATTTAATGTGAAAAAGTGCAGTGTCATGCACTTGGGTAGCAGAAATCCAAGGGAAAAGTACACAATAGGGGGTGAGAGGTTGGTATGCACGGTTCAGGAGAAAGACCTTGGTGTGATTATCTCTGATGATCTCAAGGTGGCAAACAGTGCGACAAGGGCGGTGGCAAAAGCCAGGAGGATGTTGGGCTGCATTCAAAGAGGGATTACCAGCAGAAAGGAAGAGGTACTTATGCTACTGTACAAGTCACTGGTGAGGCCTCACTTGGAATACTGTGTTCAGTTTTGGAGGCCATATCTTGCAAAAGATGTAAAAAGACTGGAAACTGTTCAGAGAAAGGCGACCAAAATGATTTGGAGCCTGCGTCAGAAGCCTTATGAGAAGAGACTTGAAGACCTAAATATGTAAACTTTGGAGGAAAGGAGGGACAGGGGAGATATGATTCAGACCTTTAAATACTTAAAGAGAAATGATGAACAAACAAACCTCTTCCAAAGACGGGGAAGCTGTAAAACTAGAGGGCATAACATGAAGCTGCAAAGGTGGTAAATTGAAAGGCAATGTCAGGAAATATTTCTTCACTGAAAGGGTGGTGGATGCTTGGAATGCCCTCCCGATGGAAGTGGTGAGGGCAAACACGGTGATGGAATTCAAAACGGCATGGGACAAACACAGTGGATCCCTTTACAGCAACAGGATAAAAGCAAAACAAACAGTACCATCTAACTTCTGAACTATCTAGCATCTGAACAAATAAACAGAAGCAAAAACATGGGGAGGGGTGGCCTGCACAGAGCGACAGGTGCACCTGCTCTTGCCATCTTGCTGGGTGGACTGGATGGACCATGCTGGTCTTTGTCTGCCGTCACTTACTATGTTACTGTGTCCTCAAGGCAGCTTGTCATCAGCTTGTCATCAGCTTGTCATGTCAGGTGATTGCAGGTTGATTGGGGCATATACCATGATATCATCAGCATACAGGTGGTAATGTATTTTGTGGCGTTTGATGATGTTGCATATGGGTTGGATGTATATATTAAAGAGTATAGATGAAAGAGCTGAACCTTGTGATATTCCTTGCGTAACAGTGATTTCTTTTGTGCACATTTGGCTTGCTGCGTCCGATCCTTCAGGTAGGAGGTAAACCATTTTAGGGTGTTCTCACTTATTCCGATCTGCAGCAGGCACTGTAGCAATATGGTGTGGGACACAGTGTCAAAAGCCACTGAGATGTCCATGAACACTAGCAGGAATCCGTTCTTTATGTTGTCCATGCCTTATAGGAGATTGTCGAAAAGAGAGGTAAGTTTCCACATTGTGCTGTGTTTAAAGCCATGCGGTGGACGTCAAGTGGAGCGTTCATATCTATGTGATCCTGTAATTGTCTCTGCACGGTCTTTTTGATGATTTTTGTAAGGAATGGAAGGCTAGAGATGGGGCAGTAGGATTTTGGATCAGAGGGGCTTAATGTGGTGCTCTTGAGGATCGGGCGTATCGTGGCTTGCTTGAGGGATTGTGGCATATGTCCTTGCTGGAGGGATTCCAAATCAATTTTGCAGGCAGTTTTTAAATTCCGGTGGTATATTCTCCAGGTCATATTTTGCTACTTTAATGAGTGGCTTGTTTTTTTTAACTTTAGCTTGAGTTTGCATACTAGTAGTTGGTAATCTGTACCACAGTCAGCTCCAGGTTTTATCTTTGTTGATGTTATAGAGCTTTTCCATCATTGACTTTCCCAAATGTAGTCAATTTGATTTTTGTACAATCTATTGGATAAAGTCCATGTGTACAGTTGGCGCTTGTGTTGCTGGAATAAGGTGCTTGAGATGAATAAGTCGTTGGTCTTTCTCCAGCTTCATTTCTGTTGACAAGTTCATATTTTCCAACCACTTTGCCTTCTTTGTTGCCAACGTTTGCGTTATATTCACCCATGACTATTAGGATATTCTGTTTGCATGTTCTGTCAATTTTAGCTTGTACTTGTTCATAAAACTCATCATTCTCTTCTGTATCTGTTGTTGGGGCATATATCTGAATTATAGTTGTGTTGATGGGCATTCCTCATAGACGAATAGAAATTAAGCGTTCATGATTGCATTGTATTTCATTAGTTCTTGCAAGTTTCTTCTTGATTATAAATGCAACACCATTTCTTCTTTGTCTTTCATTTTCAGCATTGTAGACAATGTGATCATCAGATGCAAAGCGCCCGATGCCAGTCCATTTCAATACGCTGACACTCAACAGATCGAGTTGTACACGTTCCATTTCATTCTTGACCACCTCCATCTTCCCTTGGTTCATGCTTTGTACGTTTCATGTCCCAATATATAAGACATCTTTGCAGTTTCTGACTCCCATTTCATGCGCAGACGTCCTGAGGGCTTTGATCCAACCACATCATAGATGCTGGCTTTACTCTGAATAGTCTTCAGCTTCTCTCCAATAGCCATTTGAGTGCCTTTCGACCTGGGGGTCTCATCTTCCAGCAGCACTACAGTTCAGTTTGTTTTGTTGTGACTATCCATTGGGTTTTCATGGCAAGATATGGAATCAGATTGCCAGGCCTTTCTTCAGCACAGGTAATTCTAGTATTTTTGCTGTTGACACAGAAATGTGATTCTCCACTGCCAACACCATCCCGTTTTGCTGCTGCTGCCCAGATGGGTGGTTTGTCTTGGTCTGGCACTTCAGCTAATACCTGTCCGTCTTGGGAGACCCTGCCAGTAGTTAAGCTACCAATAGCTTATCTCTCAGCAAAACTGATGCACACAAGTCCTTACAGCATGATAAGATACAAACCAAGTGAGAGTATTGTACTTTAAATGTGTAATTCAGTTTATATTTTTTGACTGATTACTGTAACTTTGTATTTTTTTACATATGTTGAATCTGATCAAACATAGCAGAACCTAAAAACTGATTTCAAATTAAATTACTTACCAGTGCTGTATAAGAGTGCACCTGTGTCCGGCAACCGTCTGCTCATGATGGCCAGCGCAGTGTAGTGTATCCTTTTATCAAGTGGCTGTCTGCTTATGAATGTTGCTCTGTAGGATGCAGCGAGCTGGTGGCCTGGACCATGAGATGCCATGAGCATGTGGATGACTTCACTGCATCTGGCCTTCTTTCATGCTATAGACTGAGGGAGGTAAGACGTCATGATGGAGGCATCTGCTGCATTTCAGTAATTTCAGAAGATCGCAGAGCATTTTGGCAGACACTGAGAAAGGGACTAGCCTGAGTATCATTTTGTACTGCCTGAAAAAGAGCCCTGTAAATATCTTCCATTCATCATGATTGATTTTTATTCAGGTTTTTTTTTTTTTTGCGATATCTTAACATAGTTAGTTATTCTGAATTTTAATCCCATTCTCTATAGTATTTGCAGCTCCTTACAATTTTGTGTATTCTCTATTCTGTCTTTCAAGTTATTCATTAATACATTTAATAATATTGGCTTCTGGACCCATGGAGACCTTTTTAATAAGTCACCCTAAGCTACATTGAACCATTGATAACCGCTCTTTGATTATGTTTTTCTGACCAATTATGCATTTACCTTATGGTGTTTGCTCTAGATCAGTGCTTCTCAACCCTCTCCTGGGGGCACACCCAGCCCATCGTGTTTTCAGGATTACCATAATGAATATGCATGAGACAAATCTTCATATTTTAGAGACCTATTATAAGTAAATCTATTTCATGCTTATTCATTGTGGTAATCCTGAAAACCTGACTGGCTGGGTATGCCTCCTAGAGAAGGTTGAGAAGCTCTGTTCTAGATCACTGATTCTCATCCCAGTGACCACCTGGCTAGTCAAGTTTTCAGGATATCCACATGAGTATACATGGAATATATCTGTATGCAGTGACTCCACTGTATGCACATATATCTCATGCATATTCATTACCCCAGGGATCTGTGCTGGACCTGCTGCTTTTTAACGTATTCATAAATGACCTGGAAATGGGAATAACAAGAGAGGTAATCAAATTTGCAGATGACACAAAATTATTCAAAGCTGTTAAAACCCATGAGGATTGCGAAAAACTGCAAGAGGACCTGGATAAAATGGATGACTGGGCATGGCAGATGAAATTTAATGTGGACAAGTGCAAAGTTATGCACCTAGGAAAGAACAACCCAAACTATGGTTACACGATGCAAGGTTCCACATTAGGAACCACCACCCAGGAAAAAGATTTAGGCGTCATCGTGAATAACATGTTGAAACCCTCTGCCCAGTGTGCAGCGTTCGCCAAGAGAGCAAATAGAATGCAAGGTATAATAAGGAAAGGAATGGAGAATAAAACAAAGGATATTATAATGCCTCTGTATCGTTCCATGGTGCGACCGCACCTTGAATATTGTGTGCAATTCTGGTCGCCGTATCTTAAAAAGGATATAGCATTATTAGAAAAGGTACAGAGAAGAGCCACCAAAATGGTAAAGGGGATGGAAGGATACCTCTATGAAGAGAGACTAAAAAGGTTAGGGCTCTTCAACCTGGAAAAGAGACGGCTTAGGGGAGATGTGATAAAGGTCTATAAATTAATGAATGGAATGGAATGGGCAAACGTAGATTGATTGTTTATGCCATCAAAATATAGAAAGACTAGGGGACATGCAATGAAACTACAGGGTAACCTATTTAAGACTAATAAGAGAAAATATTTTTTCGCTCAACGTATAATCAAACTCTGGAATTTGTTACCGGGGATGTAGTAAAAGCTGTTAGTGTAGCCAGGTTTAAAAAAGGTTTGGACAAGTTCCTGGAGGAAAGGTTCATAAACCATTATTAAAGGGAACCCGGGATATCCACTGCTTGCCCCATTACAAGCATTGTGGAACCTGTGTCTTTTTGGGAAACTGCTAGGTACTTGTGACTTAGATTGGCCACTGTAGGAAACAGGATACTGGGCTTGATGGACTTTGGTCTGACCCAGTATGGCATATGTTATGCTCTTACAGATATCCTGAAAACCAGACTGGCCAGGTCATTTCCTAGATTGGGTTGAGAACCACTGATATAGGTGGTTAGTATAACATATCTTATTTTACCTTATCTATAATATTCTGTTATAGAAGAAAAATGGGTTGGCTTGGTAAGAGGTAGTACACTATGGAATCACATACTATGTTCATAGAATATCTATTGTAACATGTGCATAATATACCATATAGAAAGGTCTCTAGCCCAAATGGAGTTTAGATAATTTTCAAGCCTGGATTGCCTATGAGATAAGTACAAGGTCACTGAACTAGACTTAGGGGTATGTTTACTAAGCAGTCTTAACATGCGCCCGGAGATAGTGTGCAGGATGCCATAAAAGGAGTGGGCGTTTCGGTCTTAATGTAGCAAAACGGGATTATCGCACGATAACGTGCGCTGCGCACATTATCGGGCGAAACACTGCTAAGCACGTTAACGCGCGATAATCTTAAGTAGGCACGCAGACATGCAGCCATAGAAGTAGAGATGTAGCACAATGGTTAATACACTGACTGATGGTACAGGGGTCATGAGTTTGATCCCCCAGTGTGCCTAATGCATACAGTTGGTTGAGGCATCACCCTTTATGTTTAAGTAGTGACTTTTGAGGCATTTTACTTTTATTTTAATTAGTGCTGCCAGCAAACACACCCTCACGGTGGCGTAACCTAAGGTGCCGCATAAGGCACCCCATAACGCACTCCATAGGGCATATTATAAAGTGCACTGTCAGCCAAGGCACCCTATAATGTCCCCTATAAGACACCTTATAAGGCGCTTGATAGGGCGCCTTATGAGGCACCTTAAGGTTACAGTACTCTGAGGGTGTTTTTGCTGGCAGCACTAATGTACATTAAAAATAGACAATGGCTCAGACAGCCCTATCAAATAACCCCACCATGGGTTTGAACCCATGACCTCTGGCTTCACAGGCAGTGAAGTAACCAGTGGGCTACAGCTTTATAGCTGCTAACAAACCCCTGGCTGTCTGTCTGTCTGGCTGCAGAAGGACTGCACGTCACCACACAAACTGTCTGCTGTGGTGACCAGGATAGGGTTAACCCACCCATACCCATGATGCACTGCACATGCAAATCAGCAGTCGACAGATGGGCACAAGATGGGGTATGCACCCCCACAGCACCTCGGCCTGGTAGGGGGAACTGACCGTGTGTGGTACTGGCACAGAGTAGCCACAGACTGTCACATTGTGCGGGTACTGTGCTCACCCTGAGGGTGAGGTGGGGTGCCCAGCACCAGGTCCACAGCACATTTCATGGCTGAAATATGCCATGCTGCAGGTCCCCATCAGTGCTACGGTGTGTGATGGGTAGTTCCTGCAGACACACCTAGAATACATCTGTGTCCTTGTGTATCTCTCAGTCATGTCTAGCCCTTATGGGCTATGATGCACCCAGAATAGTGCATATCCTGTGTTGGTGCCATGGCTACATGATATGGGGGGGGTGTTTGCACCCATAGGCGGATTATGTACCACCACACAACCCACCCTCTGGGGCTCAGGGTGGGAAACGGGATCGCCCACCAATAGATCCACATTCTACCTCCCTGCAATGGTAGCAGTAGAGGGGACCATCAACCCCAGTCCTGTTGGGGAACAGACACCCTACAGTGCAGGCAATGCAGAGCTGTACACATCCATAAAGCAATAGCAGACAGACTGTAGGCCTGGAAATGCTCAGCTGCCCCCCACCACTATCTGACATTCTCCAGCAGCAAGCCTCCAGCAAGACACATACTAGTTGCAGACAGTCTGCTAGCTAGTCCATAGTGCATGGTCCTGGAGGAGATGCATGTACCCAGAACTGGGATGTCAGCATACACACCAAGCAGATAAGTCAGTGATTGGGCCTCAAAAGGGACCCATAAATATCACATGAGAGAAATACTATATAGTACTATGGAGGAACCTAGCCTGTTGGCCGCTGCTCTAGGGCAGAGGTTCCCAACTCCAGTCCTGGAGGGCCAAACACTGTTCGGGTTTTCATGCTGTCCCTAATGAATATGCATGAGATACATCTGCATACCATGGGGGCGGTGCATAGCAATGCAGCACAGCCACATTTATTAGAGGCAGCATGGAACCTGAATGGTGTTTGGCCCTCCAGGACTGCATTTGGGAGACTCTGCTTTAGGTAATGCACATGTTTATGGTGTCTGTGCTCTGTAGGGTAAAATGTAGATGTTTTGGGCATGTCTACGTCATCTGCACTAAAGGTTCTGTCTGTATTAGCACGTTTTAGTAGTGGATAAAATATGTGGGCTGGGTTGGCAGGAACCACAGCTGGGACTTGAATCTGTGACCTTCTGCTCCTGAACACACTGGCTGTGTGCACTGCACCACCGTGTTGCCACAGAGACAGTGCATTCTCTGGGGAAACCATGACTATTCGTCAGACAGGGCCTGTCTGTTGCAGTGCATGGCACCCACCTACACAGGGCTAGGCCACGGTCTGCGCTGGGCAGCTGCCACTGCCCCCTCCACCACCAGTACCCCTCTGCCACCCTGCTGACATGCCCTTCTGCTGGTGGAGCACAGTCTCAGGCCATCCAGTGTGTGGGTAGGTGGCTGCCTATGATGCGGGTTCTGGGGTAGGGGTGCCTGCATAGATGTCCACGCTTCCCCCCAGCACCGCCTGCCAATATTCTGTGCCCTTGAGGGTGCCTGCTGGGTACTATCTCCTGTGACACTGTGGGAAGCACACTCGTGCCCATGCTGGGCCCTCATCAGTTGCTGTCTGGCTGCTCTACTGTTTCAGCATTCCTATGGGCCACCTAGGCATCACCCTAGTCCGCACTGTGGCCCAGCTGCAGTACAGCATGTGCCGTTTGCAGCCCTCTGTGTCCCCTTTCCCAGCATCTGTCAAGTTGCCCATTCCGACATGCCCGTCCTGCTGTTGTGGAACATGTGCATGCCATAGGAAACCTGTCCAATGGAGAGGGAAACCCTGATCAGCGCTATTTCACTGTGGGATCATTCACCTTGTATGGGGACGGAGCGTAGACCCTTCCAAAATTCATATCTTTTTTTTGGAGCTTTCTTGGGAGTGTTTTTGATGTTTCTCATTAATATCACTATTGCCCAGCTTGGTTATGTTTTTTTTATATTTTGTAGGGGTCATTTTCAATGTTTATTTGCACTTTTGTTCCGTGTACATGTATCACACTTATCACTTTTTTGTAGGTTTCCCTGGTTTTGCTGTACATTGCTGATAGAAATGGTTTCTTTTCCCTTTAAATCAGCTCTAACGCCAGGGTTTCACTGGCGTTAGTTTTCAGCCTCGGATTTCACAGCGTTAGTGTGCAGGGAGCCTCTCCCCTCCCACTCTCCACCCATTGACCCCTTCTCTCCGCCCCTGGGGAGCCTTCCTCCGCCCTCCGGGAGCCTTTCCCCGCCTTCAGCACTCGTTTGCGCTGCTGCGCACGTTATCGCGCAATAAGGTACCTGTGCGCCTGATAAAGCACCATTATCGCGCGATAAGGTACCTTATCACGTGATAACATCACAGAGCGCACATTAAGACGGTTTAGTAAACATACCCCAAAGTGTCTCATTTTATTTGCATGCTATCCCATGAACCGAGCATCACTATGTTACTCTGTTTTATGTCAGCCTTTATTGATGCACAGAGGCTCTGGTTTCCTGCAGAGGATTTTTCAAAATTCTGAGGTTAAGAGGTACCAAAGTCTGTGGTAATTAGGTGGTGTATTTCCATAAAATTCAATTATTGTGAATATTAAATAATGGTTAGTGCAGCAGGCTGAGATCCAGTGAAGCGAGGTTCAAATCCCATTGCTGCCTCTTGTGATTTTGGGTAAGTCACTTCAGCCTTCATTACCTCAGGTACAAACTTAGAGTGCAGGTCCTCTAGGGACAGGGTTAATATCTGCTGTACCTAACTGTACCTCACCTTGAGCCTCTGAAAAAGGAGTAAGCTAAATCCAGCAGTAAAAATAAAGTAGTTTTCCAACACTGTTGTATGTCTGAATAGTTATTTTGTTCTTTGGGGAGTTTTATGGGTGGAAATTTTCAAATATAAATGTTGAGGAGAAGGAGGAAAAGAAGAGTTTAAGGATGGGGAGAAGAGAAGGAGAGAGATGAGAGATGGGGTGGAGACGAAGGGAAGATCAGGGATGCAGTTTTCTTGTGCTTAATATTGTCTGTCTTTACAGTATGTACGTAGTATACATCTTTCATATAATAAATATATTACATGAACACAGAACTGTAAACTGTGACCTTTTGACCTACTCCAAGAGTGGCTGACAAAAACAATATTTCTCTGCTCATGGAAAACTGTGTAATTACAGGCATACAGTGGTACTGCAAGCCCACAAATCAGGCCAGAGCCAGAGCCAGGTTTTGATCAGACCCACCTTCCCTGTGGTAGGCACTTGATAGCCAAGATCTGTGTGACCTAGGAAGAGGAGAGGATAAGCAAAAAACAAGGAAGTGTTGCAGTCACAATTCCCTTGTCTAGACATTCCAAGGTCTCATAGCAACAGTTCACCACAGAATTAGTGTAAACATAGAGCCAGTCAACATACAGACAACCCATTCACACCCCCCACAAAAGAGAATAGAAAGAGATGTGGAGGAGAGGGCATTCTTCATAAAGCAGAAACTGTAATATATACATGCCAGTGTTATGGCTATTACAATAAGTTACTATCAGAATATCTAGCTTGTAATCTCCTTTTTAGAAGTCAATGGGCAGAGAACCACGGAAGCCAAGGTTCAAATTTCACTTCCTCCACCAACACATTATGTGATTTTGCACAATTCATTTTGTGTTCCATTGCTTTTGGTATCCATTTTGATCATAAGCTCTATAAGGAAGGGACTTATTGTACTTCAATTCTAATAATGTTATAAGCTACCTTTATTATTTGCAAAGTTGAGCCAACAATTCTAATTAATAATAATCACACTTGATAACTTTCTTAGGAACATGTTTACTCAAGTGTTCTGCGCAGTTAGTATGAGATTTAGCATGTAACAATCACTACTGTACACTAAAACTGCCAGCATGCTAAGAATTCCATGCTAATTGCTTAGCATAGTCAGGGTCGGCCCGTCTGTTGTGCGAGAATGTTGTTCGCACAGGGCCCCGCGTTACAGGGGGCCCTACGCCAACAACATCTCGCACTGAATGGCAGGCAGGGCAGCTTTAGAGGGAGCCAGAGAGGCCCAGGCTCACTAACAGCTGCCGAAGGGAAGTGTGTCTTTTTCCTTTGTGGTAGGCGAAGGCCTATGATCCATGCTAATTGAACTAAACAGACAGGCCTAAGCAGCTTGACCTGTAACTGAAGCCTGTAGTTAGGCCCAGAGGAATGAAAACCCCCCTGAATGATGACACCATAGAATTGAAACTTAACTCAGCTTAACTGAACATAGCTAAGCAGAAACGAAACTTAGAAAAGACAGAAAACAGCTCTAATTGGTATTGATAAGGATGTGAGAAGCTTCTATGGAATTAATTAACTTGCTGTAAGAAAGGTTACAGTGCCCTGCTTTCCCACATATTCCAGCTGGATAGCGACCTTGGAGGAGAGAAGTATCAAAGTTAGTGAACTGACCATTGTAATTGGGACTGGAAGGGGGGCAACCAGGTGCTGAGCCCAGTCAAGGGTCCCCATTGGATAGCTACGTAATGGTACCGGGACCAATAGATGGGTGAGAGGGGTTACTGGGACCAATGAAAAGTTTGCCTATGTCTAGAATGGAGAAGAAGTCTATAAAAGTTGCTGTTTTGCTAGAAACCATTGCTCAGCCATTTTGAAATTGATTATTGCTTGAGCCTGTGCACATTAAACTGGCTTGGATCCTTGAAAAGACTCCTGGTTTTATTTATTGCATGCTTATCTGCTGCTACACCTTCACTTCGGCAGCTGTACTGAGGTTTAGAATGTGGCAGGCTATGGCCTATAATAGTCTGCAAATATGAAAGGCCTGTAAGTTAGGCCCTGATTTCAACCCCCATCTTAGTAAAGAACCAAAGTCTGTAAAAGTGTGAGAAGGCTGTTTAAACTGCTTAATAAGAAGTTTTCATGAATGCATAAATCTTTCATTATTCTCTTGTGCTGTGAAAATAGAAATGTTTCATTACTTGCATTCCTAGAGCCAGGAACGACCTTGCAGTAGAGAAGTATCAAACCTAGAAACTGCACCATTGTTAGAACAGTTTGGGACGGGGGAGCAGGGAGCTAGGCCCAGGAGGGATCTCTGATTGGATAGGTGCAGGGGGCATTGGAACCAATAGAAAGTTTGCCCATGTGAAACTGGAGAAGAAAGGTATATAAGGTGTTGTTTGCTGGACTCCATTGCTCAGTCCTTTTAAAGCTTTGACTAACTGAGCCATGTGCACAATAAATTGGCTTGGATCTTTGAACTGACTCCTGGTTTTATTTATTGCATGCTTATCAGCTGCTACATATTCTTGGTGTGTTGGCCCGGAATGTGCGAGCAGGAGATGGTATTGCTGTGGCAAAGTGCAATCAATGAACAAGTCCAGGAGTCGATTGACAGGGTCCAAGTCAGTTTATTGTGCACAAGGCCCAGTCAGTCAAAGCTTCAAAAGGTACTGAGCAAAAGTTTATACAGAGACATAACCATTTATACCTCTTTTTTAGTTTGATACATGAGAACTTTCTATTGGTTCCAACTCGATACATGCAAACTTTTCATTGGTTATGCATTCCCTTCATTTGTCCAATTAGAAATCCCTCCGGAGCCTAGCAACCGGCCCCCTCCTTTAGGATTGCTTGAACAATGGTACAGTTCTGAATCTCGTTACTTTTCTACTGCAAGGTTAACTTCGGCTTCTGGAATGCATATACTGTAACATTTCTGTTCTTTCTCACACAAGAGAATAATAGAAGACTTATGAATTCATGAAAACTTCTTATTAAGCATTTTAAAACAGCTTTCTTATTTTTCACAGATTTTTTGGTTCTTTTCTAGCTATAATGGGAGTTAGGATCCAGGCCTAACTTACAGGCCTTTCATAGTAGCAGGCCATGCTAGGCCATAGCCTACCACATTCCCCCCTTTGATTATTCTCACCCGCAAGTGAGGAAGGGTGAGAATTAAATCACTCATTAGTCAATTAACACATTATACTGGTGTAATGGCGTCATCATCGTGGGGTATAGGGTGATATCGCCACATAGCTAATACTTTCGCAGCTGCCTTCCGCTCTATTGTGTTATCAATTGATGATGTTATCATGCGTAAGCAAAGGGGTAGGAGACCATGGAGCAATAAGCACATGGCTAATATGAATAGTACAATAAACATAAGGGATTTCAGACCACCAATCCAGGAAAACAATGAACCAAACCACCCATCCATCTTTAAACTGTGCCATGTCTGCTCTCTCATCTGGATGGCTAAATCTTCAACTACATGCCCATTATTATCAATCTGTAAACAACAATTACTTAGGTTCAACTTCCCACATACCCCACCTTCAGCTGCTAACAGATAATCTAAAGCTAAACGATTCTGATAAATGGCTGTGCGCATTTGCGTACTTTGCTTTGCTAGAAGGGTTAGTGCTTTACTAGTTTCATTGGTTATTATTTCAACAACAGCTTGTAAACGTATTATTCGATTAATCATATAAACAGGAGTACGATATCCCCAAGTCCCATCCTGTTCCCAAGTAGCAGGTCCATAATATGAGATGATTCTTTCTGGGGGCCATTCTTCACCATCCCATTTGTCCCATTGGCCTATTTTCAAGGCCTCCTTCAGCTGTCGACTTCTGTACACAGGATATCCCAGCTGTTCTCCCTGGGATGTTGGCAGAAGGAAAAAGGAAGGTCGTATGGTCCCCAATACACATGCGCCTCCCCAGTGATGAGGAAGTCTGGCATATGCTCGGGTTCCGCAAATCCAGTACAGTCCAGATGGTGCTTGCCAGGAGTTATATGCTGCTAGGTTAGTCCAGATGCTGGCAAGTCTGGGGAACTGGACTAGAGGATTGGAGGGTTCAGTAGCGTTGGCTCCTGACCACCAAGATGTTTTCTTAGTGGTACTGTTGTAAAACCTCTGATTGAGACAGACCAGCTGCCCCACTTCCATATTGAACATTGGTCCATAGCGAGAGAAACACATGGAGACTAGAAGCAACCGCTCCCGCTAATTCAAGAAATAAGTTCTGGGAGGCAGGAGGGATTTCAAACTCTGATTTCATGGCTTCATAGAAGGAGTGATGTATACGATAGGGTGAGGATACATGAGTTTTGGTGTTTAATTGCAGATATAAAATAGTCCCAGGATCTACTCCTCCTCCTGTAATACGCAACCCAAACTTGTATCCTTGCTTCCAGTGGCTGGGGTTACATAACATACGAACATAAGATATGCCATACTGGGTCAGACCAAGGTCCATCAAGCCCAGTATTCTGTTTCCAACAGTGGCCAATCTAGGTCATATGTACCTAGCAGTTTCCCCAAGGGACACAGGTTCCACAATGCTTGTATTGGTTCAAGCATTGATATCCTGGGTCCCTTCTTAATAATGGTTTATGGACCTTTCCTCCAGGAACTTGTCCAAACCTTTTTTAAACCCAGCTACACTAACAGCCTTTACTACATCCTCCGGTAACAAATTCCAGAGTTTGATTACACGTTGAGTGAAAAAATATTTTCTTTTATTAGTCTTAAATAGTTTACCCTGTAGCGTCATTGCATGTCCCCTAGTCTTTCTATATTCTGATAAGGTAAACAATCGATCTACGTTTACCCGTTCCACTCTGTTCATTAATTTATAGACTTCTATCATATCTCCCCTCAGCCGTCTCTTTTCCAGGTTAAAGAGCCCTAACCTTTTTAGCCTTTCTTCATAGGAGTATCCTTCCATCCCCTTTACCATTTTGGTGGCTCTTCTCTGAACCTTTTCTAAAATCGCTATATCCTTTTTAAGATACGGCGACCAGAATTGCACACAATATTCAAGGTGCGGTCTCACCATGGAACAATATAGAGGCATTATAATATATTTTGTTTTATTTTCCATTCCTTTCCTTATCAAACCTAGCATTCTATTTGCTCTCTTGGCCGCTGCTAGTTGGCTATGAAGAGTTGTAGAGGATTACAGGCACCCTTCTGGCATTTCTTGGGTTCTGGTAGTCTGATCTTTGTTAGACTGCCTTTGCAATGATCTCCATCTCGTCCCGTCGGTGCATTCTTCCAGGTAGCAAAATATACACATTCCCATTTTGGGCTAAAGTAATCAGGTTTAGATGCGGTGGTGTAAATAGTGGCTGCAGTACTCTTTCCTGTACATCGTCCCCATCCGTAGGCTTCTTCTGGACACATATATTTATCATCATGGTAGTAGGCTCGCTCCCATGACCCACATCTGTGGTAAGCATTTCTGTTGATGGCATCACAAGCGTCAAAGTTCAAGGTGATAGGTTTGGTGGGGTCAGTAAGGGGTTTTGTCGTATTCAGGATAGCTCCATCTTCATCATTCCATCGTATCTCAAATGTATAGTATGATGGGTTTTGTCGAGGGGTATAACAAGTCTTACTTCTTCCCTTTGTGCAAATGTTCAGTTCGGTGCCCTTATAAACACACCGGCTGACTGTTCCAGTGCAAGTATAGTAGGAATGATAGAGCAAAGTCTGAGTAACCTTTTGTCCTGTTCGGGTGGTGGTTATGCAGGCTATACAAGGGGGTAGAGCAAAGGTCTTGTCCAGGATTCCCAGGATCACCACTCCCACGAGGCAATAGTGGAAAAGCATTGTGATTACAGTCTCTGGAGGTTAACTGGAAAATTGAGGATAATAAACTGTACTGAGTTGTCTTCTGTTTCTGTAGTGATGGTCACTTTCGCGTGACGTAAGTGGACTCTGAGGATTCTCTATAAAGCTGGCTGTCTCCTCAAGGTGAGTCGCAATGGAGTCTCAGGATCATTTACTGATGTCCATTGGCCAGCATCAGGAGCAGCTGCCGGCTTCACTCGACTGGGGTGGATCCAGGGTTCAAATTCTGCAACTTTCACTGCGGTGGGGGTTGACAGGATAACGACGTAGGGTCCCTTCCAATGCGGCGCCAGCGGGGTCTTTCTCCACTCTTTCACCCACATGGACATTTCTGGCTTGAAGGGATGCAGAGGCTCGATCAGGTTGATGGGTAGTCGGTCTTGCACCCACGTTTGGAGTTTCTGCAAAACAGAATCTAAAGCTAATAGTTCTTGTCTGGTTATTTCAGATCCTATCTGCCTCATGTCCCCCTTTATTCCCTGCACTATGGGCGGAGGTCGCCCATACAAAATCTCAAAAGGGGAGACACCTAAGGATCTGGTGGGAGCTGAACGTATCCTAAGAAGGGCTATGGGTAGAACTTGGAGCCACTTCAGGTGTGTTTCTTGACAAAGCTTTGATAACTGTGTTTCAGGGTTCTATTCATGCGTTCTACTTTCCCTGAGCTCTGGGGTCTGTAAGCAGTGTGCAACTTCCATTTTATTCGCAGAGCTTGAGCTAACTGTTGGGTCACTTGGGATACAAATGATGGACCATTGTCTGACCCTATAGTTGATGGTATTCCAAATCAGGGAATGATCTCATGGAGCAATACCCTAGTGACTTCTCGGGCTTTCTCAGTTCGGGTGGGGTAGGCTTCTACCCACCCTGAAAATGTACAGACTAACACTAACATATAGTGATATCCATTTACACGGGGCATTTCAGCAAAGTCTATCTGTATATCACTCATGGGGGTCACCCCTACTGACTGAACTCTTGGGGGTGGAACAGGACCTTGCTTGGCGTTATTTTTGGCACATATCAGGCATTGCTGTGCCACTGAGGCGGTCAGGGATCCTAGCAATGAAATACAGAAGTGTGGTCTCAGGGCTTTTTCCATGGCTATTTTTCCATAATGTGTGGCTTGGTGGAAAGCTTGGACGAAGGCTGGCCCTAATGCTTCAGGGATGACGTGTAGGACCTGGAGGTGGACTACCTTCTGGGGGTGGTAGCACTATCCAACCTTGTTCTGTTAAAACTCCTCCTTCCTTTTCACAATAATAGTCTAACTCTCTTGTAGTATATCGGGGTGCCCAGGAGCTAAGGGGCACAGGGAATAGGGCTGCTTGCATTACAGTATCTTGGGTCCTGACTTGTCCTGTGGTGGCTGCCTTTCGGGCTGTGGCATCTGCAAATCTATTCCCTCGGGTGACTTCTCCTGCTCCTGCCTGATGACCTCGGCAGTGCATGACTGCCACTTGTTTGGGGGCCCATACAGCATCTAATAACATCAATATCTCGGGCCCATACCTAATGTCCTTATCCCCTGAGGTGAACAACCCTCGCTCTTTATACAAGGCTCCATGTGCATGCAAAGTAGTGAAGGCATATTTGGAATCTGTGTACACATTTATGCGGAGTCCTTCTCCTAATGTCAAGGCTCTGGTGAGGGCTATCAATTCAGCTTTCTGTGCAGAAGTTCCTGGGGACAGGGCTGAGGACTCAACTACCAGATCAAGGGTCACCACTGCATATCCAGCACAACGATGTCCATTGATGACCAGACTGCTTCCATCTACAAAGAAAGTCCGTTCTGGGTCCTCTAGAGCAGTGTTTTTCAACCTTTTTTGTGCAAAGGCACACTTTTTTCATGAAAAAAATCACGAGGCACACCACCATTAGAAAATGTTAAAAAAATTTACCTCTGTGCCTATATTGACTATATATAAAGTAATTCTCTTGAATAGGAATCAAACACTCACACCAACCCCCCTCCCCTGCTGGTTCACACCAACCCCCCTCCCCTGCTGGTTCACTCACACCACCCCCCCCTCCTCCACTGCTGGTTCACACCAACCCCCCTCCCCTGCTGGTTCACTTACACCACCCCCCCCCCTCCACTGCTGGTTCACTCACCCACCCCCCTGTCACTTACTCACCCCTCCTGCTGGGTCACTCACTCACTTACCCCCCTCCCCTGCTGGTTCACTCACACCATCGCCCCCCCCCCTTGCTGGTTCACTCACACCACCCCCCCCCCTCCACTGCTGGTTCACTCACACTCCCCCCCCCCTTGCTGGTTCACTCACACTCCCCCCCTTGCTGGTTCACTCACACACACCCCCCCCCCCTCTGCCCAAGCCGCTGCTTCTGCTTTGTACAGAGCAGCGGCTGCACTACACTTACATTGAAAAGTAAAGAGAAACTGTGTCAGGAGCCCTCCGGTCATCGCAGAGCCCGAGGAAGTGATGTCATGGGGGCGGGCTCCTCACAGGCTGTCTTTCCTTTTCAAATTAACTTTATTGCAGCTAAAGTTAATTTGAAATGGAAAGACAGCCTGTGAGGAGCCCGCTCCCATGACATCACTTCCTCGGGCTCTGCATGATCGGAAGGCTCCTGACACAGTTTCTCTTTACTTTTCAATGTAAGTGTAGTGCAGCCGCTGCTCTGTACAAAGCAGAACCAGCGGCTGCACTGCTATAGGGAATCGCGATCGCATTCGCGCCGCGGACTTCGGCACAAAAGCCGATTTTTTGCTCTGGCCGCTCCCGATCTTGCGGCCAGAGCAAAAAACCGGCTTTTCAATGGCCGGTTTTACAACTGTGCCGGCAGCCGGCCTGGCCATGGAAAAACCGGCCAGGCCGGCTGAAAACCGGCCGGTTGGCAACCCTAATTTGTGAGCCGAGGCCACATGTTACGGATGAAATTGGAATTTTTCCCACAGCACACCAGACAATATCTCACGGCACACTAGTGTGCCGTGGCACAGTGGTTGAAAAACGCTGCTCTAGAGGGACATCGGTCAAATCAGGGCGACTTGAGAATACAGTGTCCATGGTTTCTAAGCAATTATGATCAGGTGGCCCAGGACCAATTGGAAACAATGTAGCAGGGTTTAGAGCTTGACTAACTTTCAACTGTATCTGAGGGTTTTCACACAACATGCTTTGATACTTCAACATTCGTGCATTGGTTAGCCAGAAGTTTCCTTTGTGTTCCATGAGAGTCAGGACAGAGTGTGGCACTGTGACTTGAAGAGTTTGTCCTAGTGTGAGTTTGTCTGCTTCGCCCACTAGAAGGGCTGTTGCTGCAACAGCTCTCAGACAAGGAGGCCATCCTTTTGCAACTACATCCAATTGTTTTGACAGATAAGCTACGGGCCGTTGCCAGGAACCGAGAGATTGGGTCAATACTCCCAATGCATTTCCTTGTGACTCATGGACAAAAAGATGGAAAGGCTTCTGAACATCTAGAAGACCTAATGCTGGAGATGACATCAGGGCCTTTTTCAAAGTTTGGAATGCTACATCTTGTTCAGGTCCCCAATCTAGTGGGGATTTTTCCATTCCTCTGGTGACTTGGTATAGTGGTTTTGCAATCAGGGCAAAGTTGGGGATCCATATGCAACAATATCCCGCGGCCCCCAGGAAGGCCCTTACTTGCCTCCTAGTGGTTGGTGTGGGGATATTACACACAGCTTCTTTGCGTTCTGGTCCTAAACGTCGGATCCCACTGGACAACTGGAATTCTAGATACTTGACTTCAGTTTGGCATAGTTGTGCTTTGGCTCTTGAGACTTTGTATCCGGCATCTTTGAGAAGGTACAAAAGTTCACTAGTGGCTTGTAGGCATTCACTTTCTGAGGTGGTGGCTATGAGCAAGTCATCTACATACTGAAGAAGAACCCTCTTTCCTGGGTCCACTGGGTAACTTGAGAGATCTTGATTTAGGGCAGCACTGAAGAGAGTAGGTGAATTCTTGAATCCTTGGGGTAATCTGGTCCAGGTGAGCTGACCCCGTCTTCCTGTTGTGGGGTGTTGCCATTCAAAAGCGAATAAAAGTTGACTGGTGGGTGCTAGGCGCACACAGAAAAAGGCATCTTTCAGGTCCAGGACAGTGAAGTGAGTAGCCTCAGCGGGGATCAGTCCCAAGAGAGTATAAGGGTTTGGTACTACTGGGTATATAGTTTCAACTGCATCATTTACTCGCCTTAGATCTTATACTGGGCGGTAGTCCCCTGTCCCAGGCTTCTTTGCTGGGAGAAGGGGGGTGTTCCAAGGTGACTGGCATTCCTTGAGAAGTCCGTATTTCAGCAGTTTCATTAAATGGCAGTGAATTCCTTCTATGGCTGGTCGAGGGAGAGGATACTTCTTCACATGCACTGGTTCCACTCTTGGCTTGAGGGTGACAATGACAGGGGCTATGTTCTTCGCTAGGCCAGATGGATTATCTTCTGCCCATACTTCAGGTGGGGCTATGAGGTTGGTAGGTATACAGGGACTGGTTGACTTTATTGGAGGTGCACTATAGAACCGCCACTCTTCTTCTCGGGGAACAATAAGCACCATTAATCCAGCAGGCTTTGGGTTCACAGTCATTTTCATTTCTCCCCCTTCAGCAAAGGATATTTGGGCCTGGAGCTTGGCAAGCATGTCTCGGCCCAGTAGTGGAATAGGGCACTCAGGCATATACAAGAACTGGTGCGTTATCTTCTGTCCCCCTAGTTCACACATGCGGTTCTGCAAGAATGGTTTCGTGGCTTTATTTCCAGTGGCTCCCACAATGGTGACAGATCGTGAGGACAGTGGAGCTACTGGCTTGGCTACTACTGAATGTTCTGCTCCTGTATCTACCATGAATTCCATGTATTGGTCCCCTATCTTTAAACTGACCATAGGCTCCTGGGGACCCAGGGTGAACTTGGAGCCCGGTCTGGCCTAGTCGTCATCTATGTCGTCCAGGTCATAGCCCGTTGCTACTGCCACTCCCTCAATGGCTTCTTCCCTCTCCTGTTGGAACTGTGTTCGATTCATTCCTCCTCTCTTTCAAAATCTTCCTCCGGTCCTCTAGGGACTCCCTCCTCCCCTTGCAGGGGCGGAGTCCAAATGCGGGCACTCATTTCTCCAATGTCCTTCTTCCTTGCAGTAGGCGCATTGATTCGTACCTAATGGAGGCCTTTCACTTCCGCGGCCTCTTCCACGTCCTCTGGTCCTTTGATTAGGAATATCTCCTCCACGTTGTTCGGTTATAGCAGCAGCAAGAAAATCTGCCTCCTTCTTCATCTTTCGTTCACTTTCTCTGTCCCGTTCATTTTCACGAATCACAAATACTTTCTGAGCGACTTCCATTAACTGAGCTGTGTTCATGCCCGCAAATCCATCCAATTTCTGCAATTTTCGTTTTATGTCTCTCTGGGACTGACTAACAAAGGCCGCATTTACCATGCGTAAATTTTCCTGAGCGGCGGGATCATATGGGGTATACAATCTATAAGCTTCAGACAACCGCTCATGAAAGGCCGCTGGGCTCTCATCTGGACCCTGGAGAACTTCCGATACTTTCCCGATATTCATGGCCCTCTGGCCTCCCTTCTTCAGGCCCTGCAATAAGGCCTGGCGAAATCTGGTTAGGGCTGCCGCCCCCCTTTCCTCGTTCGGGTCCCACCCGGGATCTTCATTGGGGTATTCTGCAGCTGCTGCTTGCGGGGGATTTATTCCTCCCCTTTCTACAGGGTTCTCTTCTAACCATCGTAGGGCTGCTTGCCTGATTCGGCCTCGCTCCTCAGTAGTGAAGAGGGTGGACAGGAGCTGACGACAATCGACCCAGGTAGGCTGATGGGTTTGCATAATGCTAGACATTAATTCTGTAAATTCCTGGGGCTTAGCTGTGTAGAGAGCATAATGCGTTTTCCAGTTCAATAAATCTGTGGTAGAAAAGGGTACATAAACTAAGCTGGTTGGTCCTGGCGCCATCTGGCCCTGATCATTCAAAACAGGAATTCCAGGCACTTGGCGTAATGGCATTAGGTGCCCTGCTTTCTCCTTCTTCTTGGGAGTTGCGCTTCTTAAATCATAAGGCTCCCGGGCACTAGTCTCCTTGGTGGGTGACCCTGAACTGGCAGGAGAGCTTCCACTTTCTATCTCATCGGAGGACTCGAGTCCCCCTGCTGTGCTTGGGCCTGACTCAGGACTTCCACTCGGGGTAGGGTGCTTCTTAGGCTGTTGCTTCGGTATTCTCTGGGGCTCCCCTTCGGGCTCTACTTCAAGTTGCGGGGCTGTGGGGACTAATTTCTGTGGGTGCCGGGGTAAACTATCCAAAATATCTGAGGACTCTGGGTCAGAATGCACAGGCGGCTTCGCTTCCTTAGCCTTTTTGGTTCCCCTAGTAGTAGCTACAAATATTTTACAGTGCTCCTCATAACAGTGCTTCATCCATGAGGGCTGCTGTTCACATATACTTAACCAAGGAATCTATATAGGGGAACTGGTCAGGATACGCTCTCAGTATGAGCTGATGAATTCGTAAAACTGTCTCAAAATCAAAGGTGCCCCCTCGGGGCCATGAAGCAGCTAATGCAGGCCATTCCCTTTCACATAACATTTTTAATCTGGATGGAGTCATTTTTATACCATAATCGCCCGAAAATCCTTTACGGAAATTCTTGATCATACATGCCAACGGAGTATGCGTGGACTCCATCCCTCCCATAATCTAAACATACCTACGTACACTACCTATGTACTCAACGTACCTGCGTACGTTACGTACCCTACGTCCCTACGTATACGTAATGACGTACAAGACAACGAACAATAAGGATAGGTAGTATGGCTGCAGGTAAGGGGTCCATACAGCCCACAGAACACTGAGGGGGGGACAAACACCACTCGCTTCTTCCTGTTCGCGACCTGGGCGCGGTCGCCCGGCCAGGAACTGCGCTACTTAGGAGTCTGCTCTCGCTCGGTCTGTATTTCAAGACCTCTCACTCACACACGCAAGCATATTTCAACAAGTTATCATATTTCAATATTTCAAGTGCCCAGGTTTTCTGACTAACTGACTATTCCAAACAAGAAGGGTCGATGGCTTCAGCTTCCGCTTTCCTTACGCGAAGCTTACTAGGACCGCCCTTATGGGAGGTGATCAGGCTCCCTTGTCTCGCGCATAGTCATGCGAGATTTCCCAGTTAGTCTATACCAAATTTACCAAATCAGTCTTGCGCCGCAAGATGCTGTCCCAGGATGTTCTCTCTGACTATTAAATCACGAAAATGTCTACTCACCGGATCCGGTCCCCGATACCACACCAGCTTCTGAGTTGGAACCTGGACTCCCCCGGGTCGGAGGTGTTGGCCAGCTGGACCCGATGGCCCGCCGAGGCAGGCGGAACCCTCTCTGGCACAAAGGGGCCGGCGGCGCCTGAGATTTCCCCCGCGGTCGGACAGACATGGTTCCAACCGGGCCAAACCTCAAGGCGAATTACATGGATTATTCACTTGAATACCATTTACCACTCGCACTTCCCGGCCAATGCACCAAGAATATGCTGTGGCAAAGTGCAATCAATGAACAAGTCCAGGAGTCGATTGACAGGGTCCAAGTCAGTTTATTGTGCACAAGGCCCAGTCAGTCAAAGCTTCAAAAGGTACTGAGCAAATGTTTATACAGCGACATAACCATTTATACCTCTTTTTCAGTTTGATACATGAGAACTTTCTATTGGTTCCAACTCGATACATGCAAACATTTCATTGGTTATACAGTCCCTTCATTTGTCCAATTAGAAATCCCTCCGGAGCCTAGCAACCGGCCCCCTCCTTTAGGATTGCTTGAACAATGGTACAGTTCTGAATCTCGTTACTTTTCTACTGCAAGGTTAACTTCGGCTTCTGGAATGCATATACTGTAACATTTCTGTTCTTTCTCACACAAGAGAATAATAGAAGACTTATGAATTCATGAAAACTTCTTATTAAGCATTTTAAAACAGCATTCTTATTTTTCACAGATTTTTTGGTTCTTTTCTAGCTATAATGGGAGTTAGGATCCAGGCCTAACTTACAGGCCTTTCATAGTAGCAGGCCATGCTAGGCCATAGCCTACCACAGTATGCAAGTAAATATACCACGACTTCTCGCCTCCAGGTTTGGCCCAGTTGGAACCGTGTCTGTCCGACGCGGGGGAATTCTCTGGCGCCACTGGTCCTATTGTATCAGAGAGGGTTCTGCCTGGCCTCGGTGGATCACCGGGTCCAGCTGGCCAACACTTTCGAACCCGAGGGGAGTCCAGGATCCAATCCGTGAGCTGGTTTGCTATCGGGGACCGGATCTGGTGAGTAGAAGTTTTCTTTGGTTTTCAGTCAGGTTTGGGAATTTGGTACAGTACTGTTTGGTATGGTAATAAAAGAGAGCTTGATCACCTCTCAGGGCGGTCCAAGTACCCCTGCATGAGTATGCGTGGGGGGGAACCCACTGACCCTTTTGGTTAATCATGGTTTAGTCAGTCAGGCCTGGGAATTTGGAAATTGCTAGCATGTTTTGTCTGTATGTCGTGTGATTGAGAGGTCTTGCAATACAGACCAAGTGAGAGCGGACTCCTGAGTAGCGCAGTTCCTGGCCAGGCGACTGCGCCCAGGTCGCGAAAAGGAGGAAGCGTTTGGTGTTCGTCTGTTCTTACTGTTTGTTGTTTGTATCTGATTTTTGTTATCTGTTGAAACCGCGAGTTTCCCTTCTGGTATAATGTAAGATTATTCTGTTGGGTAATTTGTGAAACAGTTTACCAATTAAGAAATAGTATTAAGCAAAGAAGAAGAAAGAAGGAAAAACAAACTCAGGAGTCACTTTTACAGTTAGCTGTCTCACTAATTCCAGTTTTTTTTTCAGTACATCAGTGCTCTCTGGTCAGCAGAGAGAGAAAGGGCGTGTCTGGAGAAAGGAATGTGTAGTGTCTTTTAACCCTGTGAAGGCTTAATCTCAACATTCTGCTGCTGGGTTAATTTGTGCTTATTTCAGGAAAATTGTACCTGTTTTATTCAATATGTTTTAATAGTGATGTTCCTTCTGCTATGGTCATGTATTATATATCATTTAATAAGAATGTTTAGTCAGGATTGTGGATCCCAACAGTTTTGGGCTTAGCCTGGAAAGGGTTAAGTTCTTATTAACCCCATTCGAGTTCCTGTACTGTTCTTGTACGAACCAAGTGAAAAGGATTTCTGTAAAGCTATAGGTATAATGCATTTGTGGGCTTAGCCTTGTCTTGTGTTTTTTTATGTTCAAATCTTCAGCAAGCACTGTAATGGTTCAAACAGAAACTGCTTTTGTTTTCCCTTTGACCTACGAAGTAGAGGTTAAGAACCCTGACAGAACTATGAAGCATCCCGAGCCAGTAGTACCAGATCGCGACTTGAAAGTGATTTAAATCCTGAGTGAATGAGGAGTTAATCGTGCTTGAATTCTAGTTCCTGATATACTGCGGCAAGCACCTCATAGAAGACATACTTATTGTTAATAGAAAAAAATAAAAAAGGAAGAAAAAGGAGTGTATATTGTGGTGCTCGAGCCCCTACCAGGCGGCTGCCTAGTAGGGACGGGTGGCCACCTCTTATCTTTTCCTAAGTTTGTAGTTGTGTGTGGAATAATGAGCCAAGTGGTTTATCAAAGCGCACAGGAATTTATTCAGCTTCCTTGCTGGTAAGTGGATACAAATTCTTCAAGCACATTTATTCTCCAGACAAAAGAAAAATAACGGATAACTTCTCCAGTAAACAAATGTCCAAAACAGAGTAACAGCGAATTCAACCATACAAGCTTCTGCCCCAGTCTTTTACTGTTTAACGTTTCTGCACATGAAGGAATATGCCCTTCTTTTTAAAACTCTTCAAACAGGCTGTCAGCTTATTCAAGGCCGTTGCAAACACCAACAGTTTCAGCTGTTCAACCCCAACTGAGTTACTGCTGATAAGCTTCGAAGGAAAGACTCTTAGGCCCTTTTTAATTATATGACTCCTTCTCTCCTTTCTTTCAGCTTCAGAACTACCTTCACACCTATAGTAGCGTTCTTAAGGTTCAACTGTTTCTGGCTTACACTAATTCACCTTAGTGCGTGCATCACATTCCATCTCTGAAACACTGGAAGTTACATCACCCTCTTTGGCTTCAACCTCCATGCTCTCAGCTGAGCTGTAGCAGGGTTCTGCTTGGAAACGCTCAGGAACTTTCTGTTTTAAAGTTTTCAACAGGTCAAACAACCTCTCCCACTTTCTTGCCCTCCCTTCTCTGGGCAGGTCTCCTATGGGGTGTTCTTGTTTAACCTTCCTGGTGAAACATTTCTTTCTACGCTGTGTTATCTGGGGTACAACAGTTTCATCAGAGTCAGAACAGGAAACCCACTTTGAAGGCCTTACTGCCTCCCCTCTCCTACCTTGGGGTTTTGGTGCAGTATTCTCTTGGTTGGAACTTCTGCCAGTCAGGACTCCCTCTGCCTCAGAGTAGGGCAGAGACTTTTGGTAAAACTTTCCCGCTCTCTCTTGCCAGGGTAGGTGGTTCTCTCCCAAGAACCTTCCCTATGTCCTCTGTGGCTACTGTGCTGACTATTGTGGCTTCCTTTGTACCTTCTCTGGCTGCCTTTATAGCTGTTCCTTTCTCTGCTGCTCCCTTTGGCTGCAAAGCTCCTTTGTCCTTTGGCTACAGGGTTGTTCTCTCTGGACCTTCTGGAACTTGGACTGGAACCTGAGCTGCAACTCCCACTTGGACCTGGACTGCAACTCCGACAGCAACTGCCACTGCAACTGCAACTGTGTCTCCAACCGTGTTTCGCCCTGTGTCTCCAACCGTGTCTCCCCCTGTATCTCCAACCGTGTCTCCCCCTGTATCTCCAACCGTGTCTATCTCTGGTGTTTGTTTGCTCCCATTTAAACATTGAGCAGGGCAACTCCCTTCCTGGCCCTGCCCATCTGTACCTCCCACTCCTATCTATGGTTGACCTGGAGTGTGGGCGTGGCTTACAACTAGGTCTGCTCTCTAGGTTTCTCTCCGGGCTTCTGCTGTGGACTATGTGATCCTGTGTACCCATCCCCCGCAAAGAGGAAAAATTCTTCTTCTCTTCACTTTTTCCTGGCTGGGCTGCACTCTCCTTACCACAATATGTATTCCAGATATCCACCCACTTTATGAAAAAGTATCCGGAATGTCTTTTGAATATCTGCTTCCTAAACTGTAAGATTTAAAGTAATTTTTTTTGCAGAGACATTGTTCAGCTTAAATGCTGATTATGGCTGGCAGTTAGTTTCCATGCCAAATAATTTCATTCCAGTCATATGTAACAGATATGTCGCTGTCATGTTAGGAGCCATAGTTCTTTCTGTTGGGATTGTTGTTATAACATGTTGCAAAATAATAGTTTTATATTTTAAGGACTTTATCTAAACTGTTCCTATTTAGAATGAGCACACACATCCATTATGTTTAGTCCATAAGAAAATGCAGCCTGACTGCCCGCCCCCTCTGTCTGTTGTCAAGTACGTCACCATGGGGGGGGGGGGGGGTCAGAGTCCACGCAGATTTTGTTGAAATGTATGACTAGGAATTTTAGCAAGGGCTTTGCTGGAGACTACAGACTTAAAATGTCTCCGTCCCTATTAGAAATGCTCTGTGAAAGGGAGTGGCCAATGTTAGCTACTTCATGGCCCCGTAGTTTCCCGTGTTCATCAGATTGTGCAAAAAATGTTCCCTGATCAGTTCCCCTACGTAGACTACTGGTTAAATGTTTGTGAGAAAAAGCCCTCCTGGATAAAGCGTTGCTATGAGAAACAATGTAGGAGATTAGTAGCAAACACAAGGAAGGGGGGCCCGGAAGTCTGAGAAAAAGCTGCCCGTTTATTCTGCCCCAGAATCTCTAGACATTCCACTCTGTCCGTCCCAGTATTTTTATAGGCCAGTTCCCTCAGCTCTGCCACCACCCAGGGCAGAGCCTGGGGCAGGGGGGGGACACCTCCCTGCAGATGTACCCCAAGTAGTTCACCAGCCACCTCCGCAGCAGGAGGACGTGCACCCCCTCTTGACCGGAAGCCCCGGATCAGTTTAAAGTACTCCGAGTGGGCCATAGTCCACCGATGACACTACAAGCAGGAATTCATTTGCCAGTTCAGGGTCACTCACAGCCAGCACCCGAGAACATGAAGTGGAACCCAGACAGTCCCGATTGCCGTATGCCTTCAGAAGTTATACCATTGTGCCAGGTCCAGGGCCTACCCATCCTTAATACCGAAAGCCAGCTGACCAGCCTTGTTTCTGCCACTGATTTACTGAACTGAAAGCTGCATTATGCCTCCTACACTGAGAAGCCTTAGGATTTGATTGAACTAATGAACAGTATTATGCAGACCCATCAGCCTTGATGGCCCCAAGTAGGATCCAAATAGTGCAGGCAGTCCTCACTATATACCCCATGTGATCCAGCAGCCCAGGAGAATTTGTGTATGGTAGATGCAGTTTTTGTCAGTCAGTCCCAGAGAGATATAAAATGGAAACTGCAGAAACTGGATGGATTTGCGGGCCTGACGGTTAATGAAAGTTGCTCAGAAAAGTGTTTGTGAATCGTGAAAATGAATGTGACAATGAAAGTGAATGTAAGATGAAGAAGAAAGCAGATCTTCTTGCTGATACTTTAGTTGAATGACGTGGAGGAGGTTTTCCTAATCAAAGGAGCAGAGGAAGTGGAAGGGGTCGTGAAAATGATCGGCCCCCACTGGGTGCGAATCAGTGTGCCCATTGCAGAGAAGAAGGACATTAGAGAAGTGAATGCCCGCATCTTGACTCCACCCCCAGGAAGGGAGGAGGGAGCACTTGGAGAACAGGAGGTTGATTTTAGAGTCATGGAAGAATAAACCGAGCACAGTGTTCCAGCAAGAGAGAGAAGCAGCTATAGTGTGAGTGGCAGCCGAAGAGGGCTACAGCATGGATGAAGACTAGGCCAGACCGGGCTCCAAGTTTCCCTGGGTCCCCAGGAGCCTATGGTCAGTCTGAAAATAGGGGACCAATATATGGACTTTATGGGGGATAGAGGAGTAGAATACTAAAGTCAGTAACCCCTTTGTTTTCTCGATGCATCACCATTGTCAGAGCTACTGGGGCTAAGGCCACAAGGCCTTTCCTGCAGAACCGCATGTGTGAACTAGGGGGACAGAAAATAACGCACCAGTTCCTGTATATGCCTGAATGCCCTATTCCACTTTTGGGCCGAGATATGCTTGCCAAGCTTCAGGCACAAATATCCTTTGCTGAAGGGGGAAAAATGAAAATGACTGTGAACCCAAAGCCTGCTGGATTGATGGTGCTGACTGTTCCCCGAGAAGAAGAGTAGCGGTTCTATAGTGCATCTCCAATCAAGCCAGCTAGTTCCTGTATACCCACCAACCTTATAGCCCCACCTGAAGTATGGGCAGAAAATAATCCACCTGGCCTAGCGAAGAACCTAGCCCCTGTCATTGTCACCCTCAAGCCAGGAGCGGAACCAGTGCATGTGAAGCAGTATCCTCTTCCCCGACCAGCTAATGAAACTATTGAAGTATGGACTTCTCAAGGAGTGCCAGTCACCTTGGAAACCCCCTTCTCCCAGTTAAGAAACCTGGGACAGGGGATTACCGCCCAGTGCAAGATTTAAGGCGGGTAAATGATGCAGCTGAAACTATACACCCAGTGGTACCAAATCCTTATATTTTCTTGGCACTGATCCCCGCTGAGGCTACTCATTTCACTGTCCTGAACCTGAAAGATGCCTTTTTCTGCATACGCTTAGCCCCCACCAGTCAACTTTTGTTTGCTTTTGAATGGCAAGACCCCACAACAGGAAGGCGGGGCCAACTCACCTGGACTCGATTACCTCAAGGATTTAAGAATTCACCTACTCTCTTCAGTGCTGTTTTAAATCAGGATCTTTTAAGCTACTATGTGAACCCAGGAGAAAGGGTTCTTCTTCAGTATGTGGACAACTTGCTCACAGCCACCAACTCAGAAAATGAATGTCTACAAGCCACCAGTGAACTCTTGCACCTTTTAAATGAGGCTGGATACAAAGTCTCAAGAGCCAAGGCGCAATTATGTCAAACAAGTTAAATACTTAGGATTCCAGTTGTCCAGCGGAATTTGACGCCTGGGACCAGAACGCAAAGAAGCTGTATGCAGTATTCCTACTCCAACCACCAGGAGGCAAGTGAGAGCCTTCTTGGGTGCCGCAGGGTACTGTCGTATATGGATCCCCAATTTTGTGCTGCTAGCAAAACCATTGTATCAAGCTACCAAAGGAATGGAAAAGTCTCCATTGGAATGGGGACCTTGAACAGGATGCAGCCTTTCGATCTTTAAAAACCGCTCTGATGTCATCACCAGCTCTGGGTCTACCAGATGTCCAGAAAACCTTCCAGTCTCTATGTTCATGAGTCACAAGGAAATGTTCTAGGAGTGTTGACTCAATCTCTTGGATCTTGGCAACGGCCAGTAGCCTATTTGTCAAAACAATCGGATGTAGTTCCAAAAGGCTGGCTCCCTTGTTTGAGAGCTGTTGCAGCTACAGCCCTCCTAGTGAGCAATGCAGACAAGTTCACTTTGAAACAGAATCTTCAAGTTACTGTACCACACTCTGTTCTAACCATTATGGAACACAAAGGAAGTTTCTGGCTCACAAATTCACGAATGTTGAAGTATCAGAGTATGTTGTGTGAAAACCCCCAGATACAATTAAAGGTCAGTCAAGCTTTGAATCCTGCTACGTTGTTACCAGTTGGTCTTGACCCCCCTGATCATGACTTCTAGAAACTATGGACACTATATTCTCAAGCCGCCTGGATTTGACTGATGTTCCTTTGGAGAACCCTGAACGGACTTTCTTTGTAGATGGACATTGTTGTGCCGGATATGCAGTGGTGACCCTTGATCTGGTAGTTGAGTCCTCAGCCCTGGCCCCAGGAACTTCAGAACAAAAAGCTGAACTGATAGCGCTTACTAGAGCACTGACAATAGGAAATAGGGCTCTGTCTCAATGTGTACCCAGATTCCAAGTATGTCTCTACAACCTTGCATGCACATGGGGCCCTGTACAAAGAATGAGGGTGGATAATCTCAGGAAGCAAGTCCATTAAGTATGGCCCCGAGATATTGACATTATCAGATGCATACTACCTACAGATCTCAGAATTTAGGAAAAGTAGAATGTATGAATAGAACCCTGAAATCTCAGTTGTCCAAACTTTGCCAAGAAGTTCACCTGAAGTGGCCCCAGGTTCTTCCTATAGCCCTTCTTAGGATATACTTAGCCCCTACTAAGCCTTTAGGAGTTTCCCCTTTTGAGATTCTGTATGGGCGACCCACGCCTATTGTATAGGGAATAAAGAGAGATATGAAACAGATTAGATCTGAAATTACTAGACAAGAACTATTGGTTTTAAGTTCTGTTTTGCAGAGTCTTCATACGTGGGTACAAGACCAGCTGCCCATCCATCTAACAGAACCCCTGCATCCTCTCAAGCCTGGAGTCTTGGTGTGGATCAAAGAGTGGAGAAAGACACCGCTGGCACCTCATTGGAAGGGATCTTATGTTGTCATCTTATTAATCCCAACAGCAGTTAAAGTTGCAGAACTCGAACCCTGGATTCATCACAGTCGAGTAAAGTCAGCAGCCATTGATAGCATTGTAGAAAGGAAGGCAGCTATGAAAAGTTTTAGCTATGTGGCAATATTACCCTATACCCCAAAATGATGCTTTTACGCAAGTATAATATGTGATTTAATTCTCACCCTTTCTCACTAGCGGGTGAGAATAATTAAAGGGGGGAATGTGGCAGGCTATGGCCTATAATAGTCTGCAAATATGAAAGGCCTATAAGTTAGGCCCTGATTCCAACCCCCATCTTAGTAAAGAACCAAAGTCTGTAAAAGTGTGAGAAGGCTGTTTAAACTGCTTAATAAGAAGTTTTCATGAATGCATAAATCTTTCATTATTCTCTTGTGCTGTGAAAATAGAAATGTTTCATTACTTGCATTCCTAGAGCCAGGAACGACCTTGCAGTAGAGAAGTATCAAACCTAGAAACTGCACCATTGTTAGAACAGTTTGGGAAGGAGGAGCAGGGAGCTAGGCCCAGGAGGGATCTCTGATTGGATAGGTGCAGGGGGCATTGGGACCAATAGAAAGTTTGCCCATGTTAAACTGGAGAAGAAAGGTATATAAGGTGTTGTTTGCTGGACTCCATTGCTCAGTCCTTTTAAAGCTTTGACTAACTGAGCCATGTGCACAATAAATTGGCTTGGATCTTTGAACTGACTCCTGGTTTTATTTATTGCATGCTTATCAGCTGCTACAAGAACGCTGCCGCACTGAGTGCTGAGAAACAGGAAGTCTCCTTTGACCTCAGCGTGGCAGCAAGTAAAGGAAAAAGACGTGCTTCACTTTGGCAGCTGTTAGAGGTGAGCTGGGGCCTCTCCGGCTCCCTCTAAAGCATTTTAGATAGCTGTAGGGCTCTTCGGGAGGGAAGGGGGGGGGGGCTTGGACTGGAAATGGGCTGTGGGAGGGAGCTAGGACTGGAAATTTATTTATTTTTATTTAAACGGATTTCTATACTGCCTTATCCTACAATCAAGGCGGTCTGCACAGCAAACAATCTACAACATACTGTGTCTAGTGTGGCATGCATTGAACAGTGAATGCGTGTGTGTGTAGAGGGACATTGATTCTTTGTGATCTATTTACAACGTGCGCTATACACAGTACTATGTACATCAGGACTTTACTTCAATACTTTGTATGTGTCGAACAGGGAGGGTGCTTGAGCTGTGGTACTGTCCGTTGCATAGTTAGGTGACGTCACCGGAAATGGGCTGAGTGGAAGGGGAGCTTGAACTGGAAATAGCTGATGGGGAGGAGGGCTTGGCTTGGAAATGGACTGAGTGGGGGGAGCTAGGACTGGAATTGGGCTCATAGGGGGGGCTTGGGTTGGAAATGGGCTGAGTGGGGGGGGAGCTAGGACTGGAAATGGGCTGAGTGGGGGGCTAAGGTTGGAAATGGGCTGAGTGGGGGGCTTGGACTGGAAATTGGCTGAGTGAAGGGGAGCTAGGACTGGAAGGGCTGATGGTGGGGCTATGGTTGGAAATGGGCTGATGGGGGGCTTGGATAGGACTGGGAATGGATGGGGGAGCTAGGACTGGAAATGGGCTGATGGTGGGGCTAGGATAGGACTGGAAATGGGCTGATGGGCTAGGACTGGAAATGGACTGAGTGGAGGGGGGCTTGAACTGGAAATGGGCTGAGTGGGGGGGAGCCAGGACTGGAAATGGGCTGATGGAGGGGCTAGGATAGGATTGTAAATGGGCTGATGGGGGGCTAGTATTTTACATGGGCTGATGGGGGGCTAGGACTAGAAATGGGCTGATTCGGGGACTAGAAGGGAGCAGATGCTGGGTGGGGCTGGAACTAGAATGGAACTGATGTTGGGGGAGGACTAGAATGGGATGGGGCTGGGAGAGTGAAATGGAGAGGGGAAAAAATATTTTGTGTGGGAGGGAAGAAAAATCTACGATTGGCCGGGTATTGGGAGAGTATGTGGGGATTGAGGATGGAGGGGTAAAATTTGAGTGGATGAAAAAGGAATAAAGAAAGAGATGGAGGAAAGAGCAAAAGGAGAAAGATCAGTATGTTAAAGCAGATGTAGAGAGAGAATGGAAAAAAAAACTAGAAGAGATAAGAAAGGACAAATGGACAGCAGACAGTGGAGAGTTAGCAGAAGACAAGAAGAAACCAGAAGAAAGTGAATGGAGCAATTGCAACTGAGAAATAAAATGCACAAACAACTAAAGGTAGAAAAATACTTTATTTTGAATTTATTAACTGGAATATGTCAGCTCTGGCAAAGGTTTGTCTTTAACGACTGCATTTTGTTTACTACAAGTGGAAATTAATTTATTGTGTTATTTCTGCAGTGTTGTTGTACATTCCAAGTTTGGCTTTTGGGGTTCCCAGTTTAATTATTGTCTTCCTATTTCTAAATTGTGATCCCTTGTTCTTTGTTTGGTAATGGTCTATGTTCTGCATGTGTAACCGAGCTGAGGTATTCTGTTTTTGTAGTTTCTATTTGACAGTGCCTCTTGTTCTCTTTCCCCAGTAGGTCATGTATTGGTATTCTCTGAGATGTATTGGTTTAATATTTGCAGTGTTGCCTTTTGATAGGTAGGGTTTGGTGCTTTGTGAGTCCTGGTAGTACTGTTATGATATGGTGGGTTTGCTATGGGTTCTAAATGGGCAGTGTTGTAGTACTTCCTAATGTGCTTGGCGGTTGGCACTGGAGTATAGTAATGTAGAAATCTGGTAGTCTTTCTTTATCCATAGACCAAGTCCAGGCGTGGTATTTAGGAAAGACAGACCTTTATTATTCGTATACCAGGGACTACCCAACACAGGCCGTGTTTCGTTGCCTTCATCAGGGGTATTATATCTTGCACACTAAAATCATAAATACATAAATATCAATAAAACCATATCATGATACATCATTAAAAAGGGGTAAAAATAATAAATAATAAGAATGAAATAAATAAATATTAAATGAATGATTATTGAATAATTAAAAAGCATAAGGACCAAACAATAATTAATGATCACACATACTAATCAAAATTGTAACAATCAATAAAAACCAAAAACATTGTATGACAAACATACATAATGTATATCAATTAAATAAAAACATCATGAACACTGTTTAAAAGGAAAACAGAATTAAAAGGGTGTGACATCAATAAATAAATAATAATTAAAATCAAATAAATGAGAATCCTATCCTTTGCGTACCTTTGTTGTGCTTATGTACAAAGGATCAACCCTAAATGGGTAAATAAAAACTAAAAGGGACAATAAAAATGTAACAAATGTGAACAAACATGTAACCTTAGAGAGACCGTGACAGAGGTGCTGTGTTTTTAAAAAGCAACAATAACAACACACCAGAGCAGCAGTGAAAAAAACAGAGTATGCTTGAACTAAAAGAACGCTAAAAAAAGCAAATATAAAATGCTCAACAGCTAGGTTAAGCATAAGAATAATGTACTATGAAGCCATAGCAAAAAAGTACCTGAACATAGGGGGGACCCTCATATAAAAAACACATTCCAATGCTATAAAACAACTTTGTGACTACTAATCAGAAATCAAACAAACTTTGTAACGTATATATCTCCTTAAGAGGACTACATATAAATGCATTCCCATTGCTTTTCTCATCACCTTGGCACAATTAGCTATGTGTGAGAATTTCTTCTGTTTTCGAGACCTTTTCTACAAGCACATCAAAGGCGTCGCCATGGGCTCCTCCATGGCTCCAGATATAGCAAATTTATACATGTTTAATTTTGAGGAGAATTTTTTGAAAAATAATCCATTTAATGATAACATATCCCTCTGGATTCGCTATATTGATGATGTTTTAATTCTTTGGAAAGGCACTGAAGAGCCACTGTCACAATTTGATCAATGGATTAACCAGTTGGATAATAACCTGCGTTTTCAGGTTACATTTGACCACTATCAGCTTCCCTATTTAGATTTACTAATCAAAAAAGAAGATAACCATTTCACTACCTCTTTGTATAGAAAACCGACGGACAGGAATCACCTTTTGCATTACCAAAGTTTCCATAACCCTTCATTGAAAAGGGACCTTCCAGTAGGACAATTCCTTAGGGCTAGGAGGATTTGCACCACTTTAGATGATTTTGAGTTACAAGCTGAAGAAATGAAAGACAGATTCATTGCCAGACAATATCCAGAACCATATATCAATCAGGCATATCATAGCGCTAGACAGTCCAGTCGGGAGTCCCTATTGAAGTCACAATCCAAGAAAGAAGAGATCGGGAATAGTGTGTCCCCTTTTGTATTCCTCTAATTCACGCAAAATTACCACAATATTGAAAAAACAACGTTCTTTTAGTTCAAGCATACTCTGTTTTTTTCGCTCCTGCTCTGGTGTGTTATTATTGTTTTTTTAGAAATACACCACCTCTGTCACGGTCTCTCTAAGGTTACATGTTTGTTCACATTTGTTACGTTTTTATTGTCCCTTTTAGTTTTTATTTACCCATTTAGGGTTGATCCTTTGTACATAAGCTCAACAAAGGTACGCAAAGGACAGGATTGTCAATTGTGAGACCATGCCGGTCCTAGGCGGTTGCCTAGACCCGGGTATAGCCTTGAGTTGTGGAAATAAAGGACACTGTAGTCGTGACCAGAGTGAAATGAAGGCTGGGTTTTATTCCCCTTCCCTTGAGGATGTCATAGAATAAGGACAACTTAAAAGAACGGTTGCTTCACCGATGTAGAGGATGCTTAACAAAACAATAATTATGCTTCTTTCCAGCAAACAATAGTACAACACATTTCCAATGTGAAAATACACTTTCTTTCTTGCTCTTTTCCTTAACAGAGATAGTCTATGTTATCAGCCACACATAAAGCACATTCCATGGGCTCAGGGATGTTTTCTGTGCTATAGTTCTCCCACTGCATAGGGCCAGGCCCTGGTCCTGTGTATGGACACTGAGCCCCTATGAAGCTGCTCTCCGAGCCTTGCTCTGGGGAAACCTCAGTTGCTGCAAGTTGGAGTTGCTTTTGTATTCTGTTTTCCTTTTAAACAGTGTTCATGATGTTTTTATTTAATTGATATACATTATGTATGTTTGTCATACAATGTTTTTGTTTTTTATTGATTGTTACAATTTTGATTAGTATGTGTGATCATTAATTATTGTTTGGTCCTTATGCTTTTTAATTATTCAATAATCATTCATTTAATATTTATTTATTTCATTCTTATTATTTATTATTTTTTACCCCTTTTTTAATGATGTATCATGATATGGTTTTATTGATATTTATATATTTATGATTTTAGTGTGCCAGATAAAATACCCCTGACGAAGGCAACGAAACACGGCCTGTGTTGGGTAGTCCCTGGTATACGAATAATAAAGGTCTGTCTTTCCTAAATACCACGCCTGGACTTGGTCTTTGTATCTACATGGTAGTTTTGCTTCTCGTAGTGTTGCTCCACAGTCTTTCTTTATCCATACACTCATTAAGAGGCATGTTTACTAAATGTTAGTGCATGTTAACATTATGCAAATATTTATGCAAATGTGGCCCTGCACCGAGTCTCCGCACATGGCCCCGCACCCCTCTTGGGTTGCCCTTGAGCATAGTATGGGTTAGAAACTGGTTGAGCTATGGACAGGGAATAGGCATGGACTGCACATGGAGTTGGGAGGAGTAACCTAGTGGTTAAAACAGCAGTCTGGTGATCATGAAATTTCCAATGGCACTCCTTGTGGCCTTGGGCAAATCACTTTACCCTCCATTGCCATGGCAGAAAGGCCTGGCAATTTACTTCCAATTACACCTTGTCAAGAAAACATAGGAGCTGCTGGGTCTCCAGGAGTCTTTATCTTTATTCTATCACTTAATATACCGCACCTTTGGCTAGCTACAGGGCAGTTTACAAAACCAAGATAAAAGGTGGCTGGCTCCAAGAAAAGGAAAAGAATTACAATATAAAGACAGGAAAGACCAAGACATTCATACTAAGGAGGAAAAGGGGGAGAGGAGGAAAGCAGGGAAGGGAGAAGGTGGTAGGGATCGGGTAGGGAGAGTTCGAAGGCGGATTGACTGCATGCTAACCAGGGCCAGTGCAAGGATATGAAGCAACCTAGGTGAACCTCATCACTTTCACCCTCTGCTCTCACTCCTATCCCTCCCCAGTCCCCATTGAACATACATAAGAACATAAGAAATGCCATACTGGATCAGACCAAGGTCCGTCAAGCCCAGTATCCTGTTTCCTACAGTGGCCAATCCAGGTCACAAGTACCTGGCAGGTTCCCAAAAGGCACACAGGCTTCACAATGCTTGTCCCAGGGAAAACAGTGGATTTCCCAGGTCCTCTTTAATAGTGGTTTATGGACCTTTCCTCCAGGAACTTGTCCAAACCTTTTTTAAACCCAGCTATACTAACAGCCTTCACTACATCCTCTGGTAACGAAATCCATAGTTTGATTATGCATTGAGTGAAAAAATACTCTCTGCTTTCTATCTTTTAACCAGTTCCTGATCCATAATAGTACACTGCCTCCAATCCCATGACTTTATACTTTGGCCAAGAGTCTCTCAAGAGGGACCTTGTCAAAGGCGTTCTGAAAATCTAGAAACACTATGGGGTCTATTCCGAGCCCTAATACGGGGATGTACATCCTGCCTGGATGTACATCCCTGCTATATGTCCCCCTAACTGCCCCCATGCAAAGCTCTCTGTACAAAGAGTGGAGTTTTATGGGGAGCCTTAGATGGGGGCAAGCGAGAGGTGGAGCAAGGGCGGGTCATCACCCCGGATATACAAGGCCAATTCTGAGGTCAGCCCTGTATGTCCAGGGTAGGCCAGTTAGACAGGGGACTTATTCCACCTCAGAAGCGGGGTAGTGGCGGCAGACAGTGGTGACAAAACATGGAGGTGTGCAGGAGGAACTCCAGAGCCTGACCCTGGCCATGGAAGGCTGGATTGGGGTCTGGCTGCGGAGAAAGTACAGTCTCGGCAATGGCCAGCAATCACAGATCCTGAATGGAGCCGTGCTGCCATGGCGACGGGATGTCATGATATCGCGGCTCCATTCAGGGGTCTGTCAGGGGTAGACATGGATGTGGCTGGATGTGCAGCCAGTCAGAATCTGGGCCCGGCCTGCATTACAAGCCGGTAGACCCAATTCTGATCCCGCGGGGGCTACCCCCGTGGGATCAGAATCAGGTCTACCACTGTACACCCCGATTCTGAGGGACTGGACACGGGCTGGACATCCAGTAGTGAATAGGCCTCCACATCAACCAGCTCACCATGGTCTACCTATTTATTCACAGCTTCAAAAAAATATATATAACAGATTAGTAATACAAGACTTTCCTTGGCTAAATCCATGTTGGCTTTCTCTCATTCAACCATGACTATCTACATGTTCAGTAATTTTATTCTTTATAATGGTTTCTAACATTTTGCCCAGTACTGACATCAGGCTCACTAGTCTGTAGTTTCCCAGATCATCCCTGGAACCCTTTTTAAACATTGGCACTACATTGGCTGTTGTCCAATCTTCAGGAACTACAGATGATTTTAATGATAGTTCACTGCAATCTCATATTTCAGTTCTTTCAACACTCTGAGATGTATACATACACTTTGTTGTTTCAAGTTAAGATGTTCATTGTAAAAAGTTATAACTGTTCTATGTAAAACAAGCTCTGCATTGTTAATTGTTGTTAAATGTACACCGCAACTGATCGCTGGAAGATGCGGTATATAAATAAGTGTTAAATAAAATAAATAAATAAATATATCATCTGCTCCAGGTGATTTACTGTTTTTCAGCTTATCAAATAATTGTAATACATTTTCTTGGTTTATCGATATTTCTTTCAATTCTTCCGCTATATTACATTTATATACCTTTTCAGGCACGGGTAACTTCCCTACATCTTCTTCAGTATAAACTGACGTGAAGAAGAGAATACTAGCACACATCCCATCACACCCAACACTCTCTGTCCCCTTATACACGCATAAGTCGTCCCTTCAGAACTCCCCTTATGCCCGAGTTTACAAAGCTACTTTACCATCTTGACTTGCGCAAATCATGTATATAGTTGATATGTAAATAGTTCTTGTTTTGTTTACCATGGATTCTCCTGAATTCAGCAAAATGGGACTACTTTTCTAAGCTTATTTCCTCTTCTTCAAATTTCACACGTCAGCTTTATCGCATTCTTCGGTCCCTTTCTGCGACCTCATCGTCCCCTAATACTGCGCTCCCTGTCTCGCTCCCCTTCAATAACCCCACTCCCGCTGCTTTGGCTTCTCATTTCGCCACCAAGGTTCTATTCGACAGCTTTTCCCCTCCTGCCACCCCCCCCCCTCTTTCTCCACCTCCCCCTCTTTCCACGGTTTCCTCTGTATCGGAGGTTTCCCCATGTATTCCCCCCTCTCCCATCGTTGGTCTGTCTTCCAACCTATTACCCTATCAGAACTGACCAATGTTCTCTCTACCACTCGGAAAACCACCTGTCCGTCTGATCCTATCCCTTCCCAATGACTCTCTGAGTCTTCATTGGCCCTGCTTCCTTTGGTTCTTTCTATCTTTAACACTAGTTTGTCATCCGGTACCTTCCCCTCACATTGGAAACACGCCCTGATATGTCCTCTCCTGAAGAAATCCTCTCTGGACACTTCCACACCATCTAACTGGTGCCCAATCTCTAATCTCCCCTTTCTATCTAAGCTTCTTGAAAGGTTGGTTTTTTCTCGGCTTTCTTCGCACTTAGAGGATTCCTTGGTTCTTCACCCCCGTCAATCTGGTTTCCATCCTGGGCACAATACTGAAGCTATCCTTATTTCTTTTCTTAATGAACTGCATGTTGCTCATGACCACGGTTCTATTTCTGTAGCTGTCTCACTTGACCTTTCCGCTTCTTTCGATGTTGTTGATCACCGCACTCTTCTTCTAAGGCTTAGTTCTATTGGTCTTTCTGGTTCGGTTCTTCATTGGTTTCACTCGTTTCTTTTCGACCAGTCTTTTTCAGTACTTTCTGGTTCTGACTCTTTTACCTCGACACCTCTTACCTGTGGTGTCCCTCAGGGTTCTGTGTTGGCCCCCCTGCTGTTTAACATCTTCCTGGCCCCTCTTGCTTTATTCATTCAGCAGCATGGTATCTCTGCGTACTATTACGCAGATGATATTATTCTTCTCTTCCACACCTGTTCTCTCACGCCTGATATTGGTCCCCTCAATGTCTGTCTTTCCGCTGTCTCTTCTTGGTTTTCAGAGAACTTTCTACACGTTAACTTGTCCAAGACTTTGGCTATCTGGTTCACTGCTGGTGCTCCTACTCCCACTCTCGCTCCATCTCTTTCTGCTCATCCTATTCCTCTCGTTACGTCCCTGCGCTATCTTGGTGTCACTCTGGATTCAGCTTTAACTTTCAAAGATCACGTTTCTTCTGTTGTCCATCATTCCTTCTGTACACTACGACAACTTCGTGCAGTCCGTCCTTTTCTCTCCCCTTCTTCCATGACTACACTTCTTCTTTCCCTCGTTGTCTCTCGTTTAGACTATTGTAACACTTCCCTGGCCGGTCTGCCACTCACTCAGCTTCGCCGCCTCCAATTAGTCCATCACACTGCTGCCTGTCTTCTGACCAATACGTCCCGATCTGCCCATGTCACCCCCCTTCTCATTCATTTACACTGGTTGCCTATCCCTTTTCGTATCCAATATAAGATTCTGACTTTTGTTCACAGGGCCTTGCACACTGGTGTCCCACTCTATCTCTCTGATCTGGTTCACTTCCATTGCCCCTCTAGAGCTCTTAGATCGATTCATGCTAATCGCCTTTTTCTTCCACCTCCTTCTAGGGCTCGTCTTGAATCCACACGTTCCTGTGCTTTCTTTTTCCTTGGTCCCCGTCTCTGGAACTCATTGCCATTAGCTTTACGTCTGGAATCTTCTTTCCGCACCTTTAAAGCCAATCTTAAGACCCACCTCTTTTGCACAGCGTTTGATCTTCCTTCTCCTCCTCCTCCTGTCGGCAACTGATTGTTTCCCTTCCTTTTTGTGCTTTTTGCTCTACTGTTTCTTCTCTTTTCTACTGCTGTCCCTTTTGTAAACAAATGGCGTTCCTTTCTGTTTCTTTTCCTCAGTAGTCTCTTTTGTTTTTATTGTAAACCGCCGCATGCCTCTTGGTTTAGGCGGTATAATAAGTTTTAAATAAAGATAAAGATAAAGATTCTGTTATATATAACATGTTTGTTTTTTGTAAACTGCCCCTGATCTTTGGAAGGGGCGGTATAGAAATGTATAACAAATAAATAAATAAAGAATTTGTTCAATCTCTTCGCTATGGTCTTGTCCTCCCTTTGCACCCCTTTTAACCCTCTATCATCCAATAGTCCAACTGACTCTCTCAAAGATTTTTTTTGCTATGAATGTACTTTTTATGCATTTCTGCTTCCATGGCAAGCTTTTTTCAAACTCTTTCTTTGCCTGCCTTATCAATACCTTGCATCTAGCTTGCCAACGGTTATGTTGTTTCCAATTTTCATAATATGGCTCCTTTTTCTATTCCCTGAAAGATGCTTTTTTGGCTACAACAGCCTCACTGACCTTGCCTTTAAACCATCCTGACAGTTATTTATTTATCAGGGTATTTTTATACAGCCTTATCTTCCATTCAGGGTGGTTTACATTAGAACTCGAACATTTTTTACAATGAACAGGGAAATTAACTTGGATAAGTATACATATAACATATGAACTTAGGTGAACTATATTACAGTAGCATTATACAGTGGAACATTAAATCTTTTGGGTTACAGTAGGTCCTTCCACTAAATCTTTTGGGTTTGGCCTTCCTTTCACTTTCATAAAGCATGGAATACATCTGGTCTGGGCTTCCAAGATAATATTTTTAAACAACACCCATGATTGATGTATCTTTAACCTTTGCAGCTGCTCCTTTTATTTTTTTTCTCAACTATTTTCCTCAGTTTATCATAGTCTCCCTTTTGAAAGTTAAAAGGTAGTACTGTGGATTTCCTTGCTATCCTGCTGTCAGTTCATGAACCAACTGTTCCAAGAAGCAGTCATTTATTTCATCTAGAAATGTTATCTCCCTAGCATGTCCTGCTGTGACACTGGCCCAGTCCATACCAGAGTAATTGAAATCACCCATTATTAGTGTGTTGTAACTTTCATTAGCTTCCTTGATTTCTTTTAGCATTTTGTCATCCATCTGTTCTTTCTGGCTAGGCAGTCAGTAGTACACCCCCACTGCCATTGCCTTCCCTTTTTTACATGGGATTTCTATCCACAAAGATTCTACAGTATATTTGGTTTAATGCAAAACTTTAATCTTATGTGACTCAATGCCCTCTCTAATATAGAGCACAACCCCTCCATCAATTTGATCTACCTATCATTGTGATATAGTTTGTACACAGGTGTTACTGTGTCCCTTTGGTTGTCCTCCTTCCACCAGGTCTCTGAGGTGCCAATCATATCTAACCTTTCACTTAGTTGCAAAGCAGAGATGGCATCCATCTGTCCAAGAAAAGTCGACGCGTCTTCAGTAGTAGACTGGCTAATCTACTGAAGAGGGCTTTAAACTAGATTCGTTGGGGATGGGAGAAGAAAGCCCTCAGGTAAGTGATACATTAAATACCTTTATGGAAATGGGTAACAGGGGTAACATATGGAAAGCAGTGTGTATAAATGCCTGTAGCATCGGAAATAAGATCCCTGATGTTGAAGCTTTGATGGGAGTGGCCGACTTGGATTTAGTGGCAATTACAGAAACATGGTTCACAGAAAACCATGACTGGGATGTAGCTATACCTGGCTATACTTTATTCAGAAAGGACAGGGTAGGAAGAAGGGGAGGAGGAGTGGCACTATATGTAAAAAATACTATTAAAACTTTGGAATTACAGAGCTTAAAAGGGAGAGAGGAGGCACTGTGGGTTAAACTAGCAAGAGGGAAAGAGAAATCTATTTGCATTGGCATGATATACAGACCTCCCTCGCAAGAGGAAGAGGTGGACGGAGAGTAATTGAAGACATACGCAGCATTGCTAGGAAAGGGGAAGTGATACTGATATGGTATTTCAATATGCCAGATGTTGATTGGCACATTCCTGCTGCAGTATCATCTAGAAGTAAAGAAATCCTGGATTCTCTACAGGGAGAACCATCCAGGCAATTGGTAACAGACCCCACACGTGAAGGGGCCATACTGGACTTGGTGCTTACCAAGGGTGAAAGTGTTCCTGATGTTATAGTGGGAGATCATTTTGCATCCAGTGATCACTAGATGGTATGATTCAGTATTAGGACTAGGGCTGTTAGAATTCATTCAAAAGCAAAGGTCTTAGACTTTAGGAAAACTAACTTTGCCAAGATGGGCCAATACCTCAGGGAGTCATTAGCGGGATGGGAACAGCTGGGGGATGCAGAAAAACAGTGGGCAAAACTGAAAGGGGATATTTTAAGGGCAACCAACCTTTTTGTTAAAATGGTAAATAAAGGTAAAAGGAAAAGCTGTCTGCTATGGCTTTGAAAAGAAGTACAGTCAAACCTCGGTTTTCATGATTAATCCGTTCCAAAAAGTCTGACTAAAACCGAAACGGACTAAAACCGAAGCAAGATTTCCCATAGGAAATAATGTAAATTCAATTAATCCGTTCCAGACACCCAAAAATATTGACAAAAAGTACATTTTATAGAGAATAACTATATTTTTACATACAGAAAACAATGAGAAATACATATAAATGACTAATGAAATGGATAAATGAACATTTAACATCACATTTAACTTTATTGAAGACTCTTGTTGAGGGGAGAGGGAGGAGGAGAGGTTATTGTTTGGAAGGGGAGCCATGTGGCAATTGCTGCAGCAGCACGAGCTCCCGAAGTCTCAGCCAGCACTTCTCTCAGCTGCCCGATCGTCCACAGCACAGCAAACACAACGAGACTTTAGGACACCAATCTGATCGCTGACTCCGTCTCAACCCCGCAAGAGAAAGAACTGCCTGCCACATTCATTCAACATCTCCTGCTTACCCTGCTACCTCCGAGCCTGAGGGGGCGCTCCAGAGAACAGGCAGGCGGTGGAGAGATCGGGGCCTTCCTCTCTGCAATCCTTGCATGTCTGGCTCGAGGATGTTGCTCACCTGCCTTTCAGATCTCAACACGCGATCGGTGAGTCCGGGGGGGGGGGGGGTAGTGCTGCCGGGACTGGGCAGGCAGTGTAGTGTATGCAGACCAGCGCGAAGGTGACAGTATTGCAGGCACACGCGATCGGTGAGTCCGGGGGGGGGGGGTGCTGCCGGGACTGGGCAGGCAGTGTACTGTCTGCAGACCAGGGTGTACGAAAACCGAGGCATCGACGAAAACCGAGACAAGATCTCAGTCGGGAAAAGACGTCGAAAACCGAAACCGACGAAAACCGGGGCAACCGAAAACCGAGGTTTGACTGTAGCTGAAAAGGTGAAGAAAAATAGGGAGGCCTTCATGAAATACAAGAGATCACAGAGAGAGGAAGACAGGCATCTTTGATAAAACTTAGAGAAGCTAGCAAAGTAGTCAGGAAAGCAAAGATTCAAAAAGAGGAGGAAATAGCCAATGCAATAAAATGGGGGGATAAGACATTTTTCAGATATGTTAGTGAGAAGAGGAAGGGCAAAAGTGGTATTGTCAGATTCGAGGGTGAAGGGGAGGAATACGTAGAAGCTGATGAGGATAAAGTGGAATTGCTTAACAAATATTTCTGTTCTGTGTTCACAGATGAAGAACCAGGAGCAGGACCTCAGAAAACACCCACAAACAGGAACAGAAGCGAGGGACATCTTGAACAATTTTCAGAAGACTGTGTTCGTGAGAAACTAGCTCAACGTAAAGTAGACAAAGCAATGGGACCGGATGGGATACACCCTAGAATACTGAGGGAACTTGGGGACGTTCTAGCAGCTCCACTGACTGATCTTTTCAAAGCCTCGTTGGAGTCGGGAGTGTTGCCAAAGGACTAGAGAGAGGCTCATGTGGTGCCTTTACACAAAAGCAGAATTAAGGATGTCGTTGAAAACTACAGGCCGGTTAGTTTAACTTCAGTGGTGAGTAAATTATTGGAAACTCTGCTGAAAGAGAAAATAGTGAGGTTTCTGGAGTCCAGCAGATTACAGGATCCTAGGCAGCATAGATTCACCATAGGTAGGTCTTGTCAGACAAATCTGATTGATTTCTTTGACTGGGTGACCATGGAGTTGGACCGAGGGAGAGCCCTAGATGTGGTGTATTTAGATTTCATTAAAGCCTTTGACGCTGTTCCTCACAGGCGACTTATAAACAAACTGAGCACCCTAGGGATGGACCCTAAAGTTACTTCTTGGGTAAGAAATTGGTTGGGTGGGAGGCGACAAAGAGTACAGGTAAATGGAGCTCACTCTGAGGAGAAGGATGTTACCAGTGGTGTGCCCCAGGGATCTGTCCTTGGTCCGATTCTTTTTAACATCTTTGTTAGTGATATAGCGGAAGAGCTGTCAGGTAAGGTTTGCCTCTTTGTGGATAATACCAAAATCTGCAATAGAGTAGACACCCAGGAAGGTGTAGATAACATGAGGAGGGATCTAGCTAAGCTTGAAGAATGGTCTAGAATTTGGCAGCTGGGATTTAATGTTAAAAAATGTGAGATCATGCATTTGGGCTGCAGCAATCCAAGGGAGTAATATAGTATAGGGCAGTGATGGCTAACCTTTTTGAGCCCGAGTGCCCAAACTGCCGCACAAAACCAAAGAATTTCCTCAAAGTGCCAGCACGTCAATTTGCATAAATATTTGCATAATGCTAACATACACTAACTTTTAGTAAACATGTCTCTTAATGAGTGTATGGATAAAGACAGACTAAAAGATTTCTACATTACTATAATCCAGTGCCAACCGCCAGGCACATTAGGAACTACTACAAACACTGCCCATTTAGAACCAATAGCAAACCCGCCGTATCCTAACAGCACTACCAGGACTCACAAAGCACCACACCATACCTATCAAAAGGCAACACTGCAAATATTAAACCAATACATTTCAGACAATAACAATACATGACCTACTGGGGAAAGAGAACAAGTGGCAATGTCAAAAAGGAATTACATAAACAGAATACCTCAGCTCAGTTACACAGTTGCAATTGCTCCAGCCACTTTCTTCTGGTTTCTTCATGTTTTCTGCTAACTCTCCATCATCTGCTGTCCATTTGTCCTTTCTTCTCTCTTCTAGTTTTTTTTTTCCATTCTCTCTCTCTACATCCGCTTTAACATACTAATCTTTCTCCTTTTGCTCTTTCCTCATTCCTATTTCATCCACTCAAATTTTACCCCTCCATCCTCAATCCCCACTTACTCTCCCAATACCCGGCCAATTGTAGATTTTTTATCCCTCCCACACAAAATATTTTTCCCCTCTCCATTTTACTCTCCCAGCCCCATCCCATTCTAATCCTCCCCCAACATCAGCTCCCTTCTAGTTCCAGCCTCACCCAGCATCCATTCCCTTCTAGTCCCTGCATCAGCCCATTTCCAGTCCTAGCCCCCCATCAGCCCATTTCCAGTCCTAGCAACCCCCCAACCCAATACCAGTCCTAGCCCCCCCCCCCATCAACCCACTTCCAGTCCTAAACCCCCATCACCCCATTTTCAGTTTAAGCCCCCCCTATAACCCATTACCAGTCCTAACCCCCATCACCCCATTTCCAGACAGCCCCCATCAGCCCACAGCCCATTAGCAGTCCTACCCCCCCAGCCCATTAGCAGTCCTACCCCCCCACCCGCCCGCCCGCCCGCCCATTAGCAGTCCTAACCCCCCCTAGCCCATTAGCAGTCCTAACCCCCCCCTGCCCATTAGCAGTCCCCTCCCCCTCCCTATTAGCAGTCCTAACCCCCCCTGCCCATTAGCAGTCCTAACCCCCCCCTGCCCATTAGCAGTCCTTACCCCCCCCCCCCCCCCATTAGCATTCCTAACCCCCCCCCCCCGGCCCATTAGCAGTCCTAACCGCCCCCCCCCCCCCTCTGGCAAATTTTTTAAAAAAAAAAGCAGGCTCTGGCTGCTGCCGCGGCAGATTGCAATGTCCCGCGGGGCCCCCTCCGCCCGCTAAGCCCCTCTGCAAGGGCTTTCAGATTCGCGAGGGAGAGCATCTCCCTCGCGTCTCTGTTAAGCCCGCAGGGGCTAATGGGAAATTTCCCATCAGTTCCTCGCGTCTAAAGGGGCTGATGGGAAATTTCCCATTAGCCCCTGCGGGCTTAAAAGAGACGCGAGGGAGACGCTCTCCCTCGCGAATCTGAAAGCTCTTGCAGAGGGGCTTAGCGGGCGGAGGGGGCCCCGCGGGACGCTGCATTCTGCCCTTGCCGCGTCCGCGGCAGCAGTCAGAGCCAGCTTTTTCTTTTTTTGCGGACCTTCCCGCGTGCCAGCTGCAAGGCCTTCGCGTGCCACAGCTGGCACGCGTGCCATAGGTTCGCCATCGCTGGTATAGGGGATGAAGTACTTTTGTCCACTAAAGAAGAGCGGGACCTAGTCTGATGACCTTAAAGTAGCTAAACATGTAGAAAAGGCAACGGCAAAAGCTAGAAGGATGCTTGGGTGCATACCGAGAGGAATGGCTAGCAGAAAAAAGGAGGTGATAGTGCCTCTGTATAAGTCTTTGGTGCGACCTTATTTGGAGTATAGTGTGCAATTCTGGAGACCGCACCTTCAAAAGGATAGAAACAGGATGGAGTCAGTACAGAGGATGGCTACTAAAATGCTTAGTGGTCTTCATTATAAAGCATATGAGGACAGACTTAAGGATCTTAATATGTACATCTTAGAGGAAAGGCGGGATAGAGGTGATATGATTGAGATTTTTAAATACCTCCGTGGCATAAATGTACAGGGGGAGAGCCTCTTTCGATTGAAAGCACGTTCTGCTATTAGGGGACATAGGATGAGGGTGAAGGGGGATAGATTCAGGAGTGATATGTGGAAATATTTCTTTACGGAAAGAGTGGTGGATCCTTGGAATAGTCTCCCAGTGGAGGTGGTAGAGATGAGGACAGTATCTGAATTTGAAAAAAGGATGGGACAAACACAGAGGATCTCTAAAGGAAAAAAGGGGACTGTTGTAGTTGTTGATATGGAAGGACAGACTAGATAGGCCATGTGGTCTTTTTCTGTCATCATATTTCTATGTTTCTATGTTAGTGCTATATATTCCAGCTCTCCCATCTTATTTTTTAGATTTGTAGCATTTGCATACAGGCATTTTAGAAGTTGTACTTTATTTTCATTAATATGGTTATCAATTGATAGGGGTAATTTGGAATCTTTCAGCTCTGTACTTGAGGGCATCTGGATTACTTTTATCTTTATTGGAACCTCTCTGTCAGGATGCCCTAACTTCCCTCTTTTGCTAGTATCCTTCAAGGATACATCCTTCTGAACCATGCGCTCTTGAGTGACTCAACTTTCCCCTATTATCTAGTTTAAAAGCTGCTCTAACTCCTTTTTAAAGGCTAACACCAGCAGCCTGGTTTCATCCTGGTTAAGGTGGAACCCATTCCTTTAGAAAAGCCCCTCCCTTTCCTAGAATATTGCCCAGTTCCTAATGAATCCAAACACCTTTTCTTTGCACCATTGTCTCATCCACGCATTGAGAATCTGGAGCTTTGCCTGCCTTTTGGGTCCTGCGAGTGGAATAGGAAGCATTTCGGAGAGTGCTATCCTGGAAGTTCTGGATTTCAACTTCCTACCTGAAAACCTAAATTTGTCCTCTAGAACCTCTGTCTCACTCTTTCCTATGTTATTGCTGCCAACATGTCCCAAGACAGCAGACTCCTCCCCACCACTATCTAATACCCTGTCTAGGTGGTGCATGAGGTCCGCTACCTTCGCACCAGGTAGATATGTTACCAGGCAATCCTGACGTCCACCAGCCACTCATTTCTGACGTCCACCAGTTCACCTCTACATGCCTAATGATTGAATCGCCTACTATAACGGCCATCCTAACCCTCATGGGCACATAGCCCTGGAGAAATATCCTCGGAGCAAGAAGGTCTTACATCTCCTGGAGGACAGGTCCTAGCGACAGGATCACTTCCTGCCATACCAAGGTTATGCTCTTTTTTTTTGAATACTTTATTTATTAACCATCAGTAACATAACAACCAGTACAATGTCGACAATAAGCCTCCGCAGAGTGTACTCTTATCCCCGCTTGAGGCAAACACCATGTACAGTTATGTAACAACAGCAGAAAGCAACGCATACGGTTATATAATTTTATAAATGAGGTTGAGCAGCTCTTTTTTCACGCGACCTCTCTTCTCCATTGCAACTGAGAGGTTGCCAGACTGGATGTGGGATTTCACTACTATGTCCTTGTAGGTCTTGTCTATATATCTCTCTGTCTTCCTTATGTCCTCCAAGTCTGCCACTCTAGCCTCCAAAGATCAGACTCGTCCCCTGAGGGCAAAGAGCTCCTTGTGCCTAATGCACACTAAGACCCCTTACTAATTGGGAGAAAATCATACATGTGACACTCAATGTGAAAGACTGGATAGCCCCATCTCACTGCTGGACTGCTGTCTGCATCTTAGTTTTAAGGTTTTGTTTAGCTGTTTGTCTATTTAAAGTTGCTAGGAATACTTGTACTGATACAACTATTCCTAATAAGTTTAAGGGACATAGTTCACCTCAAGATTCATCAGTCTATTTCTGGTGAAGATAACCAGCTGAACTTAAAAGTGAATTTGATCATCTCTTCCCCTTTAATATGTTTATAAAGCTCCCTGCTGTTACTGACTGAGGTCTAAATTTAAATTAAAAGCTCTCTGGTGCTACTGAGCCCTGACTGAGTTAGCAAATACACTAGATTATAAAGTATACAGATTTATCAGCTTTAATCCAAAGATTCCCTTTTCTCCAAGATTTAGAGAATTTCCCAGAAGTAAATACTTACAAGTGCAGAGTTCTTTCCAGCAGTAGCAGTCCCTTTTGATAATCCTTCAAGACTACTGCTGCCTCTCTCTGGGACCTGCAGCAGCGGCAATAGATTCAAACAGCCCCACAGCACTTACCTAACCCTCTGTTTGCTATTTTGCCCCTTCCGATGCCTAATGCTGACTTCTTGTGCATGGGGTCAGAAGCAGCTAATCAGCTGTGGGGCTTTTTGAACCCACTGCCACCACTGCAGGTTCTAGAAAGAGGTCTGCAGCTTCAGCAGTGGGCAGCCCCAGACCATTGGTGCTCTAGGCATCCACCTAGTTTGCCTAATGGTCACGCCATTCCTGATGCTCACCGTTCCAGCTGCCGATAGTGTGGTTGTCTCCTACATAGGCTATTTATTTGTGCATTCCTTACTTGGCAGCTCAGCCCCTAGCAGTAGTACTTTAAGACTATTGCTAGGGGGCAGGGTTGCCTTTTTTGAACACAGGAAGCAATGGAACCTGAGTGATATGCTGATAAAAGATGCCGAGAAACTCCACAGTTTGCAGTAGGAAATAAAGTTTGGGTCTCCATCAGGCATCTGAGAGGTACTAGACTTACTAGAAAGCTCCAGCAGAAATTCATGGGACCCTTCATGATTCAAGATCAAGTCAATCCCAAGACATTCCGTGTGTAGCTCTCAGTGAACCTCCATATCCATCCAGTATTTCATATGAATGTGAAACCCTATAAGCAGAACCCATTTGCTTGTTGACAACCCCTGCTTCAACAACAAGTCACGGTGAAGGGCCACTATGAATGTATTATACAGGACATACTAGACTCCAAGTACCTCCATAGCTGTCTGCATTATCATATAGACTGGAAAAGTTACTGGCTAGAGGAATATAACTGGGAACCTGCCAACCATGTCCATGCCAACAACCTGCTGGTTGGTCCTATCATGACCACCCACAGAAACAGGTCCTAAGGCCCCACAAAGGCCAGCAGGAAGGGGTTATTCTGTAAGGATTGCAGGGATTCAACCTGCGGCTTTGTAAGCCAGAGACTGGAGACTTGCAGCCCAAGTTCCAGGAAGTATAAGCTGGAGGCGGTGTAAGGGAAAGCCCACCCCCAGAGGTGGCCATTGGAGCAGTAAGAATGAGACACCATACATAAGGAACCCTAGCTAGATACACACTTGCTGATTCAAATGTTTTCGTGGCAGAGCACTTCCATATGATGTCCACCGGCACGATGCAGCAGTTTGCCAGATAGTGGACAGTCAATGGAGTGCTATATCTTTCCTTTCACTCTTCTTATTTAGGTTTACTAGGTGTCCCTTGTTGTCTCCCCCTCACCCCCAGGCAAACATATTTCTCCACTAGGGTGTTAGGGTTTTTTTGTTTCTGGGCAACAGGCAGGCCTATTAAGGTTTGTATAGGAAAGATTGTGAGCCTTGGGGGTCACATCTTGGGCAAATGAGAGCAACCCCTGAGTCTCCCTGACCTGGGTTGTGATTCTTCTTCCCTCCCCCTCCCCTCCCATCCTCTTTTGGAGGCCCTTTTACCATCATAACCACTTCCCACCAACCACCTTGGAACAACCCCAATGGGTGTGAGAGGAAGGAGTCAATGTGCCAGAAGAGAAGAGTGCGTGGAAGAGTCACTGAATGGTTAAAGTCAGGGCTATACCAAGGACTGTGGAAGCTCAAGAAGAGTGAATTACTGAACATGGCTGAGTGGGGGAGGGAACCAGATTCATCAGTCACACAGGGCACATTTCTAGCTTGGTACAATCCTGGTTAAAACAGTGGGCTAAGAACCAGGGAAGCCAGGTTCAAATGCCACTGCTTCTCCTTATGATCTTGGGTGAGTTGCTTAACCCTTTATTGTGGCAGGTACAAAGTTAGATTGTAAGTCCTCTGGGGACAGGAAAAATATCTACTGTACCTGAATGTAACTTGCCTTGTGCATCAGAGAAAAGCATGAACTAAATCCAGTTCCCTTTTCTCATTTGGTTTCTTTCTGTTTACATGTTTATCATGGTCAGATGCTTTAGAATCTGACTTTTAGTTGATGTCTTGTCCTTTTTGTTCCAAGAAGGGCATGTAGGCAGCTCTTCTCCCATGAAGGGGAAAATGGAAGATCTAGTCTTTTGGATCGAGAGGCAGAGCTGGCAAAGCTGGTCTTGCGTCAATGACCAACTCAAACAATTCAACAGTTTGATCGGCCTGGACTGCATCTACTGCTACCTGGCTCCACTTTGCTGTTTCAGTAGTTCTTCCAACCATTGACATTCCCAGTCCCCTCGGCTCCTGAGGCAGGCACCCCCCACCTTGCAGCCGGTATGCCCCCCCTGCTAGGCTCACACTTCCGAGGCAGCGCAGCAAGCTTACCTTAAAGCTGGGTGGCTTGCTGTGCTGCCTCCTATCCAGACTTGTTGGCTGTTCGTTCCCAGGCTGAAGTCTTGTGATTTGTGAGACTTTGACCAGGGAGTGAACAGCCAATGGACCTGGGTTGGAGGCAGCACAGCAAGCCACCCGGCTTTAAGGTAAGCTTGCTGCGCTGCCTCAGTAGTGTGGGTCCAGTGGGGGTGCACCCTCCCCCCTCCCAGCCAGCACCTGGGGTGGCCACACCCACTGCTCTGCCCTTGGTATGCCACTGCTTCCAACTACACCCAATTCCTGCTCTATGCCTAGTTTCTGCTCCATGCCTGTACTTCTCCACCCTCCCCTCTCCACCATGCTTTAGCCCAGAGTAGGCCTTAACATCCATCCAGTCTTTCCAATTATCCCAGTCCACACCGCTAAAGATACATCCCAACTGCCAGTGACAGAAGCAAAGAATTCATTCAGTCTCTCCGCTATAGCCTTGTCTCCTCTTACTGCCCCTTTTACCCCTCTATCATCTAACGGTCCAATTGACTCTCTCACAGTCCTTATGCTATGAATGTACTTGAAAAAGTCTTTATTTTGTGTTTTTGCTTCTGTAGCAAGTTCCTTCTTAAATTCTCCCTTTGCCTGCCTTATCAATGCTTTGCATTTGACTTGCCAGTGCTTGTTCTGTTTCCAGTTTTCGTCGTTTGGCTCTTTTTTCCATTTCCTGAAAGATGCTTTTTTGGCAGCAACAGCCTCTCTGACCTCACCTTTAAACCATGCTGGCAGTTTTTTGGACTTTCTTCCACTTTTCTTAATGCGTGGAATACAGCTGGTTTGGGCTTCCAGGATAGTATTTTTAAACAACACCCAAGCTTGATGTAAGTCTTTAACCTTTGCAACCCCTCCTTTTAGATTTTTCTTAACTATATTCCTCATTTTATCATAGTCTCCCTTTCGAAAGTTAAAAGGTAGTACTGTGGATTTCTTTACTATCCCTCCCGCACTAATTAAATCAAACACGATCATGCTATGATCACTATTGCCAAGTGGCCCCAACACCCTTATGGCTTGCACCAGATCTGGTGTTCCACTAAGAACTAGGTCCAGTATGGCTTCCCCTCTGGTCAGTTCATGAACCAGCTGCTCCAAGAAGCAGTCATTTATTTCATCGAGAAACTTTATCTCCCTAGCATGTCCTGCCGTGACACTGACCCAGTCGATACCGGGGTAATTGAAATCACCCATTATTATTACTGTGCTGTGACTTTTGTTAGCTTCCTTGATTTCTTTGAGCATTTCATCATCCATTTGTTCATTCTAGCCAGGCGGTTGATAGTACACCCCCACTGCCATCATCTTCCCCTTCATACATGGAATTTCAATCCATAGAGATTCTACAGCAAATTTTGTTTCCTGCAAAACTTTAATCCTTTCTGACTCAATGCCCTCTCTAACATAGAGCGCAACCCCTCCACAAATTTGATCAGTTCTATCATTACGATATAGTTTGTATCCAGGTATCACAGTGTCCCACTGGTTATCCTCCTTCCACCATGTCTCTGAGATTGCAATCATATCTAATCTCTCATTTAGTGCTATATATATATATATTTATTTATTTATTACAGGCTCTTATATACCGCTCTATTCAGCATCAGCGCGGTTCACAGTATAACAACAGACCAGAACAACAAACTGTTTGGTTTTACATAGAACAGGTCAGAGAACTTGGATAAAACAAGGGGATCTAAGTGGGCTCATTAGCTCGGCCAAGCGGACCTGGCAATCTCTCAATGGGGCATGGGGCACGCCTTGGCACACTTCTAGTTGGCTCCCAATACAGGGCAATACGTCCTTTCCCCCAGGCTCTGACTATATGCCTTTCCGGGAGTGGCATGCGCGGGGATTGAGGAATATAGGACACTTAGTGGAGGTGACAGGGAAATGTAAATCCTTTATGACGCTAAGTCGGGAATATGATCTGCCCCCCCGACATTGCTTCGCGTATATTCAGGTGACTCATTATGTCTCTTCGCTAACTTGAGACGCCTTGCAGATCGAACGCTCCGTGCAGATCCTCGAATTCTTCGGGCTGGGAAGGGAGATGCCGTTGTCAATTTCTGAATACAAATCCCGATTGGCACAGTCTCAGGCCTTGCTGGATTACCGAAAGGTAGAAGAGGACTGGGCGGCCGAGCTAGACGGTGAAGTGGCCCCGGGTACGCTCCGAGCAGCCCTACGAAGGATAGTACGATTAGTACAGGGGATGAGGTGGAGGGAGATACAATTTAAATGCCTCACTAGAGCTCACTTCTCGCCGAGGCGAGCGCTGCGCAGTCGATTGACGACCGATGGTCGATGCCCCCGCTGCTCAGAGCCTATGGCGACCTTGCTACACATGTGGTGGGACTGCAAAGTATTGGAGCCTTATTGGGCGAGGATTTGTTCCTTTATAGGGGGGTTGCTGCAGCGGAGATTGCGTTGGTCCGGTCCCCTAGTGGTGTTGGATTGTATATCTGCTCCTTGCCCAGTTAAACCAGGGGAACGTTTGCTAATGCGCAAGGCTTGTCTGGTGGGGAAAGCGCCTATTCTTAGGTTGTGGAGAGATTCCTCGGCTCCCACCTTTGGGGAGTGGCGGAACTGTTTTCACCAGCTGATGTTGACGGAGAGATGGGGGGCGCGGGGCAGTGTCAAACGCTGGACGGCCTTTATGGCGGTCTGGGAGCCCTATATCCAACAGTTGAGGGCTCGAAGTCGTAATGAGATTTTGCAGGTCGGTAGTTGAAGACGCCCATAATGGAGGGGGCTTGGAGTAGAAGGGATATACGGGAGATAACACTGCACATAGAGAGCGGGGTGGGGGGGGGGGGAGGAGGGTGGTGGGCGGGGGCTGGGTGGGGGGGAGGGTAGTAGGGTAAAAATGTTAAAACCCACCTCTTGTGCATTTACTTATGCTGTGCTCCCGTGGGGGGGATCAGAGTACAACCCCCCCCGGAGATGTATTATTCGCTTATTGCTATTATTGTTGATTGGTGGATTATAAATAAAGTTATATAAAAAAAACAAGGGGATCTATTACTGTAACTATTTACATGAGTATTTACACGTATATACACGACAGGATTATTCTTAGTTTGGGTAGTAATCGAGATTGGTTGGATGGTCTAGTAATAATGGGGGAAAAGGTGGGATTTGAGTGCTTTTCTGAAAATAGATAGATCTGTGATAGCCCCGATCATATATTCTAACTCTCCCATCTTATTGTTTAGACTTCTAGCATTTGCATACAAGCATTTTAGAGACTGTATTTTATTAATATTAATCTGTCTATTGGTAGGCATGGGTAATTTGGAATCTTTACGCTTTGTCTGCACCATACTCAAGGGCATTTGGGCTGCTTTACTCTTTTTTGGAACCTCACTGCTTTTGGTAGTATCCTTCAAGGATACCTTCTTCCGAACCATGCGCTCTTGGGCGACTGTCGGCTTTCCCCTATTTTCTAGTTTAAAAGCTTCTCTATCTCCTTTTTAAAGGTTAATGCCAGCAGTCTGGTTCCATCCTGGTTAAGGTGAAGCCCATCCCTTCGGAAGAACCTCTCCTTTCCCCAGAATGTTCCCCAGTTCCTAACAAATCCAAAACCCTCATCCTCGCACCATCGTCTCATCTACACATTGAGACTCAGGAGCTCTGTCTGCCTTTTGGGTCCTGCATGTGGAACGGGAAGCATTTCGGAGAACGCTACCCTGGAAGTTCTGGATTTCAACTTCCTACCTAAAAGCTTAAATTTAGCCTCCAGAACCTCCCTACCACATTTTCCTATGTCATTGGTACCGACATGTACCAAGACAGCAGACTCCTCCCCAGCACTATCTAAGATCTTATCTAGGCGGTGCGTGAGGTCCGCTACCTTCGCACCAGGCAGGCATGTTACCAGGCAATCCTCACGTCCACCAGCCACCCAGCTATCTACATGCCTAATGATTGAATCACCAACTATAACAGTTGTCCTAACCCTTACCTCATGGGCACATGGCCCTGGAGAAACGTCCTCAGTGCGAGAAGGTTTTACATCACCTGGAGGACAGGTCCTGGTTACAGGATCACGTCCTGCCACACCAGGGTGATGCTCTCCTCTCACGTGACCTCTCTCCTCCATGGCAACAGGGATGCTGCCAGACTGGAGGTGGGACTTCAGGACTATATCCCTGTAGGTCTCGACCATGTACTTCTCTGTCTTTCTTATGTCTTCCAGGTCTGCTACTCTAGCCTCTAGAGAATGGACTCGTTCCCTGAGAGCAAAGAGCTCCTTGCACTTAGTGCATACGTAAGACCTCTCACCAACTGGGAGAAAATCATACATGTGACACGCAATGCAAAAGACTGGAAAGCCTCCATCTTGCTGGTGGACTGTTGTCTGCATCTTAGTTTAAAGCTTGTGTTTAGGTCTTTAAATGCTGTACTTACTAAGGGTTGGTGTAGATGCTTATACTAATAAAAGTGTATCTAATACCTCTAATATTCCTTGTTCACCTGAAGCTTAATTAATCTCAGGTCCTCAATGTATGATTTATTTGGATAAAGAGCTGCACCTGAGAGCAGCCCCTTTCCTCTAAGATGTGTAAGTACCTATAAAGCTACAATTACCCCAGAGGCGGGTGGGTGTCAGGGAGGGAGGGAAATAAGACCTATTAAAAGAGGGCTGTTACAAGGTACCCTGTCCTGTACCCTCAACAGGGTGGGAGGGGGTTAGTCCCTCAGGTAGGCTAGAGCAGGAAAAAAAGTTTAAACCGCAGCACGTTCTGGGGACAGAGCAGGGAGAGATATTTAATTTAAAGTAACAGTTAACCTGGCTACCACACAAAGGCCAGTTAGTTGAGAGAGGCAGGGTAAGTTATATAGCTGAGAAAGCTGAAGTGCAAAGCTAATGGGAATATGGAGGTGAAGTAGCACACCAATAAAGACAACAAATAAATAAATAAATAGACAGCTAGAACTCACAGCAAAGTCATCACAGGAGTTAAATATCCACCTCTCTAGCAGAGCACTGTGAGGGCACTGCTCTTCCCAGAGCAAAGAGAGGCAAACAGAACAGACTATGCACACGTGGGAGGAGGAGACAGGAAGAAGGGCTACACACTACCTCAGCAGGGGGGAGGGGGTTAGTCCCTCAGGTAGGCTAGAGCAGGAAAAAAAGTTTAAACCACAGCACGTTCTAGGGAGAGAGCAGGGAGAGATATTTAATTTAAAGTAACAGTTAACCTGGCTACCACACAAAGGCCAGTTAGTTGAGAGAGGCAGGGTAAGTTATATAGCTGAGAAAGCTGAAGTGCAAAACTAAAGGGAACAGGGAGGTGAAGTAGCACACCAATAAAGACAACAAATAAATAAATAGACAGCTAGAACTCACAGCAAAGTCGTCACAGGAGTTAAATATCCACCTCTCTAGCAGAGCACTGTGAGGGCACTGCTCTTCCCAGAGCAGAGCACTCTGGTAAACTACTTATTTATTTAAAAACATTTACATACCACAGACAAGGTCATGCATTTGGGCTGCAAAAATCAAAGGGAGCAATACAGTGTTGGGGGCGAAGTGCTTCTGCCCACGAAAGAAGAGCGGGACCTGGGTATGATTGTTTCTGATCACCTTAAAGTGGCTAAACAGGTAGAAAAGGTGATGGTGAAAGTCAGAAGGATGCTTGGGTGCATAGGGAGAGGAATGGCCAACAGAAAAATGGAGGTGATAGTGCCTCTGTGAAAGTCTCTGGTGCGATCTCAGTTAGAGTATTGTGTGCAAATCTGAAGACCACACCTTCAAAAAGATATAAACAAGATGGAGTTGATTCAAAGAGGCTACAAAATTGGTCAGTGATCTTCGTTATAAAGAATATGGGGACAGACTTAAAATCTCAATATGTATATGTTAGAGGAAAGGCAGGATAGAGGAGATATGATAGTGAGGTTTAAATACCCTCATAGTATAAATGCACAGGGATAGAGCCTCTTTCGATTGAAAACAAGCTTTGCAACGAGGGGACATAGGATGAAGGTGAAAGGGGATAGGAATAATATGCGGAAATATTTCTCTACAGAAAGAGTGGTAGATGCATGGAATAGTCTTCCAGTGGAGGTAGTAGAGACAAGGACAGGATCTGAATTCAAGAAAGCATGGGGCAAACACAGAAGATCTCTAAAGGTAAAGGACTATAGCAGTTGACATGGAAGGGCAGACTAGATAGGCCATGTGGTCTTTTTCTGCCATCATATTTCCATGTAACACATTCTAAGCGGTTTGCAGTACAAAATAATACAAATATCCTCCTTAATGTGGATTTGCACTGTTAGCCTCCAGTAATTCCCATGTGAAACAGCTATAGCAGCTTCGTAAATAAGCCCCTAAATACAATGTGGTAACACATGTGTCGGCATGTGTTTAATGCATTTTAATAATGGAGCCCTTAATGAATTAGGGCTTAGGAGGCTAGTTTTAGAAGGGGCATCTATATTAAGGGAATTTTATACAGACAAGTAGAGCTCAACTTGTCTTTATAAAATACTGATGTGAGTGGCAGATCTCATACTTACATTGCAGGTGTGGACTTTTACACCGACTCTGGAGCTGGTGTAAATGCTTGCATCTATACTTTTTAGCTATACGTGTCAATTATAATATTTTATAATCTACATGCACATTTGTTGCTCCACTCAGGCCCCGCCCCTGTGCATGCCCACCAGCAAAGTACATGCCATCATGTCAAAGAGTGCACATCTACTCCATTTGGAATTTTATAACAAGGTCATTTATGCGTATATGTGGCCACATATGTGGGGAAATGACTTTATAAACTCCAATGAAGGTAATTTTATAAGGAGATACCTAGTTCAACAGGGCAAGTAAGCTCCTGCTTAGGCACTAATTCATAAAGATGTTTCTCTATAAAATACTAATAAACAGAGATCACGCCTTAAGGGCAGGCACGGACATGTGCATCTGCTCGAGAGCAGGTATAAATGAATGCAAGTATGCATGTAGAAATAGATATTTCATAAGCGACGCGCATACTTGTGAACTCTGCCCATGCATTGCCCCGCCTATGTCTACCAGCAAAATATGCGCGTTCATGCCAATGCACATATTTTTACACTGGTCGGTATTTTATAAGAAGCCATTTACATCGGTATCTGGCCACATACACACAAAAATGATTTTATAAAATGACCTCCTATTTCTTCATCGCATACAGAGGTACAGCCAAGAAGGGCTCAGATTGTTGCTTTTGAAGGTCACCCTGTGTGACTTGTTCTGATAACAAGGGTCACCAGGTTGCATCTTGACAACCTGTTTAACCAGAAAGAGACAAGACTGTGCAGTATGAGATTTAGTCCATCCCCGCTATTCGCCCCCTTCTGTCCCTGGCAAAAGCCTCCCCATACGAACAAGGAGTTTGTATGGGGAGGCTTAGATGGGGGCGGGAGGGGAAGTTGCGGAGGAGGAGTGAGGGCGGGCAGTGGGCGGTCCAAGACTTACAGAGCCAATTTTGAAATTGGCCCTGTATGTCTGGGGCCTCGGATCTAGATGGGGGATTTATTCCACCTCAGAGGTGAAATAAGTCTCCCTGGATGTCGGGGGACAGTAGGCTTGGGCAGTGGCAAAGAGGTGAGGGGATGCAGGGGGTTTCCCGCAGCCTGATCCAGGCCATAGAAGGCCAGGTTAGGGTTTGGGCTGGGGGAAATGAAGATTGTGGTCAGCGGCCAGGGAACGCAGCTCCTGAATGGAGCCACGGTGCCATGGCAATGGGACGCCATGGCACCGCGGCTCCATTCAGGAGCCTGATTGAGTTAGCCGGACAGGGGTCGGTGCATGCAGGCTGATCGGAATCAGGCCCCAGCATGCATGTTCAGGCCCAGACCCGATTCCGTCTTACCCCAGCGGGATCAGAATCGGGTCTGTCTCTGTGCGTCCTGATTCCGATCGGATACACAGAGGCCTGCCTGCACGCACTCATTGGAATGTGTCTCTATGTGTGTGGATGACTTTCCATTCACAGCATGTATTCAACCAAGTGCCCCCTGTTTGTAAACAAACGCTTAATAACTAAAGTCATATCCTTCAGTGTAGATCTTGTACAACATTTGCAAGCAAATTCTGTTTTTCATAACTAAGCTGTTGGCTCAAACTGCATTTTTTGTGAGAAGGGAATTGCTGTAATTGCATCATTCATACTTTACAAAGTACCAGGGATTTCTTCCAACACCGAGTTAATATGTGGTTAATATCTCCACAGTCCCCATCTATTCAAGTGGTTGACAGAATAAATTACATTTCTCAGAAACCAGTGCAATGTAATTTTATTTTGCATACAGGTGTATCCCAAAATGCTATATAGCCACTGGGTAATAGAACAAAGTAAAGCAATACGTGTCAGGAGAGGGGAGAAAGAAGGAGGTTAGCAGCTTGAGGCTGACTGAGAAAAGAGCTTGAATAGATTGGATTATGATAATGGAGAAGAGACACATGCAAGAGACAGAAATGAATTTAAGTGTACGAGTGGGATATGGATATGAAGAGAGAAAGTAACCTGAAGGAAGATGTGGAAAAGGTTGTTGATTAATGTTTTATAGAGTGCCTTGAGCATTCACAGAAAGATGGCCAATTTAATCTATACAAATAAATAAAAGAAATACAATTTGTAGATAGTAAGGGCAGAGGAGGTAACCCCCCCCCCCCCATCTTTTCTGCAAAAATGGTAACTGAATTAAAAGGATAGAACACATGAAGGGACGTGGTGAATGTCAAGGCAGGAGAGTCTGCATGACACAACATCACCTTTCGGGTCATAATAACTATCACCAAATATTTCTATAATAAAAGACAAAGAGGTCGATATTTAAAAGGATTTATGAGGTTTGCAGGACTTTCAAACTGCATAAACCCTGGAGATCCTGATACTCAGTGGCACTATTTATTTATTTATTTATTTAACAGTATTTCTAAACCGCCTTATCATGATAATCAAGGTGGTATCACAGCAAACAATCTGGTAGTGTGAGTGTGTTATACATGCAGTGAGGGTGGAAATTTAGTTGGGTGTGTGTTGTGTTGTGAGCTAGATTGGTTTGAGCTATGTACAATGTGGGCTATATACAGTGGTGCTAAAAACATTTTATATATACATATAGTGTTAGTCGGTAACGTGTGCTGCTATACAGTTACTTAGTTTATGTGATGTGGCCATAGTGTTCTCTGAACAGCATGGTTTTCAGCTGTTTTCTGAAGTCCTTGAGGTCTGTAGTTGCTCTCAAATCGTCCGGTAGTTTGTTCCATATTGTTGGAGCAGCCATGGAGAGTGCTCTGTCTGTTGTGTCCTTGCGTGTGTGTTTGTATTCACTTGGGGTGCTGACTCGGTTGTGTGTTTGTTTTCTTCTAGGCCGTGTGCTGGTGTCTGGTTGTATGAGGGCGTGCAGGCTGTTGGCTGTTTGCTGTTTTATCTTAAATAGGTTTATGATAGTTTTATATCTGATGCGTGCATCGATTGGAAGCCAGTGTAAGTCCTTTAAGGTGGGTGTGATGTGTTCTTGTCTTGCAGTTCCGGATATGATTCGTGCTGCGGTGTTTTGTGCCAGTTGGAGTGGTTTGATAGCTTGTTTCGGTAGTCCAAGGTATATCGGATTGCAAAAGTCCAGTAGAGGGGTTATCAGTGCTTGACAGACGGTACGGAAGTGTTCTGGGGCGAGGAGTGGTTTCAGTCTCCTGATGATTCGCATCTTGTAGTAGGCTTTTTGTATTGTTTTGTTTATGTGTGTCTTGAGATTGAGTTTATTGTCCAGCGTAACCCCGAGGTATCTCACTTCTGACCTTATTGGTATAGTAATGCTTTGTATCTTTATATTTGGTGGGTGTATGAAGCTTTGGTTCCGAGTGATGATTAAAGCTTCAGTCTTGTTGTAGTTTATGGCGAGGTTGTTGTTTTGACACCAACTGGTCATTTGTGTAAGGCAGTCTGTTATCCTAGAGAAGTCCGGGTTGTCGATTGATATCGGGTGTATATCATGATGTCGTCCGCATAGATTGTGTATTGAATGTTGTTCTTTTTCATGATGTTGCATATTGGTTGGATGTAGATGTTAAATAGGAGTGCTGAGAGCGCAGAGCCTTGAGGTACTCCTTGACGGACTTTGATGGGTCGGGATGTGATGTGTCCCACCTTGACCTGTAGCTGTCTTTCTGTTAGGTATGAGTGGAACCATTTCAGTGTGATACCGTGTATACCAGTGTTCTGTAGTCTTTCCAGGAGCGTGTTGTGGTCCACTGTGTCGAAGGCTGAGGAGATGTCGATGAATATCATTATGATTCCGTTCCTGGTGTTGTCAATTGTTCTAAGGATGCTGTCGAAGAGGTAGATCAGTAGCGTCTCGACACCGTGGTTGGGACGAAATCCGTGTTGGTTGTCGTCGAGTGTTTCGTGTTTGTCGATGTGATCCTGAAGTTGTAGTTGAACCATCTTTTCGATGATTTTTGTGAGGAAAGGTATGCTGGAGATTGGTCGGTATGCTGCTGGGTCGTCTTTGTCGAGAGTTGTTTTCTTTGTGATTGGTCTCACTGAGGCAAGTTTTAGTTGCTTTGGCATGAGTCCTTGAGTGAGTGAGTTGTGTACCATTTTATGTATGGTGGGGATGAGACTTGATTTGGTGGCTTTGACCCATGACACTGGGCATGGGTCTGTAGGAGCGGTGCTTGTGTTGATTGTAGAAATGATGTGGGATATCTGTTCTGTGGAGGGTGAGGCGAATGTGCCCCAGGTTTTGGAGTGTGCATCCGTCCTTGTGGTTCTACTCGGCGTTGTTTGTTCTGTGGAGTGAAATTTGTCTTTGATGTGGTCGGCGAATTTCTGAGGATCTATTTGTGCTTCCCCTTCTGTTGTTTGCTCTTTTGTGAGGATTTTCACTATTTCGAAAAGCTCTCTGGGTTTGTTGATGGAGGTATTTATCATGTTTGTGTGGAATTCCTTCTTTGATTGGTTGATGTGTTCATTGTATTGTTTTTGCTTCGTTAGATAAAGATGCTGGTCGGCAGTTGTTTTGTTTTTTCTCCATCTCCGTTCGATCTGCCTGAGTTCCCTCTTCTCCTGTCGTATTTTTGCTGAGTACCATGGTTTGCTTTGTCTCTTGTTGTGGTGTTGTTTCGCGGTCCCGTCATCGGGTGGTTTGGCGGCGTTGGCTAAAATGCTGTTCCAGCTGGAAACTTGTTCCTCCAGGTCGTCCGTAGTAATGTTCAGGTGTTGTATTGTGTCCTGTAGGAATTCATCCCTGTCGAAACACTTGAATCGTCTTTGTGTGTGTGAGGTGTTTGCTCTTTCGTTTGTCTGGTCCTCTTGTAACCGCAGCCTTATCTCTATTAAGTAGTGGTCAGACCATGGCACTGGGGTAATGGTTGGTGGAGAAATCAGGTCTCTTGATGTTAGGTAATTGGATGCGAATATGAGGTCTGGTGATGATCCATGTCTGTGTGTTGGAACATTGATGATTTGTGTGAACTGTAGTGAGGACATTGCTTGCAGGAAGGCCTCTGCGTCTTTGACATTGGTGGACTTTAGGTTGAAGTCTCCTATCATCAGCGCTGGTTTGTTGTTTGTTGTTATGGCACAGGCTTCTTCGAGTGTGAAGGCTAGTTCGTCGGGTTGAGCTCTGGGTGCTCTGTATGTCAGGCAGATTGCAATGTTCTTGTTCTTGATGCTAATTGTGTTACATTGCTGTGTTTCAGTGAGGCTCTGTGTCTTGAACTTCAGTTTTGTTTTTGCTATTATCAGGACTCCTCCTCCACGCCTGTGGGTGCGTGGGCAGTTGTGTGCTGAATAGTTGTTTGGTACTAGTTGGTTGAGTAGAACATTGTCAGTCGGGTTGAGCCATGTCTCTGTGATGCAAATTATGTCGGGCTGTCGCTCTTCAATGTGGTCTACAAGCGTGTGTATCTTGTTGCAGACGGATCTGGCATTTATGAGTTCTATCGTTGTTGTCTTTGTTGATGAGGTTGCTGTTACATGTGTTTCCTTTGTGCAGGTGTGGGAGTTTGATTTGTGTCTGTTTGTTCGCTTTGCCTTGGGGGTTCCGAGTGTCTCTTTGTTTGGGTTCTGTGGTTCTAAATATGGCAAAACAGTTGGAGGGTGCCATGTTGTGTTTGCTTGTGGGTGGTGGAGGTGTGTGGTTGGTGGGAGGAGTTGTGTAACGAGTAAGTAGAGTGGGAGGAGGTATGTGGGGTGCATGTTGGTTTTTTGTGGTGTTCTGTTAAGGTAGTGCTTGTTTTCTTAAGTCTTCGTCTTGTTGGCTGTTTGGAGAGAGCTGTAGATTGTGTGATAGCCTGTCTCGTGGAGGGAGAGCCTGGTCTGTGTAGGTTGTCTTGTTGCGTGAGCCTGTCCCTTGGAGGGAGCCTGTCCCGTGGAGGGCGATCCGGATCTGCGTAGGGTGTCTGGGTGCGGGAGCCTGTCCCGTGGAGGGAGCCTGTCCTGTGGCGGGTGGGTCGGATCTGCGTAGGGTGTCCTGGTGCGGGAGCCTGTCCCGTGGCGGGTGGGTCGGATCTGCGTAGGGTGTCCTGGTGCGGGAGCCTGTCCCGTGGAGGGAGCCTGTCCCGTGGAGGGCGATTCGGATCTGCGTAGGGTGTCTGGGTGCGGGAGCCTGTCCCGTGGAGGGAGCCTGTCCCGTGGCGGGTGGGTCGGATCTGCGTAGGGTGTCCTGGTGCGGGAGCCTGTCCCGTGGAGGGAGCCTGTCCCGTGGAGGATGCCGGATCTGTTGGGGTGTGTGTAGTGTAAGTGCGAGCTTGGTGATGTGGAATGTGTGATGTACTGTGAGAGTTCTACTTGCGGTTCTGACGTCCTTCGCCTCGGTCTGCTCTTTGCTGTGTTCTCCTGTGATGCCGTCGGCGCTGTTGTTTCTTTTAGTTGTCAGGCTATCAGGCCCCAAATTTTTGATTTGTGCAAGGCGGGAAGAAGGGATATTGATTGAAATATGTCTAAGAGACATATATGTTAAATGGCTGCTGTAAAACATATAAGCCCCCTATCTGTGAATTAATACTGCCATGAATATTCCCTCTAAATATTCTGGCTCTATCCAGATAGTACTGGGAGTGAGTGAGGGCATTCCACTTAACTATGGGGATTATTTTATGAGGTGCGATCCAAAGGTATTGAGACTTGTACAATAACATAAGAAGTATAACACTGACAGTTATTGCACTCAGTCTCCTTCAAAGTAGTCCCCTTCTGATAAAACACACTTCCTCCAGCGTTCCTGCCACTGCTGGAAACAATTTTGAAATGTCTCTTTCGTTATGCTGTGAAGTTGCTGTGTCAAATTTTGCTTAATGGTCTACAAGTCATCAATCTCCTTCCTTTCAGTGTTAATTTCAGTTTTGGAAACAAGAAAAAGTCACAGGGTGTGAGGTCAGGTGAGTACGGAGGCTGACAGACTTGCTCGATTTGGTGTTTGGCCAAGAACTGCTGGACAAGATGTGATGCATGAGCCGGGGCGTTATCGTGATGAAGCAACCATCCACCATTCCTGTGCAACTCTGGCCTCTTATGACAAACTGCATCTCTCAAGTGAGTCAGAACTTGGATGTAATACTCCTTATTGATGGTTGGAGTATACTCATGATAAACAATATCCTGGTAATCAAAGAAAACTGTGAGCATGACCTTGACATTGCTCCTCACCTGGCAGCCTTTCTTGGGTCTGGGAGAGTCTGGAGCTTTCATTGTGAGGACTGAGCCTTAGTTTCCGGATCATAACCATAAACCCAATATTCATTACCAGTAATAATTCTTTTGATGATATCTGAGTCATTTTCAACACATTCCTACAACTCTGGCTGCAGACAGTCGATCTTTTTGGTCAGGGGACAGGAGTTTTGGCACGAATTTTGCAGACACACATCTCATCCCCAAATCAACAGTAAGAATGGGCTGTACTGACCTGAAACTGATGCCCATGTCCTCAGCAAGCTCCCTGATAGTCAATCGACAATTTGAGAGTATTGTGGCATGCTCTGCATCAACTTTGTCTTCATTCCTGCTCATGGATGGCCTTCCAGAATGTTTACCACTGTCAACACTTTGGTGGCCCTCTTGGAAACATTTGTACCAGTCATAAACTTGAGCACGACTCATGCATTCATCGCCATACACTTGCTATAACTTGTTATAAGTCTGTTTGCACGAATCTCCACGTTTCTGGCAGAATTTAATGCAAATTCACTGTTCAATTATTTATTCATTTATTTGTGCGCTTTTCTATACCGCCCCTTCCAGAGATCAGGGGCGGTTTACAGAGAACATGGTAAACATCAATTACATAGAATATTTTTGAGCACATAATAACTATTTTACAGGGAAAATATTAACTATTTTACATAGATTGAGCACATACAGTATTCATTATTTACAGAGAGTAGGACAAATATGCACATCGATAATAAACATATTAACTATTTACAACAGCCAGATTCACTCATTGTAAATCTGACAAATGGCTTTTACACGAAATCAAAAAGTGACATAATTAAAAAAAGTATAGGTGTGCCGCAGCCGTGTTACACTTTGCACATGCAGAGCACATAGCGAGGTCACTACATGCTTAATAGCATTGTGGTGCGACATATTGTTGTATAGCTACACAAGAAGTCTCAATACGTTTTGATCAGACCTCGTAGAAGCCCTATTCACTGTTTACAGGTGTGTGGTCAGACAATATGCATGTGTAAATTGTGTCCATGTGCAAATGGGCCACTTTAGAAACAGTTCATTCTACAAGTGGATGACCACACCACGTTGAAAGTAGATGGAGCATTTTGGGGATGAAGGACTGAGTGGGACAAAAATCGACATGTGTTATTCCTTATTTCAGATTTATTTATTTATTAAAGATTAAAAATAATTGCACATGCAAACCCAAAATTGGTGACATCCAGATTTACCCCTGCTCCCTGACATGAATAGGCATGTAAAAAGTGCTCTGTTTGCCCTTCCATTTGCAGAAGGGGTTAAGGGTAGTGGTGGGATTCAGCTGGTTCGCACCAGTTTGGCGGAACCTATCCCTAGAAATTCCAAAGTTCGCCGAACCGCTCAGCAATCCCAGAAGGACTTTTAAATTTAAAGGAGCCTCAGACATGCTCAAGACCGCAGCCATAGTCGCTCCTTCCCGCATGTCGTGCCTGCGCAGTTTGCCTTCTGCCGAAGTGCAGGGGGAAGGAGGTGTGCTTCCAGAGCGCAAGGATAAACTACTCTGGCTGCTGGAGAAACTGGTGACACCCCACTCTGTGTCCACTGTGGCAGCTGCAACCATGGTATCCATGATGGAAGGCAACACAAGGCAATCAGGTAGTAGGTGACCCCCACGGAGTCATCATGCTCACACCGGTTCCCACGACACATCTGAGAAGTATTCCTATCAGAGAAGCCAGAGCTCTAACTTCAGGAGGTCCTGCAGCAACCACCTACGCACACCTTGCTTCGAGGGTCTTTGTCAGGTATCTCTTCCATCACCTGGAGTTGTGTGTGCCATTATGCTTTGTTTGCTTTTTTATTATAGGTTTTGCTTGTGAGCAATATTTATTTATTTATTTAGACAGTTTTTGTATACCACCTTATCCTTCAATCAAAGCGGTCACAACACAATTGGGGGATACATTTAACACGCGGGGATATGAGACACATACACTAATACAGCCCGCTCGTTCACTGTGCACTCTGGTAACCGCTTCTCTTCCTCTCTCCCACTTGTCTGTGGTGTTCCGCAGGGGTCTGTTCTTTCTCCTTTATTATTTAATATCTTTCTTGCTCCTTTGCTTTTTGCAATTCAGCAGTTTCCGGTATCTCCTTACATTTATGCGGACGACATTATTCTCCTCTGTCATGTCTCTCCCCTTACTCTGGATATTGCCCCACTAAATGATTGTCTTTCTCACATTGCATCCTGGCTTTCTCAGAACTTTCTTCACTTAAATCCCTCGAAATCCACGGCTATGTGGGTATCTCTTAGTGGTTCTTGTCCTTCTGTCTCTCCCATGATTGATTCAGTTCCTATTCCCCTTGTTTCTTCTTTCCGCTATTTGGGGGTTACTCTTGATTCATCACTTTCTTTTCATGATCACATCTCTTCTGTCACCCGACGGTCCTTTGTGACTCTTCGGCAGATTAGGGCTACTCGTTCTCTCTTTTCCCCTGACTCTTTGGTTACTCTTGTTCTGGCTTTGGTAATTAGTAGACTTGACTACTGTAATGTTTTTCTGGCTAACCTTCCTAAATATCAGCTTCAATGGTTGCAATCTATCCAAAACACCGCAGCTCGCCTTATCACTTTTTCCCGGCCTTTCGATCATGTCACTCCCCTCTTTCTTCGCCTGCACTGGTTGCCTCTTCGTTTTCGCTATCAATATCAGTTCCTGATTTTGATTCACCATACTATCCATACTGGTCATCCTTTGTATCTTGCGGGTCTGATTTCCCTTCACACACCTTTCCGTCAACTCCGGTCTATTCATGCCAATCGTTTATCATTACCTTCCCCGTCACAGGCCCGTCTGGAACAAACTCGACATTCCGCCTTTTTCTTTCTCGGTCCGTTTCTTTGGAATTCTTTACCACCTTCCCTCAGGTTAGAACCTTCTTATCCTCAATTCAAGTCACTACTCAAAACCCATCTGTTCACGCAGGCTTTTGACCTTCCCGCCAGTACCCCCCCCCCTGAATTTGTAGTTGGTTTCTTGTTTTGTGTTGTTTGTCTGTTAGTGCCCTGTCTTTCCTTGTTTTGTTTTTAGTTTTATCTATTCTTATTTTAGTTACCTGGTTTTACTGCTGTGTGCTGTGTGCTTTACTTTCCTATTATTTTATGGCGTTCTTTTCTATAATTTGCAGTGTGGACCTTTTATTGTACACCACTCTATGCTTTGGCAGCAGTGGTTTATCAAATGTTTTAATAAAGATAAAGATAAAGATACTTACAGGGAACATGGGCTATGGAGGGTTAAGTGGCTTGCCCAAGACCACAAGGAACATCTGTGGGACTAGGAACCCCAGTCCTTCCGGCCCAAGGTTGCTGTCCTCTAGTGGGATTTGAACCCCTGACCTTCTGGCCTGAAGTACCTTGCCCCAACCACTAGGCTACTCCTCCCTCCTGTATTTACACTGGGGATTTGTTCAAAACATTTCATTTTTGTTTTTATGGGCCTACTGTTAACAAATACACTGGGTCTTCTGAGTTTGTAACTTTTTATTTATAACACTGTTAACAGTATATTTGGACATGGGTGATCCGCTACAGTTTATGTTAATATTTCTATAAATTCCCCGTTTTCTCTTTGCAACATCTAATTAAATAGTCTGAGAAGTCATTGCCATTTTTGTTTTCCCTGGCGGTACACCCACACCCTTTGAACTCTTAGTGGCGCAAAATGCCTGGTATCTTTTCTCTTGAGTTTCCTGCGAGTTGTCCATTCTTTGAACATTATGGATTTAACTTTCTTTTAATATCCCTTTGGTTCAATACATTTTTATGTTAAGAGCTTATTTTATTGGCAGTACAATGTTCACTTTTACATATCTTCACAAACATCATATATCTTTTTCTTATGAATTGTTTTGTCTGACTGTTTAATTAATGTCTGTTGAACATCTTTACTTTACAGGATTTTTAACATAAGAATACAAGATATGCCATACTGGGTGAAACCAAGGTCCATCAAGCCAATCTAGGTCACAAGTACCTAGCAGTTTCTCCGAAAGACACAGGTTCTACAATGCTTGTATTGTGGCAAGCAGTGGATTTCCCGGGTCCCCTTTAATAATGGTTTATTGACCTTTCCTCCAGGAACTTATCCAAACCTTTTTAAACCCAGCTACACTAACAGCTTTTACTACATCCTCCGGTAATGAATTCCAGAGTTTGATGCATTGAATGAAAACACATTTTCTCTTATTAGTCTTAAATAGGTTACACTGTAGCTTCATTGCATGTCCCCTAATCTTTCTATATTTTGATGGCACAAACAATCGATCTACGTTTACCCGTTCCACTCCATTCATTAATTTATAGACATCTATCATATCTCCCTTCAACCGTCTCTTTTCCAGGTTGAAGAGCCCTAACCTTTTTAGCCTTTCCTCATAGGGGTATCCTTCCATCCCCTTTACCATTTTGGTGGCTCTTCTCTGTACCTTTTCTAATAACGCTATATCCTTTTTAAGATTCGGCGACCAGAATTGCACACAATATTCAAGGTGCGGTCGTACCATGGAATGATACAGAGGCATTATAATATCCTTTGTTTTATTCTCCATTCCTTTCCTTATGATTCCTAGCATTCTATTTGCTTTCTTGGCTGCCGCTGCACACTGGGCAGAGGGTTTCAACATGTTATCCACGATGACACCTAAATCTTTTTCCTGTGTGTGGTTCCTAATGTGGAATCTTGCATCGTGTAACCATAGTTTGGGTTGTTCTTTCCTAGGTGCATAACTTTGCACTTGTCCACATTAAATTTCATGTGCCATTTGAATATCCAGTCTTCCAATTTATCAAGGTCCTCTTGGAATTTTTTACAATCCTCTTGGGTTTTAACAACTTTGAATAATTTTGTGTCATCTGCAAATTTGATTACCTCATTCATTATTCTCATTTCCAGGTCCAACGCAGATCCCTGAGGTACTCCACTATTCACCTTTCTCCATTGGGAATATTGGCCATTTAGCCCTACCCTCTGCTTTCTATCTTTTAATCAGTTCGTGATCCACAATAGTACACTGCCTCCTAGTCCATGACTTTTTAATTTTGCCAAGAGTCTCTCATGAGGGACCTTGTCAAAGGCTTTCTGAAAATCCAGATAACTGTATCAACTGGCTCACCTTTGTCTACCTGTTTATTCATACCTTCAAAAAAACATAACAGATTAGTAAAACAAGACCTTCCTTGACTGAATCCATGTTGGCTGTCTCCCATTAAGCCATGACTATCTATATGCTCAGTAATTTTGTTCTTTATAATGATTTCTACCATTTTTCCAGGTACTAACATCAGGCTCACCGGTCTGTAGTTTCTCGGATCACCCCGGAACCCTTTTTAAAAATTGGAGTTACATTGGCCGTCCTCCAATCTTCAGGTATTACAGATGATTTTAGAGAAGAATTATGCTGTTTTATCTGTTCTATTTACTGTCTTCCAGTTGTAGTGTTCATGTGATTAGTTATTCCTTAGCCTTGCATTTTTAACTATTTGCTTTTACATTATCATTGTTTTATGTACATATGAATTGTGTTATTTATTATTTATACAGATGTTATGTTTATATATGTTTTTTTGAGGCTTTAACCTCCTGAAGAAGGCTTGTGTTTGTGCCTGTTGTTTCTATTGTGAATGTGAGAGTGCTCTTGCTGGGACTCTGAAGTAAAAAATGTACACATTTCAGCCTCAAAATGAAGCAACACGTTTTAGAGGAATTTTCCATGAAAAAAATGAAATCTGCGATTGCAGATGAATATTCCAGTAAACATCTATCGCTAACACATAATGAGATGCCATTTTCAAATACCGCAGAAGTTAGAGATGACGATCTTCCTGATTGCTGGAATATGAAGCAGGTCGAGGAATTTAGTTTGCAACAAGAAACTGGGTTGTGATCAGTGTGCAAAATGTGACTCCTTAAATATGAAGGGAATTCATGCATCGAAGGAATGGAAAAGTTGCAGTATTGAGGTATCAGGTAAAACTAAAGTCGTCCAGCAAGCTGCTCTCAGAAAAAAGACAAATGAACACTTTTCATCAAAGGCACAGAGTGTGTGTGTGTAACTACTGAAAGAACTTAGAGATGGTTAAATTAGTAAATGTGTAGGTAAAATTAATGAAAAATATATCAGCAGTACGTGTAGAGTTTTCAATACAGTTTACTCCATAGCAAAAAGAAGTAGGCCATTTTTTGATATAGAAGATGAGATTGAACTGCAAGTAAAAAATGGGTTGAATATGGGAGTAGGACTCCATTCTCGGAAAACTGCAGTTAAGATAGTTGATCATATTGCAACAGAAATTAAAAAGGAAATATTTAAACAAAAAAAATTTAAAACTTTGTGTCATCATTGATGAAGCTTTGTTGTTGTTGTTGTTAAGTGCCGTCGAGTCGGAGTCGACTCATGGCGACCCTCTGGATAGCTATCCTAAATTGTGTTCGGTCTTCAGTCAGGCGGCTCATTGTTGAAAGACTGGTACCCGTAGCTGCTGTTATTGTATCGATCCATCTCATTGCTGGCCTTCCTCTTTTGCGTTGACCTTCTATCTTGCCAAGCATAATGTCTTTCTCTAATGATCTCTCTCTTCGCATGATGTGTCCAAAGTATGAAAGTCGAAGTCTTGTCATCTGAGCTTCTAAAGAAAGCTTAGGTTTGATCTCCTCTAGTACCGACTGGTTTGTTCTTCGGGCAGTCCATGGTATACACAGTATTTGCCGCCAGCACCATAATTCAAAGGCATCAATTTTCTTCCTGTCTATCTTTTTCACTGTCCAGCTTTCACATCCATATGATGTTATTGAAAATACCATGGCTTGAACAAGTCGAATCTTTGTATGGAGAGAGACATCTCTGCTCTTGAGAATCTTATCTAGGTCTTTCATAGCCATTCTGCCAAGAGCAATGCGTCATATGTTTCTTGACTGCTTGTTGCTTCTTTATTGATAGTTGATCAAGGGGGGAGTGGCCTAGTGGTTAGGACAAGGTACTTCAGGCCGGAGGGCCGGGGGTTCAAGTCCCACCTGGGGACAGCAATCTCAGGCCGGAGGGACTGGGATTTCTAGTCCTATAGGTACTCCTTGTGGTCTTGGGCAAGCCACTTAACCCTCCATTGCCCATGTTCCCTGTAAGTATTAGCGTATGTGTGTCATATCCCCTCGTGTTAAATGTATCTCCCAATTGACCACTTTGACCCGGTGAAAAGCGGGATATAAATACAGCTAATTAAATTAAATTAAATTGAATTAAATTGATCCAAGTAGGTTAAAGTTGTTCACAATTTCAATTTCTTCTCCTTCAACGATGAACCTGTTGATTATGCCAGTTGTCATGATCTTTGTCTTCTTTACATTAAGGTGCAGGCCCATTTCGAGACTATGTTCTTTGATTGTGAGAAGCAAAAGTTTCAGATCATCTTCACTTTCTGCCAGTAATGTGGTATCATCAGCATAGCGAAGGTTGTTGATGAGTCTTCCACCAATCTTCACACCTTTGTTGTCTTCATACAATCCTGCTTCTCTGATGATTTGTTCTGCATATAAATTAAACAGGTAGGGGGAAAGTATGCAGCCTTGTCTTACACCTTTGCTTATTTTAAACCATTCTGTTTCTCCTTGTTCCGTTCGAACTGTTGCTTCTTGATCAATGTACAGATTGCGCAAGAGTACGATCAGGTGTTCTGGTATACCCATGCTTCTTAATGTGGCCCAGAGTTTCTCATGGTTTACACAGTCAAAAGCCTTGCTATAGTCGATAAAGCACAAATAGTAACCAAGGCAGGCGGACCCGGCGCTGCAGGCCCCTGCCCTACACCCCCCTCTCCCCCACAACCCACCCCCCCCCCCTCCACAAAAACACCACACACCAATATTTTATGGAACAGAACTGGTCGCAGCTTTTATTAGCCAACAAATTTTAACAGTCCAACAATTACATTTCCAAAACCACTCAATTAGCGGCACCCGGCTGCACCAGCCATCCTCAGCAAAGTGCCTGCCACCGCTAATACCGTAACTCGCCACCCGGCAAGTTACCATACCCCTCTCCCCGACTTCGCCGTTCAGCAAAAGTCGTCCGAGGGTTTGACCGGGTCAGGGGCACCCCGCCCCCGCCCAACTGTAGCCTGCTGCTCCGGACCCCGGAAACCTCCGGGATCCCGCCCCCCCCCAGCCCCCAGCTGCAACACCCCAAACAAAACCCCCCCCAACCGCCTGACGTTAGGGAGGGAGGGAGGGACGCTGGCACCGAAGCAGCCTCCGCACGACTGACCACGCGGAGACTGCTCGGCCCCGATCCCCCCTCGCGCCCCAAAACAGCAGCTCTAATTGGCTCCCTTGGGGCTGCAACCCCAGGGAGCCAATCAATTTGAAAGACGCGCGCTCGTGCCCGCCGAGGGCCGAGCGCACATACCCCCAGCCAGGCCGCGCACAGGGTCCCCACGCCGGGCCGCGCGCCCGGTTAGCCTCGGCCGCCGGGACCCTGTCCGCGGCCTCGTAGTAACCAAGGCAGGCGGACCCGGCGCTGCAGGCCCCTGCCCTACACCCCCCTCTCCCCCACAACCCACCCCCCCCTCCACAAAAACACCACACACCAACATTTTATGGAACAGAACTGGTCGCAGCTTTTATTAGCCAACAAATTTTAACAGTCCAACAATTACATTTCCAAAACCACTCAATTAGCGGCACCCGGCTGCACCAGCCATCCTCAGCAAAGTGCCTGCCACCGCTAATACCGTAACTCGCCACCCGGCAAGTTACCATACCCCTCTCCCCAACTTCGCCGTTCAGCAAAAGTCGTCCGAGGGTTTGACCGGGTCAGGGGCACCCCGCCCCCGCCCAACTGTAGCCTGCTGCTCCGGACCCCGGAAACCTCCGGGATCCCGCCACCGGCACATAACACTGTTCATGTGCCACCCCCCCCCCCCAGCTAAAAGCTGCGACCAGCGAACATCATGGCCAGACATGTATTCCAAGGCCTCCTGCCAATCATTAAGAAGCAGGTCCATGCCAACCGGCGACAAATGAACCCCATCAGCCCGATACAGACCCGAACACCCCACATCCGCCCAGTCATGCAGGATCTGGTACCCCCCCCCCCCCCCCGCTCACAATCCCAACGACCAATCTGGCGATTGACCTTTGTCAACCCCCGGGACCAACGACGCTGCTCCCGACAAGCCGGCCTTGGAATAATGTCTGACCAAAGAACAATAACCCCAGGAATCATCCGCAACACCAGTCCGAGATCCTCTTGAATCGCCCGAATCAACTGCAGGCAGGACCAGGAGGATAGATTGTTTCCGCCCAGATGCACCAACAGGGCGGCCGGCCACTGCGACGTCCTCCCGTGGCTTCGCAGCAAAGGCAGCAGATGCGGCCACCGCATGCCTCGCACACCCAGCCATTGGACAGCCACCGACGACGGGTTCAATCCCAAATTGGCGCCGATAGGGCGGTCTACCGCGCGCAGACCCGCCCAATGGACAAAGGAGTGGCCAGCAACCCAACATCCACCAGGACCGACACCCTCATCTGAAAAAGAAATAAACAGTTAAGGCACCCACCCAGCAAAACCCAAGCACCTACAGCCGCACATACCCTTTGAAAGCTGGAGAACGCCACCTCCCAATGGCCTGGATGACGTGCGCAGGTAACCCCGCAGCCGCCGCACTAGTGGCTGCACCAATCCGAAAAGAGTGAGGAGCAAATCGAAGCGGATCTTCGCCCACTGCGGACAACGCCAGCCGCAACACCGCGGAAACCTGGAAACGGGTGACCGCCCGCGAATTCGCGTGGACGAAAAACCCCAACGCACCCGCCGGACGCACTGCCACAAACTGAAGCAGCGCACGAACCGGACAAGTCCGTGGATCCACACCCACACCAAGACATACCCACAAACCTTTACCCATCGGATCCGTTTTGGACTTAGCCAAAAGAATCCGCACCCCCCCCCTCCACGATCCGGACATGACAAGCCAACAGACCCCCAACACCCCCCCCGCCCAGAACCCGCAACCAGCTCCCCAATCCGAAACGCCCCAAAAAATGCCAGGCAAAAAACCGCCCGGAACAATAAGGCCTCATACGCAGATGAAGCCACCCGCTCCAAAGCTCCACACACCCGCACGAGGAGACCGTGGGTGATCGGCAACCTCGCATCACGCGGGGTCGGCTGCGCCCACTCCCAACCTTGCAGCAACCTGCGCGTTAAGACCCCCCCAGCCGGGAGACCCCAACCTACTGCGCTCGCAAAAAAGTGAAACCCCGCCAAATGTGAACGCACCGCCGATCGCGAAAACCCCGCGCTCTTGGCCGCCACAATATATTGGCCAAGCAAACCTTCCGGGACCCCCCCCCAGCCCCCCACCCACACGACAACAAAAAAGCGACCACCCGGTCGCACCCCCTACAGTACGCAGACCAGGTCCCTGCAGACAACGAACTTCTCAGAAGGTTCAGCATCTCTTGAGGCCAATGCTCCACAATTTCTCTGGGACCACCGCTCCAACCTCGTCTGCTTCGGGGGCCAACGCCCGGAACCGCTCCCACTGAAAGCGAGAAAGAGCATCAGCAATCTCGTTAGTGGACCCTGGTAGGTGACGTGCCCGCACCGCCACATTCAGCCGCAGACACGCTAGGACAACTTCCCGCATCAAGCTAGCCACCCACACGCACCTTGGAGTGTACCGGTTAATCACACTGACCACCGCCGCATTATCACACCACCAAAGCACCCTCCTGTTCCGCAAACGCTCCGGCCAGAGCTCCAAAACTACCAGAAGCGGAAAGAGCTCCAAAAATGTGATATTCCTGGTCAGCCCCGCCACACCGCCCAAGACGCCGGCCACCGGTCAGCGCACCAGGCCCCTCCGAAATACACTCCCAATCCCGCCCCTCCTGCCGCATCCGTGTACAATTGTAAATCATTACTGGAAACTTCAGGCTCCAAAAGCACTGAAGTCCCGTTGAAATCTTCCAGAAAACGATCCCACACCCGCAAATCTGCGCGCATTGCCGCCGTCACCCGAATCCGATGATGAGGTTTCCGCACCCCAGCCGTCACACAAGCCAACTTCCTGGAAAACACTCTCCCCATCGGAATCGCCCTACAGGCAAAATTTAAGGACCCCAACAGGGACTGCAACTCCCGCAAGGAAACCTTACCAGCTGCCAACGCATTAGCCACTGAAATCCGCAAGCGAACAACTTTATCGCGAGGCAACCGCGCCACCATGTCCGCAGAATCCAACTCCACGCCCAAAAAGGTCAACCGCGTAGCAGGACCCTCAGTCTTCCCATCCGCTAAGGGGACCCCGAACTGCTGCGCCAACCGCACGAAGCCCGATAGCAGCCGCTGACACTCCCCCGAATCTGCCGCTCCTACAAACAAGAAATCGTCCAGGTAATGCACCACAGCCGACAAGCCAGATTCCCTAACCAACACCCACTCCAAGAAAGTGCTAAACATCTCAAAGTAAGCGCAAGAGATAGAGCATCCCATCGGCATACACTTATCGAAGTAATACTCGTCCTGAAAACAAAATCCCAACAAAGGGAATGAAACCGGATGGACAGGTAACAAACGAAAAGCCGATTCGATGTCCACCTTCGCCAGCAACGCCGACCGACCGGCCCCGCGCACCAGCGAAGCCGCCTTGTCAAAAGAAGCATAACGAACCGAACACAGTTGACGCAGGATAAAATCATTCACCGACGCCCCGACGGGACAGGACAAATTGTGAATCAAGCGGAATTTGCCCGGCTCCTTCTTGGGCACAACACCTAAAGGTGAAATCACCAGGTTGGGAAATGGCGGTTCCGCAAAGGGGCCAGCCACCCTACCCAATCGCAACTCGCTCAACAATTTGTTGATGAGTCTTCCACCAATCTTCACACCTTTGTTGTCTTCATACAATCCTGCTTCTCTGATGATTTGTTCTGCATATAAATTAAACAGGTAGGGGGAAAGTATGCAGCCTTGTCTTACACCTTTGCTTATTTTAAACCATTCTGTTTCTCCTTGTTCCGTTCGAACTGTTGCTTCTTGATCAATGTACAGATTGCGCAAGAGTAAGATCAGGTGTTCTGGTATACCCATGCTTCTTAATGTGGCCCAGAGTTTCTCATGGTTTACACAGTCAAAAGCCTTGCTATAGTCGATAAAGCACAAATAGTAACCAAGGCAGGCGGACCCGGCGCTGCAGGCCCCTGCCCTACACCCCCCTCTCCCCCACAACCCACCCCCCCCCCTCCACAAAAACACCACACACCAATATTTTATGGAACAGAACTGGTCGCAGCTTTATTAGCCAACAAATTTTAACAGTCCAACAATTACATTTCCAAAACCACTCAATTAGCGGCACCCGGCTGCACCAGCCATCCTCAGCAAAGTGCCTGCCACCGCTAATACCGTAACTCGCCACCCGGCAAGTTACCATACCCCTCTCCCCGACTTCGCCGTTCAGCAAAAGTCATCCGAGGGTTTGACCGGGTCAGGGGCACCCCGCCCCCGCCCAACTGTAGCCTGCTGCTCCGGACCCCGGAAACCTCCGGGATCCCGCCACCGGCACATAACACTGTTCATGTGCCACCCCCCCCCCCAGCTAAAAGCTGCGACCAGCGAACATCATGGCCAGACATGTATTCCAAGGCCTCCTGCCAATCATTAAGAAGCAGGTCCATGCCAACCGGCGACAAATGAACCCCATCAGCCCGATACAGACCCGAACACCCCACATCCGCCCTGTCATGCAGGATCTGGTACCCCCCCCCCCCCCCGCTCACAAACCCAACGACCAATCTGGCGATTGACCTTTGTCAACCCCCGGGACCAACGACGCTGCTCCCGACAAGCCGGCCTTGGAATAATGTCTGACCAAAGAACAATAACCCCAGGAATCATCCGCAACACCAGTCCGAGATCCTCTTGAATCGCCCGAATCAACTGCAGGCAGGACCAGGAGGATAGATTGTTTCCGCCCAGATGCACCAACAGGGCGGCCGGCCACTGCGACGTTCTCCACCCAATGGCCTGGATGACGTGCGCAGGTAACCCCGCAGCCGCCGCACTAGTGGCTGCACCAATCCGAAAAGAGTGAGGAGCAAATCGAAGCGGATCTTCGCCCACTGCGGACAACGCCAGCCGCAACACCGCGGAAACCTGGAAACGGGTGACCGCCCGTGAATTCGCGTGGACGAAAAACCCCAACGCACCCGCCGGACGCACTGCCACAAACTGAAGCAGCGCACGAACCGGACAAGTCCGTGGATCCACACCCACACCAAGACATACCCACAAACCTTTACCCATCGGATCCGTTTTGGACTTAGCCAAAAGAATCCGCACCCCCCCCCCCTCCACGATCCGGACATGACAAGCCAACAGACCCCCAACACCCCCCCCCCCGCCCAGAACCCGCAACCAGCTCCCCAATCCGAAACGCCCCAAAAAATGCCAGGCAAAAAACCGCCCGGAACAATAAGGCCTCATACGCAGATGAAGCCACCCGCTCCAAAGCTCCACACACCCGCACGAGGAGACCGTGGGTGATCGGCAACCTCGCATCACGCGGGGTCGGCTGCGCCCACTCCCAACCTTGCAGCAACCTGCGCGTTAAGGCCCCCCCAGCCGGGAGACCCCAACCTACTGCGCTCGCAAAAAAGTGAAACCTCGCCAAATGTGAACGCACCGCCGATCGCGAAAACCCCGCGCTCTTGGCCGCCAAAATATATTGGCCAAGCAAACCTTCCGGGACCCCCCCCAGCCCCCCACCCACACGACAACAAAAAAGCGACCACCCGGTCGCACCCCCTACAGTACGCAGACCAGGTCCCTGCAGACAACGAACTTCTCAGAAGGTTCAGCATCTCTTGAGGCCAATGCTCCACAATTTCTCTGGGACCACCGCTCCAACCTCGTCTGCTTCGGGGGCCAACGCCCGGAACCGCTCCCACTGAAAGCGAGAAAGAGCATCAGCAATCTCGTTAGTGGACCTTGGTAGGTGACGTGCCCGCACCGCCACATTCAGCCGCAGACACGCTAGGACAACTTCCCGCATCAAGCTAGCCACCCACACGCACCTTGGAGTGTACCGGTTAATCACACTGACCACCGCCGCATTATCACACCACCAAAGCACCCTCCTGTTCCGCAAACGCTCCGGCCAGAGCTCCAAAACTACCAGAAGCGGAAAGAGCTCCAAAAATGTGATATTCCTGGTCAGCCCCGCCACCGCCCAAGACGCCGGCCACCGGTCAGCGCACCAGGCCCCTCCGAAATACACTCCCAACCCCGCCCCTCCTGCCGCATCCGTGTACAATTGTAAATCATTACTGGAAACTTCAGGCTCCAAAAGCACTGAAGTCCCGTTGAAATCTTCCAGAAAACGATCCCACACCCGCAAATCTGCGCGCATTGCCGCCGTCACCCGAATCCGATGATGAGGTTTCTGCACCCCAGCCGTCGCACAAGCCAACCTCCTGGAAAACACTCTCCCCATCGGAATCGCCCTACAGGCAAAATTTAAGGACCCCAACAGGGACTGCAACTCCCGCAAGGAAACCTTACCAGCTGCCAACGCATTAGCCACTGAAATCCGCAAGCGAACAACTTTATCGCGAGGCAACCGCGCCACCATGTCCGCAGAATCCAACTCCACGCCCAAAAAGGTCAACCGCGTAGCAGGACCCTCAGTCTTCCCATCCGCTAAGGGGACCCCGAACTGCTGCGCCAACCGCACGAAGCCCGATAGCAGCCGCTGACACTCCCCCGAATCTGCCGCTCCTACAAACAAGAAATCGTCCAGGTAATGCACCACAGACGACAAGCCAGATTCCCTAACCAACACCCACTCCAAGAAAGTGCTAAACATCTCAAAGTAAGCGCAAGAGATAGAGCATCCCATCGGCATACACTTATCGAAGTAATACTCGTCCTGAAAACAAAATCCCAACAAAGGGAATGAAACCGGATGGACAGGTAACAAACGAAAAGCCGATTCGATGTCCACCTTCGCCAGCAACGCCGACCGACCGGCCCCGCGCACCAGCGAAGCCGCCTTGTCAAAAGAAGCATAACGAACCGAACACAGTTGACGCAGGATAAAATCATTCACCGAAGCCCCGACGGGACAGGACAAATTGTGAATCAAGCGGAATTTGCCCGGCTCCTTCTTGGGCACAACACCTAAAGGTGAAATCACCAGGTTGGGAAATGGCGGTTCCGCAAAGGGGCCAGCCACCCTACCCAATCGCAACTCGCTCAACAATTTGTCCCGCACCACCGTCACCCAACGACGAACCGAGGGGGAATTCCGAGCCGAAGGCGCCAACACCACCCCCCTCACCGGGATCACGAAACCATGTCGAAAACCAGAACCCAAAATCGCCGCCTCCCGCCGTCGGGGATAAAGAGTCAGCCACCTCACCAGCACCTCTACCCGCACCAGGGAGGGGGCGCGCCCTCGCCACTCACTGCCCTTTTGGGGCAGGGGCGGCCATGCCAGAGGTGCCTTTTTTAAGGCACTTAACCGCGGAATGAGGACCCCCGCACAAGGAACAGACGTGCTGGAACTTGCAATCGGGAAAGGGGCAGGTGGAACGGTTGAAACGCCAGCACACATCACCGCTCCCGGCCGAGACTGTCTTTGCAGGCACCCCGGCCGCCCCTCCTCGAAAGGGCCGCGCCGCCCCCCCCACCGCCCCGACACCACTCTTGGCCACGCCACCCGAACTCGCACCGGACCTAGCCGACATCTGGGTCAACCAAAGGTTAATATCCTGCGTGCCCCAAGAAAGCGCACGGCTTTCTTCCATCTTGTCCCTAAACTTCTCGTCATAATTAAGCCAAGACCAGCCCTCATGCGTCTGAGACGCCTCAAGGATGGAATCAGCATACGCCAATAACATTTCGTACTGTGACGGATCGTTCTGCCCCCACACACTGGCCAACCTTAAAAAGGAACGCGTCCAGTTGACCACGTTACGCGCCACGTTTCGCACCCGCCCGGCCTTCTCATCGTCTTTTCTCTTTTTTCTGCTTTCACCCGAGCGCTTCCGCCCCTCCAGCAAACGGAAGATATCAATATAGCGCCGCTTGCGGATTTTACGCCTCAGCTTCCGTGGTACCCCCGCCCACAATTCCGGCAAAGACACCACCGAAGAGGCCCCCCCACTTACACCCACTCCCCCCCAACACCCGGAAGCTGCCGATCCCCGCGCCCGTCCGACCCCCCGGACGAACTACTCGAGGACGAGGAATATGAGGACGAGTCGGAGTTGCGACGTCGCCGACATGAGCGCCGATGCTTTTTCCGCAACGTCCCCCCTGCATCCCTGGATGACACACCCCCTTCAACCATGAACTCACCCAGCGAAGCCATCCGCTCACCACCCACCGCGAGGTCCCCGCCATCCGCGCATGCAGAATCCCTTGAACACCGCTGGGCCGCTTCCGCTGACGCTCCACGCTGCGGCTCCGCTCCAACCGGGGAACTCACCCAGTTCTCTCCTCGAACCGTGCCCACGGGCCACGAAGTCTGCGCCATAAACTGGCCCTGCGGAGACAAAAAGGGAAAAACAGGGGGGGAAACCGACACCGGCCATGCCGGAGGCCAAGAACCCCCCCACCCCGCCCTGGATGTACCCTGACCCCCTGACATCCACTGGTCCCATGGGGAAGCCCCCCCCGCCGAGCCGAATCCCCCGGGGCCTGAGAACCACCCCACGGGCCCACCAGAGCTCGCCCCCCAAGGTGCCCCATCAGGCCGTAGCCCACCCCCTTGGCCCGGAGCCCCGAAATCCCCCCCAACCGTCCCCACACCAGCTCCCCCACCAACATCCCCCCCCCTCACCTCTCCAGTCCCAATCAATCCCTCACCTACCCCCAGCGAGCCACAGGGAGGGAGGGAACCCCTCCGGCCTTTCCGGCCCCGCACCACACTTCCTCTGCCCCGTTCACCCCCCCCCCTCCCGTTGCTGCAGCCCCCACCCCCCCTCACCAACTTGCCCGGGCAACCCCCCACCCCTCCCAGTGCCCCCCCGCGACCGGGACCCCCGCCCCTTAACTGAAGCTTTTTTGGGGGCCAGGCCCCCAGCTTTTGCCCTACCAGGCATCCCACTTGGGTCAAATTAAAGTAATTTATTAAATTGCTTCTCTCGGTTTTTTTTTTTTTTTTTTTTTTAACAGGACGGCAGCACACCGGCAGCCCCAGGAAGCCTCCGTACCAAAAAAGGCCCCCACCACGCCAAGACCCGACGTCGACGGACACACTGCCACACACTCACCCAGCAGTCAAGGCAGCCGACGCAGCAACAAAGCACCAAGCACCCCCAAGCACCGAGCACCACCACGAGGTAAAGGAGCACCACCACGAGGTAAGGGACGCTGGCACCGAAGCAGCCTCCGCACGACTGACCACGCGGAGGCTGCTCGGCCCCGATCCCCCCTCGCGCCCCAAAACAGCGGCTCTAATTGGCTCCCTTGGGGCTGCAACCCCAGGGAGCCAATCAATTTGAAAGACGCGCGCTCGTGCCCGCCGAGGGCCGAGCGCGCATACCCCCAGCCAGGCCGCGCACAGGGTCCCCGCGCCGGGCCACGCGCCCGGTTAGCCTCGGCCGCCGGGACCCTGCCCGCGGCCTCGTAGATATCCTTTTGGTATTCCCTTAGTCTTTTCAAGGATCCATCTCACATCCGCAATGATGTCTCTCGTTCCTCGCCCTTTCCTGAACCCTGCTTGCACTTCAGGTAGTTCTTGTTCCAGGTATGGTTGTAGTCTTTTTTGAATAATCTTCAGTAGAATCTTGCTAGCATGTGGGATCAGAGCGATTGTGCGATAATTTCCACAATCAGTTGGATCACCTTTCTTTAGTATTGGTATAAACACAGATCTTTTCCAGTCAGTTGGCCATGATGTTGTCTTCCATATTTCTTGGCAGAGCCTTGTGAGTACGGTAACTGCTGCATCAGATTGCTGCAATACTTCTATGGGAATGCTATCAATGCCTGGTGCTTTGTTCTTTGATAAGGCTTTCAATGCTGCTTCAACTTCTTCTTTCATCACCAATGGTTCCCGATCATAAGGTACAGGTTGAAACGGCTGTTGGTCCACTTGATCTTTATCATATAAAAACTCTGTATATTCCTTCCACCTTTTCTTGATCTTCTCAGCATCAACAGAGATTTCCAACGTGCAGCAAGACAGGACAAGGAAAAGTACTACAATGATACTTGCAAGGAAATAGAAGCAGAAACTATTAGAGGAAGAACAAGATTGGCTTTCCTAAAGCTACGAGAGTTAAAGAAAAAGTTCCAGCCTCGAATTGGAATGTTACAAGATGCTCAAGGTTCTATGTTGAATGATGCTGAGAAGATCAAGAAAAGGTGGAAGGAATATACAGAGTTTTTATATGATGAAGCTTTAACCATATCTAATAAACTAGTGATCATTACTTTTACCAAAGTTGAAGATTCTAATATATCACCAACAATTTTTCTAGATTTGATTGAGTTGGAAGCATAGTTTGCTGCGATTATATACCAAAATTCGTTGAAAAGTTTGAATGATGCTGGATTTGATGTTGGCTAATTGAGAAACAACCTGGTTGTATTCTGTTCTGATGGTGCAGGGGTAATGCTTGGTCGTAAATCAGGGGTGAGCACCAGACGTTATCATTTGGCATTGTTTGAATCACCGCCTGCAACTAGTCTTAGATGATTCTATCAACAAAATAAAACAGTTGAATCACTTCAAAATTGTTATAGATAAAATCTACTCAATTTTTCACCAATCCAACAAAAATCAAATGGAACTTTTCAAAATACTCCAAGAACTTGGACTAGAAATTACGAAGATTGGTAGTTCTTGGTCCAAGATAGGCTGCTTGCAGTTTAAGAGCAACACTTGCTGTATGGTGCACTTATCCAGCTGTACAAATATTTTTCTTTACATAAACAATATTCAGGAATGGTCTCCCATCTTTACAACAGATTCTTCATAGATGATTTAGCATTGATGAAAGATATATTGCAAGAAATTTCTGTACTTTCCAATGAGCTTCAAAACAGAAATGTAAATTTCACAAGAGCTGAAAAATTAATAAAAATATCCATTAGAGCATTTGAAATGTTCAAAGAAAGTTCTGGAAGCTTTGAGAAGAAAGTTGGTCCTATCATAACTTCTGAAGCTTTTACAAGTATCTGCTTTGTTGAGAATTAAAAATATGTCATTCTTCCTCGTCAAAAACTACTGGAAATATTAATAAAAAATATGGAAGCCAGGTTGATGGACTGCAATCATTTAAAATCAAGGAATTTATTTATTTATTTGGTTTTATATACCGCGCTATTTTAGTTCAGTGCGGTTTACAGAATGATAAACACAATAGAGATAATAAATTTCATGAAGTGGTAAGCTTACTATAGCCAAACAGTTAGAATATTGATGACGTTTTTGTCCCTTGGAAAGCTGCCGAGGAAAAGCTTTGTGAGTTTCATAAATTTTTCCATCGTGAAATCGATGTCAATGGTTTCTGCGATTATGTGGAAAGTTTTCTGAAAAACAGCCAAGTACTATACAAAAGGCAAAAGCTATTCAATACAGTTGCTATTAGTTCTACCAACAATATTGAGGGTATGGAATGGCTTATTCCTAATTCTGCTATAAAACAGACATCTAAATGGTATACCACTTGTTCTACAACTTATGCAGTTTATATATTGGTTTGTCCATGTTCAAAGTTGTATGTAGGACGGACTATTCGGAAGGTAAAACTTCGACTACAGGAGCATGCCTCACGAATAAGAAATAGAATCATCTCGGCTCCGATAGTCCAACATTGTATAGATTTAAATCATTCATTCTCTGATTTTCAATGGCGAATTATTGATCATGTTCCAGCAAATCCTAGAGGAGGTGACAGAGAGCAACGTCTTTAGTGGCTGGAGCAAAGTTGGATCTTTCGGATTGGTTCTTTAGAACCGAAGGGGTTGAACCTAGAACAGGATTGGATGAGCTTGATATGATGTCATGAAGGTGGAAGATGGTACGCTTATAAAGGCCTTTCGCGGTTCCTTTGTGTTTGATCAGCAAGTGTGACCGGATAATTGGTGATGTCCCGCTCAAGAGGGAGATGAATTGTACTACTTCCTGGTTATGAAGAGCCTAAAGAATAAGAACAGCTTGGACAAAAGACAAGAAGTTGATACTTCTTGAACGGGATCTTTAATCAGATGAGTAACACTGTTAGCAGATTTTAAGCGTTGAAACAGAGCCGAAAAGAGGTGTATGGCTCAAAACGCAGTGCTGTGTCCGTTGAGATCTGCAGTATGGAACTTTAAATGAAGGTGTGATTGTGATGTAGCATCAGGTTTGAATGTGATTACTTCACAGTATTTTATACAGTGGTTAGGTTACCACATAAGTAATTAAAAGGGAAGTTATGCTTCAAGAGGGAGGAAACTCTCACGGCAAAAACCTCCGACAAAAAAATATAAAAATATAAAAACAAAAACATAATTTAAGTTATTGGTTACTATTGATTCACTCAATAGGTAGGGTGTGATTAGTTCTACAGAGGCAGAAAGATGTTTTTCTGCAATGATTATTATATATTCAGGTAAAAGAAGCCGTTTAATGGTTCAGAATGCTGCAAATTTGATGACGATTAACCTGATTGGCCTTCCATTGGATTCCTGGGTCCCAGTTCCATCTGTACAAGCATGGCTAGGAGTTAACCACACAGCCGATGACAATGAGTGAAAGATAAGGGAGATAAACAATATGACGAAAATCAACTTTCAATTTGTAAGTATTTGAAGGAAAAATAAATATTAATAAACTATATTTGTTTATTTAAATTTTCTACCTTGAAATGGGAAGTAAGGTTTCTAAGATGATACAGAACTGGTTCCTAAGATTTTTGAATCCTACCATTGGTTAAGGGGATATCCCCTAATGTTTATTTCTCCCTCCTAATTTAAATGTCATAAAGATAGTGTCCTCTGTAGTTGAGTAGCAGCGTCAGCACATCTCGGTATGCAAACTGGCTCAGATACATGTGTAAGTGCTGACATCTCCATGCGTCCATTGTGAAATGGCATCTACACATTGCTGCGGTACCTCTGCTGATGTTTCCCACAATAAACAACTCCAAACAAAATTATTATTCTAATATAATCTCAAGAGCCACTAATCGCCCAAGAGAACTATTCTGTATAGTACAAAAACTAACAAACAAAACACTAAATTCTGATGAAATATCAATTGATATCTCCCCACAAGAATTAGCTCAATACTATATCAATAAAACAAAGCTACAAATAACACCTCTACATATTACTCAACCACAAATTCAAACACAAACAAAGCAAGCTACATTTGATAACTGGACCAACTTCAACTTAATATCAAAATCTACTCTCAAACTCCAAAAACTAACATTAATACAACAACCTCATACCTTGATCCATGCCCAGTTGATTGGATAAAGAAGACTTTCTCAATACTCTCTTCTTTCATTCTACCCTTAGTGAACCTATCCTTACAAAAAGGCTACTTACCACCATCTCTCAAACACGTTCAAATACGACCTATACTTAAAAATAACACATTAGATAAATTATCCCCAAAATCATACAGACCCATATCAAGTATTCCTTTTATGGCCAAACTTATTGAAAAAATTGTACAAATTCAACTACAAGACTTTATTGACACATTAAACCTCCTTGATGAACATCAATATGGCTTTAGACCCTTCCATGGAGTAGAAACCTTGCTAACGATCCTTTATGACACAATATTAAGAGGTATTGATAATCCTAAACAAGCCTTTATTCTTGTTTTCCTTGACATATCAGCTGCATTTGACAGTGTTAATCACTTAACAATGTTAAACAGACTTCAACAAATTGGAATTACATCTACTGTTTATAATTGGTTCAAATCATATCTATCAAACAGAACTCAAACAGTAAGAATCCACACCCAAATTTCTAACACCTTCAAACAAACTCAGGGTCTCCCGCAGGGTTCTGCATTATCTGCGCTATTATTTAATATTTACTTACAACCAGTTTGTAACATCTTTAAACGTCACAATGTTTATTATCATATCTACGCTGATGATATAATGTTCTACCTCCCATTTGAAATCCCACACCCACCTCTTCAAAAAATAACAGAATGTTTCAATGAACTAACTGAATGGCTCAAAGAACAAAATCTACTTATCAACTTTACTAAAACTGATATATTATTCATCACTAAAAATCAAACATACATACCCCCAAACACGATCACACTAGATACTCATGAAATAAATACAAAAAAAGAAATAAAATATTTAGGTGTAATACTTGACAATAATTTAAATATGGATTCACATATAAAATATCTAACTAAAAAAATACATTACAAACTCAAAACACTAAAACAATTAAGACCATTGATTCATCTACAAGACTTTATTAATATAATTCATGCTATCATCACCCCACATTTTGATTATGCAAACACAATACTTAATGGCATTTCAAAACAAAATATTAAAAAGATACAAATAATTCAGAACATAGCTGCCAGGATGATTATGAATATAAGCCCACTTGAACATGTTACACCAATTTTGGCTGAACTTCATTGGCTACCTATTTACTCCCGAATCAAATATAAAATTCTTGTCACTACATTTAAACTTATAAATAATCTTGCACCATCGGCACTCAATACACTGATTAATATAGACATCGATAAACGATCCCAAAGAAGCAGAAACTTAAATACCTTAACAATACCAAAAGATTTCACAAAAGCCAGAAAACAAACAAATAAGAGAGCTTTCTCACACTCTGCTCCAATTCTTTGGAACAATCTACCTGACAACATTCGCCTGCTATCTGATATAAAGGAATTTAGAAAAAAATTAAAAACTCACTTATTCATATTACACTACAATACACCCTCAGAACAGAATACTCAAATAGATACAGGCTAACATTTATACATTATTATTACATACTCTATTTTCAAAATAAATATCACTAATACACTATTAACCATACCACACTCTCATTCACATGATGATTATAGATTTAAACTAACAATGTATATATGTTCTAATATGTTATACCTTTAATGTTACAACATTCCTTGTAAATTATAATTATCTGTTCTATGTAAACTGACTTGGTATATTACATACCAATTAACCTACTGTTCCATGTAAACCGCACTTGATACTAGGGAAAGAGCGGTATATAAATAACTGTTAAATAAATAAATAAATAAATAAATATATATTTCTGAACGGCTCCTCCCACTACATGTGAATCATCTCTCCCCACTTCAATCTGTTCAAAAATCAGCTGCATGGTGAATTTTCCGCCAGTGTTGCTATGCTCATGTCATCCCTCTTCTCAAGTGACTTCATTGGCTCCCTATCCATTTCCGCATCCAGTTCAAACTTCTACTACTGACCTATAAGTGGCTTCATTCCCTACTTTTCCCTTCTTATCTCTCCCTGCACCCCTTCTTGGGAACTCCACCCTTCTGATAGATCCCTTCTACCTGTGCCCTTCTCTTCCACTGCCAACTCCAGACTTCGATCTTTCTACCTTGCTGCTCCTTATGCCTGTAATAGACTACCTGGGTCAATACGCAAGGCTCCATCTGTGGCTGGGTTCAAATCCAGGCTAAACACGGTGCTTTTGGATCCTCATCCCCTTAGTCTCCTGTACACCTCCTATGTGTTTCCTTACTATTCCCCTAGATATATCCTATCCCTCAGTTATGTCTGTCTTGACTATTGTGTTGTCTGTCTTGACTAGACTGCAAGCTCTTATGAGCAGAGACTGTCTCTTACATGTCTCTATACAGCGCTGTGTACACCTTGTAGTGCTAGACAAATGATAAGTAGTAGTAGGCAGTATTTGGGAAAAGGCCCCACATTTAGCAGGTAATACAAAAAAGTGTGACCACTATCATGAGTGAACACATTTAAAACTGCACCCCAGATACCCTGTATTTTGACCATCAACAGGGACACAATAAATGTAGGTATGGCGTGTGAGTTACAATAAGGGTCTCAGATGAAGGAACCTGGCTACTACTTAGCATTACAGCAGTATCAATATACTATTGAAAGCACAGGTAAAAAGCCCCCACATATATCATTCATCAGCTCAACCTAAGTGCTTTTATATTTTGAAATGCATTTAAAAGAAAAAAGCACTTAGCTGACAGTTGTAACAGTACTTAACTATGCCAAACCATGAAACGTTGGACGTAAGATGTCAACTTGAGTTTTGCCGGTATTCCTTCACTTGGCTGTCTCAGGACTCGTCTATAGTGAAAGTCAGATTCAGGTACATATAACAACCACCCCGATAAGAGGTAAGCAGACAAAATCTCAACGGAGATGATGTCATAATGCTGAAACCTACTCTATTGCTTCATTCAATGCGTTAGGATACAAAGTGTTCAAGGTAAATATCCATTTCTGTCCCAGTCTAGCCAACCAATCCTGTGTATTGCCATATTGCAAATTGTCAATGTGATCGATGTTCATCCATTTAAGATCTTTCCACTGATGAGCCTGATCCAGAAAGTGTTGTACTATGGGAGCTGTAGTCACTGCATTCAAGAGTCATGATTTATGTTCACTAAGTCTGGTCTTAGTTGGGTGGCAAGTTCTGCCAAAATAAATCTTAGCACATGGGCAAATAATCATATAAATCACCCATGATGTGGCATAATTGGTTTCATGTTTGAGGGGATACTGGCACCCTGTTTTAATATCAACCCCTATGGAAATATCCAAAGATGTATTGCACATATTACATATCCCACATGGGGCATGATGGTCAGACCCCTGTAACTGCTGCCAATGTGCACCGATATAGTAACATAGTATACGACGGCAGATAAAGACCAGCATGGTCCTTCTAGTCTACCCAGCAAGGTGGCAAGAGTAGGTGCACCTGCCGCTTTGTGCAGGTCACCCCTCCCCATACCTTTGTTGATATATAAGAGATAGTTAATTTTATTTTGATTTTATTCTGTTGCTATAAAGGGATCCACCATGTTTGTCCCATGCCATTTTGAATTCTGTTACTGTATTTGCTCCCACTACTTCCATCAGCAGGGTATTCCAAGCATCCACCACCCTTTCAATGAAAAAGTATTTTCTGACATTGCCTTTCATTTTCGCCCTTGCAGTTTCATGTTATGCCTTCTAGTTTTACAGATTCCCCATTTTTAAAAAAGGTTTGTTTGTTCATTAATATTTTTTAAGTATTTAAAGGTCTGTATCTTATCTCCCCTGTCCCTCCTGTCCTCTAGCATATAGAAATTTAAGTTTTCAAGTCTCTTCTCATACGTCTTCTGGCACAGGCTCCAAATCATTTTGGTCGCCTTCCTCTGAACCGTTTCCAGTTTTTTTACATCCTTCACGAGATATGGTCTCCAAAACTGAACACAATATTCCAAGTGTGGCCTCACCAGTGACTTGTACAGTGGCATTAATATCTCCTCCTTTCTGCTGGTAATTCTTTTCTGTATGGAATCCAGCATCCTTCTGGCTTTGGTTATTGCCTTGTCACACTGTTTTGCCACCTTGAGATCCTCAGAAACAATCATTCCAAGGTCCTTCTCTTGGTCCATGCACACCACCTTTCGCATACAATTTCCTTGGATTTCTGCATCTCAAGTGCATGACACTGCACTTCACATTAAATCTTAACTGCCAAGCATTAGACCATTCCTCCAGCTTTTGTAGATCTTTCCTCATGTTATCCACTCCCTCAGGGGAGTCCACTCTATTGCAAATTTCATGCCATCTGCAGAAAGACAGACTTTTCCATTCAGTCCATCAGCAATATCACTCACAAATACTTTGAACAGGGTCAGTCCCAAGACCGATACCTGGAGCACGCCACTAGTCACCTTCCTTTTATCTGAGTGAGTTCCATTTACCATCGCCTTCTGTCGTCTGTCAGTCAACCAATTTTTGATCCAGTTCACCATCTTGGGAACCATCCCCAGGCTGGTCAGTTTATTGATAAGCCTCCTATGAGGAACGGTATCAAAGGATTTGCTGAAATTTAGGTAGATCACATCCATTGCATGCCCTTGATCTAGTTTTTTGGTCACCCAGTCAAAGATTATGCAACCTATTGGTTTCGAGAAAGGCCACTATTCTCTCAGGAGCACCTATTTATTTATTTATTTATTTAAAGTATTTTCTATACCGTGCTTTTCAAATTCAGCTCGGTTTACAATAAACATTAACTTTATCCAGTCAAGAGGCCCGTACTGGACTTACAGAGAACAGGGTTGGTAAACTTGGGTTGAACTGGGTAAACTATATACAGGTTTAAGCTAGATATTTACATTCTAGGTTATTACAAACATTCTTAGATACTATGTACATGGTCCTAGTAAGGTTCTGGTAGGGCTAACATGTTGTGCTGGTGGCGTGGGATGGCTGTTTAGTTGATTGGAGATGACTGGTTGTTGTGTGGTGCCGTAGTGTTGCATGAAGAGGTGATGTTTCAGGGCCTTTCTGAAGGTGGTGAGGTCTGTAATGGATCGTATGTTAGGTGGGAGGGTGTTCCAGCACAAGGGAGCGTAGTACTCAAAAGCTCTCTTTTTTGTGGACTGCGAGCATTTTGTGATCTTGGTGGGGATACTCAGGGTGTTTACTGTAAATTATCTTCTGACTCTGTTTGTGGGAGTGGGGATGATGAGGTCTGTGATAGAGGCGGAAGTGATTCTATTGATGGCTTTGAATGTCATCAGTAGGGTCTTGAAGGTGATTCTAAAATGAACTGGTAGCCAGTGAAGTTGCTTCAGGATTGGTGTTATGTGGTCCTTCCTGGATGCACCATGTAGAATTCTGGCTGCGGCATTCATGGCTAGTTGTAGTGGGATCAATGCATTTTTTGGTAGCCCCTGTAGGATGATATTGGCATAATCAAAGTGGGGCATGATTAGTGCCTGGTAGACTGTCCTAAAGTCATCCGGGTCTAGTAGAGGTCGTAGGTGGCGAATTGTGCGAATCTTAAGATATACTGCCTTGACCTCCACTACTTTTCCCACTACTGAGGTAAGGCTTACTGGCCTGTAGTTTGTCACTTCTTGATGGACCTTGGTCTGACCCAGTATGGCATATCTTATGTTTCCTGTTGCCAATTTTGTGAAGAGGTGCCACATCAATCCTTCTCCAGTCCTGTGGAACTTCTCCTGTTTCCAAGAATCTATTAAAAACATCAGAGTGGACCAAATGATCACAGAGATTGCATCCCCTGGTGAATGTTATATGGGGGCCATTTTGGAAAATTCAATACAAGGCCATTATGTGCCAATGTGCTCGTATACTTTGTGCTATCTCCTGAGCCTTATCTGTATAATGTAATATGCAGATATGTTTCTCTGTTTCTGAAGAGGTTTTTTTTCTGTAGCAAGAGTGACATATTTGCATATTTGGCACAGAGATAAGCAGCACAAATGACTCCCATAGGATTTCCCCTTTGTAGAAATTGATTGGTTAATGATCTTGCCTGGACTTTAGTCTTCATCCACAGAACACACACATCTTATACACAGAAATTGCCCGATGGGGAGGGCTTTCTTCAATTTGTATGGATGATGACTGCCAAAATCCAATAGATTATTATGATCTATACTCTTCCTTTATAAGGAAGTCTTGATGTGACCATTATGTATTAGCACCAGGATGTCCAAAAAAGGTAATTGTCATGCTGAAACAGACATTGTAAACTATAAGTTTGTATCCTGATTATTTAATCATTATGAGAACTCCTGCAGTAAACATTTAGGACCAAGCCAAATACGAAAAATATCGTCGATAAAGCGCACCCACAGACCAATGTGTTGAAACCAAATTGAGGAGTATAAATAACTTACTTCAAAGTTGGAAACGTATAAATTAGTTATACTAGAGGCAACTGACGCCTTCATAGCTACCCCATGGGTCTGTAGATAGAACTTATCATCAAATCAAAAATAGTTCTTTGTCAATACGATCTCTAAGATAGATAGCAACAAAGAATTGGTAACACATTCTAAAACGTGTCGAGACTGTAGCAGTCCCTCAATGAGTCTAAGAACTGATAACTGTGGAATGTGTGTGTAGAGAGCTGCAGTGTCATAAGTGATCAAAATAGCTGACTGTGGCCACATCAAAATCTTCTAACTTGTTAAGGAAGTCAGATGTGTCCTGAATGTAGGATTGTGCTTGTTTGAGATAAGGTTGTAAGAAATAATCCACAAATATTGATAATGGTTCAAATAAAGATAATTTACTTGAAACAATGGGAATACCCCAGCGGGGCTTGTACAGTCTTATGAACCTTGGGTTCAGTGTAGAAAATAGGTGCCCTTGGATGTTGTACTTATAAAAATCGTTATTCCTGCTTAGTGAGAACCCTCTATGTAGTGTTTCTTGCAATACATGGTCAATTCGACTTTGCAGTTCCAAGATGGGATCATGTTCCAACAAGTGATAAAATTGTGAATCTTGCAACTGACATAGGGTTTCAGACTTGTTTTGAGCATGGCTCTGTATGACTATAGAGCCGCCTTTATCAGTTGGCTTAAGTTATATCTTCACATGTTATTAGTTGTGAAGCACCTTCTGTGGTTCATGGGTTACATTAGTAAACTGATGATTCTTGCTAGGTCGATTTTCCAATACTTGGAGATCCTGTAGCATTAGATCCTTAAACGTGGCTATCTGAGCAACCATTGGACCAGGTGGAACCCATCATGACTTGGGTCTAAACACAGATGTATTGTTAGAATTCTGGTCTGCTTCCACAAAAAACAATCTAACCTGAAGGGTATGAATCAGCTGGCAGATATCAACCTGAGCTTGGAAAGCATCATGTTTGCAAATTGGAACAAAAGAAAGTCCTCTATTTAACACTTCTTCTTGGGTGTCCAGTAATGGTACACCCAATAAATTTATAACTATTTATTCTTTTTGCTGTATGCTCTGGTAGCAGGACTGTTCCATTCCTCGTCAAGGTTTGGATTCTGTCCCCTCCACCGAGAACCCCGCTACCCTCGGCAGCCTGAGAAGTTTCCCCTTGGCATGTTAGTACATTTTTTGTTCTTTGGTGGACCTTGTTGCTCACCACTGGAGGAATATTCACTTGACACATCTTCTGATGTAGATCCATGCAGGGGCGGCTCAAGGCAATCTTCTGCCTGAGGTGAGGGATGAGATGGTGTCCTCTTCCCCCTAGAGTGGGGGGGGGAGCAGGAGACTTTCTCAAAACTCTAATTAGGGACTGAACTAAACCCAAAACGCCAATTAGATAATGCGGAGGAAATGCAAGATGTTCGCACATCAAGGAACTAAAAGAAAGAGCGAGAACCACAGCACAGTTTATAACAAATTTTTATTTTGTTGTTATAAACTGCATTATGGTTCTTGCTTTTTCTTTTTTGTTCTTCAGGCAGTCCATGGAATACACAGCATTTGTTGCCAGCACCATAATTTAAAGGCATCAATTTTCTTCCTGTCTATCTTTTTCACTGTCCAACTTTCGCATCCATATGACGTTATTGAAAATACCATGGCTTGAACAAGTCGAATCTTTGTATGGAGAGAGACATCTCTGCTCTTGAGAATCTTGTCTAGGTCCTTCGTAGCCATTCTGCCAAGAGCAATATGTCATCTGATTTCTTGACTGCTTGATGTTTCTTTATTGATAGTTGATTCAAATAGGTTAAAGTTGTCCACTATTTCCATTTCTTCTCCTTCAACGATGAACTTATTGATTTTGCAAGTTATCAGGATCTTTTTCTTCGTTACATTAAAGTGCAGACTATGTTCCTTGATCTTGAGATGCAAATGTTCCAGATCATCTTCACTTTAAGCCAGTAATGTGGTATCATCATCATAGAGAGGTTTGTTGATGAGTCTTCCACCAATCTTCACACTTCGGTTGTGTTCATACAGTCCTGCTTCTCTGATGATTTGTTCTGCATATATATTTATTTATTTATTTAAGTAGTTTTTTATCCCGCTTTTTCCTTCAATCAAAGCGGTTAGGGGGAAAGTATGCATCTTTGTTGATTTTAAACCATTCTGTTTCTCTTTGTTCCATATGAACTGTAGCTTCTTGATCAATGTAAAGGTTGTATAAGAGAACTATCAGGTGTTCTGGTATACCCATGCTTCTTAATGTGGCCCAGAGTTTCTCATGGTTTACACAGTTAAAAGCCTTGCTGTAGTCAATAAAACACATATGCCAACGTTACCTGATGAACACCCTCTTGTCCTACCCTATGCAATTAGTCCCCTTCTCATACCCTACCACTTCCCCCTGCAATGCCCCAATATAACAGACAATTGAACCAAAGTCTGAATGTTCCACTTTGTAATCCTACTATATAATAGTTCATTTAAGTTCATATATTGTCACGTGCACCACCTTGGCAGGGTGATAGACCAAGGTGGGTTGGACACAAAAATATATAAGGTTGAGTTTGGCAAGTGTTTCACAGGGCCCAGGGACTTTTATCCTGGTAGCCTCCTTGTTACCAAATCTCAAAGAACACAAAGGGTCAGAGTGGAGGGAAAACAAAGGCATTTATTTCCCCTTCTTGCAAAGGTTCAAACGCTTGGGCAATAACATCAACACAAGTGTCCTTACTTCAGGTTAGAAGAAAAAGTAAAACATGAGTTTAAAGCAAAACTGTTATCTTCACAGAGTGGTGTACAAAAACAAACACTTTCTATCCCACAAGTTGTAGCTTATACACTAGGCAAGGACTCCAGGCTTCCTGTCATGCAGTAATTACAGTCCATTTCTGTATCTGAAAGCTCTTTAGGAAATTCCACTTGCATCGGTTCCAATTCGGAAGCCTCTGAAACTGAGTCAGTAGTTTCTTGCAAATTGTAGTCAGGCTTCTGATATAACTTTTGTATGACCTCCCAATGCTCAGGGTTAAGCGTAGGGCATCGGTCCTGTGCTCTCCTATACTGAGAACGCTCCTCCCTCTGCAAAGATTTTACATTAGCTTCATGCAAACCTCTCTCATTAAAAAGTCTCTTATTTGCTAAGTGTTTCTTGTACGTTGTATCATAGGCAGTTTTATATGGACAGTATTCCTCTGCTCCCTGTCCTCCCCATATACCAGCAGTCTGAAACCTGCATTGAGTAAAATAAGGGTTACCTTTTATCTTTGGCTTCTCTACTCCAGGTGAGGGTTGAGGCCTGCCTCGGCTGGGATTCTGACTTGCCTGAGCAATAGGCCTTAGGTTCTCCAGCCGTCCTTCAGTTGGCTTTTCTCTGCAGTCACAGCAATGCCTTCGCCTCTCCGGACGAAGAGCACTCACTCTTGATGGAGCTGTCTCTCCTTCTCCTCGGTTCCTCCTTTCTTCATGCCACAGCGGCTGCTGCTGCCTTCTGCCAAACTCCTGTCCGGAGGCTACTGCTTCAGCCCTTCCTTTCCCAGAACTGGCCTTCTTCCTGCACCTCTCTTCCTTGAAGAGCACACCTTCTCCTCTCTTCTTATCTCTGAGGAGAACCCTTTCTCTTGGATCTGTCCATTCTGTCCGTCCTTCAGATTCTGCCTCTTCTGCTGGTCCTGCCTCTTCTCCTGGTCCTGCTTCTTCTGCTGGTCCTGCCTCTTCCTCTCTCCAGTCTTCCAGACTCTCTTTAAGAGGTACTCCTCTCTTCCTTGATTGGAGGCTGGCTGGCATTACCTCACAACCTATGGGGCATGGTTCCTCAGTCTCTCGGAGGTCCCTCTTGCTCCCTCTATCTGGTTCCTCGAAATATTGCAGCTTGTGCCCGACTTTTTCTGTGTTTAAAACATTTTCTTCTGTTCCCAGAGGGTCTGCTGCGTGACAATATGTTACATGTATATATCTCCAAGTTTAATTCCCTGTTCAATGTAAAGTTGTTTCTATTACAGTAGAATGCAAACTGCCCTGAATGGAAGATAGGTTGATATAGAAGACCTGTTAAATAAATAAATACATAAGATAAATATAGATATCCTTTTCGTATTCTTTTGTCTTTTCAAGGATCTGCCTCACATCCGCAATGATTTCTCTCGTTCCTCGCTCTTTCCTGAACCCTGCCTGCACTTCAGTCAGTTCGCGTTCAAGGTATGGTTGTAGTCTCTACTGAATGATCTTGAGTAGAATCTTGCTGGCATAAAATAAATTAAGTTGTCTGTCTGATAGCTCATGTCATGCACCTGTTGTCTTAGGTCAGTGAGCGTGTCTCAGAGACATAGGCTCCAATGAGCATGTGTATTGCCACCCACCCACTCCCTGGACCTTGGGGTTTCAGGAGGAGGTGGCCTTGGATGCCCTTCAGGGTTGAGGTTGTAGTTGTGTATGTGCTCGAGCAGTAAGGCAGGCAAAGAAAATTTATTTGATGAGGTTTATTTCCGCATTGCAGTTCAAGTGCAAACAGACGCAAATAAAGTATAATAGCACAATACAAGAGTGAGAAACCAAAACAAGGTATTGCACTGCTAGGCTAAATGTCCATTATCTTCTGTGATCACATTCAGTTGTCATGTGACACTTTTCTAACGGATGAAACAAACTTTGGCAAACAGCAATGCTCCTGGTATGCAGACAATTATGCTTTAACTTATTCCCTTCTGATAAGCTCTTCAGCAAGGAATCAATACAGCAACTTCTGTTATATTTCTTCATATAACTTTGTACAGCATTACAATTAAATGTCCTTCTCAATGACACAAGCTGAACAGTCCATTGGCATGTCTGGCTCTGTGAACGGTAGAGAAGAAACTAAAGGCATTTCCTCTTCACAGCTTTTTATGGGCTGTGCTACATTAGAGGAAGAAATTGCCCTGCTTTCAAGGAACTCTCTGAAGTCTTTAAGAAGCAATTCAGCCTGCGTTCTTTCTGGGCTAAGCTGATAATGTCTTCCTCCTTCAGGTAACTGTTTGTTTAAACTGCTTATCTCTTGATAATTAGCAATGCTGCTCTTACTAGGACAACAGCTCCACGTGTTAGGATTATCCTTCCCCCACTTATCACTAAACGTTAGTGCTGGGTTTAAAACTTCAGCTGTGAGAGGAGAGCTTTTCAACAGAGTGTTAAAAGTAGAACCTTCAGACTTCTCTTGGCCCACGTCTCTATAATAGGAGTCAGCTGTTCTCCTACCATAGGTTTCTGCTGGCTTATGAATATAGCCTAGGCTGCTTAAATGCTTTTCAGACTGCAACCAATTGCTACCATGTTGTCTGATTTTGTCCTGGCTCTTAACGTTAGCCTTTACTCTTTCTGGCTTCCCAATGTTAAACTTGCAAGCAGTTTCAAACCCACTGTGTACCTTGTGCTGTGGCTTTCTCCAGGGTAATTCTCTGTCCCTCTGCCTTTGGTTCCAAGGTTCCACTTGGTCCTCTAGAAGCCTGTGCTGTAGCCTTGGGTCTCTCAGTGCCCCCGAATCCTTCTGGTCACAGAAGATTCTTCCTGCCTCTGAGTCTCCCGGGTATCTGCTCCGTGAGTCCAATCTTCTTCTTAGTGGATCACAGCTGCTTAACTGCTCTCTCTCCAACTCTTCCTCTCCTTCTTCCTGTTCTCCTTCTCCTCCTTCCTCTTCTAACTCTCTCTGTTTCTGAGTACTTAACAAGCTGCCTGTGTACTGCACTGCCCGCCTCCTGCTTGGGCGTGCCCAATCAGGGACTTGGCTTCTCTCCTTCCTTGAGGTGAGGTGTGGTTCCTGATTAGCTCTGTGTTTTTTTCTCTCTGAAGAGAAAATCCTGCATTCTCTTGCAGTACCGGTTCTCTCCACCAGATCACTATCTGTTTCCATAGCATCTTGAGAGGCTTCTACGTCACAGTATTCTGTATGCAACAGCAGCCTTGTGGCAGCTGGGGTATGCACACACCTAATATCCCTGGGTATGTTGATGCATGCAGGGTGACAGCTGCAGCTGTCTCTGATTGGCCCTGTGGGGTGGTGATAGCTCTAGCTGTAGCAATGGGTGTGAATTGAATGTGCAGCAGAAGCATGTACCATATGCCTCTTGCAGTGATGGGAGTGACCTCTGCTGCTGTGGGACGCTGGAACACCTCTGTCAGCCATCATGGGGCCTCCACACCTTTCGCTTGGAGGCATTCCTAACAGGGGCTATACATTTCAAACAAAGGTAAGAGTTTGTGGCTTTTTAAATTACTAGCTCTCTGTCTGGGAGCTCTTAAAAGGGTTTTGGTACATTTTTAGAACAAAGTTACATTCTTTTTTGTGCTTTAGTTTAAAAGTGGAAATATTTTATTTAGTGGGGTAGATTTAAAACTCTGCTTTAGTATCTTTCTTCAGCTCTTTGAAGCTACTGACACTTCATCAGGTATTAGTTCCCTCCCTCGCCCCCCCCCCAACTCCCACCCACCCCTAGTGAGCAATCTTGCTTTATAGGGCACCTCCCCAATTAACTACACACAGGGAACAGCACATTTTGAACACACTTAAGAGATTTAACTGCTTTTTCTCTGAAAGGACAGCTGGGAGACTGGCTGGTATGTCTCTCTCCTTTGCTTTAACAGATACCTAAGCTCCACAAACTGAACAATGGCTGGGAAAAATCATATCGCTAAAGCTGTTGCCCCCATTACAGCTTCTGCCTCTGTCCAGACAGAGGTCCAAATGCCAGTTGCAGGACCAGTTCCATATGCAGGATGCCTGAATGCCGAAGCTCTCAGGAAACAAGTGGAGGAACTCAGAGAGGAGGTGGCAAGGCTGAGGTGCATTCAAGACAGTGAGAAGTACATTGATGAGATGCTTCTTGCAACATCCAAGCTCTCCAGCAGAGGAGAAGATGGGTGCCTACAGAATGACAAAGTTTGGCCACAAGTCACCAGGGCCTGCAGAATCACCAATCCAACTTCTCCAGCCCTTGAATTGAAGAACCATTATGCAGCCCTGGAAGTGGAGGAGCTCAAAGCATCCCTGAAAAGGGAAGAACCAGCGTTCAAGCACCCCAAGTTGCAGAATCAGTGACCATAAGGAAACGAAGGGTAGTGGTGGTTGGTGACTCTCTTCTGAGGGGTAATGAGATATCCATCTGCTGATCAGACTTGATGTCCAGAGAGGTATGCTGTCTGCCAGGTGCCAAACTCCTAGATGTTACGGAGGAGACTCATCAAGCCCACTGACTATTACAAAATGTTGCTAATCCATGTCAGCACAATGATACTGCCAGGTATCCCTCTGAGCGTATCAAAAGTGACTTCATGGCTCTGGGATAGAGTGTGAAGCAGATAGGAGTTCAGGTGGTATTCTCTTCTAGCCTCCCTGTTGAGGGTAAAGGCCAAGGCAGAGAAGCTCGCATCCTGGAGATGAATGCATGGCTGCGTGGATGGTGTCATCAAGAGCATTTTGGTTTCCTGGACCATGGGATGCTGTTCCAAGGGTTGCAGAGCAGAGATTGTGTTCATCTGTCCAAGAAAGGTCGACGTGTCTTCAGTAGCAGACTGGCTAATCTATTGAAGAGGGCTTTAAACTAGATTCATTGGGGATGGGTGAAGAAAGCCCCCAGGTAAGTGAAAGCCCCCAGGTAAGTGAAACATGAAAATGGGTAAAAGGGGCAACATATGGAAATGGGTAAAAGGGGCAACATATGGAAATGGGTAAAAGGGGCAACATATGGAAAGCAGTGTGTATAAATGCCCATAGCTTGGGAAATAAGATTCCAGATGTTGAAGCTTTAATAGCAGAGGCTGATTTAGTTTTAGTGGCAGTTACAGAAAAATGGTTCACAGAAAACCATGACTGGGATGTAACTATACCTGGCTATACTTTATTCAGAAAGGAAAGGGTAGGAAGAAGGGGAGGAGAAGTGGCACTATATGTAAAAAATGAGATTAAAGCAATGGAAATACAGGGCTTAAAAGGGAGAGAGGAGGGACTGTGGGTTAAACTAGAAAGAGGGAAAGAGAAATCTATTTGCATTGGCGTGATATACAGACCTACCTCACAGGGAAAAGAGGTGGACAGAGAGTTAATTGAAGACATACATAATATTGCCAGGAAAGGGGAGGTGATACTGATAGGGGATTTCACTATGGCAGTTGTTGACTGGCAGATCCCTGCTGAAGTATCATCTAGAAGTAAGGAGATCCTGGATTCTCTACAGGGAGAACTATTCCGGCAACTGGTAACAGAACCCACACATGAAGGGGCCATACTGGACTTGGTGCTTACCAATAGTGAAAGTGTTTCTGATGTTATAGTGGGAGATCATTTTGCATCCAGTGATCACAAGATGGTGTGGTTCAGTATTAGGACTAGGACAATAAAGATAAAAGAAAGAGGAGACCGCTATGGTTTTCGAAAAAAGTAGCTGAAAAGGTGAAAAAGAAGAGGGAGACCTTCATGAAATACAAGAGATCACAAAGAGACGAAGACAGGCATCTATATTTGGAAAAACTTAGAAAAGTTTATTTATTTAACAGGTTTTATATACCGCTTTATCATTTCAATCAAAGTGGTTTACATTGAAACTTAAACTTGGTAACATATGTTAAACAGGGACATTGATAACTTGGATTTTTCTGAGGCAATGGAGGATTAAGTGACTTGCCCAAGGCCACAAGGAGTGCTAGTGGGAATTGAATGCTGGTCTTTGGGTTCCCAAGCCAGTGCTCTAACCATTAGGCTACTCCTCCACTCTATTAGCAAAATAGTCAGGAAAGCAAAGATTCAAAAAGAGGAGGAACTAGCTAATGCAATAAAATAGGGGATAAGACATTTTTCAGATATGTTAGTGAGACAAGGAAGGACAAACGTGGTATTGTCAGACTCAAGGGTGCAGGGGGGGAATATGTAGAAGCTGATGAGGATAAAGAGGACTTGCTTAACAAATATTTTTGTTCTGGGTTCACAGATAAAGAACCAGGAGCAGGACCTCAGAAAACACTCACAAACAGGAACAGAAGCGAGGAGCATCTTGAATAATTTTCAGAAGACTGTGTTCGTGAGGAACTAGCTAAACTTAAAGTAGACAAAGCGATGGGACCAGATGGGATACGCCCAAGAATACTGAGGGAACTTGGGGACGTTCTAGCAGCTCCACTGACTGACCTTTTTAATGCCTCATTGGAGTTAGAAGTGGTGCCAGTGGACTGGAGAAAGGCACATGTGGTCACTTTACATAAAAGCAAAAGAAAGGATGTGGTTTGATAACTACAGGCCAGTTAGTTTAACCTCAGTGGTGAGTAAATTATTGGAGCGCTGCTGAAAGAGAAAATAGTGAGGTTTCTGGAGTCCAATGGATTATCGGATCCGAGGCAGCAGGATTCACCAGAGGCAGGTCTTGTCAGAGAAATGTGATTTATTTCTTTGACTAGGTGACCAGGGGGTTGGACTGATGAAGAGCCCTAGATGTGGTGTATTTAGATTTCAGTAAAGCCTTTGACACAGGCGACTTATAAACAAACTGAGCACCCTAGGGATGGATCCTAAAATTACTGATTTGGTTAGAAATTGGTTGAGTGGGAGGCAACAAAGGGTACAGGTAAATGGAGCTCACTCTGAGGAGAAGGAGGTTACTAGTGGTGTGCCTCAAGGATCCGATTCTTTTTAACATCTTTGTTAGTGATATTGCAGAAGGGCTGTCTGGAAAGGTTTGTCTCTTTGAGGATGATACCAAACTCTGCAATAGAGTAGACACCCAGGAAGGTGTAGATAACATGAGGAGAGATCTAGCTAAGCTTGAAGAATGTCCTAGAATTTGGAAGGTGACATTTAATGTTAAAAAGTGCAAAGTCATGCATTTGAGCTGCAGAAATCCAAGGGAGCGATATAGTATAGGGGGTGAAGTACTTCTGTCCCCAAAAGAAGAGCGGGACCTGGGTGTGATTGTATCTGATGATCTTAAAGTAGCTGAACAGGTAGAAAAGGCAACAGCAAAAGCTAGAAGGATGCTTGGATGCATAGGGAAAAGAATGGCCAGCAGAAGAAAGGAGGTGATAGTGCCTCTGTATAAGTCTTTGGAGCGACCTCATTTAGAATATTGCGTGCAATTCTGGAGACGGCACCTTCAAAAGGATATAAACAGGTTGGAGTCGGTACAGAGGGTGGCTACTAAAATGGTTAGTGGTCTTTGTTATAAAGCAAATGAAGACAGACTTAAGGATCTTAATATGTACACCTTAGAGGAAAGGCGGTATAGACGAGACATAATTGAGACGTTTCAATACCTCCATGGCATTGATTGAAAGCAAGCTCTGCTACAAGGGGACATAAGATGAGTGTGAAAGGGGATAGACACAGGAGTAATATGCGGAAATATTTCTTTACGGAAAGAGTGGTAGATGCATGGAATAGTCTTCCATTGGAGGTGGTAGAGATGAGGAGAGTTTCTGAATCCAAAAAAGCATGAGACAAACACAGAGGATCTCTAAAGGAAAAAAGGGGACTGTTGTAGTGGTTGATATGGAAGGGCAGACTAGATAGGACATGTGGTCTTTTTTCTGCCGTCATATTTCATTGTTTCTAAAAATAGACCATTCAATTTGGAAATATCAATTTGCACTATTACTACATTATGTGCCACATTATTTCCATTGTTTTAATCATAGGGCCATAAAATTATATGTTATATTTTTGCAGTATCATACAAAATTCATTCTATTTTTTCCTATATCACACATTTTGTACCTCATCAAATTAATTTCACTCATACGTCATGACACACTTAGGGCTATGTTTATTAAATGCCAGTAGCGGCTTCCATGTGATCGATATTGCACGGAAGCCGCTACCACATTTTAGTAAACATAGCCCTTATAGTCCATTAATATAACTTCATCCAGTTCATACTTAAATTCATTACTTCCAATACATAACAATCCTCAACAAATCCAGAACATCTGACACAGCACTTTGTTTCTAATCCATCTGCATCAGGAAATCTGTGCTCAAAAAATCAAACTTAATCCATCATGGTCTCTAATTAAAGATGGAAGTGGTGTTATTTTAAAACCAGCCAACTGATCAGCCCAACCAACAGAAATTCATTTACTGTACCAACATCATCCATCAAGGGGTTTTAAATCAGAGACATCCAATCGATTTCACTTATTCCATGAGACACTATAGTTTATAAATAAAATATCCACTGCACTGCAATATCCACTACATGGAATTTGAGGAGTTGCCTATTACAGCATATACTGGAGGAAAGAATACTGTGGAATTACTGATTCAATGAACATTTGAAGAATTTGTCAACTCAGGACATTAGGAGTTGGGCCGTTATGCATTTGACCACTGTAGGATGTGTGGCGCCATTACGCAGGGAAGATTGCGGTGTCATCCAAAGGATGGAGGTATATTTGTGCCCTATACTCAAATAACTTGTAACTTCAGCTTAATTATTTATGTGGTCAGGATAAAGCATTCCTTTACACCGAGGCTGAATGAGCATTATAGTTGATTACAGACTAAAATGATGTTGGTGCCTGTTGTGTAGTATTGTGTTTAAGAAGCAGCATAAATTTAAGGGCTTGAGATGGCGAGTTGTAGAGCAAGTGTGTCCAACTTAGAAGGAATGCCATTTGGAAAGTTTATTTAATTACTGGGAGCAATGGTGGATATTCTGTTTATGAATTCTAGTGTCCCATGGACTAAATAATGAAATTGATTGTATGTCTATGATTTTAAAGCCCCTTGTTGGATGAACACTAATAAATGAATTTTATTGGTTGGACTGGACAGGAGCCTCCTAGATTTTGAGAGTTAGGTGGTAAATTAGCCCGTTTTTAAAATTTCCTGCAGCTGAGTGGCTAAATCTAACTTCCCAGATTCACTATATAGAGACCCCTTAGGCTGTGCTTCTCTGAGTGGCAGAGACCTCTAGTGACCCTATGAAATGATTGCAATGCGTTTGTCCTGGTAATTTTCCAGAACAGGGTAAGTCGCTCTTACTCAGTGCCATCATCCTGGGAGGGAATATTCAACCACTATAAAAACCTACCAAAGACAGATCCCTGTTTTTGGCCAATCTAGCCATCATACCATCAAGATGCATTCCCCTAGTTTAGATACAGCATCAGGAGCAAGCAGTGGGGTTGAAGGTGACACAGATTGCTTAGGCCTGGCACCCAATATCCACTGTGTCCTGGTAAATGCTGCCAGCACACCCCATGCTCAGGAGGAGAGGAGCCAGTCCTACCAGTGGAGAGAAAAGGTAGTAAAGCAACTGTAACCAAGTGACAGCAGAGACAGGAGCTTCCACGGTGCTGCACCGGGGACTTGCATCTGCAGCAACATCCAGCTCAGAGTTGCATTGAAAGACTATAGTGCTGAAGGAGGGTTTCCCCTATCAGGGCAAAAACACAGAAAAGGAGAATAACTATTTGCATTATAGCTTTAGTAAATCCATTGTTTTATTTATTTATTTATTTTTTTTAAACTTTAATGTTTTTATTTTAGATTATAAACAACACACAGTAAAATATGCACCACACAATACAATAACCACAAACCCATACAATAAAGAAACCCATCCACCCTCCCCTAATCCCCACCCAGTCTATGTCAGCAAATAAAATAAAGGAAAATTATCCCCCATTCATTTAAACCCCAGGAAAACAGCCAGCCAGCCGTCCTAGTAGGGAATACATTTCCAAACAATGCCCACCCGGTACCCAGAACCCACATGTACTACCACAAAAATTCCACAAGACCCCCATTCATTTTAAACAGTTAGTATACATTCCACCTTATAAAAACATCCTAAAGCACTACACCCTTTAAAATAGAAAATTGCTAAACAGCCACAGTAAGACCCTGAGTGTCCATAGAATCCTCCCCCCCCCCCCACCAGAGAACCCAAACCCCAACCCTAACCTCCAAAGCCCAGCTACAGGCTCCAACCCACTACGACAAGGGTTACCCGCCTACCCTAGCTGTTACCCCCAACGCATCCCTATACCCTCCACTATTTCCCTTCCCCCCCCCACCTCAATCCCCCCTACCCCACCCCCAGAACCTCCCTACCATGGTCAGCCCCCTCCGCCGCCCCGAACCTACCCGGACTCATAGGAAACCCACACCCCAACTCACCCAATTACCCCAGCCCCACCACCCTACACAGCACCCCCCACTCCCCTGCAAACCTCACCCCTCTCTGCCATCTATGAGCGGTGAGCTTTTCCATTAAAACCAACTCCCGGAGCCTACTCACAAACTGGTCCAGCGAGGGCTGCTCTTTCTGCTTCCAAGCCGCCGCAATAGCACACCTAGCCACAGACAAACATGTCAAAACCACCTGTCCCCCTTGCAGCACCTGTCCCTCCCCTCCCCATGCCAGCAAAAAGATTAGGGGGGGACCATGCCACCCTTACCCCCAGGTGCACTAGAAGCCACTCCCGAATCCGTTCCCAATACCCCTGAACCTTCGGACAGCCCCACCATACATGCCAAAAGGAGCCCACCTCCCCACACTCCCGCCAACACAAAGGGGACACCCCAGGGAAAAGCTTGTTCAATCTTTCTGGCGTGTAATACCAGCGCATTAATACTTTATAGCTATTTTCCCGCAACCTACTAGAACGCGGGCCCCTCCTTATCTGATCCCAGATGCCCTTCCAACCCCGGCTAGACACCGACCGTCCCAAATCTCTTTCCCACTCCAACATATACCTAAATTTCTCCTCCCCCTGTTCCCGCACCCCCTTATATAATGCCGTAATCATCCCCTTAGATCCATGCCTCCCGTACCAAATAGCCTCCACCGCCGAAACGTCCCTCCCCATCCCCTGCCTTCCTAAGACCCTCCTCAAAAAGGAGCAGGCTTGCAGAAAAGGGAAACGATCCCCCTCCCCCAAGCCAAACTCCCCCTGCACTGCCCCAAATCCCTTTAACCCCCCATCATCCAGTAACTGAAAGCCACTCCGGAGCCCCTTCGCCTCCCAACCATCAAAAATACCCCCCTCCCAACCCGGTTTAAACGCCCTCCACCCCCGCCATGGAGTCATAACGGAATACCAGGACCCCCTACGCAGGACCTCATGCCCCCGAACCTTATCCCACACCCTCGCTACCTGCCGCATGGCCGGCGTACCCGCCCCCAGCGCCTCCCGATCCCCTTTAGGAGCCCAAATCCAGGCATCCAACCGACCCCCCAACACCCTCGTACTATCCAAACGAACCCAGGGCATCCCACCCCCCATCGCCCTCCAATCCATAACATGTTTTATCTGCGCAGCCCTATAATAGTCCCGCAGGTTAGGCACCCCTAACCCCCCGGCCTCCCTGTCGGCCCACATCACTTTCCTAGAAATCCTAGGAGGTTTCCTCTTCCAAATATAATGAAACACCCTCCGTTGCAAACGCACGCAAAACCCCCTCGGGAATCCCCACCGGCAAGGCCTGGAACAAATATAACAGTCGAGGCAAGATATTCATTTTAATAGCCGCAATTCTACCTAACCAAGAAGTCTCCAACCGCATCCACCCCTCCAAATCAGTACCAATTTTCCCTATCAGATGCGGATAGTTCGCCTGATACAAGTCTTCATACCTGCAGGTGAGCTTTATCCCGAGATATCCCAGCGCATTACTCACCCAACGCAGGGGATAGGGCCCCCTTAATTGCTCTTCCACCTCCCTTCGCAATCGTACCTTCATTACTTCTGTCTTAGTGAGGTTCATCTTAAACCCCGAGACCGCCCCATATTCCCCTACCTCCCTCAGCACTTCTGGCAGCGTTTGTGAGGGTTTCCCCATATACAGAAGAATATCATCTGCATACAGAGAGATCTTGTGATCCTCCCCCCCCCCTTACCTAAGCCAACAATCCTCCTATTCAATCGAAGCTTTTCCGCAAAGGGTTCCACTACCAGCGCAAACAGCAGCGGGGACATGGGGCACCCCTGCCGGGTCCCACGCCCCACTTCAAAATCTGAGGAGTAGCGGCCGTTCACCTTGACGCGAGCCCTAGGCTCCCAATACAATCCCTTAATCCATTGCAGGAAATGTGGCCCAACCCCCACCTTATCCAAAACCGACATTAAAAATACCCAGTGAACCCGATCAAACGCTTTTTCAGCATCTATTGACATCAGGAGGAAATCATCCCCCAGCTGCCTAGCCTCCCAAATTACACCTATGGCCCGCTTAATATTATCCGCCGCCTGCCGCCCTTTAATGAACCCCGATTGATCCCCCTTAACTAACCCAGGCATCCACCCCGCCAACCTATCCGCCAAAATCTTGGCTAAGATTTTAACATCGACATTCAGCAAGGATATAGGCCTATACGACCCACAACTCAAGGGATCTTTCCCCGGCTTCAATAAAACCGTTATCCCTGCTGTTAACATTTCCCGAGAGAGCGCCCCCCCAGGCTGTAACATCCCGTTAAACACCCTCCCTAACAACACCCCAATCTCCCCCAAGAAAACCTTATAAAAGCTCCCCGGTAACCCGTCTAATCCGGGTGCTTTGCCGCCCACCAGGCCCCGCACCACCCTCCCAATCTCCTCCTCAGTAATGCAAGCCTCTAACTCCTCTCTCGCCTCCTCCGACAATCGCGCCATCGGAATCTCATCCAAATACCCAGCAATCTCCTCCTCCCCTATCCCCTCGTCTCCAGCATATAAAACTCGATAAAAGTCTTGAAAGCATCGACGGATTTCCGCATCCCCTCTCTGTACCTGTCCCCCCTCCTCCTTTATCTGAAAAATGGTGGACGCCTCCTGTTGCTGTTTTAATTGCCGAGCCAACAATCTACTCGCCTTATCTCCAAACTCATAAGAGACCTGCTGCACCCTCTGCAATTGAAACGCCACTTGCTCTACCTGAAGACCCCTTAGTTCCTCTCGCACCTTCTCTACCTCCTGCCGCTCCCTCCGAGCCCCCGTCTGTCGAAAAGCCTCCTCCCCCACCTTCAATCTCCCCCTCAATACCTCCTCCTGTTTCTCCCTCTCTCGTTTCTTCCGAGCCCCCCACATGAGAAATCTCCCCCTGATGACCGCTTTCAACCCTTCCCAGAGCAACACCTCCCCCACCTCCCCCGTATCATTGAAAGCCAGATATTCCTTTATTCTGTTCTTAATGTCCTCCACCACCTCCCGATTCTGCAATAAGCTTTCATTTAACCTCCAAAAGGTCGTCCCCCCAGGTTTCGGACACCGAATCACCACTTCCACGGCCTCATGATCCGACCATCCCGTGGGTACTATATCTCCCCTCTCTACCTCCAGCATCCACCCCCTATCCAGAAGAATCATATCCAGCCTACTCCAACTACCATGGGGAGGAGAAAAAAAGGTATACTCCCGCCCCTGGGGATTCAGCACCCTCCATGCATCCACCAGATTCTGTTGTTTCAACAGAGATCGTAACCCTTGCCTATTCCCTCCACCCCCATCTCCCCCCCTCGGTTCCCGGTCTACCCTCGGATCCATCACCACGTTGAAGTCCCCCCCCAACACCACTTTCCCCCCCCCCTGCCTGCTCTATCAACTTCCCCACATTCTCCCAAAATTTCCCCTGAGTACCATTGGGCCCATAAACGGACACAATCACAATGTCCTCACCACCTAGCTGCCCCCGAATTCCCACCACCCTCCCCTCTGAATCCTGAAAATGCCCCCCAATATGAATCCCACTTCCGCGCCTCACCAATAAAGCAACCCCGCCCTTCTTTACCCCCCCCCCCGCAGCACAAGAATAAAACTGCTCCGGAAAATTCCTATTCCGCATTCTGCCCACATCCCCCCTCCTGAAATGAGTCTCTTGGATCAGCACTACATCCCACTGGAGCTTTTGAGCCTCCCTAAATAACAAACTGCGCTTAGTGGGGGAGTTTAAGCCCTTGGCATTCACCGTCCCTATCCGCAACATCCCGCCAGTATCCCCTCCTCCCGTAACCCCATCCCTATAGCCCTTAAGCCCGTCCACGTAGGAACTGACCCCCCTATCCATTTTCCCCCACTCCTTTCCCCCCCTAGCCCTACCCCCCCTCCCAGTCCCCCCATCCCCCATCCCCCCTCCCCTCCCCCCCAACCATCTCCCCTCCCCCCTCCCCTTCCTCCAAACCTCCCTCCCTCCATGCCTTCCGGTGTCAACTTATCCTACCCCTTCCCATACTCCTTCCCCCCCTCACATAGACGCAATATATGGACACCATGCCCCAAACTCCATACATCCTCCATCACCTCCCCCCCTCCCCCCAAATAGCACCCCATATAGAGATCCCCGCTCCCACCAACATAATCAGCCCCACAACAAACCGAAACAAATATCGTCCAAGAAGTTGGGACCGCAGAGCACTAGCGCCCCTGCTCCCCTTCAGTCCACCTCCCCACAGCTCAACACCGCCACTTCAAGCAGCATCCTTCGGCGTCTCCTTATCCCGCTCCTGGGGCAGCCGCTTCAATCGCTGTCCTTTCTCACCCACGCGCTGCCACTGTGATCTCGGCTGCTGTTTCCTCCCACCTGCTTTATCCATCGTTCTTTGCTCCCGCTGAGGAAGGTGTGGTAAATTCTCACACCCCAGCTCTGCCAACACCGCCCATGCTTCGTCCGGCGTTTTAACTTTCTTTGACACCCCATTCACGGAGAGCAAAACACCGAAAGGGAACATCCACCTATAACGGAGGCTGTTCTCTCTCAAATATGTAGTCACCTCTCTCATAGATCTCCTCCTCTCCAAAGTCCCCCGCGACAAGTCATTGAAGACCTCCACTTCAGCCCCCTCCCAGGCAATACGTCCAAATTTCCGGGCTGTCTGCAGTATGCGTTCTTTCACAGGGAAACTGGTCATACAGACAATTATATCTCTCCCCTGTTTCTCCCGCCGCACCCCAAGGCTTCGGTGCGCTCTCTCCACGCCGATTGCGTCCACGCCAGGGCCCCCATCCTCCCCGAGCCGCAAGATATGGGAGCACAAACGTTGCACTGTTTGCACACAATTTTTAAAAGTCTCTGCTTTGGGTACACCCCGGATCCTGAGGTTGGACCGCCGGGCCCAGTCCTCCATCTCTTCCAATTTCTCTTGAAACTCCTCATGCATTGCTTTGATCTTGTCCTGTTCAGCCGCCATTTCTTTGAGCTCCTCCTCATGGTGCTCCACGTGGCTCTCCACATCTTCCACCCGCTGCCCCAAACTGCTCACCTCCTGTTGAATAGCCGCCAGAGTTTCCTTCACATCCCGCTGCATAGCATGGATCTCAGACTGCATTTCACCTTTAAACTCTTTCAGCCAGGTTTTCAGCGACAGTGCCTCCGGCCCTGCGATCTGCACGTCATCCTCCTCTTCAGAGCTCTCCGACCTCGCACCCGACTCAGAGTCGGCCGTCAACATCGCCTCCTGCTGCTCCTTCCGCACATAGGGAGATTGGAAAGTCGCCAATTTCTTTCGGGCAGCCATCCCCAGGCCAGACGCACGTCTCCCTTCCACTTTCCAGGTATGGGGGAACTGCAATATAGCGTAAATGTGGGGATCGGATCGGAGCTAGGCAACTAAGCCGCCATCAGCTCCGTGACGTCACCGGAAGTCTGTTTTATTTATTTAACAGTTTTTTATATCGCTTTATCATTTCAGTCAACGTGGTTTACATTGTAACTTAAACAGGTAATGGAGGATTAAGTGACTTGCCCAAGGCCGCAAGAAGAGCAAGTGGGAATTGAGCACTGGTCTCTTGGTTCCCAAGCCAGTGCACTAACCATTAGGCTACTCCTCCACTCCTTTGGGTAAAACATGGGTTCTGGCCTGGACTCTATTACTGTGAGAAAGGGCATCAGAGTGAGTGAAGCAAAAGTGCTAAAGGCCTCCTGTTTCAGGAATCCTAATCATCTCCAAGATTAAGACTGAAAGGACAGACAGTGCTCTTGGAAGATGTGTTCACAGTCTGCCAGCTAGTGTGCTTAGCCACTGACAAGGACCCCTAGCCTGGCAAGGAATCCTAAATTTATCTATCTACCTGTCTATTTTATTTTATATGTTTAACTTTTTATTTATGAAATTTCAAATATACATCCATAGATTGAATGAACAGGAAAACAAACAGAAAAATACAATAAGCAACTAGTAATAAAGAAAATATACACAATGATCATAGTCCTCAAACATCAATGGAGCAAGAACAGGTAATAAACCAAGCCAAAGAATTAACCTAAGCAATATTTATTTATTTATTTATTTAACAGTTTTTATATACCGCTTTTATACCAAAGAGGTTTGCAATGAAACAACAGCACATAATCTCTAGAGATTTGTTTTACATAGAACAAGGGGTATACAACTTGGAGGTAAATATGGGATTATGTTTAAATTAACAGGTCATTGGTGGTTGTAATATCACAGTACAAGCAGTTGCAACAGTCCAGCATATCAGACCTCAGCCAGCCTTAACCAGTAACATTCTTGGGAAGACACCACCCCTTGTGCAGAACCCTCTCTATACACAAGTAACTGTAGCAATTGGCCTGGCTCAAAGAATACATATTGTTTAGACAACTAAGAAATCATACATTTACAAGGAAATAAGACCTTCATTGTAGCACCAAGAGCTCCAACCCTAGATCTTAGGGCCAGGAACTCTCTGCGCGTTTTCTGAGTATCTCTAGACACATCTGGAAAAACATAAATCTCAAAGATTAGAAATTCAGAAAAATAAACGTAGAACAGCATCCCTGTCAGATTCAAAGGCAAAGCATGCCACCGGGGTAGATCTCTCAGTAACCACTTCCAAAGATGACTCCAAAAAGGCAGTTAAATTCTCCACATCAGAGTTTCGAGCCGCTCCAGTGCCTCCCTCCAGCCCCAGAACAGGAGGACTCAGGGACAGGTATCGGGCCCATACTATTGGTGGTACAGCATCTTCAGTGATCTTTAATACATCTGCCAGATATTTCCGTAGCATGTCCACAGGTGATATTATCAGATACTTAGGGAAGTTCAAGAATCTTAAATTATTCCTCCAAACTTGATTCTCCAGAAACAGGACCTTCCAAATCAAAAACTCTTTATCCTTTAACTGAGCAACACTCACAGTTCGGAGACTTTCGAGGGCTTCTTCCAGGGCTCCCAATCTGTCAGCATGGTTGGCCACCACAGTTTTACATGTCACAGTCCTAACCAAAACATGATCCATTTGAGCTTTAAAGCTATTTGCATAGTTAGCCAAAGAAGAGTCCACAGACTTAATGTCATCCAAGAGCACATCAAGTGTGATTACAGCCAGTCTTACAACCATTGCTTGGTGATTTCCCCGAACCGGAGATTCCAACAGCTCACCAAGGACTGTCATTAACTGGTGGCTCTGCTACCAGGAACACATCAGGAGAAATTCTTCCTGAGGCCTCTTGCCTTTCCTCAGACTGCTCCAAATATGGTAATGGTGGGGCTGTACGAAGCTAGGGGCTCAACGACGCCCCGCTAAGACTGGTGTCTGACACTCCCATGCCAGACTGAGCTGAAGAGACTGTTGTGCTGCAGTTACTGAGGAGAAGAACGGCAAGGTCGACTGCAGTAGCGCCCTCGGCGTGGACACGGACACCAATGCCAGGGTTTTCCCCTTCCTCTTCCAAGGCATGGTAAGTGCTGCAGGAACTCACACACTCTCTGCCATCAGCACAACCGCTATTGCCGCCATCTTGCATCCTGTGTATTTTATAAAATCCACATGTACATTACAATTCCACATCTGTTCCTCACAAACTGTACCCCTACTTTTTATGCATATATGCAATCATACCATTTTATGAAAACCCCTTTCCATGTGTAAAGCAGGCTTTACATATGGAAAAACTTGATAAAAACTTTGGAGTGTTGCAGTATAATTAGCAGGGCTATGCCAGAGATCTGGCAGCAAAAACTATGAAGACATTCCTGCCCCAAACTGTCACTTCCTTTCTCTCCCTATAACTTATCAGATTGAGACACTGACTCTTCTGAGCCCCGAACCCTCTCCCAGCAACCCAAATTGAAACATTGGCTCTCTTGAGGCCTGATCGCCTCACATTTCCTGCATCTTGCCTAAATGCAAGCATGACCCCTGCCTGACATCACCTGATATCCTACTCATCTCCCTGTCAACTCTTCTACGTGGACAGCAGCGGAAGGTATGTCCTTAGTTTCTCCTTGTTCTAGCATGGAGCTACTAATGGCCTACAGCTACTGGTGTCAATAGCCACTCAGCGCTGAAGCACAGAGTAGATATTGCCTCCTGCTGGCTGAGTATGGTACATGACAGTGGGGTGGGTAAGGGATCAGGTACTGCTGGGGGAGGGGCTATTTAACTGACATAGCATTGCTAGGAGTGAGTGGATTCAGGGCTTTGGTACTCTATTGTTTCAATTGAATTGGGCTGTTGAATGGGAGGATGGTAGTGGGGGATTGGATCTTGGGGAGCATGTGTTTCAATTTTATTGGGTGCCGGAAGGGAGGGAAGATCACTTAAGCGGGTGAGTTTCATTGAGAGGACTTTTCTGGGTAGTTTAGGTATCCAATGTTGAATGGTCTGTATCTAATCAACTAAGTTTTTGCCAGCTAGATGTAGGGTATTTTTCAGCTAAAAATCAAATTTGCAAGATTAAGCTGAAAATTATCCTAAATTTAGTTGGTCAAAATTTGGCTGGCTAGATCAGATGCTTAACTGTGGTGAAAATTTACCCCCTTGTGTCTACCCATGCATGCTTGAATTTTGACACTGTCTTCTCAAGTGCTTAACAATCTCTCAGTGATAAAATATGTGACCCAGGTGCCACTAAGGTCCTTGCAGCAAGAGGTACATTTTTCTTCTTTGTCCCCTTTCAGAGATGGAACTGCCCTGGAAGCAGAATAGGGATAAGAGTTCCCAAATGTGATATGCCCAGGGGAGGTGTCATGAGAGTCCCTTTGGTTATTTAAAGTCCCTTCTTTGGAAGGAAAGGGCCTTTTTTGCTCTTTGTTTCTGCCTTCCAAAAAGTAAGCTGAGCTCTAACTGGTAGAAATCAGTCCTGTAATGTTATTGTTAAGTGCCGTCAAGTCGGTGTTGACTCATTGCGACCCTCTGAGTAGTTGACCTAAACTGTGTTCAGTTTTCAGTCTGGTGGCTCATTGTTGATAGAGTGGCACTCATAGCTGCTGTTATTGTATCAATCCATCTCATTGCTGGCCTTCCTCTTTTGCATTGACCTTCAACCTTGCCAAGCATGATGTCTTTGTTTAACGATCTCTCTCTTCGCATTATGTGTCCAAAGTATGAAAGTTGAAGTCTTGTCATCTGAGCTTCTAAAGAAAGCTTAGGTTTGATCTCCTCTAGTACTGACTGGTTTATTCTTTGTGATCCAATCATATATCAGTCAATTTTCAGAGTGATAAAATATCATAAAGAGCAAAAAACACACTCAATTGAAACAAACTTGGTATGTTGTTGTAAAAAAGTAGAAAACTTCAATCATTCACCAAAGTTTCTGTGTAAGAACCAACAGGGAGGTCTCAGAACTATCGGGCTTTCAACTGATTTACAAAATTTTGTATAGCGTCTGCCCTTTTGCATCAATGACCTTCCCTTATGGTAAACACAAGCAATATACAGAAGAACGCATCCACAGAACTTAGCTTTATGAACTTCAATCTGATGCGATCAATCTGTTGCCCCAACGCCTCAACCTAGCGCTCTTCAAGCATTTCGCGACGGAGCTTCATTGGGGAACATTGCCAACTAGCACAAAGAAACATAAACATAATATTAAAACCTCATTTATCTCTAACCCATGCCAATCCATATCTTATCTCAAGTTACACTCACCTAAAAAACCAAATCACGCTGCACAACAAAACAGACATCGGCTTATCCTCAACATGGCCGATCAAACCTCAAGAACGCCGCACATGCGGACTTACAAACCATCCTATCCATTAAATACACGACGTCAATGATGTCAGGAATTTCCGAATTAGAAAAACTCCCCCCTTAGACAGAATGTAACGTAAAGCAGCAGACACTGAGCACGTAACACAGCAACTATAAAACATCAGAGATTCTACAGACCTGTCAATCAAATGCATACTCCCCAGTTGATTTTCATATTCAAACCTTCTGGGACCACCGTACGCACACGGAAAATCCATCTTTCTCACAGAACAATAAAGATTGCTCTCTTGTTTTTCCTTCCCTACCTACTAACACTTCATCTAAGCAAAAACATCTCAAATCCATAAAGGAATGCCCATAATCCAAATAGTGTTGTACTAATGGAGCCTCCCGTACTTGACAGCTTATCCTAGTTTTATGTTCTATCATCCGTTTCCTAAATTGTCGATTGGTCTTACCAATATACAGCAACTCACAGGGAAGAATTGAAGGAAATATCGATACATCGGGAAGATGTATTAAAACTATTAGATAAACTGAAGAGTAGCAAATCACCTGGGCCGGATGGTATGCATCCAAGGGTGTTGAAAGAACTGAAATATGAGATTGCAGACCTGCTATTAGTAATCTGTGAACTATCATTAAAGTCATCTCTAATACCTGAAGATTGGAGGATCGCCAATGTAACACCAATTTTTAAAAAGGGTTCCAGGGGTGATCCGGGAAACTACAGACCGGTGAGCCTGACATCAGTACCGGGAAAAATGATAGAAACCATCATAAAGAATAAAATTACTCAGCATGTAGATAGTGTCACCAGCAGTGGCTGGACTGAGGCGTAGGCAGCCAGTCACACTGCTGGGCCTGACCTTTCTTTATAAAAAGGAGTAGTTGAGACTGAGTGGTCAGGTTTAAGAAGGATTTTTATTCCCCTCCCGGGGTTTGGATTTTCAAAAACAGTACAAAACACAAGAACTCAAAATGTAGCCATGCTTCTGGCAAAACTGAAGGTGAAAACAAAATACAGCTTCTCGCTTGAACAAAAACAGCAATTACATTGAACAGAAACCAAATGAAATGCTGACAGTCTCTTCTGTGCTCATTCAGCTCTCTACAAGGCACTCTTGTCTTTAGCTAGCACAGCGAACTTATATCAGCCATTAACAAAGAGCAATCCATGTCCTCAATACAGGGATTTAAGCTACTTGGTTCTGTAATCATTGGTTCTTCAACCACATTATTTTCTCTAGGGCAGAAAGTTTGAAACCTCCTCAAATCAGTCTCTGAGCTTTCAACACAGCCCTCTCCACAATAAGGCAGGTAGTTATCCGACAGCTTGTAAAAGCAGGACGGAGAAACAGCTCTGTTTAAACCTGCTTTCTCTTTGTAGCTTTTCAATCTCCTACCTCTTGTGCCTGGCGTTAGCTCATAACACTGTCCTGTTCTGGTCCTGACAGATTTTTCTCTTGGAAGTCTTCTGCAGGGTTTTAGAGACATACATTCATCCTCATCACTCATACAAATATCTTCAACCGAATTACTTTCCCTCTCACAGGGTTGTAAGAATTTCAAGCAGCTCTGCTTTTCAATTATATATGGCTTCTTACCAGCTGCCTCACGTTCCTTCCACTGAGCTCTGTGCCTGGGAAAATCACACTGCGTCAGAGGTGAGTATTTCCTGTAACTAATCCCTCTTGTTGCAGGTAGCTTTGTTTCCCTTTGCAAATTCCTCCTTGGCTTTCTGCTCCAAGGGTCAGGTAATTCAGAGTCAGTATAGGAATATTCTGAACCTCCGTCTGAGACCTGCAAGTTTCCTCTTACTTGCCAAGCTTCTGCAGCTTCCTGTTCCTCGTGAACTTCCTGCTCTCTGAGATCTCCCTGATCTCTCTGGTCTCTCTGGTCTAACTCTGTTTGCTTTGGACGTTTTTTATACAGGTTTAGGGACGTTTTCTTGCCCATGTGAAAACTGTTTTCCTGATTAACTGGGGAGTGTTTGCTAGCTAGGCGTGACTTCAGACCTCGTGTCTCAGCCTGTTTTGGTTGCCTATGGTAACTGGGAAGCTTTTGATCTCCCTGCCTGTCAGAATCTGAGCTAAACCCAGCAGATTTCTGTGTTTTAAAGGCACAGGGCAGATCTTCCGTGTCACAATAGTCATGACCTAATGGGATACAGCCAACATGGCTTTAGACAAGGAAGATCTTGTCTTACTAATCTGTTATGTTTTTTTGAAGGAGTGAATAATCAGGTGGACAAAGGTGAGTCAGTTGATATTGTGTATCTGGACTTTCAGAAAGCCTTTGACAAGGTCCCTCATCAGAGACTTTTGGCAAAACTAAAGAGTCATGGGATAGGAGGCAGTGTACTATTGTGGATCAGGAACTGGTTAAAAGATAGAAAGCAGAGGGTAGGGCTAAATTGCCAATTTTCCCAATGGAGAAAGGTGAATAGTGGTGTACCCCAGGGATCTGTGCTGGGTCCGCTGCTTTTTGACATATTCATAAATGACCTGGAAAGTGGAATAACGAGTGAGGTTGTCAAATTTGCAGATGACACAAAACTATTTAAAGTTGTTAAAACCCAAGAGGATTGTGGAAAATTGCAAGAGGATCTTGATAAATTGGAAGACTGGGCATCAAAATGGCAGATGAAATTTAATGTGGACAAGTGCAAGGTTATGCACCTAGGGAAGAACAACCCAAACTTTGGTTACAGGATGCAAGGTTCCACATTAGGAACCACCACCCAGGAAAAAGATTTAGGCGTCATTGTGGATACCATGTTAAAACCCTCGGCCCAGTGTGCAGCAGCGGCCAAGAGAGCAAATAGAATGCTAGGTATGATAAGGAAAGGAATGGAAAATAAAACAAAAGATATTATAATGCCTCTATATCGTTCCATGGTGAGACCGCACCTTGAATATTGTGTGCAATTCTGGTTGCCGTATCTTAAAAAGGATATAGCGATTTTAGAAAAGGTTCAGAGAAGAGCCACCAAAATGGTAAAGGGGATGGAAGGATACTCCTATGAAGAAATGCTAAAAAGGTTAGGGCTCTTTAACCTGGAAAAGAGACGGCTGAGGGGAGATATGATAGAAGTCTATAAATTAATGAACGGAGTGGAACGGGTAAATGTAGATCAATTGTTTACCTTAGCAGAATATAGAAAGACTAGGGGACATGCAATGAAGCTACAGGGTAAACTATTTAAGACTAATAAAAGAAAATATTTTTTCACTCAACGTGTAATCAAACTCTGGAATTTGTTACCGGAGGATGTAGTAAAGGCTGTTAGTGGAGCTGGGTTTAAAAAAGGTTTGGACAAGTTCCTGGAGGAAAGGTCCATAAACCATTATTAAGAAGGGACCCAGGATATCAATGCTTGAACCAATACAAGCATTGTGGAACCTGTGTCCCTTGGGGAAACTGCTAGATACGTATGACCTAGATTGGCCACTGTTGGAAACAGAATACTGGGCTTGATGGACCTTGGTCTGACCCAGTATGGCATATCTTATGTTCTTATGTTCTTATGACACAAAATGCCATAAACAACAAACATAGATTCACAAGAAGTCTGGTTATGCAATTTAAAACCTCTATCATGATATGTCAATTGTGTGATATTGCAGGAAACCTCACAGATCGAACAATTACGACATATCTTATGTCCCCCAGGAACATCAACTGTTCTCACAGATCGAACAATCTGTTTACGCAATCAGGGACGTAACACTGCCGCTGCCGCAGGCTTAGTCTCTCAGTGTTACGTCCCTTATTGAGAACAGTTGATGTTCCTGGGGGACATAAGACATAAGATGTTCTGTCTAAGGGGGGAGTTTTTCTAATTAGGGAATTCCTGATGTCATTGACGTCGTGTATTTAATGGATAGGGTGGTTTGTAAGTCCGCATGTGTGGCGTTCTTGAGGTTTGATCAGCCATGTTGAAGATAAGCCGATGTCTGTTTTGTTGTGCAGCGTGATTTGTTTTTTTAGGTGAGTGTAACTTGAGATAAGATATGGATTGGTATGTGTTAGAGATAGATGAGGTTTTAATGTTATGTTTATGTTTCTTTATGCTAGTTGGCAATGTTCCCCTGATTAAGCTCCATCACGAAACACTTGAAGAGCGCTAGGTTGAGGCATTGGGGCAACAGATTGATCACATCAGATTGAAGTTCATAAAGCTAAGTTCTGTGGATGCGTTCTTCTGTATATTGCTTGTGTTTACCATAAGGGAAGGTCATTGATGCAAAAGGGCAGACGATATACAGAATTTGTAAATCAGTTGAAAGCCCAATAGTTCTGAGACCTCCCTGTTGGTTCTTACACAGAAACTTTGGTGAATGATTGAAGTTTTCTACTTTTTTACAGCATACACAGTTTGTTTCAATAGAGTGTATTTTTTGCTCTTTATGATGGTTTATTCTTTGGGCAGTCCATGGTATACAATACATAGTATTCTTCGCCAGCACCATAATTCAAAGGAATCAATATTCTTCCTGTCTATCTTTTTCACTGTCCAACTTTCACATCCATATGACGTTATTAAAAATACCATGGCTTGGACAAATCTTGCTCTTGAAAATCTTGTCTAGGTCCTTTATAGTTATTCTGCCAAGCAATGTTGCCACAATGTATTGTCCGATTTCTTGACTGCTTGTCCTTTCTTTATTAATTGTTGATCCAAGTAGGTTAAAGTTCCAAGTGGGATTGAGAGGGGAAGTGTGCCATTGATGGAATGAAGAATTTAAGGGAGGAATGAGGAAGTGTCTGCTTAAAACTTATACTGACAAGACTGTAAATACTGGAGGTTCTTTTGAAGCATTGTACGCTGACTGAATCTGAGTTTATCCAGTAAACTGTAGTTTCAGTTACACATTTGTTTGAATTGTGAAGTTATTTCTGAGAAAGCTCTCACTGAAGGGTGCAGATCCAAAGAAGACTGAATGTTGAGTGAGTAATCTTGTATAGTCTTGGAGAAGAATCTCTCCAACTACCCCCCCCCCCCCCCACCTGCACGCCTGGCACCCATCAAAGAAGTTTTATTTAGAAATGCTTATATACTGCTTTTTAGCAGGTCAAAATAGTGTACATTCAGGTATGGTACATATTTCTCTTTTCCCCAAAGGGCTCACAATCTGAGGCAACAGAGGGTTAAATGGCTTGCCCAAGGCCACAAGGAGCACCTGTGGGACTAGAAACCCCAGTCCCTCTGCCTGAGGTTGCTGTCCTCCAAGAGGATTTGAACCCCCAGCCCTTGGTAACTTGCTTCAACCATTAGGACACTCCTCCCTTATACAACACTATTGTTCTGTAGCACCACAAATCTGTCTTTTGTTTAGTACATGAAAGCGACTTGTCAATAAGAACATCCAGATCCAGCGTTCTTAATATGACATTTGATAATACTGAAAATGCTTTGTCAAGCATATCATCCTTTCGGTTGTTTTTCATTGAAAAAGTAAAGCAATCATGCCTTGTCCTTGAGTATTTCACTATTTATTTCATTTAACAGGTTTTTTAAATCATTTCAGTCAAAGTGGTTTATATTGTAACTTAAACCTGGTAATGAACGTTAAACAGGGACATTGATAACTTTGATTTCTGAGGCAATGGAGGGTTAAGTGACTTGCCCAAGGCCACAAGGAGTGCTAGTGCAAATTGAACCCTGGTCTTTTGGTTCACAAGCCAGTGCTCTAACCACTAGGCTACTCCTCCACTCCATGTAAGCTAATGGAAGATGCTACCTTCTGGTGCCTTATTGACGCCCACAAGCTGTTTGCATGCCTGCTATTCTTTTGTTTAATAATTAAAATAAGAATAGGGAGAAGAAACACATTAACAATGTACGTGAACACTGCTTCAGAGCCTGCTAAATCACTTACTGGCATGCAAGGATGCGGTTGTCTAGGAATAAGGAGCAGTATTATTTGTGTAAGCTGCCTCTCTATGTTTCAATTTTTCATGAAATTGACCATGAAATTATGCATAGGAATATTCATGAATCTTCCGTAGGGTCTACTGGGTTTTAAACCATATGAAAAACATATATTATTGTTACAAGAGGCATTGAATCTACAGCAGAGAATTTCACATCAGTAAGAAAAACATGAAGGCTATCCCCTATGCTTCCAACCAACTTCTCTGCAGCAGTAAACAGAAAAACAAACCTTGTCATACATTCGTTGAGTAGTTCAAACATCTAATAGGGCCAGATGTATTAAGCGTTCTTCCCACCAGGTTTGTCTAACACAGGACGCATCCCTTTCAGCGCTCCTTTTTTAACATTTACTTGCAGCCACTTTGCAATATCTTCAGGAAATTCAAAGTAGCATGCCACATTTATGCAGACGACATAATGTTGTATCAAACCCCGATATCAATCAGATCACAACCTGTCTTAGTGAAGCCTCAAAATGGCTGAACTCCCCAACTTAAAGATCAACCTTGAAAAAACGGAAGTGCTACATGTTACTAGGAATCAAAGCTTCAACCCCCCCCCCCCCCCAACTATACATCTCACAGATGCTGACCTCTTCGTAAAAGATGAAGTCAAATATTATGGAATCACACTGGACAAAACACTCAGCATGGTATCACACATAAAATCTATCACGAGTAAGGTCTATTTCAAACTGAGGTTGATCCAACATCTGAGACCACTACTCTCATGCGATGATTTCAGATCGGTGCTCCAGACAATTATTACACCTCACTTTGATTACTGTAACATGTATTGATTACTGCAATGGTGCTTTATCCAGACTTCCTCAGTATCAGTTACGCTATCTGCAACTCCTTCAGAACACAGCCTCTTGCATCCTTACCCACACCTCCCATCTCCTTCATCTGCTCACCTTAAATCAACCCAAGCCTCTGCCTTCTTTTTTATTGGGCCTCTCCTTTGGAACTCCCTTCCCCCTGACCTTCACCTGGAGCGCTCCTTCCCCCGTTTTAAAGGGCTGTTAAAAACTCACCTTTTCTCCCTTGCTTTCGACCTCCCTCTACCCTCTTCCTAGTTCCCTTCTTCTGTCTGTGTCACCCTGCTTCCTCCCTTTCCAGCTAGTCCTATCTCTCTCCCTCTCTTTCCTGTCATTATTGGCATTCCTTTCCTTTTTTTGTAGTTCTTTTGTTGTAATTGTACGTTGCTAAGATGCTTTGGTATTGGGCGGTATATTAAATGACATAATGAAGAATAAAGAATAAATATTCCAACTGTATGTCTTCATAATATTTTAATAGCATGTTGAAAGGTATACAACAAAAAACAAAGATGTCTGTGCAACTTAGACATCATAATTTCTGAGAAAAAAACAAAATATGACCTGGACAGGATTAATAGCACCCTTCACTAATATTTGGTTGCACAACCCTTGGCAGTGATGACAGCCTCCAAAGGTTTCTTTTAGCCATCTAAAAATTTCATATATCTGTCTGCTGGTAGTTTCTCCAACTCTATAAATGTGATTTGTTCCAGCTCATGAATGTTTCCAGAATTCCTTTTACCAATGGCTGATTTCAGCTCTTTCCAAAGGTTCTCGATTGGACTGAGATCAGGACTCATTGATGGCCACTTTAAAACAGTCCATTTGTTCCTTTTTAACCATGCTTTTGTACGTTGGATGTATATTTTGGGTTATTGTCCTGCTGGATGACCCATGATCTTCGACCCAGACCTAGCTTTCTGATCCTAGGTAGCACATTTTCATCAAAATACCTTACTAGTCTTCTGACTTCATTGATTCCTTTAATACGTTCCAGGCCTCCAGTTCCTGAGGCAGAAAACAGCCCCACAACATTATGGAATCTCCAACACATTTAACTGTAGGAAAGGTGTTTTTTTCCTTATAAGCTTAATTTCTTTGCCTGTAAATGTATCGCTGGTCTGCACTGCCAGAGAACTCGTTTGGTTTCATCTGTCCACAGAACATTTTTCAGAAGGATTATGGTTTCTCAAGGTGGGTTTAGGCAAAGATCAGGTGTGCCTTTTTTATGTCTGTCTTTGAACAATGGGGTCCTCCTTTGTCTTTGCCCATGAAATCCTTGTTTAGTGTTTGGCATATGTTACAGGTTAAAACCACTACTCCAGATTGCTCTAGGTTAGCCTTAAGCTCTTTTGATGTTGTACGTGGTGTTTTTCCAACAGTTCACGCTAACCTTTGAAGACTTCTTGGATTAATTTTCCTCTTTCCACAACATCCTGAGAGGTTCTTGACAGTTCCATGAGTAGAAAATTTGTTAATAGCATTGTGGACTACAGACACAGGAATCCCAAGGTCTTTGGAGATGGCCTTGTACCCCTTTGAAGTTTGATGATAATGGCTTTTCTGACAGTCTTAGGCAGCTCTCTTGTCTTCACCATTGTGAAAATGGAGCAGGGAGTGAATGTGATCAATTTAAACATTAGAACCATCATTCATGGATTTATTCAAGCCATGTGAGTACTGACAATTGATTACAGGTGTGTCTAATTTTATTGCAGTGGGAATGTGGTTCTTCTGTTCAAGCTGATTTGAATTGTTTATAAGGGTGCCAAAATTCATGTCATACTAATCTAACAACAATCAAGCCCAAAGGAATCACCACATATACTGTATATTCCTAAATAACAGTGATAACACCATAATTATTCTTTAATAATCTGCCTACCTGAAAAACTAATCTATCAGTCACTAAATGTTTTGTCGGATGGCCAACCTTGAGAGATCTCCCTCTCCCAAAGTAGGCCTTCCTTTTTAATCAAATTTGTGAAAGGCCAAATGGCCTAAAAACATTGCAAGGAAAGACGCATAAATGCGTCCCTCTCAGCTCTCCTTGAACAGAAAAAATGTGTATCCTTGACTCTCCATATCAACACTTATTGAAACTACCATAGTAATAGACTTAGTTTGACAGTTAAAGTTCCTCATCGTGGCGGTTAAACTTTTGTCTTCATGTAAACAGCACTGGAGGCGCTTATGTCAAGGATCAGCAATGCTCCAAATGTCTACACAACTTAGTGTTTCAAGCTTCGTGCCTTCTTAGCTCTTCTTCAAGCAAAGTCATGTCAAATTCATGTCATGGCAATGTCCTCATTTTTATATTATTTCCTGCTATTTCCCTTTTTATTTAGGCTTGTTTCATTTGATTCTTTCATGTGTCAACTATGTGTGCATATATAGTCCAAAGCCATTTCAATGGCCATAGAGAATTATTGTTTATCTCGTCAAATTGTGGGACTCGAGTGGATACAGAGAGCGTGAATTTGATTACAAAGTTCTCTCCGATGAGTCAAGGGATTCAGCGTAGTTTGCGGAAACATCAAAACGTTTTGAGCACTATACCGGGACTGGCAGGGAAGAAATTACGGTGCGTTTGGCAACGACACCGCAATTTGAAGGAACATCTGAGTCCGGCTGTCCTTCCTACATTAGATAGAGATATCAGAATGAAGGGTCATAGACAGTGTGGAACTTGTGATATTTGCACAATAACTTTAGATACAACATCATTTCGTTACCACCTTCGAGATTATAGTATATCATCCCATACGTCTTGTGACTCTACTGGGGTAGTATATGTAATACAATGCCCATGTAACCTTTTTTATGTAGGAAAGACACTCCGCACCTTTCGGGTGCATATGCGGGAACACAGGAGCCGCTTGCGTTGTAGAGTAGTGGCAGCCCCTATAGTCCAGCACTGCCTTGAGAAGGTACATAGTTTTGAACAGTTGTTATGTTTCTGTATTGATCAGGTGGAACGCGGTGGAGGGGGAAGAACACATGATCAGGTTTTAACCCAGAGGGAACAACGATGGATTTACAATTTGGATACTGTGACACCAAATGGATTGAATGCCATGATAGAGTGGTCAGCTTGTCTATAGATATAGATATTGGAGTCAGTAAGGGCATTAGGTGCTACCACATAGTGGGAGGAGTTAGTTTCCGTCACGTAGACGTAAGCACTTTTAAATACCACTTGTTAGTTCCAGATGGCATGCGCGGCGTCTTTTTTAGTTATTGTGAGACACGATACATTTGTGCAAAGAGGAACAGCTATGTATTAGATGCGGGCAGCATTTTTGTAAGTACCGTTGTCTTTTCAGGTTTTGGCTTGAAGTGTGGAGTTTTAACTTTCCTATTGTAAGAGTAGGGAATGATCTTTTGTTTCTATTCGTTTTGTTCACAGGATCCTTAACAGATCCCCTGAAGAACCCGAATTGGAGAAACGCTCAAAGGTGCTGAAGGGAAGCGTCGGGATTATTGAGCATAAGGATCATTGAATATTATAGAAGTGATTTTCAGCTTTGTGGATGGCAGTTCATAATGAGAGAGGGGTATTACATAAACTATAGTTTGGAGAAATAAATTTTGAAGAAGCCCCGGGGAATTTTGATAGTCTCTGCCATACCCGCTAGCTGTTTCACATACCAATGAGGAGGTCGTTGATGTGATATAGCACACATATTCCTTTGCAGACGATCTGTCCAGGGAATAGGTGCTAATCTGAGACCTCCGGGTAGAAATTTTTAATATAATGTACGGTGGTGAACAAGCAGAAGAGGAAAAGTTAATTCTTTAAGTACATTCCCTTAATGTGTTACATCGAACGTGTTTTTGTAGTTAATACCGAGAGGTAGGACGTTCGTAAGAAGACCAAAAATTTTTCACGTGGTTTCATGAATGGAGCTTTGGCAGAGGCAAATGTTATCTGGATAGCAGAGATATTCAGCTCGCTATCCAGACAGCTAACCACATACAATTAAGACAGCAAAAGGGCTGTGCTAACCATATGTGGTTAGCTATCTGGATATCTTAATATGGTTAGTGCCGCTGAATATCTGTGGGTACTGCCGCTGCGTGCCCCGATACTAACCTGTTAGCAACGGGGCATTCCAGGAACGGCACCCAGGGAAACCAGCCACAGCCTGGTTATCCCTCAGTAGCGAAAGTTAGAAGCAGTAAAGGCTATCCTAACTTTCACCACCAAAGCTAACCAGGCTGCAGCTGAATATTGCCACGTCCTGTCTAACCCAGATATGGCCCTGACACTGAATATCTGGGTCTAGGGTTCAGTGGCGACGGCTAGCTGCCACTGCTGAATATCAGCCCAATCTGTATACCAGTGCTGAATATTCCGATTTTATTTAACTGTGGTGCTCGGTGATTTTTTTTGTACTTGCTCAAGGTCGCTAAGAGTACTGGTGGGAGAAATGGGATTTGAACTCTAGCTGCTTTCATTTTTAACCTGCTGCTCTAACCACTACGTTACTCTGTATGCCAAGTAAATCTGGTCATTGATACATTCTCATCATTGAGGATGTAAGTGGGATGACCTTTTGTCTTCATTCTATAATGCTGAGGTCGATCTCATCATGAGTTAAAGAATAGGCTAAGAACATAAGATACCTCGTATTACATATTGGGTCAGACCAAAGGTCCATCAAGTCCAGTATCCTGTTTCCAACAGTGGCCAATCCAAGTCACAAGTACTTTTCATGTTCCCAAACAGTAGACAGATTCCATGCTGCTTGTCCCAGGGATAAGCGGTACATTTCCCCAATCCTCTTTAATAATAGTTTATGGACTTTTCCTCAGGAACTCGTCCAAACCTCTTTTAAACCCATTTACTATATCCTCCGGCAATGAATTCCAGAGTTTGGTTAATATTTTCTCCAATTAGGGTTTTTTTTTCACCATTTTAAATTTTTATTAGGAACAGCATTTCAGATTACAACATATTTCGTTCTCAACATTAAACAAGCTCTACACAATTTACCCTTCACAACACACTGCTCCCCCTTTGCATTTGCAACCTTCCTTTACATCCCCCCTAAATGTTCCCCTTCCCTCCTCCCCCTTCCCTCCACCCCCTCCCCGCCCTCCCCCTCCCTCCCCTCCCCTCCTTCTCACATACATCCTACCCTCCTTTCACCCTCCACCTTCCATTTGTTCAGTCTCACCTCTTTTATTCTGCTTCACCCTGAGTTCTGAACCTTATGCCATACATCCAATCTCAGTTTCCTATGGTGCAGTCTGCCTTCCATCCTCCTTCCACACCCTCTCCCCCTCTTTCAAGGCTTCCAACCACTTCCACACCCCCATCCATTTGTCTGCCCTCCTCTCCTCTTTCCCTCGTCTCAGCTCCATCAATTTATACATCAGTCCCACCTCAGCCACTCTCCTAACAAATCCTGTAGGTTGTGGTGCGCTCAGTCCCACCCAATGTTGTGCTATCTCGAATCTGGCTGCCACTATACAATGATGCAGCAACCCCCCCCCCCCCTTCCTCCCTTGGAATATCCTCATCTAGTTGATGCAACAGACATACCTCCGGTCTTCTTTGCAATCTATATTATGTCATGCCATGTATCATGTCTAGAATCTTTACCCAATATGCCTGTATCCGTTCACACTTCCACCACATATGTAGCCAATCCCCCCTCTCGTGACATCCCCTCCAGCATTTTTCATCAGATCCCTTACCTGCTCTTTTTTTACGTACTGGTGTCCAGTACCATCTAAATAACACTTTATAAGCATTCTCTTTTACTTGTGTAGCTATAGAAATATTAGCAATCGTTTGTTTGATCTTATCCCACACCTCTACATTCCAACTCACCCCCAAGTCCTCCTCCCATTTCAGCATATATTGCAGTTTACATTCCCCGCTCTCCATCAATACTTTGTAAATTCTGGACAAAACCCCCTTTTGACCCAGATGGCCCGAGCATAAAGCCTCAAACCATCCCCGATTATCCCATAAATTGGTCCACACTTTGGGTTGTCTTATATAGTGACTGACTTGTAAATATGCATAAAAATCGCTTGCCTTTAACCCATAGAGGTCCTTAATGCCCTCAAACTCATAGACCCCCTTCCTATGTATTAATTGATGGAGATGCATCAGCCCCGCTTTAGCCCATCTACTTAGAATATGCTCTCCCTTGTCAAAACAGGCCTCTAGGGTCATCCCCTGTACATATCCTTTATCGTGAACTAACAATTTTTTATTGTGTTTCCAAACGTTCAGACTGGAACACTATGGGGTTTAGGAGTTGAGTGCCTGATCCTTTACTACCCCTCCATATTATTCTTTCCAATCCCTCACCCCCTACCAGTTCTTTCTCCATTTGGACCCACTATTTCTGTGTGGCTCGTTGCCACTCATAGATCGTTTTCAGCTGTGCTGCCTCATAATATTTTCTAAAATTTGGTACTCCCAACCCTCCCTCTCCTTGGGCTCTTTGCATTACAGTCAGTGCTACTCTAGGGCACCTCTTTACCCATATAAAGCTATTAACGAGTCTCTGTATCTGTTTTAATTTGTTATGCGATACCCTTATTGGAAGCGTCTGTAACAGGAACAGTAACCTTGGTAGCAATATCATCTTTACTGTAGCTATGCGCCCAAACCAGGAAAGATATCCCCGCCCACACCCATCTATCCAGCTCTCTATCTGCCCAAATAGCTTCAAATAATTAAATTTATATAATGCTTCCAGCCTACTGCTAATCCGGATTCCGAGATATCGGATGCTCTCCCGTGCCCATTTAAATGGGTATTTCTTTTGCAGTAGTTCCTGTACATCCCTTGGAACAGCTAGATTTAAAATTTCAGATTTTGTCCAATTTATTGTAAATCCCGACAGCCTACCATATTCTTCCAACTCCCACATTACTATTGGGATACTTACACGGGGTCTAGCCACGCTTAATATAATGTCATCAGCAAACATGGCTATTTTATATGCACTCCCCCAACTGTTATCCCCGTTATATCAGCCCGTTCTCTCACCCTCTGAGCAAATGGTTCCAATGCTATCGCAAGTAGTAGTGGCGATAGGGGGCATCCCTGTCTCGTTCCCCTCCCCTGTTCAAAAAAGCCAGAGTAGGCCCCATTCACCCTCATGCATGCTTTCGGTTGATGGTACATTGCCTTCACCCAATTTATGAACTCCTTCCCCAACCCCATTCTTTCCAACACTTGAAAGAGAAAAGGCCACGACACCTGGTCGAACGCCTTTTCCGCATCCAGTGACAGAAACAGCGTCTCCTCCCTGCTTTGTTCAATGGATCATATCATATAGTGTATCTTTCTAATATTGTCCTCTACTTGTCTACCAGGAATAAATCCCGCTTGATCTTGGTGTATCAGTTTCCCTATTATCTTGTTTAGGCGCGTAGTAAGTATTTTAGCTAACAATTTCGCATCTAAGTTGAGCAGCGCGATAGGTCTATATGATGAACATTCTTGCGGGTCTTTCCCCTCTTTATGTATTACTGTAATTCCCGCCCACCCCATCGTGCCCGCTAACTCCCCTCCCTCCCTTGGTAGATTAAACAATCTCACTAATGGGTCTGTTAAGATTTCTCCAAAACGTCGATAGAATCTCGCTGTAAGCCCATCCAAACCCGGTGCCTTGTAAAGTTTCAACTGTTTTGTTGCCCTTTGCATCTCATCTCCTCATATGTGCTTACTAAGCTCTTCCCTCTCCTCTAGTTTAGGCAATTCTTTGGAGTCCAGATAACTTTGTACTCTTTCCCTCTGTGGGGTTTTCCTAGTTTTATACAGCCCCTGGTAGTATTCCCTAAAAGCCTCTCTGATCTCCCCATCCTTAATTGCCCACTCCCCTCCCTTCTTTCGGAGTCTCATTATATGAGACCGTAATTTCCTCTGTTTCAGTTGCTGCGCCATATATCTCCCCGCTCTATTCCCCCCCTCAAAAACCTCCTGTCGCAACAGCTGCATCTGGTACCGTACCTTCTCTGCCTGCATAGCATTAATCTGTGCTCTTATTGACAACACCTGACCTCTATATGCCCCTGATATCCCTGCACATCTAATTCTTCCAATGCTAGCAATTGTTTTCTCAGAGCCTTCTCTCTTCCCTCCCTTTCCTTGCCCCCCATTTAACTAACATTCCTCTCACCACTGCCTTATAGCCATCCCACACACCTCCCCAAGCAACCTTATCATTCCACTTAAAATATTCCCTCGTTTCTCTCTCAATGTCAGCTCGGACCCTCTCATCTTCTAGTAACGATTCATCCAGCCTCTAGTACTGTATGCCTTTCCCCTCGCCCTCCATTCTCAATCTTACCTAAACTGGTGCATGGTCAGACCATGTGACTTGAGTCCATCTCCGCCCCCTTAATCCTACCCCCACCTCCTTCGAGACCCAAATAGCATCAATTCTTGAGTAGGAGCCATGAACTGGCGAAAAATAAGAAAATTGTCTCTTCCCTGGGTGTTGTAATCTCCACGCATCTATCAAACAATGTTGCACTACAAAGTTACGATATCGATTCCTATCTGCCCTTTTTCCCTCTCTTTTCCCAGTGGCGTCCCTAGCCGGGTTCCATGTTAAATTGAAATCACCTCCACATATTAGAATACCCTCCCCCAATTTCCCCACCTCCTCATTCAGTTTTGTCCAGAATTCACCTTGTGCTCCAGTTGGTGCATATACATTCACTATACAATACCATTCGTTCCCCACCTTCAAACGCAATAACACATACCTCCCCGCTTTGTCCCGCACAGTAGTTTGCAAGTGCATCTTTAATCTTGTGTCCAACAGAATGGCTACCCCCCCCCCCCCCATTTTTTCTTTTCTATTATGTTAGATGCATGTATACATACTCCATATCCCCTGGGCTTAACCAGGTACTCTCACTCTTGTCAAATGCGACAGGAAGCTGTAAGTCACAAACGACTCATGTTAATATTGTAGATAACTGTAGATAGTTCCCCCAGCTGTAACCCAAGTTGCATCCTCCCGTTTCATTGTAAGCGCATAACAGCATGCCGGTTATGCATAAATCTGTTGTTTGTAAACCACACTGATTTTAAATAGCGCTGTATATAAAAGCAATAAATAAATAACAAATAAAAAAAATAAATAAAATGCGTTTCCTGTATCATCACTATCGCTCCTTTCTGGTGTGCAATTTCTGTATACAATTTTTGGCACTTAAATGGGGAGTTAAGCCTCTTTACATTTAATGAGACTATTTTTACCTCACCTTTGTTTTCTATTTCCCCTAATTCTTCTATGCCTCCCTAATATATCTCTACCCCTCCCCCTTCCCCCCTATGTCCCCCCCTGTCCACCCCACCTCTCTTCCCCTTCCCCCTCTCCTACAGAGAGATTTGTCTTCTATGATGGTGTCTGGTTATCAGGCCATTACCTGTCCTACCCCTCCATTCCACTTTCCCCCTTTTCCTCTAACCCTCCCTCGATGATCCCCATTTCACCCCTGCCACCCCCCTAAATACCTTAACTAGCCCACCTCCAGATCCTTTCCTACCACCCTTTCCCCCAGCCCCTCCTTACCCTTGAGGTATACTACTGCCTACCCCTCCCCATCTACCTTCTATTTCACAACCAGTTAATACAGTGTCCTCTATTTCAGCCAGCTCCTTTCTCCTCCGCTTGCACTCCTGGGCTCTCTCTGTGCAGCCTCGCCAGCCGTCGACCTGCTGCTGGTACTCTGTGCCATCGTAGGTTGTTCATCTTGGATGTGATTGATGCTGTGTGCAGCTGTTGTCCCAACCGATGCTCTCTCTTTCCCTGGAAGGTTGGTTAGTCCCAGTTCTTGAAGTGCTTTTCAGGCTTCCTCACATGACTGCACTCGTCTCGACCTTCCCTTTACTGTTATCAGCAAACCAAAGGGAAACAACCATTTATATCTCATATCCTCCCTTCTCAGATATGCCGTCACCTCCTTAAGATTTCTTCTCCACTGTAACATTCCCGAGGAAAGGTCTTGGAAGAGTTCCAGTTTGTGCTCCTCCCATTTTCCTCATTTTCCTCGCTGCACTCAAAAGCCTTTCTTTGGTTTGAAACGAGCTTAAACACACCACTATATCTCGCGGCTTGTTGTCTCTTGCTGGGCCCAGGCCTCTATGTGCTCTCTCTATTTGCAAAGGCTCTACCTCGACACCTTCCTCCGGATCTGCGGTTACTAGTAGTGACTTGAATATTTTAGCAATCACTTCTTCACAGTTCTTATATTTTGGGTCTTCTGGGAGGCCTCTTACCCTAATATTACATCACCTGGATCGATCTTCCAAGTCCTTCACTTTCACTTGCTGCTCTTCTTGAGCTCGCTTTAAGCCCTCCCATCCTTTTTGTAATTCCTCTATTTCTTCCCCTTGCCGCTCCAGCTGGATCTCTGTTTCTTCAACCCAGTTTATTTAAGACTAATAAAAGAAAATATTTTTTCACTCAACGTGTAATCAAACTCTGGAATTTGTTACCGGAGGATGTAGTAAAGGCTGTTAGTGTAGCTGGGTTTAAAAAAAGGTTTGAACAAGTTCCTGGAGGAAAGGTCCATAAACCATTATTAAGAAGGGACCCAGGATATCAATGCTTGACCCAATACAAGCATTGTGGAACCTGTGTCTTTTGGGGAAACTGCTAGGTACGTATGACCTAGATTGGCCACTGTTGGAAACAGGATACTGGGCTTGATGGACCTTGGTCTGACCCAGTATGGCATATCTTATGTTCTTATGTTCTCATGGTTTCCTATATCCACAAGATCTTGTCTCAGAGATTGTATAGTCTCTTTTAGTTCATTTTTCACTCCATTTATTTCCATCTTAATCTCCTCTTTTATCTCTGTTAGCCATTTCTTTAGCATAGCAGCCACTCCTGGGCTACAACTCCTCTCCATCTCCTGCTCCTGATCAGTCGGGCTTTCCGGCTATGGGCTGGCCTCTTTCTCCCCTCTCTTCCCCCTCTTGCCGTCGCATATGATGATCTGAATTCAGCCAATTTCTTCCTTGCTGACTGTACTCCTTTGTTTTTATCCATTGTCTCTCTTGATCCCCCGGGCTGTCAGATCTGGTCTTCTGAGGATTGTCCAAGGGTTCTCCCTCTACTGGGTCCTCTTGCACTCTCAGTCTAAAACTCCCTTTTAAGGTGCTGTTTTGTTCCTCTGTCTTGTTAGTATGGTCTGTCCGGTTCTGGGCAATGCACAATACTCCAGTCCTGTGTTGTAGCTGCTGTACTGTTTTCTACTTGGTGCCCTGGCTCTGTTATGGTGGTTCCTACGGCCCTATGGCAGCTCTTTCTCTATGTTCGCACTGCTATCCGGTCCTCCTCTGCTCTGTTACAGTACCGGTACTTTCGGATTTCTCACTCCACGTTCTCTCACTGCGGTGCTGTTTGACTCTACCTGCTCTCCATGGGCCTCTTGCACTCTCTCTGATTCCCCTTCGTTATTCAGCACTGCCACGCGGTTCCTCCTCTCGATCTCACTTTTGCGGGTGGAATTTGTTTTTCGACACAAACCCTGCTGCTGCCTTCCCTGCGATCGGTGTCCCGCTCGGTGACTCACCAGCCCTAGAGCTGTTCGCAATCCGCCACTTCTCTTCTGGGCACTGCTCTGGCCCACCACGCGGCCTCCTGATCCGGTGGCTCTCCTTTGTGCTCCGCTTACTGCGGCGTGCTCACAATGCTTTTTCTTTGCTATGCCCGCTTTTCCCCCGTTCGGGGTGCCGCGTTACTGCCTCCCCTCCTCTGCTCCTCTCAATTTGCTCATTTTGGGGGCATATTTCCCCCTTATTACAGGCTTTGACGGTGGAGCTGGGTCTCTACACCGCCATATAACCCAATGACGTCACCGGAAGTCTCCTCAATTAGTTTTTAAATGTGCTTCATTGTAGCTTCATTGTGTGTCCCCTTGCCTTTCTACTTTGAAGGAGTAAAGAACTGATCTACATGTACTCATTCCACTCCACTCATCATTTTGAAGACCTCCATCATATTTTCTGAGTGGAGGAATAAACTAGTGGTTAGAGCAGTGGCCTAATAAACAAGAGACAAAGGTTTATTTTATTATTTATTTATTACAAATTCTTATATACCGCGCTATTTGGCATCAGCGCGGTTTACATTATAACACAACAACCATAACAACATGCTGTTTGGTTTTACATCGAACAGGGGTCCAAACTTGGATAACAGGGGTAACTATATACATGAGATTTTTACATAGTAAAGAGTAGCTTGGATAACAGGGTTGATTATATGCATGAGATATTTACATGGCAATGAGTGGGTGAAATAACATAATGAACGTGAGGGTTGTTTCTTAGAGTGGGTCTCTTCCCACTGGTATTCCTTGTGGCCATGGGCAAGTCGCTTTACCCTTTATTGCCTTGGAAGAAAGGCCTGAAAATCTACTTCCAGTCACACCTACCAAGAAAACCCTGGGGCTCCTGGATTGCCAGGAGTCAATATTAACTCAACAGCATATCTCCCCTCGGCTGTCTCTTTTTCAAGTTGAAGAGCCCTAACCTTTTAAGCTTTTCCTCATAGGGGCATCTTTCCATCTCCTTTATCATTTTGACTGCTCTTATCTGTACCTTTTCTAATTCTGCTTTACAGAGCCCAACACTATCAATAGGCAAACTAGGCAGTCACCTAGAATGCTGGGCCTTTGGGGGTGCCTATTGCCACCGCTGCTGCCCCTCTGTGGGATCAGCAGTGATAGAAATGGGGATAGGGGGCACAGAAGGAGAATGGCAGGATAAGATATGGCGACCAGAATTGCACACAATATTCAAGGTGCAGTTGCACCATGGAACAATACTGAGGCATTATAATATCCTTGGTTTTATTCTCCATTCGTTTCCTTATGATACCTAGCATTCTATTTACTCTCTTGGCCGCCACTGCACACTGGATGAAAGGTTTCAAAGTATTATCCAAGATGCCACCTAAATCCTTTTCTTGGGTGATGTTTCCTAATGTGGAACATTGCACATTAAAATTTGAGAAGTCTCCCCCAATTGGTTTCTCAGCCATGCAGTAGTAAACCGCAATATAAATGAACTGGGCCTGGTATCAAGGCATTTTTACAAAGCCCATCAGCATTTAACACTGATGCCAAAGCACTGATGCTGCTTTTTCTCTCTTGGATCCAATAAAAGCAAAATATTCCTTAACAAAAAATATGTAAAAAACAAATGGGCTATATGGGCATACGAGAAGCCATGAGTAGCTTAGGTTTTATGGCGTAGGAAGGAGAAAGAGGGACTGGCAGTACCACCGTTTTCTAGGTATCATGAGGCAGCAAGGGTGCGGGCAGTTTTTCGAATGGTGGCAGTATGCAGGGCGGGAATGAGTAAATCTGGACAAGGTGGGGATGGGAGAGAGTGCCCTAGGAGTCAGATCTCTTTATTGTGCTATCCTTGTGGCTCTGGAAAAAGTGGAAGAAAGTATGGGGAGGGGGCCATGGATATGCAAGGCTCACCCCTTTAAGGAACATGGAGTTTGCTCCCAGTATATATATACGGGGTGGGTCCTTTAAGAGATGGAGGAATGGCCTAGTGGTTGGGGCAAGGTACTTCAGGCCAGAAGGTCAGGGGTTCAAATCCCACTAGAGGACAGCAACCTTGGGCCGGAAGGACTGGGGTTTCTAGTCCCACAGGTGCTCCTTGTGGTCTTGGGCAAGCCACTTAACCCTCCATAGCCCATGTTCCCTGTAAAATAGTTATCTCCAAGTTATAATGCCCTGTTCAATGTAATTTCAGTTTGTTCAATGTAAACCGCACTGATGCAGAATAGTGTGGTATATAAGAGAATATAATAAAATAAAAGAGATGGGAGGGAATGGGGTTAAAGTGGGTGGGGCAGCTCTGGTCGGAGGGAGCTATTAAAATCTTTGAGACATTGAAGGAGAAGTATGAGTTGGTAGAGGCTGACTATATCCCCTGATCCAAGTGGCCCATTATATACAAACCACCTATCGGCCTATCCCACAGATACAGAGGTGTTGTTGCAGAGGGGAAACTTAAGGGGGCTGTGTTGAAATTGTATCATATTTATTTACATTCTCTTATATACCGCGCTATTCCACATCAGTGCGGTTTACATGGAACAACAAATTTACACATTTCATTTGGTTGATTTGTGTTTACAATTAACAGGTACTCGAACTTGGATCCAAACTTGGGTAACTATTTACATCTGTATAATCTAGTACTGCTGCATTATTTGTACTGCATTGGTTAGTTGGTTGATGAGGCTATTATGGTACTGTCTTCCGGGTAATGCAAGAGGAAGAGGTGATGTTTTAAAGCTTTCCTAAATTTCATCATATGATGAAGAATGGGGGGGGGGGGGGGGAGTAAGTTCCAGCTCCTTTGGGAGAAGGATTTAAGGAAAGAATGGGATGGTGCACATTGGGAACGTCTCTATGAAGGTTTGTACAGGTGTGTTATGGCCTCGAATATTCTCAAACATAACTATAAAATGCTTTATACATGGTATCTAACCCCTACAAAATTAATACAATTGTATGGGAGAAGGTCCAATCAGTGCTGGCGACAAAGTGAGCGGTGAGGAACGTTCTTCCATGTGTGGTGGGAGTGTGATAAAATTAAGGTGTTTTGAGAGAAAATCTTTGCATGGCTGGGGGAAGTATTGCGGGTACAATTACAGATGTCACCAGAGGTGGCGTTGTTAAATCTGGTTCTTGCCCATTCTGAGAGCAGTAAAGCGCCCTTTATTAGAGCTGTTTGCACGGCTGTTCGATTGGAGGTAGTACAATGATGGAAGCAATTGGAACCCCCAGGGTTCAAGGAAGTTGAGGGGTGGGTGAGCCATATGTATCTAATGTATAAGTTGACGACGATGAAACATTACAGGCTCCAAGATTTTGCACAGGCATGGGGGAAATACTCTGAATGGAAAGCAATTTGACTGGAGAGGAATATAAGACTATTGAATGTGCCTGTGGAGCTGTTTGTTTTATGGAATTCACATTGGTTAAGTTTGATTGGTTAATGAAAATAAATTGGAAATAAAAAACTAATGGGCGTCTGCGAAAGATGAAACAGAACAGTGTTTTCTTTGTTATTTTTCAAAAATTATTTTTTTCTTTATGCAACAAATGCCTGAGTTGCAGGCTTCTCAGGTTTTGGGCTATATTCCTGCAATGAAAGGCTCATTTCAGTTCTGCATCTTGTGCACTTTCTACCTCACCCTTATCTCTGTAACACAGAAAACAGATCAGACAATGGCAACTGTGGGGACATAAACAGTATTGGAATTTGAGAAAGTCAGAGGGTGAAGCTGTAAGAACATATACAAACATAAGATATGCCATACTGGGTCAGACCAAGGTCCATCAAGCCCAGTATCCTGTTTCCAACAGTGGCCAATCTAGGTCATAAGTATCTAGCAGTCTCCCCACAACACACAGGTTCCACAATGCTTGTATTGGGTCAAGCATTGATATCCTGGGTCCCTTTTTAATAATGGTTTATGGACCTTTCCTCCAGGAACTTGTCCAAACCTTTTTTAAACCCAGCTACACTAACAGCCTTTACTACATCCTCCGGTAACAAATTCCAGAGTTTGATTACACGTTGAGTGAAAAAATATTTTCTCTTATTAGTCTTAAATAGTTTACCCTGTAGCTTCATTGCATGTCCCCTAGTCTTTCTATATTCTGATGACGTGTCGTAAACAATTGATCTACGTTTACTCGTTCCACTCCATTCATTAATTTATAGACCTCTATCATATCATAGCGTGTCTACACTATGCAGCTACCATGCACATCAACAACGTACAGTGAAAGCTGCAGTAGCGTGTGTGCTCATAATGCCACCTCAGTGGTAATGTTATGTGCATCCACAGTGCTGCCTGGCCAAGAGCTCTGCAATTTTCATGTGTTGTCTACTGGGGAAACCCTATGCACACACCCAACAACAAGCTCTCTGCACTTTTTTGCTGTGTTAGCTGCGAAGGCCTAACGTGCTTTAGTAAACAAATCCCTCTGTTCCTCTGAATGGTTATCTTGGATAATCTAGTGCAGTTGCTGTGTTAGTTCAATTGAAGACATGGAAATGTGAGCCAACAAGCAAAACAATACTACCATTTTATTGTGCAGCCTGTGGCCACTGGGGTAATGTTTTTAGGCTGCTATGCCAGGGCGATACACTAAAGCATTTGTTGTAGCTCAGGACAGGGGGGCGACAAAGTGCCCCAAGCCCTTCACTGAGTGACGCTGAAGAAATTACAAATCCTCCAGTCCTCAAAGCTCCAAAGCAAATGTCCGCGCTAATGCGTACATTTAAATAACATATTCACTTTAACTGTGGTGAAATCACTAATTAAAAAATGCATACAACAAAAAGATTCCAAAGACATTTAAAGAAATCAGTTTGCAGAAAAGGGCTTTTCTAAAATTACTCCAAATTGTAGGTATGTAAAAGCATGCACGGTGACAGCAAGGCGCATCGACGTGTTGGGTGGCAGAGTTTGGGTGGAGTACAAGCAAGGTACAGGCGCAGTTTATAAAACATCATGTATGCGCAGACTTCATGCATGTGCATTTATCTACCCCCGAGCAGGTGTAAACATACGTGGGCACATTTTAGCCAGAATTTATGCAGGTTTTGTGAGGCTGTTTTATGAAGACACACAGGCACCTATGTCAGCAATATGTATTTGAAAAGACAAGCTAAAGAAATGAATCAAAATCCACCTTGTGCTCTCCTTCCTTATTTAGATTTTTTTCCCTTCCTTCTGGCTTTATGACTGCTTAAGCTTACTGCCTCTACTTAGCAGACAAAGCAGGCGTCTGATGTATTTGTAGGTCACCCCGCCTTAGCTTTGAAAGCACCTGGCATTATTTGCTGTAATACATCAGCAGCTGGAAGCACTGATACTACAGACTTGAAAACCCTTTCGACATTTGTGTGTATTTTTCGCTAGATATTTCCTGGAAAACTAGGACAATTGCTTTCTCAAAGATGAATGCCCCATTTCTGTGGCTTGCACTGTTTTTGTTAGTTCCATTTAAGACACATGGCAATTTTATTTCAGATCTTCCTACTATATTCAGTTTTATTAAACTGAAGCCCCAGCTTCCAGCTATGTTCGACCTCATCAGGAGCAATCACACACGGCAAAGGGCTGCCGCTGCCCCAGGACAGAAACTGAACATCGCTGCATTCAGACACATGCCAGGTCATATTTTATAGAGATGTGGATTTATTCTTTTGCTTCAATGCTTCAAGACATAGTTGCAACCAACAAAGGTCCAAAAAGGGTCTCCGTGCCCTTTCATCCGCTCTTCCTGCTTTTCCCAACCTGTGACTTTGGTTGTCTGCAACTGATGTTACAGTCTTGTGCACACCCAAAGCCAGCGCTACCTACTAGGTGAATTAGGTGCTCACCTCAAGCACCAGCGTTTCCAGGGTGACCCACTGACGCTAGTGCCACCCCTCTCCACGACCTGCAGTGCCTTTAAAACAGCAATGCAGCGCTCACCAAAAGCCCCCGACACTACGTTGCTCACTTTGACCAGCTACTTCTGCCCCCTCCAATGCAGTGTTTGTAATCATACCTTTTGTCTTCACAATGTTTGGGATGCACCAATAACCAGCCAGACTGAATACTGCTTTTTACCATGGTCCTGCCTATTTTTATGTTTTAGGGTTAATGATTTTTTTAAAATGGTTTGTCTCACTTTGGTCTAGTGGTTAGGACAAGGTACTTCAGGCCGGAGGGCCGGGGGTTCAAATCCCACCTGGGGACAGCAATCTCAGGCCGGAGGGTCTGGGATTTCTAGTCCTATAGGCACTCCTTGTGGTCTTGGGCAAGCCACTTAACCCTCCATTGCCCATGTTCCCTATAAGTATTAGCGTATGTGTCTCATATCCCCTCGTGTTAAATGTATCCCCCAATTGACCGCTTTGACCCGGTGAAAAGCGGGATATAAATACAGCTAAATAAATAAATAAAAATAAAAATCTACAAATAGTTAATAAATACTAACACCATGAACGTGCATTATTTGCCGCAAGGCCCAATTTTATGCCCTGCAGCAAATAGTGCACGCTAATGCGATATCATGCACTAGCTATTTAGTAAACGACCTCCTTTGTGTTTACACCTCGGACAGCTTTGTTCCCAGATTGAACCTGTGGTGCAGGAAAGAGGAGGTGACGGGTGAAGCCGGAGCAGGATATGGTTACTAGAGGTCTCTAATTGGGGATCACTGTCCCTCGCAGCTCCTCTGTTTGCATCTGGCATGTGTCTCTGTCTCGCTGCTGCTGCTTGCCAGCCTGCTCCTACTAACCTTGAGTCTTTCCCTATTTTTAGCAGTGGTCTGCTTCAGAGATAGGAGCCTGCAGCTATATCTGCTGACTTAATCAGTCACTGCTTGCTCCTGTGCCATTGCTCCACCCACTTCCAGAGGCCAGAGGTGACGTCCTGGAAGCACTACTTACTTAATGTTAACACTGCTGAGGTGTCCCGCTGAAGAAGCACGCCCAAGGACTATGATGTGCTCTTTCATGTACTCCTTCAGGCAGCTCCTCTGGGTAATTTTCTTTGGGGTTGTTTTTTGAGTGTTACTTCTCTCCTGATTCTTAGCTTATGTTTCCTTTACTTTTGTGACAGTGTCTGACTTTCACCAGATTCCTATGTTATGCTACTGTCGTGGTCAGGCCCCTCTACACTCCCTTTTTACTAGGTTGCTTGTTGAGGTGCTGAGAGTTCCCTGTTTATTTAAACAATTGCCCCCTCCTTTTTCTTTGTCTATTTATTTATTTATTTAACATTTTTTATATACTGCCTTTGGTCCAAGGCGATTTACATTGAACAACAATACACAATCTCAAGAGATTTGTTTTACATGGAACAAGGCCCCGTTAATATATATTTGTAACCCATCAATGTCCTTGATGGGTTCCAGAAAACACAAGCAATCATTATAATAAAAACATACAAGGAGTAAATTTTGAGCACGATGACCTGGCTGTAATTTGAAACAGCTAATCCAGGCATTTCAAATTATGTCTATATTGGGCACTATGGATTTTTTGAGTGCTGATGAACATTTGCTTCTCACAATCAAAGAACATAGTCTCAAAATGGGCCTGCATCTTAATGTAAAGAAGACAAAGATCATGACAACTGGCATAATCAACAGGTTCATCGTCGAAGGAGAAGAAATTGAAATCGTGAATAACTTTAACCTACTTGGATCAACTATCAATAAAGAAGCAACAAGCAGTCAAGAAATCAGATGACGCATTGCTCTTGGCAGAATGGCTATGAAAGACCTAGATAAGATTCTCAAGAGCAGAGATGTCTCTCTCCATACAAAGATTCGACTTGTTCAAGCCATGGTATTTTCAATAACATCATATGGATGTGAAAGCTGGACAGTGAAAAAGATAGACAGGAAGAAAATTGATGCCTTTGAATTATGGTGCAGGCGGCGAATACTGTGTATACCATGGACTGCCCGAAGAACAAACCAGTCTGTACTAGAGGAGATCAAACCTAAGCTTTCTTTAGAAGCTCATATGACAAGACTTTGACTTTCATACTTTGGACACATCATGCGGAGAGAGAGATCATTAGAGAAAGACATCATGCTTGGCAAGATAGAAGGTCAATGCAAAAGAGGAAGGCCAGCAATGAGATGGATCGATACAATAACAGCAGCTACGGGTACCAGTCTGTCAACAATAAGCCGCCTGACTGAAGACCGAACACAATTTAGCATAGCTATCCAGAGGGTCGCTATGAGTCGAATCCAACTCGACGGCACTTAACAACAACAACAATCCAGGCATTTCAAATTATGTCTATATTGGGCACTATGGATTTTTTGAGTGCTGATGAATAGAGGTACATGGGCATGTGTCAAATTATACACATACTTTTGTGCATAGGTGCTGAATGTAGGCATCTATACATATTATCACAGCTAGGAGGCACTGTGAGCCATTTATGGGATAAGAACATAAGATATGCCATACTGGGTCAGATCAAGGTCCATCAAGCCCAGTATCCTGTTTCCAACAGTGGCCAATCTAGGTCACAAGTACCTAGCAGTTTCCCCAAAAGACACAGGTTCCACAATGCTTGTATTGGGGCAAGCAGTGGATATTCTGGGTCCCTTCTTAATAATGGTTTATGGACCTTTCCTCCAGGAACTTGTCCAAACCTTTTTTAAACCCGGCTACACTAACAGCCTTTACTACATCCTCCGGTAGCAAATTCCAGAGCTTGATTACACGTTGAGTGAAAAAATATTTTCTCCTATTAGTCTTAAATAGGTTACCCTGTAGCTTCATTGCATCTCCCCTAGTCTTTCTAGATTTTGATGGCGTAAATAATCGATCTACGTTTACCCGTTCCACTCCATTCATTAATTTATAGACCTCTATCATATCTCCCCTCAGCCGTCTCTTTTCAAAGTTGAAGAATCCTAACCTTTTTAGCCATCCCCTTTACCATTTTGGTGGCTCTTCTCTGTACCTTTTCTAATAATGCTATGTCGTTTTTAAGATACAACGATCAGAACTGCACACAATATTCAAGGTGTGGTCGCACCATGGAACGATACAGAGGCATTATAATATCCTTTGTTTTATTTTTTATTCCTTTCCTTATGATACCTAACATTGTATTTGCTCTCTTGGTTGCCGCTGCACACTGGGCGGAGGGTTTTAACAAGTTATCCACGATGATGCCTAAATCTTTTTCTTGTGTGTGGTTCCTAATATGGAACCTTGCATCATGTAACCATAGTTTGGGTTTTTCTTTCCTAGGTGCAAAACTTTGTACTTGTCCACATTAAATTGCATGTGCCATTTCGATGCCCAGTCTTTCAATTTATCAAGATCCTCTTGCAGTTTTCCACAATCCTCATAGGTTTTAACAACTTTGAATATTTTTGTGTCATCTGAAAATTTGATAACCTCACTCGTTATTCCCATAACCTTACTGTCTTTGATAGCGAGTCACTCTTGGCATGGCACAAACTTTGGTTCCAGGCATCATGCACATTGAATATAAATGTTTATTTCCTAGATTAATAAAAGGAAAACACTCAAATAGAAAATAAGGTGAACTTTGCATATGGCTTATGATAGCACCAAGAACTTATAACAGGCATCCCCCTGTAGTTCAAGAACACGACCACTTTAGTTGTCCTGCCCATTTTAACCAAGGAGGTACGAACATACAAGCCAACTCAAAGTCCTTCTTCAGTCATCTTCAACAAATAAGACAAAAAATGAGCAATTCACCACCCTTGACTTTGGTTTCCAGTATTTCAAGTAAATTGACCGGTTTTCAAATCCATCTCAAGTGTTCCCTTAATTCTCCTAGGACAAGCAGGATGAGTCAGCCACACCTGGTGACGTCATCCGACGGCGCCGAGACGGAAGTTCTCTCCATAGCTCAGAAGGGTTTTTCTGCCCTTCTGAGCATGGGCCAACTGGCCCCACCCCCTGCCTGCCCCTAGCTAGCCAGTTTTCAGTTCTTCCGCCTTGCCAGCAAGACGGACTCTTCTTCTCTCCACCAAAAGTTAATCTCTTAAAACAACTAAGAACAAATCTCATCGTAGAACGTATGTATATATATCAATTTTTAACTTACTATTGATGCTTGTCCAGTAGCTTCTCATTTCAGATTGCATTTCAAACGAAGATCAAAAAAACTCATCTGCAGATCCATGGATTAAAAATCCCTCTGCAGATCTTCCAGTGGGTTTAATTGAGATCCCACCAGCATATGCCCAGCAGATGACTTGGAATGCCGATCGATGCTGCAGCCCACGGGCATAGGGGCACACGACACACGTGCCTTCGAGGGGGCACCGCCACCAGCTTCGGCCGCTGCTCGGGGTGTGCCTATGGGCCTCCACCCCCAGCAGCAGGCTTCGACGATGGACGCAGCAGGCTTCAACATTCGATGCCTTGCAGGTGCCGCTGACTTCTCCGAGCAAGGGTGCACAGCCTGCTGTTTAAATCCTCCGAGCTCCTGAGATACAAGGAATCCCAGGGAAACGGGCTGGAAGAGGAAGCTTCCAGTCAGCAATTGCCTGTGCGGCAGTCCAGGATGTGCCTACTAGGCCTCCATTCCCGGCTAGCCATCCTTACCTCTCTCTCTGCTCCTTGCCAGAAGCGTAGGATCCTGGTCGTCTCCTTGACAGAAGGAAAGGAATCCAGAGGATGGGCTTAAGTGGGCTCAAGCAGATGCCCCCACAGCACCCAGGACATGCCGAGTAAGGCCTCTGTCCCCGGCAAACCTTCTCTTGCTCCGCTGCCGCTCTGCATTCCCCTCACACGTGGGGACTATGGGGGCGGCTATCTTGCCCAGCCACTACCCTGCCCAGAGATGAGGTCAGCAATCCCAGCCCTGCCCCATGGCTCCATTCCTCGGCGCCATTGGCTGAGCCGAGCCAAGCGGAACCCGCCCCTCGGCACCATTGGCTGAGCCGAGCCAAACTCCCCTCGGTGCCATTGGCGGAATATCATCCTAGTCTCCGCGCCATTGGCTGAAGCTCCTCAGCGTCGGCCCACGGCCTCCTTGACTGAAACCGAGCTGTCGAGCTCCTGCACCGCTGCAACGCTGGCACTAACTCCCCCCCACACACACACACACACAGCCGCTGCTTCTGAGGTTGCTGTGCGTTGGACGGCGTGAGATCAAGGCTCAAGAGACCCTGAGCCCTCCGTCTCCAGATGCCGCTTAGTTGAGCAAAACGCCCCTGATACCACTGGCTGTTGCTCCCAACAGACCAAATAAAGCTCAATCAAACTGTTGCGATCGGGTCGAGGCAAGCTGGGGCAGCCTCCCAGTTTTCCTTTCTCTCAATGTTCTTCCTCCTTAGACTCTCCTGTGGCACCGGGTTCCATGGCGAGGAGCAGATGAGTACCGGAGCCCCTGCTCCACTCTCAGGGTCAGATCCCGACGCAACACCAAAGCATATGGGGAATTTTCATGTCGAGTTGCTTCACGCCTCCCTCTGCTCCATCGCACTCCCGCTCTCCGCGCTGACACCGGAGCAGCCAGAGATCTTCTTCTTAAGACCAATGCAAGCAAGCACCTCGGGAGACACAGCCAGTGTGTTCTAGAGCACTGCGCCTCCGTCTCAAGCATAGAGCATGTCGACTCAATGCCGCTCGATCACTCAGACTGCGGCAACAGCGGCAAACAGCACAGCTTCCTGACCACCAGGCACTGGCTGAATCGCCTCAACACTAATCAGCGCTGGCGGAATCCGCGTGCAGTCCAACGCCGGCGCAATCGCACTGCCTCAACACCAGATGGCCTCACATGGAGATAGAGCATGTCGGCGGATTGGCGCTGGCTCTATGAACGTGTTGCGTTTCCCAGGGCAGATGCACAGGCGTGCAAGTATGGGCCTCTCACACCCTACTATGTGAAGGGTTTCCTCTCTCGTTCCCAAAACCAGAGCCCCAGGGCACCGCATCGCCGCATGCCGCAAATGCCTCCTCCCCGGGGGGGGGGGGGGGGTGCTCCGGGGATTCCTTCCCGTTGCATCACAAGATTGAGATACCCTGAAGGAGGCCAGATGATGACCTGCGCCTAATTCCCAAGCAACAACACATTGCCGTAGCACGTGGTTTATGCAATGATGACTTCGGGGCCAGTTGTCATGGGTCCGATCCCACAGTGGCTCAAGTCAAGGCACTCCGAAGTTGGAGGCCTTGGTTACACCCGTACCTCGGGGCTGTCCCCCATATAGGGACATGATATCAGACACTTTGTCGTCCCCTACGGGACATGGGAGAAGACTCTTGTCCAGTAGCCCTGGGGGCAGAGAGTGAGACCAGTCCCTACTGTAAGTCAGGGAGCCAGCTCCGACTGTTCGTCTGGTGGCCAGCAGGCGTTTTCGAATTCACAAATGCGTTCGGTCTGCTTTACCCACAGCAACAGTCAGAGGCACTACCCCTAGGAAGTGTCTCAACGCAAACAACCATGGGGAGACCTTACATCAGCAACAGTGGTGTAGTATAATGGTTAATACACGGACTGATGGGACAGGGGTCATAGGTTCGATTCCCCAGCGCACCCAATGAATAAGGCTGGCTGAGGCTTTGCCACGTTTACAAGATACAGCCCTCATTTGTGAACCTACAGCAGTGACGACAGTGTGGTACAGTACACACAGCCTGTGTGTTCAGAGGCAGAAGGTCACGGTTCAAATCCCAGCTGTGCCCCCTCCCCCGGGTGGCACATTCACGCCATCCCCACTTACGAGCAACGGCATCAGCACCAGAATAGATGGTTCTGTCTCACATTATGCACGCGTCATTACGGTTCCTGCATGGAGGAATCAGATAAATAAATACATCAAATATCAAGGGCGCGAGGCTTCATGATGCTCTACTTAGATACTCAAGTCGCTCTGTCTATTATGGCTCTGGGGCACTTGCCCAGAGAACAGCCCAAAGGACCTAGGGCTCCCTCCTGACCTACAGACTGTACAGACTACGCCCCTTGTAATCTCTGCATGGGGTACACTTCGCGGAACCCGAAGGAAACCCTTACAATCCATCTCCGGTGGCTCCACCGGTGGCGGTAGCAACAAAGTGCGGCAGTGCACACAGTCTGTATGGCCACTTCCTGAAGGCCACATGTCCAAATGCGTGGCTGCGAGCAGAAGGCCACAGTTCCAGATTCCACCTGCAGACCCTTTCAGCCAAGGATATTATGAGCCCCTCTCTGTCTACAGGCGCAAACATCCTGAGCAGCCACTCTGGCCGCCACCTGCACCTGAAGGTGTAAATGCTGACAGTCACATCCCTCAGTCACTAGCGGGTATCTCTGTGCACACGGACACCCAGGGATGGACACCCAATGTCCTCTTGTTAACGGCATCAACGTGGATAAGTACATTGCCTTAGGAACCAGTTAGCAGTATCAGCTGAATCGGTCAGCCCGAGCAGCCCTGGAACATCTGCTTCATACACTGGGTAGACCCGCACCTCAGGTGTCGCCTAATGGCCAGGGCTCCGCCCATAAGCAAGGGACAAGGGGGTCAGATCAGCCGGAGTCGCATAACCACTTCTCCGCCCTCCATACCCTGCTGACTATTGTGACATAGCGAGTCCTTTTAGTCAGGGAGAAACTCCCAAAGATCAGCAAAAAAGTGCAGGGCTGCAACATAAACAACAGCACATGGCTGGTTGTCAGGGAAACCAAGCCCCAGAGAGAGAAACAGGCCCCTGCTATCAGTTCAGCAGAGAGTCACGGGGTAATTCTGAACACCTGCTGGGGGGTGGAGTCAGGCTTTACCCGAGGAAGCTGAATCATAAAGAGGGCCCAGTTAATGGAGAGAGAGGCAGAGCTGAGAGCAGAACAGAGAAGGAAGAGAGAGACGGAGACGAGGAAAGGTCAGATGCTTGGAGTGAGAAATACAGCAGGAGCAGATCTGGTCAGTGGAAGTCCTCTCTGGATTCTGAACGGGAGAAAAGGCCAGGAAGGCAATTGAATTACACTCTGCACAAGTCAGGTTGGGAACCTACAACAATTTGTAAACCCCAGAGAAAACCTTATACAGCCAGAGTAAAAGGTAAGCCCAAGGGCTGGAAGTATAATAACCACTGTGGGTCTATTGACCAGGAAAGTTGGGGCTACGGTACAGGGGACTATAATGAGAATGGTTATTTAGAGCTGTACCAAACCCCAGAGTTTATCCCAAGGCCTAGCGTGGGAGCGGGCGTGGCTCCATGGAGAACGGAGCAAACAATTTCTGCCTCAGAGGAGGAGGGCATGGAAATTGAGCCATCTTTTGTAAATAATTCGCTGGAAGCAATGGACTGTACGATTTCTATGGCAGAGGGAATAATATCTCTGTGTTAATGTTTTGATGCTGAAGAAAGCTGCTTTATTTTGTCCTTTTTTTGTCTGCCGGAAGTGCAAGAATTTCTGTTACCTTTTTTTCCTGGTGAAATCCACCCCGGGAGGGGAATAAATCCCTTTTTGCTTTATCAACTTGAGTCACACTACTCTTCATTGAACTTTCAAAGGAAATACATTTCCCTACATGCAGTTCTGCAGGAAATAGTAAACCTCAGTTCAGGAAGAAAACGTAACCTCCTTAAGCCCTACCTACCTATGGGTACTGGAAAGGGGGGAGGATCACACTATCCAGTGGAGTTCAAGAAGCCATAGGTTCCAGCAGAGGTAAAGGCAACCCACGGGACCCCTAACATACCTACGGACTATCCAGCAGAGGCAGAGATAGCCCTCGGGATCCCTACGGCCCTGCGTGAAGAATTTTACTTCTCGCCCTTATAAGATGAACCCTCCTCTGTCTTCTACCTGCCTTATCAGTTGCAACCCCATGCAACACTCCAGCCCTGTTCATGCCTGCCTGTTCCCCGGGGCCTTCCGGGACTGGCCACAATCTCCAGGTAATCTCCCTGCACCATATTTGAGCCAGCGGCGCACGGGTTCAAGACCTGAGGACAATATGTGGGCATTACTATGCATCACTGCGGGGCAGCGATGCCTCCAAGGCCTGAATGGAAAGACGAATGCCCTCAGTCCTTCCCCTTGGAATCCGGGAATGTTGAAAGGCAGTCACAGCTTTCAGGTGAAGCTCCGCTCTGCGGGACTGACCGTAGATGTCTGCTTGCCACATCGAGAACAGGAAGTGTGTCCGTTAATGGATAATGCCCTTCATTATGCCCACTGTCCAGTACCACTGCATGCCCATGGTCGAGTACCACGACCCATGACTGCTGTGGCTCCTGGCAGCACGCAGTCCCAACGCCACGTGGGAGCCTCCTCAGGATGTGCTCTGGAAAGTCCCACTGCTGGCATAAGGACCCGAAACAAGGACCCGAAATAGATCTCCAGGAATGCTATTTCACATAGTGTCCAACCGGCAAGTCCAGGGTGGCACCCCGCCACATGACACTCTACCAGGCTGCCTATATCTCCATCTGCCCGGATACAAGCGAGGCCTTAAACCATACCAAAGGCGCACACACGATGTGCGCATCCATAAAGGCTCCCCACGTCGCACGCATTCCGGGATTCTTTCATATAATACACACCTGCAAAGCACCAAGGCCTTGCAACGGGGACGGTCACGTCACCCTGGTAACGGTGCACTCCATCTAGACACAGTGACAGTTGTGCACCATCGTGCACCTCATGCGTTACACACCTCGTTATGCACCTCATGTGGGAAGCATACCGAGAAAATCAACCAGTCAGCTACAACACTTTCCTCCTCAGGCCACTCTGTGGCTCAACCTCATTGAATCCATCCCTGTGTGCACTGGCTATCCCGGTGCACTACAACCTGGACCGTAACTTATACTATACTTATTCCGAACGAGACCCATCAAGCCCAGTGGTCTGTTCCAAGGGCCCGCAAATTGTATTGGCCCAACCAGCGATTCCCGGTCCCTAGGGTTTTCAACAGAAACTTGAACAACACTCTTCATTCAGCACTGCTACATTAACGGTTTTTCAACATCCTCCTGTAACGAGTTAAAAAAAAAAAAAAGTAAATAAATAAAAGAAAGCCGCCCTTTTATGGCGCATTAAATGTTCCAAATGGCATTGCTACCGTAGCTATCCTTCATTGCGGTACCTTCCTCACCTTTTACCAGAGGTACTTGATCACACCACCTTACGCACCACTCTCGCTCTCATGGCCAGCGATGATTGGCATTACTACCGTAGCTATCCTTCATTACGGTGCCTTCCTCACCTTCTATCAAGGACTTGATCGCACCACCCCATGGCTCGCTGTGCTAATCGCTTGATCACCTCACCCGATGTGCCTACCTCTTCTTACGGCACATATGTGCCCTATAATTACCTCCCGCACAGGCGTGCGTCGCGGCTAACTCATGAAGGGCCTTCTGCTACATCCTCTCAATGCTGCTGAGGCACTGGTGCGTATCACCGCTACGAGCCTGCGTATCCTTGTTACCACCGGCTGTACCACATGGGCCCGCGCTGGCCCTTAGGAAAGGTCACGGCCTTCCCCCATCCACCACAGCGCATGGCAGCTTGGGAAGCACCAGGTGTGGCTGACTCATCCTGCTTGTCCTAGGAGAAAACGGAGTTACTTACCTGTAACTGGAGTTCTCCGGGGACAGCAGAATAAGTCAGCCACACATACCCGCCCACCTCCCCTGAGATGGGGTCGGCCTCTGTCCGGTGCCCACCTCCTAGCGGCAAAAGGCTTAGCTCGGGACGTACTGGCTAGCTAGGGGTGGGCAGGGGGTGGGGCCAGTTGGCCCAAGCTCAGAAGGGCAGAAAAGCCCTTCTGAGCTATGTAGAGTACTTCCGTCTCGGTGCTGTCAGATGACGTCACCAGGTGTGGCTGACTTATCCTGCTGTCCCCGGAGAACTCCAGTTACAGGTAAGTAACTCAGTTTTCTCCTCCAACAAATGAGGACAAAGAATTTGTCATACTAGGCTTCAGCATTCCACATTCAAGCATTCTTACCTGCAGGCGGCTTCTTCACAACTTCTTTTCTCTCTCTCAGAGATTATCGGCAACTTCCTGGAGGTTTCTCCCCTGTGCTGTCTCTTCCAACAAAGCTAAGAGCAACACTTTCCTTCTGGCCTCCTCCTAGACGTTTTATTTCCCTACCCAACTTATAGGGTTCCCTGTCCCCAAACTGAAAAGATCTTGAAGGCTACAGTTCCTTCCATCCCATGGCCTCCCTCTCTAACAACCCTTGCACTGCTTTTTAAACATACAAGCAGGCTGTACTCTGCTGTCTTGGTTGCCTGCAGGAAACCTGGCTCCCTTAGTGCTCCTATAGTTGCTTATTGCTGGAACCCTCAGTCACCTGCGAGTGCTCCCTCTAGTGACAGGAACATGGAAATGCCCTGATTCTGCATCTTTGCACATCACGGGAGTTCCTCCTAGTGACAGAAACATAGAAACATGATGGCAGAAAAAGATCATATGGCCTATCTAGTCTGCCCTTCTATATATAGTATTCCATATATATATATATTCATATATAACTTGTATATAGTTTTTCACACTGTTCGGTATTATACCACATTATTTGTTCTATATTTCATATGATGTTCCTTGTAAATAAGTTCTGTTATATTCCATTGTTCCATGTAAAACAAACTTGATAAAACAAACTTGATTTGTTAATTATTGTTACCTGTAAACCGCAACTGAACTTTGGAAGATGCGGTATATAAATGTGAATTAAATAAATAAATAAAATATCAACTACCCTTCTATATCAACTACTATAGTCCATTTTTTTCCTATAGAGATCTTATGTGTTTGTCTCATGAATTCTGATACTGTCCTCGTCTCTACTAGAATTCAAGCAAGCATGGGACAGTTGCAATGAAGTGCCCTGTTGTGCATCTTTGCGCATCACAGGAGCTCCACTTAGTGACAGGAGCTTGCGATTACCTTGACGTGGATCTTTGCACATCACAATGTGAAGGCACAGTTTAGAAAGGCTTTGGAGGTGAAATCTAGGACGTCAATGTCAAACCGTCTGAAATTCCTTGTGAAGGGCAGCAGTGAAGATGAGCATGTGTAAGTGCCTTTTAAAATCTACCTGTCTCCATCCTAAAAGATAAACACCTCTGTCAAAAAACATAAAGAAATGGGGGTGTACTGAATAATGGGCTGGACACTTGTAAGTTGTGGGGAAGTAGCCTAGTGGTTAGAACAACAGCCTACTACTCAAGAGATCTGGGCTTAATTCCCATTGGCACTCCTTGTGGCCTTGGACAATCCACTTTACCCTCCATTTCCTTGGAAGAAAAGGCCTGGCAATCTACTTCTTGCCATGTCTTCCCAAGAAAACCCAGGGGCTACTGAGTAGCCAGGAGCCAGTATTGACTTGAAGGCACTTAAAACAAAATCAAACTAAATGGTCAGTCATCCACATGGAAAAGCATCAGTAGTGGAGTGCCTCAAGGATCTGTATTGGGATCTGTACTATTTTATATACTAGGAACCGAAGTGAAGAGTATCTTGAATGATTTTCAGAAGACTGTGTTCGTAAGGTACTGGCTAAATTAAAAGTAGACAAAGAGATGGGACTGGATGGGATATATCCAAGAGTACTGAAGAAACTTGGGAATGTTCTAGCGGCTCCACTGGCTAACCTTTTCAATGCTTCTTTAGGGTCGGGAGTGGTCCCAGAGGACTGGAGAAAGGCACATATAGTCCCTTTACACAGAAGCGGAAGTAAGGATGAGGTTGAAAACTACAGGCCGGTTAGTCTGACCTCTGTTGTGAGTAAATTAATGGAAACACTGCTTAAACAAAGGATAGTGAGGTATCTGGAGTACAGTGGACTTCAGGATCCGAGGCAGTATGGACTTTGATTGGGCGACCAAAGAGTTGAACCAAGGGAGAGCCCTAGATGTGGTATACTTGGATTTCAGTAAAGCCTTTGACAACGTTCCGCACAGACAACTTATAAATAAATTGAGCACCCTACGAATGGACACTAAGGTGACTGACTAAGTTAGATATTTGTTGAATGGGAGGCAACAAAGGGTACATGTAAATGGAGTTCACTCTGAGGAGAAAGATGTTACCAGGTCCTTGGTTTGATTCTTTTTAACATTTTTGTTAGTAATATTTAGAAAGGGCTGTTGGGTATAGTTTGCCTCTGCAGATGATACCAAAATCTGCAATAGAGTAGGAAGGAGGAGATAATATGAGGAGGAATCTAGCTAAGCTTTAAGAATGGTTGCGAATTTGGCAGCTGAGATTTAATGCTAAAAAATGCAGAGTCATGCATTTAGGCTGCAAAAATCCAAGGGAGTGGTACAGTATAAGTGACATGTTTCCACATTATTCCTTCCTTCCATATTGTATGGATTAAGATTGTTATTAACAGTGGTTTTGTGAATTTAACAAGCAAGATCATCTGTAAGCTGTTCTCCTCCTCCTTCCACGTCAATTAATCTCACTTTGGTTTATTTGGTTATTGCACCTTTTCCGATTATAAGTATGATACAGAATACGTATTTGGATGTGTTTTTGGATATTACATATTACAGATTTTTGTATAAATATACATCATGCTGGGAAAGGTTTTGCATGTTGTGTGTTCCTCTGCTTGGTCTCTTTTCTTACATATATATCTCTTTTCTTTAACACAAAACAGATCTGCACATAGAGTTTTCCATTCGTTAAACTATCTCTGTTTTACACAAAGATAATCTTTCTTTAATGATGAGAGTGTTCTTCTACCTTATTAGGAAACAGGTGGAGGAACTCAGAGAGGAGGTGGCGAGGCTGAGGAGCATTCAAAACAGTGAGAAGTACATTGATGAGATGCTTCTTGCAGCAGCCAGGCTCTCCAGCACAGGAGAAGATGGGTGCCAACAGAATGTCGATGGTTGGACACAAGTCACCAGGGCCTGCAAAATCACCAATCCAACTTCTCCAGCCCTTGAACTGAAGAACCATTATGCAGCCCTGGAAGTGGATGAGGTGAAAGCATCCCTGGAAAGGGAAGAACCAGAGTTCAAGTACCCCAAAGTTGCGAAATCAGTGACCAGAAGGAAACGAAGAGTAGTGGTGGTTGGAGACTCTCTTCTGAGGGGTACTGAGGCGTCCATCTGCCGACCAGACTTGATGTCCAGAGAGGTATGCTGTCTGCCTGGTGCCAAAATCCAAGATGTTATGGAGAGTTTGCCGAGACTCATCAAGCCCACTGACTATTACCCAATGTTGCTAATCCATGTTGGAACAAATGATACTGCCAGGTATACCTCGGAACGTATCAAAAGTGACTTCATGGCTCTGGGACAGAGGGTGAAGCAGTTAGGTGCACAGGTGGTGTTCTCTTCAATCCTCCCTGTTGAGGGTAAAGGCCAAGGCAGAGAGGCTCGCATCCTGGAGATGAATGCATGGCTGCGTGGATGGTGTCATCGAGAGCGTTTTGGTTTCCTAGACCATGGGATGCTGTTCCAAGGGTTTGCAAAGCAGAGAGAGATGGCATCCATCTGTCCAAAAGAGGTCAACGCATCTTTGGTAGTCGACTAGCTAATCTACTGAAGAGGGCTTTAAACTAGATTCGTTGGGGATGGGTGAAGAAAGCCCCCAGGTAGGTGAAAGCCCCCAGGTAGGTGATACATTAAATACCTTTATGGAAATGGGTAACAGGGGTAACATATGGAAAGCAGTGTGTATTAATGCCCGTAGCATGGGAAATAAGATCCCTGAAGTTGAAGCTTTGGTGGGAGTGGCTGACTTGGATTTAGTGGCAGTTACAGAAACGTGGTTCACAGAAAACCATGACTGGGATGTAACTATACCTGGCTATACTTTATTCAGAAAGGACAGGGTAGGAAGAACGGGAGGAGGAGTGGCACTATATGTAAAAACTACTATTAAAGCTTTGGAATTACAGAGCTTAAAAGGGAGAGAGGAGGCATTGTGGGTTAAACTAGAAAGAGGGAAAGAGAAATCTATTTGCATTGGAGTGATATACAGACCTCCCTCACAAGAGGAAGAGGTGGACAGAGAGTTCATTGAAGACATACGCAGCATTGCTAGGAAAGGGGAAGTGCTACTGATAGGAGATTTCAATATGCCAGATGTTGATTGGCACATTCCTGATGCAGTATCATCTAGAAGTAAGGAGATCCTGGATTCTCTACAGGGAGAACTATTCAGGCAATTGGTAACAGACCCCACATGTGAAGGGGCCATACTGGACTTGGTGCTTACCAATGGTGAAAGTGTTTCTGATGTTGTAGTGGGAGATCATTTTGCATCCAGTGATCACCAGATGGTGTGGTTCAGTATTAGGACTAGGGCTGTTAGAATCCATTCCAAGGTGAGGATCTTAGACTTTAGGAAGACTAACTTTGCGAAGATGGGCCAATACCTCAGGGAGTCGTTAGTGGGATGGGAACAGCTGGGAGATGTAGAAAAACAGTGGGCAAAACTGAAAGGGGGTATTTTAAAGGCAACCAACCTTTTTGTTAAAATGGTAAATAAAGGCAAAAGGAACAGGAGACCGCTATGGTTTTCGAAGGAAGTAGCTGAACAAGTGAAGAAAAAGAGGGAGGCCTTCATGAAATACAAGAGATCACAGAGAGAGGAAGACAGGCATCTGTATTTGGAAAGAGAAGCTAGCAAAGTAGTCAAGAAGGCAAAGAGGAAGGAAATAGCCAATGCAATACAATGGGGGGATAAGACATTTTTCAGATATATTAGTGAGAAGAGGAAGGGCAAAAGTGGTATTGTCAGACTCAAGGGTGCAGGGGGGGAATATATAGAAGCTGATAAGGATAAAGCGGAATTGCTTAACAAATATTTTTGTTCTGTGTTCACAGATGAAGAACCAGGAGCAGGACCTCAGAAAACACCCACAAATAAGAACAGAAGCGAGGGACATCTTGAACTATTTTCAGAAGACTGTGTTCGTGAGAAACTAGCTCAACTTAAAGTAGACAAAGCGATGGGACCGGATGGGATACACCTTAGAATACTGAGGGAACTTAGTTCTCTGTGTGCTGTGCTTTCCTATCTAATCAATGTGTTTATACCTCAAAAATTTCCTGTCATGATTTGACAATTTCCAATCTGTAATCAAACCGCTGCTGATCGCTGGAAGTAGCGGTATACAAATGTATACTAAATAAATAAATAAATAAACTTGGGGACGTTCTAGCAACTCCACTGACTAACCTTTTCAATGCCTCATTGGAGTCTGGAGTGGTGCCAAAGGACTGGAGAGACGCTCATGTGGTGCCTTTACACAAAAGCGGAAGTAAGGATGTGGTTGAAAACTACAGGCCGGTTAGTTTAACTTCGGTGGTGAGTAAATTATTGGAAACGCTGCTGAAAGAGAAAATAGTGAGGTTTCTGGAGTCCAGCGGATTACAGGATCCGAGGCAGCATGGATTCACCAGAGGCAGGTCTTGTCAGACAAATCTGATTGACAAATCTGATTGATTTCTTTGACTGGGTGACCAGGGAGTTGGACCGAGGGAGAGCTCTAGATGTGGTGTATTTAGATTTCCATAAAGCCTTTGACACTGTTCCTCACAGGCGACTTATAAACAAACTGAGCACCCTAGGGATGGACCCTAAAGTTACTGCTTGGGTTAGAAATTGGTTGGGTGGGAGGCGACAAAGAGTACAAGTAAATGGAGCTCACTCTGAGGAGAAGGAAGTTACCAGTGGTGTGCCCCAGGGATCTGTCCTTGGTCCAATTCTTTTTAACATCTTTGTTAGTGATATAGCGGAAGGGCTGTCGGGTAAGGTTTGCCTCTTTGCGGATGATACCAAAATCTGCAATAGAGTAGACACCCAGGAAGGGGTAGATAACATGAGGAGGGATCTAGCTAAGCTTGAAGAATGGTCTAGAATTTGGCAGCTGGGATTTAATGTTAAAAAATGTAAGGTCATGCATTTGGGCTGCAGCAATCCAAGGGAGCAATACAGTATAGGAGGTGAAGTACTTTTGTCCACTAAAGAAGAGCGGGACCTAGGCGTGGTTGTGTCTGATGATCTTAAAGTAGCTAAACAGGTAGAAAAGGCGACAGCAAAAGCTAGAAGGATGCTTGGGTGCATACGGAGAGGAATGGCTAGCAGAAAAAAGGAGGTGATAATGCCTCTGTATAAGTCTTTGGGTGCGACCTCATTTGGAGTATGGTGTGCAATTCTGGAGACCGCACCTTCAAAAGGATGTGAACAGGATGGAGTCGGTGCAGAGGGTTGCTACTAAAATGATTAATGGGCTTCGTTATAAAGCATATGAGGACAGACTTAAGGATCTTAATATGTACACTTTAGAGGAAAGGCGGGATAGAGGTGATATGATTGAGATGTTTAAATACCTCTGTGGCATAAATGTTCAGGGAGAGAGCCTCTTTCAATTGAAAGCAAGTTCTGCTACGAGGGGACATGGGATGAGGGTGAAGGGAGATAGATTCAGGAGTGATATGCGGAAATATTTCTTTACGGAAAGAGTAGTGGATCCATGGAATAGTCTCCCAGTGGAGGTGGTAGAGATGAGGACAGTAACTGAATTCAAAAAAGCATGGGACCAACACAGAGGATCTCTAAAGGTAAAAAGTGGACTGTTGTAGTTGTTGTTATGGAAGGATAGACTAGATAGGCCAAGTGGTCTTTTTCTGTCATCATGTTTCTATGTTTCTATGTTTCTATGTTTCTAGTGTTTATTTTTAACCATATTTGTATTTTTACTTTATTATGTAAACAATTTTTTTATTATGTTTAACTTAAGTTGTTTTATTGTTTTATATTTTATATTGTATGCATTATTATTTGTTGTTGTTGTTAAGTGCCATCGAGTCGGTGTCAACTCATGGCGACCCTCTGGAGAGTTGTCCAAAATTGTGTTCGGTCTTCAGTCAGGTGGCTCACTTTTGACAGACTGGCACCCGTAGCTGCTGTAAATGTATCAATCCATCTCATTGCTGGCCTTCCTCTTTTGCGCTGACCTTCTATCTTGCCAAGTATGATGTCTTTCTCTAATGATCTCTCTCTTCGCATGATGCCCAAAGTATGAAAGTCGAAGTCTTGTCATCTGAGCTTCTAAAGAAAGCTTAGGTTTGATATCCTCTAGTACTGACTGGTTTGTTCTTCGGGCAGGGATTGCTGGTCTTACAATAAAGGACAACCTTGGTTCACGTCTCGCCTCTGGTGTTTCTTTCCACTCCTTTAATCCTGCAGGGATAGAAATATTTGAATTGCTTTTCACGTCTCATTGTTCACCGAAAGGAAAACAGTTAAAATAACACACTTTTTTAAAATGGCAGGAACGCTATCACACACATACAGAGTTCACTGTACTGGCCAGCAACAGGAACCTGTAACAGAAATTCACCCATATACATTGTTCTCTACTGCCCCCTCTAGGAAAACAATACACGCACACACACACTTCCACTTGAGCACATAACAAAATGTACGGATGATAAAAGGGAATGCACATCAGTAAGTCTCACATTCCATCGTAATGATTTAGGATTGTCCTCACCGAACCCACATCCTTACTGTCACAATACAGCATTACTCCAGTATGATGTCTCCTGGATTAGGATACCCTCTTCTGTCATTTTTGACCCAATTGAGCACCATGCCGGTGAACTCCTAAAACATTTGAGGAATCCTAGAGATGGCAAATGTTCATGGTTCTCTTCCTTTCTATCTTCTGATCTTCCCGGCCTCTTGACCGGCCAGGTCATCTTGTTGCAGGTAGCATCCTCAACAACAACTAATTTAAGTCCTTTACCATAATGGCTCTTCATTCATGAAAGCACAGATATACAACACACAAGAAAAAAGTACAAAATCCTTTCTGGAGGATTACTGGAATGTGATGTAGATCAGCAGAAACAGTTCAGTACCACTTAGGCACATTCTCTTTAGGTTGATCCTCCTTTCCTTATTAAGGAACTTTTCGGAGGCAGAGACCTGCCTGCTCTGCAGGCTGGTGATAGAAAATGAGCATGCCCTGCTCCCCTTGGCACACAGATGGCCAGCCCTAGCTACAGCACGCTGGGGCTGGGAGCAAATCAGGACCACTCTAGCACAGTAAGTAGGTTAAAGCAGGAAAGGGGGGAGGCAGAGGAAATACATGTGGTGGGACAACAACATTGCAAAGAGCAAGGAAGTAGCTGCAAAGTAAAAGAGCAAAAGGAGCAAGGGTTAGTCGGACCCACCACACCACCAAATGACTGTAAACACACAAAACTGGGCCCACACAGGAAACAAGCAAACAGAAACACAATGGCCAAGAGAAAAGCATGGTGGTAATGTATGCAGAAAGGACAAAAGGGAAAGCACATATGGAAATTAAATATGAACACAGTGAAAAAACCTACTGTGTGTAACAGTGCAGGAAAATGGCCCAATACTGTCAGCCAAAACACAGCACAGTAGAAACATAGAAACATGATGGCAGTAAAAGAACACATGGCCAAACTAGGCTGCCCTCCAATAACAACCACCACAACAGTCCCCTGAGAGAACCCTGTGTCTGCCCCATGCCCTATGAAGTCTGATACTGTCCACAGCACCACCACCTCCAATGGGAAACTATCCCATGCAGCCACCACTGTGTCTGCAAAGAAACATCTCTGCATACGACACCTGAATCTATCCCCCACTACCCCCATCCAATGACACCTTGCAGCAGAGCATGCTAATCGAAGGAGGCTCCCAACCTGTGCATACATGCCATGGAGGTATACAAATGTTGCAATCATAGCACTGCCAACCTGCTGTCCTGCCAACATATACCTAAAAGATCCATAGGTCTGTCTGCAGATGGCCAAAATCTAGACCACTAACCATATTCGTAGCCACCCTCTGTATCATCCTCAACCTGTGATAATCCGTCTGAAGGGGCGGGCACCAGAATTCCATAGAAAACCACAAATGTGGATGCACTGAAGACCCACAATGTCCTGCAAAAGTATTCATCCCCTTGGTGTCATTCCTGTTTTGTCGCATGATGTACAACCCAGAATGAAGATGGGTGGTCATTTGGATGTTAGGTAAGGGACCTAATAGTAGAGCCAAAATTGGTGATGTGAAAGGACAATACAATACCTTGTATACAGAAAGAAACAAGTACAACCTGAAAGTTGTACTTGTTTCTTTCTGTATACAAGGTATTGGAGTGGAGGAGTGGCCTAGTGGTTGGGGCAAGGTGCTTCAGGCCGGAAGGTCGGGGGTTCAAATCCCACTAGAGGACAGCAACCTTGGGCCGGAAGGACTGGGGTTTCTAGTCCCACAGGTGCTCCTTGTGGTCTTGGGCAAGCCACTTAACCCTCCATAGCCCATGTGCCCTGTAAAATAGTTATCTCCAAGTTATAATGCCCTGTTCAATGTAATTTCAGTTTGTTCAATGTAAACCCCACTGATGCAGAATAGTGCGGTATATAAGAGAATGTAAATAAAGGTGTGAGTGCATATATTTCCAACACTCTGTCTATGAAACCCCTAAATAAGATCAGGTCCAACCAAATAACCACAGATGCCACATAATGAGGCTCCACCTGCATGCAAGCAGTGTCACATGATCTGGCACATGATGTTTTCACAAATATACCGTAACAAAAGGCCCAGACTCTGCAACACCACTAAGTAAGCAACAGGACGACCAAGGAGCACTCCAAACAGGTCAGAGACAAAGTTGTGGAGGCATAGAGATCAGGGCTGTGGCATAAATCAATATCCCAAAGACCGAAGATGCCATGAAGCACCATGAACCCCACTAAAACAAGATAGAAAGAACATGGCACCATGACAAACCTGACAAGAGAAGGCCACCCATCAAAACTCGCAGATTAGGCAAGGAGGGCATAAAGCAGAGATGCCACAAGGACACCAATAAGGAGCTGCAAAGATCCACAGCGGAGATGAGAGTATCGGTCCACAAGTTGTAATGTGACAAAAAAGGACAAACACAGAGAGAATAAATACCTTTGCAATGCACTGCATACAGAGCCACTATCACTACCTGTCCTCCGTTGTCCATACCTTACCCAATGCACCCAGGCATCTCAGTACCATCTGCTGTTGTCCAGCCCACCTGACCAGCCCTGGAAAGAGCAGCAGACACAAACACAGCCAGATCCCAACCCTGAAATGTGTACAAAGCTACCACACCACACACACAACCCTGAAATGTGTACAAAGCTACCACACCACACACACGATAGTGACCCCCTAGATTACTCCAGCCCAAATGCATGCTCTGCAACCGTAGAACAGGACAGATCAGCTGCCAGGTCTGAAACCAGCATGCAAGGCCCACGATGTGCACCACAGGGCAGTCAGAAAATTCAGCAGGGTTGCAGTACAGGCAGCACTGTCCCTGTGGTCCCCTTAGCCCATGGTTCAGCCAGTCAGCAATGCAGGCATGCAGGACAGAGGAGGCCTGGGGAACCAAGGCAAGCCCAGAATGGGGTGAGGTAGCACTGGAGATGTGGCAGTATGATGTGATAAGGTCCATTGTACACAGGTGGTGGTATGGCAGGCAGGCAGCTGAAGTGACAGACCTGGGGGAGAAAGAAACGTGCATATGTAAGATACCTCCCTCCTGCCTCCACAGGCATTTCCACATCCTGTGCGAGGTGGAGACATACCAGGTGCGTTTCCGGGCAATACGTCACCCACACCTGTGGATGTTGGTGAGATTCCAGCAGCAGCTGCAGCAAGAGCAAGGTGAGTGTGGAGGTATGGTACAGCAATGGGGCCATGACATGCAACATGGCACAGGGCTGCAGTGGTTGGGCATTGCAGGGGCAATGGCAGACAGAGCATGGGGAGGTATCAAACAATGGGGACATGGCAGCTGGACACCCACTGTAACTAACAGCCACCTCTCTGCATCCCTTACACAGCCATCCCGGTCGAGGACTCACATCCCCTGTGGCAGAGGAGGAGGACGAAGAAGACAATGAGGGAGAGGAGGCAGAGAATGAGGAGATGGAGGAAGGGGATGACCAGCAGCCAGCAACAGTCAGTCCCCACAACCTGGCCACCGCGGAGACAACCCAGCAACAGCCAGCCCATAGTGCTATCCAGCACCTCCCCATCAGGAGAGAGTGGGGAAGAGGTCTATACCCTCACCCTCATGGAGGTGCCCCACTTCCCTTAGGGGGAGGGACAGGATGGTACCATGGGGTCTGGGCAGGGCATTCCACAGTGGGTAGCAGAACTTGCTTTCAATCAAAAGAGGCTTTCCCCCTGTGCATTTATGCCACGGAGGTATTTAAACGTCCCAATCATATCACCTCTATCCCGCCTTTCCTCTAAGCTGTACATATTAAGATCCTGAAGTCTGTCCTCATATGCTTTATAATGAAGACCACTAACCATTTTAGTAGCCACCCTCTGTACCGACTCCATCCTGTTTATATCTTTTTGAAGGTGCGGTCTCCAAAATTGCACACAATACTCGAAAGGAGGTTGCACCAAAGACTTATACAGAAGCACTATCACCTCCTTTCTTCTGCTGGCCATTCCTCTCCCTATGCACCCAAGCATTCTTCTAGCTTTTGCCGTCACATTTTCTACCTGTTTAGCTACTTTAAGATCATCAGACACAATCACAACTAGGTCCCGCTCTCCTTTAGTGAACAGAAGTACTTTACCCCCAATAGCATATCACTCCCTTGGATTGCTGCAGCCCAAATGCATGACCTTGCATTTTTAACATTAACATTTTAACATCCCTGACCTAACACAGTTTAGAAAGGCTTTGAAGCACCATCTCTTCCTCCAACATTACCCCCAGATAGCACCCTAATATCCTCTTCCACCACTTAGCTGACTCTGTTCAGTAAACCCTACCACACAGCCAAACATTACCACGTCCAGCGAGGCGATACCCATTTTGTCATATAGGTGTACATAGTTGACCCCTTGTTATCCAAGTTCTATTACCTTGTTCTATGTAAACACTAATCAGCTATTGAGATGTGTAAGTTGTTGTATGTAAACCGCGCTGATGCTGAATAGTGCGGTATATAAGAGACTGTAAAATAAAAAATAAAAAAATAAATTAAATCTCAACTGCCAAATTCTAGACTATTCTTCAATCTTAGCTAGATCCCTCCTCATGTTATCTGCACCTTCCTGGGTGTCTACTCTATTGCAGATTTTGGTATCATCAGTAAAGAGGCAAACCTTACCTGACAGCCCTTTCGCTATATCTCTAACAAAGATGTTAAAAAGAATCGGACCAAGGACAGATCCCTGGGGCACAACACTGGTAATCTTCTTCTCAGATTGAGCTCCATTTACCTGTACCCTTTGTCGCCTCCCACTCAACCAATTTCTAACCCAAGCAGTAACTTTAGGATCTATCCCTAGGGTACTCAGTTTGTTTATAAGTCGCCTGTGAGGAACGATGTCAAAGGCTTTACTGAAACTAAATATACCACATCTAGGGCTCTCCCTCAGTCCAACTCCCTGGTCACCCAGTCAAAGAAATCAATCAAATTTGCCTGCTAGCATTGTAGCAGCAGAGCGCAGACAATCCAATGATACCAGGAGTCTGTTCAGAAGGTCCAAATCATTTATTTGTGCACAAGACTCAAGCAGAAACATATTCAAAATGGCTGAGCAATGGCTGTTAGTAAAACAACAAGTTTTATACCTTTCTTTCCCATTCTAGACATAGACAAACTTTTCATTGGCCCCGGTAACCCTTCTTACACCTTCTATTGGTCCCGGTACCATTACGTAGCCATCCAATGAGGACCTTTGACTGGGCTCAGCACCTGGTTCCCCCCCTTTCAGTCCCAATTACAATGGTCAGTTCTCCAACTTTGATACTTTTCTCCTCCAAGGTCGCTTGCCAGCTGGAATATGTGGGAAAGCAGGGCACTGTAACCTTTCTCTCAACAGAGTTAATTAATTCCACAGAAGCTTCACACATTAGTATCAGTATTAATTAAAGTTGTTTACTGTCTTTTCTAAGTTTTGTTTCTGCTTAGCTATGTTCAGTTAAGCTGAGTTAAGTTTCAATTCTATAGAGGCAATATTGGGGGGGGGGGGGGTTCATTCCTCAGAGCCTAACCACAGGCTTCATTTACAGGTCAAGCTGCTTAGGCCTGCCTGCCTGGTTCAATCAGCGTGGATCATAGGCCTTCGCCTACCACATTCCCCCCTTTGATTAATCTCACCCGAATGCTAATAAGGTGTGAGATGTAAATCACTTAACTACACAGGAGTAGGGCTTTTACCAATGGTGCCGGGAGTAGGGTGCCATAAGGCTAAAATCTTAGTAGCAGTTTTACGTTCTACGGTATTTTCGATCACGCTGTTAATAGAGCGCATACAGCATGGGATTATACATGGTAACAACAGAAACAAAGCTACAAATACTAATATTATCATAACAAAGGTAGTAAGTCCCCCCCAGGCCAGAGAAGATAGATTCGAACCAGTTAGGTATTCTAAGACCATGCCAGGTCTGAACTGGCACATAAGCTTGTTTTCGCATATTTTCAGCAATTTCTTCAACTACTTGACCTTTGTCATCTATCTTCAAACAACAATTGGTTAAATTCAACTTTCCACATACTCCGCCTTCAGCTGCTAACAGATAATCTAGGGCCAAGCGATTCTGATATATTGCAGTACGCATTTGTGTGCTTTGTCTAGCTAGAAGTGTAAGTGCTTGACTAGTCTCATTAGTAATTAGTTCAACTACTGCTTGTAAACGTATAATACGGCTTATCATATACACAGGGGTCCGGTACCCCCAAGTGCCATCCTCCTCCCAAGTGGCAGGTCCATAATAGGCAATAATCCTCTCAGGTGGCCAATCATCCCCATCCCATTTCTGCCACTTGCCTATCTGGAGAGCTGCTCTTTTCTGTCTCTTAGTGTATACTGGGTATCCTAATTGTTCTCCATGTTCTGTGGGTAACAAGAAGAAGGAAGGTCGAATGGTCCCTAAGACACACGCTCCTCCCCAATGAATAGGAAGTCGAGCATATGCTCGGGTTCCACAGATCCAATACAAGCCAGGCGGGGCTTGCCAGGCATGGGGCTGGGCAAGATTTGTCCATAAATCGGCAAGCTCAGGGAATTTTGCTAATGGATTAGTGGGTTCAGATTCATTAACTCCTGACCACCAGGACGTCTGCTTCGTAGTGTCGTTATAAAACGTCTGGCTGAGACAGACCAGCTGTCCCACCTGCAAGGTGAACTGGGGTCCAGTTCGAGCATAACACAGACGTCCAACTATTGGGTGTGCTAAGACCCATTCACTTGTGGTTTTATGTAATTCAGTGTGGTTATAAGTTATCGAGTAATTCAATTCTTGGGCTTCCCAGGGCCATTGATCACCCATTCTAGTTCCACCACAAAAGTAACAATCTGAAATGTGGAGACTGGAGACCACTGCTCCAGCTAACTCTAGAAACAAATTCTGGGAAGGGTGAGGGATATCAAACTTATTTATATGCATAGTCTCATAGAAAGTGTTATGTATATGGTACTTGGATGATCGATGGGCTTGGGTATTAATCTTATATATACAATGGTCCCTGGATCTGATCCAGAACCTGCAATACGTAGGCCAAACTTATGCCCTTGTTTCCATGCGCTAGGATTGGCTATGAACAATTCTAATGGATTACAGGCACCTTTCTTACAATTTTCTAAATTCTTTACATACGGCTTAGTTAAGGCAGCCATTCGATTGTCTCTGGTATTTTCTACCATACCAGTTTTCCATGTGGCATAGAAAACACATTCCCACTTTGGGCAATAGTAATCCTCAATTGGGGCTGTACTATATTCATTGGCTAAAACTCGTTTACCTGTACATGCCCCCCATCCAGTGGTTCCTTCTGGACACATATATTTATCATCATGAGCATAAGCTTTCTCCCAATTGGCACATTTAGAACGACTATCTCTATTAATGGCATCACAGGTATCAAAATACAAGACAGCATGCTTTGTAGGATCGGTAAGTGGGGAGGTAGCATTAAGTAAAGCTCCATCCGCATCATTCCATCGTATTTCTAGAGTATAATAGGATGGGTTCTGGTGTGGGTTAAAACAAACTTTAGTATTTCCCTTAGTACAAATGTTCAGTTCAGTGGTGTTATAAATACACCGGCTTACCGGCTTACCGTACCAGTACAGGTATAGTAAGAATGGTAAAGCAAAGTCTGAGTTACTTTCATTCCAGTCCGAGTGGAAGTAATACAGGCAGTACATGGGGGCAAAGCATGAGCAAGTTCAAAGCTCCCCAGGCAAGCAACCAGAACAAAATAGAAACAAAGATGCATGTTGATTGTAGTCCTCTGGATCTCCGCTGGAAAATCTTGACCTCGACGTCCTCTTCTTCTTGGCACAATGCTGACCTGTTTGCTAATGAAGCAATTCAACGGGTGTCAATGTTGATTGAAGATCCTCAAATGTCCCGCTGTGATGCCAACTTACCAATTGTAGTTGGCCCGACGAACGTTTAGGGAAGCACAATTATTCGATGAAGAAAACAAATGTCTTTGCTGTATTAGAAACAGCAATCCTCTTTGAAAGACTTGTCTACTGTAGGACACTGTAGTTCATGAGTGTCCCCGAGGAGTTCTAGGTTGCTGGCTGCCTCCGTAGGGTAAGACGCAAAGGGACGTCAGGATGTGGCTCTGCTGTCCATTGGTCCTGATCTGGGACTGCTGCCGGCTTGACTCTGCTATGATGAATCCAGGAATCGATTTCTGCTACCTTTACTGCAGTTGGGGTAGACAGGATGACGGTGTATGGCCCCTTCCAATGAGGTTCCAGCGGTGTCTTCTTCCAATCTTTGATCCACACCGAGGTACCAGGCTTGTAGGGATGCAGGGGTTCCGTCAAATTGATAGGCAACTGGTCCTGTATCCACGCATGGAGAGTCTGCAGAACAGAACTAAGAGCTAGAAGTTCTTGTCTGGTTATTTCTGAACCTATCTGCGGCAAACTACCTTTAACACCTTGCACTATTGGTGGAGGTTTGCCATACATAACTTCAAAAGGGGAAAATCCTGATGATTTCACAGGAGCTGAGCGTATTCTGAGTAAGGCTATTGGGAGAACCTGGGGCCACTTTAGGTGGGTCTCCTGACATAGCTTGGCTATCTGGGATTTTAAAGTTTGATTCATTCGCTCAACCTTCCCTGAACTTTGGGGTCTATATGCAGTATGTAACTTCCATTGTATCTGTAAGGCACTTGCTAACTGCTGGGTAATCTGAGATACAAATGAGGGCCCATTGTCCGACCCTATTACTGCTGGAATTCCATATCTGGGGATAATTTCTCTTAACAAAACTTTAGTAACTTCTCGGGCTTTTTCAGTCCTGGTGGGAAAGGCCTCCACCCACCCAGAGAAGGTACAGACTAATACTAACAAGTAACGGTATCCATTGGCCTTTGGCATTTCAGTAAAGTCTACTTGCAGGTGGTGCATGGGGGTTACACCTCCCGACTGAACTCGGGGTGCTGGCGTGGGACCCTGTTTGGCATTGTTCTTGGCACAAATTAGACACTGGCGGGCTACTGAGGCTGACAGGGCTCCCAATAAAGCGATACAAAAATGTGGTTTGAGTGCTTTCTCCATAGCACTCTTCCCATAATGTGTGGCTTGATGAAAGGCCTTAACAAAGGCTGGTCCCAATAATTCAGGGATCACTATTCGTCCTGGGGGTTGACTGCCCTCAGGTGGTGGCAGCTCAATCCATCCATCTTTCAGTACTCCCTCTTCTTTATTACAGTAGTAATCCAATTCTTTGGTGGTATATCGTGGTGTCCATAAATTAAGGGGTACTGGAAACAATACTGCTTGTATTGGTATGGCTTGTGGTGAAATTTGGCCTGTCATGGCTGCTTTACGTGCTGAAGCATCAGCAAATCTGTTTCCATGGGCAACTTCTCCTTTTCCCGCTTGGTGTCCTCGACAGTGCATGACAGCCACACGTGTAGGGGCCCATACTGCGTCTAGTAACATCAATATTTCTGGGCCATATTTGATTGATTTGCCTCCCGACGTAATGAGCCCTCGTTCTTTGTAGAGAGCCCCATGTGCATGCAAAGTAGTGAAGGCATATTTTGAGTCCGTGTATACGTTCAGCAGAAGTCCCGCACCCAATACTAGTGCTCTGGTGAGTGCTATCAATTCTGCTTTCTGGGCTGATGTGCCTGATGCAAGAGCTGATGATTCAATGACTTTCTCCAGGGTGACTACTGCATACCCGGCACAGCGTCGTCCATTGATGATGAGACTGCTTCCATCCACAAAATAGGTTTGATCAGGATTCTCTAGGGGCATGTCTGTCAGATCAGGTCGACTTGAAAATACAGTATCCATGACTTCTATACAGTCATGCTCTGGAGGGTCTTCGCTGACTGGTATCAGTGTGGCTGGGTTCAAGGCATGGCTCACTTCTAATTGTATTTGTGGATTTTCACATAGCATGCTTTGGTATTTCAGCATTCGAGAATTGGTGAGCCAATGATTTGCTTTTTGTTCCATAAGGGCAAGTACCGCATGTGGTACTGTGACGCGTAGATTCTGTCCTAAGGTGAGTTTGTCTGCTTCACTCACTAATAATGCTGTAGCTGCAACTGCTCTCAAACATGGTGGCCATCCTTTGGCCACAGTGTCCAATTGTTTCGATAGGTATGCTACGGGTCGCTCCCAATATCCCAATTTCTGAGTCAACATGCCTAGAGCATTCCCTTGCATCTCATGCACAAATAGATGGAAGGGCTTGTGAACATCTGGTAACCCGAGTGCTGGTGACGACATCAATTCTTCCTTCAGGGTCTTGAAAGCTGCGTCTTGCTCAGGTCCCCATTCTAGTGGCGACTTTTCTTCTCCCTTGGTGGCTTCATATAGTGGTTTAGTAATCTGAGCAAAGTTAGGTATCCATATCCGGCAGTACCCCGCTGCTCCCAGAAAGGCTCTGACTTGCTTTCTGGTAGTTGGGGTTGGGATACTGCACACGGCTTCTTTTCTCTCTCGTCCCAATTGTCGGCTTCCTTTAGTCAGGCGAAAGCCCAAGTATTTTACTTCTTTTTGGCATAGCTGTGCTTTTGCTCTGGAAACTTTGTATCCAGCTTCATCCAATAGTTGCAAGAGGTCATTAGTGGCTTGTATACATTCACTTTCCGATGTGGCCGCTACCAGTAGGTCATCCACATATTGGAGGAGTACTCTTCTTCCAGGGGCCACAGGGTAACTTGAAAGATCTTGGTTTGGTGCAGCACTAAAAATGGTGGGTGAATTCTTGAATCCTTGAGGCAATCGTGTCCAAGTAAGTTGGCCCCGTCTTCCTGAGACAGGGTCCTACCATTCAAAGGCAAACAGCAATTGGCTAATTGGGGCTAATCTTATACAAAAGAATGCGTCTTTCAAATCTAAAACAGTAAAGTGGGTAGCTTCAGCAGGAATCAGTCCTAGGAGTGTGTAGGGATTTGGCACAACTGGATGTATGGTCTCAACTGCTTCATTCACTCTCCTTAGGTCTTGCACTGGGCGGTAGTCACCTGTCCCAGGCTTCTTTACTGGCAAGAGAGGAGTGTTCCATGGTGACTGACATACTTTAAGTAGGCCATACTCCAGTAGTCTCAACAAGTGGCGATGGATGCCTTCAATTGCTGCTCTTGGAAGTGGGAATTGCTTGACATGTACTGGTTCTGCACTAGGCTTGAGATTCACAATTACTGGAGCTATATGTTTGGCCAGGCCTGGTGGATTGCCCTCTGCCCATACTCCAGGAGGGGCTTCAATGCTTTTCAGAGTAGGTTCGAAATAGGTATCAAGGATTGGCTCGGTACTATAATATCTCCATTCTTCTTCTCGAGGAACAGTAAGCACCATCAGTCCAGCAGGTTTTGAATTTACTGTCATTTGCATTTCTCCTTTCTCAGTAAAGGATATTTGGGTCTGCAGCTTGGCTAGCATATCTCGTCCCAGTAATGGCACCGGGCACTTGGGCATGTAGAGGAATTGGTGCGTTATTTGTTGTCCTCCTAAATTACATATGCTGTTTTGAAGAAAAGGCTTTGTGGCTTTAGCACCAGTCGCTCCCACAATGGTGACTGCTCTTGTAGAAAAAGGGGCTATTTGCTTATCTACTACAGAATGTTCTGCTCCAGTATCAACCATAAAGTCCATGAATTGGTCTCCTATTTGTATACTGACCATAGGCTCCTGGAGACCTAAAGCGAATTCGGAGCCCGGTCTGTCCTAATCTGCTTCATCGAAATCATAGGCTGTTGCGGCTGCCACTCTCTGTATGGCCTCCGCTCGTTCTCGTTGAAATTGTTCTCGATTGGTTCCTCTGCGGTTCTGGGGTCGGCCTCTCTCCCTTTCCCTCCAAGGGGCGTTTTCCCCTTCATCCTGAGAGGCATCTTCGAGTGGCGGGCATGCACTTCTCCAATGTCCTTCCTCCCTGCAATAAGCACATTGGTTCGCGCCTAATGGGGGCCGGTCATCTCCTCGGCCCCTCCCTCTTCCTCTGCTCCTTCGACTAGGGACACCTCCCCTTTTCTGTTCCACTATGGCCGCAGCCAAAAAATCTGCTTTCTTCTTCATCCTTCAATCACTTTCTTTCTGTCTTTCATTATCACGATTCACAAACACTTTATGAGCGACTTCCAGTAACTGAGTTGCATTCATGCCCGCAAACCCTTCTAATTTCTGTAGCTTACGTCTAATATCTGGTTGTGACTGGTTTACAAAAGCAGCATTCACCATGCACAGGCTTCCTGGTGCATCTGGGTCATAGGGAGTATACATCCTGTACGCTTCAGACAATCTTTCATACGATACTGCTGGGCTTTCATCTATGCCCTGATTAACTTAGGTCACTTTAGAGAGATTCATGGCTTTCTGACCCCCCTTTCACAGACCTTGCATAAGGCCTTGGCGAAACCGTGATAGAGCTCTGGATCCTCTATCGGTATTCGGATCCCACTGGGGGTCTTCATTAGGGAATTCTCTTTTAGCTGCTTCGCAATTGTCTATTCCTGCTCCTTCCCCTCCCTCTGCCAGGGGATTATCTGCTAGCCAATCAATAGCTGCTCGCTTAATTCGTGTCCGCTCCTCAGTAGTACATAAAGTGGACAGGAGCTGTCGACAATCTGACCAAGTGGGTTGGTGAGTCTCCATAATAGTATGCATCAATTCTGTTAACTCTTGGGGCTTGTCAGTGTAAGAAGCATAATGCAATTTCCAGTTCAGCAAATCAGTAGTGGAGAAAGGCACATATACTAGACTCAGGGGCCCCGTCACTATCTGGTCCTCCTCATTTCTTACCGGCATTCCCGGGACTTGCTGTAGTGGCATCAGTTTCTTAACAGGAGCTTTCTGTAGCTTAATAGAGACTTTCTTGACAGGGGCTTTCTGTCTCAAAGTGCGCTTAGTCTGAGGCGCTTCGCTCGTTACAGATGAGCTTGCACTGACAGCTGATTTTACGCTATCAGTCTCGCCTTGAGAGGACTCTTCCTCTTCTTCTTGCTCTGACTCAGCCTTTTCCTCAGTCTCAGGCGAGCCAGCATCCTCATCAAGAGGGGGATCATCTATCTGCCCTTCTGGGGGTGGGTCTGGAGATGGATCTCGCTGTCGCTGCGGTGCTGCCGCAGGACGTGGAGGTACTTTCACTGGGCGCTGGGCTCGGGGCTGTCTAGTTACAACTCCCGGGGACTCAGGATCTACCAGAACAGGTTTCTGACTAGATTTCTCAGCTGTCCCTGCCTTCTGGGTCTGGTCTGTTAATGCTAACAATATTCTGCACTGTTCTTCATAACAGCGCTGTGCCCAAGGGGACGGCTTCTCACAAATACTTAACCAAGAGTCTATATAGGGGTACTGGTCAGGGTGCGCTGCTCGCACCTTCCGATGAACTGATTGAACAATTCCTATGCTAAATGTTCCATCTCGGGGCCACATGGGGTCTATGATGGGCCACTCCCTAGTACACAAAAGCTGTAATCGTGAGGCAGTCATTTTTACTCCATAATCTCCAGAATATCCTTTATTAAAATACTTGATCATACATTCTAACGGAGTGTGCCTAGTAGACCCCGCCCCTCCCATATCGATGTGTGCGCGCAACAACAAACAGAAGGGAAAAGGAGGGTGGACCGTGGGTAAGGGGTCCTCACGGCCCTAGAAACATTTAAGGGAAACAAATAACAAGACAAGACGATGGTCGCTTCCTCCTTTTTACGACCTGGACACGGTCGCCCGGCCAGGAAATGCGTTACTCAGGAGTCCGCCTTCACTTGGTCCGTGCTGCCAGACCTCTCATTCACACTTCATTCACACAATCATGCTAGCAACGTATCCCAAAAACAGCCCAATCCTGTCTCTGCTGACTAGGCTATATCAAATTCCAAAATCAAAATCAAAAAGACGATAGTTTCACCCCGCGCATACACTATGCAGGGTTAGTCGGACCGTCTTGAGAGGTGATCAAGCTCTCTTACCAGATACCAAATTCCAAGTTACAAACAGCAATTCTGCTCTGACTCATCTGTCTAGATATACCAAATCAAAACTATACTCACCGGATCCGGTCCCTGTTCCCAAGCAAGCGCATGAGTTGGACCTCGGACTCCCCTCACGGGTTCGAGGTGTTGGCTCCGACCGGGTCCAGCACCCGCCGAGGCCTGGCCCAGCTCCCTCCAATGCAACTGGACCGGTGGTGCCTGGGAGCCGAGCCCACGTCGGGAGGGCACGATCCCGGCAGGACCAAACCTATAGAGGCGGAAAGTCGTGGTATATTGGCTCATATACCTCTACTAACCACTCCTTCCCGGCCAACGCACCAAGAATATGTAGCAGCAGAGCGCAGACAATCCAATGATACCAGGAGTCTGTTCAGAAGGTCCAAATCATTTATTTGTGCACAAGACTCAAGCAGAATCACATTCAAAATGGCTGAGCAATGGCTGTTAGTAAAACAACAAGTTTTATACTTTTCTTTCCCATTCTAGACATAGACAAACTTTTCATTGGTCCCGGTAACCCTTCTTACACCTTCTATTGGTCCCGGTACCATTACGTAGCCATCCAGTGAGGACCTTTGACTGGGCTCAGCACCTGGTTCCCCCCCTTTCAGTCCCAATTACAATGGTCAGTTCTCCAACTTTGATACTTTTCTCCTCCAAGGTCGCTCACCAGCTGGGATATGTGGGAAAGCAGGGCACTGTAACCTTTCTCTCAACAGAGTTAATTAATTCCACAGAAGCTTCACACATCAGTATTAATTAAAGTTGTTTACTGTCTTTTCTAAGTTTTGTTTCTGCTTAGCTATGTTCAGTTAAGCTGAGTTAAGTTTCAATTCTATAGAGGCAATATTGGGGGGGGGGGGGGTTCATTCCTCAGAGCCTAACCACAGGCTTCATTTACAGGTCAAGCTGCTTAGGCCTGCCTGCCTGGTTCAATCAGCGTGGATCATAGGCCTTCGCCTACCACAGCATTGCTCTCTCACCGGAGCCTCAATCCTCTAGGCCGTGAACAGTCCTCACATCGGTGCTTCTTCTGCACTGCAACTGCACTTCTGTCTTCCCTCCTTCACCAGGGCAACAATCCTGATGGTTCCTTTAATTGCAGCAGTAATTGCAGCTGATTATAGCAGGCTAAGGCTGCAGCCGTGGAGCAGGCCTCGCTTCAGCTCTGCATAAAGCAGAATTCCGCTCTTGCTCTCATCAACTGCTCTGGACTCCTCCCATCATACCGTTGTAATGTGGCTTCAGCCAGCAACTCCACAGAATCCCCCAGGACCCAGGTAATTATTTTAGTAAAACTTTCTTTGCTCCTCTGTCATCCATCTCTCGTCCCCTCCCTGTGTACACATGTTTGCGAACTGACAGACAGACGAATATTCTCCAGTTCCCAATAGATGCTATTGCTTTAGCAGAATGTGCCTAAAAATGTTAATGTTTCAGTACATGTTGCAGCAGCATTAACGTCTATAAGCTTAAATGAATGGAAAAATACGTAGTAAATTAATTTTGGGATACAATGCAGATCTGAACACTTTTTATTTTTCCTGGCATATAAGAACAGCTGTCAAAACGCTGAGTATACTGTCATCACGCGGAATGTTTTGATGGTTGAAAGTGGCAATTAGCATTGCAGCTCTCGGTTTTCCATTTATCAATCAATGTTGATAAATTCAAGAAACCTTTTAATGTCAAATGTGCCAAAATATCAACATGTGGTTTGCTGGATGAGGAAAATCAGGAGTAGCATCGCATACAATAGAATAATAAATGGTCTTTAGTCTCTCTGCAAGGATAGCCTTCTGCACATTCTTACCACACAGCCCCCTTCGATATTCTCACGCTGAAAAGGGGGCTCCAGGAACAAGCTGTTGCAGAATATTCACTATAAGGCACTAGGGGAGATACAAGTACTTACTTAGACATGAACAAAACAGTTTCCACATTTTTGTTTAAAGTAGTGTGGTTGCCATGGTAGACCTCTTAAATTCTAGTGCTGCTGAATGTCTGTGGGTGCCGCTGTTGCGGACCCCAATGCTAATTGGTTAGCATGGGTATTCTCCAGAGTGGCACCCGTTGATAACTGGGCAGCAATGATATTGAGCCGCTATCCGGTTATCAACACATGGCAAAATCAGGCACAGTAAAGGCTGGCCTAATGTTTGCCACGGAACCTAAGCGGGCAGCAGCTGAACATTGGCACTGCTTGGCTAGCTTTCTGGCAATCCGGGTAACCCCGATATTCAGTGCTGGTCCCGGATACGGCCCAGGATTGAATGTCTGGATTTAGAGTTCAGCGGCGGCAGCGAGCCGTGTTAGATCGGCTCACCGCTGAACATCAGGCCCAAAGAAAATAAGAAAGTATCTTTTCTTGGACTAACTTAATACATTATTCTCCAGCTTTTGGAGTTTAAAATCTCCTTCCTCATCAGGACAGTATCACATTCTTGTTGCAACAGAAATCTTTAACAAAACATCCATCAGCCATAAGCCTGCATTCAGTACATGTATTGGTGATGAATCTATATTTTCCATTCACACATTCACAAGTCACACAAACGGGATCCCCTTACTTCTCTATCACAAGATCTCCAGCTGGGCAGGCTCTGGGATTTATTTTTTTTATTTATTTTATTTATTTGCAGTCTCTTTTATACCGCCCTATTCGACATCAGTGCGGTTTACAATGAACATAAGAGTTGCACATCTCAATTTCGTGATTTGTGCTTACAGTGAAACAGGTATAATAACTTGGGTATACATTAAACAGGAAAATTAAACTTGGGTATGCATTAAGCAGGTATAACAGGTAAAATAGGGTATAAATAACCAGTCCCTAGGACCCATTTATCTGGAATCCCGGTAGCTGAATTGCTTCTCTGCGGAACATTCTGTTAATTTAATCTCTGGAGGAGAGGAGGGACAGGGGAGATATGATTCAGACCTTTCAATACTTAAAGAGTATCAATGAACAAACAAACCTCTTCCAAAGACAGGGGAAGCTGTAAAACTAGAGGGCATAACATGAAGCTGCAAGGGGGTAAACTGAAAGACAATGTCAGGAAATACTTTTCCACTGAAAGGGTGCTGGATGCTTGGAATGCCCTCCCGATGGAAGTGGTGGGGGCAAATACAGTGTCAGAATTCAAATTGGCACGGGACAGACACAGCAGAGCCCTTTTATAGCAACAGGATAAAATCAAAATAAACATAACTATCAATTATATCTGAACAAATAGGGGTGACCTACACTCCTTAGACTCCCGATTGGTGTAGACTCCTCTTCTCCATAATTGTCAAGTATTGTTTGGACACCAGATTACACAAACTAGGAAATTCAGCAAAGACCTGATTCTTAAAGAATCACATTGGGTTGCTGTGCAGGTCCCAGAGTAAGTAATATCTACATGTGGTTGCTGGATGAGGAAAATCAGGAGTAGCATCGCATACAATAAAATAATAAATGGTCTTAGGTGCTAACTTCCACTACCTGGAAAAGCCTCACTCCTCCTTAGCCCTCAAATTCAAGATCTTAAAAGGGAATGGAAAGCTTCTGACCCTGCGGGATAAGGAAAGATCCTACCTGCCTTGAATCTGCAGCTTCTCCCCTGTGCTGTCTGTACGGCTGCTTTCTTCTCACCAATCCTTCTGAAAATTCTAGGGGTCTCCATATGCCCGTAGAAGTATACTCCATTCTGATGCTCACCAATAGGCATCATTGTAAATAAACTGTAGAAAAGTTACCCCAGTTAAATCCAAGTTTTAATTCCCGGTTCACTGTAAATGCCATGCGGATCCTCTGCACGGTATACTGTTTCTTTTGAATGTACACCGCACTGATATGAATAGCGCGGTATATAAGAGAAGTTAAATAAATAAATAAATGTTCTTACAAACGGATCAAACTTGTACTCCAAAATATGCTGTTTATTAAGGGGGTGCATTTATTTAGTAAAGGGTCATAAGAACATAAGAACATAAGATATGCCATACTGGGTCAGACCAAGGTCCATCAAGCCCAGTATCCTGTTTCCAACAGTGGCCAATCTAGGTCATACATACCTAGCAATATCCCCAAAAGACACAGGTTCCGCAATGCTTGTACTGGGTCAAGCATTGATATCCTGGGTCCCTTCTTAATAATGGTTTATGGACCTTTCCTCCAGGAACTTGTCCAAACCTTTTTTAAACCCAGCTACACTAATGGCCTTTACTACATCCTCCGGTAACAAATTCCAGAGTTTGATTACACGTTGAGTGAAAAAATATTTTCTCCTATTTGTCTTAAATAGTTTACCCTGTAGCTTCATTACATGTCCCCTAGTCTGTCTATATTCTGATAGCGTAAACAATCGATCTATGTTTACCCATTCCACTCCATTCATTAATTTATAGACCTCTATCATATCTCCCCTCAGCCGTCTCTTTTCCAGGTTGAAGAGCCCTAACCTTTGTAGCCTCTCCTTGTACACATAATTCAATGAAATCATTCTGACTCTCCCATGAAAGTCAACAAACTTGCATCATTTTATCCACTGCTTCTACTTGATTTTGGCCAAACAAGTTGCCAGTATACAGTTTGGGTTGCCTATCACATTAGCATCTTCTTGAAATGCTAAACGTCTTGAAGCAAGATACTGGAAAGATTGTTAGATGTTTCCCTGTCTTTCTATCTTTTCCATTGTATTGTTTGTTTCTGAACCTCACTACCTACTCCATAACCACAAGTTATTATACAATAGTCAGGGCTGGATTTAAGATTTTGGTGCCTATAGGCAAGACCAGACATCAGACCCCAGAGAGCAGGGGAAGAGGGATTGTATCAGAGAATCCAAAGACTGGAAAGCCAAAAGTGGAGCAGAGGAAGGCTGTAATGCCACAACTGTAACCCCACTGAAGCAGCACATGCAGATGGCTGGCCTAAAGTAAGCAGGAGAAGGATCTCTTTGGCCTGGGTATTTGGTGTCCTAGGCCAGTCATTCTCAACCTATTCCTAAGGGCACACCCATCTGGTCAGGCTTTCAGGATATCCACAATGAACATGTATGAGATTGATTTGCATGTACTGCCTCCTTGGTATGCAAATCTGTTTCATGTATATTCATTGTGGATATCCTGAAAACCTGGCAGGATGGGTGTGCCCCAGGGACTGGATTGAGAACCATTGCTCTAGGCCAGGCAAGTCCAACTTCAAACAGGCCGTGATCTACTTTTTCCGGCCAAAAGTGCCGGTAATCTACCGCCATGAAAATTAAGTTTCAAATTAGTTTCAAATTAAATTTTAACCCAATAAAGTTGGAGGATTCTCCCTCCCCATTTTTAAGGAATCTTCTGTCATTTACTTGGATGTGATCAGCTGTTAAGCAAATTAAGCAAAAACAAAACAGAGAGACGGAGATCCAGTAAGAACTGTGAGGGGAAATGGAAAGTACATTTTCTCCAGGACCAAGCAGGAAGTCAGTCCTCACATATGGGTGACGTTGGTGCCGACGGAGCCCCCATGCGGAGCATTTCCCCCGCTTTCAAAGAAAGCCTTTGGGAATGCAGCGCGCCTGCGCGTCCCCTTCCCGCCCAAGGGTGCCATCTTGCTTGATCTTTCCTTTTCTGCGGAGCCCAACGGACGTAGTTCGTGTCACCCAGGAAAAGTAGATTTTTTTTCTGCGATTTTTCGCGTTTCTTTATCCGGTTCGACGCCGGTTCCCCGTCCCGCCTCGGTACACCGGTATCGCGTCCGGAACTTCTTTTTCATTTTTTTGTCCTTTGTGACTAGTGTTCACGCTTTTTCTGTTATTTTCATTGGCAGCCCAGTCTTTTGACCTTGCAGGGGCCCTTTTTCCCCCCATGGCCGCCAGCGGGTTCAAAAAATGTGATCGTTGCAAGAAACTTATGTCTCTCACCGACACACATGATTGCTGCCTCCGATGCCTCGGGCCCGACCATGACTCGCTGGTCTGTGGCCCGTGTGGCAAAATGTCGTCGAAGGCACTTCAGAGCCATCAGCATCAACGTGAAAGAAGTTTTTCAGAGTCTGCGTCTGGCTGGCCCGGACTTCGTCAGAGGCCTCGACATCTCGGGAGTTTGACCCCGAGCGCTGTCGTGGTTCCTCTGAGAGGGGGTTTCCAACCTGGGAGCACAAAAGGAAGAAGAAGCTCGTGAGGTCGGCATCAGTAGAGGCCCCTGGGTCCTCGAGGGCCAAGTCGCGTAGCCCTGACCGCCGCCCCGGGCTCTCAGAGTCAGAGAAGCCATCCAAACTACCTCACATGGAGCCGGAGTCCCCGAGTCATGTAAGTTCTGTTGTCCTCGTCGACTCAGGGGCTGCTGAGTATCCTGAGCTCAGACTCAGGCTGAAGGCCTTGGAGAGCAGTTTGGCTGCCTTCATGGAACAGCAGTGCGTACTGATCGCCGGTCTGACCGGTGGATCTGCCCCAACTACTGGGACCTCGACGTCTAAGTCGACCCCGGAGGCCGAGCCGATCCTCGAGTACATCAAGTCTCGAGTCGATCCTCGGCCAAGGTCCCCCTTGACCTCCCATGTGGTGCTGAGGTTGTAGACACCAGTGCCCTCAGCGTCGGGGCGGGTGGCACCGAGGCCCACACGGCCGGAGCAGCTCAACTCCTCCTCGGAGGAGTCGGTGTGGGAGACGGAGGACGAAGAGTCCCCTGACACATTCCGAACCCGGTGCGTCCCTTCGGACTTCCCGGAGTCCGAGCCTCAGAGAAGGTCCCCCCCCCCGGAGGATACCCAGTTCTCGGACTTTGTGAGGGACATGGCCAAGGCTTTGGCATTCCCTGCGGACGCCAAGGAGGATCCTCGAGCCAAGGAGGTCGATGCCCTCCAATATGATTTTCCTCCGAAGGAAGCCTTTACTGTACCGGTTTCTCCGATGCTGGAACGGCTGCTCTCCCGTATGTGGGAGGCATTGGCCTCAGCGCCAGTTCTTAGCAAACGGGTCGATTCCATTTATCGAGTCCGTAAGAGCCCTGGGTTCCAAAAGGCGCAGCTACCGCACAATTCCATGGTTGAGGAATCGGCCTTGCACCACCTGAACAGTCAGAAGATGCACTTCTTGGTGCCTCCCGGCCGGGAGGCCCAGAACCTGGATGCCCTCAGTAGAAAGTGCTTCCAGGGCTCTATGCTGTCTTGCTGTGTCCAGACTTACCAGCTGTACATGGGCATGTACTTATGGGACCTGGCAAAGGATATTGCTGGGTTCTCAGCTGGCCTCTCCGAGGAACTCTTGCAGAGGTTCAAAGCCTTGTCTACAGGGATCCGAGAGTGCTCGAAGTTTATCTCTCAAGCAGCCTATGATGGCTTTGAGGCTTCGGCCCTGGTAGCCGCGGCCAGCATCGGTGCACGCTGTCAGGCCTGGCTACAGTCATCGGACCTGAAGTCATGGGTGCAGGACAAGTTGGTCGATGTCCCGTGCCAAGGTGACAACCTATTCGGTAAGCCCATGTCTGAAAAGGCTGTAGAAATTGAGTCTGAGACTCTCACCAGGACAAGGCTGTCCAGAAAGCCCTTTTTCCTGAGGAAGGGTGCTGCCTACAAAACCTACCCTCAGTATCAGGCCTCTCCAGCTCCCCAACAGGGCCAGCAGGCCAAGGGGCAGGGGCATGGGCTCTGTAGGCAGAAGACCCCCAAGCCACCAGCTCTGGCTCCTGCACAGCAGGGAGCGGGGTTTTGACTTCCATAGTATAGCCTCTCCTCCACCGGTGGCTCCACTCAGCACAGAAGGTCGGCTGACCCTGTACGCCTACAGGTGGCCAGCCATCACAGGGGATACCTGGGTACTGAGCATAGTCCAAAAGGGCTACATGCTCCACTTCCACCAGCTACCCCTCTCCTACTATCCAGGGGAGCCTCCAAGACTCCCTCTACACAGGAACCTCCTCCTTCAGGAGTTGGCAAGTCTTCTAAAGGAACAGGCGGTGGAACCGGTGCCTCACCACCTGCAAGGGCAAGGTTTCTACTCCAGGTACTTCCTGGTACCAAAAAGGACAGGAGGCCTCCGGCCTATCCTAGACTTGCGAAACCTAAACAAGTTTCTGGAGAGGGAAAAGTTCAAGATGCTTACCCTTGGGATACTGCTGCCCTACCTCCAGCAGGGAGACTGGCTATGCTCCTTAGACCTAAAGGACGCTTATACTCACATCCTCATCCATCCAGACCACAGACAATATCTCAGATTTGTGGTGGGAGGGAACCATTTTCAGTACAGGGCACTTCCCTTTGGGCTGACCTCTGCCCCCAGGGTTTTCATCAAATGCCTGCGGTGGTGGCGGCTTATCTCAGGAATCAGGGAATCTTTGTCTTCCCATACCTGGACGACTGGCTCATCAGGGGTCAGTCTCTCCAGGAGGCCAGACAAGCCACTCTTCGCACTGTCTCTCTTCTTCAGCATCTGGGCTTTTTCATAAACTACGCAAAGTCTGCTTTGCTCCCCTCTCAAAGTGTTTTATCTACCTGGTCAAGAAAACTTTCTAGTGGACAAGCTAAGCAGGATTCTCCAGCCTCACAAATGGCAGTTGAATCCAGTGGTGCTCCAGCAGATCTTCCTCCGCCGGGGACTTCCATCCTTCGATCTCTTTGCCAGTCCACTGAACCATCAGCTGCCCAGGTTCTGCTCCAGACAGCCACATCCCTTGAGGATGGCAGCAGATGCTTTTCTGATCTCTTGGCCTACGGCCCTCCTGTATGCGTTTCCTCCCGTGCCCCTGGTGACCCGAACTCTGTTCAAGATTCTCCGGGACAAGGCCTCGGTGATTCTGGTAGCCCCCAGATGGCCAAGGCAGCCGTGGTTTCCACTTCTGCTGCAGTTGGTGGTGGAAACTCCGTTCCCTCTGGGGTTGCAACATGATCTCCTGTCTCACTTCTGCACTCCAATCTTAGGTCCCTCAATTTTATGGCCTGGCTGCTGAAAGGGTAGTTCTCAATCCCTTACTCCTACCTAAGGAGGTTGAAGAGGTGGTATTGGCCTCTAGGAGACAGTCCACCAGAAAATCCTGTGCCCTCAAGTGGCGTAGGTTTACGGTATGGTGTGCTCAGCGCAATGAAGACCCTTTCTCTTGCCTTGTGCCAGTAGTACTGCAATATCTACTTCACCTTTCAGACCTAGGCCTTAAGTAAAACTCTGTACGGGTCCACCTCAGTGCTTTGTCAGTGCACCACTCACCGTTGGAAGAACAGTCTCTGTCGGTTCACCCCTTGGTGTCCCGATTTCTCAGAGGTCTGTTTCTTCTCAAGCCTCCGGTTTGTCCACCAGCGACTGAGTGGGATTTGAACGTGGCCTTGCAGAAACTTACTCGCCCACCGTTTGAGCCGATGGCTACTTGCCATTTGCGCTTCCTCACTTGGAAAGCGCTCTTCCTGGTTGCTCTTACCTCGGCCAGACGTGTGAGTGAACTACAAGCTCTGGTTTCTGATAGACCATACACGCGATTCTATAGGAACAGGGTGGTCCTATGGACCCATCCCAAGTACCTTCCAAAAGTGGTCTCCTCTTTCCACCTCAATCAGGAGGTGGTCCTTCCAACCTTTTTTCCCAGGCCACATGCCAGCCGGGCTGAAACAGTCTTGCATACACTGGACTGTAAGAGGGCGTTGTCTTTTTACACAGAAAGTACGCAGGGGCATCGAAGGGCTACTCAGCTCTTCACCTCCTTTGACCCTAATAAGATGGGATAACCTGTCTCCAAGCGTACATTGTCCACTTGGGTAGCAGATTGTATCGCCTGGGCGTATAAGGCAGCCGACCTCCCCTTGCAGGGTCGAGTCACAGCCCACCGTGTCAGGGCGAAAGCCACGTCAGTAGCTCATCTCCACTCTGTTCCGTTGGCAGACATCTGCCAGGCCGCAACTTGGTCTTCAAGCCAGACTTTTGCAGCCCATTACTGCCTGGAGAGAGAGTCCCGGAGGGACAGTGCTTTCGGACAGGCGGTACTCTGTAATCTGTTTGAGGTTTAGGCAACTCCTACTCTCTGGCCCTTGTGCTGGGCTACCGTATGGGGGCGTTCTCAGGGGATATTCTTATCACGGATGCTGAAGCTCTTGAGAGGGAGCCATTTTTTCAGCTTTGGGTTCCCAGTAGCCTAGAGCTGGGGAGTCCCATATGTGAGGACTGACTTCCTGCTTGGTCCTGGAGAAAGAGTAGTTACTCACCTGTAACAGGTGTTCTCCAAGAGCAGCAGGAATCAGTCCTCACGACCCTCCCTCCTCCCCATTTTGATTTTTTGCTGTCTTTTAGCTATGTCATCAGACTGAGCAAGATGGCACCTTTGGGCGGGAAGGGGACCGCGCAGGCGCGCTGCATTCCCAAAGGCTTTCTTTGAAAGCTGGGGAAATGCTCCACATGGGGGCTCCGTTGGCGCCGACGTCACCCATATGTGAGGACTGATTCCTGCTGCTCCCGGAGAACATCTGTTACAGGTGAGTAACTACTCTTTTTCTTAAAAGTTTTATTGAGTAATAACTTTCTTTAACTGTCTTAATAACTTTCTTTAACTTTTATTGAGTAATTTGTGTTAAATTTAGGTCGAGTATTGATCCAGGCTGATCTTGCGCAGTCTTTAATATTTCGCTCTTGCTCATTAGTGAGACGTCTGAGCCTGCATTTCATCCACCAGCTTTTTGAAGTTAGGCGAATATTGCATGAGGGCCACTCTCAGGTAATCCTGGAGATGTTCATCTGTCATGTTGGAATGTTGTGTACTCTTTGTCATTTTCAGATGGGAAAATGCAGATTCACACAAATAAGTTGAACCAAAACAGGAGTGTACAGCTTCTCTGTATCTTCTCAAGTTGGGAAATTTGTCTCTAGGCACTAGTTTCCAAAACGATTCTTGCTCAGCACGAGTCTTGAGAAAAATGCCATTTTTAAGGGTTAATATTTCATTTTCAAGAGATGGCTTGTTCGATGAGTGTAATTTTTACTAATAGCAGCTGCAGTTTATTTAATGTCCACATCTACTTTGAATGAGTATGACAAGTACTTCACAACTGTTCCAATTTTTTGAAAGTCACAGAATCTATTTTCAAATTCCTGGATAACAGAACAGATTTCTGTCACATACTTCCCGTTCTGAAAAACAACATTTGGATATTGTCACAGATGGTCCTGCGTATTACGAAAATGATCAGAAGTGTTGTTTGCAAGGTCATAAGGACAAAAGATATGCCATACTGGGTCAGACCAAGGTCCATCAAGCCCAGTATCCTGTTTCCAACAGTGGCCAATCTAGGTCATACGTACCTAGCAGTTTTCCCAAAAGACACAGGTTCCACAATGCTTGTATTGGGTCAAGCATTGATATCCTGGGTCCCTTTTTAATAATGGTTTATGGACCTTTCCTCCAGAAACTTGTCCAAACCTTTTTTAAACCCAGCTACACTAACAGCCTTACTACATCCTCCGGTAACAAATTCCAGAGTTTGATTACAAGTTGAGTAAAAAAATATGTTTTTTTATTAGTCTTAAATAGTTTACCCTGTAGCTTCATTGCATGTCCTCTAGTCTTTCTATATTCTGATAACGTAAACAATCGATCTACGTTTACCCGTTCCACTCCGTTCATTAATTTATAGACTTCTATCATATCTCATCATTAGCTCAAATTTGCTCTTGTAGGATGAAACTGTACTCATCATCTCACCAATGCATTTGTTTTTACCTTGTAGTTCAAGGTTCATATCACCTAGTTCGCCTGTAAAGTCAGTGAGAAATGCCAGATCACAAAACCAATCCTCATCTTCCAACTCTGCTTGGTCATCTCCCCTCTTCTTCAAAAAACTTTTTATTTCATTCAGCAAATCACGAAATCTTTGCAGAAATTTGTACCTACTTAGCCACCTTACATCTGTGTGCAAAATGATTTCCGTTGCCCCTTCATCAAGAGTAAGATTGAAAAGCCGTCTTTGAAGTGATCTTCCACGAACTGAATTTACAGTTTTGAAAGTGATGTCCATGACAGTCTTTGTATTGAGTCTCTTGCTTGCCAAAACTTGCTGGTGAATGATGCCGTGGTAAGAAAAGAAATCTGGGAAGTCGTCATGCTGTCTACAGAGGGCTATGAAATCGTTACCCTCACCTGTCATTGCTCTTGCTCCATCAGTAGTGATGGAAACAAGTCTATGCAATGGAAGATTATACTTTGTCACAAAAGAATGGAAAGAACTGAATATTTCCTGACCGGTAGTTCTCCCTTTTAAAGAAATCATTCCAAATAGTTCTTCTTTAACACTGAAGTCTTCAAAAACAATCCGGATAAAGACTAGTAACTGGGCTATGTCTCTTGTGTCTGTAGTTTCATCCAGTTGGAGTGAGAAAGCAACACAATTTGAAACATCCTCCAACAATTGTTCAGTTGTGTCCCCACACATCTTTTCTATTCGCCGCACGACGGTGTTTCTTGACAATTGTACATCTTGAATAGCAGCTATGATCTCTTTCTTATTTTTAAATCCTTCAAAAAGATTGTCAGCTGCTTCAAGAAAACAATCTTTTACAAATTCCCCTTCAGTGAAAGGTTTGCATTTCTTTGCGATCAGGTTGCTGACCTTGAAGGATGCTATGGTTGCATTGACCAAATGTGACCTTGGCTTCACCATCAACTGTTGCTGAGTAGCCAATTTCAATTTAAGTTCTTTGAGCTTCAGTTTATGAATTTCACTTTTGGGTGGAAAATCAGCATCAAACTTATTGCTATGCAGAGTCTTATAATGACGTTCCAGATTACCCTTTTTAACATAACATAAGATATGCCATACTGGGTCAGACCAAGGTCCATCAAGCCCAGTATTCTGTTTCCAACAGTGGCCAATCTAGGTCATATGTACCTAGCAGTTTCCCCAAGAGACACAAGTTCCACAATGCTTGTACTGGGTCAAGCATTGATATCTTCGGTCACTTCTTAATAATGGTTTATGGACCTTTCCTCCAGGAACTTGTCCAAACCTTTTTTAAACCCAGCTACACTAACAGCCTTTACTACATCCTTCGGTAACAAATTCCAGAGTTTGATTACACGTTGAGTGAAAAAATATTTTCTTTTATTAGTCTTAAATAGTTTACCCTGTAGCTTCATTGCATGTCCCCTAGTCTTTCTATATTCTGATAATGTAAACAATCGATCTACATTTACCCGTTCCACTCCGTTCATTAATTTATAGACTTCTATCATATCTCCCCTCAGCCGTCTCTTTTCCAGGTTAAAGAGCCCTAACCTTTTTAGCCTTTCTTCATAGGAGTATCCTTCCATCCCCTTTACCATTTTGGTGGCTCTTCTCTGAACCTTTTCTAAAATCGCTATATCCTTTTTAAGATACGGCAACCAGAATTGCACACAATATTCAAGGTGCGGTCTCACCATGGAACGATATAGAGGCATTATAATATCTTTTGTTTTATTTTCCATTCCTTTCCTTATCATACCTAGCATTCTATTTGCTCTCTTGGCCGCCGCTGCACACTGGGCCGAGGGTTTTAACATGGTATCCACAATGACGCCTAAATCTTTTTCCTGGGTGGTGGTTCCTAATGTGGAACCTTGCATCGTGTAACCATAGTTTGGGTTGTTCTTCCCTAGGTTCATAACCTTGCGCTTGTCCACATTAAATTTCATCTGCCATTTTGATGCCCAATCTTCCAATTTATCAAGATCCTCTTGCAATTTTTCACAATCCTCTTGGGTTTTAACAACTTTAAATAGTTTTGTGTCATCTGCAAATTTGATAACCTCACTCGTTATTCCACTTTCCAGGTCATTTATGAATATGTCAAAAAGCAGCGGACCCAGCACAGATCCCTGGGGTACCCCACTATTCACCTTTCTCCATTGGGAAAATTGGCCATTTAGCCCTACCCTCTGCTTTCTATCTTTTAACCAGTTCCTGATCCACAATAGTACACTGCCTCCTATCCCATGACTCTTTAGTTTTGCCAAAAGTCTCTGATGAGGGACCTTGTCAAAGGCTTTCTGAAAGTCCAGATACACAATATCAACCGACTCACCTTTGTCCACCTGTTTATTCACTCCTTCAAAAAAACATAACAGATTAGTAAGACAAGGCAAGGATACTGGGGCATTACAAATTAGACAGCAACACTTGTCTTTCACCATGATGAAGAAGTAGTCCATTTCCCATTCATCATGAGAGTGGTAGGTTTTGCTCTTCTTTGGAACACTCATCTTCGTTATACTGGGGTGGCTGGATGTAAGAAGGCCAAATCTGCTAAGTTAGTATAAACACTGGCTGAATCTGGTCCAAAACTGTCACTGTCCCAAAGTATTAACGATCAACAGGAACTGAAGACCTCTGGATGATGTGCAATACAAGGACTGGAGATGCCAAAACCACACAAGCAGTTCTAAAAGTAAAAATAAGAATTCATCATACTGGCACCAATAATCAAATACCACCAAACAATCATCAAAAAAACTCAAACACCTGTCCAGCAAACCAGATAAAATCAAATACCACCAAACAAGTTCAGATACCACCACATGCGATTTAATAAATTCTGCACACAGTGTAGAATCAACGCAAAGGCAAGGCGAAATAAAATTGCAGTGTAGAATCAACGCAAAGGCTAGGCAAAATAAAATTGCAGAGGCAAGCAAAAGTCACAGTGGTTTGAACCAATTCGAAGGCAAGGCATAGGCAAGTTGGAACAAAATTGGAAAAGCCTGCCAAAATCACCAAATTCTTGACACTTTGTTGTGTCTGCCCGAAAACGTTTAATGAAAGCGACCAATGACCAGCACACAACACAGCTAATATGGTAAGTGTATTCATGTAAAGCCCGGGCGAATGGATATCGTCCGGTATATAACACACTTCTAAGTGGTGTTGGGGTGGGGGCAGGAATGGGTGATTCTGAGAGGCAGGAGACCAGGTATGATGCCAGGCCTGTGGCGTCTCGTCGCAGGATGCGGGTGGCAGCCCCTGGGGTACCCACAAACTATTGGCACAAAAACAACAAGCGCCCCCAATACACCCGCAGGCAAGATTCCCGCAGGCAGGGAAAAAAGACAGGCAAAGGATCAGCAGCAGCGGCAAGCCCTCTGCAAACGACCTGCCAGCACAAGCTCTCTCCTAGTGATGGGGCAAGCTGCTGGAGAGATGGAGCCAAGTGGGGCTGGCAATCTACCTCTGACCCCTCCGCGATCTACTGGTAGATTGCGATCTACCTGTTGGACATGCCTGCTCTAGGCAATTGCTTATGTTGCCTATGCCTAAATTTAGGCCTGACAATTGTAACACCTAAGAAGAACATAAGATATGCCATACTGGGTCAGACCAAGGTCCATCAAGCCCAGTATCCTATTTCCAACAGTGGCCAATCTAGGTCATACGTACCTAGCAGTTTCCCCAAAGGACTCAGGTTCCACAATGCTTGTATTGGTTCAAGCATTGATATCCTGGGTCCCTTCTTAATAATGGTTTATGGACCTTTCTTCCAGGAACTTGTCCAAACCTTTTTTAAACCCAGCTACACTAACAGCCTTTACTACATCCTCCGGTAACAAATTCCAGACTTTGATTACACGTTGAGTGAAAAAATATTTTCTTTTATTAGTCTTAAATAGTTTACCCTGTAGCTTCATTGCATGTCCCCTAGTTTTTCTCATAATAATGGGTGGAATTATTTTTTGCTCCTGCACCTACCCTTACTACTGAATTCTGTATCTGTTAAATTTGGTTATATTTAGGAAATTTTAGGCATCTACCTCTCTCTTAGTAAAGATCTTATCTCCTCTGTCCTCTGTGCTTTTCTCCTTCCACCTTCAGATCATGACTCCTGGTCATTGAATCTATTTTCTTATGCATGACCACTCTAATTTTTTTCCGTCCACTCATCCTTATCCCTTTTTAAAACAAAATGTTTTAGGGGGGATCAAGCTCACAATGCTCTTGGCTGGAACAGTAGGAGGAATCTGAAGGTCTGAAGTCTTTTTTATCGGAATCTACCACCTTAATGTTTCCTGTCTGTGCACATCTGCAGCATGACTCATACATTATAGATCAGTGAGTTCAGGATATTTTCAATCCATGTTCCTGATTATTTCCTCTCAAAATATCCAATATCTTGGTGCATGGCTGCCAGATGGGACCCAATGTGCAGGAACTAAGCATCCTAAAACTCCACAGCATATGGCCTTTGAAATGGCATATTAGGAGGTCAGTCGTGGAAGGAGGAGCTTTTAGAGGGGTTGGAGGGGGACTTGATTCATGTATATCTGGCTTTAATCTATTAAATTGTTATAGACCTATTTCTTATCTACCGTTTGTAGGCATATTGATAGAAAGGGCAAAAGCACTGTAGTTAACTCAAATGATGGAAGAACTGAATTTTCTGGCTCCTCTGTAGTCAGCTTTCTATGCTGGTTTCAGTACTGAAACTACATAACTGGCTTTGATAGACAATATACGTGGAGACCTGGATCACGGCTTAGAAGACTCTGTGACTGCTCTGTTAGATCCTATGGTAGCTTTTGATACTGTGGACCAAATCATCTTGCTATCTAGATTACAGGTCCTCAGTACTGAATACAATATTTAAAGGCTTTGAGTTCTTGTGGAGTCGGCAAAGAGCATTGTACTCAAAACAGAATCATATACCCCGAAGGTAACTTTCGGAAATAGCCCTCACTGGAGATAGTTTTATACAGCAATTCCTGCACCTGTGCAGCTGCAAATGCATATAAATGACTTATAGAATACTGACTGACGTAAAAAGTACACGCTTTAGCATGAAGGTGCATACTTTGCTAGTAGGCGTAACTGGAGGTGCAGTGTGGGCATAGCACTGTGAAGTTTTCATGTACACATGTAGATTATAAAGTACCTTATTGTATCAGCATAAGTGTGTAATGTCCAAGTGAAGATTTACATCTGCTCGTAAACAGGTGTAAGTGATCACAGCCACATTCAAGGCACGTTCTTCACCACCTACGCAAATACTGGTGCCTAGTACCCATGGTGCCCTATTATAAAATTACCGTCCAATGAATGCGTTGTCAAAGGACCATTCTAGGTGTTGGGGTGATGACAACTATTGAGCTTAATTATAAAAATGTCAAGGTAGGAGGCGTGATAAAAATTGATTTGATATTTCCAAATACAGAATATTGTAAGAGTCAAACTGAATCAATATCAATGCCTTAAGATCTTCCACAGTACATTTAGAACAAATTTGTTTTACAAGTCATAACTTTCTAGTGAGCACTTGTACTGTTCCTCCATGGGTAAGGTAGAATCTAAAATTATACCCAAAACCTTAGCTGATTTAAGCAAAGGAACTCATATTCCAGCTAGCATTGGTATAACTGATGGAAACCCATAATAGTTTGTCTTTTTCTGGATTTAATTTCTTAAATTATGGCAGGTAAATTGTTCAGTTATTCCAGTCCATACTATTAGGGATATATCTTAGCTGCCTGGGTGTTATCCTAGACTCATCCCTCTCTTTTCACGACCATATCTCTTCTGTTGTCCGTTCCTCTTTCTTCCACTTGCGCCGCATCAAAGCCGTTCGCTCTTATTTTCCATTATCCTCTGTTGTCACTCTTGTCTTGTCTTTGGTTATCTCTCGTCTCGACTACTGTAACGTTATCTATGCCGGTCTTCCATCCTGCCAACTTCACCGTCTCCAACTTGTTCAAAATGCCGCTGCCCGTCTTGTCACCTCATCCCCCCTTCGTTCCCATATCTCACCATGTCTGCTCTCCATACACTGGCTCCCAATCAAGTTTCGGTTTATGTTCAAACTCCTTATCCTTGCTCACAAGGCCCTCCATTCTGACACTCCCCAGTACTTAGCCAACACCATTCATCTTCAGCCCTCTCCCCGCCTTCTCCGGTCAGCCCATGGCAATCGTCTCTTCCTTCCCTCACCCACACTTGCCCGCCTCGAATCTACCCGACACTCTGCCTTCTTTTTCTTATGTCCCGCCCTTTGGAACTCTCTTCCCCTTCCACTCCGCATTGAACTGTCTTACACTCATTTTAAGGCCCTTCTCAAGACTCACCTTTTTTGTCAAGCTTTCGATCTCCCCCTCCCCACTGATGGTGTTCCTCTCCCTAGTTCCGTCTCTCACCCCCCTTAATTTCCCCATGCTCTCCCCCTCACTGATGGTGTTTTATCCCCTTAGTCGCGCCTCCCATCCCCTTCTAAATTTTGCTCATGTCTTCCCCTCCCCCCCCCATTCCTTTTTATTCTATTATTGTATTGTTTTAACATTTTATTGTTTTACTGTTTTACCATTTTATTGCTTTTTCTCTACTCTTTACTGTCTCTCTTTCTGTCCTATCATTTTTTGGCGTTCTTTTCTTTCTTTCCTTTCCCGGCAGCTGTCATTTTTTATGATTGTACACCGCCCTGATGCTTCGGCCTGGGCGGTTTATCAAGTGTTTTAATAAAGATAAAGATAAAGATAAAGTCATAGGAGCTTGACTGTTTAGAGGATGCAGATGGGTAGATGATCATGCAAAATTTCAAACTAAATCCAACACCCAGCTCTCTAACCCCTCATATCTTAATATCAGGCTTTACAATAATCTAAACAGCTGCCATAACTAATGAGGTGGTTCCACAGATACCTGACTGCCTAGGACCTAGGACCTTGCTGTACCATTGGTAGCCACCATCGGCCTACTGGCACTGACCAAGTTGGTTTTTGGAAGTCTGCTGGCTGGCAGTGTTGATTCTTTAATCCACCTCTGGTTTTCTCATCCCTTACCCCTGTTTCTCAAAGGAAATGAACTTAGTTTGTGCCTTTTCTCAGAAACTCAAGGTAAGTTATATTCAGGTATAGTAGGTATTTTCCTGCCTCTAGAGGACTTATAATCTAAGGGCGCGATTTTCAGCTGGGTGGTGCTATGTGCTGCGCCGGCACATAGCCCGCCCCCCTTCCGCCTAACCTGGATTTTCATTTCCGGGGTCATATGCGGCCCCAGCATTGAAAATCCAGGTCTCGCCACACAACCCAGAAGTCGCAGGAGCTAGCCGGGATTTTCGATGCTAACCGCTTAGCCCCTGCACCTGAAAGATAGGCAGGGAAACCTCGTCTATCTTTCAGGCACAGGGACTAAGTGGGTAGCATCGAAAATCGGTGCTACCCGGTTAGCCCTTTCCTCCGCCCACTCTCCACCCTGGAACGCCCCTAACATGCCCTGAAGCTAACTGCATAGCATCTAGGCGCATACGGGACTTATCCAGGATTTTTGAAGGGCACTACCTGTGTAGGTGCCCTTCAAAAATCCTGGATATGGTATTTACACGGGTAATTAGGGCAGTAAATGCCTTTGAAAATCGGGCCCTAAGTTTGTACTTGACGCAGTGGAAGGTTAAGTGGCTTGCCCAAAGTCATAAGAAACAGCAGTAGTTTTAAACCCAAGCTTCCCTGGTTTTAACCAAGTGCTTTAACCATTAGGCTATTCCTCTGCTCCACTCAAGTGAGAGAAGGGTGGATTGTTTGCAGTACTACAACCAAGCAACAATTCATAGGGTTAAATCAGGCCTGTCAACGGATAGGCAGCAGGCTGTGCCTTTTGTGGGGACTAAGACTCAGTGTAAGACAGATGTTACTTCTTTGAAAACTTATGCCTGATCTTGTGGCTTTACTGAAAGGGTGGGGGAAGGTAATCAGCTGGGAATATACCTAGAGATATGTGTAGCTATAATAATGGCATTTTTTTGTGCATAAAATAGTCTAGGTAGTGCTGGTTTGTATTTGAAGCATTTATATACCACCCATCTGCAAAGCAATGCAATCTAGGCAGTTTATAATCAGGCATTGTGTGTATTCCCTTGTCACCAAAGAGCCCACAATCTACATGTGCACCTGAGGTTTGCCCAAGGCCACAATGAGTACCTAGAGACCCCAGTCCCTCTGTCCAGCAGTTCTAGTCCCTGAGCAGGAATTGAACTACTGGTTTTCAGGTAACTTGTTCCAACCACTAGGCCATTCCTCCCTCCCATGCTTGATGATAGTAACACTTTAGAGCCCATGGATATTTGTAGACTCTGCTTCAACAATCATGGACTAATATTCCAGATGGAGATGCCATCATTTACTCCTTCAAGACATGAAGCCCGCTTTCATATAGGCTGTTTAGGTCTGAAAAGGATGTTCACAATTTCCAGCTTATTTTACATAAGAGTCGTTGAATGTGGGGCTTTTGTAAAATACATATAAGACTGTGAGGAAAAATACATGTATTTTAAATGTTATCCAGGGCTCCCCTCTGCCCTGCCTTCCAGGATTCTGGAGTCTTATGCCCTCCAGCGCCCGGAAATCAGGGTTCAAGAGACTTGTGCCTATTACAGTGAGGTTGGCTAGGTTTAACTGAGATAACAGGTTACTAAGCCCTGCAATATAGTGTGCTTTACGCAGAATGTACACGATAGGCGGTATTTAAACACAAACTTTGCTTTACTGACATAAACTTAACAGAAACACATCACAAAGTAACATATACAAGTATTTATATGGAGCTGGAAAGGTGTGAGCTAAATACTAATAAATAAATAGTAATTATTAAATAAATGTTTATGTTTATGTTTATGTTTATGTTTATTTGAATTTGATATACCGTAAACCAAGGAATAAAAATCTGATCAGTTAGTAACAGAAATGTGCACATGAAATATCTAATGAAAAATTTGCCTGGTGACTGAAACTCGGACTGGATGCAGTCTTCAAGGCCACAGAAATAAAACAAGCAAGTCTTCAATCTAAAGGGAATAGGCAGATAGTTCAATTCAACCAGAGACTTGAGGTGTATAACCAGTAAAAATGTTTCTATTTGCTTGAAATATAATCTCCGGTCCCCTTAAGAATCCTCTGTGATCCTCAATACAGTTACTGAAAGGCCTCGCTGTCTAGATGAATTCCTATTGAGATCTGTTTTAATGATGTATATTTCTAGGTTGAGTTCCTTCCCTTAATCTGAGCAGGGGAACTGAAGTGTACGTATACAAGTGCATGGCAGTTGGTCTCTAGTACTGTTGAGCTCAACCGTTACTCAGGGGAGCTTTGTTGGTAGGTCTGCCTGCAAATGCTTTGTGCTTGTCTCCTTCTCTGACTGGCAGGGAAATGCTTTTTTTCCTGGGTGACAGTCTGTTGTCAGTTGGATTCCAGGGCTTAGAACCTTGTATCGGGGCTAAGTACCAACTCTTGTTCTCATTCCACCCTTGCCCCACCCCCCTCTCCCCAAAAAATAATGGCAGAGAGGGCAATGTGCGAACTGAACAAGCAAGACTGCTACACATTCATAAACAGAAATTCCATACTAACAGAATACCCAGCATTGGTTGTATACACACACACACACACACTACAGAAAGGCTTTTATCAATAAATGAGCACAAAATGAAAAGAGAAATATATATAGACAAAAATTAAACTAAAACCTCCGAAAGCCAGACACTGCATGTAGCGCAACACAAGAGAAATAGAAACGCATTTCCCCCGTACTGTACAAAATGAAAGACAGCAGATGTCAGATTTGGCATTAGGAGGGATGCAATCTGGCAATTGCCCTGGACCCACAAACCAGAAAGGGCCTGAGATCTGATGGAGAAAGGAACAGCTTGCTAGTGGGCTTTAGGCAATGCAATGTATGCCTTTGAGTGAATGCCCACCTCATCAGCTCCTGGCTTTGCTTGGCAGTGTGACAGGAAGTAGTTTACCAAGCATTTCTTTGGAGACAATGGAAAGTTAAGTGACTTGTTCAAGGAGTACTAGAGGGAACTGAACCCTGTTCTCTTGGTTGTCAAGTCAGTGCACTAACCACTAGGCTACTCCTCTAGCGCCAGTGTCCCCTAGCATCAGCTCCCTTCTGCAGTGCTTGTGGCTACTCTAGACAGCTAGACTGCTGTGAAGACTGCAGTTGTAGTGTCTGGGAACAGCCACAAGCACCACGTGCCTTAAACAGGAGCTGCCAAGGTGATCATGGCTCTCCCTGATGCTTGCATGACCCCATAGACTTCCTGAGCCCAGCTCCGCAGCTTCACTTTTCTTTTTCAATTCTGCCACTGCTGCCTAGGGCTGACTCAGGCCCACTATGGCCACTGACAGCCCCGATCGCAGCCCGAAGCTGTCCTTCTCCATGCGTACAGCTGGCCCTTGGCAGGGCTGTGCTAGGGTTTCTGACACTCTTCTGCAACCTATAAATCGGCACCCTCCCTCATTATTATTAATGTTGGCTACACCCCACCCTCCTTTTTCTCACAACTCCTTTGTGAACTCTTTTCATGTGATGCTAGTATTTCTCCTTAAAATCCAATGTTGTAAGAAAATTGCAGTGAAAGGGCAAATGCATAGCCAGAATAAAAATAACTACTTAGCAGTAAATACTTAGCATCATTCAAACAGGCTGTGATAGTCCAAAAAAAATCTGATTCTGGTCATCTCACTAACAACAGCATAAACATTCTCCAGTACCAGGCATATAGGTGAACTAATATAAAACCCACCAAAAGTCACCAAAGATCTACAAGGCCAAATCTACCATACCATATCAACATAAACTTCCAAAACTCATACAAGAGGCCTACCCTGAAAAAAATAGCACTATAAATAGTGCAGGGGACCCTAGAACATCTATACACCTGGTTGAAAAAGCTGAACCGATTACTACAGTACAGTATAGATCCTTACGTACAAACTCCATGTTAACAGAACACCTGACCTCAGTCACACACTCAGAACACAGACTTCACCAAGTACAGAATAAGTGACCACAACCTAAAGTAAAAATAAAAGGTTGTAGACAAAAATTAAACTGAAACTCCAAGAAGCCAGACTCCGCATGCAGTGCAATATCAGATAAATAAGTGATGCAGTTCCCCATATTGTGTAAAATTTAAAGATAACACAAAGTCCAATCACTAAATTGAAAATAAAAAAGTTTTTTCTACCTTTGTTGTCTGACCATTTTATTCTCTAATCATGCTGGTCCCGATCTGAGACTTCTGCTTTCCTGTCTTCTCTTAGCTCTCTTTCTAAGGTCTATAGTCCATCTGCCATTTCTTGTCTCTTGTGTTTTCTTTACTTCCTTCCATCAGCCTCTTTCCAGTCCCAGTAACCAATGTTCCCTCTAATTTTCTGTAGGCTGTGTGTGCATAAATTATCAGCTGAGCAGCTTTTGAAGGAAGGTTAAATTTTTGTGTGCCACATAACGACACTCGGAGTTATATACTTTAAAATTTGACTACACGTCAGAATACAGTATGTACACCACATTGATTTTAATCAAATTAAATGAAAATAGACGATTACTAAATGAAGTGGAAAATATCTAGTAATTACAATCACAAATGCGGTATTATTTCAGTTAATTTTTATTGAAAGTCATTGTTATTTCATGTAAATTTATGTACGGAAGAAGAGAATGAGCTTACTATTAACAGTTCATTCTCAAACTTTTCTCTTCGATGTTTCAAATTTAACAGGTCTGAATAAATTTTATCAAGGTCTACTGATCCGCCATCTTGAAGATGACTCTTAACACGCATCAGCATTTCCAAATGTTCTAATTGTAAGCAATTCCTTATTTTGTTTTTTAAACTGTTCATTAAGCTGAAACCACGCTCACAATCTGCACTAGAAGCCAAAAATGTTCCACCAATATCCATCAATTTCGCTAAATCTGCAAAGTGAGCATTCTGAAACGCCAAAGTCACCATATCCGGAAAACTGTTTATCAGTTTGCTTTTGATTTTTTCTGCGTCTAAGAACTTGAAGTCGTTGTACTGCTGAATAACAATATGTTCCTCCATAAGAAATTGTTTGTACTTTAAGCAGAGTGATCGGACGTTTTCAATTCCAAATTCATAATCACACTGTGCTATTGCTGTCAAGTCAAAAGCAGACCATTCCTCAATTTCATTTTCAGGAAATCTTTCCCCTAAATGCAGACACAGCATATTAATGAAAATAAGTGTGGAACCAGTATCCACTGAAACGTCTCCAGGTATCTTGTCGAGAAGATTTTTAACATTATCACTCCATTTTACTGTGTTACCCAAGTATTGCATTCAAATTTTGTTCAGCTTACCCTGTGCAAGATGATATGCTTCCAGTGGTGTTAGCCCATGTTTTTGAAATGCCATTGTAAATGAAGCTAGTTCAGATAAAACATCATTCAAAATTTGCTGTGTTATATGGAATTGATGGCTGTTTAGCTTTTTATAACAGTACTTTGCAATGGGATCATTATCCTTCTCTTCTTCAAAGTATTTTAATAATTATAATGGATCATAATTTTGAATAATTGCTTGAAGAGCAAAATGTCTAGATAACCACTGCACTTCATTCAGAGGTCTAAAAGCAATTGACTCGCATTCAGAAGCATCTGCTAATTCTTTAAATTGTGACCTTTTAGTAGAAGATCGACAAAAGGTTTTGTAAACAGTTCTCATGAAAGTTTCAACTTCTTTCATCAACTTTACTTCTTTCCATGATTCAGAGATCCCCAAATCTTCATGATGGGCAACACAATGCTGCTGCACTAAATGCAAAACGGTTTTTTTTAGCTGCGCAGCAACACCATTTATTCTGCCTGACATGACAGAGGCACCATCCAAAGTAAACATGACCATTTTGTTAAGGTCAAGCTTGTATTTCCCATAGAATTCCCGGAGTGCACTGACTATTGATGCAGCATCACATGCTTCCAACTGTAGCATCCCACCAAATGAAGTTTTATATAGACATGAATTTACTGGCCGATATTTGAAGTACAGTATTATTTGTTGACAGTAATGTCTGTGCTTTCATCAATAGTTAATGTATGATATGCTGCTGATGCAACATCTGCTATGAGTTTATCTTGGACATTGATGTTTATAATTTCAAGAAATTCAAACGAATCATTTTTGCTTCTCCAGCTTTCAGGTATGGTTATGTACTTGGACATGTGTTCATTAATATCTTGAACAGAGAGCATGGAAATATTCATCCGAACAGCCAGCAAAACACTATCAATTAGAATTTTAATTTCTTCTGGTGTAGAACGCTTCCGTTCATTACTAATTTGCCTTTTCTCTTTTTCAGCGGTGCTCTCAAGTAACAAGTTAAATAATCCTCCTCTTAAATTTGGATTTTTAGCTCTAAGTTTCTTAATACTTTCAGTATGAGACTTACTAGACAGATGTTTCAAAAAGTCCAGTTTCCACACATCATCCCAAAATTTGCCACTCGAAAACTCTCCGATGGTTTTTGCATCTCAGCAGTATAAACAGACTACTCCGTCATCCTCTTCGTAAGTGAATATTTCACGCAGTTGAACGCACGTTTTATCCCGAGATTTCGGTGTCTCCGTTTCAACAATTTCTTTAAGCCATTCAGGCTTAAAAGCTCCGGCTGTTCTCTTACGTTTTGTACCTCTCATCGCTATTGATTTCAACATTTTAAAAATTAACTTCTTTCAGTTTTCAATGTAATAAAAAATTTAATAATGCAATTCGAATTACAGATTACAATTGGACTACTCACACATGTCGCAAGCCAAAGTACGGAAGCGGAAGTTTCTCAATGCGCCAATTAAAGTGTAAGACCAATGTTTTCCTTATATACTAGTTACCTATGTACTTAATGTTCCATGTAACTTTAATGTTAATGTTTGGACATGTTCCCTGTGAACCGCCCCTGATCTCTGGAAGGGGCGGTATAAAAAAAACGTACAAATAAATAAATAAAGATCTTATATCCTGAAGGTCTATAAGATTGCACTAGAAAATATTATAGAACTTGTGAAAACCGTAAATACACAACAACTTTTAAATTTTAAGGCGTCTGTGTTGTTTTTTATCAGAATCAGAACCGTAATTTTTCTGCACTCTGTTGTAAAGTATGTGCGCACGCTCGGCGAGGTGTGTGTGCGCACACACGCGCACAGCTTAGAGGGAACAGTGCCAGTAACCCTCCCCATTATCAGCCCCCTTTCCAGTCCTCCCCTCCCATTACCTTCCAATGTCAACCCCGTTGCATTCCCAGGACTGCCACTGGTGTCCATTCCCTTCCAGTCCCCCTCCTTCTTCCATGCCCAACCCCTTTTAGTCCAAATACCATCCCAGGTATCAGCTCACTTCCAGTCCCAGTGCCACCTCCCCATGTCAACTCCCTTCCAGTCACCCTACTCTCTGTCTATACCCCTTCCAGTGCCATCTGTATGTGCCCCCTCCCTTCCAGTCCTAGTGCCCCTTCCTTCTAACTACCAGTCCCATCCCTGAGTGTCAGCTCCCTCCATTCCCACTCCCAAGTATCAGCTCCATTCCAGTTCCCTCCAGTACCATCCCCAGGTGTCAGCTCCCTTCTTGCCACCTCCTTCCTCCCCTGTGTCAGCTCCTTTCCAGTCCCCACCTTTCCCTCATGACAGTTTTCTTCCAGCCCCCACCTTCCCCCCATGTCAGCTCCCTTCCAGCCCCCACCTTTCCCCTGTGTCAGCTCCCTTCCAGCCCCCACCTTCCCCCTGTGTCAACTCCCTTCCTGCCACCTCCTTCCTCCCTCTGTAAGCTCCCTTCCTGCCACCTCCTTCCTCCCTCTATAAGCTCTTTTCCAGCCCCCCGCTTCCCCATGTCAGCTCCCTTCCAGCCACCTCCTTCACCCCCTGTCAGCTCCCTTCTAGCCCCCACTTTCCTGCTCTTTTAGCTCCCTTCCAGTCCTCACTTTCCCCATGTCAGCTCCCATCCAGCCGCCACCTTCCTCCCATGTCAGTTCCCTTCCTGCCACCTCCTTCCTCCCTCGTGTCAGTTCCCTTCCTGCCCCCACCTTCCCCTGTGTAAGCTCTCTTCCAGTCCCCAACTTCCCCCCATGTCAGCTCCCTTCTGGCCACCACCTTCCTACTTCTGTCAGCTCCCTACTAGCCACCACCTTCCCCCATGTCAGCTCCCTGCCAGCCACCTCCTTCACCCCTCTGTCAACTCCCTTCTAGCCTCCACCTTCCCCCTTTTTTAGCTCCCTTCCAGCCCCCAGATTCCCCCCATATCAGCTCCCTTCCTGCCCCACCTTCTCCCTATGTCAGCTCCCTTCCTGTCATCTACTTCCTTCCCCTCTGTGACAGTCTCTTCCTGCTGCTTCTTTCCCCTGGCAGCCGCGGCACCTGCGTTTTACAGAGCCATGGCTTTAATAGCAGTAATAATTTAAAATCAAAACGAAACCGGTGTGGAGCCTTCCGTCCCTATGAAACCCCTGCTGCTGCATCCTGCCCCCTCTAGTATAACTTTCTTTTGAGGGCGTGAAGCAGCAGCAGGGGTTCCATAAGGCCGGAAGGCTCCACACTGGTTTCATTTTGATATTAAATTATTAGCGCTATTGCAGCTGCGGCTCTGTAAGAGCAGGAGCCACGGCTGTAGCAGAGGAGAGGGTGAGGCTGCACCAAGGACGGGGGGGGGGGGGGGGGAAAAAGTACTCCAGGAGAGAGGTGAAAAGCGGATTTTTTTGTTCTGGCCGCTCCCGGTCCTGCAGCCAGAGCAAAAAAATGGCTTTTCAACAGCCAGTTTTAGATCTGTGCTGGCAGCCGGCCTGGCCATGTAAAAACCGGCCAAGCCAACTGAATACCAGCCAGTTGGCAACCCTACCTGTGTGCTTTGCTCTCTCTACTCTCACCAACTGCCTCTTCATTACCCAGATGCTTCTGTTGAATTGAAAAACTCAGTTTGCTCAAACATATCCCAGAGGGCTGGTTCAAACTAAGAGCTAACCCTTTTGTTGAAGACAGAAACAGAGTCATTTCAGCACTTCCTATGCATTCCTCAGGGTTTAATCCATTCTGAGCTTAGTGTTAGCTATTTGCAGGCTTATTTTTAAGTCCCAAAAGCAGGTAGCAAAGCATTCATGTCTAAATTAGCTTCTTCAAAGACAGAAACCTCAAGAAAGGGTAAGTCTTTAACAGTAAACTCTGACTAGCAACCTGGCGCGAGATGAATAAAATAATTCTTAATCCCAGAAAACTGAGGTCCTTTGGATTTCTCACAATCAAAACTCACCCCCTTGCCAACCCAATTTAGGAGGTTCATTGGTTTCTTTCAAAAATTCCATCCACTCCATAGGAGTTATCTTTGATGATCAGCTCTCCTTAGTCCCCCATATCTCGAGCATTGTAAAGAACTGCTTCTTCTCATTCTGCCCGGTTAGCGACCTGTGCCTAAAAGATAGGTGTGGAAAACACTCACCTATCTTTAAGGTGCAGGGGCTAATCAGGCAGCATCCAATATCGCTGCTTCATGGTTAGCCTCGGCAGTTTCCTGGGTCTCTGGCGATCACCGTATATTCAATGCTGTCGCTGTGGCAATGAATATCCGGTTTAGAGTTGACGGGGAGGGCTATGAGCCGATGAAGCACATAGCCTTTCCAAATTTCAGAAAGATGAAAATCGGGCCCACTATGTATATAAAGCAGAACTTACAGTGCTGTGAGGGCTTGTGTGCATCAGTGATGCTGAGGGCTAAGCTATCGGTAGCTTAACTACTGGCAGGATCTCCCAAGATGGCCAGGTCTCAGCTGAGGTGCCAGACCAAGACAAACCACCCATCTGGGCAGCAGCAGAATGGGACAGTGTTGGTGGCAGAGAATTAAACTGCGCGGGAGAAAGGCATGGCAATCTACTTCTGTATCTTGCCATGAAAACCCAATGGATAGTTACAACAAAACAAATTGCACTATAGTGCTGGAAGATGAGACTCCCAGGTCGGAGGGCACTCAACTGGCTACTGGGGAGAAACGGAAAACCTTTCAGAATAAAGCCAGCATTTATGATGTGGTTGGATCAAAGCCCTCAGAATGTCTGATGTAGCTGCACATGAAATGAGAGTCAGAAGCTGCAAAGATGTCTTCCATATTTGGGCATGGAATGTATGAAGCATGAACTAAGGGAAGTTGGAGGTGGTCAAGAATGAAATGGAACATGTACAACTTGATCTGTTGGGTTTCAGCAAACTGAAATAGACTGGCATTGGTCACTTTGCATCTGATGACCACCAGGTCTACTATGCTGGAAATGAAAGACAAAGAAGTGTTGCATTTATAATTAAGAAGAAACTTGCAAGAACTGCAATGAAATACAGTGCAATCAGTGAACGCTTAATTCATCTAGGAGGACTGCCCATCAACACAGCTATAATTCAAGAATATGCCCCAACAACAGCTGCAGAAGAGGATGAAATTGATGAGTTCTATGAACAGTGCAAGCTGAAATTGACAAAACATGCAACAGGATATCCTGATAGTCATGAGTGACTGGAATGCAAATGTTGGCAGCGAAGAAGAAGGCAAAGTGATTGGAAAATATGGACTTGGAAACAGAAATGAAGCTGGAGAAAGACTGATAGAATTCTGCAAGACCAACGATCTAGTCATCTCAAACACCTTCTTCCAGCAACACAAGTGACGGATGTACACATGGACCACCCGATGGATTGTACAAAAATCAAATTGACTATATCTGTGGAAGTCAACGATGGAAGACCTCTATAACATCAACAAAGACAAAACCTGGAGCTGACTGTGGACCAGATCACCAACTACTACTAGTGTTTTATTGGCTACAGCAAGGCTTTTGACTGTGTAAACCATGAGAAACTCTTGGCTACATTAAGAAGCATGGGTATACCAGTATACCTGATAGTTCTCTTGCACAGCCTTTACATTGATCAAGAAGCAACAGTTTAAATGGAACAAGGAAAAACAGAATGGTTTAAAATCAGCAAAGGTGTACGACAAGGCTGCATACTTTCCCCCTACCTGTTTAATTTATATGCAGAATAAATCATCAGAGAAGCAGAACTGTATGAAGACATCAAGGTGTGAAGACTGGTGGAAGACTCATCAACAACCTTCATTATGCTGATGATACCACATTACTGGCTGAAAGTGAAGACGATCTGAAACATTTGCTTCTCAAGATCATGGAACATAGTCTTAAAATAGGCCTGCACCTTAATGTAAAGAAGACAGAGATCCTGACAACTGGCAAAATCAATGAGTTCATTGTTGAATGGAGAAGAAATCAAAATAGTGGACAACCTTAACCTTTTTTGATCAACTATCTTTAAAGAAACAACAAGCATCAAAAAATCCGATGACGCATTGCTTTTGGCAGAATGGCTATGAAGGAACTAGACAAGATTCTCAAGAGCAGAGATGTCTCTCTTAATACAAAGATTTGGCTCATTCAAGCCATGGTATTTTCAATAACATCATTTAGATGTAAAAGTTGGACAGTGAAAAAAATAGTCAGGAAGAAAATCGATGCTTTTGAATTATGGTGCTGGCGATGAATACTGTGTATACCATGGACTGCCTGAAGAACAAACCAGTCAGTAACAAAGGAGATCAAACCTAAGCTTTCTTTAGAGGCTCAGATGACAAGACTTTGACTTTCATACTTTGGACACATCATACGAAGAGAGAGATCATTAGAGAAAGGCATCATGCTTGGCAATGTAGAAGATCAATGCAAAAGAGGAAGGCCAATAATGAGGTGGATCGATACAATAACAGCAGCTATGGGTACCAGTCTGTCAACAATGAGCCGCCTGACTGAGGACCAAGCATAGTTTAGGATAACTATCCAGAGGGTTGCTAGGAGTTGACACTGACTCGACGACACTTAACAACAACAGCGGGTGCAATCATTTTTCAAAAATATATGTTAACCCCCCCCCCCCAAGATCACTTGGCATTTTGTATGTTTGAATGCTTGCATTTACACATGTAAACAGCAGAGGTTGCTACCTACAGGTATGAGTGCCCCAGATTTTGTAAAACTGCACATCCAAGGAGAGCTAATCAAAAAGCCAAGCTTCACAATTCAAGTTTTGTGCTGTTTGAAATGGCTTTAAATACTGGAGAGGTAAATATAATTCCTCTCCCCCATATCACTACTCCAGTGCCCAGGCCCAAACATGTAGTTAGCTGACCTTTGTGAATGCCCAGAGCAGGTGTAAATGCTGAATGGGAATGTTTTGAAGTTCGTATATATTTCCATTGCAAACTATGAAATACGCACCCAAACCATGTCCAGAACACATTCCCTTTGAATCTACGCATGCTGCAGGTATATCTGGGTAGCTAGCGGCTTTACTGAAGTACTGTTTACTGTATATATATATATATATGCCATTTACATGTGTAAATAAGTTTTATACCCATTTAAATGGTGACTGTATCTGGGCACAATTTCATTAGGCACACACTAAAGTGTATGCATCAGTTTCTATTTCTAGCTGTGTGTTCATTTCCCATCTGGAATAAAGCCAACAAGGCCTCTGGTCCTGAGCAATCAGACAAGAAAACTGCTATGCTATAATAAATTATTTCTCTTAGGAAGTCTGGATGGCTATCCTTCTTCTCCAATGCGTCCATCTTTTTTTCCCCTCAAATTCACAAATTTAAACATTTTTTTAGATGCCTTGTGGTAGTGTGGCGTGCAGTGGAAAGGGGTTTTCTGTTAAAGCACCAAACAGACAGTCGTTCAGGGAAAACAAAATGTGTTTTTATTCAGTCCCAATTTGTTAAATCTTCACAAAGCTGGTCTCCCGGTTCCTAGCTTTCTACAGCTTGCCTTGAAAGTACTCCTGGCACCACAGGACCTCTCCCCTCTCCCCCCCCCCCCCTCCCCACCTCCTGCAGACTGCTGGGTTTTTAACCTTTTCCTGTGAGCAGCACCCTCCAAGCCCTGAACTCTGGGCTACAGGCTCAAAGGGGCCTGTTGATAATCCCTTTGAAGACCGACGGGCAACACTTTGTAGACCCCGCTACATGCCTCTATAATTTGTATTACGGGAACCTGAATAAGAAATATTCCAAACTTACAGTCCACAGAAAAAGACATGGATGAGTTCTGTGTTTTTAAATTCACTTGTTGTTGGGAGAGTCCTGGACATATGATAAATTTAAGGAGGAGTCTTCACTGAAAACTTTGTCTGGAAACAACAGGGAATAGACTCTGGGAGTTTTTTTATTATATTATATATTTTTTTGTTCTTCACAGTGGAGGTCACTTGATTTGCAGCTTGTCGTGCTGTGAGGGCTTGTGTGCATTAGTGATGCTGAGAGCTAAACTATCGGTAGTTTAACTACTGGCAGGGTCTCCCAAGATGGACAGGTCTCAGCTGAGGTGCCAGACCAAGACAAACTACCCATCTGGGCAGCAGCAGAATGGGATAGTGTTGAAGGCAGAGGATCACATTTCTGTGACAACGGCAACAACACCAAACTTAAACTGTGCGGAAGAAAGGCCCGCCAATCTACTTCTGTATCTTGCCATGAAAACCCAATGGATAGTTACAACAAAACAAATTGTGCTGTAGTGCTGGAAGATGAGACCCCCCAGGTCGGAAGACACTCAACAAGCTACTGGGGAAGCGCTGAAGACTTTTCAGAATAAAGCCAGCATTTATGATGTGGTTGGATCAAAGCCCTTGGGATGTCTGACTGCTGATGTAGCTGCGCATGAAATGAGAGTCAGAAGCTGTAAAGATGTCTTACACACTGGAACATGGAACGTACGAAGCATGAACCAAGGGAAGTTGGAGGTGGTCAAGAATGAAATGGAATGTGTACAACTTGATCTGTTGGGTGTCAGCGAACTGAAATGGACTGGCATCGGGCACTTTGCATCAGGTGATCACATGGTCTACTATGCTGGAAATGAAAGACAAAGAAGAAATGGTGTTGCATTTATAATAAAGAAGAAGCTTGCAAGAACTGTAATGAAATACAATGCAGTCAGCGAACGCTTAATCTCTATTCGTCTACGAGGAATGCCTATCAACACAACTATAATTCAAGTATATGCCCCTACAACAGCTGCAGAAGAGAATGAAATTAAAGAGTTGTGTGAACAAGTACAAGCTGAAATTGACAGAATATGCAAACAGGATATCCTGATAGTCATGGATGACTGGAACGCAAAAGCTGGCAACAAAGAAGAAGACAAAGTAGTTGGAAAATATGGACTTGGCAACAGAAATGAAGCTGGAGAAAGACTGATAGTATTCTGCAAGACCAACAATCTATTCATCTCAAACACCTTCTTCCAGCAACACAAGCGGCGACTGTACACATGGACTTCACCCAATGGATTGTATAAATATCAAATTGACTACATCTGTGGAAGTCAATGATAGAAAAGCTCTATAACATCAACAAAGACAAAACCTGGAGCTGTGATACAGATCATCAACTACTAGTATGCAAACGCAAGCTAAAGTTGAAAAAGAGCAAACCACTCGTGAATGCAACAAAATATGACCTTGAGAATATACCACTGGAATTTAAAGACTGCCTGCAAAATCGATTTGCTGCTTTAGATACAAATGACAGAGCTCCAGAAGAGGTATGGAATGACATCAAGAAGGTTGTGTTGGAAGAAAGTGAGAAGTCTCTACAAAAGGTGAAAAAGAAAATACGGCCAAAATGGATGACGGAAGAAACTCTGAAAATTGCCCAGAAACGCAGAGAAGCTAAAGCCAGAGGAGAAAGAAAGACAATCACAGAACTCAACAGAGATTTCCAACGTGCAGCAAGACAGGACAAGGAAAAGTACTACAATGATGCATGCAAGGAAATAGAAGCAGGAGCTATTAGAGGAAGAACAAGATCAGCTTTCCTAAAGCTACGAGAGTTAAAGAAAAAATTCCAGCCTCGAATTGGAATGTTACAAGATGCTCAAGGTTCTATGTTGAATGATGCTGAGAGGATCAAGAAAAGATGGAAGGAATGTACAGAGTTTTTATATGATAAAGATCAAGCGGACCAACAGCCGTTTCAACCTGTACCTTATGATCGGGAACCATTGGTGATGAAAGAAGAAGTTGAAGCAGCATTGAAAGCCTTATCAAAGAACAAAGCACCAGGCACTGATAGCATTCCCATAGAAGTATTACAGCAATCTGATGCAGCTGTTACCGTACTTACAAGGCTTTGCCAAGAAATATGGAAGACAACATCATGGCCAACTGACTGGAAAAGATCTGTGTTTATACCAATACTAAAGAAAGGTGATCCAACTGACTGTGGAAATTATCGCACAATCACTCTGATCCCACATGCCAGCAAGATTCTACTGAAGATTATTCAAAAGAGACTACAACCATACCTGGAACAAGAACTACCTGAAGTGCAAGCAGGGTTCAGGAAAGGGTGAGGAACGAGAGACATCACTGCGGATGTGAGATGGATCCTTGAAAAGGCTAAAGAATACCAAAAGGATATCTATTTGTGATTTATCGACTATAGCAAAGCTTTTGACTGTGTAAACCATGAGAAACTCTGGGCCACATTAAGAAGCATGGGTATACCAGAACACCTGATCGTACTCTTGTACAATCTGTACATTGGTCAAGAAGCAACAGTTCGATCGGAACAAGGAGAAACAGAATGGTTTAAAATAAGCAAAGGTGTAAGACAAGGCTGCATACTTTCCCCCTACCTGTTTAATTTATATGCAGAACAAATCATCAGAGAAGCAGGATTGTATGAGACAACAGAGGTGTGAAGATTGGTAGAAGACTCATCAACAACCTTTGCTATGCTGATGATACCACATTACTGGCTGAAAGTGAAGATTTATTTATTTATTTATTTACTTATTTAGTGTACATTTGTATCCCGCTGCTTCCAGTGATCAGCAGCGGTTGCTATACATGGTGAGAGTGGCTGTACCGGCCAGGAATTAGAAATATATATATTGCGATTAGGGAGGGAGAGGTAGTGTACAGCAAACATAGGGTTATAGATTACAGTTGATTGATGTTAAGACTTCACACAGGATACTTTATATACATATTTACACATGACTGAAAGCAGTTCTCGTTGTGAGTTTACATAGGGTACGGTGGTTGCCCACGCATGGAAGACAGTTGGCAGTGGGAAATGATGGTAGTGGGGTACAGGGCCTAGGTTATATTGTAATGCGATTGGAAGAGGTGGGTCTTAAGCTTTTTTATGAAGTCTTTCAGGTCACAGTTTGCACGCAGTTCACATGGCAGCCGGTTCCAGAGTGCCGGAGCTATAAATGAGAAAGCTCTGTTGCTAGTACATGCATTAACCTTTCTGATGCACTTCGGGAGACAGAGGGTATTGAGGTTCGCTGTTCTTCTATTTCTGTTGTTGGGTAGATTGTATATTAAGCTGTTGAGGTGTGAGGGCGCTACATTATGGATGAGCCGAAACATTTGCCGATGAGCCGATAAACATTTGCTTCTCACAATCAAAGAACATAGTCTCAAAATGGGCATTCACCTTAATGTAAAAAAGACAAAGATCATGACAACTGGTATAATCAACAGTTTCATCATTGAAGGAGAAGAAATTGAATCGTGAACAACTTTAACCTCCTTGGATCAACTATCAATAAAGAAGCAATAAGCAGTCAAGAAATCAGACGATGCATTGCTCTTGGCAGAATGGCTATGAAAGACCTAGATAAGATTCTCAAGAGCAGAGATGTCTCTCTCCATGCAAAGATTCAACTTGTTCAAGCCATGGTATTTTCAATAATATCATAAGGGTGTGAAAGCTAGACAGTGAAAAAGATAGACAGGAAGAAAATTGATGCCTTTGAATTATGGTGCTGGCGGCGAATACTGTGTATACCATGGACTGCCCGAAGTACAAACCAATCGGTACTAAAGGAGATCAAACCTAAGCTTTCTTTAGAAGCTCAGATGACAAGACTTCGACTTTCATACTTTGGATACATCATGCGAAGAGAGAGATCATTAGAGAAAGACATCATGCTTGGCAAGATAAAAGGTCAACGCAAAAGAGGAAGGCCAGCAATGAGATGGATCGATACAACAACAACAGTTACGGGTACCAGTCTGTCAACAATGAGTCGCCTGACTGAAGACCGAACACAATTTAGGATAGCTATCCAGAGGGTCACCAGGAGTCGACTCCGATTCAACGGCACTTAACAACAACAACATTTTTTTTGTTCTTCACAGTGGAGGTCATTCCGATCTCATTTAGCGGGTCTGGACATCTGATCCGGACATCCAGGCCCACTAAACTCCTGGATCATGCTGCCATGGACAGAGCTTCCCGCACGTATAGCATACTTGTACAAGGGGCTCTGTTTGTTGGTGGAGGGGATAGGCTGGGGGAGGAACGAGAGCAGGCGGTAGGCGGAGCTGTGACCCCAGATGTACAGGGCCAATTCTGAGGTTGGCCCTGTACATCCAGGGTCACACAGTTAGATGGGGGACTTATTCCACTTCCGAGCTGGAATAAATTCCCCTGGACATGGGTGGTCAGCGGAGGCTGGTGGAAACAGAAAGGTGAAGGGTGCAGGGGGTTCCCTGTAGCCTGATTCTGGCCACAGAAGGTCGGATTGGAGTTCGGGCTGTGGGGAAAGAATCTTCTTGGCGGTAGCTGGTGATCGCGGCTCCTGAATGGAGCTGCTGTGGCATGGCAGCAGGATGCCATGCTGCCGCCGCTCCTTTCAAGAGCCTGGCTGAGTTAGTCGGGTAGATGCCGGATGTGAGGCCAATCAGAATCGGGGCCCAGCCTGCATGACCAGGCCGGTAGACCCAATTCTGATCCCATGGGCATGTCTAGCCCCCGGGGGATCACAATTGGGTGCTACCACTGCATGCCTCGATTTTGACCGGCTAGATTTTTATGGGATGTAATGTGTTTATCAGATTAGTTGTATGAGAGTTATTTATAATAAATATAATAATAATAATAAAAGTTCTTTTTAAAATGGAAGGGTCTATTGTTCACCACATTTTTATGGTAAAGTTATTCATGCCACTAATGATATTTAAAGGTCATATATCAGAAGAACGGAAACAAATCTTGATGAAGCTGGAAGCAATTTGATAAATCAAAGAGCAGCAAATCACCTGGACTGGATGGTATACATCCCAGGGTGCTGAAAGAACTCAAAAATGAGATTTCAGACCTACTATTAATAATATGTAAACTATTATTGCAGTCTTTCGTATCTGAAGATTGGAGGGTGGCCAACATAACACCAATTTTTAAAAAGGGTTCCGGTGGTGATCCGGGAAAGTATAGACTGATTAGCCTGACATCAGTACCGGGCAAAAACCATTATAAAGAACAAAATTACTTCCTTTTGCATGGAGGCAGAAGCAGCTGGACCAGCCCCTGCTACTTCTGCTCCATTGGAGGAAGTAGAATCAGAGGGCCGGAAGCAGGAACAGCATCGCAGCACCAGAGGTGATGGTAAATGCTGCGGTACAATTTTAGAATTGCTGCCACTGCACATCCCAGAGAGGGGTGATGGTGGCAGTGGTTGTAGTGGAGGAGGGGCAGGAGCAGGGGGTCACTAAGAATGAGGTTCACCTAGGGTATTTCATATTGTTGCACTGGCCTTTGCCCCCCCCCCCCATCTAAAGTTGTTGGGCTGTGCTTTCTCAGTGGGGAGATGATGCATGCTCACACTACAGACTAGATGGACCATACTGCCGCCATTTACTATGTTACTACTGTATATGTTGCTATGTTACCCAATGGCAACAGGCAGCTAGTATTTTATTATTTATTATATGTATAGATGGAAAGACTGGGAGGCTGCTTATCAACACTGTTAAAAGTATGTCCAGTGTTGCTGTGCCCTTCTTCAAACCCTGCAGTGTAGGGGTTGCTAGGCCCCTCATTGACTGGATCCTCCCTGCACTGCAGGTCTGCTTTGACTCCTTCGATTCCAGAATAGGTTATATTATACTACAGTGCCACAGTTTAGAGCTGATAATACTGAGATGGAGTGATTCTAGGAACTTTGTGTAAAGACACAACAAAAACATAATCCTCTGATTACAAAATGTTTCTGATTTTTAAGGATTGTCCCCACTTTTACAGCTGTGTTCCCAGCTCCCACCTGTTTGGCAGCCTCCTTTTCCCAGTTCCAGCAATGGGGACAGAAGGGGTAGAAAAAAAAGTTTTTTTTCAGTTTAGTGATTTGAATAGGTCAGTTTTTAGAATTTACATCTGTTATCATTATATTTTGCACAGTCTGCTTGGCAGTGATATTGTTGCTGTCATGGGATGGATGATGGGGGGTGGGGGAGGGAGGACAGCGTAATGACTCCTCTTCTCTCCTTCTTGCCTTATTGCTTAAACCTGGACCTAAGGTTACCTCTTCCCACCCAACTTTGGATAAGTGTCCCAGATTTATCAGCAAAAAATCTGGTAACTTTAGTATATAGGCAAAAAAAATGGAAAAGGTCATGTTTTAATAAAGCCCTAACCCTCTAGTTCTATAATGATGTTAAAAAAGATTTTCACTATGTGAAAAGAGGGAGGTGATTTTAATTAAAAAGCATCAATGGACCACATCATTTGTCATAATGGTTGCGGACTCTAATGCAAAAGTTTAATAAAAATCGCAATGATAAAAAAAAGCATCAATTGAAATGTGCAAAAATGCACCAGTTTTATAAAGACTGAAAAAAGAGAAACTGAAAAACTGCAGGACCCAACAAATCACAATAACACCTGTGGTTAAAATCTTAATGTAAGAAACCTTAGAGGTATAGCAAATTCAATCAAAAGTGCAGCGAAATTCATACATTGCAGTCCTGCTGCTAAGAGAGGCTGCAAAACCCTTAGCCACTGGTTTCTGTGTGTCCCATATTTCAATCCATTTATAAAACATCAAAGTGCAATTCAGTTCTTCTTTTCCTATTTTCTTATTTTTTTATACTACAAACAAAAATGCTGATAACTAGGCTGATACTTTCCAGGCCACCTTGAGACCTGACATGGGCTCTGTGTTTTGTTAAAACTGCTTCAGGGCTCCACGTCAGCATATCAGAGTTGCTCACATCTCCACAGGTCTTGCAGTTAATCCAAGCTCTGTTCAGACAGAGAGGAAAAATGACAATAATGGGCTTAACCAATATGATAGCAAAGAATCTTTGTTTCAAAACAAAACGGTGATTTTAATGCAACAACTTTATGAAATAGCATCAAAAAGAAACATCATTTCTTTGGGTCATATATCTTCAAAACTACCCAAAACCCTGCATTTTACAAAAGAGGTGCAAAATGGTTCTGACTCTTAAAATGTACAAAAGTATCCAGAAAACATCAGTGTTAAGTCAAGACAAATTCAACAAAAAAATTATTGGCAGTGATCAGAAAAATATAGTCTCTTCATTATATATCTCACTATTAACATGGACTGTCCGAAGAACCAACCAGTCAGTACTAGAGAAGATCAAACCAAAGCTTTCTTTAGAAGCTAAGATAACAAGTCTTGACCTTCATACTTTGGACACACCATACGAAGGGAGAGATCATTAGAGAAAAGACACCAGGCATGGCAAGGTTGAAGGTCAATGCAAAAGTGGAAGACCAGCAATGAGATGGATAGATACAATTACAGCAGCTATGGATGCCACTCTATCAATAAGGAGCCGCCTAACTCAAGACTGAATACAGTTTAGGACAGCTTTCCACAGAGTCACCATGAGTTGACATCGACTCAACGGCAATTAACAATATTAACATGTGAAGGCCCATTTTACATTGCACATTCAGATTGGAATTGAGATGTGCGGAATAAGGTGTTCTTAATTCTGGCAATATTTTACAAAAGATTCTGCCAAACATGGAGCCTTTTGTAAAATACATGCAGAGTGCACATGGATTTGCCACCACATGCAGCAGGGGTAAGGGGAGAGGAGAAAGAGAGAGAGAGAGACCATCACCTTTCTTTGCCCCACTCCATACGGCTTGTTTCAGCTGACATGCTGTAGCTATTCTGGCATAAGAACATAAGATATGTCATACTGGGTCAGACCAAGGTCCATCAAGCCCAGTATCCTGTTTCCAACAGTGGCCAATCTAGGTCATACGTACCTAGCAGTTTCCACAAAAGACACAGGTTCCACAATGCTTGTATTGGGTCAAGCATTGATATCCTGGATCCCTTTTTAATAATGGTTTATGGACCTTTCCTCCAGAAACTTGTCCAAACCTTTTTAAACCCAGCTACACTAACAGCCTTTATTACATCCCCCGGTAACAAATTACAGAGTTTGATTACACGTTTAGTGAAAAAATATTTTCTCTTATTTGTCTTAAATAGTTTACCCTGTAGCTTCATTGCATGTCCCCTAGTCTTTCTATATTCTGATAACCGTTCATTAATTTATAGACTTGTATCTCCTCTCAGCCGTCTCTTTTCCAGGTTAAAGAGCCCTAACCTTTTTAGCCTCTCTTCATAGGTGTATCCTTCCATCCCCTTTACCATTCTGGTGGCTCTTCTCTGAACCTTTTCTAATAACGCTATATCCTTTTTAAGATACAGTGACCAGAATTGCACACAATATTCAAGGTGTGGTCGCACCATGGAATGATACAGAGGCATTATAATATCCTTTGTTTTATTCTCCATTCCTTTCCTTATGATACCTAGCATTCTATTTGCTCTCTTGGCCGCCACTGCGGAGGGTTTTAACATGTTATCCACAATGACGCCTAAATCTTTTTCCTGGGTGGTGGTTCCTAATGTGGAACCTTGCATCGTATAACCATAATTTGGGTTGTTCTTCCCTAGGTGCATAATTTTGCACTTGTCCACATTAAATTTCATCTGCCATTTTGATGCCCAGTCTTCCAATTTATCAAGATCCTCTTGCAATTTTCCACAACCCTCATGGGTTTTAACAACTTTAAATAGTTTTCTGTCCCTCTGCAAATTTGATAACCTCACTCGTTATTCCCTTTTCCAGGTCATTTATGAATATGTCAAAAAGCAGTGGACCCAGCACAAACCCCTGGGGTACACCACTATTCACCTTTCTCCATTGGGAAAATTGGCCATTTAGCCCTACCCTCTTCTTTCTATCTTTAACCAGTTCCTGATCCGCAATAGTACACTGCCTCCTATCCCATGACTCTTTAGTTTTGCCAAGTCTCTGATGAGGGACCTTGTCAAAGGCTTTCTGAAAGTCCAGATGCATAGTTTGTTTTTCAGATATGCGGTATATTAAATAAAGGCAGACACAGACATAGACATACACTATATCAACTGACTCACCTTTGTCTACCTGTTTATTCACACCTTCAGAAAAACATAATAGATTAGTAAGACAAGATCTTCCTTGTCGAAAGCCATGTTGGCTCTCTCCCATTAAGCCATGACTATACAGAGCGTCGCCATGAGTCGACTCCGACTCGACGGCAGTTAACAACAAAATCTACATGTTCAGCAATTTAGTTCTTTATGATGGTTTCTACCATTTTTCCCGGTACTGACGTCAGGCTCACCGGTCTATAGTTTCCCAGATCACCCCTGGAACCCTTTTTAAAAATTGGCGTTACGTTGGCCATCCTCCAATCTTCAGGTATTACAGATTATTTTAATGATAGTTCACAGATTACTAATAGCAGGTCTACAGTATCATAGTTCTGTTCTTTCAACACCCTTGGATGTATAACATCCGGTGCAGGTGATTTGCTACTCTTCAGTTTATCAAATAGTTGTAATACATCTTCCCAATGTATCGATATTTCCTTCAATTCTTCCGCACCTTTAAATACCACTTCAGTCATGGGTAACATTCCTACATCTTCCTCAGTAAAGACCGAAGCAAAGAATTCATTCAGTCTCTCCGCTATCGCCTTGTCGCCTCTTAGTGCCCCTTTAACCTCCCTATAATCTAATGGACCAACTGACTCTCACAGGTTTTTTGCTACAAATGTACTTGAAAAGGTCTTTATTACGCGTTTTTTGCTTCTGCAGCATGTTTCTTCTCAAACTCTCCCTTTGCCTGCCTTATCAATGCTTTGCATTTAACTTGCCAGTGCTTGTGCTGTTTCCAGTTTTCGTCATTTGGCTCTTTTTTCCATTTCCTGAAAGATGCTTTTTTGGCACTTTCCTGGAATGGTTACCAGCCCTGTGAGGCTTATGTAAGAAAAGGTAATCCCTGCTTGCATCATATCACAAGGTTCTGCACATGTTTTCATGCTCAAAACTCAGCACTCAATGCAGGAAGGACTTGGGCAAAAAATGTGCACATAGTTTACACTGTTCCCATAATGAATTTTCTAATGCAATATTCAACAGTTAGCTAAACCATTTCAACATTCAAAGAGAAGACTTAGGGCTGATATTCCAAAAACGTTACATGGTTTACAGACCAGTAACCTGTGCAACTGCTTCTAAGCGGGATATTCCCGGCTACCACCGCTATATGCCCGGAGTGTTCTGGGGGTGGTACCTGGGGATAAACGCTCAGCGGCGATATTCAGCCACTGCCACCGATGGTTATCCCTCATTGGTGAAAGTTAGGTGCAGCAAAAGCTGTCCTAAACTTTGCCGCCAAAGCTAACCGGGCAATGAGTGAATATTGTCACTGTCCGGTTAGCTTCTGTGCCATGCGGCGCTGTGCAGCGGACCTGGATTTTCAATGCCAATGGCCAGATACGGTCCTGACATTTCGGATTAGGTCTTCAGTGGCGACGGCCAGGCACTGTACTCACGCTAACCGCCACCGCTGAATATCGGGCCCGCAAATCTCTTAATTTCTAGCTATTTATTACAAGTAAGCAGGACAAAGAACTTACTGTGATAGCTGAATGAAAAAAGTAGCTCTGATTCTGAGTCTGTCTGAATGAACGGCTTCAGGTGAACAATTGCTGATTAACTGGATGCTGGTAGAATGTGGTTGGGGCGGATGCTGGAAGTTGAATACTGAACCAATGAAAAGCTGGTGGGGTTCCAGGGGGATGGAGAGGGAGAGAAAAGGCTGGAGAGCCTTGCTTTCTCTGCCCCAAAATGGAGAAGTGGCCCTAGAGAGAGAGAGGTGAAAGCGACGAGGGGCTCTGGATTTGACTCGTAGAGTCAAAGATCGTATTTTGAACTGAAGTATGAGCCAGGCAGGTCTTAAGGAGAGTGGAGAGAATGGGTCAGATGCCACATTTGACCTACAGGTGCAAAGAGCATAGGAGCACAGGACGAAGCTGCCTGCATTAGCTTACAAGCTGTCAGCACAATACAAACTGAATGTAAATATGCGTGCGCTGCGATGGAGGCAGAACGCAGGTTAGCACGTTGTCATTTAAATTCTGTGTGTAGCCTCACGGTCTCTCTTTTTGGCTGTATGGCAAACTGGGGGTACAACTTCAAGAAGATAACACTGCAACCAGGGCTGGCCCCAGAATTGGTTCAAGGTTTGGCGCCCTAGGCAAACCTTACATTTTACACCCCCCCCCCCCCCAGCTGTCAAAACCTGCTGTTTGACTTTAAATGCCCTGCTCTTTGCAGTACCCCAGAAATCGCTGCCCTAAGTGACTGCCTAGTTTGCCTAATGGTTGGGCTGGCCCTGACTGCAACATTCAGGCTTGGCATTTCTAGGTTCCAGGTCAGGACAAGTTGGCCCCAGAGGTACACTCTCTCCACCCTCGCTGCTTCCAGTAACTTAGTCCAGGGCAGGTTTTGTTCTGACACAAAAGTTTACTGAAAGTCCTTAAGGGCCAAAACAATATTAAAGTAATGTAGGATACCTTGCAAAGAATAAAATTAGAACAGACATGCAGACATTTTCCTCTTATGACTTTTCCTGCCGCTGGGAACCCACTCCTCCACCCCAAGAACACTTTCTGGAGCTGGATTCAGAACTAAGATGTGATCCCAGGAACTGCCCTCTTGTGGAATCTGGCCCTCCTTCTCGCAGATTGAAGGGTAGTCCCCTGTATCTTTTTCCCTTTTTCCAGGATCAGTGACACCTGTTTCTTTCTAGCCATCCAGTGGACTCCTCTCGCTACATAACTTCTTAAATGTCCTCGAGCAAGATTTGGTGCAGTAGCCTTAGCTGCTATTATCACTATCATTGTGTTGGTCCACAGACTGGGTTAGCTTACTTCTCCCCTGTGGTTCAATGGCTTTTAGAGCCAAAAGCACCTGCCGCAGCGCAACAGTGACTTTGCTAGCCAAAGACAGGAAACTGCCTTTGGGCTTGGTCTTTATGCCAGTCAGGTTTCCATCAAACTGAGGTCTCCTGGTCAGGAGAGCCCTCCTATGTTCTGCAAACACTGGTGGCATAAAAGTTTGGTTTTTTTTTTTAAATTTAGCTCCTTCCTTTTTCAGAAGTAACTCAAGGCAAGTTACATTCAGGTACAAAAGGTATTTTTCAGTCCTTTGGAGAGCTTACAGTCTGGCTTGATGCCATAAGTAAACAGGATGCAAATGAGCGGTGTGCAAGCAGCCTGCGATAAACAAGGAGAGCAAGCTAGGTACATGCACACAGGTGTTTGAATTAGCAGCAGGGCCGGATTTACCTTGAGTGAGGCCCTACGCCAACAAAAATTGTGGGCCCCCAGCAGGGGCGGCCCAAGGGGGGTGCGGGCCTCATTTGCATAAGGGGCCTCATTTGCATAAATATTTGCATAATGTTACCATATACTAACTTTTAGTAAACGTGCCTCTTAATGAGTGTATGGATAAAGAAAGACTAAAAGATTTCTACATTACTATAATCCAGTGCCAACTGCCAGACACATTAGGAACTACTACAAACACTGCCCATAGTAAACCCGCCGTATCCTAACAGCACTACCAGGACTCACAAAGCACCATACTCTACCAATCAAAAGGCAACACTGCAAATATTAAACCAATACATTTCAGAGAACAATACATGACCTACTGGGGAAAGAGAACAAGTGGCAATGTCAAATAGGAATTATATAAACAGAATACCTCAGCTCAGTTACACATGCAGAACATAGACCATCACCAAACAAGTAATCACAATTTAGAAACAGGAAGACAATAATTAAACTGGGAATCCCAAAAGCCAAACTTGGAATGTACAACACTGTAGAAATAAAACTATACATTAATTTGCTCTTGTACTAAACAAAGCGCAGACGTTAATGATGCACATTTACCAGAGCTGACATATTCCAATTAATAAATTCAAAATAAAGAGATATTTTTCTACCTTTTGTGCATTTCTTTCAGCTGCAATTGCTCCAGCCACTTTCTTCTGATTTCTTCGTGTCTTCTGCTAACTCTCCATCGTCTGCTGTCCATTTGTCCTTTCTTCTCTCTTCTAGATTTTTTTCCATTCTCTCTCTACATCTGCTTTAACATACTAATCTTTCTCCTTTTGCTCTTTCCTCATTCCTATTTCATCCACTCAAATTTTACCCCTCCATCCTCAATCCCCACTTACTCTCCCAATACCCGGCCAATTGTAGATTTTTTATCCCTCCCACAAAATATTTTTCCCTTCTCCATTTTACTCTTCCAGCCCCATCCCATTCTAATCCTCCCCCAACATCAGCTCCCTTCTAGTTCCAGCCTCACCCAGCATCCATTCCCTTCTAGTCCCTGCATCAGCCCATTTCCAGTCCTAGCCATCCATCAGCCCATTTCCAGTCCTAGCAACCCCCCAACCCAATACCAGTCCTAGCCCCCCATCAACCCACTTACAGTCCTTAACCCCCCATCACCCCCATTTTCAGTCCTTAACCCCCCATCACCCCATTTTCAGTCTAAGTCCCCCCTATAACCCATTACCAGTCCTAACCCCCCATCAGCCCACTTCCAGTCCTAACCCCATCAACCCATTTCCAGTCAGCCCCCCATAGCCCATTGCCAGTCCTACCCCCCCCATCAGCCCACAGCCCATTACCAATCCTAACCCCATCATCCCACCTCCAGTTTTAACCCCCCAGCCCATTTCCAGTCCTAGCCCCCCATAGCCCATTACCAGACAACCCCCATCAGCCCACAGCCCATTACCAGTCTTATCACGCCGCTAAGCGACTTACCAGTTGTTAACTACCCCAACAGCCCATTACCAGTCCTAACCCCATCAGCCCACCTCCAGTCTTAACCCCCCAGCCCATTTCCAGTCCTAGCCCCCCCATAGCCCATTACCTGACAGCCCCCATCAGCCCACAGCCCATTACCAGTCTTAACCCCCCCAAACCCCATTTCCAGTTCTATCCCCCCCCCAACAGCCCTTTACCTGTCCTAACCCCATCAGCCCACCTCCAGTCTTAACCCCCCAGCCCATTTCCAGTCCTAGCCCCCCCCCATAGCCCATTACCAGACAGCCCCATCAGCCCACAGCCCATTACCAGTCTTAACCCCCCCCAAAGCCCATTGCCAGTTCTAACCCCCCCCCAACCAGCCCATTACCAGTCCTAACCCCATCAGCCCACCTCCAGTCTTAACCCCCCAGCCCATTTCCAGTCCTAGCCCCCCCATAGCCCATTACCAGACAGCCCCCATCAGCCCACAGCCCATTACCAGTCTTAACCCCCCCAAAGCCCATTGCCAGTTCTAAGCCCCGCCAACAGCCCACAGTCCATTACCAGTCCTAACCCCATCAGCCCACCTCTAGCCTTAACCCCCCCAGCCCAGCCCATTTCCAGCCCCAGCCCCCCCAATAGCCCATTACCAGCCCTACCCCCCCCCCATAGCCCATTACCAGCCCTACCCCCCAGCCCATTTCCAGCCCCAGCCCCAATAGCCCATTACCAGTCCTAACCCCCCCCCAACGCCCATTACCAGCCCCAGCCCCCCCAATAGCCCATTACCAGTCCTACCCCCCCCCCCGGCCTAAACTAAAATTTAATTTAAAAAAAAAACCTGGTGGCTGCCGCCGCGGGGCCCCCTCTGCTGCCGCGGCAGCACGGACTGACCCGCGGGGGCCCCGTCTACAAGCTGAAGCCGTCGGGTCGGGTCGGGTCGGGTCTCCCTCCCTCCGTGCAGGCTACAGGCTGCAGGCTGTGAGAGACACGAAGGGAGAGCGTCTCCTCGCGTCTCTGTTAAGCCCGCAGGGGCTGATGGGAAATTTCCCATCAGCCCCTGCGGGCTTAACAGAGACGCGAGGAGACACTCTCCTTTCGCGTCTCTCACAGCCTACAGCCTACAGCCTGCAGCCTGCAGCGAGGGAGGGAGGGACGACCGACCCGACCCGACGGCTTCAGCTTGTAGACGGGGCCCCCGCGGGTCAGTCGGTGCTGCCGCGGCAGCAGAGGGGGCCCCGCGGCGGCAGCCGCCAGGTTTTTTTTTAAATTGTATTTTAAAAAAATGTACTTGTTCTTTTTTTGTGGGCCCCTGCTGGCTGTGGGCCCTACGCCATGGCGTACATGGCGTATAGGTAAATCCGGCCCTGATTAGCAGCACCTATATCCTGTGCACAAAAAGCATGTGTGTGTATGTGCTGGAATGCTACGCTGCGTTTAAGAGCATTATTATTTTGCTCAAAGGTTCTGCTCAGAATAATATCGGTGTTTACAGAGACTGATATTATTCTGAGCACAAATGCTGAGCTGAATAGCATTGCTCTAATGCGTGGCTTGCATTGTTCCAGCACACTTCCCCTGCTGTTTTTTTCAACCCTCATTCAGCAAAGCCAGAAAAAGAGCTGTGGGGGCTGTGTGCACTCATGAAACAGGCATAAATTCCTCGCCAGCAAACTGCTGCAGACCTATGAGCGAACCCATAACGTCTCCTCAGACCTGGCGTTAAAATCCTGGCATCAAGCTCAGCTTTCTGCTCTTCTACGGATTTCTCTGTGTTCTCTGCGTTGGCACTGCATAGCTAATTGTTTTGTTCGCGTCCATCGTAATAGATTTAAATTAGCACAGGCAAGAGCACATTGATTATGCTTGTGTTAGATCCTTTGCTATATTCTGCGCTCACACTAGCGCAGAAAGTCATGCACAAATTACTGATCTATTGTCTGCACTAACAGCAGTGCACTTTGCTGCATTGGACCCATTTGTACCAGAGGCAGTAGAGGGTTAAGGGACTTGCCCAACATCACAAGGAGCATCAGTGGGAAGGGAACCTGGCTTCCCTGGGTCTCAGTCCACTGCTCTCATACACTATTTTGGTAAAGCCAGTGGAGGTCTCTAGCATCTAAGCTAGGGGTCTTTACATACACTAAGGGAGGCATTAGCTATTGGTCCCCAAGGCAGAGAAGAGTGCAGAAGCCTGAAAGGCTTAACATGTGCTTTTAGCCTGGGGATTTAACTGAGCTGAAGGAAAAACCAGCATTAGTGTCAGCCAACATGATTTACCTGTGATGATTCTCCTTGCACCTGGGTGAGGGCTGGAATTAGAGGAAAGACAGGGGCAAAGAAATAAAAGACAAGGATCAGGTGCTCTTGACTCCAGCCATCGTCAGGTAGGTACAGCATGTTTTCCTGCTCCAAACATCTGCTTATAGCAATGAAGTATACTGGATATACAAAGTGTCAAGTCGAATACATATGCACACAAATCTGAACTTTTTGAAGTAGAAAATAATGGCTATTGCAGCAAATGTTTGAAGTGCATAAAATACATATTTGTGTACACAAATACATGATTTTATGCACATAAAACCTTTTCTGAAGCAACTCTTTTTTTGCATGTAAAAAATTTCAGATTTGTGTGTATAGTGCCTAATGCAGTAAACTACACATGCTATTTACATGGCTTTGTGTGCACACATTTTCTTCTGAATGCACTTTTTAATATTGCTCCAATCTGCTTACTACCAGTTTACTGCATCAAAAGTAGAGTGACTTTTTTTCAGTGTGCAGTAAGAAATTGTGTGCTGGATTTCCAAACGCATTATTTAGGTACAGCGTGTTATACTGGCCCCTCTGAAAGCAGCAAGCAAAGCTTCTTACCTGTAATAGGCTTTCTCTGAAGGCAGAACTTCACCACTCAGACAAGTGCTACCTGCATGATGTGGCTCAGAGCTGTACAGGGATGAGGAGTGGGACTGTTTGTGAGACTTGCAGACTCTAGAGCAAGAGTCTCTAAGCCTCAGAACCCAGGGAAACTGCACCCCATTTCCTCTTGCCCCCTTCCATTTAACGATATCCGCTGCAGCCTGTCTGCTTGTGCATCTTTTCATTGTGTGTTTTTACTGAGACTACTCTAACTATCAGCAGGTTGGGACCTGTTGCCTTCTGACTTGACAGAAACAACTAACTAGCTTAATGCTTAATGAAATGCTTCATCTTAATTTATTTATTTAACAGGTTTTATGTACCGCTTTATCATTTCAATCAAAGTGGTTTACATTGAAACTTAAACTTGGTAACGTACATTAAACAGGGACATTGAAAACCTGGATTTTTCTGAGGCAACAGAGGGTTAAGTGACTTGCCCAAGGCCACAAGGAGTGCTACTAGAAATCAAACCCTAGTCTCTGGGCTCCCAAGCCTGTGCTCTTAACCATTAGGCTACTCCTCCACTCTGCTGATTAAGTTATTATAGGATTTAAGTAATTACCTTCTGAATATTTGTCCGTTTGTCCATGTGTCCGTATGCATAGGTTTGTTTGTGTTTGGATACAGGAAGGAGGAAATGGAAGAAGTCAGCAGGATGGCCTCATTAACCCAAAATGAGCACCAAAGTGATAGAGTTGTTGTCATATGAACCCCAACCTCTATAGCACAAAAAAGTGAAAAAAAAAAGGTGACACCATTTTTAGTGTGCCAATGGGGACCCAATCCGCACCAGCAGAAGAGGAGACCAGTCAATCCAGGAGCTAGATAAGATACTTGGAATGGAGGGAGGGGGGAGGATGTGTGTAAGGAGGGAAAGTGTTCAAGGGGGGAGGGAATGGAGGGATGGAAGTGTGGTGCAAGGTGGGTTGGAGGAAAGAGGGTGTGCAAGGGGAGAGAGAGTGCAAATGAGAGGAAGATGGAATGGAGACAAGGGAATGGGACAAGGGGTGGGAGGCTGAGGAAATGAGTGCAGGGAGAGCAGGGGAGAAAGGGACAGCGAGGGAGAACACCTATATACCTATGTCTGACACAAACACGCAGACACGCGTACATACAATCCACACATTCACATCTACACTTTTCACGCAGACAGAAAACAGACAATCCACTTACATACACAGCACCAGTCACCACACCCTCCCCATACAGTGCCCTCCCTAGTCACCCACCTACCCTAATGAGACACATTTAACTATGTCTCTCCTCACCGAGTCCCGCAGAGACATGTCTGACCCTGCAAATGGAGGAAGGTAGAACTCAATAATATATTTTAGCACAAGCACAAAGATTAGTGATCAATGAAGATTTGAAGATGTTATTGGACATTCCTGGAAGCAGGGACGGAGCTACCATCAGGAAAACTAGGCCCTCCAGATGCATCCATTGCCTACACTGCTACCCATCTACAGGGCCTACAGCAGTGGCAATGGCTCCCAAACCATGATGCAGTGCCTACCAATACAATTTGGTACTGCATCGCAGTTCCTTTCTGTACTATGTGCCGTTTCTGCCTCTCTCTGATGCACATTTCCAACACTGGGAGGCGGAGGCAGGATGGAGGCTCACCTAGGGTGCCTCCAATCCTTGCAGCGGCCCTGCTTGGATGTGACCACCAAACAGTGGCATCATTATGTAGGTATGGAAGGGCCAGAGCATGGGTGTGAGGGTCCCACGGCTTATCATGGCGACGGGCCTGTCTGTACCCCCTGTGAATTGGGGCCACAATCTCGCCGGCAAGACCAGGATGGGAACATTTCCCACCGCAGCTGGAGCATCATGACATTTGTCATGACGTGATGTTACTGTCGGCGAGATCGCGGTCCCGATAAAAGGTGGGCAGGAGTAAAGCGATCCACCTTTTTGATCATCTGCAAACCCACCCTGCCGACCCAACACATTGCGTGCTGGCACAACAGCACTGCTCCCTGTGCAGCAGGGGCTATGCAACAGTGACTACTTTTCGCAGCTAGTTGGAAGTTACACAGCAGCATAGGCACACAGCAGGGGCAGGGCGCACTAGCTGCCAGCAATGTGGGGTGCACCACCCCTCACACGATGACGTAGGCGACCCCCCTAAGATAGCATGGCAAAACCGCTGGCATAGAGGTGGGCCTAGCTCAGCTTGGATTGGGGGCCCCTGGCCCTTGTGTCCAGTCAGTTGGTGACAATAGAAAATGGCTCACTGCATGCCGGCTTGAGTGAATAGACCGGATCCTCACACCCCCCCCCCCCCTTTAAGACTATTGCATGTATCTTATTGCTAAGGTGATTTAAACATAAAGCTACAGCCAAGTTAACCCACGACATTGTATTGAGTGTTTATTGGTCTGTACATTTGGGGGAGAGGGCAGACAGACATCCCGCCTGCCTGTGTTAACGCTGGTGTACATTTCCGATGCAACAGGGAGGAGCGAAGCAAATGCTTTATTGAGCATGCCACAAGGTTGCTATATGATTGATGTAAAAGCAAGAAATTAAAATTAAAAATGATTATTTCACAGAGGGGGTGAAAAATTAAAAAATAAAGATTTTTTTTAAACCTATGAGGAATAGTCCTTATAGACGATTGAAGGTCCCATGTAGGGCATCCTATGGCTCAGAAACGGAAAGTAAGGACAATTTGCGCTATTGTGAGACATTGTAAGTGTGCACTTTTAACTTGTTTAAAATGTACTTTCTTCTGAATGCACATGGGCTAGGATTTACATTATAGCTGTCTGAAAAATCTCACTCACAAATGAAATATTAGAGAGCTTGAAAGGACACAGGGTGGCACAACATTGACAGACACCCACCAGAACGTGCCCCATATATGTGATTTTTCTATGAGCTCATATGGTAGACTGGCAGACACAGACCGCCAATCTACCTTCATGTATGGTTTAAGGTTTATTAAATCTGTTCAACTGCCTTTCATACAGCTAAGCAGATTGCAGAGCAGATTTTTAGCTACATACTGAACAATTACCACTCTCCTACAATTCCTCCGCCTTCGACATAGACAAATAAGACACGACACAAAAGGGTTTAATAATACAGTTGCATTTCCTGGGGAGATCCTAACACCCATAGCCAAGTATCCAGGAAACAAAAGAAAACAATTTGACACAGGGTGAGACAATTCAAGCTCACTAGCAACAGTTCCAGAGGTTTATTGTGGCTTCGAGACCCAAACTAAAAGAACACAATAATTTGGAACCACCAAAATACAACTTCAAGTCAGCATCAACAAAGAAGCAGCAGGACCCAACACTTATCAGTGTTCTCAGACGTACTGCAACTGCTTTTTATTTTTATAGTTAGCATGGACCTTTTCATTAGTAACTCAAAGTAAGTACGGTTCCCTGTCCCCAGAGGTGTATGATCTGATAGCCAGATTTATTAACCTGCACTAACATGCTATTTACCACAGGTCCTATTATATACAGTGGGGTCTCTTTACATACGAATATAAGATTTTCCATAATGGGTCAGACCAATGGTCCATCAAGCCCAGTATCCTGTTTCCAGCTGTGGCCAATCCAAGTCACACGTACCTGTCAGGCTCCCAAGTGGTAGACAGCTTCTATGCTGCTTATCCCAGGAGTAAGCAGTGGATTTCTCCAGTCCACTTTAATAATGGTTTATGGACTCTTCCTCCAGAAATTGTCCAAACCTTTTTAACCCAGCTTTTGCTACATCCTATGGCAACAAATTCCAGAGTTTGATTATGTGTTGTAGGTTCATTGCATGTCCCGTAGTCAGGGCCGGTGCTTCCACTAGATAAATTAGGTGGTCACCTAGGACAAAATTTGCCATACATCCTATGGCAACAAATTCCAGAGTTTGATTATGTGTTGTAGGTTCATTGCATGTCCCGTAGTCAGGGCCGGTGCTTCCACTAGACGAATTAGGTGGTCACCTAGGACACCGGCCCTCTGAGGGTGCCCACTGCTGCCCCTCTCCGGGTCTGCAGCAATGACAAAACCCCTCAAACCATGACGCAGCGCTTACTAACACTCCGGCGCTACATTCTGGTTTCCTTCTCTTCACAATGTGCCGTTTCTGCCCCCTCTGAAACCAGATGCGGCATCAGAGGGAGGCTGTGGAGGGGGGTGGAGGTGGAGGCCCCACCTAGGGCATCTCAAATCTTTGTCTTTCTACTTTTTGATGAAGTAAACAACTAATTTATGTGTACCAGTTCCACTCCACTCATTTTTTATAGACTTCTATTTTATCTCCCCTCAGCCACCAGTTCTGCAAGCTTTTAAGCCTTTCCTCATAGGGGTATCCTACCATCCCCTTTATCATTCTGATCGCTCTTCTCTGTACCTTTTCTAATTCCACTATATCCATTTTAAGATACGGTGACTAGAATTGCACACAATATTCGAGGTCGGTCGCACCATGGAGTTAAAAGGCATTAATGAGTGTTAGAGCAAGTTAGTAAATCTAACCTTAGGTTGTACCTGAGGCAATGATGGGTGAAGTGATTTACCCAAAGTTACAAGGAGCATCAGTGAAATCTGAGCACAGACTTGTTCGTTTTTCAGTCTATTGATCACCTCTGTTTGTGCTAGGGTTTCCGAACATCCCTGCTTATAGGTGAGCCTGTTATCTAGAAACCTGCCGGTTGTCCAGGCCTCTGTCTTATAGTGCTGATCATTTTCCCTACTGTTTGAGTCTTGGCCTAACTACATTTTCTGTATATACAGCTGATAAAGCAATGCTAGCTATGGAAAGCATAATGGTTGTTGACCTAAAACAAAAAACACTCAGTAAGACATTGTTGCCGCCAACGTTCTGGCTTGTGTTTTGCATAACGCAACAAGTCAAGCTGCAGAAAATATCCTTCACAGGGCACATGTGCTCCGTTCAGCATTTCTGTAAGCAGAACTATGCTGTCGAAGGAGTTTTGGGACTTCATTGAAGCGGAATTGTACAATCTGTTGCAGCATGTTGTGACCAGAATGTCACTTCCTGAGTCCACCAATTGACCAATTTTTTTAAATGCTGGGAAACTCTGGCAAGTTATTTTTAGGGTTTAGGTGAGGATGAGTTTCCCCAAACTGCTGTTGCAATGCTTCAGCAAAGAGGGAAAGACAGTGAATTGGCTAAGCTTTACCTTCTCTGCTAGTCTTGCACTGAAATTATTCACAGAGGCCAAGGCATTTAGAGGTTGATGTTCAACGGACCTACACAATTAAAATTTGCTTTTAAGTGTATAAATCTGTTTAAAACTCCTTCAGCCCCGCCATCCTCCCCCCCCCTCCCCATTTCCAGCTAAAAGCTTTCTACACAAATTCTGCACACAGATTTATCAGACAAAAAGAGACCAGGTTGGGGCATGCCTGGGTGCGGATTTCAAATTTAGGGCCCTGCTTACCAAGTCATGCCAAAAAACAGCATGTCTATGCACTCTTTACTGAAGGAAAGGTTTTCTATAGAATTCACTAACCTGTGGCAATTTTTTTTTTTTTTTTGCGTTGCTCTTGCTGGGAACATTGCACTTTCCTAGCTACAACACAAAGATAGCAGACCCCAACTCAAGTAGCTATCCTTTAAAGGGGCTGGGGATGCTTAAAATAGCCCCTCACCCTTGATTCCCAATCCCTTTCAGAATTTAAGACCTTCTCCCAACCCACCTCCACCTCCACCTCTAGCGCCCTGTCCCTTTTGAAATTTAAGAATGCCCTGAACCGACCCCCCTCTCCCACCTACTGCATTTTTCCAGCACTGAAGCAGGAGCAATCGCCCTGGTACTAATGCTGGGGGTCAGGCTGCTAAAAAAGCAACAGGGAGGAGATGGGTCTGGGGAATACACACGTTTTAAAGAGATCGGGAGCAGGCAGGGCAGCAATAGGGATGGGGGGGGGAGGGGGAACAGGGCAATTGCCTGAAGAAGGCATAGCCTGCAGGTGGGCTCTGGGGTCCCCTCTCCAGTTTATATCCTCTGCCTCTGCATGTCCAACATCCGCCCGGAAGTGGGGAGTTGATTTCTCAACTTCGATTGGCTCCTCTGAGAGCAGCCCTGGGAGCACTGGCTCATGCATTAGTGAGCTGATGCTCCTGGGGGAAATTAACAACACAGCTTATGAAGTTTAGCACAAGCTGTGCTAGTCATCTTGCATTATGATGAGCTGCTTTGCATACATTTGCATGTTCTGAATATCTGAATACAAAAAGGCATGGGACAAACACAGACGACCTCCAAAGGAAAAAAAGTGACTATAGCAGTTGATATGAAAGGGCAGACTAGACAGGCCATGTGGTCTTTTCCTCCCATCATGTTTCTATGTTTCTTGTTACTTTTTCATGCATGTTGGGATGCACTCCATTGCCTCAGGTACAAATTTAGGGCTCGATATTCAGTTTGATCAATATGGTTACCGGACCTGCTAACCGCTTTAATTGCGCTGACCGGGATATTCAGCGGCACTAACATGGGTAGTGCAGCTGAATATCTGTGGGTGCTGCTGCTGCCTGCCCCAATTCTAGCCAGGTAGCTTTGGGGTGTTCTGGAAGTGCAACGGGCAGCACCAGCAATAACCAGGCAGTGGCAATATTGAGCCACTGCTCGGTTATCACTACATGGTGAAAGTTAGGCACTTTAAAGGCTGACCTATCTTTTGCCGCAGAAGCTAACCAGCAGCAGCTGAATATCGGCACGGCCCAGTTAGCTTCGTCGCTATCGAGTGGAGGAGTGGCCTAGTGGTTGGGGCAAGGTACTTCAGGCCGGAAGGTCGGGGGTTCAAATCCCACTAGAGGACAGCAACCTTGGGCCGGAAGGACTGGGGTTTCTAGTCCCACAGGTGCTCCTTGTGGTCTTGGGCAAGCCACTTAACCCTCCATAGCCCATGTTCCCTGTAAAATAGTTATCTCCAAGTTATAATGCCCTGTTCAATGTAATTTCAGTTTGTTCAATGTAAACCGCACTGATGCAGAATAGCGCGGTATATAAGAGAATATAAATAAATAAATAAATAAATATCCAGCTGACCTTGATATTCAATGCTGGTTGCCCAGAGGGGGTGCCACAACATGTGGAACCCTGACATCCCCTTGCTCCTGGATTGAAGGAGCGGGTGTGGAGATAGGATGGGAGTGGTGGGGGGGGGAAATCAGGGGAAGCTGATTCCGCAGGGGGAAGAGTGGTTGTTGCAGGGCATGTCTGGGGGGGCAGGTTGTTCGGGCTGAGGGGCATGCTGCTTGGGGGGGGGGAGGGGTGGTGGTGGTGGTGGCAGCATTGGTGTGGGCGGCAGGAGGGTCCAGGATCATCTTCACCTTCCTCTGGGCTGGACTCTGCTAAAAGAAAAGAGAAGCACATGTCATGTCACCCATACAAAGCAGTGTACACACCAAAAAATAGACAGAATACAACAGCCCCCAACTTTTGTTTACTTACGATGCCTCCCTGAGGATATCTCCCACTCGCGTCATATCCACAGCAGATACCGTGGGTGTCTCCTCAGCTCTCTGGCCTTTTTCTTGAGCTCCTCAATCTGAAATACAAGAACCTTTTATTTGTTATAAAAATATAAAATTAAAAAATACAAGTATCATTTGTTATAAAGGTGTCTTCAGGTGCCCAAGACCAATAGGAGTGCTGGGTAGTGGGCCATTACTCTAACCACTAGGCTACTCCTCCACCCCATATGTCCCCCAAAAGGAAACCCCTACCCCTGAAAAAATAAGAATTGGCTAAGTGCTATACACACCTCCTGGTGAAAAATGGACTCTTCATTGAAGGCGTTGCGGAGCATCCGCCACACCCTCCGCAGAGGTGGTAGTTGTGCCTGTGGGTGGGCCTTGGGAACAGCTGCTTTTCATTGGTGATGATGAGGGCCACCAGCAGCTCGATGTCTTCCAGGAGGAAGTTGAGTTTCTGCCTGGGATATGGCCCCTCTGCTCCTCCTTCTGCAGCAGTTTTTCTGCGGGTTCCGCATTGACACAGGGATGCACGTATGCATGCACGTACACATGCACCTCTACTGCATGCGCATACCGCTGTGCGTCCCCACGGGTGTGCTTCTATCCATGTCTGGTTTGACTGCTCCCTTTTTTACCTTGCCAGGACACATTCCTTTTCAGCCAACAATACAACAAAGTTGTGTTATGTTCCATCTTCCAAAGTAAAATCTGTCCAGCAAGGGCATAGGTGCAGCAAAAAAGCATCTCAAGAAGGGAAGGGAAGGGAAAGAAGATCAAATTTCTATTGGGTGGGTTTTAAATGTTGAGAATATTGTTTACATCACTTGCCCTTGGTATGATATTGTCAGGATGGTCCTAAAGGTTCCTTTTCAGCCATTTTTTTCTGCATCTCCTTTTCCTGAGTCACATTTTAGTTCTGATTATTGGTATTCATGGAACACAATCCAATACAAGCATGCACGTTTTTTCAAGAAAGTAGGCATCAGAAAGAGATGCCAGATTCTTAAAAAAGACCAATGTCTCCTTATCCCTTGACATCATGGCAATATTGGCCAGATACATTGGACAGGCAGGCTTGGTGACCAAGGAGGCCTTCCGGATGCATAGTATCTCTGCCCACATCCCCAGTTCATACCCCCAGGTCTGTCACAGCCTGACGCCACTCATCCCCCAATAATACCAATTAAAAAGTATTCTCGCCCTAAAACCAAAGTAATCATATCATATCAATCTACATAAGGATTACTGAAAACGATGAAATGCAAAGTCATCTAGAAAAGTAGTCCTCTTTAAGTCTTCTTCATCTCTCTTACCCCCTGCTGCATCAGGGTTGGCATGGGCTGGTGCATAGATGTAAGATTCCGGTGGAAAGTCGGGAACTATTTTGCATGGCATCCCGTGTTCCAGGCTGTGTTGTACAGCTTGCAGCAGACTGCAGCAATGTCCCCAACCTTTTCAGGTGCATATTGCAATGCACCCCCAGAATGGTCCAGACAATGGAAACGACTCTTGAGGACCCCAAAGGTGCCTCATTGTAGTGCATCTCTGTAGGTGTGCTTGGTGAAATCAGCGGAGTCATCAACCAGGTCTTACACCCGTATCCAGCATCACCTATGGCATTAAAAAGAAAGACGAACGCTTAAAAATACACACACACATATATATATAGCTTTATGGAGATTTATACCTGTTTGCCCTCCAATACCCCGCATCCCCTATGAATACAACTCCAACAAAGCAGCCTAGATAGATATACAGATATACATATAGTAGTAGTTCTTGTACAGCTGTTCCTCCACACGCCAAAGTTTTAGTATGCCTATGTGGCACTTCCTGATAAGCCAACATTCACCGTACTTTCCCTCTTCAGAGTTACGGTCGAGTGCTGAGTTGGAGATGATAAAGGCATCATGACAGTTGCCAGGGAACTTGGAGACCACATTCAGGATCTTCATGTGTGCATCTCACACCACCTGGACATTAATTGAGTGGAAGTATTTCCTGTTTCGGAATTCTGGTTGTCTGTCGTTGGGAGCTGTTAGGGCTACATGGGTGCAGTCTATTGCTCCGATCACATTTGGTAGCCTGGTAATATTAAAAAAGTCAGCCTTCAACACCTGTTTTTCTGCCTCCTGCTCTGGGTACTGTATATGCTCCCCAATGCGATTTTTCAAGGCCTGCAATACCCGCTTGAAATTCCTTGAAAATGATGACTGGTCCATTCCACAGGCCTGCCAAACAACATTTTGGAATGATCCCATGCCCAGAAAATGTAATGTGGCAAGTAGCTTCACCAGTCCTGGTATGGTGTGCCCCTGAGCGATGGCAGGATCAATATCATCTTTAATGTCCTCATACAAGGACAAGATGGCTTGTCTGCATAAGCGGTAATTACGCACGACATGTCTGTCTGGGAGTCCATCCACTACCACCCTGTCTCTGAACAGACGCCATCTGCAAGGCTCATGACGCAGGGTGCACCAAGTTCTTCCTCATGTACCTCCTCATGCTCCTCTCTTGGGCCTCCATTCTCACCCTTTGGCTGGCTCTTGCAAGCAGCAGAAAGGCAAAGGAATAACCAGCAGACATCTCCCTGACCAAAATGTCCACCAAAATGCTCAGATGGGGACGCACAGATTTGTGTGGTTCTTGAGGACGCTCAAGTCGGACACTCAGAATTGTGTTCTCAAGTATGCATTAGATCTTAACTTCTACTCCTGACCATGTGTAAAAATAACGATGCTTTTCTTCTTAACGCAGGATTGCATTATTTCTAACGCACTTCATTGCATCAGGCGTAGATCTCATTAGCATGTTATATGAGTACGCCCTGTTCATTTCCATTTCATTTCAATACATTTTAATATGCACCATGTTGTGCCCGCGGAAAGCTTTTACGCCCTTCTACCATGCGCGTCCATCTCTTTTCTGCATTCGGTGTGCGCATTGTGGGGATGTAAGTGCGCGTACAAGCCCGCATTAGCTTTCTGCATTGGCCACAAGGCCGAGTTCAGGGCTGGGATTTTAGCATGATCTGGAGAGGCATGAAGGGTTAGCTCATTGGTCTGTGGTTAGCACTAGTGAAGAATTTGTTCCTGTTTCTTCTCTTTTTCTTGAGCAAACTCTTTCTGGCTTTGCTGAAGGGGAATTGTGGCAAAAATGGCAGGGAATGAGAAGCTGAGGAGGAGGTGCACACAACTTGTTTGCACACTCTTAGCATTGGAGAGCAAAACGTTTGCGTTACATTTGTGTTAGGAAACCATGCATTGAGCTTCAGCGCACAGCTCTAACACAAGTTTTCTGCACTGGTCCATAAGCGTCTGCCTTAACTCCATGTGGCTACATTTAATCAGACATTCAGCAGCAACTTTAGTAGGTTAGCTGTGGCTAAATATCCAGGAAAAATTAACATGTTAAAATTAACAAATCAACTCTGCTATTCAGTAGCTCTTTGAAAGTCTACCCTTTAGATCTTCTCAGAGTAAGAGCTAATAACTAAGATCTATAGAAAACTAGAGAAATGGATTCCAGGCAAGATTTTTGAGTTCACTGCTAGTATCGGACTGAAGCAATTAGCACAAGCGGTGGCAGAGAAATATGACAGTGATTTTCTGCCTTTTTATGAAAGAGCCAAACGGTACTTACAGTAAGTAGCATCTCTGATAACAGCTTTCACAGTAAAATATCCAAAGTAGCTTTCGCAAGTACCATGTCCTTTAAAGAATTTTGTGATGCAGCCCAGGTTTGCAGTCTAAAGAGATTGACATAAAAACGTTATACAAAGAATTTGACATTATAGAAAATGTTTTATGTGTAGCCCTCAGGTCCACATCTTAGAAAGAGGACTCACTCAATTCCAGGGCTAAGTACCTTGGACATTCTCCAAGCCCGGTGTGGATTCTCCAAAGGGGGATGGGGAAGGGATTTTCCACTTCAGGGCCAGAGATGTGGCTTCCAATTAAACAGATATGTGTCTTTAAGCATCTGGTGTTAGCATTTAAGACTCTCCAGGGCTTGGGGCCCTGGTATTTAGCAGATTTACTGCAGTGGTATGGGCCTGGTCGGGCTCTACGGCCTGCAGAAGCCCGGATATTGCGAGTTCCAGAGATTAGTCAGACTTGATTGCTGCTTATTTTCTGGAGCCGCTCCAGTGTTTTGGAATTCTCTATTTTTGGCATTACGTTCTGAGTTAAACCTTTTGACCTTTCGTAAAGGTTTAAAAATGTTTCTCTTTCCTTAGCTCCTGTTTGTTCAGAGGGATAAATACGCCGTGGCAGCGAGGCAGTTATGTGGCAGCTGGACTGGTTATGAGGGTTGGATGGAGTTATTTTATTATTTTAAACTGTATTTGATTGCTGTTCTTTGAATTTGATGTCTGCACACCGCCTAGAATGCTCCGAACTTGGCGGTCTATAAATGCTTTTAAGTAAGTAAGTAAAATGTATGACTAACTAGTTCAAGGAGACACTCCAGACAGTTTTGGTGTTCCAAAATGTTTTCATAGCAAAACAGTGGAATAGTAACACTTTCCACTGCAGCTTAAAATCAGGCAAGTACTAAGGCAGAACAGGTTTCCGATCCACTCTCCTGGGCCATCTGGCGCCTACCTTCCCTTCCTTTGAACTTATAGGGGTTAATTTATAAAGCCATTTCACATAGAAATAGAAAAAATGTGGCAAATAAACACCATATGGCCTATCCACTTCCATCCCATGACCCCTTGTTCCAGAGCTTCCTTTCAATTGAAAGAGGCCCACCTCCTGCCCATTTATGCCACAGAGATATTTAAATGTCCTGTCATATCTCCTCCATCCTTTCTTACAAAGTATACATACTTTTTGAGCTTGTCCCCATATGTTTTATGATGAATACCACTGACTATTTCAGAAGCCATCTTCTGGAACAACTCCATCCTGTTTATATCTTCTTGAAGGTGTGGTCTCCAGAATTGCACACAATACTCCAAAAAAGGTCTCACCAGAGACTTAAACAGAGGCACTACCGCCTCCTTCTTCCAGCTGACCATGCCTCTCCCTATGCACACAAGCATCACTCTTGCAATCATCTTTTCTACCTGTTTGCCCACCTTAATTAAGAACAGAAGATAAGATCATCCTAGGCCCCACTTGTCTTTCATTCACAGAAATACTTCACCCCCTATACTCTACCTCTCTTGGGGTTTTGCAGCCCAAATGCATGACCCTGTGGGGTTTTTTTATTAGCTGCTACATTCTAATCTAGACCATTCTTCAAGCTTCACTGGATCCCTCTTCAAGTTTTTTACACTTTCCGGGGTGTCTACCCTTTTGAAGATTTTGTTATCATCTCTAAAGAGCAAACTTTACCAAACAGCTCTTCAGCATACAAAAATGTTAAAAAGAACCAGACCAAGGACCAATCCCTGTGGCACGCCACTAATAGCATCCTATCTTCAGAATGAACTCCATTACCCATTATTCTTTGTTGCCTACCACTCAACCAGTTTCTAACCCAATCAGTCACTTTAGGGCCCATTCCAAGGGTCCTCAATTTATTTATAAGTTGCCTATATGGAACTGTGTCAAAGGCTTTGCTGAAATCTAAGTATATAATAAGAACATAAGAAAAGCCATACTGGGTCAGACCAAGATCTATCAAGTCCAGTATCCTGTTTCCAACAGTGGCCAATCCAGGTTACAAGTACCTGGCAGGTTCCCATAAAAACACTCAGGTTCCACAATGCTTGTATTGGGGCTCGTAGTGGATATCTCAGCTCCTCTTTAATAATGGTTTATGGATCTTTTCTCCAGGAACTTGTTCAAAACTTTTTTTAAACCCAGCTACACTAACAGCTTTTACTATATTCTCCAGTAATGAATTCCAGAGTTTGATTATGTGTTGAGTGAAAAAATATTTTCTCTCATTAGTCTTAAACGGGTTACACTGTACCTTAATTGTATGTCCCCTAGTCATTCTACTTTTTGATGGCGTAAACAATCAATCTACGTTTACCCATTCCATGCCATTCATTAATTTATAGACCTCTATCATATCTCCCCTCAGCCGTCTATTTTCCAGGTTGAAGAGTCCTAACCTTTTAAACCTCTCTTCATAGGGGTATCCTTCCATTCCCTTTACCATTCTGGTGGCTCTTCTCTGTACCTTTTCTAATTCCACTATATCCTTTCTAAGATAAGGGTGACCAGAATTGCACACAATATTCAAGGTGTGGTCGCACCATGGAATGATACAGAGGCATTATAATATCCTTTGTTTTATTCTCCATTCCTTTACTTATGATTCCTAGCATTCTACTTGCCCTCTTCACCACCGCTGCATACTGGGTGGAGGGTTTCAAAATGTTATCCATGATGACGCCTAAATCTTTTACCTGGGTGATGATTTCTAATGTGGAACCTTGCATTGTGTAATCATAGTTTGGGTTGTTCTTTCCTAGGTGCATAACTTTACACTTGTCCACATTAAATTTTATCTGCCATTTGAACGTCCAGTCTTCCAATTTATCAAGGTCCTCTTTTCACAATCCTCTTGAGTTTTAACAACTTTGAATAATTTTGTATCATTTGCAAATTTGACTACCTAGCTCGTTATTCCCATTTCCAGGTCATTTACGAATATGTTAAAAAGCAGCGGACCCAGCACAGATTCCTGGGGTACTCCACTATTCACCTTTCTCCATTGGGAAAATTGACCATTTAGCCCTACCCTCTGCTTTCTATCTTTTAACCAGTTCCTGATCCACAACAGACACTACCTCCTATCCAATGACTTTTTAATTACGCCAAGAGTCTCTCATAAGGGATCTTGTCAAAGGCTTTCTGAAAATCCAGATACAATATATCGACCAGCTTACCTTTGTCTACCTGTTTATTCACACCTTCAAAAAAACATAACAGATTAGTAAGACAAGACCTTTCTTGGCTAAAGCCATGTTGGTTTTCTCCCATTAAGCCATGACTATCTACATGTTCAGTAATTTTGTTCTTTATAATGGTTTCTTCCATTTTTCCCGGTACTAGTGCTCTCCCTTGGTCCAACTCTCTGGTCAGCTAATCAAAGAAAATGATCAGATTTGTCTGCAAAGACGTTCCTTTAGTAAAACAATGCTGCTTTGGATCCTACAATCCACTTGATTCTAGAGGCTATACTATTATCTGTTTTAGTAGCATTTCCAAATTTACTCACTATGCAGGTCATAAGAACATAAGAACATAAGACATGCCATACTGGGTCAGACCGAGGTCCATCAAGCCCAGTATCCTGTTTCCAACAGTGGCCAATCTAGGTTATACGTACCTAGCAATATCCCCAAAAGACACAGGTTCCACAATGCTTGTACTGGGTCAAAATGGTCAGACAAAATGGCCTGTAGTTTCGAACTTCCTCCTTACATCTACTTTTGTGGGACCACATCCGCCCTTCTATAATCCTCTAGGACATTTCTGACTCTAAAAAAACACTGAAAATGTCAGACCACAGAGTTGCTAGAACTTCCCTAAATTCCTTCAATAGACTTGGATTTATCCCATCTGGCCCCATCACCTTGTCTTCTTTTAGTTTAGCTATCTCCTCATAAACACAGATTTTTGAAAATCATTCAAGATTTACTTTATTCCCATTCCTGTTTGTGTGTTTACTGAAGTCCTACTCCACTCCTTTTTCTGGTAAGCAATTCCACTTTATCCTCATCAGCTTCCATATTCCCCCCTTCACTCTTGAGTCTGACAATACCACTTTTAACTTCCTCCTATCACTAACATACCTATCCATTTTAGTGCATATGTGGCAATATAAGTGTATAAAATGTCTCTTACGGTATAAACCTACCTCAGGCGTAAAATTATGCATGGTGGTCTGAACATGTGTACCTTTACTGTGGGTGTTGCTGAGAGTATGGTCTGGATGGACACAGTCGCAAACTATGTATTTTGATTATAAAATATGATCATCTACAGGCATATTTGTGTACTGCATGTGCAGTCATTTATCTCTGCTTCCAAGCAGGCATAAATGTCTGTGCCTTCAGTATAGGCATGATTTCTGCTGTATTTGTGCTAGTATTTTATAAAGACACATAGGTGCCTATATATCTTTATCAAATTGAGCCAAAATGGGAGCTTTCTTGCCTTCTAAACCTCGGCATCCTGTTATAAAATTACTCTTAAACTGGGCTCTCTTTCTTACCAAGGATGCTTTTTGTGTCTATTAGTCCAAGTGTTTGAACCCCCTCCTTTTAACACCTTTCCGCCTTTCATCCTGTGAACCCCTACATAAAGTATTGATCGGGCACTTCTCTCTTTTGGTCCTTCCACATTCCACATGGTTGGATACCTCTGCATAGGAACCTTATACATAATTCTCATTACTCCTATGTAGATCTTGGTTTACTGCTGGAACTCAAATCAGGGTCTTGAGAGATTTATACCCTCAGAACATGGACACTGAATCCCTCAGGAATTGGCTGCTTAAGGTGAAATGCCAGAAGCACCACCACAAGACCTTCACTGTATGGCCCTCTGCTTCCAGTGCTGGACATCAGGGACAGGAAGCAGTCTTTCTACCTCCCCCCCCCCCCCTTTAGTTCCAGTCCAGTTCTGATGGCAAACAGGAAGTAGGACAGTGGGCTGCTGTCTCTCCCTTCCACTGACTAGAATCGTCTGAGCATTCATTCACCAACATCCTAGACTATATCATTGTGGTCACTTCTAGAGGGGTGTATCACAGTGAAATGGTTCAGTCCACTTATTTTGATAAGTTCAGTATATTCTCTGCTCTGATACGAGTAGACCTTAGTAAAAGGGTCCAGTGCTCCTTTACATATGCTTAACTCCCAAAATGAATGCTTGTCGGGTGAGCAAAGAAAAGTATCTGAAACTTTTCAGCAAAGCCTAGATATGTTTCAAGAACCTGACAATGATAAGCATCTGTATATTCTCAATACCATCCAGTCATTACCACGATTTGGCAAAATGAGAGGAAGACACTGGAATTGGACAGTGTGAAAGCAGAGCTCCAGATCTGCACTAAATTTTGAGAAAAATGAAGTGACCTCTGCTTTCACTTCCTGAGGAACAAAAAAGCTCTGTATGATGATGCCAGGAAAACATAGAAATATCAACATCAGTTCCTCCTAAACTTATTAGTAAACATTTAGGGGATTATTTTAGAAGCCCTATTAGTATTTTAAATGTGGAAGCCACCCCATACCTAAAATACAATTTCAAAAAGGCCATAAGATATGTATTTCCATGGCGAGCATATTGATCTTTGAGTCTCAGTGGAAGGCACATCTATAATGTATTCCCTATATGCTGGCAATTTACACCTGCTATAGATCACGAAAAAGCATGGAATGTTGTTATCTTTTGGGACTGTTTGTGGTGTTGGTGACTGGAGGAGCTTGGCTTGTAAGCTTTAGGCTTGATTGTCATCTGTGTCCATGTAGGTGTCATTTGAGTTACCATTTGTTTCCCTGCAGTCTATCCTGGGCCTTTTTCAAACCTATCCTCTTTCTCCATTCCAAGACCTCTATATATTCTCATTCCCTCATCCTTCCTCCCTCCCCCCACTGTGCTAATCCCATACTCCCAGTTTCCCACTCCCTGGTCTCTGTGTGTCAGTCTTCCTGCTGCCCAATTGCTTGGTGCCTACTGTCTGTGTGACTCAGTGGTCTCTGTGGCCACTCTGCTTCTGTGTGGTACCTGCTGCCTGTCTGTGTGTATGTGTGAAGGTGCATGTGCAATGCTGTGGGTGTTCGTGTTGGGAGTCATTGGGTATTTATTTATTTATCTGTACTTATTGTGATGAAGCTGAAGCCATTGAAGCTATAGACTTAGGAAAAAACACTGTTTATTATAAAGCAACTGACTCACAGAGGGTGCAGTTACCTAAAAGCACAGCTAGAGGGAGCAGGCACGAGGCTGCAGAAGCTAAGCTGACACACCCAGGTTTTGAGAATGCAGGAGCTAATCAGGTACACCTGAGTAGAGAGCCAGGAAGCTCAGTGGAGAAACGGCTTTATAAACAGTGCTCAGAAGGAAGAAAGCAGAGAGGATCTCAAGTTCAGAGAGGAACTGGGAGAGGATCTCGAGTTCAGAAAGGAACTGAGAGAGGACTATGTGCTGAGAGAGATGCTGAGAGAGGACCTCAAGCTCAGAGAGGACCACAAGTTTGGAGAGGAAAACAAGTTCAGAGAGGAACTGAGAGGGGACCTAAGAGAGGAACCTCACATACTGAAAGGCAGAGAAGCTTGGAGTACTTACAAGGAAGAGCTAAGTTCCAGGGAGGACAAGCCCGTTCCAGAAAGCTCCAGGAGCCAGTCTTCAGGGAAGATGGTGATAGAAGGAGACTGCCGGGTAGAGCAAATATCAGCAGAGCACATCTCAAAGATCCAAGGTACAGTTATATTTCCTTTCCAAGATGTGAGCCAGCTCCTAGAAAAGCTTATAACCCAGAGAACCGTACTGATAGGAAACAAAGCTGGGAAGGGCTTGTGAAACCTTTACAGAGAGGTATAGTAAAAAGCTATAACAGTTATTTGCCAAACCAAGACCAGCAAGGCTGGGGAATATTGGAGAGATCTATTGAACTACAACCTGCCTTATCCAGGGAAAGCTCAGGACTAGCTGACAACACGGCTGAACAGGAACCTATGCAAATAGAGGTGATAGAGCCAGAGCCGTTGCAGTTAGAGCACCCGATGGACTGCTCACTCTGTGTTTCCAAGAGTCTAGAGTCTCTCACAGAATTGTAACCGGCAGGACATGCTTTAACATATCTTTTTGCTTTTGCTAAGCTGAAAGAAGAAGTTTTGTATTTGTTTTTTCCTCTTAGTGTTGAAAACCTGTTTGAATGCAAAGAACTGTGAAGCGCCTGTAACAGTTACTGACTTTGTAAATATTTTGGCATAAACCCCGAAGTAAGGTATATTCTGTTTTTGTCTTCCTGGAGAACCTTTGCGCAACAAAGGGAATAAAAACCATTTAAGTTTAACCCTGCACAAGGCTCACAACTATTTCTTTATGAAGTGGGACTACAAAGACCATGATGCACCTGGTCTAGAAAAGTTTTCCCTCTTCAACCAACAATGTGTCCGCCCTCTCCTTTCTGCACGCTGCCACTAGGAGGGGCTGTGACATTATATACCACCTTTCACCGAGTCAAAGCGGTTTACAAAAACCAGGGAGAAAGTACAGTAAAAGATGTTATAACATAGGTAAAAAAGAGGGGGGGGGGACACCATCACCTGGGGGGGGGGTCAAATGTATGTGCATCAACAAGGGGTTCAAAACAGTGCAGTCATAATATTTACAAATTCCATGTTTGTTCAGAGTCTTGTGTTGACCAGGTATGGTGGAGATAGCACTGGGTGCTGGTGGAGGGAGTCCCAAACCATGGATGATATGAACACATAGTTTGCCCTGGCCATGCTGCATGAGGCCCACAAGGAGAGCCACTAGGAGGCACCCATATCAGAAAGCCTATAGGACCAGGCCTATCCAGACTTCACAGATGAGTGGTGCATCACCAAGTTCCGCTTTGCAAGGCAATCATCCACCATCTCTGCCAGGAGCTACAGCCACTCCTCGGCTCCACTGCACAGAGGGACCAGCCCATGCCCATCCACCTCAAGTAGCACTCCCAGCTATTGGTAGTTTCCAGTCTATGTTCACTGCCACTGTGGGTATCAGTCTGTTAGGCATATTCCACAGTTCCTGAGGACCTTTCTAACCCATATTGCAGAATATGTAACCTTTCCTCAGACGGCGCAGCAGAGGTAGCAAACCATGATCCAAGTCCCATCTGTATTAGGAGTCATCAATTGCACACATGTGGCCATCAGGCCTCCATGGGAGAGGAAGGCCATCTACTGCAACAGGAAGGCATTCCACTCACTGAACATGCAGGTGGCCTGCAGTGCATAGGGAGAGATGTCTTTCCAAGATTTACAGGTTCCTGCCATGACTAATAAGAGTGGACAAATCACCAGTGGATGGCTGTTAGGTAAGTCTTGCACCAGTCCACTCTATCACCTGGATATATGCATGCTAGGAAGTTCTAGTGATCCTTGGCAGCTGTAGCACTTGGTAAAAAGAGCACATGGTTACAGTCCCCATCCAGCACATGAAATACCCTAGTACAATACCCTAATATGTATCTACTCTCTCTACCCACGCAGGTGATAGAGGTTACTCTTTGAGGAGCTGTCTCCTGACCCCCTTCATGGCACTGCATGCAGATGCAGAGGGGTGGTATAACAGGACCCACAGAGACACCTGCACCATCATTGAGATGGGCCAACTCAAGAGCCACTTTGATTGACTTCATAGATTTGGGGGTGAACTCTTTCTACAGCCCAACCATAGTATGTCAGATATTCATGGTCTGCTGCATGCTTCACAATCTACTGGTAGGCTAAATAACTGCCCAATGGCTGTAAATTTTTGTCTTTGATTCTCATATAATTTTTGAGGTCTCGGACTTTTTTTTGGCACTAATTTCAAAACATGTCTTTTTGCAAAGTGCCGTTATAGCATCAACAACCTCTATTTTCTTTTATGGCTACACATCTAAACTGATGTTATCAGATCTTTAAACTCAAAAAGTGCTTATCTTAATTATCTGAAGTTTGCCCAACGCCTTTATCTGGCACCATATCAGTGTTTCACCTCGATGGGTTTCCTCAGGGGATTTCTTTTATTCTAGCACTGTTGAAAAAATAGTACTGTTACAACTCTTACTGTTATGCCTATAATTCTATCGTTTGAAAACATAGCCTAATATGTAAGGATATACTGTTGTACCTTTGTTGCATATATCATTCAGTGATAGTCTGTTATTCAGTACAGTGCTGCAGGCCCTCCAGGCCTCGAAAAAATGCCGCGCATGTGGATTCGAGTATGCCGGTCCCTTTAAACACTGACACTGTGACGTCATTTCCATTTTGTCTCATCTGGGGAATGGGGCAATTCCTATTTATATATTTTTATTACTTTTAAATTTTCCATCTGATCTTGATTTTTACATCCATAAATGTTATATACACGCTCCCCATTCTATTGCAATGTGAAGACCATGCGGGATAAGTGTACCTAACTTATATATCCATCTTTGTTCTCTGATGATCAGGGTTTGTTCTTTGGATTTCCCGTCCCTTCCTTTATTGATCTTATCTATACAAAAGCATCGTAAGTCATCAAAATTGTGATTATTCTCCAGGCAATGTGTCACCATAGGGGCTTCCTGTACTCTACAACGCAATCGGCTGCGATGCTCATTCATTCAAATCTTGAAAGGTCTGATGGTTTTGCCGATGTACAATAACCCACAAGGACATTTTATACAGTACACTACGAAACTTGAACTGCACGTAGTGCTATGTTTCAATGTGTACTTAATGCCATGACTTTCAAATTCCATAATTTCTTCAGATATATAACAGATGTTGCAATTTCCGCACTGTCGGTGTCCTATCAAAGTTTTTTCCCCGGAGTTGAATTTTGATCTTAAAACTGTAGGACTAAGTGCTTCTTTAAGATTCCTATGCCATGTCCATTGCGACACCCACCGGCTGGGCCAAGAGGCTGACAGCTGGTAGTCGGCCTTGATGTCCTTTAGAATAAAGTTCTTTTACTCCTCAGGCAATAAATTTGTAGTTGAGTCGGTGGTAAGGCTTTGCAAGATTTTTATTTTCTTTTATGGGGATTTCCAAAAGCACGCTGGGGTTCAATTACAACCAAGGCAGAAGGATAACATCTCCAAACAGAAAAGATGAACTCAGGAAAACCAGGAGAAACAAATCAAATAAACTTTTCTTTTCTCAGCCTTACTGCTGCTTTGTGTCCTCACACTGCACTGCTCCGTGTGGTCACACAATGAACTGCAGCAGAACTCTATCACAGCTGTTCTCACTTTGTAATGCAACGTTCCCTCACAGCTCCGTTGCTCTCAGTCAGTGAACAAACAAACATTGAATGCTTCTTACAACTCTCGTGGTAAGCACTACCCTTACTATAGGGTTTTTACATTTCTTCCTTTCTTATCTCACAACTGTAGCTTTCCTTTGAGCCAGAGAACAATCCATAGGAACTGGGCAACAGACCTCATTAGGCACACATGTCTCTATTTGCATTTCTTCAAAATCATTTGTACCAACAGAGTCTCTCTCATATTGTGAAGTTTCTTTAAGTTTCCCCTCTCTTAGAAACTGCTGAAACTGGTCCCACAGCAAGTCAGCCCTCGTAGGTATTTTTGCATTGGAGATAGAATTCCTCTCATTAGAGTGTATCCCTTGCAAAGCCCCTAATTTAGAGGACTCAAAAGCTTCTCTGTTATCTGCACTGGGGATTCCAACACTGGCTAAGCTTTCAATCCACTGATCAACGGTGGAAGGTGAAGGTTTCAGTTCCTGCCCCTTTAAACCAGCCCTTAGCCCTCTTGCCACATTGTCAGGAAAGAAATTATCGGCTTTACCTTGAGGATGTTTCTGTATGTCAGCACTGATACCTTTTCCATCTCTCCAGCTATCACCGTTGTCCTGGTTGCTGGCCTGACGTGCACTTCTCCTCCAGTTACTTGTACTTCTGCTTTTAAATGCTGGCACAATATCTCTTTCTTCCTGGTCTGAAACAGTAGACGGGCTTTGGCCTGAGACTGCCACTGCCTCTCGGTGAGCTGCTGCTGCCTGAGTTTGAGCCTTCTCTCTGGCTCCTTCTCTCACCCAGACTTCTCTCTCTCTGTCTGGCTTCAGCCACTCTCCTCTGGCATTCACTCCAGCAGGTCTCTCGCTGACTCTCACTCCCTGGAGTCTCCCTTCGTCTCTCCGTCTCTGTCCTTGAGCTTGACTCTGTGCTTGTCTCTTTCCTTGGCTCCTTCCTTGTCCCCCTCCTTGTCTGCTACACGTGGTTTTTAACCACTGCTTCCTGCTGGGCCTTCCCTGTGCTCCGCCCTCCTCTGACCAATCAGTAGGGTGGCTTGTCTCCACCCCTGAGCTAGGGCGTGTTCCACCCCTTGCAGGGAGCTGAGCTTTCCTCTGACGTAGGCTGAAATTCCCTTGCACATGTGCACTGTCATTGACTTCCATGGGGCTTTCAGGATTTTCATCCATATCCATGCTTTCTACTATGCTTTCACCATCACACCATACACAACAGACCTTCTGATGTCGTAATCCTGGGAGTGTACTTAGGACATTCAGATGACGTTTGACAATGCGTTTAATCTGAAAACTATGTGGAGAGTATTTTGTTACTAGGTTGATGTTTATATCTTCAATCCTTCCCTTATTGCTGGTTTGCAACAATAAAGCTCTGTTGTTGTACAAGGCTCTTTTATAAGCGGTTTTGATAATATGGTCTGGATATCCTCTGCGTTGAAAATCTTGCATCCACTGTTTTGATTGGAATTTAAAATCTTTTAAATTGGAACAATTCCTACGGTATCGTATAAATTGTGAAAGAGGTAGGCTATCACGCAATTGTTTTGGATGGGCACTTTTATAATACAGAATGGTATTTCTATCAGTTTGTTTCTTATGAACTGACGTGATCCACCCAGTCTCATTTTTTTGAACCTTTACATCCAAAAATATTATGTTTTCATCATGATAAGTGTAAGTAAATTGTATGTTCGAATCTAGTGCATTAAGCAATAGAAAAAATTCATTCAGCTTTTCCATCGACCCCTCCCACAACATAATTATGTCATCTATATAACGTTTCCATATAATCAGATGATCCTTATATGGAGATGTGTTCAACCAACGCTTTTCATACGCCCCCATAAATAAATTAGCTATTGAGGGGGCGCATGTGGCTCCCATGGCTACTCCTGACTGTTGAAGATATATGGCTTGCTCAAACAAAAAATAATTGTGAAAAAGTGTTAATTCTGCTAATTGTAATATAAATATAATTTGTTCTGCTGATAGGTCGCCTCTATTATGTAAAGATGCGCTTATTATCTCATAGGCTGCAGTTTGCGGAATGCTGGTGTATAATGCTGACACATCCAGTGTGACTAACACTATATTCACCCTAGTTGCCCATTCAGAATACCTTGATAATATCTGTAAAAAATGAGAAGTGTCTTTTATATAGGATGGATCTCCCCCATTAATGGTCTCAAGAAAGAATCTATATATATCGAAAGGGGTTCTAAAACGGTACCTTTCGTGGACACTATTGGTCGTCCTCGGGGGGTTCGTGATATTTTTGTGTATTTTTGGCACCAAATAAAATTTTGCTATAGTATGATCCACACTATTCAAAAAATTCCACTCCTGTTTATTAATAAACTTATTATCCAAAGCTTGAATCGTTATCTTTTTAATATGTCGTTGTAAATCAATTGTCGGATCTGCAGCCAATACTTTATACGTATGTAATCTGACAATTGTCGTTGAGCTTCTGCCAGATATTGATCTCTAATCATAACAACTATGGCTCCTCCTTTATCTGCCCTTCTGATGACGATGTCTGTCCTGGATTGTAAGCATTTCAATATCTGATTCTTTCGTTTAATGTCTGAAATTTGGAACCGCTAGTTCTCTCAAGTTCTTCAATATCACTTAATATCAAGTCCCTGAATAAAAGTAATGCTGGAGCCATTGGACCTGGGGAGTTCCATCTAGATTTTAGTGGTAATTGTATTCTTCGTGAATTGGAATCTTGAGTTTCTCCTATATGTGGTTCTTTTGACGCAAAAAATATTTTCAAATTCAATTTTCTTATTAAACTTTTCATATCTATTCTAAATTGGAAACTGTCAAAAAATATCTCCAGAACATATGATAGACCTTTGAGTATATTTAACTGCTCTGTCAGAATTGGTATACCTGATATATTAATAACCAAGGACCTTGTTTCGAAATTGCCTCGTGTATTCTCTAATGGTTTGATATCGGTTAGTTGTATTAACTCTTGTAACGTGCTTCTCCTTTCCCTCATTGTTTTCCTTTTCCCACATTCTTCTTTTTGACTGTCTCTTCCATGTCATCGGAAAAATCCCCTTGTGATTTTTTGCTAGAATCCGTAGTATTTGTATCTTCAGAGTTTGTGTCAAAATTCACCTGTTTACGTGTTTTTTTTTTAATTTTCCTTTTTAAATTCATCCAAGGGTATACATACCCTGAAGTATAATTAGCATAATCTCTTTTTAATTTTTTTGTTTTAATTTTTTTTACTTCTTCCTGTAACGCCTGTAGTTGTTTGTTCATCTCCCCCTGTTTATTTTCAAACATTTCTGCTGTCTGTGAGTCTTTCCGATTTTTTGTTATTGTTTCTATCTCCTGGGTCATTGTTTTCAGAGAATTAGTTGCAGTATCTACAAACTTCAGATAATTAAGATAAGCACTTTTTGAGTTTAAAGATCTGATAACATCAGTTTAGATGTGTAGCCATAAAAGAAAATAGAGGTCGTTGATGCTATAACGGCACTTTGCAAAAAGACATGTTTTGAAATTAGTGCCAAAAAAAGGACTGAGACCTCAAAAATTATATGAGAATCAAAGACAAAAATTTACAGCCATTGGGCAGTTATTTAGCCTACCAGTAGATTTGAGGAATGTTTTCATGAATAGCGCGTTAGTCTGATCCTCTATAAATCAGACCAGCATTCACAGTGCTTCACAATTTGGCATGGAGGCAGTAACAACCTCTGCCTGAAGAACAGGAAACAGCAGACATAGATATGGAGGAAGATGCAGAAGGAGAAGACTGGAGGATATTGGCCATCCATACCAATTGGGCATGGCTGCAAGCCTTTTGCCCTCTCCCATCCCCCCACAGCAACAGCACTCTCCCCCCCTCCCTCAGTAAAGGTTTACATATAATGTGACGGTAATTTCTTCCCACATCCTCTCCCCTCAGCCTCTTACCTCTTGTCCCCTGCTCCCGACCTTGATTATGTTGGCATTATTATATACTGGATGATGTCTCAGTACTCTCTGCGGATATGTTGGAGACATCATAGAGCTCACCAGAGCCTTGGGAGGCCTGCTGAAAGGGGGAAGTCAAAGGGGTTCTCCTCTTCACTGGAGCACAGGTTCCAAAATGTGGGAAGAGGGTGCATTGGTTGGCCTGAGCCTGTAGTGATATAGGTGGAGAATGGCGGTGCCTTCCTCTTTGACACATATGTATGCAGTCTGGGACATGGGGTCGCAGATGGCGCTGTGGCATTTTGTGGAGGTACAGGAGCCTCCGTGATACATTGCTCCATTAATTGGAGCAGGTCCCTGTGCAGCCCCTTTATTTCCTCAGTGAAAGTTCTGTTGCTTCCAATTCTCTCTTCTAAGTGGATATGGCACTCCTGGAGGGCCAGCGATCTTCTCATCAGCATATGCTTCTCTGCTCGCTGCATCAGGAGTTGTAGATTCTGCTGCAGCAATTTTTCACCACAGCGCAGAAGCTGATGACTCCACCAACTAGTGCTACTAGTTGGATGTTGCTTTGGGAGAAGGCAAAGGTGACAATATCGATGCACATCCATTTGCCACACAGATATCCCTTCTGGTACAGTTGTGCACCACGTGTGACTGAGGATGGCATTCTCAGCGGTGGCCATGGTCACCATTGCATCAGTTCTGCCCATGACTATTTGCACCATACAAGTGATAAGGCTAAAATTGTATGCAGACCTACCATTGAAAGGATCTGAAAGATGAACCCTCCAGTGCCGCAAGTTCTGATGTCCATACCAAGCCACATGTTCCCCCGTGTAGATTGGAAACAGGTGATGCTAAGGTACTGGAACAGGAGGTATCCTGTGCACACTTCCCATCATTACACATGCACACACGCCAATGTGCATACAGCAAAAGATGAATAGGCCATATATGCATGGTGGCCCCAACCCTGGGCAGATGCTGCACTTGATAGAGGGACAAGCAAGTGCAAAAAATGCTGTTGCCCAAGAAGGTGTGATAATCCTGGTGGAAGGCACAGAAACAGTGCCCAAATGGTATGATAAAAGTGAATAACCTATGGCAGTAGGCCCAGGGAGTGTCTTATCTGAACCTTGGAGCCCCCTTATAACTCATTTGATACACCATTAGTGGTTGTAGGGTGTTCTCCTGTGAACTGCCTGATCACTGAAGCAAAGCACAGTGTGTCTTTTTCTATGTTTCTATGTCCTGAGGGCACATGGAACAATGGCTCCGAAAACCAGAGCATCCAGTGCCTTCGGTACTGCTGGGGTGCAAGAGTTAAATGTCAAACAATGAGACAGCAGAGGATTGCAGTGGTGACAAGAAATGCATGCTCCAGGCACCATTGCAAAGGACATTACCACGTAGTGACATTACCTTCCGCCACATATGTGCAGTTCCAGGCATCATTGCAAAAACTACCACCCTCTCATGGCACTGCCATCAACCAAGTATGTACCTGCTGACCTTGTGAGATTTTTTTTTTTTTATAAACTTTATTTAAATCCACCAAGTCAAAGCAAAACATCATACAAACGTCTCCACGGGGGGGGGGGGGGGTATACTCTGATCCCTGCCGGGAGTCAACATGCAAAAATATAATAGGTGGGTTATTTACATTTTATCCCATCCCCCCCTCCCTTCCCGCCCCCCCATACCCCCTCCCTCCAACCGTCCCACACTCCACTACCAACATCCTAGACCAAACAGGTCGTCAAAGGGCAACTCGGACTGATCCACCACCACTCTCCCTGGCCAAACTCACTTAACTCCCCAACTGAAGGGTTTCATTACGACTGCGAGCCCTGAGTTGCTGAATATAAGGTTCCCAAATTGACAGGAACACTGTCCAACGCTTGGCACTGCCCCGCGCTAGCCACCGCTCCGTTAACATCAACTGATGAAAGCTGTTCCGCCATTCACTAAAAGTAGGCGACTGGCGTTCTCTCCACAGACGGAGAATCGGCCCTTTACCCACCAAACAGGCCTTTCGCAATAGTAAACGTTCCCCTGCTTTTGCAGGCCCGGGGACCGCCATCTGATCCAATACTACAAAGGAGCCAGTCCATCGAAGCAGTTGTTGAAGCAGTGTACTGAGAAAGTTGCATATCCGAGCCCAATAGGAACGCACTCCCCGACATCCCCACCACATATGTAACAGAGTCGCCAAGGACTCTGAACAACGTGGGCAAGAACCATCTGTCTACAAGCGACTTCGCAGTGCACGCCGTGGCGAAAAGTGAGCTCTAGTCACGCATTTAAATTGGATCTCTCTCCAACGCGCCCCTTGTGCCACACGGACAATCCTTTTCAATGCCGTACAGACCAATCCCGGGGCCACCTCCCCACCCAATTCAGCTGCCCAAGCCATTTCAACTCCACTATAATCGGGGAGAGCTCTATACTGGTCTAAGCAGAGCTTCAATTTAGAAATCGATGGTGGACGCTCCTCCCCCAACTGAAAAAATTCCAAGATACAGGCCGACCGCTCGATCTGCAGCGCGCCGTGCGGCAAGGAGGCCACATAATGGGAGACTTATACGTAAGCAAAGCAGTGGGTAGTGGGCAGATCATACTCCCGACTTAAGGTCCTAAAGGACTTACATCTTCCCTCAGGGTCTACTAAGTGCCCCACATTCTGGATACCGCGTGACCACCAGTCCCCAAACACCACCATCTCGGACCCAGGAGTGAATTGGGCGTTCCCCCGTAATGGTAACCAGCTGGAAACCCTCCACGATTCATTCCAGTTTTTATTAATCTGCTGCCAGGTACGCCGAACAGAATCCACCAATGCACTCCGCCGAACAGAATCCGGTAGGTCCCTATACGTCCCATGCAAGATCCCCAACAAAGTCGCGGGAGCCACTAAGCACTCCTCCAAGGCCCTAGGTGTATATGCTTCAGTCCCTCCTAACCAATCTCCCAAGTGTCTAGCTTGACAGGCCAAAGCATACATCTTCAAATCTGGCAGTCCCATACCCCCTTCTCGCCACTTTCCCAACAACCGACCCCACTGGATACGCGCCCTCTTCCCCCGCCAAAGAAACGTCTTAAGGGAAGCTTCCACTCTACGCAAATCCCGACCCAGCAGCCAGACCGGCAGAGTTTGCAACCAATATAAGATTCGAGGTAAAATAATCATCTGCACTGCCGCTATTCTCCCGGCCAAGGACAACGTGAGGGATTCGCAGGCTTTTAGCTGCACAGCCAAATGTCTCAGGATACGATCCAAATTACGCCTATATAACTCTTGTGGTCTTCCAGTCAATACTATACCCAAATAGACAAACTCCCCATCTGCCCACCGTAAAGGGAAGGCCCCCCCCCCATGAGCCACGGAGATGCCCCAAAACATCCACTGCTTCAGACTTGTCCTTATTAATACGAAGGCCTGCAAATGCCCCGAATCGCAGGAATTCCTCCAATAGAGGTTGCAGGGAACTGGCCGGGGATGTCAAATGGACTAACAAATCGTCCACAAATGCCGAAATAATAAATTCCTGCGATCGCATCCTCACTCCCTTTATCGTTCCCGAGGTCGGTCGCAATAGTACGGATCAGGGGATCTAGTGAGAGAACAAATAACAAGGGCGATAGAGGACAGCCTTGCCGCGTACCCCGTTCTAGCACAAAATCCTCCGATAACAGTCCGTTACACAAAATGCCTGCCGTTGGTGTGACATACAAACTCTGTACCATTTTACAGAAGGCAGCCCCTATGCCATAGTGTGGCAGGAGTCTCCAGAGATACTGCCAGTCCACCCTATCGAAAGCTTTTTCTGCATCGAAACTAACCAGTAACGATGGAATTCGTTGGGCATGCACCCACTCCAGGGAAGCCAGAATTTTCCGAAGATTCCGAACTGCATAACGCCCTTTTACAAAGTCCACTTGTGCGTCATGAATTAAATGGCCCAGCACACCCGCCAACCTTTCGGCCAGAACTTTCGCAAGCAATTTAAGATCAAAGTTAAGGAGGGATATAGGTCGATACGAGGCCGCTAACATCGGGTCTTTACCCGGCTTTGGGATCAGGGTGATAGGGCATGATTTTGCCCCCAACGGAATGCTCCCCTCTCCGCCCGCCCACTAAAAACCTCTCGCAACAATGGACTAACACAATCACCCAGGATTTTATAAAATTCGGCACCTAGCCCATCCGGTCCTGGCGTCTTATAGCAATGGGCAGAGGAAATTACTGATTGTATCTCTTGAGGGGTAATGGGTAGATCTAAGACCTCTCTCTGTTCCTCAGTGAGCTGGGGGAGCTCCAAAGCATTCACATAATCCTGCATCGCCTCATTGGGTCCAGATTCCGCCTTATATAAAATTTGGAAGAAACTGCGAAAAACCTTTGTAATTTCCGCACTCTCCTTATGAACGCCTCCCTGATCTTCCCTTATAGCCGCCACATAGGCAGAACCCCGGCGAGCCCTCAAACAGCGAGCCAACAACTTGCCAGGCTTATCTCCAAAGCAATGCAATCTATAGCGATAATACAGGACTGACTTATTAGCTCACTGATGTAACAACTCATTGAGATCAATCTGGGCTTCTCATAACTGTTTCTTATTCAAGGACGACGGCATATGAGCACACCTACGATGAAGTTTAGTAGCCTGGCGTTCAAGCAGGATAATGCGCTCGGCCATCATCCGACGCCTCCGAGCAGTGTATCCTATAATATCCCCCCGAAGGACCACCTTCGCTGTCTCCCATACTAATTCGGGATCGTCCAAGTGATCGTGATGATCACTGATGAACTCCTTCCACCTCTGACGTATAAACTGGTGGAACTGCCCGTCAGAATACAATTCTAAGGGAAACCTCCACAGACGCGTCCGAGTCACATCTCTTCCCCAATGCAATTCAAGCCAGACCATCGCATGGTCAGAGACTTCCAGGGGACCAATCTGGGCATCCTCCGTGTTAGCAAACAAGGTCCCCGAGGTCAACACATAATCTATGCGTGCACTAGTGCCATGCGCCCTGGATTGATGTGTAAAGTCTCTTTCTAGGGGATGCATCAATCGCCAGGGATCGAGCATACCTAATCTCTTACAGAACCGTTTCAGCATCTGAGAGGGCACCACCCTCTCTCGCCCTCCTCCCCCCCTAGATGTATCCAGGTCCACATCGAGGACTCCATTAAAATTCCCCCCCCCCCCCCCCCAGAATCATGGGACAATCCGGAAGTTGCTCCACTTTTGAGGCCAAACCACTATAAAAGCCCGGGTCAGCAACATTGGGACCATAGAGGTCTCCAATAATCACCGGTTTCCCCTCTAAATGACCATATATCAACAGAGATCTACCCATATTATCAGCTAAAACAGTCTCCGCCGCGAATCATATTTGTTTATGAACCAGTATAGCTACTCCACCCTTATGCCCCTGAGCCGGAGATCCCCAAACTTGGCCCACCCAATTCCGACAGAGTTTACTATGCTCAACAGCCGTCTGGTGGGTTTCCTGAAGTAATGCGATATCACACTTGTGCCGAGCCAGTGCCTGCAGTACTTTATACCACTTAATAGGGTTCCCCAGTCCACAGACATTCCAAGTAATAACTTTCAGAGCGACGGGGCAGTGCCAAGGTTCCACCACATGAATATCACCAGTCGTACTTGAGGGACCCCCCCAGCCTGAAGCCCCCCATCAGCCAATACGAAGAGATCGTGCCATCTGCAATTAGATAGTGGAGTGTGCACTATCCCCATCCCTCGCCTCCCCCTCGCTCCCCCCCCCACCCCTCCCCCCACCCTCCCCAAACTCTCAAGTCCACCCATATGCTGGACAACTTCCCTTGGCAAACGGGATCGCCCCATCAACCCCAAGAAACAATGCCTACTGACTAACCTAAATATAGCACCCTGCATTTAACCGCTACAATAAGGATAATCCAGAGCCCTCCTCCGCCCCCCCCCCCACCACTCTCCCGAGACCCGACCCCTCTCAACCTATGCCCACGCTTTAATACACAACACCCTACAGGCCCTCCCTCTTATCCGGTACCAATCTCACTTATCCCTCCAAGCCTATAGCTCCTTCCCCCCCCGAGAGGGCTCTGCCCTTCCCCACCCTGGCAGCCCCCTGCACATCAAGCCATGTGGCCCTGTTATACCACTGCAGTCAAGGAAAACCCGCTTCACAGTACGCAGCCGAAGCCCCCAGAAGAACCCCAGCCGTACCCCACCCCAGGTCGCTAAGATAAAATAAAAAAAAAACACCTTCAAGCGTAAGGCAGCAAGGGGGGAGACGCCACCCAGATCCTAGGCCCCTGCAGCAGTAGAAAAGAGGCATCGGTAAGAGCATAGGATGAATAAAGCAAAGCAGGCTCCCTCCAGCACTCCTGTCAATCATACCCCCCCCCCCCCCCACAAGCTTCCACCCCCTGCAATCAATCCAGCCATTAAGTTCCCTCAGATAAATACCATCACCGGAGTGCTAGCTTTTGTACTGCAATATCGGGCTAGTCAGACCTCCCAGGTATCCCCTTCTACAAAGGCCCGCCTCCCACCTTTAACTACCCCCCCTACCCACACAAAGAGCCAAACCAGGGTTCCCCCCCTGGTTCTCTCGCCGGCCTTCGGCACCCAGGATCGTGCAGGCCACTGTTCTCCCCTTGGCCCTCCACTACATCCCAGGTAAATAAGCAAAAACATCTATACAAAGGGAGGAACAGATGGGCAGCTTTTACACAACTAACCTTCCAGCAGCCCTCCACCCTTCCCACAGTCAAATCCCCCTATATCCCAATCAGCCTGCAAGGAAACAGCACATAGAAAAATAGACAATTGAAACAGATTAACAAATGTACAATGTCGCCATCCAAGTAGCAAGGGTTACAAAGCTAATGAAACTTTGTATCGCTATGTGGCAAACCACGCTGGATTCAGGAACAAGAGTTACCAGGCAGCATTGAGAGCAACGGGGAGTCAGCTGCTAAATGCTAAGTCCACAGCAGTCTCTAGGGCCCTCTTTTCCCAATGGGACATCCAGACACCTCTCTCTTGACCCCCCAAGAATCACGAGGCCGCCTGGGTAGTCAGGGTCTCCAGAAGTGCAGTAGCCTTGGCCGGGGTCGCTAAATAGCGAGTCTGCCCTTGAATCTCTACCCGCAGCCGGGCAGGATACAGCAACGAGAAACGCACACCTTGATTCAACAGTTGGGTACAGACCCCGGAGAAGGCCCGACGCTGCTGACTGACAATTACCGAATAGTCCTGGAACACCAGATTCGGTTCAGAGTCCTGCTGGTGTCTCCGTCGGCCCTGAGCAGCTTTCAACACCTCTTCTTTTTGACGATAGTCCAAAAAACGGGCGATTACCGCGCGCGGCCTCCTCGCCTGTTCTCTGCGTTGGCCCAGCCTATGCACGCGCTCCAACTTAATAGGGTCATCTCTCGGGCCTGGCACTAGGCTCCCAATCCAGGACTGCAAATAGCCAAACAAGGCACCATCTGCGACACTCTCTGGTATTCCAATAAAACGCAGGTTTTTGCGCCGACCCCGATTTTCCAGCTCGTCGTGTTTATCCCCCTGCTGTTTCACCAGGGTCTCCAAGGCCGCCACCTTAGCTACCAGGGATTGTTGGGTGTCTTCCACATCAGAAACTCTAGTCTCGGCCTGATCCAGTCGTTCCACCACATCCATGAAACGTTGGCCAACAGTTTGTATCTGGTCAGCTAAGTCCTGGAACCGGGTATTGAGCGCCTGAACCACTGCGGCACTCACCTCCGCTACCAGATCAGAAGTGCCACCAGCTTTCGGGCTAGGTGGTGGGCCCTGCGCCATCTTACTCTCCGTGGCGCGAGGCTTCTCCTTTCTGGGCGTTTTCGATGCCATCGGGTTGGTACCAGCAGGTATACCACTTCCAGCACTGATTTATAGCCTCCGTAGGATATAGTAAATAGGCACTTGCGGTTAAAAGCCACTATTGCAGGATTTTAAAGCCGTTTTACGGGGCAGATTACCCGGAGCTGACCGTAAGACGTCCGATCAGCTCATTGCCCAACCGGAAGTCCACCTTGTGAGATTTTATCTATAATGGCTTTGAAGACATATTTGTTTCAGAAGGCTTTTGGGATTCAGGCTGGGGACTAACCAGATCAGGGTGAGCATCACTCTTCCTCTTTACTCTCCTGCTTTACTTTGATTTCTGCTGTTTTCTACTACCCTATCAATTTGATGGCATTTCTTTTCTGTAATCTGTTATAAACCTTATTTTATTTTATTGCTTGTAAACTGCTTTGTATCAAATACCTAATAATAAACCATAAACCCTATACTGCCTCTCTGTCCCATTGGCCTATCTTGGGGGCCCAGGTCCTTGCTCATGGCCCTTCCCTGCTGCACATCATATGTGATGTGACAGTATGTCCTATTAGGCACACTTTTGTCTCTCTTGTCCACATTTGCCAACAGCTATGCATGGTTCTCTGCTGTGTGTAACCATTCCAGCCTCTGCACCGGCTGCCATAGCAGTGTATGTGGTGCTTCTGTACAGTGCTCCATGTCATGAATGCATGGTATTGCAATGTATTTCATGGCCTTGCGCATTGCATATGGCCATCCATGGTACCCATCCCCATGCATCATATGGTTGCCATGTGTGCCATCATTTACCTTCTTGCTGCTGAAGCTCCTCATGGAGGTGCTCCAGCAATCAGGGCTGAATCCTCTGCATGGCCCTGAAGCATGTCTTCACAGACTCTAGGTCACAGAGTAGGGGAATTGTCTGTAGAGGATGGATGGAGAAACCAAACAGCATGGCTTCCTGTTACAAGATGGATTCCTGGCCTGCTCATTTCACCAGTTCATACCCTGACATCTTCTCAATGTATCTCCCTGTTGGGGCCTGAGGTGGCAGGCCTTTGCCTTGAGGGTATGCCCTGTCCTGGTATGTGGGAGCTGTGATATGTAAACATTAGGGTATGCTAACAGTTGAAGGGCATATCTGCTACCCCTCACTTGTCACATCCTGGTCCTCAGCACAATCTGTATGCTTAGTTGTGGCAGTCGTTTCTTGTATACAATTCAGGTATGGCATGGATGGGTTTATTTTGGTGCATCTCTGAGTGCTTGCACCATCTACGATTTATGGTTTCTTGGTTTTCAATATACCGCTTCTGTTAGTGTGGGTTATTCCTTTCCCAGCACTATATACCACTTACCCTCGGGACGTCCGTTAATCCTCTGGGCCGAGGAATCACCTTACCTTCTCTGTCTGGAATTCCAGGGGAACAAACACACACACTCGCACATAAGTAGCATGTAAGTTTATTCCACAGGTTAGAGGGGCTGGCTGTCTTTTATACATTAACATAAACATATACATATACATACGTCATCAACTCATCGCCTGAGGCCCACCACAGCTTATCAGTAACTTCACAGATGTTAGTCGTCTCCATGTAGAACAATCAATTTGTCTTAGCACAGCACATTCCTTTCCATATATAGATATATACAGGATTCCTATTTTCCCCTGCAGGCCTCTTAGTCCTGCTACACACTTTAAGCTTTATTTCCTCTATCAATACCCCCTTAGGGCCTGCATAGGCCCACTATAAGAACAGCCAAACATTCTTCTGACGGACAGTTAAGCAGACATTATTAACTGGAGGTAAGTGGTGGCACGCTCAGGTACATCAGCCACCATGGAAACAGGTGTATAAGAGTACATAAAAGTAGTGGAGTTTTGCAGGGCCTGAATCCAAGTTGCATTGTTTTCTGTCCGATGTGCCTGCATCCAAGGTCCTCATGGCTGGGGCGAGTCAGGCGTCTTCCAGGAATCCTCCGGTGCACTCTTGACGCATGAGGCATGTACCCAGGTCAGATGCTTATCAGTCAGCACGGCTGTGCGAGTAACTGCAATAATCTCCTCTGGATCTCCAAATGTCGGATCCCACTGGCTTTTCTTATGAAACAGCTTTACCAGCACACGGTCTCTCGGGCGGAATGGGTGCATCGGTTTGTAGAAGGAAAAGGGAAAGCATTGTACACTTGTTCAGACACCGTGTATAAATATTTAGCTAGCTGTGTAGCATATTCTTCCTGTGCTAGCAACAAGTCATCTGCCATTATCACCGTTCCCTCGGGCCATTTCTAGGGTAAGGGGAAGGGTCGTCCCATCAGAATTTCAAAAGGAGAGAATCCAGATGCCCAGGGGGTTAGCCTAATCTCTGCCAATACAGCTGGCAGATACACTGGCCACCTTCCTGGGGCGTGTTGTGTAGCCTTTTTTAATTTTTATTTAATTGTTCGAGTCATTCGTTCTACTATCCCTGATGACTGTGGGTGATATGGACATGAAATTTCCAATCAATGGCAAACATCTGAGTAATCAGTTGTAACACCTTAGAGATGAACGCTGGTCCCTGATCAGAATCTACAGAAAGGGGACACCAAAGCGAGAAATAACTTCCTTACAGAGAATTTTTGCTACTGTTCTAGCATCTTCCTTGGTCGTGGAAAAAGCCTCTGGCCACTTTGAAAACCTATCTACAATGCCAACAAATACTTATAACCCCTTATCGATCGTGGCATACATGTGAAATCTACTTGTAGGGCCTGAAACGGGCCTTGGGGTGGGGGTAAATGTTGCAATTGTCCTATTGCTTTTCCCTGCTGAACATTATTCCTAGCACATACTAAGCATTGACTCAATTGTGATTCCACTAAATGAGGCAAATCTCTGCAAACAAATATTTCCTGTAACTCCTTAAGAACCGTCTTTCTGTTTTTATGCCCTACCCCATGTGCTTGACCAATTAAGAGAGGGGCTACCGCTTTCGGTAGTCCTCTTCGCGCCCCCCCCCTTTTTCCTGCCAAATCTGTGCTGAATTTAAACTCATATTATGCTGTTCCCAATAAATAATATCCTCGGGATCTGCAGCAGCCTGCAAGTGGTGCAGAGGAAAAGAATGCTCAAGAGGGGAAACATAATATTCAGACAGTAAAGGATCAAACAAATAATAAGAAACTGTCGGCATGCCCTGAGAGATATTATTACTATGTAAGAGTTCAATTTGGGCTTGTGCACACTGTTTGGCTACAAGATCAGCTAAAGCATTACCTTGATAGGCAATAGAAGTGTCATATCTGTGTGCGGTACATTTAATAACGGCGACTTCTTTGGGTTTACATAAGGTGGCCAGCAGTTCATTAACCAATTGTGCATGAGAAATTGGTTTACCGTCTGCCGTTTTCCATCCCCTACGCCCCCATAAGAGACCAAAATCATGCACCACCTGTGGCGCTGCACCCTGGCTAGGCGGTCGCCTAGTGGAGACAGCGTGCCATCTAATGTCTTGTATTTTGCAGAGATTCCAGGGCCAAGGCCTCTGGAGTTGTAGTTGTGTGCAAAAAGGCCAACCAAGTGGTTTTAGAGGCAACACAGGAAAAATTTATTAATTTTTTCTTTTGTAGTCAACACTTTGCAAACAAAACTGTTATGGAAGTTCCTGAACAGAATAACAGAATAGAGGATAATTTCTCCAACAAAAACTGTCACATAAACCGTGCTCCAACAATGCTATAAATGAGGTTGCTTCCTTCAGCTCTTTAACAGAAGATAACTTCTTTTCCCCAACAAGCCACAGTTGTAACTTATTGCTATTATCAAAGTCCAGCAAAAGCCCTCAGCTTCTTTCAACTGCGTAGGGTTTTAAAAGTAAGGCTTCTTCTGCTTATCAGCATTGCTAACAGAAAACTGCTGCTTTAAAACATTTTACTCCAGCATAAACATCTGTGGTAACTTTCAACCTTGAATAATTCTTTTTCTATCTCAGGCTCCCAGCACTCAGCGTATCAGGATTAACTGGCTTCTGGTTTCTCTTTAGCTTAAACCATTGGCCTCCCCTCAGTCTGAAGCTATGCACAAGGAGCATTCCATTAAGGAATCAATGGAGTCCTGTTCCACTTCACAGGATTCCGTCTCCATATCTTCGCACTCAGAATCACATATCTTTGGGCTTGAGACTGGCTCAGAGTATTCAGGCCTAATTTCGAACACCTTTTCCCAATGAGCTTTTCGTCTCCCCTCTGGGTTTTCAGTATGGCTACCAGACTTTTTACCCTTTAATAAAACACTTAAAGGTTCTGTCTGTTTCCCTTTACTTCTGGGAACATTCTTCCTGACAGGCTTCTTAAAAGATAAAACTTCTGCCTCAGAATCCTGTAGGGCTATTTCTGTATCTTGACTGTATTCTTCAGCTCCCCCAGGTCTTTCCCTCCTACCTCCAAGCCTGGCTGTAAATCTCTCACAGCTGGGCTTTTCTTTGAAGTAGCGTCCTCAGAATCAGAGCTGCTCTGGGAATCACTCCGGTGTCTGTTCCTAGACTCTCTCTGCTCTCCACCACTGAAGCTTTGGTCCTCTTCAGTTTGGCTTAAGGATTCTCTTTCCAGCTTGCTTACAGCTAGCTTCCTCAGTTCCTCTCTCTTGGAAGGAGTGGGATTAGCCCTGCTCCCGGCTCTGTCCCAGCTGCTGCTGCTGCTGAACCTGTTCCCATGTCCCAACTTGGACTTGTTCTCCAACCTGTTCCCGAGCCTGTTCCTGTGTGTTTCTGTGAGCTTAAATGTATGCAAGCGTCCTCCCTCTCCTGGCTCCTCCCACAGGTGTCTCCTATCCCTCCTCTGGGTTGCCATGGAGTCTGGGTGTGGTCTGAGCCTAGTAGCTCTGGAAGTGTGGGTTTTTCCACTACCTGCACTTTGAAACGTGTGTCTAGCTGAGCCCTTCCCCCACACAGAAGAAAAAGTTTCTCTTTTATCTGTTTTCCAGGGCTGAGCTGCAGCCTCATCACCACACATCCCAAAGGCATACCTGGAATGTGTATAAATGTCAACACGTTTATCAGCAAATAATTCACAGGCTCTAGTAAGCGCTACCAATTCTGCAGCTTGTGTAGAACCATAAGGTAATAATTGGGCTTCATGCAAAATATTTGGGAGTTCTACAATGGCATAAGAAGCAATGTAGGCGTTGTCTGTGGGACGGACACAGCTCCCGTCCACAAATATATGTGGAGCGTCCGGGAGCAGGAAGGAGGGCAAATCAGGACGTACTGACGTCTCAAAGTTAATCAACTTTAAGCAATCATGTTCTTCTTGGGGCAACTCAGAATCATCTACTGGGCGCATTAAGGCCTGCAAGGCTAGCATCGGGGTAAAGGCAGCGGATTGCTGTTTAACCGACAACCCTTCAGTAGTTGTTAAAATTACCTCATACCCACTAAGGCGCTGGGCTGTCATGTGTTGTGTAGTGAGGGTCTTTAACACATTCAAAACAGAATGGGTAGAAAACAGAATAGTCTCATGAGACAGGATAATCGGGATAGTCATCTGTACGGCAATAGCTGAAGCCACCAGGGCTCGCAAACATGCAGGCATACCCTGTACCTGGAGGGGCAATTTTTTCAATAAATATGTGACTAGGCGCATTCTCCCCCCCCCCCCCATTGGTCTTGAGCCAAAATAGCTGCCATAGTTCCTCCCTCTCCCCTTACATATAAGTAAAATATTTTCCCATAATCGGGTAGTCCAAGTATAGGAGCCGAGATAAGCAGCTTTTTCAAACTAGCAAATGCAGAAAGTATTTCTTCGGTCCATTCAATAGATGCAGAGCCTGGTAAGTGCAAAGTGGCCCTTCGCAATATGGAATCCCAATAAGCACAGTCCGGGATCCAAGCACGACAGAAGGATACTAATCCAAGGAAAGCCAGCATTTGTGTCACTGTTGTTGGAGGAGATAATTTTATAATTGCCTGTACTCGGGCGGGAGAAAGCGCCCGGTTTCCAGGGGACAGCACAAACCCCAAGTAGGTAACACGCTCGCAGCACCACTGGAGCTTTTTTAGAGAAGCCTTATGTCCATGGGAGGCTAGATGGCAGAGCAAGGATACAGAGTCATTTTCACATTCTGTGATTGTTTTAGAATATAACAACAAATCATCCATATACTGGAGAAGGGTGGAGGAACAAGGCGGATGCCACATTTCAATTGATGCCTTAAGAACAAGAGAATACGCCGCCGGGGAATCAATGTATCCCTGCGGCAGGCGAGTCCAGGTATATTGTTTGCCTGCATGTGTGAAAGCCATAAGAGGCTGCATGATGGGATCTAGTGATATACTAAAAAGGCATTAGCTAAATCAATAACCGTGAAGCATTTGGCTTCCGTACATAACCTCATAGCTGCAGTATAATAGAACTGCATAGTTAGTTTTGATCATTGCAAACTACGTTTTTTTTAAAAAACATAACTAATAAGTATGGAGTGGAGGAGTGGCCTAGTGGTTGGGGCAAGGTACTTCGGGTCGGAAGGTCGGGGGTTCAAATCCCACTAGAGGACAGCAACCTTGGGCCGGAAGGACTGGGGTTTCTAGTCCCACAGGTGCTCCTTGTGGTCTTGGGCAAGCCACTTAACCCTCCATAGCCCATGTTCCCTGTAAAATAGTTCTCTGTGTGCTGTGCTTTCCTGTCTAATCAATGTGTTTATACCTCAAAAATTTCCTGTCATGATTTGACAATTTCCAATCTGTAATCAAACCGCTGCTGATCGCTGGAAGTAGCGGTATACAAAATGTATACTAAATAAATAAATAAAAAATGGACATTATTATCAACAGGCACGGTTTACAATGTATCCCCCATGTGGGGTCATATAGTTATCAATGAGAAAGACGTAGTAGGTAGAATAAACAATGATGTAGGCCTTCCGTGGCAGCCAGGCTCCTCCCCTTTCCAACAGCTCCTCCCCGTTTGGCGCGAATGCTGAAGGATTTATAGTCAAGCTCGCACCAAACTGACTTCCGTTTTTTCCAAATTTGTTTGTGCAAGTGCTTCCAGTTCTACAGGTACATTACTGATAATCAATTTTATCAATAACATGGTACTAAGATGCGCACATTAAATCTCTCGAATGGACCCCCCTTTCTCTATAGCGCCTGATGAATTTCTCTCTTTTAGAACAGTGTTTTCCAGGATTGTGCAGCGACGACACAACACCTTCGAGGTTCATACCCTGGTCAGTACATCTCAATTTACATTACTGAAAAAACACATCTGAATTTTCATTAGAAGGTTTAAGTCATAAGTTCATTAATTCCGTTGTTGATTAACATTTTGGGAACTTACCCATTTATCTGTTACAAGGTTTAAACCAATAAAGAGGGTTAGGCATTGTCTAGTGAACATTAGTATAACATCTTCTTGCGCATGACAATAGTGGTCTTCAAGAATTTAACTATAGCACCGATGACGAATAATGCTTGAGGTCGGGTAGTCTTGTTTGTACTCATATTAACTGATCACATCAGTGGCTGGTTTCAAACAACCTTTAAGAGGTTCCCGGATCTAGCCATGCTTTGACAGTGCAATGAATATAGAGCCGTTTTTTTAAAAATAAAAAAACTTGAAATATTACCTTAAAAATAGTCATACATATTACGAAAAGTAATGTTGTCTCACCTACATAATCACTGTGACCTTTCAACGCACGCACATATAATAGTCTTCCCATAGATTGAAACTATTTATTCATTCATACATCTCCATACGATGTAGATATTGGAGTATTTAAAGGCATGAAAGAATTATTCTTTGGATTCATGAATGAATAAGACTTGTACACCTTATATACAAGTTGTATATAAGTGAGGCGACTCTATCAGGTTAATAGATCCAATGGTTTTGTTTGAGTAGTGTCAGGTTAAAAAGGTTTTAAGTAAATCAAGTGTCTAACACTACAGAGATTAGATCGTTGGTTTTTAACCATACCGGGTGATCTCTGAACCTTGTTAAGTTTCGATGGTACATTTTACATATAGCTGGTACTAACAATAGTTGTGCATAAACATGGAGAGTCAGGATATATTGATTTCTACTTATATGACAACAGTTATTTTACTAGATATTATTTAATTATTTATTTATTCTTTTATATGCCAATTTTAAATGTTCTGTAGATATTAGAATGCATTTATGCTTTTAACAAATCTTTCCCGGTTTTAGAGATGAACAGAAATTGTACAACCCATGTATAAGACATATACAAATTGAGTTGAACCAATCAGGTCAGTAGACCAAATGGTTATGTCTAACAAACATGTTAGGTTAGTAAGGCTTTATACTTCATAAGTGTTTAATAGTGCACTCATCGACATAACATCCAAGTAGCAATACTGTATAGTTTGATAACAATCACAGCCATTACACTATATCAAGGTGGAATGTATTAACACCAAATTCTATATTAAATACATACAATTTCAATAGCGAATCTCCACGATATAGCTTTTCAATTCTAAATATTACACCTCGTTTTAAGTTTTTAATTATTATCTCTATATTATCTTATTATTGGTTCAACCTTTTAATCTTTTTATTGTGTCATTTTTATTATTTATTATTGGTACTCTTTATCCTCATTTAGTATAGTTATAATTTATTTATTTTGTTTGTCCATCACGGTTTTTACCTCAAGTCCTGCGTTTGTAGCTTTTTATATGGAACATTCTTTATTATCTATCAAGAATCTTTATGTTAATGTATAGATGTCATGTACTCGAAAAAATGTTTAATGTTAAAAAACTTTTAACGTTAACAGACCATATCATATCAACTTGTACATTAGTATATTTATTAATTATTAATTTTTAGTCATAAATATCCATCTTGTGTCTGACATTCATTTAATTATTTATTTATATGTATCTTATCAAAGTATATTATTGTTTGTTTTTAAGCCATATCCCCCATGATGAAGGCTGTTACGCCGAAACGCGTTGGGGTTTTCACAAATAAAGGATCTTGAACATCCAACCTTCGTCTCTTGCTCCTTGTGCATCCTGTGTTTTGTGCAAGACACGCTGCTCCTTGCTGTGTTCTTCTTTTTAATACAATTCTATACACAATTTAGCACTGGAGAAGTTAGCACCAAAGATGAGCTCATTCCCTCTGTGTTCCTACAGTCTTGTGCAGTCTCTATGGATTCTGATTTGATTGCTTGGGTTTTTCAAGTCTGTGCAGAGAAGAAAACCCAACATCAGAGGAGAGGAGTGAAAGCTGAGTAAAGTTTTTGGAAGACTGAGCCAGGTTCATACTTTTATTATTATTACTACTATTATTTTACCAACAGGCAGAAGCTCTTCTTATGTATGCCAATACTGCTCATGTCAATTATTCTGAGAAAAAAAACATAAAGGTAATTTGGGTGGCAGGTTTCCATGATAATTAAAGCTAAAATAGCTAGTTACAAACAGAGTTGCAGGCTTATTAAGTTATCTTACATAGGGATCAAATTGGGACATTTCTTGCAGAAAGATCTTTGGCAACTTTGAAGATTATCTTCAATCATGTGCAGTGTGAAAAACCCCCTACAATTCATAGGCTCAACCTATCTCAGAAAACAGGAAACAGCATAAGCACTGGCAAGATAGATGTAAAGCGCTGATAAGACAGGCAAAGACAGAATTTGAAAAGAAGTTTGCTGTGGAAGCAAAAACTAATAATAAAAACTTTTTCATGTACATTCAAAGCAAGAGGCCTATGAGGAAGTCAGTTGGACCATAAGATGATAAAGGGGTAAAAGGGGCACTGAGGGAGGACAAGACCACATCAGAAAGACACGAAAGTACATTTTAAATAGAATGTGGAGATTAGAACTGAGACCTCAAGGTCAGGAAGCAACCAATCCTAACAGCATTTTAGGAACAGCTCAGTTAAATGTGGAGTTGTTCCAAAAATGCACATCCACATGCAACGAGAGGAGCCATTTCACAAATATAAATGTGGGAAAAATCAACAAAAGAAACCTCTCAACTCACACGTGTAAGTTCACAAGAAACACAAAGAACTGTTGACACACGTGTATCTGGGGCATTTTGCAAACCTAGATGTGCAGATGCCCTTAATTAATTACAAAGGACTCTATCTTGAGCCCATTTCAATTTGGAAGGGGAAATAAACATTGGGGGATTAAAAGGGATATTCCTCTTAGTCTCCCTCCTGTAATAGGATGGCCAAAAGGAACACTTTTTAAATCCCTATTTGTGTCAGGATGTCTAACTGTTGATGTAGCTGCACTTAAAATGAGTCAGAACCTGCAAAGATGTCTTATATACTGGGACATGAAATCTACAATGCATGAACCAAGGAAAATTGGAGGTGATCGAGAATGAAATGAAGCATGCACAGCGCAATCTGTTGGGTGTAAACGAACTGAAGTAGCCTGTGATTGGGCACTTTAATTTTGATGATCACATGATATGCTATGCTGGAAATGAAAGACAGAAGCAGGGCCGGCACTGCCACTAGGTGAATTAGGCAGTCTTCTAGGGTGCTGGCCCTCCGAGGGTGCCCATTGCCGCCTCTGCGCCCTTTCTGGGGTCTGCAGCAGTAACAATAGCCATCAAACTGCAATGCGGCGCTTATTAACACCCTGGCAGTGCGCTGTGCCATTTCCATCTCCCACCGAAATCAGAAATGATGTCAGAGGGGGATAGAAATAGCACATTTTAAACTGCAAGAAACCGTGATGCAGTTCCAGAGTGTTAGTAAGTGCCGTGTCACAGTTTGGGAGCTGTTGTTGCCACTGCAAGCCCCGGAGAAGGACGACAATGGGATTGGGGAGGCCCATGGGGCGGGGAGGCAGATGGAGGGCCCACCTAGGGCACCTCCAATCCTTGCGCCAGCCCTGCAAAAAAGACATGACGTTGCATTTATAATTAAGAAAAGTTTCCAAGAACTGTAATGAAATATAATGCAGTCAGTGAAGACCATATTTATTCCTCTACGAGGAATGCCCATCAACACAGCTGTTATTCAGATATATGCTCCAAAAGAGGATGAGTTGTATCAGTTGTATGGACAAGTACAAGCTGAAATTGAAAGCACATGCAAACTGATAGTTATGGGTGACTGGAACGCAAAAGTTAGGAACAAAGAAGAAGATATAGTGGTTGGAAAATTTTGGCTTGGCAACAGAAACTAAGCTAGAGAAAGTCTGATAAAATTCTGCAAGACCAACAGTAGTCTATTCATCTCACATGCCTTCATCCAATAAGACAAGCAGCGACAGCACATATGGACTTTGCCCAATGGACTATAGAAAAATCAAACTGACTACATCTGTGAAAGTGATGGAAAAGCTCAATAACATCAACAAAGACAAAACATGGAGCTGACTGGTACAGATCACCAGTTACTGGTATGCAAACTCGAGCTGAAGCTGTAAAAACACAACTCACTCATAAACGTAGCAAAGTATGATCCTGAAAATACAGTACCAGAATCTAAAGACTGCCTGCATAATTAATTCAGTGCTTTAGATAGAAATTACAGAGTACAAGGAGAGCTATGGGATGACATCAAGAAAGTTGTGCTTGAAGAAAGTGAAAAGACTCTGCAAAAGGTGAAAAAACAAAAACAGTCAAAATGGATGACCAAAGAAACTCTGAAAATTGCTCAGAAATGCAGAGAAGCTAAAGCCAGAGGAGAAAGAGGTGGACACAGAACTTGACAGAAATTTCCAATGTGCAGCAAGATTAGATAAGAAGTACTACATGGAGGCAAGGAAATAGAATCTGAAAATATTATAGGAAGAAGAAAATTGACTTTCCTAAAGCTATAAGCGTTAAAGAGAAAATTCCAGGCTCTAACTGGAATGTTAAAAGACACTCAAGGGTCTAAGATGAATGAAGCTGAGAAAACCAAGGAAAAGTGAAAAGAAAATACTGAGTCATTATACCATAAAGATCAAGTGGATCAACACCCGTTTCAGCCTGTACCTTATGACCAGGGACTGTTGGTGATGAAAGAAGAAGTCAAAAGAGCAGTGAAAGCATCTTGGATTCCTCTTTGTAAATGATTCCACAAATCGATGAAGTAATCAGATCTTCTTATTTTAAATTACGAATGTTGAGTAAACGTCAGAAGTTGATGCCTGTTGATGATTTCAAGATGATTTTTCAAGCATTGGTATTGTCATAAAATTACTATCTTAATTCATTGTATTTTGGTCTTTCAGATCGGGCTATCTGAGCATTACAAAAAGCCCAGAACTCGGCAGCTTGCTTGCTTTCAGGTATTTCTCTGTCAGAACATATACTGTATCTCCGATTTTATGTGCATTGCACTGGCTTCCAGTAGCTTGGAGAATTAAGTTCAAAGTTTTGACCTTGATACATAAGGCATTGAGTGGTTCATCTCCCATTTATTTCAACACAGTGATACGGATTTATAAACCTGTACATGCACTGAGATCAGTGGGTAGTCAATAACTTGATGTTCTGTCTAGTTGTAATGTACACGTCAGTGAGTCCAGGAACAGATTATTCTCCATAGTGGGACCAATAGAATAGAACAAACTGTTGTGCCACTTTGATTAATGGTCAATACTACTGATTTTCAGATGTAGTTAAAAGCATTTTACTTTCAGCAGTCTTTTTATTGGTTATTATGTCTACTATATGTATACGTTGCCTTGTATTTTTGTATGATGTGTAAATTATGTATATAATTTTGTAACTCACCTAGAATCTAGGATGTTCCCACTGAAAGATCACAGCAATCATGCAGCTATTACAATGCTTATCATGCTCTTCCAGGAAATTTGGAAGACAACATCATGGTTGACTGACTGGAAAAGATCTGTACTCATACCAATACTGAAGAAAGGTGATCCAACTTACTGTGGAAATTATCGCACAATCACTCTGCTCCCACATACCAGCAAGATTTTACTCAAGATCATTCAGTGGAGACTACAATCTTGCCTGAAAGGAGAACTGCTCAAAATTAAAGCAGTGTTCAGAAAAGGATGAGGAAAAAGAGACAGCACTGTGGATGTGATTAGGGTCATTCCAAGGGCTGTGCGAGCGGTGTGGGCGCAAGTACCGAAAGGGCACCAATATCCTCACTGGGCTTCCAGGAAGCTCAAGAAGAGTAAGTTACTGCACGTGGCTGGGATGGAGAAGGCACCAGATCCAGGTTCTTCCAATGATGTTCCTTGTGATCTTGGGCAGGTCAATTCACCCTTCCTTGCCTCAGGCACACCTTGTTGTCTAAATCCACTTGGACTGGGGAATTGGAATAGGTGAATAGCTAAATCTAAAATCCAAATTCTTAAAAGTAACAAATTCGGAAACATTGTGTGTTCGTCTTGGAATTATGCTCACCCTGAGTAGCCATGCCAAGCTAGACGTGCACCCTGTGTAACTAATGGTTCTCGGCACACTGCTCGAACTGCTAGGCTACTCCTTCACGCTACTTTTTGAGATTTATTCCCCAAAAAGAAAATCATCATATGTACAGCAAAAAAACAACAACCTGAAAATCTGTGTCTGAGCATTAACTATTTGAACATTACCAGTTCTCTCACAGCAAGGAACCAAACTAAGCTTGTTTACTCCAAAATAACCTTAATGTAATTTCACTTCTCCCAGAAGCATAGTTTTAAATTTCCTTCCTCCTTTCTAGGCTTTATCTTGCAGTTACCCTTGTAAGCTTCCTCCTTCTAGTTTCTCCTTCCAGCTCTGTCTTATCCTTGACCTTTCTGGGTGGGGAATCTTGACTCAGCAATCCTGCTACTCAAAAGAGCTCATAATTTATCTAAGGCAGGACAAATACAACAGACAGCGCGGTGTACATCAAACAAGCATACTACAATGTATACAAACAACATTGAGTTTTACAGAGAACAGGAAAATGGCCTATCTAGTCATGATTACTTTAATACATTCCAGGCCTCTAGTTCCTGAGGCAGCAAAGGAGCCCCATAACATTATAGAACTTCCACCATATTAAACTGTAGGAAAGGTGGTTTTTTTTCATTATAAGCTTCATTTCTTCGCCTGTAAATGTATTGCTGGTCTGCATTGCCAAAGAGCTCAAGTTTGGCTTCCTCTGTCCACAGAACATTTTCCAGAAGGATTCTGGTTTCTCAGGGTAGGTTTGCCTTTTCATGTCTGTCTTTGAACAGTGGGGTCCTCCTTGGCCTTCGCATATGAAGTCCTTCTTTGTTTAGTGTGCAACGTACGCTGCAGGTTGTGAAAATGGAACAGGGAGTGAATGTAGCATTTTAAACATTAGAGCCATCATTCATTGGTTGATTGCTGACAATTGATCACGTGCATCTAATTTTGCTGCAATGGAAATGTGGTTCTTCTGTTCAAACTGATTTGAAATGTTTTTAAGGTTGCCAATAACCATGTCCTATAGAAGAAAAGACTAAGGTCAAAACTGCAAAAATAATGAAAATTAAAGAAAGCTTGACCATCGATATCCCAAAAATATTAAGAACCTCCAATAAAGGTAAAGTTCTTGGAGAGTTTATCATAAAATGGAAAAACAATTTCTCGAGACAAACTTTCCATTTTTTTCTATATAAAAAGAGCAAATTAATGCCCGTCCATATGTGAAAATGCTACACCAGAGTGCCACACAAAAGAAATCGTAATGACTTATCTCTATTGGTGGGTTCCACCACCGCCATGTAAGCAGCCGGAGAAATCAGCAACAGTGTAACAGAGTCCCAATATTGCAAATATTTATGGGACAAGTTCTCCAAGGATATTATAATGCTTCCGCATTGTTTAGTGCGACTGCACCTTGAATATTGTGTGCAATTTTGGTCGCCATATCTTAAAAAGGATATAGCAAAATTAGAAAAGATACAGAGAAGAGCCACAGAAATGGTTAAGGGAATGGTATGATACCCCTATGAGGAAAGGCTTAAAAGGTTAGGGCTCTTCAACTTGGAAAAGAGACGGCTGAGGGGAGATATGCCAGAAGTCTATAAATTAATGAATGGAGTAGAATGGGTAAACATAGATAAGTTGTTTACTCCATCAAAAATTAGAAAGACTAGGGGACATGCAATGAAGCTACAATGTAACCTATTTAAGAATAATATTTTTTTACTCATCCGTAATTAAACTCTGGGATTCGTTACTGGAGTATGTAATAAAAGTTATTAGTGTAGCTTGGTTTAAAAAAACGTTTGGACAAGTTCCTGGAAAAAAAGGGCTATACCTGGGAAATCCACTGGAACCTAAGTACCTTTTTGGGAACCTGCCAGGTACTTGTGACCTGGATTGGCCACTGTTGGAAAGAGGATACTGGGCTGGATGGACCTTGGTCTAACCCTGTATCTCATTTCTTATGTTCTTAAGACCAAGAAAATGTGGCAGAAAGATACTGAGTTATTTGCCAATGTGTTGGGTGCCACAGGCTTGATTAAGAAGAATTTCCAAGCACATCTTGATAAATTACCCATATATATTACATCTTACGAACTCCAGCAGGAAGCTCTCTGGCACGATGCAAGTACTACTCCGAGCATTAACAATAAATTTGGGAGACTGATATCATTCTTCACATACCCTGGCTTAGAAGTGAAGTTCATGACTGTCATGGTATGTGTGAAATTAATTACTCTAATTCAAGCCCTTGACTATCTAAACCTTCCAAAAAAACATTCACAAAATTCTCAGAAAAACGTATCTAACACTCTCCTACAATAAATTATCAACTTTTAGATACATTTTTCTGAGAATTTTGTGAATGTTTTTAGGCAGGTTTAGATAGAGTCAAGGGTTTGCATTAGAGTAATTAGTATTTTCCCTTGGTGCAGTAGTGTGTATAAATGCGTGAAATTAACCCATTTGAAGATATTGCTCCTCCCTCCTTGGCTCAACCTTATAGGTTGACATGGATGTCCATTCAAGATGTACTTACTATAGAAGCTAAAATTCTAATACAATTTCCCAATACTTTTTTGGACAGGAAATCTGCATTTCCATTATCTTTCTTTGGCTGATGTTTTATTTTAAAGTCAAAGGGATGGAGGGTCAGAAACCTTTGCATTATCTACCCATTGGAATTCTTATTGCAAAAGATCAACATGAGGGCTTGATGGTCTATCACCAAGATGAATCTTGGTCCCAGCAAGCAATAGTAAAGGGACTCCAGTGCCCATTCCATTGCAGGGCATCTTTCTCCAAAGCAGAGTCTCCCATGATGGCAACTTTTGACTAATATATACCACTGAGTTTTCCTTTCTTTCTTGGTTCTGCATTAATACTTCATTTAGTCCCACCTCCAAGGCACCGATCAACACCTCAATTGAAACCATGAAATCCAGGTTCAGAGCAGAGGACACCTTTCTGATCCTAAAAAAACCTTTTCTGCTTTATTAGTCATGGTGTGGATCAGTTTTCTTCAACAGTCATCTCAAAGGCTCTGCTCTAATGGTGAATTCTGGGATGGAACATTAGTAATAACAAATTAGGCCCAGGAAGAATCTAACCTGTTTGTTTGTGGTTTCAGTGCTTGTCAGATAGCATCTACCTTCAACTTGTGGCTTGACCTTTTGATTTCATATTGTATATGCAAAATATTGAATTTGGTCCTTCCCAGTGTATATTTATTTGTGTTTATTTGAGCTCTTAGATTCAATCCAACAAGTGGGACTAATGAAGCCTGGATGAGTTTCGGATGGGTGTGCCAATCAGGACCCTATATGACCACATTATCTAAGTATGCAGCTACATACTGTAAGTGAGGTTCTATTAGGCAGTACATGAGGTGCTGAAAGGTAGAAAGTTCCCTGTGTAAGCCAATTGCTCGCACATCGAACTGAAAGAGTCCTTCTTGGGTTATGAAAGTTGTCTTCTCTATATCATTTTCTGCTAAGGGCACCTTCCAGTGCCCCTTAATGAGGTCCAGTGTTGATAAGAATTGGGCACCCCCAATTTATTAATTTTATTTATTTAACATGTTTTATATACCATTTTATCTTAAGTCAAAGCGGTTTACATTGAACAGGAAACATAACTTGAATGAATTGGGTATTACATAGAACTTAGGTGGGGTACATGTAACTTGGAGTTAAAAGTTGGGGGGGGAGGTTAACATGGCAAAAACTTGTTGAGTAATAATACATCATTGGAGGAGCGTTGTGATAGACATTTGTGCTAGGTCCATAGTATTTGATAAAGAGGTATGTTTTGAGTCTCTTTCGAAGTTCTTGTATTGTTTGGGCAGATCTTATGGGTTTGGGGAGAGAGTTCCAGACTGAAGGTGCAAAGAGGGTAAAGGCTGTGTTGCAAGTTTGTTTGTTGAACTTTGTCTTGAGTGATGGGACCTTCTTGATCTAAATTCAGGAATTTTGTTTATTAGGGTTTTCAGGCAAGATTTTGACTGATTTTGTAGTATTTTGAAGATAGTGATAATGGCTTTGTATTTTGATCTAAGTGATATCAGTAACCAATGGAGGTTCTTTAAGATAGGTGTGATGTGATCAAATCTGGATGCACTGATTATTATTCTGGCGGCATTATTTTGTGCCATTTGTAGAGGGTACAAGGCTTGTTTTGGGAAGTCTTATAGAGAATATTGCAATAGTCTATCAGTTAATCATACCTTGCCATGGGATAGGCATAAGGCTTTGATCCTTCTGCCCCTCTTCTGAAATCAGTACAGAATTGTAATGTTTCATCTGGTTTAGGAACCAATGTCATAGGGGAGCACCAATTACTTCTCAATGACCCCAACAATGGCATGCGCCATCATTTCCATGAATACCCATTAAAGCTGGTTTCAGGGCAGGATGCCGATATTAGCTCCTGCACTCAAAGTATCAGTGGTAGAAAAGCGACAGCAACAAAAAGTCCATCTCTTTACCATGTTACAATATTATTGTCCCAGAAGCTGCATTTGTGACCGAACTAAAGTAGCTTTTTTGTGACAGGGAAGTAGTATAGAAGAAATTTTAGGCTACTTTCCAGTCTTCCTTTCAAAGAAGGGGCCCTAAGTCCTTTCTTGTGATCTTTCTGCCAGGGTGACAGAAAGTAAGCTCTTGCCGTCACATCTTCCCCAGGCAAACCTGTGCATGGAGAGACTCGAATACTTTTTTATGTTCCCCTCAAGCAAACTTATTTCCCCACAAAACTCTGACTCTAGCCTAACTCTGGTGGTGTTCTTTGCCCCTCTCCCTGAGGATGTAGGGTCTTTCTATCAATGTTGGTGTCACTTTAATCCTTTGCTAGTTCCTTAGAACCTTCATGCCCCTCTCCCAGTGCCTTGGTATGTTCCTGCCAATGTTTTTGCTACTTTTCCCCTCTCCCAGTGCCTTGGGGTCTTCATTTCTCTGATAGTGCCTCATTACCTTCACACGGTGGCTTGGAATCTTCATGTTAGTGCCCTTTGCCTCTGTTTTGGTGCCATAGGGTCTTAAATGCCACTCCTGATATCTTGTAGTGCTATTGCTTCTTTGGCAGATGCTGCCATAAAGTTTTAAGCATATTTGTAATTTCAGTTTGTTCAATGTAAACTGCTTGATATCATGAAAGGCGGTATATAAGAAATGTTAAATAAAATAAATAAATTTGATTGAAAATTCATAGAAATATAAAAACAGAGAAAAATGACAGCAGATAAAGACCATATGGCCTTCTTTTCCCTTAGAATTCATCTGTTTATCCCATGCTTTCTTGAATTCAGATACAGCCCTCGTCTCTACTACCTCCACTGGGAGGCTATTCTATGCATCTACCACTCTTTCTGTAAAGAAATATTTTCTCAAACTACTCATAAGTCTGCCCCCTTTCACCTTCATCTTATGCCCCCTCATTCCAGAGCTTTCTGTCAATTGAAAGACACTCTCCTCCTGTGCATTTATACCATGGAGGCAGTGGCGTAAGTTACAATGAGGGGCCCCCAAGCAAACGCTGAGGGCCCCCCATTGTTGCTGCAGTGGTGTGCCCCCTTGCAGGCCCCCCTTCATGCGGTGGGCTCCCCGTGCGGTAGCGGCAGCAGCGCGGCAATCTTACTTTATCATTTTTGCCACACTGCTCTGCAGGGAACGCAGGCCCAGCAGCTGTTTCCCACCAGGCCAAACTCGCATTACCCATGGTGAACTTGCAAGAGTGGAACAGTATGGAAAACATATTAATTTATTTATTTATTTATTTATTTAAAGTCTCTTTTATACCGCGCTATTCAGCATCAGCGCGGTTTACAATAAACAGTGAACATACACATTTCCAATAGTACTTTGTGTTTACATATGAACAGGATAATCAACTTGGCTAACAGGGTAACTATGTACAACCATAAAATATACAATATATACAATGTTGCTGCGCTGCTGCCACTGCTGCTGTGTGGGCTCTCTTTCTGCCTGGACCCTCCCCCCCCCCCACCCCTGCATTGCAGGGGCTGCTTGGGCAGAATTTACACCAGTGCATGGAGGCATTTAAACGTCTCTATCATGTCTTCCCTCTCCTGGCTTTCTTTCAAGTACGAGTATATATTGAGATCTTTAAACCTATCCCCATATGCTTTATGATGAAGATCGCTGAAGATTTTAGTAGCCACCCTCTGGACTGACTCCATCATGTTTATTCTTTTGTATGTGCAGTATCCAGAATTGCACAGGAGTCCAAATGAGGTCTCACCAGAGTTTTCTACAGAGGCAATATCACTTTCTTCTTCCTTCTGGCCAGTCCTCTTCATATGCACCCAAGGATTCTTCTGGCTTTCATTGCTGCCTTTTCTACCTATTGGCCACCTTAAGATCATCAGAAACAATCACCCCCAGGTCCCACTCTTCTGTCATGGACAGAAGTGCTTCAACGTCTGGCGGATACTGGTGTAGCCGAGAATGTGCTTGCCTGGTTCTCTTCCATTTTTGATGGACCGAACTTTCTCAGTTCTTAATAGAACTCAATGCTCTGCTACATGGAGCCTTTCCTGTGGAGTGCCGCAGGTTTCCATCTTATCACCTCTTCTTTTTAACATCTTCTTATCTCTGTTAGCCCTGATCATACAGTCCCTGGGTATTTCTGTACATTTCTTTGTGGATGATATCCAACTCATGGCATATCTCGATCCACGATCTATAGATTTGCAGCCCTTAAACCCTCTGCTTTTCAGTCATTTCCCGGTGTCTGAAGTCCAACCTGTTAAAGTTAAACCCAGATGCAAAGCAATGTGTATTTCAGATACTCCTATTTCTCTTACAGTGGCGCCAACGCTATAGGATAGTACACTCCCGCTAGCTCCTACCCTAAAAATACTAGAGTGCATTTTGACCCTTGGCTTACCTTTGCTAATCATATTTCAGAAACAGTGAAATCATATTTCTTTTCTCTCCACACTACTAGAACTCTTCATTCGTACCTGGACAAGCCTGCCCTTACTATACTAATTCTCGCCATGGCAATCAGCAAGCTGGATTATAGCAATTCCATCTATAACGGTTTTCCTGTGCTTCCATAAAGCACCTCCAAAGCGTTCACAATGTTGCTGTTAAGCTTCTCACGTATTCAAAGGCATCTGATCATGTCACTCCTTTATTAAGATTCCATCATTGGCTTCCAATAACATACCGAATTAAATGCAAAATATTACTGCTGGTGCATAAAGCATTTTTCTCAAGTGTTCCTCATTATTTATCTGATTCTCATATACCCTATGCGCCAGCCAGAACCCCTGCACTTCCAAAATCACAACCGGCTATCAGCTTTGCTCGACATGAATCCACACAACAATAAGCCTTTTATTTTTGGCACCAGCTCTGAAGTCATTCAAAAACAGTTTTAAAATGTATTTCTTTGAACAAACTTTTGGCGCCTTGTAGTTAGTAGGGGGAACGAAGCTCCTCTTCCTCTTCCTCTGGCTTCTCTTCTTTCTCAGTTTCCTTTGTTTTTAATACGCAACTTTTTTTTTCTCTTTCTGTTTTGATCCCTGTATGTATTTGTTATATTTTGTAAACTGCTTTGCTGCCTTTGGCTAAAGGCGGTATATCAAATGATAAAATAAACCATAAACCATAATCCCTTATACTGTACTGCTCCCTTGGATTTTTGCAGCCCAAATGCATAACTCTGCATTTTTTAGCATTAAATCTCAGTCAGATTTTGACGATTCTTTGAGCTTTGCTAAATCACTTTTCATGTTATCTACAGTTTCCTGGGTATTTACCGTATTGCAGATTTTGGTATTATCTGCAAAGAGGCAGACCTTACCTGACAGCCCTTCTGCAATATCACTTACAAAAATGTTAAAAATTGCATCAAGCACTGATCCCTGTGGCACACCACTGGTAAAGTCCTTCTCCTCAGAGTGAACTCCATTTACCAGTACCCTTTGTTGCCTCTCACTCAACCAATTTCTAACCCAGTCAGTCACAGGGCTCCACAATTTATTTATAAGTTGCCTGTGTGGAAGTGTGTCAAGGGCTTTGCTGAAATCTAAGTACATCAAATCTAGTGCTCTCCCTTAGTCCAACTCTCTGGTCATCTAGTCAAAGAAATTAGTCAGATTCATTTGACAAGACCTGTCTCTAGTAAAATCATGCTTCCTTTGATGCTGCAATCCATTGGATTCCAGAAATTTCACTATCCTCTATTTTAGCAGTGTTTCCATTAATTTACTCACCACAGTGGTCAGACTAACTAGCCTATGGTTCCCAACTTCCTCCTTACTTCCGGATTTGTGTAGAGGGACCATATGGGCCCTTTTACAGTCTTCAGGGACCACTGCTGATTTGAAGGAAGCACTAAAGAAGGCAGAGAGTGGAGCTACCAGAACTTCCCTACGTTCCTTCAATATTCTCAGATGTATACCATCTGGCTCTATTGCTTTGTCTACTTTTAGGTTAGCTAGCTCTTTATGAACACAGTCTTCTGAAAATCATTCAGAATTCACATCATTTCCATTCCTATTTGTGTGTGTTTTCTGAGGTCCCACTCTTAGCCTTTAATCTGTGAATACAGAACAGAAATATCTGTTAAGCAATTCTGCTTTATCCTCATCAGCTTCTACATATTCCTCCCCTTCACCCTTAAGTCTGATAATACCATTTTTGCACTTCCTCCTGTCACTAAGATATCTAAAAAATGTCTTGTCCCCCCATTTTACTGCATTGGCTATTTTTTCTTTCATTTGCATCCTTGCATTCCTGGCTACTTTCCCAGCCTCTCTTAGCTATTCCAAATATTGTTGCTCATCTTCCTCTTTCAGTAATATCTTGTACTTTATGAAGGCCATCTTTTTTTTCCTTACCTATTCAGCTAGTTCTTTTGAAAATCATAATGGCTTCCTTTTCCTCTTACTAACTTTCTTAAGAGTTCACTGCCCTATATTCAGCAGTTGTTTTGATGCTGTTTAGTTGCTGTTTTGATGACTAGCCTTGTCTTTTTCTTTTTTTCTTGCTTGTTATTTGCTTTCCCTTTTAATTGTGAACTGCGTAGATTTTTATGAAGGTATGTGGAATATGAAACACTGATGCTGACTATGACTATTTCAAGCACCATAGTGGTCTCCTTTTCCTTTTACATTTGTTTATTTTCCTAAAAAAAAGGATTGCTACCCTTAAAATATTACCTTTCAGTTTTGCTCACTGCTTTTCTACATCCCCCAGCTGTTCCCATCCAGCTAATGACTCCTTGTGATATTCTCCCATCTTGACAAAGTTAGTTTTCAAAGTCTAGGATCCTCTTTTGCATTAACCATCTCTGCCCTTGTCCTAATACTAAAGCACACCATTAAGTGATCACTAGATGAAAGATGATCACTCATTATAACATCAGAAACAATCTCCCCATTTGTAAGCACCAGGGGGGTTATTTAGAAGCCCCATTCATGCTTTGGACATCTGAAAATGGGCATAGAGATGTCCAAAGCCATTTTAGAAGCCAGTTTTGGGGATGTACATGTCTGAATGGAGGTGTGGCCGGGGCATTCCCAGCAACCTGGACATCCCTGCCTGATCTTAGGACCATCATGGTCATCCAGCATTGTGTCTAAAGCTATACCTGCTCCAGGCATCAAGCCAGTGTCAATTCATGGTGACCCTCTGGATAGTTGTCCTAAACTGTGTTTAGTCTTCAGTCAGGCAGCTCATTGTTGATAGCATGGCACCCATAGCTACTGTTATTGTATTGATCCAACTCATTGCTGCCCTTCCTCTTTTGCGTTGACCTTCAACCTTGCCAAGCATGATGTCTTTCTCTAACAATCTCTCTCTTCGCATGATGTGTCCAAAATATGAAAGTCAAAGTCTTATCATCTGAGCTTCTAAAGAAAGCTTAGGTTTGATTTCCTCAGGCAGTCCATGGTACACACAGCATTCTTTGCCAGCATCATAATTCAAAGACATTGATTTTCTTGCTGTCTATCTTTTTCACTGTCCAACGTTTGCATCCATTTGATGTTATTGAAAATGTCATGGGCTTGGACAAGTCAAATCTTTCTATGGAGAGAGACATCTCTGCTCTTAAGAATCTTGTCTAGGTCTTTCAGAGTCATTCTGCCAAGAGCAATGTGTTATTGGATTTCTTGATGGCTTGTCATGTATATATTGATTGTTGATCCAAGTAGGTTAAAGTTGTCAACTACTTCAATTTCTTCTCCATCAACAATAAACTTATTGATTTTGCCACTTGTTAGGATCTTTGTCTTCTTTACGTTCAGGTGCAGGCCCAGCATGATAAGCATCGGAAAACTGCTCATTTTGGCTGAAAAACACTCAGAAGGTGTAGAGAAGATAGCATTCCATCAGCCCCAGTTCTCAGCACAATTACAGTGATAAACCATTAGGCTATTGCTAGATATCTGGGTTCTGAAATATTATTATGAGGATGTGTATGTAGACACTCCTGCAGATGTCTATATAGGACATGTTCACGATTGTGAAATCGTGTCTGCACCTGGACATGCCTGCTTTTTTTTTTCCAGACATTCCGGCTTAGATGTCCCAGATTGCACTTGGACATGCTTTCTAAAATTTCACGTCAGGTCTAGTATGACCCCCTCCCATGTAGGATCCATTAATATTTGCTGGAATAGTACTCCCTGAAGAGAATCTAGGATCTCCTTACTTCTAGAAGACACCATAGCATAGATTTCCCAATCGACATCCAGCATATTGAAATCATCTATCAATAGAACTTCTTGTTTCATAGCAATATTGTGAATGTCTTCAGTTAAATCTCTGTCCAGTTCTTCTGCCTGTGAAGGAGGTCTGTAAAATCACATCACTGTAAATGGATGTTCCATTCCCTTTTTCCAGATGAACTCGCAGTGTCTTCTCCTTAACTTGTAAGCCCCGCAATTCTGTTGTTGTAATATCATTTTTCACATATAGTGCCACTTCTTCCTTTCTTCCTACCCTGTCTTTCCTGAACAAATTATAGCCCAGTACAATTATAACACAGTCATGACTGTCTGTGAACCATGTCTCTGTGACTGCCACTAAAGCCAAGTCAGCTTCTTCCATTAAAGCCTTTAGATCCATAATCTTATTTCCCATACTATGGGCATTGCTACACACCGTTTTCCAGATGTTGCCCCTTTTTCCCATTTCTACAGAGGTTCAGTATTCAGTGTTTTACTTACCTGAGGGCTTTTACTTACCTGTGGGCTTTGTTCATCCAAACCATGTAAAACCCTGTTAGAGCACAGAATTACTTGCTCCATTGATGAACGAAACAAAGAATTCAGAATCTGCAAGAGGACAGATGGTTAATTCAGCCAAAAATGAACTGAACTGAAATGCTTTCCTGTGCAAACCCCTAGTTCTTTCGTGCAAATTTATAAGATCAAAAAGCAACCAATAGGGATAGATATACCACTGGATTAAAAGTTGTTTTTTCTCCTTAACAAGCTAATTCATAGCAGAGCTAATGTGATGAGACAATTTGACCAGAGTGCAGATCTTGGTTGGATATGTTTGTCAAGGCCATAGAGACTACAGACAACTTTGTATCCTGCTGCATTAACTAATTTCAGTTTCTTGAAAACAATGTCAAACTTACTGAGCATCAGGCACTTTAATCTTAATACAGTTCAGCAGTTCAGTGTCCATAAAACTTTCTCTGACCCCCCTATTTCTCCAGACATTCTCAAACCGGTCCACAGGACACACCTGACCAGTCAGGTTTTCAGGATAACCAAAATGAATATGCATGAGAAAGATCTGCATGCGGCGCCTCTATTACATGCAAATCCATCTCGTGCTTATTCATTGTGGTTCTCCTGAAAGCCTGACTGACTAGGGGTGGCCCAACCAGTGGTTGAGAACCACTGGTTTAACAGACCACAGCTCCTTTAAGAGTGGCCTGGGCTGTGGTTTCTACATTGTTGGTTGGAAGGGGACTTGGGTGGTATAGAATCAACTGTCGCATTGGTGAGAAGGTTTCCCTACAAAGCACATTAGCCTTGAGGCAAGTTTTGTGATTTTCTGAGTTTGTTTTGCTGTGTCTAAAAATACATAATCTTGAGATAATCCGACAGGGTACTGTTTATCTGACCTAGGGAAATCATTGTAGAAACGGGATATGGCTGTGAGTTTGCAACATGTTCTTGGGAAAATTAAAGAACACGAAACTGAACCTGGGGGAAATTAAGCAGCATTTAGAGTAGAGTAGAGTGCCTTGGGGGGAAAGCCAAGAAACTGAGAATGCATGGAAAGCAGAACACTTCATTATAAAGTAGTTCTGGACATATTGCAAGAAGAAACAACTTATATTTGATCAATTTCAAAGTGCCAACAGCTCAACCAGTGACTACATTCAAAAGATATTTGATAGAAAATGTGCAATTTTGCTCAAACATGATTCCTCCAGTCTGAAATGCTTATGGTTCTTCATCTAAGCAGAAGGAACAGGTTGAGTCAGAGAAGATGAGCTTATTGGATCTCATGGAGCTGGTGTTAGCCAATAAACCAAATATGCAGTCGACTAGAGCGCCATCATATCCAGGCCACCCACCGCTGCTGCTGTTGCCCCTCTTCAGGAACTTCAGTGGCAGCAATGAGCGTAAAACAGCATCACAGTGCTTACCAAAAGCCTCCGGCACGGTGTGTTATTTGTCTTCCTCCGCTCAGATACAGATTTCCTTTTTGCATGGGGGCAAGAGCACAGATATTCTGCGCAGAATGATATTGGTTTATGCGCCAAATAGTGTTCCAGCACATGCAGATAACTTTGTTCCAGCACATCTCCCTTGTTGTTTTTTCACTACTCCCTTCAGCAAATCCAGAAAAATGTTGCAGGTACTGTCCACTCAAGACTGAGAAGAAACAGACATAAATCCCTCACCAATGCTGGTCACAGGCCTATGAGCTCTCTTTATGCCTCCACAGACCCAGTGTTGAGCTCAGACTTCTGATCTTCTCTCTGTTCACGCACAACATGCAGATAAGCGGCTTCCAGTTTCTCTCTCCCTGGCTGGTGCTGTTGATCAGATGAATGGTCCAGATGAAAGTTAGTGAACTCCCTCTCACTATTTCCTTGCTAGGAGCTTCCTGGCCCCCTTGCAGCTCTCCTTTTCCCTTCAGCAAAACATCTCTAGTCATGTCCTTGCAGGTCTGCCTAAAAATCAGAGTTCTTCCCTCTTTCTCTGCTTTTGTCTGATTGCCTTAAGCAGGCCAAATGCATGGTGCAGTGGTTTTCTTTTTTTTTCCTTCCTATCACTTTTTTCTGCCTCTCACAATTAATCCTGTAACTTCTGGTTGGAAGTCGCAGGGAACTCAGTTTATAAGGAAAGCATTCAGAAATGAACAACTCATATTATGCTGGTAATGAAACAGTAAATTAGGCCATGTATTTTACCCAAGCAACACATATCTCTTCATATCAGCAACATATAATACAGATAGGGGGAAAGGTGACAACTTCCATAGTCAAAGACAGTGAATAACTTTTGTATATGCTAGGAAGTTACAAATTACAATTACAGCTCAGTAAAGGGGGGGGGGGGGGACAGAGGCAGTAAAACCTTACAAGTCCAAGGGGCTGTGTCTAATTTCCGTAATAATTTCCTTTAGACCCGATTCCATCCCGGACGGAGAAGCCCTCTGTAGGTCTGGTCTGAACTAGACGCACAGAGGGCGTTGTGATTCTGATGCTGTGGGGCACGTCCAGGGCCAGCAACCACCCACTGTCTGCCCTAACTCTGCCCCCCCCAACTAGATGCCAGCGGGGACGTCCATCCCCGCTATTTGTGGGACAGAATAACCCCGTTTGTGTCTATTCCAAAGTTCTTTGTATTCTTGTATCAATTTGACATTTCCCATAAGTCTTTTTTTTATTATGTGTGTATTATTGTAATCCATCTAGAAGACTGGATAATGTGGAAAAGAAATGTTTTTAAATAAATAAAGTATTTTGATAGTGAGGTCATTAAAGGAGCTATCTCGAAAAGCCCACCCCAGAGAATCTGCTTCACTGAATCATGCAAATTGAATGCACAGTGGGGGGGGGGGGGGGGGTTCAATCTTGGCAAATGGCAAACAGAATACAGGTTTGCTGGACAGTTACAGGCCTGTTTCCTATCTCCTATTTATTGGAAAGTTGCTTGAAAGGATTATTGAATTCTATACGTTCCAAAAGTTCACTCCTGACTCAAACTAAAGGGGTGGGCATAGTCTCCTGATCTTACACAACACTTTGGAAGAAAATCTAGAGCAAATACAACAATTCACCAGAGAAATCCGATTTAGGGGCTGTGGTGAGCTGTGTGTTTGATAACGTAAGGAGTAAGGCATACGTAATTAGTCACTAACCAGGACATTTTCTCTCAACCATCTGAGGTGGACAAAATCGTTCTCAGGAAATGTGAAGAGCCTAAAATTAATTTCATCTCAGAGTACTGTGTCTAAACTACTTCATTTGTAATTGAATTCAAACTCATTCTCAGAGGAGTTCAAGGTAAATAGACACTTACACTGTAATTCATATTTTTTACAAAAAGCGTAGGAGTTTTAGAAACATAGAAACATGACAGAAGAAAAAGACCATATGGCCTATCCAGTCTGCCCTTCCATACAAACTTCTATAGCCCCTTTTTGAATTCTATATGGTGCTGTTAGGCTGGTGATTTTTCAGTTTGCTAAAGCCAAAATGCATATGAAGAAGCTATTGTCCTTCCATAAACATTGCATTACCAGCCTCTGCTCATTCTCAAAGTTTAAATCAATTATAAATATAGCATAAGTTGTTTTGTCTCATACAAGGTACATTTAAAAATAACCAAAACCAAGGAAAAATTGCATTGCACCCATTACAAGGAAACAATACATTTTGGACAGAAAGACAGGGCAGGAGCTAGTCTTACCGTATCATCCTCAGAAGAGAGGGTTCCAAGACAGAATCTCACGATGGAAAAGAGCCAGCTGGCTGAGTTAACTTCATTCTAGGAAGGAACAGCGGAATCGCTTTGGCAGATCTTACAACGGGATGAGAGCCAGGTTATTTGAATTTCAAATTTTTTCATATATTAAGCAAGCACCGTGAATTTTATGGATTCAGTTTGCTGAGGAAGGAGAACACCGACACCGTTTTATCAATGCTAGAAACAAGACTAGCTATTGTGATCCAGAAAGCCAGTAGCCTGCGAAAGCCTTTATAGAGCATTGCCAAATAGATAGCATTGGAGGGGATGAAACAGCAATAATAAAAGTCACTTCCAGAGTGACAATTGACTAATCAGTAAACTGGAAACAGCACTCTACGTATTTCAGCCACACTTTATAGCAAAAAGCAAAATTATCTAAACTTCATTCTTTCTTCTTACTTCTTCCTTCACCAAAAAATACAAAAAACATAAACAAAAGGAAGAGTGGATCTCAGAACCAACAGGGCATATACTGTATGTGGCAAGCTCAGAAAAGATCTATACTGCCCCACATCCCCAGAACATCAGTGACCCAACAAAAATTCCTCCTTTTAGATCACCTCATAACAGCATAGCGATTAAAAGAAAAGATAAGCTGCATATCTAACAACAAAGCTATATTGTTGAGCAGTCTCATACAGTCCTCAACTGCAAGCTTGCAGTCAGCCCCTGAGCCAGTCAACTTCAAAACCACAATGATAATCCAACAGAAATAACAAAAAGAAGTGAAAACTTAGCTGAATCACTGGATTACTGAGCAGTCTCATACAATCTTCCAACTGCAAGATTGTCCAATACACTTCAAAACAGCAATGGTAATCCAACAAAACTAGCAGCAAACGTCAGTGCACATCTCCCGACGCCCCCTCAGGACATCCATGTAGCGTTTCGCCAACAGCTTCGTCAGGAGAATCCAACGCTACCATAAAAGAAAGAATACAATTAATACACCATTCTTTGCTATAAAGATTAGGCAAGCATAGAAAACTCCAAACTAACCTTACCATTACAGACCTCAACAAACACATTCACCAGACAAGCTCAAAAAACGCCACACATGCGACTTTTATACCAAACCCTTCACAAACGATTTAAAGAGACCCAGACAGAGTATAACCATCAAGGTCTGACAAAAGACAGACCCCCGCTCCCCCCCCCCCCCAAAAAAAACCCATCAGTCATATACATACTGCTCAGCCAATATGAGAATTTAGACCACCAGGGAAAACCATCCCTAGCCTAAAAATCCATTGCTGCTCACAAACCAACAAAGCCTGTTCTATAGTCAAACCCTAACCTCCCACCAGCAATCAAGTCAATGCAAAAACACTGTAGATCTGTAAACACATGGTCCACATCTAAACAATGCTGCACAATAGGAGCTTCCTTACATCAACATTTCAATCTACTCTTATTGATTTCATCTGCCATTGGGATCCCCAGTCTTCCAATTTATCAAGGTCCTCTTGCAATTTTTCAGTGTAACCTATTTAAGACTAATAAGAGAAAATGTTTTTCCACTCAACTTGTAATCAAACTAGAATTCGTTACCGGTGGTTGTAGTAAAGGCTGTTAGTGTAGCTGTGTTTAAAAAAAGGTTTGAACAAGTTCCTTATTAAAGGAGACCCAGGAAATCCACTATTTGCCCCAATACAGGCATTGTGGAAGCTGTGTCTTTTGGGGAAACTGCTAGATACTTGTGACCTAGATTGGCCACTGTTGGAAACAGGATACTGGGCTTGATGGACCTTGGTCTGACCAAGTATGGCATATATTATGTTCTTATGCACTTATAGATACCATACTGCATTGCAATGCACATTTAAAACAAACTGACAAAATCTCAATCCTGGAACTGGGTAACTTGGCAACTGTGTAATGGCCCAGTGGTCCCAATCCTCCCCACCCCCAAACCAGAAAGGCCTGGTGGTCTAGTGGACTCTAACCCCCATTCCCTGCCGAACCCTCCCAGTACCTTAGAAGTTGGGGGCGAGAGCATTGCCCACACACTCCCTCTGTGTGCTGCCATCTTACAAAATGGCAGCTCCTGGACCCATGCAGTGCAGGGCAGTGTGAGATTGCCCTATAATGCAAAAAATGCCTTATAATGCAGTGACCCCCTCCCCCCGGGTTGCATCCTGGGACAGCTATAAAAGTACGTTAACTGCACGTTAGTCCCACACTAGCTGCAGCACTTAGGTAAACATGCCTCTCGATGAATGTTTTTCTTTGGTCTTTATTGAGGAAGGTATGAGGAAGCTATGAGGAGTGGAGGAGTGGCCTAGTGGTTGGGGCAAGGTACTTCAGGCCGGAAGGTCGGGGGTTCAAATCCCACTAGAGGACAGCAACCTTGGGCCGGAAGGACTGGGGTTTCTAGTCCCACAGGTGCTCCTTGTGGTCTTGGGCAAGCCACTTAACCCTCCATAGCCCATGTTCCCTGTAAAATAGTTATCTCCAAATTATAATGCCCTGTTCAATGTAATTTCAGTTTCTTCAATGTAAACCACACTGATGCAGAATAGTGTGGTATATAAGAGAATGTAAATAAATAAATATCCATGGTAGATAGGATATAGAAAGGTGATGAGTCAGAAGAACTGAATGAAATCTCAGTGAATCTAGATGATGTAGTAGAACACATTGATAAACTTAATAGCAGCAAATCACCTGGATCGTAGGGTATATACCCAGACTGCTGAGAGAACTCAAAGATGAAATTGCAGAGCTATTAGTGATTTTAAACCTATCAGTAAACTACCATCTCCCTGTTCTTGTTTTCCTTCATCATACAAAACTATTGGGGGAAAAGTAAAGTGTTTTTCTCTTGCAGTATTTTTTACCTGGCAAAAGGTTTGTAAATTAGCTGAGATCTCCCAGCATTATACACCATTTACTCCACTGTCCGCACTGTTCTTCATGACTCATATGGGTAGAAATTTTTGAGGACTATGATACTGAACGGATGGGATGCTAAGACACAGTGGGGTATGTTTACTAAGGCCCATGTCAGAAATGCACATGTGGGCTGCATTATCAGCATGGGGGGCCCGTGCTAACTCAAGGCAACGTGTGCATCCATTATTCTGCAGTTAGAGTGGGCCCACAATGCCGCACCATGCAAGCCGGTACATGGGTGCACTTAATGCCACCCCTTAAGATTAGCATGAGCTATTAATGCCGTCTCTGGTTGTGCCTTCCCATCAGCGCCTCGGTTTTGATGGCTCGCCCAGTCCCTGCCCTTTGCACAACCCAGATAGCGCAGGATTTTTGGTTAAACTGCTTACTACCGGGTGGCGCACTTTAGTAAACATGCCCCAGTTTGAAGTTATAAGTGATAAAAAATTGTCTTTTTTTTTTTCCGTTTTTTTCAAATCAGGTATCTTGCAAATAGCTTTGGGAACATGAACATCGCTCATGATCACCCACATTGCTGGAGAAATGACTGTTTATAAAATGAGGGATTAGAGGTTGGTTTAAGGTACTAGTCGATATTTTATGCATTATTTCACATAAATCCGTTACCAAATGGGAGTCTAGTCTGGAGATACAAGACAGAACCTTTTAGGATATGATCTGAAGCGGTATCTTTACATATTGCCTCCATTTCCCTTTAGTAATTAGGCAAATTAAAGTATTGATGAGATCATGTTCATGCATCTCTTTCTATTTCACACTCAACAGGTAAAAATTGATCAAGCCACATCAAATCCATTCAGTCAGAATCAGGGAATTCCTCAAGGCTCTGCTCTTTCAGCCTTATTGTTCAACACGTACCTCTAACCAATTTGCAACATTTTTCAAAAGCATAAAGCACCTTTATGCTGATGATATAATGATTTATTTGCCAGTTAGTACTGCAAAAATTAACCTCCAACAAATTGTAACATGCTTTGATGAAGCCTCTCATTGGCTCTCATTGAACAACCTGAAGGTAAATTTCAATAAAACAGAAATTATTTTTATTACCAGGGACAAAGAACTCATCCCCCTACCCGCCACACATTCAGTTTACAAAAGTCACAATAGAAAGTAAATGATGAAGTAAAATATCTAGACATTATCCTAGATAAAACCTTGAGCCTATCATCAGACATAAATAGGACTACTCAGGCTATATATAGAAAGATTAAAATGTTACAACAGCTAAGACCCCTACTGGACACACCAGATTTTAGGTCTGCTTGCAGGCCATGATTAGCCCGCACATAGACTATTGTAATAGCATATTAACATAGAAATATAGAAATATGACAACAGAAAAAGACCACATGGCCTATCTAGTCTGTCCTTCCATATCAATCATATCAGCCATATTGCAGGGTCTATCCAAACAGGCATTATCACAGTCGCAAATGGCACAACATACAACAGCTCATGTAATCATGCAAGCATCGAGATCAGAACACATCACTCCAATTCTACACAAATTACACTGGCTTCCTATCCCTAGCAGGAGCAAGTACAAAAACCTAGTCAATATCTTCAAGTTACTGCACAACATATCACCTTCTCACCTTACCAACTTAATAAACAGAATCCCAGACACTAGACAGAGAAGGAAATGCACCCAAACTCCCCATACCTCCCAGATGACTTCCGCAAGACCAACAAATCAATGAGCAATACAGCCTTCACATATTATGCCCTGATCCTATGGAACTCCCTCCCACCAAAAATAAGGGATATAAGAGACCTTGTGGACTTCCAAAAAAATATCAAGAGACCCTACTCTTTACAGAACACTATGGGACACATCAAGCAGACTCAGGTACATACCTAACATAAACGTACCATGCACTCAATTCATCCACTGTACCTGCTAACCGCACTGTAGATATCTGCCCTCACTCTAAATTGTAAATAGTCATTGAATATTAGTAAATGCAACTAGTTGCACTGTAAACACAACTATTTACACTGTACATAGTTAATTACTGTTGATGTAGATAGTTAATCCTGTTATGATGTAATTGTTTAAGTTATGTTACTTGTAAATCACTTTGATTGACTGATAAGGCGGTACACAAAACTTTTAAATAAATAAATTAATTAAATAAAATAAATAAATAGGTGGTTAGGTGAGATTGGGGTAAATGAATGCAGAGAGCTGGAAGTGGAGGGTTTGCTGGAGCCATCTGTTAGTGTGGCTGGAGGGTGAAGTTGTCGTTTGGATTGGACAAGAAATGCAAGTGTTTGAGGGTTAGGGGCGGTTTATGCAGTTTGGTGGCTGTTTTCTCTTAGCATGGACTTGACAATCTCAAATAGTTTCCTGGGTTTACTTAATGATCTTAAGATCATTTAGGTGTGGTAATCTTTCTTTGCCCTATTGGTGTACGTTCTGTATGAATTAAGAATTGGTAGGTAGTTCATTCTTGATTGTCTGGAGTGGGTCTCCAAGTGCATTCAGCTTTTCTGAGTTCTTGCTTGATTCTTTTTAGGTCTGATGTGTACCATGGTGTGTGACACTGAGAGCTTTGAGAGGCTGATTTCGATAGAGGTGCAGCAGCAACTTTGGTAATTATTTCATTCCATTTAGCTACAAAGATGTCTAAGTCATCACAGTCTATATCCAGTTTAGGGATGACAGATTCGCTGAAGTGTTCTCTCTCAAATTGTTTAAATTTTCTGTAGTTGTTTTCTTTGTGATGACTGGCAACCATACAAGATTGAGGATACAGGTGGAATGCAATTGTGTTGTGGTCTGACCATGGGACCCCCAATCAAACCATTATAGCTATCTGCACATCAGATTTATTTTGCTATAACCAGATTATTGATGAGGAAGGAAGATATAAAATGAGAAACTAATCCTGGTAGCCATGAATTCAAACACTGGATTGGATTGTGCTAGAGCTGGAAAAGTCCAGAACTCAGCAGCAGTGAAGCTTTCAGGCTACTAAACAAAATTAAACTGAGACATTCCTTTAAAATTTGAAATTTCCTTTAAATTTTGAACGAACATATTAACATAATATTTTAAATTTCAGTCTGGCAGTATAAAGAATGTAAAATTGATTGCAAATCTCAGAAACAGTAGATATTCCAGTACCCTTCCCCCAACCAACACCCTACAGTTGACCTCACCAAGAACCCAGAGTATAGGATCAATAGAGCAAAACTACTATTCCATAACAGCACTAACTTCTAAAACTCACACAACATGGAGCGTACCCAGAAAAGGGCAGCACCATAAATATTGCAATGGGCCCTAGAACATCCATATTCCTATTCAAAAATACTGAACAGGCCAGATTACTACAGCTCCTTACATAGAAACTCCATGCTAACAGCACATGTAGCTTCAGTCACACATATGCAGAACAGAGATAGATCTTCACCCAGTAGAAAATATATTAGTACAAACTAAAAACAGACATATGTAGTCAAAAAATGTTTTTACCCATTACTTTTAGGTTTACAAGATTTCTTTCCCAAAATTATACTTTACTGCAAAGTGAGGCAAGAGAAAGAACTCTCACACACAGGCATCTGCATTGTTGACAGAAATTAACATAATGGCTCAGGCAAGTAGTGTGAGTGCAACTAATGCCACCTCAGTGGGTGGCCTTATTTGCACTGGCAGCTGTTTTGCCATGCTGAAATACAGTAACTGCAGGGGGATGTAACTGCCTCCCCGCAGTTAGCCTACAGCCCTGTGTAATCAAACTCTGGAATTAGTCATCAGAGGATGCAGTAAAAGCTGTTAGTGTAGCTGGGATTAAAAAAGGTTTGGACAAGTTCCTGGAGGAAAGGTTCATAACTATTAAAGAGAACCTGGGAAATCCACTGCTTGCCCTAGGACAAGCATTGTGGAACCTCTGTGCCTTTTTGGGAACCTGCCAGGAACTTGTGATCTGGGTAGGCCACTGTTGGGAACAGGATACTGGGCTTGATGGACCTTAATCTGACCCAGTATGGCATTTCTTATGTTCATATGTTACTGGTGCAGAGCCTAGGAATCATGCTGCTAAATATGCCAAACAAGAGGGGCTCAACAGCACCCATACAGCATGTCGCACTTTCACAAAAACAAGAGCAACTTGGCACCCCAACACAGCACTTTCCACCCTCTGAAAAACAAAGAGAGGCTCAGGGGCCCCTACACCACACTTCCACCCTCTGAAAAACATGAGGGACTTTGTGATCACAACACAACACCTCCCACTTCAACATAAACACCAAGAAGGGCTTGGCAACCCCACCATAACTCCTGAAACTGCACACTGGACCTGCATGGTGTTAATGTAAATACTGTACATATTCCGTAAAAAACAAAGGAAATGCAAGATGCTCACATACCAAGGAACTAAAAGAAAAAGTGAGAACCACAGCACAGTTTATATGACCATATTATAACTCATTTTATTCTGTTATAAACTGTGTTATGGTTCTCACTTTTTCTTTTTGAATATATATTCTGCATCCACAGAAACCTCTCCCTTGACAATGGGTGCAGAGCAGAAGTAGGATATTCACCCACAGAACTCAATATATTTTTAAAAAATCAGATTCTGGTCATCTCATTAAGAAACATTCTCCAGTACCTGGCATACTGGAAACTAATATAAAACCCTACAAAAGTCACCTAAGATCTACAAGGCCAAATCTACCATACCATACCAGCATAAACTTTCAAAACTCATACAAGGGGCCTACCCAGAAAAAAGCAGCACTATAAATACTGCAGCAGGCCCTAGAACATCCATACACCAATTTGAAAAGCTGAACAAGTCAAATTACTACAGTACAATATAGATCCCTATGCACATACTCCATGTCAACAGAAAATCTAGCCTCAATCACACACTCAGAACACAGACCCTCACCAAGTATAGAATAGGTGAATGCAACCTAAAGTAAAAATAAAAATATGTAGACAAAAATTAAACTGAAATCCTAAGAAGCCAGACTCTGCATGCAGTGCAACATCAGATAAATAAGAGATGCATTTCGCCATATTGTGCAAAATGTAAAGATAGTGCAATGACCAATCACTAAAATGAAAATAAAATGATTTTTTTCTACCTTTGTTGTCTGACCATTTTATTCTCTGATCATGCTGGTCCCGATCTGAGGCTTCTGCTTTCCTGTCTTCTCTTAGCTCTCTTTCTATGGTCTATAGTCCATCTGCCATTTCTTATCTCTTCCTTTATTTTCTTCACTTCCTTCCATCAGCCTATTTCCAATCTCAGTAACCCTCCCCAGTATCAGCCCCCTTTCTAGTCCTCCCCTCCCAATACCTTCCAATGTCAATTCACTGGCATTCCCAGGACTGCCAGTGATGTTCATTCCCTTCCAGTCCCCCTCCTTCCCCACTGTCCAGCCCCTTCTAGTCCAAATATTATCACAAGTATCAGCTCACTTCCACTCCCAGTGCCCTCTCCCTATCAGCTCCCTTCCAGTCATCCTACCCTCTGTCCATCCCCCTTCGAGTGCCAGCCCCACATGTCAGCACGAGCATATTGCCACCAAATGGAACTTACTCATGTAGGATACCTCGTATAGGTGTCGATGCCTAATCCAATACCCAGCTCCCCTTCTCTCCAACCAAACCTTTAATCATCAGTACAGTTAAACTAAATTTTTTTAAAAAATTAACATGTTGTTGAATTGCATTAAAACACATTTGCATAGTGTTACCAAATAAGACCCCTAACTAAGGACACCAAAACAGGTTCTTACTTGGCAAAAATTACAGGGCAAAAAAATCAATTTGCTTTCTTTTACAAGACCTCATTTCATTCCATTTAAGTTTCACACTATCAAACTACTATTACAAATGTCATATTCAGCAGACCACAATGGTCTAATTTCCACATTTAAGTGTCACACATAATTATGCTTGCTGAGGAATGAATAGAATGAGGATACAAATGTCTGTGTGCACCGCTGCATCGTTTGCATTGTTTTGCATGGGTTCCCTATTACTAAAGCTAATTACAAGTGAAGCATCTTCTGCCATAAGGACTGAAAGATAAAAGAGCTCCAAGCAACTGAGTGCAGCCAGCCACATGACCGATTTAAAGAGACAGCAAGAAACTCCTTCTCCGCTCCAGTCTACTGTAAAAACCAGAATCAATGTAGATGTCAAGCAAGAACATCAACCGGATTTCCATCATAGATGCATTCTTGCATGTATATTTTGCAAATGAGCTTTTATTCCTTGCACTAACATAAAAGTAGGGCATCGTTGGAAGCAAATGTTTCAATAAAAGCATGAGAGATGTTTTTCTTCATAGAATATAACGGAAACATGCTTGAAACATTTGAAAAATGGCAAAAATACGCAATGTTTGCACATTTGCGCCTCTTCACTGTTTCTTCTCCTGCAGAAAAAACATATTTTGCCATTTTCACTTTTTCTTGCACGTTGAAATTCTCTTTTAACGGTAATTTTTGCTACTGCCTACAAAAGCGAAAAGTGTGCATGTGCTTTTCATTATAGGGCTCCGCCATGTTTTCAAAGTACATGCATTCTTTCGCTATGAAAACCTGCTATTTGGCGTGCATAGGGTTTTTGGGGAAAATATGTCCATGCTCTTCAAAATTCAGATGTGTGCATCTATAGAGCCCTAAAGTGTGCTGTAAAACAACTGAAATAGGTCAATTTCTCTGAGTGATATATTGTCAAATAACGTTAAAAGTCACTCAGTACATATCATAAAGGTGGACATCATCCAACGGGATATCTTCTTAATAAACGTCACTCTTATAATCACTCAACACGTGTTGTATATATGTAACATACAACAAGAGAAGGTCTCAGGCTTAATAGCACTTCATGCTGGACTAAAACACATCCAACGCTTGTGCTTATTTTGCATCAATGACCTTTTCTCTTGCAAAAACAACCAGTACTGGAGCATACCACAGTAAGCACGATAAGCAAAAAAACTCATCTTCAAATCTCACTGCAACAGCGTGTCTGCTTTGTGCTTAACCCGACTCAGCTCCTGTCAGTGTGATGATGAATCCCAGTAAATCCCAGCGCCTTACTCAGGCGCCACCATCGCGTTTCACTTGTAGCGTTTCCTCAGGGGATTACCCAGACTCAAAATTCCAAACAGCAATAAATGCTACATGCGTCTCCCTCTTGGATCCTCTCAAACAACTCAATCCTCAAAAAAACGCCACGCAAGTGTGCTGTGGCTTTGCACCTAACATGCAAATAATGTCAAACACAAAGACCGTGGGGGATAAAAGGTTAAAGATAAAAGAGTGATATTCAGCGATGGCCAATGGCGTTGAAGATCCAGGTTGGCCGGATACCACTTTAGCTAACCAGGCACAGCAATATTCAGCTGCTGCCCAGTTAGCGTCAGTGGTGAAGGTTAGGCCAGCCTTTCTGGTGCCTAACTTTCACTACTGAGAGATAACCGCTAGCTGGCTATCCCTGGGTGCTGCCTCTGATCCGCCCCCAGAATGCCCCGGTGCTATCTGGCTAGCATTGGGGCATTTAGTGGTAGCACCTGGGTTATCCAGAGGCACCAAGTCATTAGTGCTGCTGAATATCCCACTTGCCACGATTAACATGGTTAGCAGGTCTGCTAACTGCATTAATCACTTGGAAAATGCCCCCCAAAGAGTAAGTTGATGGATAGATGGGATAGTGGTTATGGAATATGCATAGTGACTGATGGTATATGTGAGGTGTGTTTGTATCAGTGGTATAGTGTGTATATTTATCTCCAGGGGGAGAGTTTAGCATCTCTGGGGATGTGGATGGGGTCTTAGAGGGTGAGGCTATGTATGTTTGTGTTGGGTTGTATGTATGTGTACAGAGGGATGTGCATATATGTGTATGTGTATGCTGGTATGTAGACTTCTCTCTCATTTGCACTCTCCTCTGTCCTCCTCCCACCATCTTGCATTCTTTCCCCTCCCAAATCTGCATACCTTCCCTCTTGCACTCACTCTCTATGATTCCCTTGCACCCTATACCCTTCTCATGCCAGGGCCAACGTTACCATTACGCAAATTAGGCAATCGCTTACCGCACCAGTGTCCTGGGGGCACCCATTGCCGCCACTGTTGCCCCTCTCCAGGGCCTGCAGCAGTGCAATGGTTTTGAAAGCATGATGCAGCTCTTGCCTAAAGTCTCCAGTGTTTCAGCATGATTCCTGTCTTATATGACCTACCGGAAGTCTGCATCAGAGCGGGATGGAAGCGGCAGGTTGTAGAAGACAGGAGCTGTAGCACAGTGCTGGAGACTTTAGGTAAGCACTGTATTGCAATTTCAAAGCCATTGCTGCCATTGTAGGTCCTGGAGAAGGACGGTAGCAGTTGCAATGGGGGTGGGATGGGCAGCAAGAAGGAGAACCCACCTAGGGCACCTCAAATCCTTGCACCAGTCCTGCCCCTGTCACCCTTCCTTTTCCCTTCCTGTCCCTCTTCACCCTTACATGCTCCCAATTCTCTTCCTCCCCTTCCACTCTTCCCTCTCTTCACAGCTTCTTTTCACTTCCTTGCCACCTCCACTATTTTCTCTTGTGCTGGCATGATACAGCTTCTTTTCCTGTGCTAGTGGGGTTGGGTCTTCATTGGCACACTACTTCTTTGCTAGCCTAGCTGAAGCTGGGCTCTAGTCTTCATTTGGGTGGTGAGACTTGACCTCCCCACTTCCCACGGCTGGTCCCTCATGGCCATGCTGGCTCTCCTCTTCATTAGTACGGTGGAGCCTAATCTCTTCACCACCCATGACTGGTTCCTCTTCACTGCCCCAGCTCTGCCCTTCATTCCCTGCCATCCATGGCTGGTACCTCACTGCTGATCTGGCTCTCCTCCTGACCTCTTCAGTTGGGTGTCAGGACTTATGGTCTCTGCTGCTTGCAGCCAGCAAGTGAGCTTCAAAGTTTGAACTGAAGCTGTCCGCATCTGTTTTCACATGCACACTAGATGCGTACAGATAGATGTAGAAACAGAGAAACACAGAAAATGATAGCAGATAAAGACCATAAGGCCTATCCATAAGAACTATTAAATTCTACAATTCCGTCCTCGCCCTCAAAGAGCCTCTGTACCTATCACATGCTTTCTTGAATTCAGATATGATTCTTGTCACTACCTCAAATGGGAGATTGTTCCATGCATCCACCACCTTGTCTGTAAAGAAATATTTCCTCAGATTACTCCCGAGCAGTGGCATACTATGGGTGGGGCAGTGAGTGTGGCCCGCCCAGGGTGCCAGCCAGTGTAGCCAGACTTTGGCCAGGAGGGAACAACTGCTGGGCCTGGAGAGGAGGCCGTGCCTCCTCCATGAGGGCCTGGCAGGGGGAAGAGGGAGCCCTGAGCATCATCTCAGGGGAGGCAATGTCCGGAGGAGGGTCCACTCCGGGCACCAAATAACATCAGATAGCCACTGCTCCTGAATCTATCCCCTTCCACCTCCATTGTATGACCCCTCATTCCAAAAATTCCTTTCAACTGAAGGAGAGCCATCTCCTGTGCATTTTTTTAAATTATTTATTTATAAATTTTCAAACTACAAATACTCCAAAAGGTAAATTTGAATGAAAACAATGTGGATGCTTTGAAATACACATAGGAAATTTAAAAAAAAAAAAAAACAGACTCTATACAGTCATCAAAACTAACCAACATCCCAAGCCCACAAGAGAGGGTGAAAACCAAAGAAAACAATTTCTTATTAAACATGAAGGAATAGACCAGTGAAAAAGGGCAACCCACTTTAGGTTAGAGGTGTAGCAGACACATCTACCGCAGTACTGGGAACTAGATGGGCACTGAGGAAAGATATAAGCTGAGAGGGGTACAGGGAAACAAAGGAATTAGACTAGTATTTCAACAAACACTTGCAGGGATATTTTAGATAGAAACCCCCCCCCCCCAGCAGGAGAGCCCTTGGCTGGAGGAGGAGAAACTCCTTTCTACGGCACTGGGTCTCTCTTGCCAGGTCAGGAAAGGCCCTAACCAGCAGCCCATGGAATCAAATATTCCTTCTACGAAAACATTTGCATAAACCAATTTTAATCAGCAGCTATTGCAGATTGTACAAGACATGTAGCAGGGACACTTCCATCTTCCGAATTCTCCATAATAACTGACACATTAAGTACATCCAATTGACCCATGGGTGAAACTTCCATTTGTCTAGCTGATTTCTTGCCCTGTGGTAGATAATAAACTTTAGTCACGGGTGGCTGAGACTTAGGTTTAACCCCCAAAACTTCCTCCAGGTAACCTTTAAACATATCCTTAGGAGTCACAAGCTGGGACCTAGGAAAATGTATCAACCGGAGGTTAGATATGCAGGCTGCATTTTCCAATTACTCACTCTTTGCTTTCATCTAAGTAGCATCTTTCACCAGAGCCTCCACACAACCTTGACCCTGTCCACACGGACCAATAGATCATTACAGTCCACTTTAACTTTGTACATGTCCTCAATATTCTTATTAGAGTCCTTACGTATGTCCTGAAATTGAACTTTCATATTTAAAATTTGTGGTAAAAGAGCTTCAGTCAGCTGTTTCAAAGCACACCATATTGATTCCAAGGTTATTTGGCTAGGGGGAACAAGAAAGATATCCAAAGTAGTTCCTCTCATAGCACCTTCAAGATCAGTCATGTCTTTCCTCTCTTCAGCAGACTCACCAGACTGCTACCTGTCATCTGATGCCGAGCAAACACCAGCTCTTAATCCCAAAAGTGAGGTCTGAAGTCCAGGCCCCGCCAATCCCGGACCTCGCCCCCGCTCCACAGCTGACAAACCACCGTCGAGACTGCTGACCAAGGAAATCCATTCCGGGAACAATATGGTGTCCAGCTTCAAAGGGCACTGCACCTCTGGAGGTGTAAGATCCAGCTTCGAGGAGGATGCTCAGCTCACACGCTCCAATGTCCCCTGCATTGGAATAACCGCTCCTCTGTCTCCTGGCTGCCCTGGCTATCCACGCAAAGTAAGAAATTGGTCCAGCAGACCACGAACAGGCAAGTCTGTGGCTGGGTCTTTATTTATTTATTTATTTAGCTGTATTTATATTCCGCTTTTCACCGGGTCAAAGCGGTCAATTGGGGGATACATTTAACACGAGGGGATATGAGACACATACGCTAATACTTACAGGGAACATGGACAATGGAGGGTTAAGTGGCTTGCCCAAGACCACAAGGAGTGCCTATAGGACTAGAAATCCCAGTCCCTCCGGCCTGAGATTGCTGTCCCCAGGTGGGACTTGAACCCCCAGCCCTCCGGCCTGAAGTACTTTGTCCTAACCACTAGACCACTCCTCCCTCAGTCTTGGCAAAACAGGGGAGCTTTCGCCGATTTCCCCTTCTGCTTCCCCATCAGGATCACGTGTGAGCCCTCAGTCACTGGATACAGCAATCTTGGATTCACCCCCTTCTGTGCATTTATACCATGGAGATATTTAAATATCTATATCTCCCTGTGAATTGGAGGAATAGCCTAGTATCCAAGAGATCAGGGTTCAATTTCCACTGGCACTCCTTGTGACCTTGGACAAGTCACTTTACCCTCCATTGCTTCGGAAGAAAAGATCTGGCAACCTACTTCTGGTCATAACTTGCCTAGAAAATCCAGGAGCTGTTGGGTCACCAGAAGTTAGCATTGACTTACAAAAAAATATATATTTCTCCCCAGTGTTTAGTGAGCTTTATATTGCTGGCTTCTCATCTCTATGCCAGCTTATCAACGCTCTTTCATGTCACATCAAGGGTCATTAAAAACCTCCCATTTTCTGTAACAATGCACAATCTGTATCAACTAATTTGAAACAGTGTCTTGTGGAAATGGTGCACAAACTCTATTAAATAATTATAAAAAGTATCTTATCTTAACATATCTTTATCTCCAATTTGTTGTATCTTTTCACATGTACTCTGGCCACTTGAATCCTGTTATTATCACCCCGTTCAAATCACTCCAACGCTGACAGCATTTTGATGAGTGCTGCTTTGGGAAGTGGTCTATTTAAAACGTCTACAAAACCAAAGCATAAATGATATTACTTCAAAGTGCAAGGAAATTATAGATGTGCCCTCTAGCTATATCGTCTGTTAATATAAATTAGGTAAGTCTAACTTATGAATGTGATTTTAAATATGGTGGCTTTATAACATTTTGTATTTAATGTTATAATATCATATTAACCCAAACTCAAACTTCTAATAATCTATAGGTATTAACAGAATCTTTGACTCACACAAGTTTATTTCAATCAATTTCCAAATTCAATTCATCAGGAATAAAAGACCATAGAATGAATCATAGAGAGACATAGGTCATTCCAGAACACGAATAAGCCATGTAGATGTGTGTCTCAAACATCTCCTCATGAAAATGGCTAGGACCATATCCTGAAACACCCATAGCCTGCATATACACGGCACTAAAATGAGGATTGCAGAATGTGGGTGGGGGAGGGGGCAGAACAGGGGCATGGCCAGCTGCAGAGATGTATAAAGCAAATTCAGGAAAGACCCATGTATGTCAGCATTTCACTCATACATCAATGTTCTACCTGTAGAAACATGGAATAAGGGTAGGACTTAGAGTATTTTATGCTCCACTGTCTAATGCTTCCCATATTGAAGAATGTCTTGAACTCATGTGTCTGCAGTCATAGAGAACACAAGATGCAGATTTAAAGAAGAGAATGCAGAGGTGAGAAAAGTATGAAGGGTAAAGAAATATTAATAAACACTTCAACAGAAACATGAAGGAGAGCAACAGTACTTATTCTGGCTATGCTGATAATTGCTGTATGTGCGAATGGAGCTAATCTAGGGTTCCCCAACATTTCCTATGTCCTGAAAATGGGAGTGCATATGTAGGTATCGTATGTGCATGTGTATGGCAATGCTGCTTGTGTGGTTGAGAAACGTGGATCAGATATGTACTGCTGGAGATGGTGCAGTGGGAAAGTAGTGTCTTTCATACTATTGCATGCCTTCAATAGAGAGTCAAATATTATTGATAAGGATATGTTGAGGGGCACTTAGCTATAGGTGACCCACACTGATTACTACTGGTCCATATGTTGCAATGCAGAGACTATGCAGGGTTGACCAGTGCAAGAATAACTCGGGTTTTCCTCTATTGCCATGTATGTTGACATGCATGGTATGTCTGGACATACATATCATTTAATACATGCTTTTACAAGGTCTTGCAGGTCACCATCTGCATCCATGTGTAGTTTGCATAATCACATTCCTACATGTATCACCGTGCCCTGGCAAGAGGAAACATGCAGTGAGTGAAATCAAAGTCTGTGATGTGTGTTGCGTGCATCAGAAGGGCCCTCTTGGAGCTCACGTTAGTGCCTGTGGAGCACAGAAATGTCAGCCGCAATCACCCCTCCCAAAGTCAGGAGATAATGTCCATGAGTGGTGAAGGAGGAAGATAATTCAAGAGGTATCTTTTAATAAAGAGGATTTGGAATATGTCATTTTTAAAATATGCACCTGACACATCCTGCCACCACTGCACTGACATCTGTTGATCCAGCAGCCCCAGGGTTGGCATGGCAAGTTGTGGAAGCCAAAGCAAAGGCAAATGAGATATCAGGGGGACGAGGGGGGCTGATGGGTCTGTGGTCTTGTAAGGAAACAAAAACCTATATGCATACGTCTGGTCTGGAGGATGGAATGATCTCCCTGCAGTGCCAGTTATATCTGGTATGGAAGAAAACTGAACTGCAGAGAGATCATTCAGTCCCCTGGAACTGAAGTGTGCCTGAAACTGTCTGTTTCTGAACAAGGCCAAAGAATTATCAGTTCCCATCACATAATGGGATCTCTACACCCACTACACCACAGCAATATACCTGCAGCCACCCATGTGATGAAAGGTGCAGGGACCAATGTTCCCTCTAATTTTCTGTAGGCTGTGTGCGCATAAAATATCAGCTGTGCAGCTTTTGAAGGAAGGTTAAATTTTTGTGCGCCACATAACGACACTCGGAGTTAAATACTTTAAAATTTGACTACACATCAGAATACAGTATGTACACCATATTGATTGCACTAGAAAATATTGTAGAACTTGTGAAAACCGTAAATACACAACAACGTTTAAATTTTAAGATGTCTGTGTTGTTTTCTATCAGAATCAGAACCGTAATATTTGTGCGCTCTGTTGTAAAGTATGTGCGCTCGCTCGGCGAGATGTGTGCGCGCGCACACGCGCACAGCTTAGAGGGAACAGTGGCAGGGACCATCACCCAATGGAGACCAGACAGTCCACAGAGGCTGTGGTCCCATCCACTGCACCACCTCTCTGACTCACCCACATCCTCACACCCCTCACAGCCACACACACAACAAAGTGCATGGATACCCATCACATCCCAGCATGATTCAGAACCCACCATACTTGTGCCCTTCCCCCACACACCCCCAACACAGAATGTAGCTCCCCACTCACTGGAATACATTGGCACATCCCAAAACATGGTTACATGACCCTTCCATGGCCCTTGCCCCTTGCCTGTTCCCTGCCCTGCCCCCTCTCAGAGTGCACATGCACCTGGGTTTGTGTTACCACAGTCACAGAGATGGATGGCAGTGTGTCACTGGAGTCAGAGGGTCACCACTGTGGTCACTGGTCTCCTCGATCCCCTCATAGAAAGGGGGGAATGTCAGGCCAGGCCCCATGCCTGGAGGAACAGGCCCAAGAATATGTGAGACCTGTGCAGTAGCATGTCCCTGGTTGGAATTCCCCTTGTAGAGGCACAGGTTGAGATACCAGTGGAGCTGCGGCCAGATGTTGCAGCAGTGTTCGCAGCAGAGGTGCCAGGTGTTGCAGTGGCACCACTCCCAAGGGCTGGGCTTGTCCCCACAGGCTGCATATCACAGCTGGCTTGTGCTGAATTGTGGAGTGGCTATGTTGGTTCCCTGCACAGTTCCTGCAGGACCTCCACAATGGTAGTGTGCAGTCAGCCTATGCAGGTGTTCAGCTGCTCTGTGGCCACAACCTGCCTCTCCTGCAGCGCCATTCTATGCTGGAGTATCTCCAACTGGACCCATCCCCTTGCCTGCTGGGCCTCACTGTGTGTGAGTAGCCTCTCTGCACACCAAATTATATGCTGTGAAGATCTGCTACTGGTGCATCCCTCCTGTCCATCTGTGCCCTGTTGCTGTTGTGGAGGTGGGGAGGGAGCCAGGATCTCCAGATCAGCAGGTCCACTTTCAGCTGGTGCCTGCAGCTCTGATCCATTGTCCAAGGCAAGCTGCTGTTCTTTGCCCTGTGTAGTGGCTGGAAGACCTGATGCTTTATCCTCTGACATGGGGTCCTGATCAGGCACAGACCCCTGTTGTGCACCAATAGCAATAGCTTTGAGCAAGACGTTCAAATGTAGAGGTGTGGCTGTCCGAGATGTTCCCATATATTTCATGGAGACGGCACCGATTGGATACATCTCAATATTTGAGATACATCGGCCCGTAGACGTCTCCTGAACCAGGTGCATGTGGCCACAAAAATGTTGCCGCACCCTAGCCATCATCTCATGCAGTAGCCATGGCCCCAAGGAACTCTGTAACCAATGGGACAAAAATGGAGCATTGTGCAGAGCTTCAGCAAACAATGTCTGTTAGTGTGACAGTGTATGTAGTATAGTGGTCACAGCACTGCCACAGTAACCCAGGGGAATAGGTTCAAGTCCTATGTTCACTCTGTGTGGTGATAGCCAGGTGCCACATCACCCCCTTACATCAGAGGAATTCCATGTCTGTGCCACAAGATGAAGGCTTGCATGTCACTGTGGTAAACAAAGGAAAGCAATACCATGATGTGCATTTTGCCATGTACGTGCAAGAGGTTTAATGTCTACATGCGTGCGCATGGCATTTAACGTGTACATGCTTGGCATTGAACGTTTACATGCCGGCATTCATTTCACGTGTATGTGCTCGGCATTCATTTCATGTTTACGTGCTTGGGGGCCTCACCTGTGCTCTGCCAGGGGATAGTCATGTACATCCACAAGATAGGTAACGTGTACGTGTACATGGAAGTATAACTGTGTCTGACATTGCACCACATTGCCCTGCAATTATGAGTATGTTAGGGGAACCCCATTGGAGTGGCTGCTGGAGGCAAGAGAATACTATGGAGATCATTCGCAGATGGTAAGTGATGGCCATGCTGCATTGTGCTGACCTGGAAAGAAGGAGGCCAGCAAGAAGGCACCCACACCCAAGGGTTCCAAGGCCGAAGTTCAATTTCATGGACATGGCAGATTATGTATGTGTATCCAGTTTCAGTTTGATAGGGCAGCAATACATGACCTATGCCAGCAGCTGGAGCCACACCACACCCCACCACTCACTGTGGACAGGCAGTCCCTGTACATGTTAAGGTTACAACAGCCCTCACCTTCCTGGGAACTGGGTCGTTCCAGACAGTACTAGCAGCTACAGGAGATCTTAGCCAGGCAGCAGTTTCATGGTGCCTCCCACAGTTCCTGAGAGTATTTCTGAGGTGCATGGTGCAACACATAGCTTTCCCCCTCATATAGCAGCAGAGGCACCAAACAATGCAGGATTTCCATGATGTGGCTACCTTTCCATCAGTGCTGGGCGTGGTCGATGGAACACATGTGGCTCTTTGGCCCCCAAGATGGTGTGAGGCACCCTACCACAACCATAAATCATACACTCCATGAACATGCAAGTAGTATGCAGTGCCCATGGGGGATTCACGAATGTTGTTGCCAAATATACAGGATCGTGCCATGACTCATATATCCTGAGCCAGTCTGGAATCTATGGCTGCTTTAAGAGGGGCAAGATTGTTGGAGGGTGGCTACTGGAAGAGCTGTCACACTGATACCCCTTACCCTGTCATACATTCCAAAACACAGGACAACATGTAACTTATTTAACAGGTTTTTGATACCACTTTATCCTTCAATCAAAGCGGTTTACATTGTAACTTAAACTTGGTAATGTACATTAAACAAGGACATTGATAACTTGGATTTTTCTGAGATAATAGGGGGTTATGTGACTTGCCCAAGGCCATAAAGAATGCTAGTAAGAATTTGACCCTGGTCTCTTGGTTCCCAAGCCAGTGCTCTAACCTTTAGGGACTCCTCCACTCTAATGGGCAGATGGTGAGAGAGCAACTGCCCCTGCCTTACAGCTCACATGTGTACATCACAGAGGATGGCTAGGCTATGAGCAGACATTGTTCAGACCATGTGTGGAGACTCTAGAGAGCTCCTGCGAGTTATGTCCGTATCCACATATGTGTGCAGACCAATGCCTTGGAGAGATATGGCGACAGACCACTACGGTGACACCTGATGTCCACAGGGCTGACACTGAATACCAAGAAAATACCTCCCACTATTCCTAATCTGTGATGGTCCGCCTAGGAAGGATCCAGAGATGCACTGCTGGTGAACAGGCTCATCTACTGACATAGGGATACTGCTGACTCAGATACCCAAACTCTGTGGCACAAAGGGGATATTGAGCACAGGTTACACAGTTTCCCCAAGGGAGTGGGGGAGTGTCTCACAGACCCCAAAACCAACTATCCAACCCTGCCTCCCATTCAGCTACAAGTTGGTGTGTCCAAGCACATGCACATTCCAGGGGCATACATATCTCACCCAAGAGCGGCGGGCCCATGTCAATGGCTGCCACAGCTGAATACAGCCACACACATAATGACCCAGTGCCTGCAACATGTGTTATGCATACTGCTCCCCCCTGACACCATTACCACACCTCAGCACCTGTTACTTGTAGAGAGAAAGGTTATATCACACAGGTGCTGAGGTGTGGTAATGGTGGCAGGGGGGAGCAGTATGCATAACACATGTTGCAGGCACTGGGCATTATGTGTGTGGCTGTATTCAGCTGTGGCAGCCATTGACATGGGCCCGCTGCTCTTGGGTGAGCCTAGAGAGCTTAGCTATTCAATATCTGTGTGTACACCCCTCCTTGGGGGCTGCATTCTTGTATCAGACCCAGTTTCTGCATGTCCTTCTCTACAGATGGCATCTGTGCACATCCTTACTTCCTGTTTTGTGTTCCCAGGAAAACCATACCATTGTGAGTGGCTCAAACTCTCTGTCTGACCTACAAATGCATTCCATTCCAACAGCTCTACTATGTTCATACAGCTCTTTCCTATATGCACTATGTCTGTGTGTGTTCATGCACTCTAACCCCATGTGTGTCAGTGTTGTTTGTGTGGCTTAGATTTTTCACCACAGCTGCCCAATGATTCTGTGTGACATCACAGCAGGGAGAACATAGATTGGGTTGTGCCTATGTTGTTAACGTTTGTGCTGTTGTTTGTGGTAGTCTGCCTCTGTGGAGGATGCATGTCAGCCTCTCATCTGGCCTGGGTCTCTGCTGCCGGATGTGGTGTATGTGTGGCCTGGTTCTTCAATGGTGCAGAATTGCACCCTGTACACCTCCATGTCATGCAGGATATTTTTGGTCCACAATTGGCTTCCCTGTGGCCTCATTGCATGCCCCCTTATGGTCTCCTATTTATGTGGGTGCTGACAAACATAGTGGGGTGGTGGCATAGTGGTGTCGTGGTTGCTGTGACTACCTAGCACCAATCTGGCTGGGATTTGATGGTGCTACATCCTTGGGTGGGTGATTATACACTCCATGGTTTCTGTGGGATTGGTCATTGCTGATACCTCTGATTATACCTTTCATTGTCAACACAGGGGCTGCTGGGTCACAGGGGTTTACCTCTCCTTGCTGTGTATCTTGCAGCAGAGTTTTGCTGTATGTAGGACACTATTCATAAAATCCCCCAAAATTTCCAAGGACCAAAATACTAAATCAAAACTTTCTTTGGACTTATCGTTTTGATTTAGTATGTGGGACACTAGCATTCTTTAAGCTGTTGTATCTGGTATCCTCTCTGCCATGTATGTTCGGGGCTGTGTGTGGCTGTCCTTTAATATTCGCTCTGTGGAGTCTTTTGACATCCCGTTTTGCATTGAGTTGTAACTTTTGGGTATCCATTGTGATGCCACACTATGCATTTTGGTGGGGGGCTACCTAGACTGCAGTAGCTGATGGCCATGACAGGTTGGGGTGCTGGCCTAATGGTTACAGTAGTGCCTTTAGGGGACAGGGTTCAATTCCCACTTGCTGTGACTATGTCACTTCATATTGCATTACATTTGTTTTTATGTCAGACTGAGCTTCTCAGGGGCCCTCTCTTCTGTGTGTGGCGATGTTTAGGCAGCAGTGTATGGCACTGAGCATGCATGCTGATGTGCTGCAGACACCATGCATGTTGAATGCTGACATTGTGGATGTTTTCTCTGTGCCTTGCATTGTACATGCTCTGTTGGCCACCACTATGTACTGGATGCAGGTTTAATTATTTTTGTGGCTTTGTGTTTCATATATCTGCCGTGTGTGTTCTAACTTTCTTGTGCTGCTGACTGTACTGTCTCCACCATCATATCTGTATCTGTGTCCACATTGGACCTTGGTGGTGTGCCTGCACGCGTCTTGCTCTCCCTAGTTGCATTGTTCACAGGTGCAGATCTGCTAGGTATTTGCCATGCTTTTGCCGTACCGCCTGCATGCATCCAGCGCATGACAGATCTTTGATATTTCTGGACCCCTCTCTCACTTTGTGCATACCTGTTTCAGTCTCTGCATGTGTGCTGCTACTGCCTGCCTGCTTCTCTCTATTCTCATGTCTGTCTGTCTGTCTGTGTTCTAATGTACTTACTGGGCTGGGGTGGTCCTGATCCTTTCCCAGCCCCTGTGTGCCGCTGCATGGGCTGGCCTCCTGTGCCCAGAGGGCAAGAGCACCTCCTCCTCCTCCTCCTCCTCCTGCAGCACCATGCTGACTAGGGGCCTCGCCTCTGCCTCGCTGAAGTAGGGCAGCCTTGTTGCCATGTTGATGTGTGCGTTATTTATTTATTTAACTTTTCTTATTTACCACTTTTCAATGTTATCAAAGCGGTTTACATTTAACTCAACAATTATACATGGAACAGTTATTGGTATAACTATGATACATCCCTAGAAAATGCTTTGTGGCCTTTGAGTAAGTTCATATAGATGCTCAGAGGTTCTTATGGAATTCCTTTCTTTTCGGACACTTTACGAGGTATCCATTCTGTAATGCCAGCTGATTTGCCCAAGTTGTTGACATCCATAACACACAATGTTCTTTTCCCATTTCTGGTCTCTTTTTACTCAGTAGTTATCTTCCTTGAGAACCTTCTGCTCTTCTCTGACAATATTCTGCTCCCCTATAAATAGATTCAGACAATTATTCCTGGTTTTCTCTCAGTGCTTGTTCTTTCATAAATCACAGGCAAAATAACATCTGTTTCAATTTCTGTAAAATAATATTTCAGTTTCTTCATTAAATTTCCCTCTTCGATGAAATAAATAATCATTTAAAGTCCATGTTTGATTATAGCATTTTTCGTAATCTAAAATGTCCTATGATTTCTTTGGAGTATGTTTACTAAATGGCAGTAGTGGGCTCCAAGCGATATGGGGCGCGGCTCCGATATCGCACGGAGTCCACTACTGCCATTTAGTAAACATACCCCTTTGTGTCTTTTCCCTACCTGTGACCCACTAGTCTCTGGTATAGGACCTTGATCTCGTTCATATTTGTATATTTTGCTTTAAAATTTAAGGAATTTCATCCTATTCCATGAGACAATTTGTGAACTGCCCTAGGAATTCCCCCTTTTCCTTTTTTCCTAGTGAGCCTTTACCCCAGTAATTACCGCATGTTCTTTAACTTTTTGTTTTTATTGTGAACCACCCTGCTAACTTGTTAAAGGGCGGTATATCAAATTTTAATAAACAAACATAAGGCAGTCGTTTGAAATGAGCAAGGAAACAATCCTTCCCTCCCCCCCCCCCCCGCCCCCGATTCCCCCCAAGGGTTGTTGGGAGGAGCAATTGTTGGAATGCTATTTTAAATTAATTACATCTAAATTAATAAAGAAGAATTAATACATTTTTCACTAACATTAATTGAGGTGAAATTAAATTAAATTAAATTTGCAATTAAATGCAAACGTTTGAAAATAAATATTGTAGCAGTTTAAATTAACATTTTTACCTTTTCAATTTTTAATAGAAACACTAGTTATATAACAATAGCTTAGTTTGTGTCTTGCTATCTTTCTCAGGGATAATCATCTGTTTTAAATTACTCCAAAAGTTCTCAACCTCTTTAACTATAGGTATTTCTTTTCTTGTTTACAAATTCTTTTAAATGTTGTACTGTGAGACAGACTATGCTAGAGGATTCTGAGCACCATGCTTCACCCAGAGCTGCTGTCAGCAGCAATCACTCCTGCTGGCCTACCCCACCAGACCATCAGGGACTTTAAAGACTGCAGGGATTGGGCGGGGGTCTTCGGGCGGCCATCTGTGATCGGGGAGGTAGGGGTCTTGGGGTTTGAGGAGCACTGGGTGAAGGGGTATTTACCGGGGGAGTCCTATATATTTAATGGTGTTGGGGCAGGGAACTCCTGGACCGCCTCTCTTCATTTTGATGGCATGGCTCCTTTAAATTTGTGGCCTGGAGCATCAAACTACATGCTAGTGGCCTGATATTTCCAGCTGGAAATATAACGCCAGCTTTGAGATGGCGTTATTTTTCAATTAATAACACATTTTGCGGTGATTACTGAAAGCCATGTTATTTTATTTAAATGATAATGATTGTTTTGCCTCCATTTGCATGCTTTGTATCTCATTATTATTCACCATGCGGTACCATGCAAATTTGTGCCTTACAGTAAAATAACGCACCTTTTTGCCCCATACCGCATGGTAAGGAGCAAAAATTGTACGTTATTCCCATAACACACTTTAGTAACTAATCCCCCTTGTCGATTACTGTAACATTCTACATGTAAAAATAAAAATAAACTTTAGTGTTTCCTTAGCTATTAATTAGTTTTTCCCAATTATATTTTCAGTCACTCCTAATTTACTCTCAATCCACACTCGAACAGTTTCTTCTTTAAAGAAAAAGACTACTTTTTGCTTTCTGATTCTGGCCAGGTAGGTGTAAGGACTGTTCTGCCCCACAGCAGTGTGCATGTTTACATTCAGTTTGTATTGTACTGACAGCCTATAAGCTAATGTATGACATTTCCTGCTTTTCTCTTGTAATCTTTGCATTTATATATTAAGAGAATTATTTTAGAAGCAATCCCACATTTTAAAAGCAACATATAGATGTAAATGCCTTTTCAAAACAGGGGCTTTTTAAACATGGATATACCACTCCTAAAAACTCTGGAGACGTGGTGAGGTGGGACAAAGAAGTGGTTTGGGTGGGAATATAGTATAGATATGAATTCCCCATTTCATATGGGGAATCCATGTCTATGCGAAATTCATAGATGCTGGCATTTACACCTGCCCCTCGGCATATATAAGGGCTTTCTGGCAGGGGCAGTTGTGAATGTCGATGTTGCCCCCCCCCCCTCCCCGATCACCCCTCCTAACCTCAATTTCCATTCCCAACCCCCCTACAACAATACAGTCCCCTCCTACTCCCCTAAAAAGCATCTGACCCAGTCCCTACCCCGTCCAAAAGTATCTGACCCCCCCCCACTCCTCCAACCTATCTGATTCTCTTCAGCTTTACAAAAAATTGCCACAGATACCAACACCCACTCAGCAACCCCCCCCCCCAACACCAAACCCTCCCACACCCACAAATCCCTCTCCTCACGCTTATTGTGGTCCCTGGAGCCTAGTGGGAGCAGGAGAAATGCCTATGTGATTTATAAAATACTAGCACAAATTCTACAGAAATCCCAAAAATGGTGAACCTGTTGTACATTTACACCAGTTCAAGAGCAGGTATAAATGTGTACCAGTATTATATTCGAGAATATGCATATTTTATAAAGTACATGCCTACTCCTTGTGACTAAAAGCGTGATATTGCAGCATCTCCCCCTACTGGCAGCAGTATGGATGGAGGACTCTTGCACAACTTGGCAGGAGTACTGACTCACAGTAGAATATAAATGTCCATAACTAAAGGAAATTAAGAAGGTCATACAGAGGGAATACTTTGACATGTTCAAGCTTCTAGAAGGGAGGTGAAGGCGCAATGCCAAGAAAAAAAGCTAAGAAGTGCGATCTGCTGTACCCAGCATCACTTGCCACAAGGATCCCTCCCAGCTCGGACACATGTTGGTGTACATGGACACTATCATTAATGCCGAAAGGGAATATGAAGGGTATGCTTGGCCGTCATATGATGAGCATTTCCATGACAAGATGGAAGTGCACCCCAACATGTCATGGGGTGCGGCTGATGTGGAGATTTGGCTGCGGAGGATGAACTCAAAGTATGGCCAGAGCTTTCAAAGGCAAATCATGGCCGGCGCAAGCAAACTCACGCCGAGCAATGACATCTGCAGGCGCTACAACAAAGGCATGTGATCCCTTCGTGACTGCAAATATTGACATGCCTGCCTCCACTGCACAGCTCCTCACCCCACATTTCAGTGCACCAAGAGGATGCAGACAAAGCCCGTTCAGCAACAGAAGCAGTGACCCCATTTTTCAGCAAGCCCCCAAACCAGTTTCTATTGCAGCCATGGACCCTTGTCTAGACATCTACCCAAAAAGAACTGATGCAACTTTATTGGTCCATACATGTAAAAGGGAGACCTGGGTCAGGTCTCCCTTTTACATGTATGGACCAATAAAGTTTGGTGAGAACCCACGCCTGCCTACGTTTTTTGTACTGTGTTGCTGTGTTCCTTGCGTGGCAGTATGCTGTTTTTGGTGCCCATGGCCAACATGTTCCAGCATCTCTCAGCTGGGCCCTCCTCAACTTTGCAGTTCCTGATACACCTTGATGGCACGCCGCTCTCCAAATTCAAATTCATGCAGTGTTCAAGAGATTGCTAGTGGCATTAATATTATGACCCAGCCTATTCAGAATGCACTCCTTACGGATTGGGAATGCAACAGCAGTGTCCGAGAGGGGCCTTCCAATACGAGCAATTGGGGTGCTGGCAGTCCCGTGCTTACTCATCATATATTCGCCCGGACCCAACTGGCACTGCCGACTGAGTGTTCGCCTTCACTAACCTTGCCCCCTCCTCTTTTGCAGAACACGTAATTTGTATAGTGAGTCACTCCTTTATCTGCTAGGTGGCTGAAAGGAGGTGGCCTCTGGGGATCAGTCTTGGATTATTTGATTGTGGTGTGCGCCTCCTATGGCTGGGTTTCCTGGGCATGGGAAGGCGGCATCTGCAGCCCTTTCTACACCAGCGAATTCAGATTCACACCCCACCTGCTGCCCTGATAGTTCATCTTGGAGGGTACGACCTTGGAACAACCTCCGGAAAGCACCTCATCGACCAGATCAGAACGGACCTCTCTTGTGTGGCCACAACCTCCTCCACACACCTTTCATCCAGTCTGACCTCATTCCTCATCTCAGGTGGGCAGGCATATGTCTCTGAGGCAGGGAGCTCAAGAAGGTCAACAGGCAGATTGGCCTTGCCATCCTGCGTGCTAGGGGACGGCAGATCCAACACGAACGGACATCCCCCTTTTTGCCAGGATATTTGGGTGGGGACCTGCTGCACCTATCAGACATTGGACTGGACTCGTTCCTTAATGACTTACGTGAAATCTTGGAGGCCATCCTTCAGGCCAGTACCCAGCAAGGCTCAGCCAGTTCCAGGCTCTGGAGAGAGGTTCCCTTAGTGGAGGGCACATGAAAGGTGAGCTTCCACATACTAATGGCGGCTACCCAAGCCAGGCCACAAGCGCTTGCAGAGTATGAGCAAAAGGGAAAGGGCACCTAGCTGCCACCAAGGCAGGGCACCCCAGTGAGTCCCCATATACGACAACCACCTGGCACAGGTGGTCCTTTAAGGCAGCATGGCAAGGCCCTTTGTACAGGAGTGGACCCAGTTCAGTTAGGCAAGGTGGACCCAAAGCCCCTGTGGCAGGCTGGCTTGACAGCAAGGGAGGAGGGCATGTCACGTACTGGCTCGGGTGACTAGATTGGGAACCTTGCCCCACTATACATATGTTGCATTTGTATATGTTTGTATTGATTATGTTGATCTAGCTATAAAGATGCGGCCATGTTTTACCCACAGTTGCTGAGTAAGGTGATCATTGGGAAAAAGGGCAAAGAGATTATGTTCAGGGGAGGGGCGGACATAAGTCCCACTTGCCTATGTTAATACTGACAGTATACAAAATAAATCACAAGCTAATGTATATTCTAAACAGGCACAGAAAAATGTCTGAACAAAACATAAAAGTTAGCAGAGGCTTGCATTGAGGGTGCTCTCACCAAGCAGGAAACCAACAAAAGAAGGTCAGCAGCTCATGGACTCAGAGGTAAGCTTCTGAAAAAAAGGGGGGGGGGGAGGGGCTGGTCAAGTACAGAAGGTAGGTAAATTGAAGCAGGCAGATTCCACAGGAAGTGCCCTAGTTAAAAACTCAGGCAAGGTAAAAAAAAAAATTAAATAAACTTTAAACATTTACAAGACAAATCTTACAGAGGAATAGGAAGAAAAAGAGGAAGAGAATGCACTCCTAAATTGTGGAGTCAGATAATAGAAGTCAGTAATATAGTAACATAATATATGATGGCAGATATTGTCCATCTAGTCTGCCCAGTGAAGTGGCAAGAGTAGGTGCACCTGCCACTCTGTGCAGGTCACCCCTCCCCATGCCTGTGTTTAGGGGTGTACCCACCACTCCGTGTAGGTCACCCCTATTTGTTAAGATATAAGAGATAGTTAAGTTTTTTTTTAATTTTATCCTGTTGCTATAAGGGGGATCCACAGTGTCTGTCCCATGCCATTTTGAATTCCGTCACTGTCTTTGCCCCCACCACTGCCATCGGGAGGGCAGTCCAAACATCCACCACCCTTTCAGTGAAAAAGTATTTCCTGACATTGCCTTTCAGTTTACCCCCTTGCAGCTTCATGTTATGCCCTCTAGTTTTATGGCTTCCCTGTCTTTGAAAAAGGTTTATTTGTTTATTAATACCTTTTAAGTATTTAAAGGTCTGCATCATATCTCCCCTATGTGGCTGACGTCACCTCTCTGGGCTGTTTAAATCCTCGGCCTGATGCGGAATGCCAGCATTGCCTCACTGCTCTTTGGTGATTTTCTTCAGATTTCCTTCACCTGATGGATCCCTGTGAGCCACGGTAGGAGGAGGAGCTGTGTGCTAATGTCACCTCCCCGAGCTGTTTAAATCCTTGGCCTGCCGTGAAATGCGACCGTGGGTGCAAGCCCAAAGAGGCGTGTCCAAAGGGCACGACCTGCCCCTTCAGAGCCCCTTTGTAGTTCAGAGGAGTTAACAACCGAGTCTGCTTATGGGAAAGCGAAAGAAGAAGGCCCCGTCTGTGGCCGTAGCAAAGACCTTGAAGGTTGTGGGACCTATGGATCGTCATCTTCATGTGGCTCCATCTAGCTTGGATGTTTCTACTGGGTCCATGAGTACTGGCTCAGAGGTTTCCTCTCCTTTAATGGGTTCTACTCCACTCAATTAGGAAGTGTCATTTGACACTGGAACCCTCCCTGGAGATGGTGGACGAGAGGATGTAAGGTCTCCAGTATCCTGGATGAATTCCCTGCAGTTGGATAGTGGTCAGACTTTGGTGATGTAATTAAGATGCCAGCTCCTTTGAATTTTTCTGCCTCAGCAGAGAACATGGTTGTTCCTAAAGATGTTTCACTACAAGATATTTGGGAGGTAGTGGTGCCCATGGAGGTTTCCTTGTGGTCCTCTCTCTCCCAAGTTTCACAGTTCTCTGCTGAGGTAGTTGCAAACTTAGCTGACCAGTACACTCACATTTCTAGGTGTAATTCATCTGTACGTAAATTGGAGGGCCAGGTTGCAAGTACCCAGGCTGCCCTCGCCTCTTCTATTTGAGATAGTACAGTTATTCATCATCAGTTAGAATCTTTGGAGAATGAAGCCAGGGCAAAAAATCTTTGCTTCATTAATTTTGCTTGTACCCATTACTTGACCCCACGATATTGCTTCAAAAATATTTTAATGATGTTCTAATGGTTCAGGATGTTGATGCTATAAAGTTCTCCTAAGTTAATTATATTCCTCAAAGGGCAAGATCAGAGGGTCCTTTTGATGTTGATGCTACTCAACTTTCTCAACACTAAATCACAAGGGTATTTTTTCTAGAGTGTGCAACAATGCCTAGAAAAATGTGTATACACTCCAAATATATCACCAGTCTCGTTAAGGATGTCAAAACATTCACTTCAAATTGGTGCTAAGGCAAATGATAATGCACTTATGTATTCAAAACCCACAGGTCTCAGATCAAAGGGACAGCGGTGGCCAACACTGACCAACCATACTCCCATAATAACATCAACGACCTGATTTATATAATATCGTGCATAAATCACTTTTCCTTTGCCCACATGAAGACAAAATAATGAACTACTTTTCCCAATTCAATGATATAATTACTTTTCTAAATCAAAACCAAACAGTTGTGGTAAATCAGAATGGCTTCTGTTGTTATACAATACAAGCCCGCTGCTCTCACAAAAATAGCTCCACCAGTTTTGATAACGCCAATCTTGACAAATAGCTTCTTTGCTTATTATAGCGCCAGCTTGCTTATGACCCAACGCCGTCCATTGACACTGTCATCGCGTTTCTCCTTGTGGTTCGTCAGGGGTGCCAATTCTCTAGCCGTACTCCCACAATAACAGCTCTGTTCTGAAACATACTACAAAAAGACAAACATGTCACCTTCCCCAACCAAGACTCTAACACCCATATTAACAAAGCTACTTACTAAATACTATCATCTCACTTACAGAATGCTGCCCGCGTTCAGAATCTCATACTTTCTCTGTTGCTTTACCATCAGGCTTAACCGGTGAAAAACGCCGCGCATGCGGAGTAACTCCCATGCCTGCCTTTTAAACGCTATCATCCACTCTTAAGGGTACTTCTCAAAACTGTTAGTTCTTTATTAGTTCACACTCAGCTAGAACCTTAGCCCATCTAAATCTTAAACTAATATTTATCCTCTAATCACATCGAAGATGTACTCACTCAGAACTACAGTTCCACTCCTAACAAGAATAACCCATGTGCTTTTATTACTCCTCACCGGCCCATATCTGTATTACAAAACAGGAAAATCAAAACCTTTTGCTCTTAAGGGTTCCTCTCAAAAGAATCACATGTTTCAACATGACTCCTATTCTCCCGTTGAAACACAGGGGGGGAAACCACTGTTAACCTACGAATATACCTGAGTAATCGAAACTGACACCTAAGTGAAACTGAAAACCGAAGGGAACCAAATTAGGACATGCATGCATGCCACTCAATTCGTTCATTCAACCCCGCGGGAGTCACCGAGCCAAGCTCAAAAATCCATCGCTGCTCTTGTATAGAAAGCCATTGTTCACGAGTTTTTCCACGTCGGCCTGACCGAACGTGCTCAATACAAAAACATCTCATATCTGTGAATGAATGTCCTGCTTGCAAAAAATGATGTACCATGGGGGCTTCCATCACTCTATTTTTTAACCGGCTTTTATGCTCAAGCATACGAGTCTTAAATTTCCTAACTGTTTTGCCCACATAAACCAACTGGCAAGGACATAACACGATATAAACCACATACATGGATTCACAGTCTAAATGGTAATGCACCTTATGTGTTCTACCACGATAATGAAATGTATGCAATTCCAATGTTATCTCGCAAATAGTACAATGGCCACACTTGTAGTGGCCCATACTCTCCTTTAATTCATCTGGTTCTCTCACTTTCTTACGCAAGCGTGATGGACTGAGAAATTCTTTTAGATTTCGTCCACGCTGCCATACACAACGAATCTTTACATCCGCAAAAACTGGAACTACACGTAACACCGATTCATGTTTTCTTAATATTTTTTGGATTGAAGGGCTCAATGGAGAATATGGGGTGATCAAATTAATATGTTGATCTGTCTGTTCCTGAGTCGTTTGTGGAACCGGGTGTAACAATAGATCGCGATTATTAAATAAAGCCCTCTGGTACGCCCGTTTAACTACCAATGGTGGATAACCCCTATCTTGAAAATTCAAAAACAATTGTTTAGACTGAATCTTGTAATCTGAACGTTTCGAGCAATTACGCTGATATCTCAAAAATTGAGAAAAAGGCAACCCAGGGATCTGTGCTGGGTCCGCTGCTTTTTGACATATTCATAAATGAGTTGGAAAAGGGAATAATGAGTGAGGTTATCAAATTTGCAGATGACACAAAACTATTTAAAGTTGTTAAAACCCAAGAGGATTGTGGAAAATTGCAAGAGGATCTTGATAAATTGGAAGACTGGGCATCAAAATGGCAGATGAAATTTAATGTGGACAAGTGCAAAGTTATGCACCTAGGGAAGAACAAACCAAACTATGGTTACAAGATGCAAGGTTCCACATTAGGAACCACCACCCAGGAAAAAGATTTAGGCGTCATTGTGGATAACATGTCAAAACCCTCGGCCCAGTGTGCAGCGGCGGCCAAGAGAGCTAATAGAATGCTAGGTATCATAAGGAAAGGAATGGAAAATAAAACAAAAGATATTATAATGCCTCTATATCATTCCATGGTGAGACTGCACCTTGAATATTGTGTGCAGTTCTGGTCACCGTATCTTAAAAAGGATATAGCATTATTAGAAAAGGTTCAGAGAAGAGCCATCAAAATGGTAAAGGGGATGGAAGGATACTCCTATGAAGAAAGGCTAAAAAGGTTAGGGCTCTTTAACCTGGAAAAGAGATGGCTGAGGGGAGATATGATAGAAGTCTATAAATTAATGAACGGAGTGGAACGGGTAAATGTCGATCGATTGTTTACGTTATCAGAATATAGAAAGACTAGAGGACATGAAATGAAGCTACAGTGTAAACTATTTAAGACTAATAAAAGAAAATATTTTTTCACTCAACGTGTAATCAAACTCTGGAATTTGTTACCGTAGGATGTAGTAAAGGCTGTTAGTGTAGCTGGGTTTACAAAAGGTTTGTACAAGTTCCTGGAGGAAAGGTCCATAAACCATTATTAAGAAGGGACCCAGGATATCAATGCTTGACCCAGTACAAGCATTGTGGAACCTGTGTTTTTTGGGGAAACTGCTAGGTACGTATGACCTAGATTGGCCGCTGTTGGAAATAGGATACTGGGCTTGATGGACCTTGGTCTGACCCACTATGGCATATCTTATGTTCTTATGTTATGTTGTAGAGCAATAGGGCAGTTGTAGGGGGGATTAGGTTTTGTGAGTGGGGCAGTTTGCAGAGTGTTGAGACAGTTGCAGGAGGTTGTTTTTTGGGTTGAGGGTAGTTTGCAGTATGGTGGAACAGTTGTGTAGAAGTAGTTTTTTGGGGGGGGGGCATCTGATAGGGTGGTGAGACAGATTGGAGGGTATTTTTTACAGGGTGGGGCATTTTTCAGGTTGGTAGGGCCCCTTCACAATGGCTCCACCATCCCACACACTGCTCCCACCACCAAAATATACTCCCTCTCAAGTGCCTTCCCAAACTGTCAAATGTTGCCATCATGGAAAAACCCCACCCACAACTGCCTCACCACCCTGCAAACTGCCGTACCCTCAAAAACTACACCCCTGGTATGGTGCTGGCAAAGAATACTGTGTATACCATGAGCTGCCTGAAGAACAAACCCGTCAGTAATAGAGGCGATCGAACCTAAGCTTTCTTTAGAAGCTCAGATGACAAGACTTTCTGAAATTTCCCATCAGCCCCTGCGGGCTTAACAGAGACGCGAGGGAGACACTCTCCCTTTGCGTATCTGAAAGCCGGCACAGAGGGGCTCAGCCGTCGCAGAGGGAGGGAGGGTGGGACTCAGCCGGGCAGAGGGGGCCCCGCGGGACACTCCATTCTGCCGCTGCCGCGGTAGCAGCCAGCTTTTTTGTTTTTTTAATGTTCCTTGAACCGATGGGGGGGGGGGTTAGGACTGGTAATGGGCTATGGAGGGGGTTAGGACTTGACTTGAGGAGGGCGGTGGGTTGATGGGGGGGGGGCTAGGACTGGTAATGGGCTATGTGGGGGCTAGGACTGGTAATGGGCTGTGGGCTAATGGGGGCGGTAGGACAGGTAATGCGCTCTTGGCTGATCCGGGCTGAAAGATAATTCGCTGTGGGGGGTTAGGACTGATAATGGGCTATGGGGGGGGCTAGGACAGGAAATGGGCTGATGGGGAGGGGTTAGGACTGGTAATGGGCTGTGGGCTGAGGGGGGCTGTCTGGTACTGGGCTATGGGGGGTTAGGACTGATAATGGGCTATGGGGGGGGGGCTAGGACAGGAAATGGGCTGATGGGGAGGGGTTAGGACTGGTAATGGGCTGTGGGCTGATGGGGGCTGTCTGGTAATGGGCTATGGGGGGGTTAGGACTGATAATGGGCTAAGGGGGGGGGGCTAGGACAGGAAATGGGCTGATGGGGAGGGGTTAGGACTGGTAATGGGCTGTGGGCTGTTGGGGGGGTTAGAACTGGTAATGGGCTATGGGGGGGTTAAGACTGGTAATGAGCTTTGGGCTGATGGGGGGTTAGGACTGATAATGGGCTATGGGGGGCTAGGACAGGAAATGGGCTGATGGGGAGGGGTTAGGACTTGAGGTGGGCTGATGGGGTTAGGACTGGTAATGGGCTGTGGGCTGATGGGGGGGGGTTAGGACTGGCAATGGGCTATGGGGGGCTGACTGGAAATGGGCTGATGGGGGGTTAGGACTGGTAATGGGCTATAGGGGGGGTGTAAACTGAAAATGGGGTGATGGGGGGTTAGGACTGGAAGTGGGTTGATGGGGGGGCTAGGACTGGTATTGGGTTGGGGGTTGCTAGGACTGGAAATGGGCTGATGGGGGGCTAGGACTGGAAATGGGCTGATGCAGGGACTAGAAGGGAATGGATGCTGGGTGAGGCTGGAACTAGAAGGGAGCTGATGTTGGGGGAGGATTAGAATGGGATGGGGCTGGGAGAGTAAAATGGAGAGGGGAAAAATATTTTGTGTGGGAGGGATGAAAAATCTACAATTGGCCGGGTATTGGGAGAGTAAGTGGGGATTGAGGATGGAGGGGTAAAATTTGAGTGGATGAAATAGGAATGAGGAAAGAGCAAAAGGAGAAAGATTAGTATGTTAAAGCAGGATGTAGAGAGAGAATGGAAAAAAAACTAGGAGAGAAGAAAGGACAAATGGACAGCAGACGATGGAGAGTTAGCAGAAGACACAAAGAAACCAGAAGAAAGTGACTGGAGCAATTGCAGCTGAAAAAAAAGGCACAAAAGGTAGAAAAATATCTCTTTATTTTGAATTTATTAATTGGAATATGTCAGCTCTGGTAAATGTGCATCATTAACGTCTGCGCTTTGTTTAGTACAAGAGCAAATTAATGTATAGTTTTATTTCTACAGTGTTGTACATTCCAAGTTTGGCTTTTGGGATTCCCAGTTTAATTATTGTCGTCCTGTTTCTAAATTGTGATTCCTTGTTTGGTGATGGTTTATGTTCTGTTCATGTGTAACTGAGCTGAGGTATTCTGTTTATATAATTCCTATTTGACATTGCCACTTGTTCTCTTTCCCCAGTAGGTCATGTATTGGTATTCTCTGAAATGTATTGGTTTAATATTTGCATGTTTCCTTTTGATAGGTAAGGTATGGTGCTTTGTGAGTCCTGGTAGTGCTGTTAGGATACGGCGGGTTTGCTATGGGTTCTAAATGGGCAGTGTTTGTAGTAGTTCCTAATGTGTCTGGCGGTTGGCACTGGATTATAGTAATGTAGAAATCTTTTAGTCTTTCTTTATTCATACACTCATTAAGAGGCATGTTTACTAAAAGTTAGTATATGGTAACATTATGCAAATATTTATGCAAATGAGACCCCTTATGCAAATGAGGCCCGGCACCGAGTCTCCGCACATGGCCCCGCACCCCCCTTGGGCCGCCCCTGAACATGAGTATATATGGTTCACACAAGTAACTTTGAACTTTTGAACATGGGTATATATGGTTCACACAAGTAACTTTGAACTTTTGAACATGGGTATATATGGTTCAATCAAGTAACTATTTACACATTTACAAGTTATTAGAGAGGGGTTGTCGGGGAAAGATATAGGCAAGGGCATTGGGGTAGGTGGAGCAGGGGAGCAAGGATCATTGAGAGAGAGAGTTAAGGTGGCTGGGAAAAGTGTTCTTGGAAGAGGTGGGTTTTGAGTCTCTTCCAGAATTTAGCATGATCAGCACAGTTCTGTAATTCACCTGGGAGAGCATTCCATAGAGAGGGGGCATAGAGTGAGAAGGCCCTGTTATGGGTAGTTTGCTTGCAGGATTTCCTTAGTGATGGTATGTTTAGAAGGTTTTTAGTATTATTTTATTTATTTATTTACATTCTCTTATATACTGCGCTATTCTGCATCAGTGTGGTTTACATTGAACAAACTGAAATTACATTGAACAGGGCATTATAACTTGGCGATAACTATTTTACAGGGAACATGGGCTATAGAGGGTTAAGTGGCTTGCCCAAGACCACAAGGAGCACCTGTGGGACTAGAAACCCCAGTCCTTCCGGACTAAGGTTGCTGCCCTCTAGTGTGATTTGAACCCCTGACCTTTCGGCCTGAAGTATCTTGCCTCAACCACTAGGCCACTCCTCCACTCCACAACTCCACTATTAGTGCGGCGTGATCTAGTGTTATTGGGGTTGGATAGAAGTGGTGAAAGACATGGGGCTGATTTGTTGTAAATGATTTTATGTATGAGAGTGATGGCTTTAAATTTTATTCTGGATGGTATGGGGAGCCAATGGAGATCATAGAGGATTGGAGTTATGTGTGTACGTCTAGAATTATTTGTGATTAGACGGGCTATTGTGTTCTGTGCCATTTGGAGGGGATGTATACTGTTTTTGGGAAGGCCATGATAGATGAGATTACAGTAGTCAAGGGTAGATGTTGTAAGGGATTGGCAGACAGTATGAAAAGAGTCGGGGTTTAAGAGCGGTCGGAGGTTTCTAAGGGTTCATAGTTTGGCATTGATTGAATTTGAAGTTCTTCTTATCTGGTCAAGGAATGTGAGGTTCTGGTCAAGAGTAATGCTAAGAAATTTGATTTGATTTTTTATGGGGAGGGTGAGATCACCGAGTGTAAGAGATGTCGGTGGGGTATAAGAGGTGTTGGTAAATATTTGGAGAGCTTCTGTTTTTGATTGGTTGATTAAGAGATTGTGATGACTGAGCCACATCCTTATATTTGTAAGGCATTTGCTTATATTCGTGAAGTCGGGGTTTGCTATATTGAATGGGGAGAACATGATGTCATCTGCATATATTTGGTAAAAGATTCCATGGTTTTGGAAAATCTTGCATATGGGTTGAAGGAAGATGTTAAACAGGAGAGCAGGTAAACTGGGTCCTTGGAGAACTCCCTGTTTTAGTGTATAACTTTATGTGTATCTTACCATACTCTAGGCTCCAGTTTTGTGATATTCTTCATCTTGATTAGACTATAAGCTCTGACGAGCAGGGACTCTCGCTTACCTTTATATGTACAGCGCTGCGTAGACCATGTAGCGCTATAAAAATAATAAGTAATAGTAGTATATGAACTTAATTAGCATGCCTACCACCACTGCACTCTGGCTATATGGCCAGTACTGGCTGAAGCACACATGTATTATGTCCTGACACCTCCACCGCACACAACATCAGCAGCCCTCTGGCGACTATCCAGTGCATATGCAGATGTAAACAGCAGTTAGTCGAGACAGCTGCTGATGTTTCGGTGGTTCTTTGCCCACTATTCCAGCAGGGTCACTCCTGACCTGCAGGCCCTGGTTTTGTGGCTGTTGTGGTCCACTGCCATGGCAGCTGCACCATGCAGCCCCTCCAAATATGTGGCATAGGCAAGTGCCTAGGTATTCTGCTAACATCGCCTATTTGCCCTATTTTTTCTTATTTGTTTGCCCTGCTTCTGCTCATCATATTTCCTAATGCTCGCATACAAATTGCGCTTTCAGAATGTACTAGCAAGGCGGTGTGTTCTAAACAGCGCGGCGTACACATTGCAGTGCTATACAAACGATTAGTAGTAGAAGTAGGGTGCATCTACTGCCTGGTCAGAGGCAGACGCACCACATCACTGCTCACTCTTCACTCATTCTCCTCCTTTACCCTACCTATTCATGCAACACACAGGTTGTTGTTGTTACTGTGCCGTTGAGTCGGTGTCGACTCAAGGCAACTCTCTGGATAGTTACCTAAACCGTGTTCACTCTTCAGTCAGTTAGTGTTGATAGAGTGGCATCCATAGCTGCTGTTATTGTATCGATCCATGTCATTGCAGACCTTTCTCTTTGGCGTTGACCTTCTTCCTTGCCAAGCATGATGTCTTTCTCTAATGATCTCTCAGGTAGTGTGGCATTTTTAGCATGGTCGCCTTTTAACCGCATGCTCTCAGCTAGCTAACGCACAACCAGAAGGCATGTTAGCCCTGCACTACCAGCTACCACGCTGTAGTAAATATGCCCTTAGACTCTAGCACCGTGACTACCACTCTCAGGCTGGCCCTCTGGCCCTCTCAATTTCACAGCCCTGGTTGCCATTTTAGTTTCAGAAAGTTAATTCTAATCCTTGTCTTTTTTATTGTTTAGATGTCATTAGTGGGAGTCACAGCCTTACTCCAGGATTCACCATGTCTGCAATTATTCTCCAACAAAGACTAACAAATTAAGACATTGGGGGAGAGTCAATCGGGGATAGATGGCAAGGTGGACCACTGTTACCTTTGTTCACATTACCTCTGTTCATATATTTTGGATAAAATGATGATTTTCAGGTACTTCACTGGATCTTATGAAATGAGAAGGATATTATTGAAGATTTTGTTAATCCCTTATCTATCATATGCCTTGCTTTCAGTACTGTTGTAAAAGAGCTCCCTCTTGTGACAAGAGGAGAAAACTATAGTTAAGAGACTGCTTGGCCAGTAAGAAATGAGGTTGTCATATGCAGAGAAACGTCTGTTCTGTTTTGCTTTGCTTTTGCTCTTGCTCTGTTTCATTTATTTCAAATAAAAATGAAATTAAGCAAAAAAAAAAAAAAGGAAAAAATATCAGGTCTGGGTTGGGGGGTGGGGTGCTATGACGACATCACTCAGAGTTCACCCAATTTGCTATGGTCTTTTGGTCTTTGGAAGGTAAGCAGTAACAGGCTAGTTAGTATTTACATGGGAGACTACCTTGAAACAGTAATTGCTGTAGCCTTAGGGGGTCATTTTAGAAGCCCTATTTGTGATTTGCACATCTGACAGTGCCCATTCAGATGTGCCAAACACAACCATGTCCCAAGAGCCATTTTAGAATTTTTCGCTTGTCTGGCACCATCACATCTATAGCACAAATGGGGGGAGGAGTAGCCTAGTGGTTGGGGCAAGGTACTTCAGGCCAGAAGGTCGGGGGTACAAATCCCACTAGAGGAGAGCAACCTTGGGCCGGAAGGACTGGGGTTTCTAGTCCCACAGATGCTCCTTGTGGTCTTGGGCAAGCCACTTAACCCTCCATTGCCCATTTTCCCTGTAAGTATTAGTGTATGTGTCTCATATCCCCGCATGTTAAATGTATCCCCCACTTATGTTGTGACCGCTTTGATTGAAGGATAAGGTGGTATACAAAACTGTCTAAATAAATGTCCAGGGTGATCTGTAAAAGATCCACATATATGTCCAATTTTAGAGCAGTGCCATACAGTTATGAGTGCCAGTGGACATATCCATGTCTATACCTTGGATACAATAACAGCAATTATGGGTGCCACTCTGTCAACAATGAGCTGCCTGACTGAAGACCGAACACAGCTTAGGACAACTATCCAGAGGGTCACCATGAGTGGACACCAACTCGACAGCACTTAATAATATCATTACAGTCGGCAAACAACAGTAGGGGGTATGTCCTCTGACTCCCCCAAAAGTTTTCTGCCCCTCAAAAAAGTATACACATAAACACAGAGGCCTTTTTGTGAACTGCCGCACCTCTGGACGTCTCCACTCACAAATGACAGGCTAGGATGTGTATGTGGCAACAGATACATGTGTGCATTCTGAAATACTGTCGTGGACACATCTACATTGCTGGTTTTGCAGACATGTATATTTCCTATGTGCACGCTTCTATCATTAAAATCGTCTATGGCAGCTGAAGATTGGAGAGTGGCCAATGCAATGCCAGTTTTTAAAAAAGGTTCCAAGAGTGATCTGGGAAACTACAGACCAGTGAACCTGATATCAGTTCCAGGCAAAATGGTAGAAACTATTATAAAGAACAAAATTACTGATAGTCTTGGTTTAATGAGACGAAGCCAACAGGGATTTAGGCAAGAAAAGTCTTGTCTCACTAATCTGTTATATTTTAAAGATATGAATAAACAGGTAGATAAAGGTGAGCTGGTTGAAATAATGTATCTAAATTTTCAGAAAGCTGGGGAGATCGCATGCCTCCCCCTCTCCCCCCCCCCCCCCCCCACCTGCTAAGGCTCCACCTGACTCTATTCTTAGTGACTTACCAATTCAGCAGAGTTCTCCACATCTTGCTAGTTCTGAATCTTTAAAAGCTGTGGCATAGGTCCCACCTATAATTGAGGCTACAGAGGTGCCTAATTCGCAGGTCTCCCTCACTGATACCTGGACGGTGGTGACCTGTCCTGAGAGAACTCTTGGAACTACAATCTCTCAGCTTTGCCAATTCTCTCAGGAGATGGTGGCTTGGTTGAGGACCGTTGAAGAAAGGTTGGAGGGTTATTCTAAACGATTACAAAGGCTTGAAAGTTGTTGTTCTTCCCTGCAGGCAGTTAATGCAATTAAGGACAGTTTGATTGTTCTTTGTAAAGTGGAATCTATGGAAAATGTTGCAAGGTCAAAAAATCTGAGATTTTTAAATCTTCCTGTTCATCATTTGCTATCATCTGATTAGGACAAGTTTTCAGTTTTGAAAAGTTACTTTTAAAATAAGGAAATGTTATTTTGTGGTTCAAAAATTCAAATGTTTCCAGATGTCTCACAGGCCATGCAATTGCATAAGAAAGCTTTTTTTAGCCTTCAAGCCTAGGGTCCTAGCCCTTGGGACTTCTTTTCATTTATGCTACCCCTGTAGATGTTTAATTACGTTTCAGGGGATTAGGTTTGTTTTCTTGGATCCTTTGCAGCTGGAAACCTTTCTGCATGACAAAGTGAAGCAGTGATGATTTTTGGGTGGACTGGGTAGAATTTAGTTAATGGCTGCTATATAGCGGGAGAGACTTTTTTCTATCTCTGTTTTTTGCGGGGATGTCCTCCATGCATTCTGGTCCCACCGCCGCATTGTCGACCCCCTGCACTCCACCGCTCAATCCTTGGCGGGGCTGGCCGGGTGCAGATTGGGTGGGGTGGGGACCTACCATGTGCTGATCCAGCCTTCAGAGGAGTTCCTAGGCCCAGTCGGGGTTGCTTCAGCTGCTTATTCCACCCTCAGTCATAGGGCGTACAGGGTCATGACCTGATTGGCCCTGTACGTCCTGCCGCCTTGGCCTGCCCCATTCCACCAACTCTCCGCCCTCTCCTGCCCCCCTGCCGGCTCTGCCCGTACTGCAGTTCTGGCCGTGCGGGGCGGGAGGGATGCGGAATCGGGGTTGGACCCACTACTTTTCAACATATTCATAATGATCTGGAAAGGGGAACGAGTGAGGTGATCAAATCTGCAGAAGATACAAAATTATTCAAAGTTGTTGAATTACACGAGGATTGTGAAAAATTGCAAGAGGACCTAGAGAAATTGAGAGAATGGGAGTCTAAATGGGAGATGAAATTTAATATGGACAAGTGCAAAGTTATGTATTTAGGGGAAGAACAACCAAAACTACAGTTACAAGATGCAAGTCTCCAGATTAAGAATCACCTATCAGGGAAAGGATCTGGGCATCATCATGGATATTTTATTTATTTAGCTATTTTTATATACCGCCATATCTGAAAGTCAAATCAATTTACAGATTGAACAATAATAATAAGCTCAACATAGTTTTACATCGAACACAATTGCAACTAAGTAACACATAATATTAATTTTTTAACTTTTGGGATGAAGATAGAAAATGGCAAAGGAATGGAGGATTATGAGACATAGTAAGGAACACTGGAATATTTTTGAGTCACACTTACAATCAATTACCAAGCATTTTAATCTTTCTGACTGTGTTGTTGCACCCAGCTAGGAACTCGAACCCACAACAATTGGCAGCATTTAGATTGGCTTTGATACAAAGAAAAAAACCTGGTTTTGGCACAGAGAGTTCTCTGGGAGGGAAAGATAGGGAACTTGCTTATCTTTTATTTTAAGTAAGGGGAATAGCAAGCCTCGCAAATAATAGAAATAAAAAATAGAAAAAGGACAGGAACACTCTTCTAGTTATTGCACCCATAGTGTATCCGGATTTTCAGAAAGCTTTTGACAAGGTCCCTCATGACAGACTCTTGGTGAAATGAAAACGTCATGGGATAGGAGGCAGTACTACTGTGGATCAGAAATTGGTCAAAACATAGAAAGCAGAGGGTAGGGCTAAATGGAGAATTTTCCCAATGGAGAAAGGTGACTAGTGGAGTATCTCAAGGATCTCTGCTGGATGCACTGCATTTTAACATATTCGTAAATGATCTGGAAATGTGAATGAGTGAGGTAATCAAATTTGCAGATAACACAAAATTATTCAAATTGGTTAAAACCCAAGAGGATTGTGGAAAATTGAAAGAGGACCTTGATAAACTGGAAGACAGAATGTTCAAATGACAGATGAAATTTAATGTGCACAAGTGCAAAGTTATGCACCTAGGAAAGAACAACCCAAACTATGGTTACATGATGCAAAGTTCCACATTAGAAACCACCACCCAGAAAAAAGATTTAGGCATCATCATGGATAACAGATTGAACCCTCCGCCTAGTTTACAGCAGTGTTCGGTCTTCAGTGGAATCCATAACTGTTGTTGTTGTATTGATCCATCTTATTGCTGGTCTTCCTCTTTTACATTGACCTTCTACCTTACCAGCATGATGTCTCTCTAAAAATCTCTCTTCACATGATGGGGTATTCTGAACCACGAATAGTGGGGGTGGATGTCCCAAAAGCACATTCATCCATGCTATTCATCCACACTTCCTGTTCCCGACGAAGCCTGCATACAAACAAGGAGTTTGTACAGGGAGGTTAGACGGGACAGGGAGGGGGCATGGTGGAGGTGAAGTTAGGGCAGGCAGTGGGCGGTCTGTAGTCCCGGACATACAGGGCCAATTCTGATGTCGGCCCCATACGTCTGGGGCCGGAAGACTAGACAGAGAACTTATTCCACCTCTGAGGTGGAATAAGTTCCCCGTCTAAGATCCCCTTTATGTTGGGGGATGGCAGGTCCAGCAGCGGCAAAAGGTGGAGGGGCTGCAGGAGATTCCCAGCAGCCCAATCCTGGCCATGTGAGACCAGATCGAGGGTTGGGCTGCGGGAAAAGGAAAATGTTGGCAGCGGCCGGGGATTACAGCTCATGAATGGAGCCACGGTGCCATGGCAACCAGATGCCATGGCACCATGGCTCCATTCAGGAGCATGACTGAGTTAGCCAGGCAGGAGGCTGTACATGCAGGCCAACCGGAATCAGGTCCCATCCTGCACATACAGGCTTAGATGCATTTCTGATCCTGCGGGGGCTAGGCATGCCCCACGGGATCAGAATTGCATCTATCTCTGTGCATCCGGTTCAGACCAGACAGACAGAGACCAGGACGCATATTACAGAATGTGCCTCCACATATCCAAAGTATGAAAGTCAAAGTCTTGTCATCTGAGCTTCCAAATAAAGCTTAGGTTTGATCTCTGATACTGACTGGTTTGTTCTTCGGGCAGTCTATGATATACACAGTATTTGTTTCTAGCACCATAATTCAAAAGCATCGATTTTCTTCCTATCATTTCACTGTCCAACTTTCACATCCATATGACGTTATTCTAAATACCATGGATTGAACAAGTTGAATCTTTGTATGAAGAGAGACATCTTTGCTCTAGAGAATCTTGTCTAGGTCCTTCATAGCCATTCTGCCAAGAGCAATGCATCATCGGATTTCTTTACTGCTTGTTGTTTCTTTATTGATAGTTGATCCAAGTATGTTAAAGTTGTCTACTATTTCAATTTCTTCTCCATCAACAATGAAATTTTTGATTTTGCCAGTTGTCAAGATCTTAGAAACATAGAAATATGATGACAGAAAAAGACCACATGGCCTATCTAGTCTGTCTTTCCATATCAACAACTACAACAGTCCCCTTTTTACCTTTAGAGATCCTCTGTTTGTCCCATGCTTTTTTGAATTCAGTTACTGTCCTCATCTCTACTACCTCCACTGGGAGACTATTCCATGGATCCACCACTATTTCCGTAAAGAAATATTTCCGCATATCACTCCTGAATCTATCTCCCTTCACCCTCATCCCATGTCCCCTCGTAGCAGAACTTGCTTTCAATTGAAAGAGGCTCTCTCCCTGAACATTTATGCCACGGAGGTATTTAAACATCTCAATCATATCACCTCTATCCCACCTTTCCTCTAAGGTATACATATTAAAATCCTTCAGTCTGTCCTCATATGCTTTATAATGAAGACCACTAATCATTTTAGTAGCCACCCTCTGCACCGACTCCATCCTGTTCACATCCTTTTGAAGGTGCGGTCTCCAAAATTGCACACTATACTTCAAATGAGGTTGCACCAAAGACTTATACTTTGTCTTCTTTACTATGTTACTATGATCTCAGAAGCATTTACCCTTTCACTTATACCTATTAATAAGGCATTTATTCATCATAAAACAAATGGAGTGGAGGAGTGGCCTAGTGGTTGGGGCAAGGTACTTCAGGCCAGAAGGTCGGGGGTTCAAATCCCACTAGAGGACAGCAACCTTGGGCCGGAAGGACTGGGATTCTTAGTCCCACAGATGCTCCTTGTGGTCTTGGGCAAGCCACTTAACCCTCCATAGCCCATGTTCCCTGTAAAATAGTTATCTCCAAGTTATAATGCCCTGTTCAATGTAATTTCAGTTTGTTCAATGTAAACTGCACTGATGCAGAATAGCACGGTATATAAGAGAATGTAAATAAATAAATGTGCTAAATTATGGTAACTTATTAATTTGACATAATATCAGACAGGGTTTAGAACACTTTGTGAGTTGAGATGTTGGATGTTTGTCCTTGTAGTAGGCTTGTCTACTCAAGTATAAATTAAGATATAGGATATTGCCTCTTGAGACATATTTTAATATAACTGAACTGTTTCTATAACTGCATATTAGCCTTGAAATAATTGTGTTCAAAATATTTATGGGGGATATTGCATTTACACAGTTTGCAAACCTGCAAACTGTGTAAATGCTGCTCAGCCCAGATATGGCCCTGACATTGAATGTCAGGGTTTAAAGTATAGCAGCAGCGGCTAGTCACTTTAGGAGTGCTAGCCGCTGCTGCTGAATGTTGGGCTCTTAGCGTTACCCATGATATATAACAGATATTGAAAATAGTACAACTAGTATGGACCTGTATGCCTAGAAGGTAATTTTATAACCAGGAACCTAGTTTTAGGCATCCCGAATGCGGCTATCATGAGGCTATTTTATAACGAACAGTAGATGCTTACTTTTCTTTATATAATAGGGGCGTAAATGTCCAAGAACGTGCGTTAAATCTAGGCATGGGCACTTAAGCCAACCTAAGGTGTAAATTCTCATATCTAAAGATCTTGTGTAAGTTAAAGTATTTTATAATGTATTTGCGTAAATTTGTGCTTTGGCCAAACTCTGCCCATATGTGAAAGTACATATGATCGGTCTTTTGTATGTATATCTAGAATAGTGACCAGCGATAGTACGTGCATAAGTGTACATTCATGTGCATATGTCCTTAAAAATAGGTGATTTAGGCATATTAATGGTATATATCTTTGTACCCGCTTAATGCCCCCTTTGTTAAATTTTGCCCCCCCCCCCCAAAAAAAACAATTTCTGGCTATGCCACTGTCACACACACATTCTCAACCTGCACCCAGACATGCTCCCTACTTTCCCAGCCATTAAAAAAATCTCTTAAGATCTGAGCCAGAGTCAGTTTGAAGTAGCTCTCAATTTCAGAGAACAACCCCCCCCCCCCCCCCCAACAACCCCACAGCAGCAGTTGAAAATTCAGCACTGGAGACTTCTGCAGCTAAAATCTTTTCCAAAAGTGACTTTACCTCTGCAATTCTGATTTAAGGATATTCAAGCAGAGCACTCTTCTTTTTATTGTTTTAGGGAAAAAAGGACTAGGGCTGACAATTCACTCCTATGCTGGCAATGAAAGACAAAGAAGAAATGGTGTTCTATTTATACTTAAGAAGAAACTTGCAAGAACAGTAATACAATACAATGCAGTCAGTGAACATTTAATTTCCATTTGTCTATGAAGAATGCCCATCAACACAACTATAATTCAGGTATATGCTCCTGCAACAGCTACAGAAGAGGATGAAGTTCATGAGTTCTATGAACAAGTACAAGCTGAAATTGACAGAATAGGCAAACAGATATCCTGATAGTCATGGGTGACTGGAATGCAAAAGTTGGCAATGAAGAACAAGGCAAAGTGGTTGGAAAATATGGACTTGGCAACAGAAATGAAGCTGGAGAAAGACTGATAGAATTCTGCAAGACAAATGATTTATGCATCTCAAACACCTTCTTCCAGCAACACAAGTGGCGACTCTATACATGGACTTTACCCAATGGATTGTACAAAAATCAAATTGACTTCATCTGTGGAAGTCAGCGATAGAAAAGCTCTACAACATCAACAAAGACAAAACTGGAGGTGACTGTGGTACAGATCACCAACTACAAGAATGCAAGCTCAAGTTAAAGTTGAAAAAGAGCAAGCCACTCATGAATGCAGAAAAATATGACCGGAATTTAAAGACATTCTGCAAAACCGATTTGCTGCTTTAGATACAAATGACAGAGCTCCAGAAGAGGTATGGGATGACATCAAGAAGGTTGTGTTGAAAGAAAGTGAGAAGTCTCCACAAGGTGAAAAAACAAAAACAGTCAAAATGGATGACCGAAGAAACTCTGAAAATTGCCCAGAAATGCAGAGAAGCTAAAGCCAGAGGAGAAAAAGATGCAATCACAGAACTCAACAGAGATATCCAACGTGCAGCAAGACAAGACAAGGAGAAGTACTACATTGACACATGTAAGGAAATAGAATCAGCAACTATTAGATGAAGAACAAGATTGACTTTCCTAGAGCTATGAGAGTTAAAGAAAAAATTCCAACCTCAAATTGGAATGTTACAAGATGCTCAAGGATCCATGATGAATGATGCTACGAAGATCAAAAAAGGTGGAAAGAAGATACAGAGTCATTATATGATAAAGATCAAGTTGACCAACAGCCATTTCATCCCTTATGGTCAGGAACCATTGGTGATGAAAGAAGAATTTGAAGCAGCACTGAAAGCCTTATCAAAGAACAAAGCACCAGGCATTGATGGCATTCCCACTGAAGTATTACAGCAATCTGATGCAGCTGTTACCATACTTTCAAGGCTCTGCCAGGAAATTTGAAAGACAATATCATGGCTAACTGACTGGAAAAGATCTGTGTTTATACCAAAACTAAATAAAGGTGATCCAACTGACTGTGGAAATTATCACACAATCGCTCTGACTCCACATGCCAGCAAGATTCTACTCAAGATTATTCAGCAGAGACTACAACCATACCTGGTCAAAAACTGCCTGAAGTGCAAGCAGGGTTCAAGAAAGGTAAAGGAACGCGAGACATCATTGCAAATGTGAGATGAATCCTTGAAAAGACAAGAATACCAAAAGGATATCTATATGTGTTTTATCGACTACAGCAAGGCTTTTGACTCTGTAAACCATGAGAAACTCTAAGGCACATTAAGAAGCATGGGTATACCAGAACATCTGATCGTTCTCTTGCATTGATCAAGAAGTAACAGTTCAAATGGAACAAGAAGAAACAGAATGGGTTAAAATCAGCAAAGGTGTATGACAAGGCTGCATACTTTCCCTCTACCTGTTTAATTTATATGCAGAACAAATCATCAGAGAAGCAGAACTGCATGAAGACAACCAAGATGTGAATATTGGTGGTAGACTCATCAACAACCTTCGCTATGCTGACGATACCACATTACTGGCTGAAAGTGAAGACGATCTGAAATATTTGCTTCTCAAGATCAAGGAACATAGTCTTAAAATGGGCCTGCACCTTAACGTTTGTCCCATGCTTTTTTGAATTCAGTTACTGTCCTCGTAAGAGGTGGGGTTGAGATTGGTGCGAGTGTATTACAAAGGGTGAGTGGCAGTTAGTTGGGGAATGGGGAAGGGTTGGGGTGGGGAAAGAGGTGAAAACTATGCAATGTTGTGTGGGAGGGGTTGGGAGAGAAAGTCTGAAGTAGTATTTCTTCTGGGAGTGGGTCAAAGTGTATCTGTGTCTTAAGATGCAGACTGAGGGCTCAGCTGAGAGGATCTCAGGAAGTATGAAGAGTGAAAATAGTTAGTAGGAAGCCAAGCAAACTACCCAATGACTGATACAAAGTTCATAACACTAAATGTGGGAAGTCTGCATTTACTTGTAAAGAGGACAAAAGCTCTTAACTACTTCAGAAAAGAAAATGTTGATGTCACCTTTTTGCAGGCAACCCACTTGATGCCCAAGGAGCGTAAGAAATTGAAGCAAGACTGGGTAAGTAAGTTGCCATTTGTTCTTACAATGCCCATCAAGGGGAAGTAGCCGCTGGTAAACCCATGCTGCCTCGTATCCTGCAATCCATTGGACTCCAGAAACCTCACCATTCTCTGTTTTAGCAGTGTTTCAAATAATTTACTCACCACAGAGGTTAGACTAAACTGGCCTGTGGTTTTCAACCTCATCCTTACTTCTGCTTTTGTGTAAAGGGACCACATGTGCCTTTCTCCAGTCCTCTGGGAGCACTCCTGACTCTAAAGAAGCATTGAAAAGGTCAGACAGTAGAGAATACCCAAGTTCCTTCAGTATTCTATGATGTATCCCATCCAGTCCCATCGCTTTGTCTATTTTTTTTTATAATGTTTATTGCAAACCAATCCAAGGCACCATTTATTTAACTAGGCTTATATACTGCTTTTCTACCAGTCAAAGCAGTATGCATTCAGGTAATGTATATATATTTTCCCTTGTCCCTGAAGGGCTCTCAATCTATGTTTTTGTACCGGAGGCAATGGAAGGTTAAGTGGCTTGCCCAAGGCCACAAGGAGCACCTGTGGGACTTGAGACCCCAGTCCTTCCAGACCAAGTTTGCTGTCCTCTAGTGGGATTTAACCCCCTGGCCCTCTGGCCTGAGGTAACTTGCCCCAACCACTAGGCCACTCCTTCCATTTACACAGTGCCTCGAATAAACAAGACAGACACAATCAAAACAGTTTTGAATTTTTGTAACATATTTCACCCATCTGCCCCCTCCCTCCCTTGCTCTCCACTCATCCCTCCACAACTGGCTGTGCCCCCTACATCCATCCACTCCATATCAAACAAATTGAGAACAGGCCCCTGTGACTCCTTGGATTCTCTAAAGCCCCTCATAAGCACTCCATATACATACCCCCCCACCCCAATCCAACCTTCCCCAATGCCAGCCATTCACCCTCTTCCTCCCTAAAGTGTCAGCAACTCATTACGGGTCCTGGGTGCCAGAGTGTCCATATACACCCCTCAGAGTGCCAAGAAAGTCTCTTTCTGTTTTCCCAACCCCCGGGCTGCTAGTTGCTTCCTAAGAATCAATCTAGAGAAACAATTTATCCAGGCCCTGTAAGAGGGGGCAGCACTGTCCCTCCACTGCTGGAGGATTGGTTGCTTCTCAACCAAGCAAGCCTTCTGCAAATAACTCTTAATCCTTTGCCAGTACTGCTGAACCTTCTCACAAAGTCACCACATATATCCCAAATCTGCCCGTGGCCAGGCACACCACAAGTAGCCCTCACCAGAGGTCACCCCTCTGCACAAGGCCTGCAATGGAGAAAACTGGGCTTGACTGTCCAAAACTGACTTTCTTGCAAGCAGGCTGCAGTTACAAGTCCAGGGATACGAGAGATGGTTCCAACTACTGTTCTGGGGGTACAATCACTCCCAGCTCCCCTGCGCAGCATGCTTTTAGTGCAGAACAATCATGAGGGGGAGGGGGGACCACTGCACCAACTTACGAAAGTACTGTAAAATGGACATAACCTCTCTGTCTTCAAACTCAAAGAACTGCTCTGTCTGCTCCAGGACTGCTGAGAACAAAGACTCCTGTAGGAGCGAAAACACATAATGGCACAGTTGGAGATACACAAAAAAATGACACCCAATCCAGAACCCGTGCAGACTGCCGAGAAGGACTTCATGGTAACTGATGAATCCACCAACATGCTGAAGCAGTTGCAAGCCCCTCTGTTCCCACTCCAAAAACAACCGAGTTTCCATCCCTGATATAAACTGAACATTGCCCCTAAATGGCATGATATGACTGCCGAGCTTTGCACTGGAAGCAAAGGTATCTTCACACTCCCCTGACAGGTCCTACCAATAAGCTACACCGAAGCCGTGGCAGGAGCACCCTATCCTCTGCATTTAAAATGGCCAAATGGCTATACAGAGCGACAAACTCCTCTTCCAACGCCCTGGGGTAAACACCGACATGAAGCCTAACCAGTCTCACAAGTGGCACAGCACCACAGGTCCAGGACACCAGCCCCCCCCCCTTGTCTCCAGGACCCACAAAGATGCATCAGGGAATTCCGTGCCAGCCCCCCCCCCCCAGACAAAGTGACGGATCTCCTTCTTAATCAACACAATATCCACCTGCAACAGCCAAAGCTGGAGGGTCTGCAGCACATAGAGCAAATTTGGAAATAATGTCATACAGAAAGCAACCACCCGCCCCAACAGGGAAAGAGGGAGAGGTTCCCAGTCCCTCATCTTGTTCGATAAGTAGTTCAACACAGTGGTGCAATTCAGCTTCTACAGTCAACCTGGCTCTCGGGGCAATTGGATCCCCAAGTAAAGGAAGGATCACTCTGCCCACTGAAGCGGGAAGTCTGTCCACCAGGTTGACCACAACCGGCCTAAGACATCCAATGCCTCAAATTTATCCATGTTCAGCTTAAGGAAAGTGATCACTCCAAAGCACTGAAACTCCTCTAATAACTGGAGCAGAGAGTCATGCGGATCAGTGAGGTGCACCAGGAGGTGATCTGCAAAGACTGAGACTTTAAACTCACACTTTCTAATCTTAACATCTTGCACCTCTGCACAATTGGAGATCCCATGTAGAAGGGGTTCCAACGACAATACAAACAGTAAGGATGATAGAGGACACCCCATCTTGTCCCCCAGCATAAGTCAAAGGCCTCCAATAAAGTGCCATTAATCAATATCGCCATGCTCAGCCCCAAGTACAGGAGACGCACCATTTGGAGAAAGGATTCCCCTACACCATACCACGGCAAGACCTGAAACAAGTAATCCCACCCCACTCTATCAAATGCCTTCTTAGCGTCAAAACTAACCAGCAGCAAAGGCACCTTCTGCTCATGCACCCATTCTAGGGATGCAATAATCTTCCGTAGGTTCCCGGCAGCGTACTGGCCCTGCACAAAGCCAACCTTGGACTCATGCTCCAGCCCCGGAAGCAACAGCTTCAGCCGACCTGCCAGAATTTTTGCCAGTAGCTTAAGATCAAAATCAATTAAAGAGATAGGACGATATGACACAGCTTTCAGTGGATCCTTCCCAGGCTTAGCTAGTAGGGTAATATATGCCATTTTTGCCCCCCACATGAAGCCCCCCTGAGCAATACACCCTTGATACATCTCCACCAGAGGTGGTACTATTTGGTCTTGCAAAAGTTTATAAAATTCGGCATTACAGCCTTCGGGCCCCAGTGCCTTACAGCACTATGCCCGTCGGATACCCCTTTGCAACTCTGCCACCATCATGGGGGCTGCCAGGGCTGCGGCCTGCTGTTCTGTAAGTTGCAGAAAGCGTGCAGTCCAGAAATACGCATCTAATCGAGTCGGCAAGACCCGGTCACCCTGGTAAAGAGACTGATAAAACTCATGAAAGACCAATGCAATACCCGAGGCATCCTTGTGCACATGATCATCCCACAGTGCCGCAACCATCTGGGGGCCACCCATACCCTGCAAACATCGTACCAACAACTTCTCCATCTGGTCACCGTACTGGTGTACTTAAAACAGAATACAACATGGACTTTTTAGCCCGCTGATGAAGGACCTCATTGAGCATCGCCTGCGTCTCCAGAAGTCGAGCTCTAGAAATCCAACTCGGGTGGCGTGCATAACATTTCCACTCCACCACCATCTGTTGCTCCAGATGCAAAACACACGCATTGGGTAGTTTACGCATGTGTGCAGTGTAAGCTACAATATAATGTCACCTCTTAACACCACCTCAGCTGTTTCCCAAAATAGCTCCGGCGCCTCAACATGCTGGGCATTGTGGTACACATAGTTCTTCCAACTCTCCCAGATATAGGGGCGAATTGCTCTTTGCATTACAATTCCAAGGGGAAACGCCAGAGTCAAGGTCCTGGTGCTCACAGCACCCAGGCAAGGTCCACCCATATCAACGCATGATCTGAGATTTTGCACAGTCCGATGGTGGTGATCTCCACAAGCTCAAATAGAGACTCTGAGGTCAACAAATAGCCCTTGGGCTTGCAACAGATGTATATAATCCCGCTCTGTCGGCCTCAACAGCCTCCATGTATTCACCAACTGTAGTCACTTTTGGAACCGGAAAAGGATACGCATAGTCCCACCATGCAACCCGGGCCCACCCTGGGATGGGTCAAGCTATGGGTCTAAAACCCCATTAGAATCTCCACCCACCAATAACCTCCCCTTGGGGAACTATTCAACGACTGAGGCCACTCAGGCAAAAAACTGCAGATCTGCATTATTCGGGCCATACAGATTACATAACATCACTGGGCTACTGTCCAGCATCCCACCCAAGACCACATAGCGGCCCAGGGCAACTGAGATTTCAGCAGCACTGGCAAACCGGACCCGCTTATGAATCAAGATAACAACTTCTCCCTTCTTTCCAACCACCAATGCCCCAAAGACTTGTCCCACCCAATCCCTCTTTATCCTGGCATGCTCTGTGGCTGATTGGTGGGTCTGTTGTAGAAATGCTACATCACGCTTCTGTCAGGCAAAGCACACAGGACCTTGTGGCGCTTGACCAGACAGTCCAGCCCACACACATTCAAAGATATTATTCTCAGCCCGCTTCCCAGTCATCGGGGCATCCAGATACAACACACATATACCAAGGCTCAGAGAGATACCTCCCAACCTAGGATCACTGTTCCCTCTAAGCTGTGCGCGTGTGCGCGCGCACACACCTCGCCGAGCGAGCGCACACAACTTTTAAAGGAGCGCACAAAAATTATAGTTTTCAAACCTTGGGTTTTTTAAAGCCGCGGCTGCACCACCGATCTACTGCCATGTAATTTTCGTCACTTCCGAATCTCTCCTCTGTCTGCACTGATTCCCCCTGCCCTCACTCCTCTCACATGTGACCACGACTGACAAATCATGGCAGGCTAGAGGGAAATAAAAGGGAGGGGCAGCCAGCAAGCCAGCCTCTTTCTGCTCTTGTGCCTGCCTGCCTGCCACGCACTTCCTTGGAGCCCTCCCTCAGCCAGCCTTCAGTGCCACGTGCTACTTTGTGTTTAATACGGCATCTCTGGTAAGTGTCTTCAACAATATTCGCTTTAAGTTCACAAGTCCTCAGTTTAAACTATGTCATTCATGGTCTTTGAGTACTATTACATGCTATATCGTTTGCGTTTTACATTAAGCGCGCTCACTTTTGAAGTTACATATTTCACCTTCCCTTCATCCTGTTTTGATATGATGATTCTCCCTGGTGGTGCAAATCTCTTTTTATGTTTATCGGGTGCCTTGGGTCTACACTTCTTAATCTTCAATAGTTCAACGACTGTAATTCCTTCGTTGATTGTGGGTTTTTTAGCACCTTCAAAAGCATACGTTTTTTTGAGATGTCACGCCTAAATTTATGCGTTTTTACCTTGTAGGTATAACATTTTATGTTCTATCCTTTTTTGATTCACATTTGGGTATTTTATGGAGATAACAAAATTTTGTACGAAGGTCCGTGTCTGTGTATCTCCCTGTTCTGCAAGGCAGCATATACTTTTTCGTAGACGCGCTTTTTCTTTTATTCCTCCAGAGATTAATTCAACTTGTCTTTTTGCGCAGACCCTTACAATTATATGCATACAATTTATATTTTTATTAATGCCATCGCGTGACAAATGCCCTTCTATACATCACCTTCCTGATACGATAGAAGTCCTTTGTCATTTGTTACCCGTTTACTCGGAGTTCTATAATATTTATCTTGTGTCACCCCTTCTTATAAAGTTTTAGACCTATGAGTTACTTCCTCACTCTATCACATATTAATTTTTGTGGTTATTTATAGTTTTTAGACTATAATTTAGTTGCATTCAAACTACAATGCCGTGTGTGCTTTAATTTTATCTTGACTCGGACATTTGTGCTCCTGTCCTCCAAGTTTTCACACACATTCATTATAATTGACATATTTATATTCTATTCTTTTTAAAAATATCAAATATCCCTAAGTTGGTCAACAAATAAAATAATAACTTTGGTTTGTCATCTGCTGATTTTTGATCATTGACGTTCATTCTACTTTGTATTTATACAATATATGTCCACTAGATGTCAGCACTTACTCCTCCTTTTTTCTCCATTGTTTGCTTTTAAATATACCATTACAGTTTGTTTTAAGCTTTAGGTGATGTTTTGCTCATATGTTTGCTTTTATTTATTTATATGATTCTTTTAATCTCTTTTTTTACAATGTACATGCCTTTGTGCTTATTTATTGCTTTACCTAATGAACTGATGCTTGATATCTATTTATTTATTTATTGTTTGCTCTCGTGAGATTTTGCTTTTCGTCATTTCATATGCTTTTTATAGCGTATCTTAATGCTTAATATATTTTATATTTACTGTTTTAGAGTAGTATTATTTATTGTTTTATCTAATGAATTGATGCTTGATATAATTTTTTATTGTTTGCTCTTACGAGATTCTGTTTATTTCAGTTTTACGTCATTCTACAGCTATTCATAGCATATCTTAATGCTCATCATATTTTATATTGTCTTATGTTCTAGAGTAGTATTCTCTCTCAGCCCTGTGCTTGTTTTACATGTTTTTACATATGTATTTATACTTTTATGGATGTAATTCTTTATATAATTTTTATGCTTTTTATATTTCTCATTCATAGTTCCATTATGTTTTTATACTTTTTGAGTGTTTCACTTACAGCATGCCGTTTCAGTGTGTGTTTTGCTCCTCTCTAAATGGTACTATTCATCTGTGTTTTAATGAGAAGGTGAAGAATGTCGCAGGAAAGCACTTAGAAATCCCACTCCTCATTTCTTAAGTTCTTGCCCCCTTTTCTTTTTATTTCAGGTGGTTTCCCCATAGGGCTGGCGAGTACAGGCATAGGAACCCTGTGAAAGAGGGAAAATGTCCTTGACTTGCCCCCACTTTTCTCTTCTTTCAACCAGAGATGATCTTTCTTTTTGCCAAATGTGCTCATCATACTTTTGTACTTATCTTCAGAGATATCTTTTAATGCGAAAAGTATTTATTTTTACTATATATGCCATCCATCACCTTGTGATTGTATTTACTAGAAATTTTCCGCTTCATTTAGTAATTGTCTATTTTCATTTAATTTGATTAACATCAATGTGGTGTACATACTGTATTCTAATGTGTAGTCAAATTTTAAAGTATATAACTCCAAGGGGCATGTTTACTAAAGTGCGTTAGTGCAATTCGCGTTAGGAGCCGCGGTAGTGAAAGAAACCCCAAATAAGGACATGGGCGGTACACCGTCACCACTACCACGCGTTAGAAAATGTAACGAGCGTTACCGGGCGCCGTGCCGCGTTACTGCGCGTTAATCATAAGAAGACGTACAGACACAAAGCACTGAAACAGAGCTGTAGCACAATGGTTACGGTACTGACCGCTGTTACAGGCAGCATGGGTTCGAGTCCCCAGTGTGCCTAACGCAGAAGGCTGTCCCAGGCATCACCCTGCACATTACAGAGGGAAAAAGGAGGCATGTTTTTCGTTACGCTGAGTATTGGTGTCAGAAAAACACCCTCGGAGTGTGCTTAGCCACGTACGTTGATACGTGCGAGGTTGCGTGCATTGGTACGTGCGTAGGTACGTGCGTAGCTGCGCGCGTACAATTGTGCGTTGCTACGTGCGTGGGTACGTGTGTTTTTACCAGTGTGGGCATCTGATATTACAGACTTTGTAGGGTGTCCTGCACCTATGCATTATGCTAACAGATGTACGTGTGATGGCCTATGGCAGCGATGGCGAACCTATGGCACGCGTGCCAGTTGTGGCACACGAAGGCCTTGCAGCTGGCACGCGGGTAGGTCCGCAAAAAAGAAAAAGCTGGCTCTGGCTGCTGCCGCGGACGCGGCAGCGGCAGAGTGCAGTGTCCCGCGGGGCCCCCTCCGCCCGCTAAGCCCCTCTGCAAGGGCTTTCAGATTCGCGAGGGAGAGCGTCTCCCTCGCGTCTCTGTTAAGCCCGCAGGGGCTAATGGGAAATTTCCCATCAGCCCCTTTAGACGCGAGGGACTGATGGGAAATTTCCCATTAGCCCCTGCGGGCTTAACAGAGACGCGAGGGAGAAGGGGGTAGCGGGTAGGACTGCTAATGGGCTGGGGGGGTAGGACTGCTAATGGGCTAAGGGGGGTAGGACTGCTAATGGGCTAGGGGGGTAGGACTGCTAATGGGCTGTGGGCTGATGGGGGCTGTCTGGAAATGGGGTGATGGGGGGTTAGGACTGGTAATGGGCTATGGGGGGTTAAGACTGCTAATGTGCTTTGGGCTGATGGGGGCTGTCTGGAAATGGGGTGATGGGGGTTAGGACTGATAATGGGCTATGGGGGGGGCTAGGACAGGAAATGGGCTGATGGGGAGGGGTTAGGACTGGATGGGCTGTGGGCTGTTGGGGGGGTTAGGACTAGTAATGGGCTATGGGGGGGTTAAGACTGGTAATGGGCTGTGGGCTGATGGGAGCTGTCTGGAAATGAGGTGATGGGGGGTTAGAACTGCTAATGGGCTATGGGGGGGGGGTTAGGACTGATAATGGGCTATGGGGGCGGGCTAGGACAGGAAATGGACTGATGGGGAGGGGTTAGGACTTGAGGTGGGCTGATGTGGTTAGGACTGGTAATGGGCTGTGGGCTGATGGGGGGGGTTTAGGACTGGCAATGGGCTGTGGGGGGCTGACTGGAAATGGGCTGATGGGGTTAAGACTGGAAGTGGGCTGATGGGGGGATAGGACTGATAATGGGCTATGGGGGGGTTAAGACTGGTAATGGGCTTTGGGCTGATGGGGGATGTCTGGAAATGGGGAGATGGGGGTTAGGACTGGTAATGGGTTATAGGGGGGCTTAAACTGAAAATGGGGTGATGGGGGTTTAGGACTGGAAGTGGGTTGATGGGGGGCTAGGACTGGTAATGGGTTGGGGGGTTGCTATGACTGGAAATGGGCTGAGTGGAAGGGGAGGCTTGAACTGCAAATAGCTGATGGGGAGGGAGCTTGGAATGGAAATGGGCTGTGAGGGAAGGGAGCTAGGACTGAAAATGGGCTGATGGAGCAGCTAGGATAGGACTGGAAATGGGCTGTTGGGGGGAGCTAAGATTGGAAATGGGCTGTGGTGGGGGCTTGAATTGAAATGGACTCATGGAGGGGCTAGAACTGGAAGTAGGCTCATGGGGGGGGGGCTTGGACTGGAATTGACTGAGTGGAGGGGAGCTATGATTTGACATGGGCTGATGATGGGGCTAGGAAATGACTAGAAATGGGCTGATGGGGGGCTAGGATTGGAAATGAGCTGATGAAGGGACTCAGACTGAAAATGAATGGGGGAGCTAGGACTGGAAATGGGTTGATGGGGGGCTAGGACTGGAAATGGGCTGATGCAGGGACTAGAAAGGAATGGATGCTGGGTGAGACTGGAACTAGAAGGGAGCTGATGTTGGGGGAGGATTAGAATGGGATGGGGCTGGGAGAGTAAAATGGAGAGGGGAAAAATATTTTGTGTGGGAGGAATGAAAAATCTACAATTGGCCGGGTATTGGGAGAGTAAGTGGGGATTGAGGATGGAGCGGTAAAATTTGTGTGGATGAAATAGGAATGAGGAAAGAGCAAAAGGAGAAAGATTAGTATGTTAAAGCAGATGTAGAGAGAGAGAATGGAAAAAAAGACTAGAAGAGAGAAGAAAGAACAAATGGACAGCAGACGATGGAGAGTTAGCAGAAAACATGAAGAAACCAGAAGAAAGTGGCTGGAGCAATTGCAACTGAAAAAAAAATGCACAAAAGGTAGAAAGATATCTCTTTATTTTGAATTTATTAACTGGAATATGAAACCTCTGGGAAATGTGCATCATTAACGTCTGTGCTTTGTTTGGTACAAGAGGAAATTAATTTATAGTTTTATTTTTACAGTGTTGTACATTCCAAGTTTGGCTTTTGGGGTTCCCAGTTTAATTATTGCCTTCCTGTTTCTAAATTGTGATTCCTTGTTTGGTGATGGTCTATGTTCTGCATGTGTAACTGAGCTGAGGTTTAATTGACGTGCTGGCACTTTGAGGAAATTCTTTGGTTTTGTGCGGCAGTTTGGGCACTCGGGCTCAAAAAGGTTAGCCATCACTGGCTTATGGTTTATCAGAGCCTGTGAGCAGCTGCTGGAGTTTCACAGGGTTGGATTGGGCCAGTCACACCCATGATGCGCTGCACATGCAAATCAGCTGTCCACAGATACACACCATGGGGAATGCACCCCCACAGCACCTCGGCCTGGTAGGGAGAACTGACCATGTGCACCCCCCCAGCACCTCGGCCTGATAGGGGGTACTGACCATGTGTTGTACTGGCACAGAGTAGCTACACACCGTCACATTGTGCGGGTACTGTGCTCACCCTGAGGGTGCAGTGAGGTGCCCAGCACCAGGTCCACAGCACCGGCCATGGCGCAGGTCCAAAGCTGTGTTACTGTGTGAGATAGGTAGGTTCTGCAGGACCACCTTGGACATCTTTGTCTGTTTCAGTCAGGTGTAGCCCCCATGCACCACCACCCCCCTCCCCCAGGGCTGAGGGTGGCAAACAGGGTCTCCCATCAAAAGACCCACAGTCTACCTCCCTGCAAAGGTGGCAGTAGAGGGGAACATTAACCCTAGTCCTGCTGAGGAACAGACACCCCACAGGGCAGTCAATGCAGCTCTGTACACAGCCATAACACAACAGCAGACAGACATTAGGCCTGGATATGGTATGCTGCACCCCACCATCTGATATTCCCCTGGTGCAAGCCATCAGCCACTACATCCTGCAAGCCACTCCATCACAACACCTACCAGCTGCAAACAGTCTGCTAGTGCCCAGTGGAGATGCCCTGCACCCAGAACTGGGATGTCAGCATACACAGCAAGCAGATATATCAGTGACTGGGCCCCAAAAGGTAACCCATATTTATCACATGAGAGAAATACGAGATAGCACTATAGGAGTGCCTAGCCATGCTGTGGTCACTGCACAGTCAGGGTGATAGTGATCTCTCAGCAGGATATACTGAGGTCACCCTGTCTGTGTAGGTGGTGGCCGGGCACTACAATGTGCCTGTCACTGCCCTATGCCCTGTGCAGATGCACCCTGGCCAGGCCACCCTGTCCAGCCTATACCCATGGTACCTTGCACCTCATTATGCACATTGGCAGCCCAATACTGTCAACATTGCTGGATAGACAGACAGCCACCCCCACACCTATGCCAGCATTGTGCTACTATAGAGGTGGTCAGCAGCCATACCCACTACACCAGTCATGGGCATAGTACAGGCATGGATATGGTACACACGGCTGTTGGGGGGTCACTCCCCAGGGTGGTGAACACTGTCAGAGACCAGACCTGCAGCAAACACCGCAGACATCAGAATGATTGTTTTGGTGGAGCGCAATGAGCAAACTGTGCTTAACGTAGGAATTGATATCTGCCAGTTATCATAGGGAACGTTTGATAGCTCTGTACCATATACCCAGGTGTAGGGTGGCATTGCTAAGGTATGCAACTGCTAGTATTGGGTGATACAGGCAGGGCCCAATGTCTTGCCTCTCCAGGAGGCATTGGCCAATGGGGCCTGTGGGTGGGTGTGTGGCCCTGTTGGCTGCTGCTTTACGGCAGAGTTCCCCAACTCCAGTCCTGGTGTTCCAAACACTGTTCGGGTTTTCATGCTGTCCCTCATAAATATGCATGAGCTACATCTGCATACCATGGGGGTGGTGCATAGCTATGCAGCACAGGCATCTTTATTGGAGGCAGCATGAAGCCGGAATGGTGTGGGGCCCTCCAGGACTGCATTTGCGGGACTCTGCTTTAGGTAATGTGCCTGTTTCTGGTGTCTGTGTTTGGTGTGGTAAACTATAGGCCATGTGTATGTTCTCTGCAATAAAGGAGTGTCTTTACTATCACTGTTTAGTGGTGGGTAAAACTATGGGGACTGGGTTGGCAAGAGCCCCAGCTGGGATTTTAACCTGTGACCCTCTGGTCTTACAGGCACTGGCTGTGTCTGTTGCACCACACTGTGGCCACAGAGACAGTGCACTCCCTGGAGTTAGTTAAACCGGCCTGACGAGCCAGAAACCCTGCTCTGCAACAGGTTTACTGTGGCCTCATTTACCTTATGCAGACAAAGGTGTACATAAACCTCAGAAAAGACCTCAGAAAAGGGGCACACACCCATAACCAAGCTGGGCAACAATGATATCATTGGAAAACATTACACCACACGCCCAGGACAGCTCCATTACAATGTAATGCTCTTTGAAAGGGTCTGCGGAGCGTAGACCCTTCCACACATCATTTCTTTTTATTTGTGTGCTTTCCAGGGAGTGTTGTTCCTTGTTGCCCATTGCTATCACTGTTGCCCAGCTGAATTATGCTTTTTAAAATGTTTCTTGTGGTCATTTTTAACGTTTTATGTGAAATATTGTTCTGTGCTCACGTTTTGTGGGTTTCCCCGGTTTTTCTGTACATTGCTGACGGAAATGGTTTCTCTTCCCTTTAAATGCCTTTTAACGACAGGTTTTCATTCGCGTTGGAATTGAGCTCTGAAATTCAGCGCATTAGTATGAGGGGTGCCTCTCCCCGCCCACTCTCCGCCCATTGACCCCTTCTCTCCGCCCACTCTCCACCTTCTGCGCTGTTTTAACGCGCCGCGGAGGTTTACGATCATTAACTACGGTTAACGCGCGTAGTATGACGTTAACGGTCGTTAGCGCATCGGTACGCGCGTTATACGGCACTTACGGTCGTTAACGTCATATAACGCGCGATAGTCACGTTTAACGCACTTTAGTAAACATGCCCCCAAGTGTCGTTATGTAGCGCACAAAAAATTTAACCTTCCTTCAAAAGCCGCACAGCTGAAATTTTATGCGCACACAGCCTACAGAAAATTAGAGGGAACATTGCCTAGGATCCCCCTCCTCTCTGTCTTGGAGGCCCTTGCCCCCAATCAGTCACACCCCCAGCTAACCCGCAGCCATCCCACTCCCTCCCTCCCTCCCCTCCTCTCCTTTCCCTCTCCCTGCCCCACTTCCGTAAGCAGACCACCACTCATTCTCCAACCACACAGAGATGTGTTGGGGCCCCCCTGCCCAGCGCTTCCCCATTAATCCAACTACCTAACCCCCTTTCATCCCTCCCCCACCAGTCATGGCACATACCCCTCTGCACAGGCCCATTCCCAGTCAGACACTTCTGTGACTCGACACACTCACCGCTGTATCCAACACCCCAGCAGTTGCCACCCCCAGACCCAAAAGACTGTGGTACTATGAGGAGTGTATGATACAACTTAAACAATCAACATGATAACAGAGGCAATACTTGAATCATCAGTAACATAAAAGCTGACCATTAGAGCTGCAATGCCCCTGCCCAATTTGAAAAGCTGGCCCCACATCAGGCAAGGTGCAGAAGGACAGTACGCATATTCCAGCTCCAATTCCAGGCCCTCAAAGCCCTCACTAATCCGAGAAGTGCCCGAGGCCAGCATAATATAGTCCCACACCAAAAATATTCAATGCCAGAGTCCTTGATGCTATACGTTCCAAGTTGGCTGTGGCCACTCTAGTTAGGGCAGTCCAGGGGCCAACTGCAACACCTCCCATCCGGGGAAGGATCTGCACCCCAGGACCCCCGAGGCTCGCAAAGTGTTCAAGCAGTCTCAGAAAGTGCCACACAACTGTGTCCACACTCAGCTTCAGTCGGTCTCCTCCTCCATTGTGCCCTTGAAGCTCTGGACAAACTTTAGGTCAGATCCGCATTCTCAAAGACTTGCATTATCCCGTTATGGAAATTACACAGCTGAGCAGATACAGAACTGCAAATTTGACTGTGGCTTCCACCAACCGTTGGCAAACTCCGGCATATGCTCTGCGTTTCTGACTGAGCACAGCCGAGTAGTCCTGGAAGACAGATATACGCTCCCCTTGTGGTGCAAATGCCCCTGGCTCTGGGCGGTGTGCTGGTATATCAAATTTTAATAAACCATAAACCATAATACAATCCAAGACGATGATCATTGGCGCAAAGGGGGCCCACCCGATGTGCCCGCTTGATCTGAAGTGGCCCACAGTCCAGCCCCAACTGCAGGTTCAGCGGAAGCAATGTTTCTAAATAGCCACAGAGCTCTTGGTCTTTAATAGCCTCAGGGATTTCCATGAATCTTAAGTTATTTCTTCTGCTCTGGTTTTCTAGATCGTTTATTTTTTCAACATGATTATCCACGAGCGCCTGCAATTTCCGAAGATCACGCTCTGCTACCACAATAGCGTCTTCTGCCTAAGTGTTGTTGCGCTGCTGTCAATTGCCTACCGAATGCTTCAAATGCCATATTCATGGTGTCCAGCTGTCAGTTATGAGGCCAAATTTAGTAACCAAGGCATTGTGACCTCCTCCACAAGGGTTGGCTGAATGGGAGTAGTTGGGGATGTCAGGGCCTCCGCCATCTTGGGTATGGCTGGCACAGTTTTATCCCTCTCTCGCTGCACTGATTTCATCGTCCTGCTGTGTGCGGCTCCCATGAAACAACACTAGAGAGATCTGAGGCAAGTAATCCTGGTCCGGTGGGGTTCAAAGCAATCGAATGGCTCCATTTACCAGCGCAGGGAGGGAAGAAGCCTTGGAGCGAACGCAGCGCACATCTGAACTTCTCAACACATCATGTGGCTCCACTTTGTCTACTTTTAGTATAGCTAGTTACTCATGAACACATTTTTCTGAAAATCGTTCAAGATCCCCATCACTTCTGTTCTTATTTGTGGGTGTTTTCTGAGGTCCTGCTCCTGACATTTCATCTGTTAACACAGAAGAAAGATATTTATTAAGTAATTCCACTTTATCCTTATCAGCTCTCGTAGATATTCCTCCCCTTCACCCTTGAATCTGACAATACCACTTTTGCCCTTCCTCCTCTCACTAACATATCTGAAAAAGTCTTAACACCCCCTCATTTTACTGCATTGGAAATTTCTTCTCTTTGTATCTTTGCTTTCCTAACTACTTTCCTATCTTCTCTAAGTTTTTCAACCACAAACGGCAACAAGCCGAACCCCGTGAGCCAATACCCGTCACTCGGCTCAAACCAACATATACACTATAAAAGTGAAGGGATAAGAAACACTCCCATCCAAAATTATTTTTTTATGTCGGACCATATAATACCTCGTCTGGGGTCATTAAAATCAAGCTCCCAGGCTCTGGTAAATCTTAGTCCATTTTAATCAAACAAGCAGTAAAAGATAAATTTAAACTTAACTGCCCATGGCGAAATCCTCAAGGTGAGAGACACGACAGTCCTGCTTTTCGGGCACAAAATTTAAAACGCCCTGCTTCAGGTCAACATTGTCATCACCAATCAAAAGCCGTCACCAACCAGTGAATGAAAAAACATTTGTGGGAGAGCACTTTTAAACAACATGGCATCTGACGTCATACAATCTTCTGAGCCAATCGTGAAAAAGAAGGAGGAACCAAAAGTATCCCCTAAGTGATCAAAATAAGCTGTGCCAATCCAGCTCCAAATTAAGGCCATGTGGAGCCACTGTATTAAGGCGAAAAATCCAACGCTGCTCAATATACTGTAATTTCTGAATCCTATCACCGCCATACAAATTTGAAGGAATCCAGTTGCTCGCCACTGCAGCTTTTATTGTTGTGCTCATGATTGACATTGTTACGATTATCATTTTCATCACCTCGTACAGTAGCAATATCACAGCTGTCAACTTCCATAAGTAATCATTCCCGATGGTTACATAAAGCCCTCTTATAGGCTTTTCGAATGATCCCTTTGGGGTAACAATAAAAGTAACAATAAAAGTATAGTTAATCATCAATTGAATATGAAGGGTGATGATAGAACTAAATTTGTTGGGATATTACCTTACAACAACCGTATACATGCGGTGCATTCTATCTTATGAAAACATTGGGGGATTCTTTCTGTCCACAACTGTTTTCAGAAAAAGCTCTGCATTACTTTTACTAGAGGCAACAACTTGCGGGACAAATTGGTTAAAAGCTCCCCACGGTTTAGTGCCCCTGTGGATCAGGGCGGACATTCTCCCTGTGGACATTATTCTTATTGTCCAGGATCTTTATTAGGCACTACTTGGGTTGACCCTCGTACAAAACGACAATGGTCATTTAAACATTCCACCACGTGTGACTCTTCATAAGTGATGTATTTGATTTGCTGCCCTTGTGGTTTGATCTATGTGGGCCATACTATTCGCCCGTTGTGGGTTTGGTTATCTGAACATGCATCTCGGGTTCGTACTCGGACGATTTCGGCTCCACTGGTGCAGCATATGCTCACTTATAGCCATACGTTTGAGGGGCTGCAGTGGCGAGCGATTGATTGGATTCCTTCGAATTTGTATGGGGGTGATAGGATTCAGAAATTACAGTATATTGAGCAGCGTTGGATTTTTCGCCTTAATACAGTGGCTCCACATGGCCTTAATTTGGAGCTGGATTGGCACAGCTTATTTTTATCACTTAGGGAATACTTTTGGTTCCTCCTTCTTTTTCACGATTGGCTCAGAAGATTGGATGACGTCAGACGCCATGTTGTTTAAAAGTGCTCTCCCACAAATGTTTTTGGATGGGAGTGTTTCTTATCCCTTCACTTTTATAGTGTATATATATCTAAGTTTTTCCACATATAGATGCTTGTCTTTCTATCTCTACGATCTCTTGTATTTTATGAAGGCCTCCCTCTTTTTCTTCACCTTTTCAGCTACTTCTTTTGATAACCATAGTGGCCTCCTTTTCCTTTTACATTTATTTAACTTTCCAACAAAAAGGTTTGTTGCCCTTAAAATATCCCCTTTCAGTTTTTCCCATTGCTTTTCTACATCCTCGAGCTGTTCCCATCTCGCTAATGACTCCTTGAGGTATTGTCCAATCTCAGCAAAGTTGAGGGAGGAGTGGCCTAGTGGTTGGGGCAAGTTACCTCAGGCCAGAAGATCAGGGGTTCAAATCCCATTAGAAGACAGCAACCTTGGGCCAGAAGGACTGGGGTTTCTAGTCCCACAGGTGCTCCTTGTGGTCTTGGGCAAGCCACTTAACCCTCCATTGCCCATGCTCCCTGTAAAATAGTTATCTCCAAGTTATAATGCCCTGTTCAATGTAAACCACCTTGATATCATGAAAGGCAGTATATAAGAAATGTTAAATTTTAAAAAAGTTACTTTTCCTAACGTCTAAGACCCTCGCTTTTGAATGGATTTTATCAGTCCTAGTCCTAATACTGAACCACACTATCTGGTGATCACTGAATGTAAGATGATCTCCAACTATGACATCAGAAACACTTTCCCCATTGGTAAGCACGTCCAGTATGGCCCCTTCACATGTGGGTTCTGTTACCAGTTGCCGGAATAGTTCTTCCTGTAAAGAATCTAGGATCTCCTTACTTCTAGATGATACTGCAGCAGGGATGTGCCAATCAACACCCAACATATCAAAATCACTTATCAGTAGCACTTCTTCTTTCATGACAATACTGTGTATGTCTTCTATTAAATCTCCATCCACGTCTTCTCCCTATGAAGGAGATCTGTATATCACATCAATGTAAATGGATTCCATTTTCCCTCTTTCTAGTTAGCAAATGAACATCATTTGAGATGCACAGAATTATTCAAGACTCAGAAAGGAGATATGTTATCATGCTAGGCCTCTTGCAGTGTTTATGCCCTGAATGTATATAGCCATGGTTTATTTTCTGCTTTAGCAGTAAAGCTTATGGAATATGGGGATCATAAGATTATTATTGGAGGAGACATTAACATGACTACAGACCCTGTGGTGGACTGCAGCACCTAAAGAATATCCAAGAAGAATTAGGAAAGTAGGGGAATCAACGTTCTGAACTCAGAGTTGGAACTCATTGATGTGTGGTGCACCATGCACCTGGATGAGTTGTAGTTTACCCACTACGCTCGAGTTCATAAATTGTATACACAATTGGATTACTTTCTAATCTCTAAACACTTGTTTACTTAGCTCAGGGTGGTGTGTTGTCTGGTCATGCGCCTGTGCAGATGAATCTGCATGCCCCTGTGCAAATGAATATGCAAAGGGAGAGATTGTGGCGGCTGAATGCTTCTTGGAACCAGGATCAGGAATTTATGCTTTTATTTTTTGAAACTTTATTTATTAACCACCAACAAATATCAACAACCACGTTACAGCAAACCTCTGAGCGGGGTTGACTCTGATCCCCGTCCATGAAGCATAACAACGTTTACAGGTGGATTTTAACATTATAAACATCCCCTCTCCTGATCACAACCACATCTAAGCTCACTAAACAACTCTTTTCCATACCCACACCCTTTGTCATGTCTGAACCTTTGTCCTATCCCCGCTCCTTTACCAATTATTAACCCACCTGCAATATTTCGTTACGACTATGAGGACCCAAGTTTTGACTATATGGTTCCCAAATCATCAAAAAAGAGGACCAGCGGTGGACACTGCCCTGTGCTCTCCATCGTTCTGTGATCATCAACTGATGAAAGCTGTTGCGCCATTCCCAAAAGGTAGGGGAAACCTGTTCTCTCCATCTATGAAGTATCGGACCCTTACCCACCAGACATGCCTTTCACATCAGCAATCGCTCCCACTTCCCCTTAGGATAGGTGGGACCCAAGTGATCCAAAACAACAAAGGTCCCAGTCCATCGGACCCTCTGATGAAGCAGCCTACCCAGAAAGGCACTGATCCGCGCCAAATAAGAGCGAAGGAGTCTACATTCCCACCACATATGTATCAAGTTAGCCAGTGGCTCAGAACACCAGGGGCAACTCCCATCTACTGTTATATGGCTACGAAATGCTCTCCTGGGCGAAAAATGCAACCTGGTTTTACACTTGAATTGTATTTCCCTCCATCTTGCTCCTTCCACCAGACCTACAATCCGACACAGAGCCTTCTTATCGTAGCCAGGTGGCACCTCTCGACCCAACTCTAATGTCCAGGCGGTCTCAACTCCCCTATAATCCGGTACAACCCCGTAGCGATCCAGTCGTGCTTTCAGCGCCGCTATCGACGGAGGGCGGTCCTCCCCCAGATAAAAAAAAATTCTAAAATCTGCACCGACCTTTCTATACTGAGCTCAGTCTCCGGCATCGAGGCCACATAATGAGAGAGTTGCATGTATGCAAAGTAGTGGTGTGGGAGTGGGGGGGGGGGGGTAGCTCATATTCCCCGCATAGGGACACAAAGGATTTACATTTACCTGAGGGATCCACTACATTTTATTTATTTATTTATTTAACATTTCTTATATACCGTGCTATTTCTCATCAGTGCGGTTTACAATGAACAGAATATTTGGACAACATTCATCCTACTTTACATAAAACAGGAGTTTTAAACTTGGGTTAACTGGGAAAACTATATACATACATATAACATGTTTTACGGTAAGAGTTAGTTTGCAGCATGTTTGAATTCAACTATGTCCTATATTCCGAATTCCACGTTCTTTCCAATCTCGAAAAGTGGTTGTTTCAGACCCCGGGGTGAAGTTCACATTACCTTGCAGCGGCAACCAGCTGGAGACCTTCCAGGAGCTGTTCCAATACAAATTTAGTTGCCTCCAGGTGCGCCTTGCAGAACTCAACATCACACTCCCTTTTATTCTGCTCAGTAGCAGCAGGTTATCCAGATGTAACACTGCCAATACTGTTTGAGGGGCTACGAAGGCTTCTTCCTAGGCCCTGGGTGTGTAAACTTCTGTTCCCCCTAACCAATCCCCAATATGCTGGGCCTGACAGGCTAATGCATATAGCCATAAATCAGGGAATCCCACCCCTCCAGCACTCCATCTCCCTATCAAACGGTTCAACGGGATACATGCTCTAGCCCCCCTCCACAAAACCCACGTATTTCCTTTTCAAGGCGGTGCAAGTCATGCCGCAACAACCACATAGGGAGAGTCTGCATCCAGTAAAGTATGCGCGGTAAAACCACCATCTTCACCACTGCCACTCTCCACAACAAGGACAACGGAAGAAGGTTCCATGCTCTGTATAAATTACGATCATATAACTCCTGTGGCTTCCTGGTCAATACGATACCCAGATAAACAAAATTATTCTCTGCCCATTTAAGCAGAAAGGTACCTCCCCATTGCCCCTGAAGCTGTCCCGACACATCTAACACCTCCGACTTGTCTTTGTTGATACGAAGTCCTGCAAACCTTCCAAAATATGATAATTCCTCGATCAATCGGGATAATGATTCCCTAGGGGAGAGCAAATGCACCAGCAAATCTGCAAAAGCCAACAGCTTAAAACCCTGCGAGCCAATTCGCATTCCTCGTATAATCCGGGAGTCCTCTACCCTCCTAATCAGAGGATCCAAGGACAAAACAAACAGGAGAGGGGAGAGCGGACATCCTTGTCTTGTACCTCTTCCCAAAGAGAATGCCGCCGACAGCACCCCATTACAAAGCACTCCCGCTGTCAGTTCAGCATAGAGACTCTCCACCATTTTACAAAAGGAAGACCCTAGCCCATAAAGGGGCAGCAGGTACCTCATGTAGTGCCATTTCACCCTATCGAATGTTTTTTCCGCATCAAAACTCACCAAGAGTGACTGCAATTATCGGTCCTGCGCCCATTCAAGTGAAGCCAATATTTTTCGCAAATTGCGCACCGCATACCGCCCCTTCACAAAGCCTACTTGTGATTCGTGCACCAAATTGCCCAATACGCTTGCCAGGCGGTATGCCAAGATTTTTGCTAACACTTTCAAATCAAATTTTAATAGCGATATGGGCCTATATGAGGCCGCCTGAACCGGATCTTTACCTGGCTTAGGTATTAAAATAATATGTGCGTTATTCCTCCCCCATTGAAAGGTGCCTTGCTCAGCTCTTCGGTTATGGACCGCCACTAATGTTGGAGTTATAAGATCATGCAATAATTTATAGAATTCAGCTCCAAATCCATCGGGACCAGGTGCCTTATAACAATTTGCCTTCTTCATAATAACCTGTTGCACTTCCTGCGCCGATATAGGCTGACCCAATTGAGTACTTTGTTCCTCACTTAATCTAGGCAGATCCAACTCCCTCAAATAGTCTTTCATCCTTGCGGGGGGAACCCCTCTCTGCTGTGTATAATTACCAGCAGAAAGAAAGAGGTTGTAATACCACTGTATAAGTCACTGTTGAGGCCTCACTTGGAATACTGTGTTCAGTTTTGGAGACTGTATCTTGCAAAGGATGTAAAAAGAATGGAAACTGTTCAGAGGAAGGCGACCAAAATGATTTGGAGCCTGCGTCAGAAGCCTTATGAGAAGAGACTTGAAGACCTAAATATGTACACTTTGGAGGAGAGGAGGGATAGGGGAGATATGATTCAGACCTTTAAATACTTAAGGAGAAATAATGAACAAACGTCTTCCAAAGAAGAGGAAGCTGTAAAACGAGAGGGCATAACATGAAGCTGCAAGGTGTAAAATTGAAAGGCAATATCAGGAAATACTTTTTCATTGAGAGGGTGGTGGATGCTTGGAATGCCCTCCCGATGAAGGTGGTGGGGGCAAATACAGTGACAGAATTCAAAATGGATCCAGTGACAGACACAATGGATCCATTTATAGCAACAGAATAAAATCAAAATAAACTGAACCATCTGACTTCTCAACAAATGGGGGTGTCCTGCATGGAGTGGTGGGTTCGCCCCTGAACAAAGACATGGCGAAGGGTGGCCTGAGGGGTGACCTGCACAGAGTGGCAGCTACTCCTGCCATCTTACTCCGGCCATCTTACTGGGCAGACTAGATGGACCATGCTGGTCTTTATCTGCTGTCATTTACTATGTTACTATGAAAAAAAGATCTGAATACTCGGGCTATAGCTGTACTGTCCTTATGCAAGACGCCTTGGTCATCGCGTATCGCTGCTACCGTTTTCGTACCCCTGTGACCTTTCAAGCAACGTGCCAACAGTTTACCAGGCTTGTCCCCATGACAATATAACTGATATCGGTAGTATAATATCGATTTCTTGGCTCTCCGGTGTAGTAGCTCATTTAGATCTACCTGAAATTCCCATAATCTCTTCCTATTCTGTGCAGAGGGAAACATCGCAATTAGGCGTCTAGCCTGCATGACTTGCTGCTCAAGTCGAATGATTTGCTCTGCCATCAATCTCCGCTTCCTTGCGAAAAATCCAATTATATCGCCTCTCAATACCACCTTAGCAGTCTCCCAGACCAGCTCAGGATCCCCCGATGGCATTGGTGATTAATCTCAAATTCCTGCCATCTCTGTCTAAGAAACTGGTGAAACTGGGTATCCCCATAAAGCTCCAAAGGAAACCGCCAAATGCGAGTGTTGCAGACGTCCCCTCCCTACTGCAGCTCTACCCAAGTCATTGCATGATCTGAAATCTGTAAAGGACCAATTTGTGCTTCCCCGATTCGGGGCAAAAAGTCCCTCTGATATTAGGATGTAATCAATTTGCGCACTAGAACCATGTGCCCGAGATTGATACGTAAAATCTTTTTCTAAGGGGTGCAACAGCCTCCACGGGTCCACTGCTCCTAATCTTGATCGAAATCTTTTCAACACACAGGCCGTCTGACTTCTCTCCCGTGTTCCATCCCCCCTGGACGTGTCTAGGTACACATCAAAGACCCTATTAAAATCTCCACCTAATATCAAAGGAAACTCCGGCATTTGTTCTACTTTGGAAGCGAGGTGGCTGTATAAGTCTTGGTCCAACACATTGGGACTGTATAAATCCCCCAATATCACCGATTTCCCCTCTAAGACTCCTTGCAGGAACACAAACCTCCCATTCGGATCAGTAACCTCTCTTTCTGCCACAAATCGCACTCGCTTATGGATCAAGATAGCCACTCCCCCTTTTTTCCCTATCGCAGGGGCCCCCCCACACCTGCCCCACCCAGTCCCTACAAAGCTTAAGGTGTTCTTCAGCAGTCTGCTGGGTTTCTTGCAACAGCACTAAATCGCATTGTTGTCTGGCTAATGCTTTCAAATTTTTATATCGCTTTATCAGATTTCCCATTGCACAAACGTTCCACAAAATTATCTTCAAGGCAACGGGGCAGTGTCAGGCCCAGTCCACACAGTGAGTATTATTCTCCCGGAAGAAGCTCTCCCAGCCTGAAGCTTCCCCCCAAACTCTCCACAATAGCTATCGAGTTTCCCCCCTCTGGTCTCTTGAGTGCGATCTTCCTCCCCTGTTAACCCCCCCCTACATTTATGCCCCCCTTTCTCTCCCTTCCTCTCCTTCTCTCATCTACTTCTCTCCCTCTTCCCACAGTTTAACCCTGACGTCTAACTAACTAATTTAACAGGGTCTCGCTTAATGCGTACGGTTCCCCCCCTTCTGAGTCGGCCCCTTATAAACTGTGCCTATATCCCCCCCTCGCCCCTCCCCACAGCCAACTAACAACATACATTGTCCTATAAGAGAGTCTGTAAAGAGCCAAAGACACAAAATAAAAATACAGTTCAGCACATTATCAACAAGTTAACTTAAACATATTATATGTTATAGATATTCTCTATCGAGGCACACTTACAGACGTTACAAACCCAGGCCTCATAAGGACCAGTCCTTCTGCTCCAAAGCCACTGCTTCCCCAACAGCTTTCATGTAGCCAGCATTTCTCATGGCTCCCCTCTGATGGCTCAGTCACCAAAAATTGATCCCATCGGTACAGCCAGTCAGTTGAGACTCTCATTTCTGTGTCCCCGTAGAGCCAAGGTCTCCACGCACGATTTTCTCAACGTAGTGGCTAGCCTCCTCAGCTGTTTCAAATGTCTGGTGCGTCCCATCATGGATCACATGCAATCTGGCTGGATATTGCACAGAAAATTTTATCTTTGCTTCTATGAGTTTTTGGCAGAGGGGGGCATATCCTCTCCTTCGTTGGCTTAACGCTGCTGAGTAATCCTGAGCAATTTGCAGCTTTAAATTGTCCCACATAATAACCCCTTTCTTCTGCGCTTCCCTCAATACAGCCTCTTTTTGTGGAAACTGCAGGAACTTGGCTAACACCACTCTTGGCCTCTGATCTCGGGCCTGTTTATTCCCCACTCGGTGTGCCCTGTCAATGATCAGCTTACTGCCTTCCTCCAGGCCTTCAAACAGCTGTGGGAGTAATGTTTCCAGGTATTGTTTCAAGTCTCTATCAGAAATACTGTCCGGTATACCCATGAACCTCAGATTATTACGTCGAGACCTGTTCTCCAGGTCATCAAGTTTGGCCTTGTGCGATTGCAGCTTTGTTCTCAGACCTTTCACCTCCTGCGTCAGCGCCTCGAGTCCATCTTCTGTGTGCTTCCTGCAGTCGTGTTCCCAGGGCTCCCACGGAGCTGTGCAGGGTGTCCATTTTCTCTTGCAGGGCTTCAAATTGTGCTGAGACTGCCCCTGCAACTGCCGCCGAGACTTCCTCGAGGAAAGCGGGGGATGTTGGATAACTCGGCCCTGTTGCTCCATCCGCCATCTTGCTGGGACCTCCTAAGCATTCTCTCTCTCTCCATCCTGTTTTTACTGCCACCGCCATCAGCCGAGTTGATCCCCATGGGTATCGGCAGGTCCAGCAGCTCCTCTGGTTCACTGCTGTTCGATTTCTATGGCTTTGAGCCCCTCTGAACGTTCTTATTTTCCAGGTTCGGGGAGGGCGGCCGGAGCACGAGCAAGTCACATCTGCTCACGCTCACCGCATCACATGACCTCGAATTTATGCTTTTTGTAAAGAAAGGTGTGGCAGGAATATTAGAAGAAAAAAGTGTGGAGAATGTGAGACCTGTAACACTTTACAAAGCTGTAAAAACGGTTCTTAGGGGAAGAATAATGGGGTATACTACAAAAGTCAAGGAAGAATGAAGAAAGAGAACTGTTACAAGCAATTCAAGAGCTGAGAAAGGCTTGCAGAGAGCACATAGAACACTACACAGAGGGGAGACAGCATCAGTTACTGGAACTACAGAGGAAGGTGAATGATTTTCTGCAAAAGAGGGCACTGAGTAATATACAGTTCAACAAGTATGTTGTTGTTGTTGTTGTTATGTGTCATTGAGTCGGTGTTGACTCATGGCGACCCTCTGGAAAGTTGCCCTAAACTGTGTTCGGTCTTCAATCAGGCATTGTTGACAGAGTGGCACCCATAGATGTTTTTAATGTATTAATCCATCTCATTGCTTGCCTTTCTCTTTTGCGTTGACCTTCTACCTTGCCAAGCATGATGTCTTTCTCTATTGATCTCTCTCTTCGCATGATGTGTCCAAAGTATGAAAGTGGAAGTCTTGTCATCTGAGCTTCTAAAGAAAGCTTAGGCTTCATTTCCTCTAGTACTGACTGGTTTGTTCTTGGGGAAGTCCATGGTATACACAATATTTGTCGCCAGCACCATAATTCAAAGGCATCAATTTTCTTCCTGTTTATCTTTTTCACGGTCCAACTTTTACATCCATATCATGTTACTGAAAATACCATGGCTTGAAGAAGTCAAATCTTTATATGGAGAGCGACATCTCTGCTCTTGAGAATCTTGTCTAGTTTCTTCATAGCTATTCTGCCAAGAGCAATGCATCGTCTAATTTCTTGACTGTTTGTTGTTTCTTTATTGATAGTTGATCTAATAAGTTTAAGTTAGAAACATAGAAACATAGAAATATGACGACAGAAAAAGACCACATGGCCTATCTAGTCTGTCCTTCCATAACAACTACAACAGTCCCCTTTTTACCTTTAGAGATCCTCTGTGTTTGTCCCATGCTTTTTTGAATTCAGTTACTGTCCTCATCTCTACCACCTCCACTGGGAGACTATTCCATGGATCCACTACTCTTTCCGTAAATAAATATTTCCGCATATCACTCCTGAATCTATCTATCTCCCTTCACCCTCATCCCATGTTCCCTCGTAGCAGAACTTGCTTTCAATTGAAAGAGGCTCTCTCCCTGAACATTTATGCCACAGAGGTATTTAAACATCTCAATCATATCACCTCTATCCCGCCTTTCCTCTAAGGTGTCCATATTAAGATCCTTCAGTCTGTCCTCATATGCTTTATAATGAAGACCACTAATCATTTTAGTAGCCACCCTCTGCACCGACTCCATCCTGTTCACATCCTTTTGAAGGTGCGGTCTCCAGAATTGCACACTATACTCCAAATGAGGTCGCACCAAAGACTTATACAGAGGCATTATCACCTCCTTTTTTCTGCTAGCCATTCCTCTCTGTATGCACCCAAGCATCCTTCTAGCTTTTGCCGTCGCCTTTTCTACCTGTTTAGCTACTTTAAGATCATCAGACACAACCACGCCTAGGTCCCGCTCTTCTTTTTTTTTTTTTCAAAGCTCTGTTTATTAAATATTACAGGATACAAAAAAAACAATGGCAAATCAACATGTACAGTTTTTACTATTCCAAACGCCAAACACTCAACCTGGTCCCGGGCGGGGCTGTGTCTTGTCCACCACCCTGGGAACCCGATATACACCAACAGCACCTCGTTCAGATAACCCGTATCCCCCAGCAAGCCCCCCTCCGACCACCCCCCCTCCACCCCCCTCATCCTCCCCCCCCCCCACCGCAGGGAGCACAGCAGCTCAACGCACCCATCAGGGGACACCAACTTCACAGGCTATCATTATCCAAATGTTAATACTGCACTACGTGCCGTGGGACCCAAGCGCTGAATATAAGGCATCCAAATCAGCAAGAAGGAAGCCCAGGCCCGAGGGTGCCTCAACGCCACTCTCCGCTCCAAGAGCATAAGGTGATGCAGGCTATTTCGCCACTCGCAAAAGGTAGGGGCCACCCGCTCCCTCCATCGACTAAGTATAGGGCCTTTACCCACCAGACAGGCCTTACGCACCAATACCCTGTCCCAGCGGCCTTTCGGGTGGAGCGGTCCCAACTGATCCAGTACCACCAGCATCCCCGACCAGCACAGCTGTTGCCCCAACAGGCCACTCAGATAGGTCTCAATATGCCTCCAATATCGACGAATAGAAGGGCACCCCCACCACATATGACCCAGATCCGCTAAGGCACACGAGCACTTAGGACAGCCGCCATGGGGGGCAAGATGACTCCGAAACGCTAGTCTCGGGGAAAAATGGGCACGAAGGATACATTTAAACTGCACCTCCCGCCAACGAGCCCCATCCACAAGTTGCCCAATCCTACTCAAGGCCGCCCGTACGGATCCCTGAGCGACCTCCCGTCCCAACTCTCTCGCCCAAAGACGTTCTACCACCGAATAGTCTGGGGGCACCTCCAACTGATCCAAATGTTTCTTCAGGTCTGCAATCGTTGGCGGAATATCGGCCCCCAATGCCAAGAACTCCAAAAGACGCTCCGAATGTTCCACCGCAAGCTCATGCCGCGGCAGGGAGCCAATATAATGAGATATCTGAGCATGTGCAAAAGCCGTGGTGCCCGGAGACAACCCGTACTCCCTACAGAGCACCCCCAAGGCCTTACCACAGCCGGCAGGGTCTACCACCTGTCCCAACCGCCGTATCCCCGCTCGCCACCACTGGCGAAAGGGGGCCGAATCAGAGCCAGGCAAGAAACAGGCATTACCTCGTATAGGCAACCAGCATGACACCGCTGCATCACTGCCCCAATACTTATTTAATTGCTGCCATGTCCGCCGAGTAGCCTGCAACAGAATACTGTTCATCAGCCGAGCTGGCAAGACAGTGCCCGGTAGATGCAAAACCGCTTCCAAGGAGTGGGGCGCCACAAAGGCTGCTTCCAGTCTGCGTGGAGTATAAGTCTCCGTATCCCCCAACCAATCGCTCAGATGCCGCGCCTGACAAGCCAGCGCATACTTCCAAAAATCGGGCACCCCCACTCCCCCCGAACGCCACCCTCCCCGCAGGCGCGCCAGCGATATCCGGGCCTTACAACCTTTCCAAAGGAATCCCCGAATCTCCCTCTCCAGTCGCCCCAAATCACGCTTCAATAGCCACACCGGGAGTGTTTGCATCCAATAGAGCACACGTGGAAGGATCACCATCCCCAACGCGGCCACTCTACCGAGCAAAGACAGAGGGAGATGGGCCCACGCCCTCAACTGTGCACGCACCTTCGCAAAAATATGTTCAAAGTTCGCTGGATACAACAATGTCGGTTTCCTTGTTAACAAAATACCCAGATAGATAATAGAATCAGCAGCCCAGCGGAGCGGGAAGCTCCCAGACCAGTTCCCCTGTAACGTACCCCCCTACATCCAATGCCTCTGATTTAGCCATATTAATACGTAATCCCGCAAACTGCCCATAGCGTGTAAGCTCCTCAAGCAGGCGCGGAAGCGATTGCCGGGGGGAAGACAGATGTACCAGTATGTCATCGGCAAAGGCAGCCACCTTAAAGCCATAGGAGCCAATACGGACACCCCCTATGTCCGGGGAGTTCTCGATGTTACGTATTAAGGGATCTAGGGAGAGCACAAAGAGTAAAGGGGAGAGCGGGCAGCCTTGACGCGTGCCACGCTCCAAACGAAACGGATCCGACAACACTCCATTACATAGGACCCCCGCTGTGGGTCCCGCATACAGCAGCTCCACCATCTGACAGAAAGGAACCCCCAACCCATACTGGGGCAAAAGAAATCGCAAATACTCCCACTGGACCTGGTCAAATGCCTTTTCGGCGTCGAAGCTGATTATCAAAGATTGAAGATCCTGCTCCCGAACCCATTCAAGAGAGGCCAGAAGTCGTCGCATATTCCGCATGGCATAACGCCCTCTAACAAACCCGACTTGCGACTCGTGAATCAAGTCCCCCAACACCAAGGCCAACCGGTCCGCCAATACCTTCGCAAAAATTTTCACGTCGAAATTCAATAACGAAATAGGCCTATACGATGCTGCTTGGGAGGGGTCTTTCCCTGCTTTAGGAATCAGGGAGATATACGCATGATTAGAGCCCCATTTAAATTCCCCCTGCTCCACACGCCTATGGTAGACAGCCACTAACGTTGGAGGCACCAACCCGCCCAATAGCTTATAAAACTCAGCACCAAACCCGTCCGGGCCGGGGGCCTTGCAACAACTAGCCCGCTGGATAACTCCCTGGACCTCCTCCACCGTTATCGGAGCATCCAGGCACGCCCTCTGCTCAGCAGTCACTTTCGGCAACGACAGCTCCTGCAAGTACTGCTGCATGGCCTCCGGCGCTCCCTCCCTCCGGGCGTATAATTTCTGAAAAAAGGAGCGGAACACTCGAGTAATACCCGCGTTATCTTTATACAAAACCCCCCGATCATCCCGCAACGCTGCCACCAGTCGGTGGCTCCGATGACCTTGTAGGCAACGTGCCAATAGTTTCCCAGGTTTATCTCCAAAACGGAAGAGCTGATATTTGTAATATATATGCGATTTCTTTGCCCTCTGGTGAAGTAGTTCATTAAGGGACGTTTGCAATTCCCAGAGCCTGCGCCGGTTCAACACACTAGCGTCGCCCGCACAACGCCGCCGAGTGCGCACCACCTGCCTCTCCAACTGAACAATTTGCCGCGCCACTAATCTCCGTTTCCTTGCCGCATACGCAATAATATCTCCCCTTAATACGACTTTAGCCGTCTCCCAAAGCAATTCCGGATCATCCCTATGACGCTCATGGTACTCCATAAACTCTTGCCAATGCCGTGTAAGATAGGTACGGAACTCTACATCCTGATATAAGCCCAGCGGAAAACGCCAGAGCCGCATCGACCCGGTCGGGCCACCCCCACCGATTTCGACCCAAACTGGAGCGTGGTCAGACACCGCCAAAGGACCGATTTGCGCATCCTCTACCTGTGCAAACAACCTTTCAGAAACTAAGATATAGTCCAACCTGGCACTAGTTCCATGGGCTCTCGACTGATGGGTGAAATCCCGCTCATCAGGGTGGAGCAGTCTCCATGGGTCCACTAGGCCCAAACGCCTGCAAAAGCCCTTCAAAGCCTTAGTAGTCGGGATACGCAAGTGTGCCCCCCCCCTCCGACACATCCAGCCCTATGTCCAATACCCCATTCAAATCACCCGCTAGAATCAAAGGATCATCAGGCAATTGCTCGAGTCGAGACGCAAGACGGTCGTAAAACGCCCGATTCAATACATTAGGGCTATACAGACAGCCCAACACTACCGGCCGACCGTCCAAGTTACCATAGAGTAAAATGTAGCGGCCCTCTGAATCAGAATACTCCTTAAGTAACTCAAAACGGGTCCTCTTGCTGATCAGTATGACCACTCCTCCCTTTTTTTCCCTTGGCCGGGGACCCCCAGCACTGCCCCACCCACATTTTGCGCAATTTAAGATGCTCCTCCACTGTCTGGTGGGTTTCCTGCAACATTGCTATGTCACATCTCAACCGGGCCAAGGCCTGCAACACCTTATATCTTTTAATAGGGCTACCAATCCCACAAATATTCCAAGAGACAACCTTCAGGGTGGGTCACACATGATCAAACAGTTTGCATCCTTCCAAGGACAACAAAAAGGTGAGAACCCCCCAGCCTGGGGCCCCCCCTCCAGCCATCTACTATCCCCATACAAGTCATTGCCACTCCCACCACAGTGCTGCTGTGCCCCCCGCGACCCCCCCTCCTCTCCCCCCCACCAACCCACCCCTCTCCTTTGCCCCTTCCGCCCCCTCCCCCCCCTATCCTTATAACCTACCCCCCTCCCTCCCCTATCCCTTCCCGCACACTCCACCACTAACCACCCATCCGCTCCCATCCGGGTCACCGAGGATGTGATAGGAACCCCCCTCCCCCGAGTGAACCGGCCCTACTCAGTAGCATGGATCCCGACACAGTCTCACTCACATCATGACCGCTCTTGGGGTAGCCCCCCCCCGAGGGGCCGAACTTCAAATGCAACCACCCCTCCTGCCGAGCAGTTGTCGCCCAAACAAAGGGAAGGCCACCCCCGAGCCCACCTAATATAACAGTCACCACCCCCTCCATCCCCAAACACACTGCATCCATACATCTTAACCAGCCACTAATCCCCCATACACACTGCGGCCCATTCCCTTTTCAAGCAAACATCTAACCCTCACCCTCCCGCCTCCCCCACAGCCAAAACAGTATCAGGCCTACATTCAGCATTAACAATACACAATATTATAGGAAATTCAAACATCTGAACAAACTCGCAGATCCAGTCCGGTCTTTTCCCAAATGCCGCCCGAATCAATCACAGAGGGCAATAGTGGGGCTGCGGGGTTAGGTGGCATCAGCTCAGGTCACCCGTAGTTTGCCCCGACTGGAAGTACACCGAAACCCATCCGGGCTTCCTGCAGCAGGGGAGGCAAGCACGCGGTCCAATCACAGTACACCAGGCTGCATCGCGTCCAGGCTGTCCGGTAACACCAAGGCAGGCCCACATTCAGCGTAGTAAAGTTCCTGGTACTCCATACCGACAACGGTAAGGGTCCTCGTCCAGGCAAAAAGCATTGGTAGGCCGCAGAGAACCCCCCCCAGTCAACAGGGCACAATCTTGCGCCAAGGCGTCGCGGGTAGAAAGAACACACACCTCACTGGTCCTCCCGAGTTGACAATCTCCCTGGCGTCAGCTTTTCCACATAGGCCTGCGCCGCCTCCGCAGAGTCAAACGCTCGGTGCGAGCCCTGGTACAACACATGGAGTCTGGCAGGGTACTGAACGCTGAACCGCACCCCCGCATCGATCAGCTTTTGGCACAGCGGCGCATATGCCTTCCTGCGTTGGCTCAGGGAAGCGGAGTAATCCTGTGTTATCCGAATCTTCGCTGTCTCCCATTCGACCGTGCCCTTTTGCTTCGCCGCTCGGAGCACCGCATCCTTTTGTGTGTAGCATAGGAACTTCGCCAGGACCACCCTGGGTCTCTGGTTCCCAGATTGCGGCTTAGGCCCCAACCTATGTGCCCTTTCCACCACGATGGGCCTGTTCGAGTCCGCCTCCTCTCTGAGAAAAGTGGCCAAGTTTTCCACGTAGCCCCTCAGATCCTTATCAGGGACGGATTCTGTGATCCCCAGAAACCGCAGGTTATTTCGCCTAGACCTATTTTCTAGGTCATCCAGCTTCAATTCATGCGCTTTTGAGGCCTTCTGCAGCACGAGCAGCTCCCGCTTGAGGCCCTCCACTTCCTCCTCGGCATGTGCAATACGGGTCTCCACTTCCTGCACCCGCACACCCAGAGTACCCAAGGAGCTCTGGAGCACATCCATCTTCGCGTGCAGTGCTTCGAACTGTGCCGCCAAGGCACTGGTGACTGCCGCCGAGATTTCCTCGAGCATGGTAGAGGAGGCCACCGCACTGTGTTTAGGAGGGGACTCCGCCATTTTGAGGGTACTCAGAGCGCGCTCCTTATCCCGCCGCCCTGCCTTTGCCGCAGCCGCCATTCCCGCTCCCGGGTCTCCAGCTGGTGTCGGGCAATTCCTCGGGACACTCCTCAGCTAAAAAACAGCTCCAAGCCACAGTTAAAACGGCAATTTAGCAACGTTTCGGGGGAGCGGGGTCTGGAGCCCAAGCCGCACACGTCTGCTCAGGCTCACCGCATCACGTGACCTGGTCCCGCTCTTCTTTAGTACTTCACCCCCTATACTATATTGCTCCCTTGGATTGCGGCAGCCCAAATGCATGACCTTACATTTTTTAACATTAAATCCCAGCTGCCAAATTCTAGACCATTCTTCAAGCTTAGCTAGATCCCTCCTCATGTTATCTACCCCTTCCTGGGTGTCTACTCTATTGCAGATTTTGGTATCATCCGCAAAGAGGCAAACCTTACCTGAAAGCCCTTCTGCTATATCACTAACAAAGATGTTAAAAAGAATCGGACCAAGGACAGATCCCTGGGGCACACCACTGATAACATCCTTCTCCTCAGAGTGAGCTCCATTTACTTGTACTCTTTGTCGCCTCCCACCCAACCAATTTCTAACCCAAGCAGTAACTTTAGGGTCCATCCCTAGGGTGCTCAGTTTGTTTATAAGTCGCCTGTGAGGAACAGTGTCAAAGGCTTTACTGAAATCTAAATACACCACATCTAGGGCTCTCCCTCGGTCCAACTCCCTGGTCAACCACATCCTTACTTCCGCTTTTGTGTAAAGGCACCACATGAGCCTCTCTCCAGTCCTTTGGCACCACTCCCGACTCCAACGAGGCATTGAAAAGGTCAGTCAGTGGAGCTGCTAGAACGTCCCCAGGTTCCCTCAGTATTCTCGGGTGTATCCCATCCGGTCCCATCACTTTGTCTACTTTAAGTTGAGATAGTTTCTCACGAACACAGTCTTTTGAAAATTGTTCAAGATGTCCTTTGCTTCTGTTCCTATTTGTGGGTGTTTTCTGAGGTCCTGCTCCTGGTTCTTCATCATTAAACAGTATAAATACAAATGAGAGCTATTACTATTCAGCACTTATAAAGCGCCACGCTATAGTCTATAGTTTACAGCGTATTCACAAATCACAACTTATGTACAAGTTAAACCATAGTGGGGGGAGGAGTGCAGGGGTTGATGTAGGAAGGTGGTAATTTGTGGAGTTTGTGTCCATTGGTTTTGATGTTGCTAGGGGGCACACCATTTAGATGCTGACATGTTCTTTGAATAGTAAAGTCTTGAGATCTTTGCAGAATTTTGTGTTTCCCTGAGGTCGCTGGGGAGTTCATTCCATAAATCTGGTGTGAAAGTGGAGAAAGCCCTGTTGCGAGTATTTTGGTTCATCCGTGTTATTTCTGCTGGTAGGTCAAGAAGGTTCTTGCTGCATTTTCACCTCTTTCTGTTGGTAGTTGGTGTATGAATGAGTGACATTAGAACATAAGGACATAAGATATGCCATACTGGGTCAGACCAAGGTCCATCAAGCCCAGTATCCTGTTTCCAACAGTGGCCAATCTAGGTCATACGTACTTAGAAGTTTCCCCAAAAGACACAGGTTCCACAATGCTTGTATTGGGTCAAGCATTGATATCCTGGGTCCCTTTTTAATAATAGTTTATGGACCTTTCCTCCAGGAACTTGTCCAAATCTTTTTTAAATCCAGCTACACTAACTGCCTTCACTACATTCTCTGGTAACAAATTCCAGAGTTTGATTACACGTTGAGTGAAAAAATATTTTCTCTTATTTGTCTTAGATAGTTTACCCTGTAGCTTTATTGCATGTCCCCTAGTCTTTCTATATTCTGATAATGTAAACAATCGATCTACGTTTACCCATTCCACTCCATTCATTAATGTATAGACCTCTATCATATCTCCTCTCAGCCGTCTCTTTTCCAGGTTGAAGAGCCCTAACCTTTTTAGCCTCTCTTCATAGGAGTAGCCTTCAATCCCCTTTACCATTTTGGTGTCTCTTCTCTGTACCTTTTCTAATAACGCTATATCCTTTTTAAGATACGGCGACCAGAATTGCACACAATATTCAAGGTGCGGTCGCACCATGGAACGATACAGAGGTATTATAATATCCTTTGTTTTATTTTCCATTCCTTTCCTTATGATACCTAGCATTCTATTTGCTCTCTTGGCCACTGCTGCACACTGGTATCCAATTTATCAAGATCCTCTTGCAATTTTCCACTATCCTCTTGGTTTTTAACAACTTTAAATAGTTTTGTGTCATCTGCAAATTTGATAACCTCACTCGTTATTTCCTTTTCCAGGTCATTTATAAATATATACATTTAGGTATGTTGATGATTGGCCATGTAATGTTTTGAATATGCTCATAGTTCATTTATATTTGATTCTGTTGTGTACAGGTAGCCAGTGTAGCTCTTTTAATATTGGGGCAAAAACTCTTTTTTGCTTTTGCGAGGGTACTTGCTGCGGTGTTTTGGGCCATTTGTAGTTGGTGAAATGCATGTTTAAGGAGTCCTGGGTATATGTTATTGCAGAAGTCTAGTGGGGGAAGATGAGTGTCTAGAGTACAGAGCAGAAGTCAGAAGCTGCTAGTAAAGGCTGAAGGTTGCGGAGAATTTTTTATCTTGTTGTATATTGCTCTTGTGGTTCTGGTGATGTGAGAGGAGAAGTTAAGCTGTTGGTCGATTATTATGCCCAGGTATTTCACTTCCTGCTTGGTTTCTAGTTCCATGTTATGTATTTTGATTGTTTTGGGGAGTGTTTTGTTTCTGGAGATATGGAGCACGTCTGGTTTTTTTTGTAATTGATCAGCAGTCTGTGTTCATGTAGCCTTCTTGGAAACATATTGATATTTTGTTTAGGTTTGGATTAAGGATGTCATAGGGTGTAAACATCATATGTTATCTGCATAGATCCTGTATTGAATGTCGTGTTTGCAGAATATGGTGCATAAGGGTTTCATGAATATATTGAAGAGGAGTGGGGATAATGCAGAGCCTTGTGGAACTCCTCTGTGTTGTCTGATTTGTTTGTCCCTGTGCGCACTTGTTGGTGACGGTCTGATAAGTATGATTGGATTAATTTGAGTGGGGTGCCGCTGATTCCAATGGCTTGTAGTCTGGCAAGTAGGAGAATGTGTGGAATGGAGTTGAATGCCGCAGTTATGTCAAAGATGATTAAAATGTATGCATGGTGAATCTTCCTGATGCTTCTTATTATTATATCTATAAGTGATGTAAGGAGAGTTTCGACCCCATGGTGTGGTCTAAATCTGTGCTGGTGTTGATCTAGTGGAGCGTGTTTGTCAACATGGTTCTGGAGTTGCTGGAGTACTATTCATTGAATTATTTTGGAGATGAAAGGAAGGCTGCTGTTGGGCCTGTAAGAGGCGGGGTCTCCTTTGTCAGCTGTGTTTTTTTTTTAGAATTGGTCATATTGAAGCCATTTTTAGTTCCTTGGGAAGAAACCTTGTTCAAGTGAAATCCATGTCATCTGCCAGATTATTGGAGATAGTTCAGTTTTGGCTATCTTAATCCAGCTAACAGGGCATGGATCCAGCGGTGAAGTAGTGGTGTTGAGGCTGCTGCTGATGTGTTCTATGTTCTCGTAGAAGATGGAGTCGAACGTTATCCGGGTTTATTGTCTAGTGGTGTGTATTGTATGTTGTTGGTGAGTCCCATTCTGTTTTGAAAGACATCTGCCAGCATTTGTGGGTGGGGGGAGTTGTTAAGTATCTCATAAATGGGTGCTGTGGTTCGGGATCACACGATGCTAAATAGTTCTCTAGGGTGGCATGGACTGAGATGTGGCTAAAGAACTTGAAGCGAGTCACGTGGAAAGTTATTTTGCTAGTGTAAGTAGGGTAAACCATGAATACTGGGCTTCAAGAAATGTAATGTAAGACTCTGCACAGAGCTTACATCACTAAGAAAGGAGCAAACTTGAAATTGTGGGAAGATGCTAATTATGAAAAAAGTAAAGGTTACAGCACTGGCTTGGGAACCAAGAGATCAGGGTTCAATTCTCACAAGCCCTCCATTGCCTCAGAAAAAAAATCCAAGTTATCAATGTCCCTGTTTAATGTACATTACCAAGTTTAAATTACAATGTAAACTGCTTTGACTGAAACAATAAAGTGGTATAAAAAACCTGTTAAGTACATAAAAACATAGAAACATGACGACAGATAAAGATCACATGGCCTATCTAGACCACCCTTCCATATCACCCACTACAAGGGTCCTCTTTTTTCTTTTAGAGAGCCTCTGTGTTTGTCCCATGCTTTTTTGAATTTAGATATTGTCCTCATCTCTACCACCTCCACTGGAAGACTATTCCATGCATCAACCACTCTTTCCATAAAGAAATATTTCCGCATATTACTCCTGAGTCTATCCCCTTTCACCCTCATACTATGTTCCCTCATAGCAGAGCTTGCTTTCATTTGAAAGAGGCTCTCTTCCTGAATATTTATGCCACAGAGGTATTTAAACATCTCAATCATATCACCTCTGTTCCTCTAAAGTATACATATTAAGATCCTTAAGTCTATCCTCATATGCTTTATAATGAGGACCATTAACCATTTTAGTAGCCACCCTCTGCACAGACTCCAACCTGTTTATATCCTTTTGAAGGTGCGGTCTCCAGAATTGCACACAATATTCCAAATGAAGTCGCACCAAAGACTTATACAGAGGCACTATCACCTCCTTTCTTCTGCTGGCCATTCCTCTCCCTATGCACTCAAGCATCTTTCTAGCTTTCATCAATGCCTTTTCTACCAGTTTAGCTACTTTGAGATTGTCAGACACAATAATGCCTAGGTCCGGTTCTTCTTTCATGGACAGAAGTATGTCACCCCCTATACTGTACTGCTCCCTTGGATTGTTGCAGCCCAAATGCATGACCCTGCATTTTTTAGCATTAAATCTCAGCTGCCAAATTCTATACCATTCTTCAAGCTTTGCTAGATTCCTCCTCATGTTATCTACACCTTCCTGGGTCCTTCTGCAATATCACTATCAAAGATGTTAAAAGAATCGGACCCTTTCCTCAGAGTGAACTCCATTTACCTGTACCCTTTGTCGCCTCCCATTCAACCAGTTTCTAACCCAAGCAGTAACTTTAGGTCCATCCCAAGGGTGCTTAGTTTGTTTATAAGTAGCCTATGCGGAATAGTGTCAAATACGTTACTGAAATCTAAATACACCACATCTAGAGCTCTCCTCAGTCCAACTCCCTGATCATCCAGTCAAAGAAATCAATCAGATTTGTCTGACAAGACCTGCCCCTTGTGAATCCATGCTGCCTCAGATCCTGCAATCTGTTGGACTCCAGAAACCTCAATATTCACTCTTTCAGCAGTGTTTCCAATAATTTACAAGGCATGTAAGTCTGTAAAGCACAGAGAGGAGCTTTTTGGAATGTCATAAACTGGCAGAAATTAGGCGATAGGTGCTGCAGATTATTCAAATGATGGTGAAAAAGGAGATAGAATGGACCTATGGGTGATTATGCTGGGAGATGATATGCCATTAAAAAGGCAAAACTTCAAGGACAGAAAGTAAATGTATTCAAGTAGCCATTATTTTAGTTTAAAAAATCCCTCTTCTGTGTCACTGGGTGGGAGAGGAATAGCCCACGGTCAAACAATAGATACTGTGGTAGGCTATGGCCTATAATAGCCTACAAATATGAAAGGCCTATAAGTTAGGCCCTGATTCCAACCCCCATATTAGTAAAAACCAAAAATCTGTGAAAGTTTGAGAAAGCTGCTTTAAACTGCTTAATAAGAAGTTTTCATGAATACATAAATCTTTCATTATTCTCTTCTGTTCTGATGATAGAAATGTTTCAATACTTGCATTCCTAAAGCCAGAAACGACCCTGCAGTAGAATTGTATCCATACCTAGAAACTGTGCCATTGTTAGAACAATCCTAGAGGAAGGAACTGGGTGCTAGGCCCAGAAAGGATCTCTGATTGGACAAGTGCAGGGGGCGTTGGGACCAATAGAAAGTCTGCATGTATCAAACTGAAAAGAAATGTATAAAATGAATATGTTTCTGTAAGAGCTTGGCTCAGTCCTTTTTGAAGCTTGACTATCTGAACCTTGTGCACAATAAATTGGCTTGGATCCTTGAACTGACTCCTGGTATTATTTATTGCATGCTTATCAGCTGCTACATATTCTGGAGCGTTGGGCTTGGAATGTGTGAGTAGTGTGATAGTATTCAAGTGAATATACCACGACGTCTTGCCTCAAAGGTTTGGTCCGGATGGAACCGTGTCTGTCCGACCGCAGGGGAAACCTCAGGCGCCACCGGTCCTCTTGTATCGGGGAGGGTTCCGCCTTGCCTCGGCGGACCACTGGGTCCAGCTGGCCAACATCTCCGAACCCGAGGGGAGTCCAGGATCCAACCCATGAACTGGTTTGGTATCGGGAACCGGATCCGGTGAGTAGAAAACCTTGGGCATTTGAGTCAGTGAAACCTGAGGAACGTCTTGCATGAGTATATGAGACTGGGATAGTCAGTGAAGCCTGGGGAAAAGCCTTGCATGAGTATGCGAGACTAATTTGGTATAGACTAACTGGGAAAAGTCTTGCATGAGTGCGCGAGACAAAAAAAAGATTGATCACCTCTCAAGGGTGGTCCTAGTACGCTCCGCATAAGGGTTAGCGGAGCAGAAGCCATCAACCCTTTGTTTGGCATAGTCAGTTAGTCAGTAAAAATGGAAATTACACTAACCTGGTAATTGTAGTTCCTGGAGGGTCCAGTTTAGTCCTCCAACATCGGGTAGTGCCCCTCCTCCTGCAGCCTGGAGACTGGACCAATCAAGTCTTCTGTAGTATATATGCAGACGGAGCTCCCAGAAGCCCCCAGTGTACTAGTAACAAAGCATACTTAACGAAGCAACACATTAGATTAATATACAAAATGACATAATGAAAATGACATAATTAAAGAACAATTTGTTTCCCCCCACAAAAATATCCAACTTTCTCCCCAAACGAGGAAGTCAGAACACTGTATTGCGCTGGAACCAACGCCTCAGAAATCAAAATACAGCTCCGTATCAGAAATCTCAGGAGCTGACTGAACACCTGAGAAAGAAAGAGCCATAGCCAAAAACGCGGCTGCAAAAAAGGTTCGAACGGCAAGAGGAACCGTCTTATGATCCACCGTTCGGAAAGCGCGCCGCATTTTTATAACAGATAGTCGGGAGGGAAGGAGGACTAAACTGGACCCTCCAGGAACTACAATTACCAGGTTAGTGTAATTTCCATTTCCTGTTCGGTAATCCAGTTTAGTCCTCCAACATCGGGATGTAACAGAGCAGTTAAGACCGGGCGGGACCTTGCCATCCGGCGCGCAGAACCGCCGAACAAAAGAGGAATCCCGAGCCGCTGACACATCTAAACGATAGTGTGTACTGAAAGCATGCCGAGACGACCAGGTGGCCGCCTTACAGATATCTGCTGGCGGAACTAGGCTATACTCCGCCCAAGCGGTCGCCTGAGCCCTAGTGGAATGATCCAGTAGCCCCTCCGGAACAGACCGCTGCTGCAAGAGATACGCAGACGCGAACGCTTCCTTGAGCCATCTTGCAACGGAGGCCTTAGCCGCCGCTTCCCCTTTACGTGCACTACCGAAGAGCACGAATAGCCGGTCAGTCTTCCGAAAAGATTCGGTAGCCTTCAAATAACGACGAAGTGCACGACCCACATCGAGACGGTGAAGACTTCTGTCCGCCGACCCGACAGAGTGGGAAGAAAGAACTGGAAGAAACACTGCCTGATTCACATGAATAGGGGAAACCACCTTCGGCAAAAAGGAAGGGACCGGGGAAAAAGACAAAAAAGGTTCTCGGCAGGACAACGCATGTAGATCTGAAATACGCCGTGCCGAACAGATGGCTACAAGAAAAACCGTCTTCAGCGTAAAATCTTTCAGAAACGCCCTACTCAGGGGTTCAAAAGGTTCATGAACCAGGGCCCGCATCACTATATTCAAGTCCCCCGGAGGAACGAAAATCCTGCGGGAGGGCTGCAAATGAAAAACAGTCGTAAGAAAACGACGTACGTCCGGATAAGAACCGCGGAGACGGCCTAACACTTTGCCTCGATAACGAGATAGCCGCCAACTGGACTTTCAGGGAACTAGCCGCAAGGCCCTTATCAAAAGCAACCCGAAGAAACTTAAAACGATGGAAACGGAAACCGTCGCCGCCCGGACTCCACGCCGGGAGCACCAGTCTACAAAGATCCCCCAAATCCGAACGTAAGTAAGAGAAGTGGACGTTTTCCCCGCCCGCAGTAGGGTAGAAATCACCGCGGGGGGAGTAACCCTTCTTTTTCAGCCGAGCCCTCTCCATGGCCAAACCGTAAGCGAGAATCAACCCACTTGGGGCATCCGCAAGGGTCCCTGAAAAAGAAGATTCGGCAGCGTGGATAGGAGCCAAGGAATGCCGACGCTCAGCCGGACCAGATCGGCATACCAGGGCCACCCAGGCCAGTCCGGGGCCACCAGTAACACTCGACCCCGATGGCCCTCGATGCGCTGAACGACCCGGCCAAGCAGAACCCACGGAGGAAAGACATAAAGAAGGCCGGACGTTGGCCACGGCTGAATGAGAGCGTCGAGCCCCTCGGACATGCGCTCCCTTTGCCTGCTGAAGAAGCGTCCTGTCTCGGTCGATTGAAATGTCGCCATGAGATCCATGAAGGGCGCCCCCCCCGACGAACTATTTGCGCGTAAACTTGCGGGTTTAGCTCCCACTCTCCGGGGTCCACCCGCACTCTGCAGAGAAAATCGGCCTGAACATTGTCTGCGCCTGCAATAGGCGCTGCCGAGATGGCCAGAAGACGAGACTACACCCAATTGACCAAGGCCATCGCTTCTGATTCCAGGGCCATGCTGCCGGTGCCCCCTTGGCGATTGATGTAAGCTACGGTGGTCGCAACGTCCGAGAGGACTCGCACCGGCCGGTCGAGAACTAGGGCTTTGAGGCCAAGAGGGCTAGCCGCACCGCCCGCAATTCGAGGCGGTTGATCGACCAAGAAGTCTCCAAGGGAGACCATTCCCCTTGAGCGAAGCGGGTCTCGCAGCGAGCCCCCCAGCCGGTTAAGCTGGCATCCGTTGTGAACGGAACCCAAAGTGGAGGCTCCAGGGAATCCCCCGCGCCAGGTTCTTGGAGGAGAGCCACCACCGGAGTGATTGGCGAACCGCCCTTGGGCAAGTCAATCTCCTGTTCAACGAGTCGAATTGGTTGGACCAACGGCGCAGCAGAGCACTCTACCGCGGGCGCATGTGGAAGCGCGCCCAGGGCACCACCTCCAAGGTTGCTGCCATCGTACCGAGGAGCTGTAGCTATCACCATGCAGACGGAGCGGGCATCCCCCTGAAGAGTCGGACAAGAGACCGAATGCGGCGCTCCGGTAGGCACACCAAGCCCCGTGCTGTGTCGAGGCTCACTCCCCGATACTCGAGATCCTGAGTCGGGCACAGACAACTCTTGCATTCTTTCACCACCCAGCCGAGGGACCGCCGCAGAGCCACCACCCTGCTCGTGACGTGCACACACTCCCGACTGGACTTTGCCCGAATCCACCAGTTGTCGAGATACGGATGGACCAGGATGCCGTCTTTGCACAAGGCCGCCGCGACCACTACCATCACGTTTGTGAAGGTGCGGGGGGCCGTGGCGAGACCAAACGGCATGGCCGGAAATTGGAAGTGGCCCCACGGAAGAGCGAAGTGGAGAAACCGTTGATGAGACGGCCGGATGGGAATGTGTAATGTGGTCTGCAGCGGCTGTGGAAGATCCTGCAGCAGGGGCCCTGAGGAGGGGGGAGATAAGGTGCTGAGGGACCCAGCTAACAACGCAGTGGGTATGGGGAAAGCCTCCGGGATGCAGCATGCAGGTGTAACACAAGCAAGCTATTAATGTACCCTTCGGCTGATTACATTGCACATATAATACAGCCAGAGAAAAAAGCATTGTAGAGACTTAAACCACCTTTCCTCTTCTTGTGTGGGGTTTTATTTATTTATTTATTTATTTATTTTTTTTTTGCATTTAAAACAAAAAGCAAGGAAGGCTCAGGGAAACCCAAGACTGTTTAAGAAAAGGATTTTGAAACTCCACGTGCCTCCACAGCATGATTAAGTGTGTGGAAACTTCTGTTTAGAGCTGTTTCCTCTAAAAAGAAACACTGAAGAGAAAAACAAAACAGCCGCTGGCACCGAAAAACTGTCAGGTATTCGCAGAACTGAGAAGGGAACTGTCAGTCATTCACTGTGCTGGCATAGAGAAACTTCCAAGGTCAGGGTAAGGCAATTACAGTGACTGAAAGTAGGGAAATTAGAGTGGGATCCCTCCGCAGCCATTCAGACCTCCATGGTAGGGGCTGAAAGGTGTTTCTGGGGAGGGATGTAGAAGCTCAATCCAGCCATAGGAAAATTACAGTGAGCATGCTTAATTAGGCCGAGCCCAAAACAGTCAGGATCCAAAACCCTGACTTAAAACCTCAACCAAATGGTATATTGAATAAGACAGGTACAATAACACAGGTACACTACCAAAAAACTGCCTCCAGTTTTGCAACTGATTCCTATAGATTTTGGGGTGCTGAATCCAGGAAAAATAGCCAATATGTTCCATCACGTCACGTTTTCTTGCAAAATTAGATTTCTTACCCATATAAGGAATGTTCACATAATTTCTTTTTAGCCGACTGCAGTTTATTTTCTTGGCCCAAAATAGAGGTTGTAATGGTTAACTAACTAGAAACACTCCCTCATGATATTTTAGAGTGTTTTGTATTCATTTTATACATTAACAGGATAATTGGGAGGCGGGGGGCTAAATCCAGTACTCGCGCTGCCGCATGTTCTTTCCTGTTCGCCTCGCCTCGTTCGCTCGCTCAAACACGGTGGTTGCGACATGAACGTTCCTGTCAAATTTCAGTTTCTTGCAAGTTCATTATTACCTTTTGTTTGCTCAGTCGTAATCCAGCTTTATTCCGAAGTGGTTCACTACAGTTGTAGTTTGCAGTGCTGTGTATTTGTGATGGCTCACAGAGCCAGAGGTTGCGTCAACTCTCCGGACAGTTGTTGTTTTATTTGTGGGGAATATACCGTGAAAAAGCGGCAGAGGAACATTTCTGCATTTATTAAAGTATATTTCGCCTATTTCGGTTTGAAGTTAGGCGATCAAGACAAACCGTGGGCTCCTCACAAAGTGTGCAAGACATGTGAGGAAGATCTACGCTTATGGATGAAAGGTAAAAAACAAGCATTTCGTTTCGGAATACCTATGATGTGGCGTGAACAAAGAGACCACAGCAGTGACTGCTATTTTTGCTCTTGCATTGTGATGGGATACAACTTAAAAAATAAGAACGTAATAAGTTACCCCAACCTTCCCTCAGCAATTAGACCTATGCCTCATAGCAACGAAGTACCTGTGCCTGAACCACCAAAATCTTTGGATCATATTTGTGTGGACGGTTCTGATCATGATGAGACTCATCAGATGGCTTTTCCCGATGAGTCCAGTACTTCCGAGTTTGAAACTGAACCAGATCCGAAACCTGAACTTTTCTCTCAAGCTGAATTGAATGATTTAGTCCGGGATTTAGGACTCCCAAAAGATGCTGCCCAACTGCTAGGTTCTCGGCTTAAACAGAAAAATCTATTGTCACCAGGAACAACTTTTTATTGGTACCGCAACCGCGAGACACAATTTTTGAAGTATTTCAGCAAAGAGGAAGATTTGGTATTTTGCAACGATATATACGGAGTGATGGAAAAGTTTAAACTCAAGTATGATCCTGCTGAATGGCGGCTGTTCATTGATTCGTCAAAAGACAGCATAAAAGGTGTTCTTCATAATGGCAACACATTCGCTTCAGTTCCTATTGCTCACTCTGTTCTCCAAGAAAAATACGAGAATTTGGCCCTGATTCTTCAGAAGATTCGTTATGATGAGCATAAGTGGATGATTTGTGGAGACTTTATAATTCTATCCATGCTATTAGGGCAGCAATCCGGTTTCACCAAATATCCCTGCTTCCTTTGCTTGTGGGATAGCCGGGCCCGCGACCTACACTGGGGGAAAAAAGACTGGCCAATTCGGGAGTATTTGAGACCCGGTGAGAAAAAATGTTCTTCATGAGAGCTTGGTACCTCGTGATAAAATTCTATTACCACCTCTCCACATTAAGTTGGGTCTCATTAAGCAATTCATCAAGTCCCTTCCAAAAGATGGTGAGTGCTTTCGGTACCTTTGCTCAAAGTTCCCCCGACTTTCTGAAGCAAAGCTAAAGGAAGGAGTGTTTGTTGTCCCTGATATAAGGAAACTCATTTCAGATGGAGCATTCGCTGAAACGATGTCTGAGAAGGAAAAAGAAGCCTGGGATTCCTTCAAGGATGTTCTCAAATTCTTGGGGAACAGGCGGGATGAGAACTATAAGGATATTGTTGCCAGGATGCTCAATGCCTTCAAAGAACAAGGCTGTAACATGAGCCTGAAAGTCCATTTCTTGCACTCCCATGTGAACTACTTTCCCGAAAACTTGGGGGCGTACAGTGAAGAACAAGGTGAAAGGTTTCACCAGGACATCAAGGACGCAGAGAGAAGGTACCAAGGAAGATGGACCACCACTATGATGGCTGATTTCTGCTGGTTGCTGCTGCGGGAAACCCCAGATGAAAAATACGCCAAGCAGCGCACCAAGAGAAGCATTCGGGGGAAGAAGAAACGGGCCCACCAGGAGATTGATTGACCCAAGAATGACTTTAAAATCTAAACTGTGTTGACAAATATTGTGTTTTTACTAAACTTTGAAATAAAAATTTGCTAGTTATTACCACAGTGTCGGATCTCATTTATTAGAATTTTATTTTCACACCATCGGGTGTTTGTCTTCATGTATTGCAATGGTGCGGTTTGCGTTTTCTATTCTTACATACATACCTGTACAACATTTTTTGCACATTTCTTTGCTTTGCTTTGTGTCTAACCTCGCTCTTATATGCTCAATGTTTGTGCACATGTATGTGGCTGTTTTAAGTGCAGACAATTTTGCTACCATCACAGTGTGGTGTGTTGACATTATTCTTATGTGCTGCCTTGTTACAATTTTCTTTATTCTTATTTGAATAACTACTAAACAATTAGTATAAAGAATTCATACAAGAAACTTTTATCTCGATCGCACCCAATCTGAAACGTTCACCTCAAACTGCTAACCCAATGTAGCAAATAATCTGTACGTGATGGAGCAAATTGGTTACCAGATTTGGATTCAGCGCACCAAAAAACGTAAAAATCAATCGAAACATTAGAGGCAGTTTAAAAAAAAAATTTTTTAGTGTACCTGTGTAATCAGTAGGACGTACAAAGTAACCCGGCTGCAGTTTGTGGACTAAAAAGTCAAAGTAGGCACTTCCAAACTCAGGGGCAGCCGGTCCGGATACAGCTGAAAGCATCCCAGAGCAGCTGAGGCAAGGAAGAAAAAACAAAAACAGAGTACTCACAGTTTTCTTACAGAAAATGATACCTGAACTTCCTGGAGGTATCCAAACTCTCGTGGTAAAGACTCAGTGCAGCGTAAAGCCAATGGAGAGCTCCCCCGAAGCCAAGCTCCGGAGTTCCCAAGTTCCTCAGGGGAAGCAAGATGCTGGATGCCTGAGGTCCCTGTGTTTCTTCTGACAGCCTATGCAGCGTAAACCTGAATAAGGCACAGGGAGAAGTAAAAAGAAATAACTGCGTCCCGCAGGAACAGGCATTTAACAATATTCCCCATAATAGGTAATGCCTCAGCCAGCCTTCTTTGTTGGGCACAGTGGGGAATGGAACCCATGAGCCCTGCACCCTTCGTCAGTGACTCAGCATTGTACTGTGGCTCTGAATTGCATACTGTTCTCTATCCATGCCTTCTGTACTTTTTTTTTTTTTTTTTTTTTTTTTATATACTTTATTTAAGGTTCAACAGCAGATAACAGGCAGACAAGAGCAAACAACAAGAGCCCCAGCAGGGTGTACTTTTTATCCATTATGTTCATACATAGGCAGAGAAAAAAGTAACCTCTGCACAACTGACATCTAGCAAGTGTTGTGGAAAAAAACTGAAACAACAATATAGCTTTTAGAAGCCAGCAGAGAAGTAATCAGGCTTCCCGACAAAAACCGAGGCTCATTAGCTATTCAAAATGGCCACCAGCAAAAATAAAACACCAAAAGGGTGAATTAAAACCCCCAAAAGCTAAGGAATTAACTTAAAAAGTCACAGAAGAAGGTGGGAGGGTTGCAGGCATGAGAGAAATGCCTAAAATCGCTGAAAAATCAAGAAAAATCAATCGAGTTACCACAGAGCTGCAAACAGCAGTGGGAGAAGACATTCCAGGTCTAAAGAAACTGCAGCACAGCTCTTGCAGATGCCAGAGTCAGTCATTGTACCTCTGCGGGACCCACAAATCACACATTGAGGTTTGGCAGCCATGCTAAGGCAACCTGCTTCCAGGGGGAAAGAAGGAAACAGGGACAGGGAAGCCCACAGCAAAGGGACTAACCGTATTCAAATCAGTACAGCTTTAAATTTAAAACCTTTTTTTTTTTACAGAAAACAAAATACTCCCCAGAATCCTAGGGGTGCCCTGAGCAAAATCGCCAGCAAAAGAAACCCCAAAAATGCCAGGGGAACCCGTGCACAAGTGTTAAAAAAGTGCCCTTAAAAAGCACACTTTAGAAATCCAAAATGGCCGCCGCACTTTTTCACCCACAATAAAAAAAGGCGCGAAAATACAAAGGTAACCAAATAATATGGAAAAGAAAGAAAACGACCCTCTAATACAGGGCAAGCGAAAAAAATCAGGAAAAAGTGCTATTCGGAAGCCAGGGGAGCCGACAGAGCCTCTGACAATGCAAAAAACAACAGAGCTGAAAAGATAAAGCAAGGAAAATTCCTACCAGCCCAGGGAACAGCAAGGAACTCAGCCAACTCCTCCAAGTGACAGGCAATGCTGTAGCAGGTATGGCTCTTCCCCGAACAGTCCTGGGGAGAGCTCAACCCAGGTTTCAGATATTCCCAGGCAGGAAGGCAGGAGCCCAATGCAGGTCTGGCTTCCCCCAGGGTGTCCCCTGTGACAATGCTCCTTTTGTTTTTTTAAAGATACAGCTACCTAGCAAAGAAATGGTAAATAAAGGACCCAAAATAAAACCCCAAAAGAACTAACTAACTAGTGTTGCTCCTTCAAGTGTCACTTAGTGTGCCCAGAAAGGGCACAGAAGTCTGCAAGCTGCAAGGAGACTGGACACACTGGGGGCTTCTGGGAGCTCCGTCTGCATATATACTACAGAAGACTTGATTGGTACAGTCTCCAGGCTGCAGGAGGAGGGGCACTACCCGATGTTGGAGGACTAAACTGGATTACCGAACAGGAACCTTGGGTATTTGAAAAATGATTTCTTGTTGCTGGTATGACTGTTTGTGTGACTGAGAAGTCTTGAGACATAAGACTAAGTGAGAGCGGACTCCTGAGTAGCGCAATTCCTGGTCGGGTGACCGCGCCCAGGTCGCGAAAAGGAGGAAGCGTTTGGTGTTTCTCTCCCTATTGTTCTGTGGGCTGCACGGACTCCTGCAGCCATCCTGCCTGTCCTTATTGTCTGTTGTTTGTATTTGGTTTTGTTATCTGTTGAAACCGCGGGTTTCCCTTCTGGTATAATGTAAGATTATTCTGTTGGGTAATTTGTGAAACAGTTTACCGATTAAGGAATAGTACCGAGAAAAGAAGAAAGAAGGGGAAATAAAACAACTCAGGAGTCACTTCTAAATACAAAGACAGCTGTCTCACTGATTTGGTTTTTTTTTTCAGCACAGCAGCGAGTCTCTAGCAAGCAGAGAGAGAAGGGGTGTGTCTTTCACACAGCCCTGTAGAAAGGAATATTTAGTATCCTTTAACCCTTTGAAGGTTTATTTTCAACATTCTGCAGCTGGGTTAATTTGTGCTTATTTCAGGAAATTTGTACCTGTCTTATTCAATATGTTCTAATAGTGATGTTCCTTCTGCTATGGTCATGTATTATATATCATTTGGTAGGAATGTTTAGTCAGAATTTTGGATCCCGACAGTTTTGGGCTCAGCCTGGAAAGGGTTAAGTTCTTATTAACCCCTTTTTGAGCTCCTCAACTGTTCTTGTAAATACCGAGTACGTACCAAGTGAGGAGGATTTTTATGTTTCAGTCTTCAGCAAACACTGTAATGGTCCAAACAGAAATGATAGAGAAATTAAGGAAACTGCTTTTGTTTTTCCTTTGACCTACGAAGTAGAGGTTAAGAACCCTGACAGGACTATGAAGCATCCCGAGCCAGTAGTTACCAGAACACGACTTGAAAATGATCTAAATCCTGAGGGAATGAGGGGTTAATCGTGCTTGATATATATTTGGTTTTGATTGTGTATGCTATCGAGCAAAATTAAAAGTATAATGGTTTTTTATATACTGTGGCAAGCACCTCATGGAGGACACCAGTTCTTGTATATGCCTGAATGCCCTATTCCACTTTTGGGCCGAGATATGCTTGCTAAGCTCCAGGCGCAAATATCCTTTGCTGAAGGGGAGAAATGCAAATGACTGTGAACTCGAAGCCTGCTGGATTGATGATGCTGACTGTCCCCCGAGAAGAAGAGTGGCAATTCTATAGTGCATCTCCAACCAAGATAGCTAGTTCCTGTATACCCACCAACCTTATAGCCCCGCCTGAAGTATGGGCAGAAAATAATCCACCTGGCCTAGCGAAGAACATAGCCCCCAACATTGTCACCCTCAAGCCAGGAGCGGAACCAGTGCATGTGAAGCAGTATCCTCTTCCTCGACCAGCCATTGAAGGTATCCACTGCCATCTGATGAAACTGTTGAAGTATGAACTTCTCAAGGAGTGCCAGTCACCTTGGAATACCCCCTTCTCCCAGTCAAGAAACCTGGGACCGGGGATTACTGCCCAGTACAAGATCTGAGGCGGGTAAATGATGCAGCTGAAACTATACACCCAGTGGTACCAAATCCTTATACTCTCTTGGGACTGATCCCCGCTGAGGCTACTCATTTCACTGTCCTGGACCTGAAAAATGCCGCCTTCTGCATACGCCTAGCCCCCACCAGTCAACTTTTGTTCGCTTTTGAATGGCAAGACCCCACAACAGGAAGGCGGGGCCAACTTACCTGGACTTGATTACCCCAAGGATTTAAGAATTCACCTACTCTCTTCAGTGCTGTTTTAAATCAGGATCTTTCAAGCTACTATGTGAACCCAGGAGAAAGGGTTCTTCTTCAGTATGTGGACAACTTGCTCATAGCCACAAATTCAGAGAGTGAATTTCTACAAGCCACCAGTGAACTCTTGCACCTTTTAAATGAGGCTGGATACAAAGTCTCAAGAGCCAAGGTGCAGTTATGTCAAACTGAAGTTAAATATCTAGGATTCCAGTTGACCAGCAGAATATGATGCTTGGGACCAGAACGCAAAGAAGCTGTATTGTAGCTTCTGGTTCCCACAACGGTTGCCCAAAATATCACCAATCAGAGAATTACTTAGACGGCAGTTGCTTTAGCTCAAAAGACTTTTATTTAGAATAACAAAAGTGATTATAAAATAGCAAACAGCAAATGCCTATCTAGAGATGGCAGACAGTACTTTCTTTCTCTGTGAAGAGGAAGAAAATACCGCCCGCCCTTCCCCTAAAATAACCACCTTATATACATTTCTCTCCGTCTCAAATGTCTGTTCAGTAATCCATCATACATTCTTAAGTGTCAGCAGGGCCCTGCAACACTTTTCCCAGGGGAGAATCTCCTTACATTTGTACATCTGGACCTATCTGGACTTGCACTTAGACCCGCTCATTTATACATGGCCTATGACCTCTATACATCTAGAAATGCTTTTAGGTCTATTTATCTATGCATGGCCTGTGACCTCTGTGCTTTTAGGTCTATTTATCTATGCATGGCCTGTGACCTCTGCCCCTTCCTGTGTATTTTCTTCTTCTGGCACTAATTGAAACCTTCAGGGTAGGAGAGTGTGTTTATGCTCATAAGAATTGCATTCCTGGCTTAGCCTGTATTTTTTCTTGCTTAGGCTCAAATACTGCTAGGCCCAATATTTTTGCATACTCCTATGCAGAATATGGTTACCCAGAATTCTCCATAGCAAATCCTCCATAGCAGGCCACATCTACTCCTTTATACCCACATGCTTGTCTTCTGTGCCATCCATAATATCATCAGGCAAGGGTGCAGTCATATAAAGCTAATATGAAGCCAATATATATATAAGCAGACCCAAGGCAGATTTAAGTCAGATTTCCCTACAGTATGCAGTATTCCTACTCCAACCACCAGAAGGCAAGTGAGAGCCTTCTTGGGTGCCGCAGAGTACTGTTGTATATGGATCCCCAATTTAGCTCTGCTGGCAAAACCCTTGTATCAAGCTACCAAAGGAATGGAAAAGTCTCCATTGGAGTGGGGACCTGAACAGGATGCAGCATTTCAATCTTTAAAAGCCGCTCTGATGTCTTCACCAGCTCTAGGTCTACCAGATGTCCAGAAGCCTTTTCGCCTCTGTTTATGAGTCACAAGGAAATGTTCTAGGAGTGTTGACTCAATCTCTTGGATCTTGGCAACGGCCAGTAGCCTATTTATCAAAACAGTTGGATGTGGTTGCAAAAGGCTGGCCCCCTTGTTTGAGAGCTGTAGCAGCCACAGCCCTCCTATCACCAACAAACAACTGATAGAGATTATATCAAACCTCAATACCACCACGTCATTACTTGATCCTTGCCCGGTGTCTTGGATTAAAACAACAAAATCCGAACTAGCCCCATACATTTTGAAGCTGGTAAACCAATCGCTACTTCAAGGCTTCATGCCAGATGATCTGAAATACTCGGCGATTCGCCCTTTACTAAAAAATAAAACCCTTAACAGTTCTGACCCTTCCTCATACCGCCCCATTGCCAGCATACCTTTCTTGGCCAAAATTATTGAAAAGGTAGCTCAGACACAACTTCAGGATCATATTGATACCAACTTCCCTTTAGATGAGTACCAGTATGGTTTTCGCTCATATCACGGAGTAGAAACCTACTCATATCCCTTCTTGATTCACTTATCCGAGGTATGGATAATATAAAACAGACCTTCTTGCTCATCTTCCTTGACATTTCCTCAGCCTTTGACAGCGTTGATCATAATACGCTCTTATCTAGACTATCCCAACTAGGTTTAAAAGATACCACTCTTAACTGGTTTAAGTCCTACATTTCTAATCGCTTCCAATATGTCCATTTAGACCATTCCCCCTCACTACCATTCCCCAAGAACGTGGTATCCCACAAGGATCCTCACTCTCTGCATTACTTTTTAACCTTTATATACAACCTATCTGTACAATCTTTCAACGCCACAATCTAAAATATTTTATCTACGCAGACGACATCATGCTGTTCGCCCCGTTAGACATAGCTAACCTTAATTTCAACAAAATCGCCACCTGCCTCTTTGAAGCTGAAAAATGGCTCCACTCAATCCATATGGATATCAATTTCAAAAAGACCGAAGCACTCTTCGTAACCAGAAGTACCACCTTCACCCCTCCAACTTCCATCAACCTTATGAACATCACTCTCCCAGTCAAGTCTGAAATTAAATACCTTGGAGTTACACTAGACAAAACCCTAAGCATGACCAACCACATAAAACAGACTGCCAAAACTATATTTTTCAAACTGAGAACCATACAGCAACTCAGACCCCTCATCGACATCAACGATTTCAGAACAGTTGTCCAGGCTCTCATTATGCCACATTTAGACTTCTGCAATGGCATACTCCAAGGAACATCCAAAAAGAATTTACACATCCTTCAAAGAGCTCAGAATGTCACTGCTCGAATCATTATGAAAGCTAAAATATTCGATCACATCTCTCCTATCCTATACGCTCTCCACTGGCTTCCTATCTATAGTAGGATTCAATATAAAACACTTGTCACCACTTTTAAACTCATTAATGACCTAGCCCCATCACAGTTGGCCACTCTACTCCAAACCCCACAAGAAAACAGAACCAGAAGAAAAAGTAACCTCAACATGCTATTAATCCCCATTGCAGTGACAAAATCAAAACAAATAACCACCAACACTGCTTTTTCATATTATGCTCCCAGCCAATGGAATAAACTGCCACTAAACCTCAGAGAGATTAAAGATCTTACAACTTTCAGGAAGGAACTTAAAACCTACCTATTTAGTCAACACTATAGCAACATACAACCTGAAATCAAATTTACTACACAAAAACATGGAACAAACCAAACACAAGTCTACCCCACCTAATTCCATTTTCATATCCACCCAAGTTAGTCTACTCCCAACACTGCACTTATGATCGCAAATAACTATTATAATCTCTTGCTAACCATGTAAAGCTACTTTTTGGTTCTTTGTAACATAGTTTTATGTTTCCTTTTATGTTAATAACCCACACATTGTTTTCCATGTAACCTAGTTCTTATGTAATCTAGTTTTATGTTCACCTAATGTTTAATGTAATACAATATTGCACTGTTTTGCTATATTGTTGTTTTAAGTTCCTTGTAAACCGCCCCTGATCTCTGGAAGGGGCGGTATAGAAAAGCACACAAATAAATAAATAAATAAATAAAATAAATAGTGAGCGAAGCAGACAAGCTCACTCTGGGACAGAATCCTCAAGTTACTGTACCACACTCTGTTCTGACCCTTATGGAACACAAAGGAAGTTTCTGGCTCACAAATTCACGAATGTTGAAGTATCAGAGTATGCTGTCTGAAAACCCTCAGATACAACTGAAGGTCAGTCAAGCTCTGAATCCTGCTACGTTGTTCCCAATTGGTCCTGGCCCCCCTGATCATGACTGTCTGGAAATTATGGACACTGTATTCTCAAGTCGCCCGGATTTGACTGATGTTCCTTTGGAGAACCCTGAATAGACTTTCTTTATGGATGGAAGCAGTCTCGTCATCAATGGGCATCGTTGTGCAGGATATGCAGTGGTGACCCTTGATCTGATAGTTGAGTTCTCAGCTTTGCCCCCAGGAACTTCAGCGCAGAAAGCTGAACTGATAGCTCTCACTAGAGCACTGACAATAGGAAAATGGCTCTGTCTAAATGTGTACCCAGATTCCAAGTATGCCCTTACAACCTTGCATGCACATGGGGCCCTGTACAAAGAATGAGGGTGGATAACTTCAGGAAGCAAGTCCATTAAGTATGGCCCCGAGATATTGACATTATCAGACGCGTACTGCCTATAGACCTCAGAATTTAGGAAAAGTAGAACGTATGAATAGAACCCTGAAATCTCAGTTGTCTAAACTTTGCCAAGAAGCTCACCTGAAGTGGCCCCAGGTTCTTCCTATAGCCCTTCTTAGGATATGCTTAGCCCCTACTAAGTCTTTAGGAGTTTCCCCTTTTGAGATTCTGTATGGGCGACCCCCGCCTATTGTACAAGGAATAAAAGGAGATATGAATCAGATTAGATCTGAAATTACTAGACAAGAACTATTGGTTTTAAGTTCTGTTTTGCAGAGTCTTCATACGTGGATACAAGATCAGCTGCCCATCCATCTAACAGAACCCCTGCATCCTCTCAAGCCTGGAGTCTCGGTGTGGATCAAAGAGTGGAGAAAGACACCGTTGGCACCGCATTGGAAGGGACCTTATGTTATCATCTTATTAACCCCAACAGCAGTTAAAGTTGCAGAACTTGAACCCTGGATTCATCACAGTCGAGTAAAGCCAGCAGCCGTTGATAGCACTGTAGAATGGAAGGCAGCTACAAACGTTTTAGCTATGTGGCAATATTACCCTATACCCCAAGATGATGCTGTTACACGAGTATAATATATGATTTAATTCCACCCTTTCTCACTTGCGGGTGAGAATAATCAAAGGGGGGAATGTGGTAGGCTATGGCCTATAATAGCCTACAAATATGAAAGGCCTGTAAGTTAGGCCGATTCCAACCCCCATATTAGTAAAAACTAAAAATCTGTGAAAGTTTGAGAAAGCTGTTTTAAACTGCTTAATAAGAAGTTTTCATGAATACATAAATCTTTCATTATTCTCTTGTGTTCTGATGATAGAAATGTTTCAATACTTGCATTCCTAAAGCCAGAAACGACCCTGCAGTAGAATTGTATCCATACCTAGAAACTGCCATTGTTAGAACAATCCTAGAGGAGGGAACTGGGTGCTAGGCCCAGAAAGCATCTCTCATTGGACAAGTGCAGGGGGCGTTGGGACCAATAGAAAGTCTGCATGTATCAAACTGAAAAGCAATGTATAAAATGAATATGTTTCTGTAAGAGTTTGGCTCAGTCCTTTTTGAAGCTTGACTATCTGAGCCTTGTGCACAATAAATTGGCTTGGATCCTTGAACTGACTCCTGGTATTATTTATTGCATGCTTATCAGCTGCTACAATACAAGCTATGCATGGGATGTCTAGAGTAGAATTGCAGACCTATAGAGATTATCAGTACCCAGTATTGCATAGATACAAATGATTCTGGACACAATTTCAATGATAGAGCTCCAAGGCCACCACCCTGCTTGGGGGCGGGGTGGGGGAGCTAAAGATAGTTAATAAAGTAGGTTGGGGAGGGGAGGTAGGGTGTGGAGTATGCATAAGACCTATGGGTGATATGTGGATGACAGGAGATAAAAGCCAGAGGATGAAGAGACCCATGGCTAGTAAACTATTCTCTGGGGATATGCTGTTGTAAAACACAATTATTTGACATGTTGTTTGGAATATTGTATTTTCTTATGGCAACAAAAATAAAGGTCATTTTATAAAAGCCAAAAGAACTAATCTGTGGGATTAGAGAAAATTTTAGCCCTACGAAGAAATAGTATTTAAAAAAAAAAAACAACAAGGGAAGTTTTTTTAAACCAATGATTAGAATGAAGATGGTACTTCTTTTCAAAGGATTTCTGGAAAACAATGTGTTTCACTTTAGGCTGGGTTATTTCCTTCTGAGGTCTTCTTCCTCCTTAAAAAAAATCTAAAACATTCCATCTTTTGAAAAATTGCCTTTAAGACTATTCATTTTTGCTGATCAAGTATCGAAGTAATAATGTGTTTTCTCATTCTCACGTGTGATTTATGTAGGGACTGTTTTCTGTCCGTTTCACTTTTTCGTATTTTTCGTCTTTCTAAAATAGGCATTTTTGATGCAGGTGTCTTATAGAATAATACCGTTTAGGTACAAAATACACTATTGGGAAAAGTTAAAAAAAAACACAACACAGGAGCGCCCACGTAACCTGAAAATAGTTGTACACACTAACCTAAATCGCATCCAAACGCAGACCTCCCCACTCTCAGGAGCGCGCGCGACCCAGGTGCTAGCCTTTTCCGACGACGTCACATCACACTAGCGGCCCGCGGGGCGGAGATCTTCTTCCTACTCCTCCTCCTGTTGGCTGAGGCGCCCATAGCCTGAGCTCTGCTCACCTCGCACCAACGCTCCTATTGGCCAGAAGCTGAAGAGGTGTGGTGGAGAGTGCCCGGGCCCGGGATGCTCGCGCTTCTTGGCTCGGCGGCTATTAGCATGGAAGTGGGCGGTGCTCGCGTGCCTTTGGTTACTCAGGTAACGGAGAGGGAGGAGGAGCCACAGCCGGTGCTGAGCCGGGCGCTGCTGCATCCCTGCAACTGGTGAGGGATGTCTTGCGCTGCTGAGGGAAAGTGGATAGAAACCGGCGGCTGCTCTCCACTGACAGGAACGCGTGGATTTCAAACAAAGAATGCTGGAGATCACGGGCAAAGTGCCGGAGAAGACCCCCAGGACCAAAAGCAGCCCCAAGAGAGAGCCTGAAGAAAAGGCAGAAAAATAAGCAACCGGATTTTTACATTTCCTTTCCTGACTGCTATTATTATTATTATTAGGGTTTTGTTTAAGTTGTAGTTTGAAATTTGGTTATTTTTCAGAGGTTTAAAGGCTTTTCGAATTTTCTAAACGGGGACGTGAATGACTAATAGGAGCGAACCGAAAATCCTACCATCTTCCTAGCAGCCCTGATTAGTCGAAAAATAGCAACCGGTGAAGTTGTAGCGAAATCGAATATTTATATTAATTGCACATGCTCTTTATTGACTAAGCATCTCGACATCGGTTAATATAACCGGTGGCGTGTTAGGAACTTTTTATTGCGCTAATAATTAAGAAAAAAAATCAACCCCAAACCAAGTGCAGGGTTATTTAAAGGATCCTGGAGGTAACATGTGGACTTTCCTGGGTATTGCTACGTTCACCTATGTGTACAAACGGTGCGATGACTGGCTGAGTTACGCCAACTGGGAGGTGCTGCTGGCCGTGCTGCTCTTCTGCTCCCTAGGCTTGGCGCTGACCCTTCGCTACCGGTACCGGGACGCCCCCCAGCACGGGAAGCACCCCAGGGCTGGGGTGCTGGCCCAGCTCACCTCTGCTCTGCCTTTCACCCGCTTGTTCTGCTCTAAACCGGCATCCGCGCCGCAACGAGCCCTGCAGTGCAAAACCAGGAAGGTAAGTGGAGTGCACAAAGCCGAGCTCTTTCCTGCACCCCGGTGCACACGCGTGATGCTAGAGGTGCCTCGTCATCCCCAGTTTAAATTGACCCCTCGAAAGCGTAGGAAACAGGCAATTGAGAGAGTGAGTCGTGTGCCTCTTTGGGTGGTAGTTTACTATATATTGGTTATGATTCTGGCTTCTGTTAAGTGTTGATTTTTTTTAGCTAATTAGATATTCTTTGGAGGCACATAAAGTATTTATTGTTTGTTTCAACTACACGTACTGTTGCTGGATACCTTTTTTAGAAATGCAAAGTTACCCAATTCCAGGAGTGAGATATTTTGCCAGTTCTGGTTTCAATTTGTATTGTAATTCAGTATAGGCATCAGAATGCGGTGGGCCACCTGGGCCCTGACCCCAGCAAATGTTTGCCCGCCATCCACGATCACAGCAGACCCCTGTTCGCCTGTGGGCAGGGTGGAAGGCCACTGCAGTCCTGGCAAAGACTCCTGTCTGACCTCAGGCACACAGAAGGAGTCTTTGCCCCTCTTGCTCACAGGGATCCGATCTCCCATGGGCAAGCAGAAGGAGTCTGCAATCGCAGCCATTCCCTTCTGCCCATGGGAGATGGGGGTCCCCATGGGCAGAACAGGAGAGGAAGGCCGCGGGCGGCTAAGAGCGGAGTCAAGGCAAAGCCTGGCCCCCCTCCAATCAAAGAGGCATATGCAGTATGCTGTTTGTAGGCCCTTCACCTTCACTTACCTATTGGAATCAGTCAGGGCCGGCCCGTCCATTGAGCAAGAATGTTTTTTGCACAGGGCCCCGCGTTTCAGGGGGCCCCGCGCAAAGAACATTCTGCTTTTTTTTTTTTTAAATTACATTTTTTTAAAAAACCTGTCTCTGGCTGCTGCCGCTGCCGCGTCCGTCGCAGCAGCGGCAGAATGGAGTGTCCCGCGGGGCCCCCTCTCCTCGTTGAGCCCTCTGCAAGGGCTTTCAGATTCGCGAAGGGAGAGTGCTCCCTCGCGTCTCTGTAAAGCCCGCAGGGGCAAATTTCCCATTAGCCCCTGCGGGCTTTACAGAGACGCGAGGGAGCACTCTCCCTTCGCGAATCTGAAAGCCCTTGCAGAGGGCTCAACGAGGAGAGGGGGCCCCGCGGGACACTCCATTCTGCCGCTGCTGCGACGGACGCGGCAGCGGCAGCGGCAGCAGCTAGAGCCAGGTTTTTTGTTTTTTTTTTAATTTGCCAGAAGGGAAGGGAAGGGAAGGGAAGGGGGGGGGGTTAAGATTGGTAATGGGCTGGGGGGCTGATGGAGGCTGTCTGGAAATGGGGTGATGGGGGGTTAGGACTGGAAATGTGCTGGGGGGGGGGGTTAGGACTATAAATGTGTTTGGGGGGGTTAGGACTGGAAATGTGTTTGGGGGGGTTAGGACTGGAAATGTGCTAGGGGGGGGTTAGGACTGGAAATGTGCTGGGGGGGGGTTAGGACTGGAAATGGGCTAGGGGGGGTTAGGACTGCTAATGGGCTGGGGCTGATGGAGGCTGACTGGAAATGGGGTGAGGGGGGGGGGTTAGGACTGGAAATGGGCTAGGGGGGGTTAGGATTGGAAATGGGCTGGGGGGGGTTAAGACTGCTAATGGGCTGTGGCTGATGGAGGCTGACTGGAAATGTGGTGGGGGGGGGTTAGGACTGGAAATGGGCTAGGGGGGGTTAAGACTGGTAATGGGCTGGGGGTTGATGGAGGCTGACTGGAAATGGGGTGATGGGGGGTTAGCACTGGAAATGGGCTGGGGGGGGGTGGTTAAGACTGGTAATGGGCTGTGGGCTGATGGGGGCTGTCTGGAAATAGGGTGATGGGGGGTTAGGATTGCTAATGGGCTATGGGGGGGGGTTAGGACTGCTAATGGGCTATGGGGGCGCTAGGACAGGAAATGGGCTGATGGGGAGGGGTTAGGACTTGAGGTGGGCTGATGTGGTTAGGATTGGTAATGGGCTGTGGGCTGATGGGGGGGTTAGGACTGGCAATGGGCTATGGGGGGGGCTTAAACTGAAAATGGGTTGATGGGGGGCTAGGACTGGTAATGGGTTGGGGGATTGCTATGACTGGAAATGGACTGAGTGGACGGGAAGGCTTGAACTGCAAATAGCTGATGGGGAGGGAGCTTGGAATGGAAATGGGCTGTGAGGGAAGGGAGCTAGGACTGAAAATGGGCTGATGGAGCAGCTAGGATAGGACTGGAAATGGGCTGTTGGGGGGGAGCTAAGATTGGAAATGGGCTGTGGTGGGGGCTTGAATTGAAATGGACTCATGGAGGGGCTAGAACTGGAAGTAGGCTCATGGGGGGGCTTGGACTAGAATTGGGCTGAGTGGAGGGGAGCTAGGATTTGACATGGGCTGATGGTGGGGCTAGGAAATTACTAGAAATGGGCTGATGGGGGGCTAGGATTGGAAATGAGCTGATGAAGGGACTCAGACTGAAAATGGATGGGGGAGCTAGGACTGGAAATGGGTTGATGGGGGGCTAGGACTGGAAATGGGCTGATGCAGGGACTAGAAGGGAATGGATGCTGGGTGAGACTGGAACTAGAAGGGAGCTGATGTTGGGGGAGGATTAGAATGGGATGGGGCTGGGAGAGTAAAATGGAGAGGGGAAACATATTTTGTGTGGGAGGGATGAAAAATCTACAATTGGCCGGGTATTGGGAGAGTAAGTGGGGATTGAGGATGGAGGGGTAAAATTTGTGTGGATGAAATAAGAATGAGGAAAGAGCAAAAGGAGAAAGATTAGTATGTTAAAGCAGATGTAGAGAGAGAGGATGGAAAGAAAACTAGAAGAGAGAAGAAAGGACAAATGGACAGCAGACGATGGAGAGTTAGCAGAAAACATGAAGAAACCAGAAGAAAGTGGCTGGAGCAATTGCAACTGAAAAAAAATGCACAAAAGGTAGAAAGATATCTCTTTATTTTGAATTTATTAACTGGAATATGAAAGCTCTGGGAAATGTGCATCATTAACGTCTGCGCTTTGTTTGGTACAAGAGGAAATTGATTTATAGTTTTATTTCTACAGTGTTGTTGTACATTCCAAGTTTGGCTTTTGGGGTTCCCAGTTTAATTATTGCCTTCCTGTTTCTAAATTGCGATTCCTTGTTTGGTGATGGTCTATGTTCTGCATGTGTAACTGAGCTGAGGTATTCTGTTTATGTAATTCCTATTTGACATTGCCACTTGTTCTCTTTCCCCAGTATTCTCTGAAATGTACTGGTTTAATATTTGCAGTGTTTCCTTTTGATAGGTAGGGTCTGGTGCTTTGTGAGTCCTGGTAATGCTGTCAGGATACAGCGGGTTTGCTATGGGTTCTAAATGGGCAGCGTTTGTAGTAGTTCCTAATGTGCCTGGCGGTTGGCACTGGATTATAGTAATGTAGAAATCTTTTAGTCTTTCTTTATCCATACACTCATTAAGAGACATGTTTACTAAAAGTTAGTGAATGGTAACATTATGCAAATATTTATGCAAATAAGACCACTTATGCAAATGAGGCCCCGCACCGAGTCTCCGCACATGGCCCCGCACCCCCCTTGGGCCGCCCCTGGAATCAGTGCTGCATGTCCCATAATGCATCATAATGAGAGGGTCAGAAATCCAGGACTTGCTTGAAATCTTACTCGTGGAATGGGTAACATGGCAATTCTGTGTGTGTTTGTGTTATATTGGAGTGGTCAGTGCAGAAGGTGCTCAGAAACTGAGGGGCAACTATGAGACAAGTGAGGGGAGGGGAGAGAGAGGAAATGGTGCTTTTCTGGTGTGTATCCAGTAAACACCTATTTAACTTTTATTGGATCGGGGGCATTTTATTGGTGATTAGCATTAAAGCCTAAAATCGGAAGCCCTAGTTATGACATTTGTTTTTCCAAAGATTTACTCTTGTTTGAAATGTATGATGGCAGATAAAGTTTGACATGGTCCGCTGAGTGTGCCCAGTAGAATTTCTAGAGCAAAATGCTTTAGTCCCCCACACTCTGTGGCAGTGCTTCTTAACCAGTTTTATTTTGTGGTACACTTTTAGAAAAATTGTAATGTTCGTGGTACACCAATCCCAATTTTGCATGATCCATACTCCCGGCCTCTCCCACTGTTAGGCGAGCAGGACTTTTTAGAAACGTAGAAACATGACGGGAGAAAAAGACCACATGGCCTATCTTGTCTACCCTTCCAAATTTATTTATTTGTTTATTTGAACTTCCTTATCGTTCCTCCAGTTTAGTCCTCCATCTCTGGGTAGTGAACCTCCTCCAGCAGCTTGGAGATTGGTCATGTCAAAGTCGTGACATCACTGGATATAGCCTGCTGGTATCTCCCGTCAGCTCCCAGTGTGTCCAGTCTCCATGCAGCAGGAGAAGGTAGTGAGCCTAGGTGCTGGGCTCACTTGAGGAACAGATAGGGAGCAGTTAGGTAGAAGGTTAAATTTTGGTTGATCACTATGGTTTAATTTCATTTATATAATCTAATTTACTTGGTTAGTACCTGTGTCAAAAGAAAAAGAGCTAAAACAGGTTGTGAATTGGCCTTGGCCTTGGTCTCTACTCACTCTTCAGTTCATGTGGAGGTGATTCAGATCCCCTAGCAGTTCTCCCCTCCTTGTCTGTACGGAGGGGAGCACTGCAGAGCACAACGCTCTCCTCTGCCGGTCCCGATCGGCCACCCGGTGTCGTTGGAAGGGCAGCTTTCCGAAGAGGAGTGCCACAGTGTGGATTTTGAGAAAGAGCTGGAAGAAGGTGAGCTTGCTGAGAAGGAGGATCAGGCAAGAGTGGTGCGGATTTTCCGCAGGGAGGAGCTTCCAGCGCTGATTGCGGAAACGCTAGGGGCCCTAAACATGCCGGTCCCGGATTCTACGGAGGATGACACCCTGGAGGATCCTTTATTGCAAGTCTTTAGGAAAACTCAGAAAGCCTTTCCGGTACACAGGGTCTTTCAGGAGATGATTCAGGAAGAATGGAATGTTCCGGAGGCCCCGTTGAAGGGAGCCAGGGTGATGCGCCAGCTCTATCCTTTATTGGATAAGGATAAGGAGGTTTTCCAGCCGCCTAAGATGGATGCAGCGGTTGCAGCAATCACTAAGAAGACCACAATCCCGGTAGAAGGGGGTGCAGCCCTCAAGGATGCTCAGGACAGACGTCTTGATGCCATGCTGCTTCAAATTTTTGAGGTGAATGCCTTGGCGCTCCAAGTGGCTATTTGTGGTGCGTGGGTGGCCAGGGTCTGTCTTCGCTAGTCGCAGCGGATTCAAGGAGAGCGGCACAGCGAGGGGGCGGAAGAGGCCTCCAGGCTTGAGTCCGGAGCGGCCTATCTGGCGGATGCGCATTATGATCTCATGAGGGGATTGTCAAAGAGCATGGCTTCGGTGGTAGCCGCCAGGCGTCATCTATGGCTTCGTAATTGGGCGGCTGACTATTCCTCTAAGTCGAGACTCAGCAAGCTGCCTTTTAAGGGGCGTCTCCTGTTCGGAGAGGATCTGGAGAAGTTAGTTAAGGACCTTGGCGAGTCGAAGTGTGGTAGGTTGCCTGAGGACAAGCCTAAGCAAGGTCGGCCAGCTACAGGGGGCAAGGGCCAGTTGAGAGATTTTCGCAGGTACCGCTTTCAGAAATTTAATTTCCCTCAGAGGGGTAGATTCCCCAATAGAAACCAGGGTTTTCGGGGGGGCGGGAAGAGGCTTCGGGTCCTCCTCCGCGTCTTCCTCGTCTAATTTTAAGAAGTCGCAATGATGCCAGAGGGACCCAGGCCCCCCCCCTAGTTTTGGTAGGGGGGAGACTGCAAGAGTTTTATGCAGCCTGGGTCCACATTACGTCAGATCAGTGGGTGCTGGAGGTTATTTGCGAAGGCTATGCCTTGGAATTCTGCATGCCAGTTCGGGATGCTTTCGTAATGTCCCCCTGCAGGTCGTCGAGCAAGCGCGAGGTAGTGCGGGGGACAGTACGACGGCTCCTCGAGCTCGGGGCAGTAGTTCCGGTACCGCGTGACCAACTCAGCTGCAGTCGATACTCCATTTATTTTGTGGTTCCAAATCAGGACGGAGGGTGTCGACCGATTCTGGACCTCAAGGGGGTGAATCGCCAGCTCCGCATGTCACGGTTTCACATGGAAACGCTTTGGTCAGTGATCATGGCGGTGCGAAAGGGCGAGTATCTTACATCTCTGCATCTTGCAGAAGCGTATCTTCACATCCCCATTCGGCCAGATCATCAGCGTTTTCTCCGCTTCGCGATTCCGTTCGGGCACTTCCAATTCCGAGCGTTGCCTTTCGGGCTGGCAACGGCTCCTCGTACGTTCACCAAGGTCATGATAGTTGTAGCCGCGGCGTTGCGAAAGGAAGGGATTCTCGTCCATCCATATTTAGACGATTGGTTAATTCGAGCGAAGTCCAGGGACGAGAGCAAAAGAGTGACAGCCAGAGTAGTGTCCTTCCTGGAGAGCCTGGGTTGGGTGGTCAATCTGGGAAAAAGCCATCTCATTCCCTTGCAGGACTTAGAATACCTCGGAGCTCGGTTCGACACAAGGTCCGGGCACGTGTTTTTACCTCAGCGACGGGCCAGCAGCTTGCAAAGGCTGGTGCGGAGATTCTTGCGCTGCCGGGCGCCCACTGCATGGGAGTACCTGCAGCTGCTGGGCACGATGGAGGGCGACATTAGAGTTGGTGCCATGGGCAAGAGCGCACATGAGACTGCTGCAGAGAGCTCTGCTCCGACGCTGGTCGCACCAGCGGGACTCTCTGTCAAAGAAGCTTCCTTGTCCGGAGGAAACGCGCGTAGCCCTGAAGTAGTGGTTAAACCCCGAGATATTGCAGAAGGGGAGACCGCTGGAACCGCCCGCCTGGGTGCCGGTGACGACAGATGCCAGCCTAGCGGGCTGGGGTGCGCATTGCCAGGGGCGGTGGAACGCGCAGGAGGAGATCTGGTCCATCAACAGGCTAGAGCTACGGGCTGTGGCTCTGGCCTTGCAAAGTTTCCACGGGTTGCTTGCGGGGGCGTCGGTGCGCGTCTTCTCCGACAACGCGACGGCGGTGGCATATGTGAATCGTCAGGGGGGGACCAGCAGTGTGGCTCTGGAGGCAGAGGCAGAGGATCTGCTCGGTTGGGCCGAAGAAAACCTGCTGGACCTCTCGGCGGTGCATGTGGCAGGAGTGGGCAATGTGCAAGCGGATTTTCTGAGTTGCGTGCGGGTGGACCCAGGGGAGTGGGTTCTTCACCCGGAGTTGTTCAAGAGCCTGGTGCATCGCTGGGGCCCTCCGGTCATGGATCTCATGGCGACCTTTCAGTCGGTGAAGGCAAGTTGGTTTTACAGCCGGAGAAGGGAAAGAATGTCGGAGGGTCTTGATGCTCTGGTTCACAGTTGGCCAGAGGGGGAGCTTCTGTATGTGTTCCCTCCTTGGGCGCTGATAGGCAGGGTTATCCAGCGCATAGAGGCGTACCGCGGTCTCGTGATTCTGATAGCCCCGGATTGGCCTCACAGGCCCTGGTACGCCGACTTGGTGAGACTGCTGTTTGACAGCCCCTGGTGTCTTCCATGGCGAGCGGATTTGTTGTTGCAGGGTCCGCTGTGGATGCCCCACCTGGATCGGTTCTCGCTTATGGCTTGGCTATTGAAAGGGCGCAGCTGAAGGCGAGGGGCTATTTGGCCTCAGTGATTAGTACTTTACTTCGAGCTAGGAAGAGATCTACGTCTCTAGCGTATGTCCGGGTCTGGAGAGTGTTTGAAGCCTGGTGTACCGATCGTGCTGTGATAAGGAAGCTTATCATAGTTCAGGAGGGAGCTATAAAAGAGGTGAATTGGCTCTGAACAAGCAACCTGTCTTTGCTGGTAGAAATACTAAAACAGAATGTTTTCATAAAAGACTACCAGTCCCAGAATGCACCAGGTTTCAAACAGTCTCTAGAAGAGCTGAAGTGGGGAAACGTGTGTTCAATCAGGAGAGCTATGAGGTAATCCCCAATCACTCATCTCCAAGGGCAGGGCTTGATTCAGCACACCTGGGCTGTGCTAGGGTGGAGTGTCCCTCTAAGCACTTTAAAAGTAAAAGACATTCTACACAGAGACAGAATGGGAATAAGGAGAACCGTCAGAACCGGATCTCACTGAACAGAGAGAAAGAAGAGAGATGACTACAACAGCAGAAGCAACACAGAAGGAAGACCAGAAAGACATCTTGGAGGCCTAAAGAAGGAGCCCACAGCAGTACGTGTGTTAGGAGTGATTCCAGAGGCAAGCATACTCCATTGGACTGGAGGAAGCCAGAGGAGTGGGGTCATAGAGCCAGGAATTCCCAGACGGCACCTTTGAAGGAGACGGCTGCATTTAGAAGGGGCCCTAAGCAATGTTCCCTCTAATTTTCTGTAGGCTGTGTGCGCATAAAATATCAGCTATGTGCAGCTTTTGAAGGAAGGTTAAATTTTTGTGCGCCACATAACGGCACTCGGAGTTACATACTTTAAAATTTGACTACACATCAGAATACAGTATGTACACCACATTGATTTTAATCAAATTAAATGAAAATAGAAGATTACTAAATGAAGCGAGAAATTTCTAGTAATTACAATCATAACGTTTAAATTTTAAGACGTCTGTGTTGTTTTCTATCAGAATCAGAACCGTAATTTTTGTGCGCTCTGCTGTAAAGTATGTGCGCTCGCTTGGCGAGGTGTGTGCGCGCGCACACGCGCACAGCTTAGAGGGAACAGTGGCCCTAAGACCGGTGCAAGAAGGTATGTGAAGAGAGACCCATTGTCCAGGGATCTTGATTGGAAGGCTGGACATAAAAGCTGGACTACTTACTGGCCAGGATACCTGGAGAGGAAACCTAACAGCAAGGGGATCACAGGTATGAACTTTGATCTATGCCCTAGCTCTTCACCAGGAAGGCAGCAGGGAAACAAGTATTATCCTGAGAGTGATCAATTAAGGAATTCCTCTGAGCCAGACCATGATATTGATTCCATGATATTTGAGGAAGAAGGAGATATATCAAATGATCAATTGGAATACATGGATTGCTCTCTGTCTAGGCTGCTGTTTTAAAATAGTTTCTCACCAATACAACAACCACCAAAAGGAACTGTAACTTGTTCTTTTATCTACCCAGAAAAGTCTCTGCAAGAAAGCTTTAGGGTAGGATTGAGCCACGTAGAGAGAGTGAACCAGCAAAGGGGTTTGCAGCTGACTAATTATTTGTAATTGAGCCAGGCACAAGTGCACGTGAGCTCTAGAAGGAAACCTCTTCCTTGTGTGTGTGAATAGAAGAAAGTTATCCTTGATAAAGAACAGTTTTTTTTTGTTACTTTTGGGTTTGTTTTTGCTTTTGGAGCACTGCTAAGAAGGTCATTAGCAGGAGCCATCAAAAAGAACTTTTCTGTTGCCCATCAAGGTCTTTATTGATTTATTGCTTAAGAAGTTCAGTTACCTTATAACATGTTTTGTTTTTCCTGAGTACAATACTTGAAGCAAGTGTCCTTTTGTGTTACCAAGTAAATCTGTGTGGGAGAATTAACCCCATGAATAAAATCTGTTTTTCTTTGCTTACACTTGAGCATCACAACTCATTATTTTGTGAACGGCTGATTCTGGTATGAATAAACTACATTCCCCACAATCCTTTGCAAGTCATAATAATATTTTGTCTTTGCCAAGACTGTGGACTTTCACGACCAGCGCCCCCGTTTACAGCGCGTGCGCGGCGTTAGAGGCCACAGTCCTGCAAGTGTTGCAATTCTTGCAGGATGGTTTTGAGAAGGGGCTGGCAGCTTCTTCGTTGAGGGTGCAGGTTGCGGCCCTGGCCTGTTACAGAGGTAGGATAGGTGGCCGACCGCTTGGGGGGCACAGTGACATTTGAGACCTCCCGGGCGGCACTTGGTGTCGAAATGGAGCCTCCCGTCCGTGTTGGAGGCCTTGGAACGCCCACCCTTTGAGCCGTTGGGTCGGGCATCGTTGAAGGATCTAACTTTGAAGGTGGTTTTTCTGGTGGCGATTTGTTCGGCGCGTAGAGTCTCGGAGTTACAGGTCTTGTCGTGTAAGGAACCGTACCTGTCCTTTTTTGAGTCTAAGGTGGTTTTGCGGCCGGTGCCCTCCTTCTTACCCAAGGTAGTATTGGCGTTCCACTTGAATCAGGTTATATCCTTGCCGGTGTTTTGGACTCCATCGGAGGACCCGGCTGACAGAGCTCGGAGTCTTCTGGACGTGAAGAGGGCATTAAAAAGGTATCTCCGGCGCACGGCGGAGTTCCGTAGGTCAGAGCGGCTGTTCGTGCTGTTCGCGGGCCCACGTAGGGGCGAGGCAGCCTCGAAGGCCTCCATTTCAAGATGGATTAAACAAGCGATTGCTTCTGCGTATGTGCTGAAAGGTAAGACCGTGCCAGAGGGGTTGTGAGCCCACTCTACGAGGGCGCAAGCGGCGTCTTGGGCTGAGTCCCGTCTGGTCCCGCCGCTGGAAATTTGTAAGGCGGCGACGTGGTCTTCCCTGAATCCATTTAAGCACTACCGTCTGGATGTTCAGGCGCAACGGGACGTGTGTTTTGGAGCGGCGGTCATGCAGGCTGCCTCGGAGGGTCCCTCCCATTGAGTACTGCTTTGGTACACACCCAGAGGTCCGGGACTATACTGGAGATACGATCATGAAGGTTAAATTAGACTTACCTGCTAATTGTTGTTCCTGGAGTAGATACAGTCTAGTCCCGTATCCCGCCCCGGTGTGGTTACATTCCGCCAGCGGCAGCCTGAAGGACAGGACAGTGGATACAGGTAAGAATTTTATGCGTGTCAGGGGGTGATTTTCCTTCGGGTTTGGACTCCCATCATGAGTTAGTGGGGAGAAGATTCCTCGCAGTTTTTACAGGCTACAGTTGCTGTTTTGCCCTGTTTATTTGTTGTTCTCCTTCTCAGTTACTATAAAGTTGGTGTGTTTTGGCACATGATAGGCATGGTATAGTTTGCGGAAATACTTACTTGTTGCTCCGGTGAGTCTGCTTTGTCAATAGGTAACTGGGAGGTGGAGGCGGATCCCAGGATGATATACTGCTGACATCAGGAAAGAAGGTGGTTCCTCAGTCTCCAAGCTGCTGTTTTAAGGTAGACAACCCAGAGTTCCGGGACTAGACTGTATCTACTCCAGGAACAACAATTAGCGGGTAAGTCTAATTTAACCTTTGAGCTCAGTGGGCTTTATGGTATGAAAACGGCCATTTTGAATGCTTGGCACTGGTTCTTTTCCTTGCTCTCCTAACTAGTTTTGAGGAAAAGGAGAGTGACTAAGTTGTTTTGCTTGACATTGGGACGAGAACTCCCTGTTTCTTTCAGTGCTGCACTGGGAAGGCATGTTTGCGGGTTGGCAGGTGGAGACCCTATTCGTTATGGTTCTTGGGGCTGAATTGAGCATGACGGAACCTTTTTTTTCTCCTTAGGCAGCCTTTTTAGATGGGGCAACTGCCATTGCTCGGCTTTCTTTGCCGCTGTTTTGGTAATTTTGTGTGGGGGGGGGGGGCACAGAACCCTCTGAGGTGTTGTGGGCTTATGACTATTGGTTGCTGTTGGGAGCTATTATGTTTTGGGCTTGCCTCCTGATGTAGTTCTGACTGCTCTCGAACTAGCCTAAACTAACTTATTCTGGCTGCCTATATTGGAGTTATCTGATCAGGTTATTTTGTATTTTCCCACATTAAAGTAGTTGATGTGCCCTGTTTTCTTCTGTTTTGCGCTGCAGTCTCTCAAACAGAGTTGATTTAGGTGTCTCTGGATTGGTCTTATTTTAATTGGAATTCAGGCTAGTAAACCTGGCCTGTTCTGGTTGACACGGTTTTCACCAAAGCTCAATTACTGCTACTACTACTATTAATCATTTATATAGTGCTACAAGGCATATGCAGCGCTATAGTGACACGTATAAAAAGTTAATCTAAGTGTCTCTAGTGTAGTATTGTATTGTTTTAATATAAGGTAATTTCAGGCACCCGAGTTCTTGCTTTGCTCTGGATTCACCTAACCTAAGGCATCTACTTATCTCTGGAATTAATCTGTATTAATCTGAGTTTAGGAGATCTATGGACACCTTTCCTGTTCTGGTTTTCTATGGACTTCACCCAAACCAAGTTGATATACTTGTCTCTGCATTAATTGATGTGACCCTGTACTAGGGGGATCTAAGTGCGCCTGATTCCTTCAATTTTGCTGTGAATTCAGCTAAACTCAGTTTGTCTATGTGCCTCTGAGCAACTAACTTGGTGAGTTGCTCTGACTTCATCTACACAGAGTTAACCTATGCGTTTCGGGATTAGGTTGTATATTCCTAAGCGCAGGTGCTCTACATGTACCTAGTTGGTTCTGTTCGCTCTGGATTCACCTAAACAGGGCTAACCTATGTGTATCTGGATTAATTTGGATTAACCTAATTGGTTCTGTTTGCTCTGGATTCACCCAAATCAGACTTAACCTACATGTCTCTGAATTCTTTTGGATTAACCAGAACTACGGGGATCTAAGGGTACCTGATTGATCAGGTGCTCTGGATTCGCCCACACAGAGTTCATCTATGTGTCCCTCGAGTGTTTTTGTATTGACCTGAACTAAGCAGAGCTAAGGGTACCAGTTGGGTCTGGTTTGCTCTGAATTTACCTAATCCGAGTTAACCTTGATTAGTGAGTGATAGTCTGAACTAAGGTGGTCTAAATGCACCTGTTTGTTATGGTTTGCTTTGACATTTCCTAAACCAAGCTAATTTATGGGTCTGTGGATTAATTAGTCTTGAACTTAGTTAAGGTGGTTTAAATGCACCTGTTTGTTATGGTTTGCTCTATAGTCTTCTAAACAAAGCTAACCTATAGGTCTCTGATTAATTGGTATTAACCTGAGTTGAGCGGTTTTCAGTGCTCCTAAGGGTTCGGGTTTGCTCTGAATTCCCCTAAACAAAGTTAACCAATGGGTCTCTGGATTGGATTAATTGGTGTTAACCTGAGCTAGGGTGACTTAGGTACACCTGGTTGGGTGGGCTTGCTATGAATTCGCTTAAAAAATGGGTTATTCTAAGTGGCTCTGGTTGAATCTGAGTTATTCTACACTAATTTAATTTCATTGCTTCTGCCTTGATTGAGCTGGTTTGCTTTGAATTCGCCCAAATCGAGTTATCGTACGGGTCTCTGGGATAATTGGGGTTAATCTAGACTCCATTATCTCCATTGCTTTGCCCAGATCTAGATTGCATTCAGCTTAGGCCTGTTAAGTGTCTCTGGCTTATTTTGCATGAAAGAGAGTTAATCTAAAATAAAAGTTAATCTCATGGTGTTGGCCTTGGTCTGAATTACTTTAAGCGCCGTCCCTCTAAGTGTCTCTACATAAGTTCATCTAATTTGTTCTTAGTTCATTTTTCTCGGTGAGCCCTCCTTATGCTGACAGATTCTCCATAGAGGAGTCGTTCTGTCAATGAGCTGATATAGTGTCTGTTGTGGCTTTAGTTATTGGACTGGTCCCAGTCTAGCCATTAGCTTTGGCACTGGCTGATTTGGGGCTTTTCATCTGTAGATGCCAGCCTCTCGGGCTTGGGGATGCATGGCGAGTCGCAGGTATCACAAGGGGGGGTTGGACCCCGGTTAAAGATGAGGGCAGTCTTTCGGGCACTCCAGGCCTCCCAATTGCTCTTTTTTTTTTCAGCAGGCAGTGCCAGTCTGCTTGGATAACATGACCAAAGTGGTATGCAAAAATTGTCAGGGGGCACGGGCTGTGCTACATTAGCAGGAAAAAAAAGAATTCACTCGCTGCTGTGAGCGGAGGAGAATCTGGTGGGCCTCATCAGCGGCTCTAGTGGTTGCAGAGGGAAAGTTCAGGCAGTTTTTTCTCAGTTGTCATTGGCTGGATCCAGGAGAATGGGATTCAGTGCAGCGGTGTTTCTCTACATCACCAACTGTTTTGGGGGGGTGTTGATCATGAATTTGATCAACTCCCTTTCCATCACCAAAGTGGACCAGTCCTTCGGCAGATGCAAAAAATACATGTTGGAGGTTTTTGACGCTCTGGTGTGAAGGTGGCCAACAGAGGGTCTCCTGTGTGTGTGTTCCTCTGTGGCCTGTCATAGGCTATCTGCTTCAGTGCATCAGCGGGCCATCGAAAACAGTTCCAATTGGCCATGTCAACCTTGGTATGCTGACATGCTAAGGCTCTGGATGGCGTCTTCTTGGCATCTGCCATACAGGGTAATCTTCTCTCACAGGAGCCAATGCCCATGCCACAAGTGGATTGTTTCTTGCTTACCACCTGGCGCTGGAAAGGCGCAGTTGAAGCATAGGATATACTGAGCATTAGTAGTAGCCACTTCTTTAGGGCTCACAAACATTCTATCTCCTTGACTTAGGGGAGAGTTTGGCGAGTATTTGAGAATTGGAGTGATGAAAATGAGCTTGAAGCCTTCTCCTCTTCATTGCCGGATGTGCTACTCTTCCTGCAGGCAGGGCTGGACATGGGTTTGTCTCTGAACTCCCCCCTATAGATATAGGTAGCGGTTCTTTCAGGCTGCTGGGCCGCATATGGGAGTTTTCTTTGAAGGCTCATATGGATGTAGCTCATTTTTCTCTGAGCAGTGGAGCAGGTACTTCGCCTTGTACAGGCCATAGTCCCATCATGGGATCTCAGCTTGGTACTTTTGTCATTAACGGGCAAGCCCTTTGAACCTCTGACTTGTGCTCCATTTAAGCTAAAGACAGTGTTCCTGGTGACTATTGGCCCAATGCCTTGGATGTCGAAGCTTCAAGCCTTATCTGATACAGGACTCTTACGGATTCTCTCAAGGGAAAAAGGTGGGCTTGTGTGTCAGTCCATCTTTTCTGATCAAGGTGGTATTTTGTTTTTCATCTCAACCACTCAAGGACTCTACCAAGTTTTTCTCCTTTGGAGGAAGATCGTCAGTTTGGCCTGTTGGATTTGTGTCAAGTTTTACGGCAGTATCTAAAGCACACAAAATTGTTTTGTGAGTCGGATCGATTCTTATTCGGGAGTACGCATAAAGGAGTTGCGGTATCAGAAGCATCGGTGGCCCGATGGATTAAAGAGGCAATTGCTGCGGCTTTGTTGCTGAATTGTAGGGAGATGCCAGTAGACATTGGCAGAGCGGCGACGTGGTCTTCCCTGCAAACTTTCACAGGCTTTTACCAGCGGGAAGATTCAAACAGCAGGCATTGCGTGCTTTGGGGGCTTCTGTACTTCAAGCCAAACTCGCGTGCCCCTTCCATGATTAGTTACTTCTCTGGTACATCCCACATGTACTGGACTGGACTGGAGGGATGATATGGAAGGTGAAATTAGACCTTACCTGCTAATTGTCTTTCCTAGAGTGCATCTAGTCCAATCCAGGACCCCCCCCCCCCCCCCTTGTTGGATGAATGTCTTCCTTTCTCTGCCTTAACTTTAGAGCAACAGGCTTGTTAGGCTGTGCTCAGGGAAGGTCTCCAATCAGAATTACCTCACGTCACTTTTCGTTCCAGTCAGGGGATGGAACTCCCATTGGCAAGTATGACTCTGACCTGTCGGTCCATTGTACATAGTCCTGTACCTTTATAGTGTTCAGTTCATTGCTAAGGTTTGTTCAGTTCTTTGTAGCCATGCTGGGGTTCATTCCCTGGCTTGGTCTGTTATGCTGTCTCGAAGTCTTCTTTGTTAATAGGCTCCAGGAATCAGTATCCTAACGAGGGAGCTCTTCTACTGTGACATCATAATTCTGACATGCTCAGTCTCCAGCTGCTGGTGGAGGGAGATAATCCACATGTATTGGACTGGACTGGAGGGACTCGAGGAAAGAAAATTAGTAGGTAAAATCTAATTTTGCCATATGCCATACTGGGTCAGACCAAGGGTCCATCAAACCCTGTTTCCAACAGTGGACAATCCTGGTCAGAAGTACCCTTCATTCTCTACACTGCTTCTTCATCCCTCCCACATCTCCCCTTCTTAAATTTCACTTTTTTCCCTGCTCTTCTTTACGATAGTGACACATTTCAATTCCTAATGTGGACTTCAAAATAATTACTTTTGGTACCATTTGGCAGCTATATATGGCATGGGCACATCATTTATAACACAGGAAGAAGAGAGAATGTGATAGCCAATGTGACTTAGCTTCCTAACCTTCCACCCCTAACACTGAGCGGCATAGGTTGGGGAGAAGTAATAATACATTTTTTTTTTGGTGGGGGGGATAGTCGGTGACGGGAGAGAAGGAAAAGCATGGCAGCTGAGGCATGAAGAGAGAAGATTATGGTATCCCCTCTGAGATGTCAGAGGCAGCAACCAGAATTGTGCTGCTGTTTTCCTGGCACTAGTGAAAGCAGGAAGGATAAGATCCTTGTTTCCCTGCAGTTTCATGGGGAACAGTTGATTCTTCTGAAGAATTGCAAGAAACAATGGGCCCTGATTATGAAGTCTAAATTTGCGTGCTTGGCTTTTGTTTCTTTGAACTCAGTGCTGGTACAGGGGAGACTGCTGACTTTCTGTACTAAAATACCTGATAATAGTTGTTTTCTTTTTGTGGCGTGTATTAGGATATTTTACTACCAGACTTCTTAATTCTTCTGCTTACTTAAAATAAGTACAATATTCCATCGCTAAGCTTCTTTGTACTTTGTTTTCCACACAGGATAGACCAGGAATGAAGTTGTCAAACTCAATCCAGACAGAGGCTGCTTCATGTGCAACAGCACTCCCCCAGTATGATCCCGATGTTATCATTGTGGGTTCTGGTGTGCTTGGCTCCGCTTTGGCCACAGTATTGTCAAGGGATGGAAGAAAGGTGACGGTGGTTGAGAAAGATATGAAGGAACCTGACAGGATTATTGGAGAGCTGTTGCAGCCAGGGGGACTTCTTGCTTTGAGAGATCTGGGTCTTGAAGGTAAGTAAGAAAATTAGAATTCAGACTCCTAAAAGTTTAAGAGGTCAATTTTCAAAGAGGTTAGGGACCTAAGTTTGCGAGTTACACTCCTAAATTAAAAATTAAATAGAGATGAATTTTTAAATTTAGGCACCTATTTTCACTAGGGGCCCAATTCTGTAAGGTGACTAGTGGGGCTGCATATCGCAGTGGGACGTGCAGCCCCGCTAGCCATCCTGCCCGAATTCTGAGACAGTCTCCCCGCACACACAGAGGCTCTGTGCGGGGAGATCGAGATGGAGGTGGAGCGAGGGCGGGACTGGCACCCGGACATACAGAGCTGATTCAGGTCATGGCTCTGTACGTCTGGGGAGCACTGGGAGGACGGCCAGCTTATTCCACCTCAGAGGTGAAATAAGCGCAAGTTGCCCCTCTGGATCAGCCAGCCAGCACCCCAAACGGTACTCAAGGTGAGTCCCCGCTGCCCCCGTCGGGGGTCAGGTGGCAGAGTAACGGGGTCGGCACTGAGGCAGACTGATGGAGAGGCAGGGAGGATGTCTCCTGCAGGGCTACAGAGGCATGTCGGGCTGTCTCTGTGCCCAATCCTGCACCCGCGGGAATGTCTTGTTCTGCAGTGCAGAATCGGGTGCAAATGGGCCTGTCCTGTTCTGACATGCCCCTTCTGGGATCGGGCTCTAGGCGTCTAAATTTAGGGAATGAAAAAGTAAATGAGGTCAGGGCAAGGGAAGTAATTAGGCACCTACTGCTAATTTTCAATACTAGGTGCCTAACTTAGGTGCATAAGAGGTTGATTTACTAAGCTGCGGTAGCATTTTAACATGAGAGAGCCCACATTATTAGTGAATGAACTCCACTGAATACAAGGGCTACCATTAGGCGAACTAAGTGGTTGCCTAGAGCGCTGGCCTTCCAAGGTGTCTATTGCCGCTACTGCCAGCCCTCTCTGGATTGCATCAGTGGTGGCAATGGCCGCAAACAGATCCACGGTGCTTACCTTACAACTTCAGTGCTTCGGGGCTGTTTGTTTCCACTCCCCTGTAACACCAAATGCCAACTTCCCTATTTCCTCTGCAAGGAGGTGGGGGCGCAAAGGATGAGGTTTGCTTAGGGCACCTGATCTCCTTGTGTCCCTGTATTCAGTGGTAATTGGGACGTGATAAATAATCCCTCACTTGGTTTGAGGCTTGAGAGCTATCTGGTTTAACTGCTGGTCTCCCAAAATAGACAGGTCTCAGCTGAGGTACCGTACTAAGAGAAATCATCTAAATGGGCAGCAACAATATTGGCATTACCTGTGTTAAAGAAAGGCCTTATATATCTTGTCATGAAAACCCAATGGGTAGTTAGAACAAAACAAATTGCGATATTTGCTGGAAGATGAGCCCCTTAGGTCAGAAGGCACTCAATGGGTACTGAGGAATAGCTGAAGACTCTTCAGGGAAAAGCCAGAATTTATGATCCTGTTGAAACAAAGCCCTCAGTATGTCTGACTGTTGATGTAACTGTGCATGAAATAAGTCAGAAACTGCAGAGATGTCTTACATATTGGGGCATGGAACATACGAAACAGGAGCCAAAGGAAGTTGAAGGTGATCAAGAGGGAAATAGAATGTGCACAGCTTAATCTGTTGGGTGGCAGCAAAGGGACTGGCGTTGGGCACTTTGAATGTGATTACATGGTATACTATACTGGAAATGTTGGTGTGGCATTTATAATTCAGAAAAACCTTGCAAGAACTCTAATGAAATACAATGTAGTCAGTGAATGCTTAATTTATATTTGTCTACTAGGAATACCCATCAACATAGATATAACAGCAGCCTTTGATACAGTCAGCCACTCCATACTACTACAGCAACTCCAAGCAATTGGGATCCAAAACACAGTTCTAAAGTAGTTCCAATCCTACCTAACAAAACTGACAACAGCAAGTAAAAATGGGACCTACTACATCATCATTATTGAGCACTTCCATCCCCCTCCTCTTCAATATTTATTTACAACCAAGATGCACAATCATGCAGACCCACAACATTTTCTACCACATATACGCCGATGATATCATGTTCCACGCACCTTTAATACCAACAAACCCTTGTATATAAAAATGCTATAATGCCTCGCAGATGCCACCCAATGGCTAACTGACAACTCATTAGCAATAAACTACAGGAAGACAGAAATATTGTTCATCACCAGAGATGAATCATTCATCCCTCTGACTACACTAACAATAAACAACATTGATTTGAAAGTCCAAACTGAAGTCAGGTACCTAGGCCAAACTTTGGATCAGTCCCTAAACTTAAAGTCACACATAAACAACACAACCAAAATGATTTATCACAAAATATGAACCTTTCAGCACCTCCCCCCCCTGCTCCAACCATCTCACTTTCCAACAGTATTCCAGGCCATACTCTCTCCTCACTTTGACTATCGCAACACAATATACCATGGTCTACCAAAATCCACTCTCCTACCTCTACATACAGCTGCCCGAGTTATGGGTATATATCTTGTGGTACCTTTATATAACACCCATTCTAAAACACCTACACTGGCTCCCACTTTCAAGCTGAATCAAATGCAAGATCATACTGCTAACCTTCAGGATCAGCAATAACCAATCAGCCCCACAACTGCAAACCCTACTGCACAAAACGCAAAGTACCAGAGCAAGAAGACAGAGCACTAAAAACATACTGAACATTTCCCATGAAAAACTAAAGAGGATCCAATACGCTTGCCACAGATCCTTCACACTCTACGTGCCCAGAATATGGAACTTACTTCCAGAAAGGCTAGAAAACATCACAGAAATGATCACATTTTGAAAACAACTCAAAACACACCTATTTATAGAACACTTTAAACCAGGAGTGGCCAACTCCAATCCTAGTGCACAACGATCCAGCCTGGTTTTCAGGATGTCCCTTATACATATTCATGAGATATATTTGCATACAATGGGAGGCAGTGGATACAAATATACTTCATGAATATTCATTAGGGACATCTTGAAAACCAGGCTGGATCGTGATGTACTAGGATCGGAGTTGGCTATCCTTACTTTAGACCATCTGAATTGCCATCCCCCCTCACAGTGATATTGCTATGTATTGACATAACTCACGCTGTTCAATGTAAGTTTTCAGATTCATTGCAAATGTTCTACTCATACTGTTCTATGTAAATCCTCAGACTCACTGTAAATATTTACAACATTCTATGTAAACATGTTCTTGTTCCACTGTATCCAGAAGTTCTGTTAATTGTAAACTGCTTTGACCCAGCGAAAAGCGGTATAAAAAACAGTTAAATAAATAAAATAAATAACACAACTATTATTCAGGTGTATGCACCAAGAACATACACAGAAGAGGACAAAGTTGATGACTTCTATGAATAAGTACAAGCTGAAATCAACAGTACATGCAAACAGGATATATGGAGGGCCATGGGTGACTAGAATGCAAAGGTTCAGAATAAAGAAGGCAAAATGGGCTTGGCAACAGAAATGAAGCTGGAGAAGGACCCATAGAATTCTGCAAGACCAACAATCTATTCATTTCAAATACCTTCTTCCAGCAACGCAAGCAGCAACTGTACACATGGACTTCGCCCAGTGGATTCTACAAAAATCTAATTGACTACATTTGTGGAAGCTCAATAACATCAACAAAGTCAAAACCTGGAGCTGACTGTGGTACAGACCACTAGCTACTAGTATGCAAACTGAAGCTAAAGCTGAAAAAGAGCAAGTCACCCATGAACGTAGCAAAATGTGATTTTGAAAATATATTACTGGAATTTAAAGACTGCCTGCAAAATGGATTTGCTGCTTTGGACGGGGCACTAGTCAAATTCCTCGATGGGGTGGTTCAGAAGCATGGTTCATGCATGAGTGATGATAAATATGAGGGACAGGAGCAAGGCAAACGCATTGAAAATACGGGGCCAATAGGGAATGAGAGCAGAATACCAAGGCATACGCCTAGGATATACTTTTGGGGGTGCTGCATGGTACAGCTGACATGGAAGTGGAACACACCAGTCTGATAACCTCAACACCAGGGCCTGCAGGTCTGCAGTCACCCTGCTGGGACAGTGGGCAAACATCCATGGACACAGCAAAAGCTGTTCTAAATGGACTGCTGTCATGTCTGCATATACATTGTATAAGTGTCAGAGGGCTGCTGGTGTTGTGTGCTATGGAGGTGTCAGGAGAAAGGGCCTATACTCTGTGTTGTAGTCAGTATTGGCCTCAGAAGCAGAGTTGGAGCTGGAAGACTACAGTGAGGAGAAGGGCATGCAAATTAGACTGCAGCTATTCATGGACCTGGGGGCCCTTTTGATTCTCCCAGGTCTGATGGGCTGTCATGACTGATGGGGGGGGCTCATCCTGGGTGCTGTGTGGGATTCACTACCTTGATGTATACTCTAAGAAGATGGGGGTCCTCTGTGAGCGGATGACTGTGACCATCCCCCTTTAGATGTTAGATGACAGGGGTGAGTATTCTATATGGTGGGCCATGGGGGTACTGCAGAACCCTATGACCTCCGTGTGTAGGTTGCCCTGAGCAGGCATGCTGTTTATGCTTGTTCTCCAGATCCTTCTGGCCCTTGCACCCCTATTCCCCTAGCATGGGGAACTCACTCCACAATGGCTATGGTGCTGCTGAAGTCATGATCAGAGTGGGGAATAAGCTGTGGAGCCCATCCCCCCCCCAAACAAAGGCCCTTATACTTGCAGCCTAGGTGAACAGGTGCCTCAGGGTGGGGGTCCATATCCCTGTCCCCCATGATGGACAATGTGGACATCCTGCCTGATCCCATATATGGCTCCCTGCATCTCTAAATGCCACATTTGCATGCTGTCACCTACGGTTTGAGATGCAGCACATACTCTCTGTATGTGTTTTGCTTTTCTGATTTGCATGCGGTGTCAGAGGGAGGCAGAAACAGCACATTGAGAAAAGTAGGAAACCGCGACACTGTGCCTGTGTTTGCGCTGCACCCTGGAGAGGTGCGGCAGCAGTGGCAATGGGGTCGGGAGGGGAGTGACAGGATGGAGGAGCTGCCTAGGGCTCCTGCAATCCTTGCGCCAGACCTCTTTGGTGCCCATTAAGGGCAGCAAACATCCACTATTAAAAAAATGGGAAGAAGAGGTACCGGGGAATGATGGGAGCAGAGACTGGAGATAATTAATATATGAGAGCATTTCAGTTGGCAACATCTGCTGTGTTGTTGGAAAACACCCTGAAAGTTTGGCCAGACTGAATATGATTAAGCCAGGGTTGGGAGACAGGTGTTGGAGGGGATGTGGCTAATGTAGAGAGTTCCTGCATATGTGTTGGGAATGTCCCTTGCTAAAAAAAAGTTGTGGGAGGAAGTGCAAGGGCTATTTCGGGAGATTGTGGGAGTGGGAGTGGAGTTAGGACTGCAAACTGCCTTGCTTAACGAGCCTATGGAAAGACTTGGAAAAGGACTGGAAAGGTCAGTGGGGTTTTTTGCAACGAAGATGGAGATTGCATATCACTGCCAGCTAGGAGCATAGTGATACACCATTTGTACTTTATTTTTCAAAGGCTTGAAATAACTGCATATAAAATCCATAATGTGACTCATTTCCACAGTGTGAAGGAGTGATTATCTCCAGTTTGCATAGGGATGATGTGATGCAAGAGTTGATGTGATACAAGAGTAAGAACCTAAAGCTTTAATGTTAAATGGGTGGAATGGGAAAGGGGAAGGGGAGGGGGAGAAGAAAGGGAGTGCTGGGGATGAGCTGACATTGAGAGAAAGATAAGAAGGCAATATGTTTTAGAATGCCATGGGGAAAATATGTTGGATGTGTAATGGCAAACTCAATAAAAAACTAACTAACAAAAAAAATTGGCAAAGGTGTGCAATAAGGCTGTATACTTTCCCCATAATTGTTCAATTTATATGCAGAACATCATCTCAGAAGCAGGACTATATGAAGATGGCTGATGTGTGAAGACTGGTGGAAGATGTTAGTGTGGGTTTTTTCCTTTCCCAGCACTTTGTATTACTTACCCTCGGGACGTCCGTTAATCCTCTGGGCCGAGGAATCACCTTACCTTCTCTGTCTGGAATTCCAGGAGAACAAACACACACACTCGCACATAAGTAGTAGCTAAGTTTATTCCACAGGTTAGAGGGGCTGTCTGTCTTTTATACATTAACAGAAACATACATACGTCATCCAACTCATCCCCTGAGGCCCACCACAGCTTATCAGTAACTTCTCAGATGTTAGTCATCTCTGTGTAGAACAATCAATTTGTCTTAGCATAGCAAATTCCTTTCCATATATAGATATATACAGGATTCCTATTCCCCTCTGTGGGCCTCTGAGTCCTCCTGTACATACACTTTTTAAATTTTAAACCTTATTTTATTTTCCTCTATCAATCCCCCTTTTGGGCCTGCATAGGCCCACTATAAGAACAGCCGAACAGTCTTCTGAAGGACAATTAAACAGACATTATTAACTGGAGTCAGTGGTGGCGTGCTCAGGTACATCAGCCACCATGGAAACAGGTGTATGAGTACATGAAAGTGGTGGAGCTTTGCAGGGCCTTCCGACAACAGCCAAGGACAAATGAGAATATACAACAAAGAAGAACAAGGATTATAAAACTGCTCAATAGGGCAATAATGAGCCCTTTGAGACCACCCCCCAACCCAACAAAGCATTTTACAATATCACCCCATATGTTACCGACATCAATACCACCCTTGAAATCAGCCATATTTAAATCAGATAAGGTCTTAATCTTTTTCATGGCATCTAAGACAAAAATCTTGTGGTTCGCTATAACAGTACAACAATTAGTTTCATTCAAAAAAGTACAAGCCCCGCCCTCAGCTGCTAATAAAAGATCTAAAGCTCTCCGATTTTGTAAAGTCATTTGAGTATTCTGTTCCAAGGATTCTGCAAGCTTAGAAATGGATTCTGTTACTGACCTCATCTGTATATGTAACGAGCATTGTAATTTACGAATTGCCATACCTAATTCAGCGGTGATAGCGGGGGTCTGAAAAACTGGGTTCCAGGAAGTCCAGCTAAGGGGGCATCCAAGCGAACTTTGGTCAAAGGATAAGTAGCATTAATATATTGATACGAAGCTTCAGGATTATTAGGTGACCAAGGATTTGCATTCCTTTTCTTTCTTTTACCATGGGTCACATTTAAAGGTATTAGAGCCGAATAAGGAGTTATTTTAACTAATGCACAGGGTAGCAAAGATGCAATAATGTGTTGATAAATCATCTCCCCACACAACCAATAATTACCCACCACAGCAAAGAGGTCTGTGCCAGTGGTCCATATGCGACTCATATTATGCCCATCAAACCACTTCACAAAAGAACTTCCCACCGTGGATGAGATGAGTTTCTTTCTTAAACTGTACATTGGTAGATAGCATGAAGTGCATGGGGATTCATTTTGGGACCCCTGCATCCCTACAGCTGAACCATCGTGGTAAATGGGACCAACTCCCACATACCAGAGGAGGTCAGATCCGTTAAACACTACCGGGCTCTTTGTAATATTTCTCCAATCATTTTTCATATTGGAGGGGTCCATATTACCGGATTGTTTATACCAATTTATCATAACTGAATTATTAATAAAATGAAAAGATCCATTAAACACATACGACAGGTTACACCTGTGTGAAAAAGCAATGGATGCATTTGTTATCAAACATAAATCAAATATCATATTTGGGTCAGCATATACATGCAAAGGATCATGTATCATATTCATCATATACCACGTCTGGGAACAATTGAAAGATTCATAACATCTGGCAGAAAAATTATTATCTACACAAGCAAGTTGTCCTGCATACTCATTTAAGGGAACCTTTAAAACGTGTACCGGAGCATATGCTACACCCTTTGGTAAAGGAGTACAGATAATACAGTCAAAAATAATCCAAACCAACATTAACGCCTCCCCCACACCCCCCATCCCTGCAAACATCATCCCGCAACCAACTGTGCTGTCACAATTCCACGAGGTCACCACCAAACAAATCGAAGAAATCATCTCTTCTATCAACCTTACCACAGCACCTAATGACCCCTGTCCCTCCAGTTGGATTAAAGAGTTGTGATCTACCCTCAGCCCAACCATCAGTAGGATCCTCAACCAATCCTTTATAAAAGGTTCCTTCCCACAAAGCCTGAAATTCACATCAATCCGCCCACTGTTAAAAAAACAGCAAACTCGACCCAGCCAAAGTCGAGTCATTCAGACCCATCTCAAGCATCCCTCTGCTGGCAAAAATTACAGAGAAGGTAGTTCAACTACAAATTCAACAGCACATCGACACTGAAGCACCACTTGACCATTCACAACATGGATTCAGAGAAGCACATGGTATAGAAACCATCCTTACTACCTTATTCAACAACCTAGTCATGGGAATTGATGATCTACACCAAGGATTCATCCTTATTTTTATGGATATTGCGACCGCATTTGATTCTGTGAACCATGAGACAGTATTACTCCGCCTCAAAGACAAAGGTATACAAGGTCTGGCTTTAGCATGGTGCAGGTCATATTTGAGCGACAGGTCACAACAAGTCAGGGTAGGATCCACTACATCTGATCCATTCATACTCAAACAAGGAGTCCCCCAAGGTTCGTCCCTTTCATCTCTCATGTTTAATATATATATGCAACCCATCTGCGACCTGATCCGCTCTTTCAACATTCAGTGCTTAGCATATGCAGATGATATCCTAATGTACTCACCCTTTAAGATTGACCAACCGGATTTCTCAGCAATAACAAAATGCTTCGATGCAGTCTCCGAATGGCTCCTCTCCCAAAACTTACGCATTAATCACAGTAAGACCGATGTCTTTTTTATCACTCGAAACCAGACGTTCATACCACCGCCATCCCTTCGAGTCAACAACTACGACCTCACAGTCAAACCTACCATCCGCTACTTGGGCATCATCCTCGATCAAAAGCTGGACATGTCACCGCATATCAAAAATATCACTAAATCTATTTACCACAAGATACGGTCATTGCGCCACCTTCGACCACTACTTGACCCTTCACATTTCCGCTCCATTTTCCAAGCACTGGTAACCCCCCACCTTGACTTTGCCAACATTATCCTCCTTGGGCTCCCACAAGCAACATTGAACCCGCTTAGGCTAGCCATGAACTCTGCGGCTAGAATACTTACCGGAACATCTAGATCGGACCACATAACTCCAGTACTGATGAGCCTACACTGGTTGCCTTTACACGCTAGAATCATATACAAAGCCCTTGTGCTAACTTTCAAGGCCTCACAAAATCAGCCCCCCACCCCGCTCACCAAGCTCATCCAACCTATGCCACTCAACAGAAGCAGACGCTCGTCATGTTTGAACAAACTAGAAGTGCCTAAAACACTCACGAAATGTTCAAAGACAACATCCAATAGAGCTTTCTCACTATTTGTACCAGGAGCATGGAACTCTCTCCCCCCAGAAATTCGTTCCATCACTAATATCATCCCATTCAGAAAGGCTATCAAACATCATCTGTTCCTAAAATACTATTCCAATCTCAGCCTCCCCAGCCAATCCCAACATAATACACGTCTTCACCAAGACACACGCTTAACACAATCCCAACTAGAAAATTCGTTAGCCTGACACTCCTGTTAATTAACCATTTTTCACATTACAATGCCTAACCATGCACTTCATATGATGTTCTAATCTCTTACCTATATAACACTGTACAGTTTTCCTCCCCTGTTCATCCAAGTTTGTATCCCTTGTTTATTGTAAACTCAATGTAACTTGTTATATTGTTGTATATTTTGTTCAAATGTAAACCGCACTGATTGTAATAGCGCGGTATATAAGAAATGCCAATAAATAAATAAATAAGTTCATCAGGCTAACAATCTCCAAAACAGGATTTCCACAAATTCGAAGAGAGAAGTTCTCGCTTAGTCCGGCGAGAACTGTTGAGAGATACCTGAATCCAAGTTGCATTGTTCTCTGTCCGATGTGCCTGTGTCCAAGGTCCTTCGTTTGTAAAATAGTATGTAGTCAGCACAATGACAACCGAGATCAATAATAAACAAGAAAGGGCCAGCCAGGCAGACTTCATGGCTGGGGCGAGTCAGGTGTCTTCCAGGAATCCTCCGGTGCACTCTTGACGCGTGAGGCATGTACCCAGGTCGGATGCTTGTCAGCACGGCTGTGCGAGTAACTGCAATAATCTCCTCCGGATCTCCAAACGGCGGGTCCCACTGGCCCTTCTTATGAAACAGCTTTACCAGCACATGGTCTATCGGGCAGAACGGGTGCGTCGATTCTGTAGAAGGAAAAGGGAAAGCATTGTACACTTGTTCAGACACCGTGCACAAATATTTAGCTAGCTGTGTAGCATATTCTTCCTGTGCTAGCAACAAGTCATCCGCCATTATCACCGTTCCCTCGGGCCATTTCCAGGGTAAGGGTAAGGGTCATCCCATCAGAATTTCAAAAGGAGAGAATCCAGATGCCCCGGGGGTTAGCCTAATTTCTGCCAATACAGCTGGCAGATACACTGGCCACCTTCCTGGGGCGTGTTGTGTAGCCTTTTTTTAATTTTTCTTTAATTGTTCGATTCATTCGTTCTACTATCCCTGATGACTGTGGGTGATATGGGACATGAAATTGCCAATCAATGGCAAACATCTGAGTAATCTGTTGTAACACCTTAGAGGTGAACGCTGGGCCCTGATCAGAATCTATAGAGAGGGGACACCCAAAGCGGGGAATACATTCCTTACAGATAATTTTTGCTAGTGTTATAGCATCTTCCTTGGTCGTGGCCACTTTGAAAACCTATCTACAATGACCAACAAATACTTATAACCCCCTATTGATCGTGGTATACATGTGAAATCTACTTGTAGGGCCTGAAACGGGCCTTGGGGTGGGGGTAAGTGTTGCAATTGTCCTATTGCTTTTCCCTGCTGAGCATTATTCCTAGCACATACTGAGCATTGACTCAATTGTGATTCCACTAAATGAGGCAAATCTCTGCAAACAAATATTTCCTGTAACTCCTTAAGAACAGTCTTTCTGTGTTTATGCCCTACCCCATGTACTTGACTGATTAAAAGAGGGGCTGCCGCTTTCGGTAGTCCTCTTCGCCCCTCCCCCCTTTTCCTGCCAAATCTGTGCTGAATTTAAACTCATATTATGCTGTGTGGAGGCCCCTGGCCCAGGCAACAGCCTATAAGCCTAGGGCTGCACTTGTTAGTCCTTTAATTAAAGAGTTTTCTTCCTCATCCAGCGCCGGGGCTGCTGGGATTTGTAGTTGTGTTTAGAAAAAAACAAGTAGTGTGGAGACCGAGGGTTTACAAGGCAAACACAGGAATTTATTTCTTTTTCTAAAGAGCATTAAGAGCAAAACAAACGGGATTCTTTCTCCAAACAATAATCCATAGGCATTTATACCAAACAAACAATGAAACTGCTTTATGTAGCTTTTCAACATGTGTCGCTGTTTTTCAAAGCATTCAGCAATCAAGCAAGGTTTCTCTTCTCTTCAAAACCCAAAAGAAATATCCTTTCTTCAGCAACAGGGTTCTTTAGCATTCCTGGCTAAACACACTTCTCCCTGTTTTCTACTGCCTTCTAGGACATTCAGGTTATAGGCTTTTCCCTTCTTTTATCCAAGAACTTTTTATTCTGCCTTCTGGCACAGAGAACAATGCATTACTGAATTTTCAGATTCCTCATCAGATTCATAATAGTCTATCTGCATTTCCTCAGGACCTGTGTCCGGTAAACCTGGCTTTAAGCCAACATGAAAAACGTCAGGCTTAATATTCTCTAAAAGTTCCAGAACCTTTCTCCACTGAGGTTTTTCCCTATGCACAGGGTTCCCACCAGGAACATGGAGATTCTTTTCTTGCATCAAATGACACAATGCTTCTAACTGGCTTACGACACTTTTGGCTACCTTTTTATTCACGCACCTTTTTGGAAGTTGCAGCTCTTTAGCTGGTTCAGGAATGGTTGGCACTGCAGCTTGACCCTTATCAGCACTTCTCTCTGGCACAGCTCTCCTAGTTTTAAAAGCAATTGCAGTTTCCCTGCAATCCTGGCTTTCCTTCTGACTAGGGCTTTCACCTCTGAGATTCCCTTGGAAGTTTCCACCGTTCTCCTCCACGGTGAACTCTCTGGGCCTTTCTCTGGTGCTTCTCTCCCCACTGAATTCTCCAGTGTTCTCCCTGGTCAGCTCTCTTGAGTGCTGGTTTCCTGTGTATCTTTCCTGTATCTTTCCTTCCAGCGTGCTGCTGCGTGTGCTACCTCGTCCTGGTACTCCTGTTCCTCCTGTTCCTGTTGCCCTCTCTCTGGCTGTTCTCTCTTTCTGTCCTTTCCTCCAATATTTCCCTGGGTTTATAAGAGTGTCTCTGAACTACCATGCACTCCCCTTCACCCAGGTGTCCCTCATTCTCCTAACAACCTTCAAGCTCCTAAATGACATCGCCCCATCACATCTATCAACACTACTACAGACCCCATCCGAATCAAGAGCTCGCAGACAAAATGCAGCCCACTTACTTGATATGCCAAAATCATTCACGAAGACCAAAAAATCCTCAAGTGACAGAGCCTTCATGTTCATTGCCCCCATGCTATGGAATGATCTCCCACTAGACCTCCACACCATAAAAGACCTCTCCCAATTTTGGAAGGAACTTAAAACATACCTATTCTCCGAATATTTCCAAATTCCCTACCCCCCATGCTCTGTCCCACAACATCCACAGACACACCAACTCAGAACCCCCAAAACCACAATTAAATAACCCCACACAGTCCCCCTTCACACACACAAAACCTATGATAATAATGGAAATAAATTCCACCACCTACACATGGCACACCATTATTCTGTAACACATTGTATGATTACTCTGTAACACATTTGTATAGAACAACTTGTAAATAACTTATGTAAATAGTTTGGACAGTTTTTATTTCTACACCTGTTGTTATATGTAAAAAGTTGGAAAGTTTCTTTCTGTTCAATGTAATGTATACGGAAGTATACTTAATTTGTTAACTTGTTCCATGTAAACCGCCCTTGATCACTGGAAGGGGCGGTATAGAAGGAAGAACTAAATAAATAAATAAATAAATAATAATAAAATAATTAATTTCCAAGCCTGCCCTTGGATTAGCAGAGCTTGGGTGTATCCTGTCCTCAATAGTGTAATGAGGAAGATCTGTCCCTTGCCTTGAAAGCACAGGAATCTGTTAGATCCAGATCAGATTCTGACAGGCAGGCAAGCCACATGATCCCTAGTTGTCAGGAGCAACGTAAACAGACCCAGACACGAGGTCTACAGCCCCGCCCAACTAGCAAACATTTCCCAGCTCTTGATTCAAATGGCTTTCACCTGAGCAAGGGAACGCCCAAGCAGCAGTATAAGAAGTACTCAGAACAGTTAGAGAAGGGTGAACTATGGGGTGAATTCCAGGGAGAACTACAAGGAGTTTCATCCAGGGAACTACCGAGAGAATTACAGAGAGAGCTACAGGGAGTTTAATCCAGGGAACTGCCGAGAGAACTCCAGGAAGACTCACAGGGAGGACGTCAGAGAGTTGTTGGGAAAACACATGATAGAGTCCACAGGAGAGTCTGTGAGAGTTCCAGTTCAAGTTGGAGGAACAGGAAAGAACCAAGGGAGAGATTCAGAGGAGAAATCAGCTGTGAGAGTCAGTTACCTGTGAGACAGTTTGATTCTCAGAAGCTACGTGCTGTGCAGAGTGAATGGAAGGAAGAGAGAGAGAAACCGTATGTATCTGAAGAGTGTGACACTTGGAAACAGTTACAAGCCCTAGAGAGGGAGAAATACTGTGTGGAGGATATCTGTATGTCTGAAGGGGAAGAGTTTGAAGAAGCCAAACCCCGAAGGAAACTTCCCAGGGAAAAATCCTTCTATAGCAGAGCAGAGCAGTTCAACTATCCACAGCAAAGTATTAAAGGTAGGACACAACGAGGCTTTAAAGGGAAAAGCTATTCTAGGAAGTGTGTCTCTCCTCTCTTATACTCTGAGCTATACGATAGCAGTTTGCCTTACCTTAAAGAGGGCTGGTCAGATAAGCCTGTTGAAGACACGGCACTGAGAAGTTTACAGACATGTTGTCATAAGGAAGATCTTTGTCCAGATAAAGCACAGCAGGAACCACTGCTAATAGATTCTGCTAGTGACCTGTCTATTGATGAAGCGATGGATTGTACATTAACACTATCTGACAAAATTACCTCTTTGTGCTGAAGCCAGAGTTAGAGCACTGCATAAAGAAGCTGTGAAAAGCACAGAAGTGACGTCTGGAAAAGAACTGTATGCTGAATAATATAGTTGCCTGTGATTAAAAGTTCATTAAGAAGCAAGAAGCTGTATTTGATTTCCTTTATTTACCTGCCAGAGAGTATGGCTTTTGTCCTTACTTCTGTTGTATTATACTTTTCAAAATCCAACCCCGGGAGGGGAATAAATCCTTATTTGAACACCTGACCCATTCGTGTCACAACTACTCCTTTCAACGAAGAGGGTCATCCGGCAGGCTAGCTGATCGCCTAGGCCACAGTCTATTCCCTGCCGTGACAGTAGCTGCATGTTTTTTTTTTCTCTGCTTGCAGTTTGAGAGCTACTGATTCCTTGCCTGTCTCTTTCTTTAAAGGTAAATGTCTGATTTTCTTCCAATCCCATGGACTCAGCCATACTCTCCTCATCACAGCTGTTCCCAATACATAATATCCTCGGGATCTGCAGCAGCCAGCAAGTGGTGCAGAGGAAAAGAATGCTCAAGAGGGAAAACATAATATTCAGACAATGAAGGATCAGACATATAATAAGAAACTGTTGGCGTGCCCTGAGAGATATTATTACTACGTAAGAGTTCAATTTGGGCTTGTGCACACTGTTTGGCTGCAAGATCAGCTAAAGCATTACCTTGAGAGGCAATAAAAGTGTCATATCTGTGTGCGGTACATTTAATAACGGCAACTTCTTTGGGTTTACACAAGGTGGCCAGCAGTTCATTAACCAATTGTGCATGAGAAATTGGCTTACCGTCTGCCGTTTTCCATCCCCTACGCCTCCATAAGAGACCAACATCATGCACCACCCCAAAGGCATACCTAGAATCTGTATAAATATTAACACGTTTATCAGCAAATAATTCACAGGCTCTAGTAAGCGCTAACAATTCTGCAACTTGTGCAGAACCATAAGGTAATAACTGGGCTTCATGCAAAATATTTGGGAGTTCTACAATGGCATAAGAAGCAATGTAGGCGTTGTCTGCGGGACGGACACAACTCCTGTCCACAAATATATGTGGAGCATCTGGGAGCGGGGAGGAGGACAAGTTGGGACGTACTGACGTCTCAAAGTTAATCAACTTTAAGCAATCATGTTCTTCTTGGGGCAACTCAGAATCATCTACTGTGCGCATTAAGGCCTGCAAGGCCAGCATCGAGGTAAAGGCAGCGGATTGCTGTTTAACCGACAACCCTTCAGTAGTTGTTAAAATCACCTCATACCCACTAAGGCGCTGGGCTGTCATGTGTTGCGTAGTAAGATTCTTTAACACATTCAAAACAGAATGGGTAGAAAACAGAATAGTCTCATGAGACAGGATAATCGGGATAGTCATCTGTACGGCAATAGCCAAAGCTGCCAGGGCTCACAAACATGCAGGCATACCCTGCACCTAGAGGGACAATTTTTTGATAAATATGGACTGGGCGCATTCCCCCCCCCCCCCCCCCTGTGGTCTTGAGCCAAAATAGCTGCCATAGTTCCTCCCTCTTCCCTTACATATAAGTAAAACATTTTCCCATAATCGGGTAGTCCAAGTGTAGGAGCCGAGATAAGCAGCTTTTTCAAAGTAGCAAATGCAGAAAGCATTTCTTCGGTCCATTCAATAGATGCAGAGCCTGGTAACTGCAAAGAAGCCCTTCGCAATATGGAATCCCAATAAGCACAGTCCGGGATCCAAGCACGACAGAAGGAAAGCCAGCATTTGTGTCACTGTTGTTGGAGGAGATAATTTTATAATTGCCTGTACTCAGGCGGGAGAAAGTGCCCGGTTTCCAGGGGACAGCACAAACCCCAAATAGGTAACACGCTCGCAGCACCACTGGAGCTTTTTTAGATTAGCCTTATGTCCATGGGAGGCTAGATGGCAGAGCAAGGATACAGAGTCGTTTTCACATTCTGTGATTGTTTTAGAACATAACAACAAATCATCCATATACTGGAGAAGGGTGGAGGAACAAGGCGGATGCCACATTTCAATTGATGCCTTAAGCACTAAAGAATACGCTGCTGGGGAATCAATGTATTCCTGCGGCAACCGTGTCCAGGTATATTGCCTGCCTGCTTGTGTGAAAGCCATCAAGGGCTGTGTGCGGGGATCCAAAGGTATACTAAAAAAAGCATTCGCTAAATCAATTAATGTAAAACAATTGGCTTCAGTGGGAATGAGGGCTAATAGTCCAGCAATGTCAGGCATAACTTTTGCTAAGGGAACAACAATAAGCTGGTTAACAGCCCGCAGATCCTGTGTGAATCGGAACCAGTCCCCTTTGGGAACCGGATTCACAGGGGTATTATAGGGAGAGACAGCGGGAATCACAATACCAGCCGCCACAAAATCTTGAATCATGGAGTGCAAAGCTGCATCCTTTGGTCCTGACAGGGGATACTGATGGACACATACAACAGCATTCGGATCTTTTAACCGGGCTATATACGGAGTGCAAGGGACCAAACCTGCGTCTGTAGGGGAGGTCGCCAAAAGGGACGAGGGGTCCTGGGCCAATACACTAGGCGTAGGGGAGATCATATTTAACAAAAAAGGAGAATGCAAAGAGAAGGTACCATCTGCCCCACTAACCGTGGTGGCTTCCAGTCGGCACAGAAGATCCCTAACTAAAAGACTAACTGGGCAGGAAGGTATAATAGTAAAGGCATGAGAAAACAGAGACAAAGTCTGACCTATCGGTGTAACGGGCAATTGGGGGGTAATCCACGTGGGAGTAGAGGTTCCATTAATCCCAACTGAGGCAGGACCTGGCACTAAAGAATTCTTTCAAATGGAGGCATGCAAGGTAGAGCAGGTAGCTCCAGTATCAATCACAAAAGACACCTGTCGGCCCCCTACTGAGAGTGAACAACAAGGGGGTTCCTTCCACTTCTCCGTAACCTGTACCCAGATCAGCACCATTGCCTCAGGGCAGCCCTATGCTCGATTGGGGGGTGGCTGCGAGCTGACTGGGATCAGGGGGGCTCCTCCAGAGGTCGGAGCTTGTGGCGGTGGAGGGGGTGGGGGACCTTGCCCACCAGGTGAGCAGGCTGGTGCCCCATACCCACCCATGGCATAAGGGCATTCATTTTTCCAGTGTCCGGACTGTTTACAATTAAAACATACCTGATTCCTAGGGGCCCCACCTCCCCGTCTACCCCTACCACCCTGACCTCTCCAACCGAACGGCTGCCTTGCAGGATAGCTGCCTGGATATCCCCCAGGATATCCCCAGGAAGGGGCTCGGGTCCCCCTGCGTACTGTTGCCACGCATGGGAAACCTTCCCTAACTGCTTCTTGTCCATATCTGCAAAACATCAAGCCACTTTCTCTAACTCTGCTGGAGTCATGCAAAACCATTGATCAATCATTCTCTTACAGGCCACCGTCACCTCCGGACGCATGGCCCCGAACAGGGTCTGAATGTACATTGATGCCATCAGCTCTTCCTGCGATAAACCTGCCTCTTCCTTCCAGCACTTACGAAACCTTCTAACAAATTGAGACACTCCTTCCCCGGGCTCTTGCACGCAAGCAATAGATGCCACAAGATTTTGTTTGGCTCCGAACAATCGCTCAAATTTTTCTAACACATCATTCCACATTCTTTTTACCTCTGATGTGGACTTTAAAGGGTAATTCACAGTGCGAGATATCAGGAGCTTTATCTAGATCAGCTAATACATGAATCTTAGAAAAATCAAATGGAGTGTCCTCATCATATCCTAGAACGCCTTCAATAATAAGGTGATAATCTTGAACGGTACACTGCAAGCCGCGAGTCATTCGCTGTAAGTAGTGCACCGTGGCCGCAGGTGCTTTCATGGGGTTTGGGGCATGCTGCAAGATGCTAGCTAAGACTGCCGGGTCCAAGGGCTTCACAACCGGCTGGTTCCCTATGGTCAAAAAGGGAAACTGGGCCATATTAACAGGCGGTCCATATGAATGGTAGTCATCATTCGGGTCCCTACAGCCGTCCAAGGGCGTGGAGGACCCCAACGGTTTGGGTAAAGGATACTGGGGAGTTTGTGGTGTAAGAACCGGGGGTGCGCTTCCTGATAAGGAGCTTCTTCCCGGTGGAAGTTTTGGCTTACCAGATTCGGCTGCAGACTTCCCGGATTGTGTATATAATCATTCTTGCATTTTAGAACAAGAAGCCATGAGCTCGTCGTACGTGTTACAAAACTGTTTATACAAGGCATTACTAGTTTTTTTTTACCCTGACTCAGAGGCTTCTTCTGTATTACGGAGGCATCTTCCTCCTTAATCGTCCCCCCCTTTAGGGTTTGCTCACCCTGACCCATCTGCATGGCTCCCACTAATTCAATAACCTCGTCCCAAGGATCCTGACCGGTAGTGCCTGGTGCCACCTCCAATGATGGATAAATTGGCTGATATGGTGGGGACCCGGGTACCGGCGCAAACAGCCCAGGCTGCGGCACAGGCGGCTCTCCCCCACAGCCGGAGCCATTAAAATAGGGCGCTACCTGTAACCAACGGTACCACATTCTTTCATATATGGCTTAGGCCACTTTGGATCACCAGAGTAAAAAGGAAAAGCCTTCTTATCACCTAAACACAATCCTCTAATCATATCCAGATGCCAAACAGAGAAACTACCCTCCTGGGGAAAAGGATTAGAACTACGCAGAGACTCCGTCCACCCTGCCATATTATCCACCCAAGGATTAGTATAATAACCTCCCGCCACCCGTGTAACATATTCCTTGGGCGTTTCCCCCGCCAACAGGGGAGCGCCCAGGGGCAGTGGGGTACGGCGAGAATAAGATGCCTTATTTGCTTCAGACTTAAACCTAATCACAACCTTTAGGTGCTGGCACAGTCACTCCCGCGGATTCTGGAGTGGTCCCCTTACCGTGGGACCCCCCATCCTCTAATTCACAACAAGCGCATGCCTGGCCTCTTGCTTTCTGCCAGCACCCGTCACTAGCGCTATCGCTTCGGGGTGAAGCAGGGGCGTCTTGCCAAGCTCACACACTCACACAAGCCACAGAGAAGGAGAAGGGTATTACCACAGGCCCAGCAGAATGTCCCTGTTATGCATAGCGCTACCAAAGCGCATATTATGCATAGTGCTACCAAAGCGCATTCCCAAGACGAGCTACCAAAGCGACGTCAATTTAGAAAGCCAGGAAATCCCAGTGCAGCTGCCAAAGCTACATCAATTTAGGTACCTGGAAATCCCAGTGCAGCTACCAAAACTAGTCAATTTAGGAAGTCTGGAAATCCCAGTGCAACGGGGAAATTCTCACTTCTGACACCAAATTGTTAGTGTGGGTTTTCTCCTTTCCCAGCACGTTATATCACTTGCCCTCGGGACGTCCGTTAATCCTCTGGGCCAAGGAATCACCTTACCTTCTCTGTCTGGAATTCCAGGGGAACAAAGACACACACTCGCACATAAGTAGTATGCTGCACATAAGTAGTATGTAAGTTTATTCCACAGGTTAGAGGGGCTGTCTGTCTTTTATACATTAACAGAAACATATACATACGTCATCAATTCATCCCCTGAGGCCCACCACAGCTTATCAGTAACTTGTCAGATGTTAGTCGTCTCTGTGTAGAACAATCAGTTTGTCATAGCACAGCACATTCCTTTCCATATATAGATATATACAGGATTCCTATTCCCCTCTGCGGGCCTCCGAGTCCTCCTGTACATACACTTTAAACTTTAAACCTTATTTTATATTCCCCTATCAGAAGACTCATCAACAACCTCCACTATGTTGATGATATGGTGTTTCTGGCTGAAGTGAAGATGATCTGAAACACGGGCTTATCAAGATCAAGGAACATAGTCTTAAAATGTGCCTGCACCTTAATATGAAGAAGACAAAGATCCTGACAACTGGCAAAGTCAATAATTTCATCCTTGATGGAGAAGAAATAGAAATAGTTGTTGTTGTTAAGTGCCGTCGAGTCGGAGTCGACTCCTGGCGACCCTCTGGATAGCTATCCTAAATTGTGTTCGGTATTCAGTCAGGCGGCTCATTGTTGACAGACTGGTACCCATAGCTGCTGTTATTGTATCGATCCATCTCATTGCTGGCCTTCCTCTTTTGCGTTGACCTTCTATTTTGCCAAGCATGATGCCGTTCTCTAATGATCTCTCTCTGCGCATGATGTGTCCAAAGTATTAAAGTCGAAGACTTGTCATCTGAGCTTCTAAAGAAAGCTTAGGTTTGATCTCCTCTAGTACCGACTGGTTTGTTCTTCGGGCAGTCCGTGGTATACAGAGTATTCGCCGCCAGCACCATAATTCAAAGGCATCAATTTTCTTCCTATCTGTCTTTTTCACTGTCCAGCTTTCACATCCATATGATGTTATTGAAAATACCATGGCTTGAACAAGTCAAATCTTTGTATGGAGAGAGACATCTCTGCTCTTGAGAATCTTATCTAGGTCTTTCATAGCCATTCTGCCAAGAGCAATGCGTCGTCTGATTTCTTGACTGCTTGTTGCTTCTTTATTGATAGTTGATCCAAGTAGGTTAAAGTTGTTCACAATTTCAATTTCTTCTCCTTCAACGATGAACCTGTTGATTATGTCAGTTTTCATGATCTTTGTCTTCTTTACATTAAGGTGCAGGCCCATTTTGAGACTATGTTCTTTGATTGTGAGAAGCAAATGTTTCTGATCATCTTCACATTCAGCCAGTAATGTGGTATCATCAGCATAGCGAAGGTTGTTGATGAGTCTTCCACCAATCTTCACACCTCTATTGTCTTCATACAATCCTGCTTCTCTGATGATTTGTTCTGCATATAAATTAAACAGGTAGGGGGAAAGTATGCAGCCTTGTCTTACACCTTTGCTTATTTTAAACCATTCTGTTTCTGCTTGTTCCGTTCGAACTGTTGCTTCTTGATCAATGTACGGATTGTGCAAGAGTACGATCAGGTGTTCTGGTTTACCCATGCTTCTTAATGTGGCCCAGAGTTTCTCATGGTTTACACAGTCAAAAGCTTTGCTATAGTCGATAAAGCACAAATAAATATCCTTTTGGTATTCTTTAGTCTTTTCAAGGATCCATCTCACACCCGCATTGATGTCTCTCGTTCCTCACCCTTTCCTGAACCCTGATTGCACTTCAGGTAGTTCTTGTTCCAGGTATGGTTGTAGTCTCTTTTGAATAATCTTCAGTAGAATCTTGCTGGCATGTGGGATCAGAGCGATTGTGCGATAATTTCCACAGTCAGTTGGATCACCTTTCTTTAGTATTGGTATAAACACAGATCTTTTCCAGTCTGTTGGCCATGATGTTGTCTTCCATATTTCTTGGCAAAGCCTTGTAAGTACGGTAACAGCTGCATCAGATTGCTGTAATACTTCTATGGGAATGCTATCAATGCCTGGTGCTTTGTTCTTTGATAAGGCTTTCAATGCTGCTTCAACTTCTTCTTTCATCACCAATGGTTCCCGATCATAAGGTACAGGTTGAAACGGCTGGTGGTCCACTTGATCTTTATAATATAAAAACTCTGTATATTCCTTCCATCTTTTCTTGATCTTCTCAGCATCATTCAACATAGAACCTTGAGCATCTTGTAACATTCCAATTCGAGGCTGGAACTTTTTCTTTTATTCTCGTAGCTTTAGGAAAGCTGATCTTGTTCTTCCTCTAATAGTTTCTGCTTCTATTTCCTTGCATGCGTCATAGTAGTACTTTTCCTTGTCCTGTCTTGCTGCACATTGGAAATCTCTGAGTTCTGTGATTGTCTTTCTTTCTCCTCTGGCTTTAGCTTCTCTGCGTTTCTGGGCAATTTTCAGAGTTTCTTCCGTCATCCATTTTGACCGTTTTTTCTTTTTCACCTTTTGTAGAGACTTCTCGCTTTCTTCCAACACAACCTTCTTGATGTCATTCCATAACTCTTCTGGAGCTCTGTCATTTGTATCTAAAGCAGCAAATCAATTTTGCAGGCAGTCTTTAAATTCCAGTGGTATATTCTCAGGGTCATATTTTGCTGCATTCATGAGTGGTTTGCTCTTTTTCAACTTTAGCTTGAGTTTGCATACTAGTAGTTGATGATCTGTACCACAGTCAGCTCCAGGTTTTGTCTTTCTTGATGTTATAGAGCTTTTCCATCGTTGACTTTCACAGATGTAGTCAATTTGATTTTTATACAAACCATTGGGTGAAGTCCATGTGTACAGTCACCGCTTGTGTTGCTGGAAGAAGGTGTTTGAGATGAATAGTTCATTGGTCTTGCAGAATTCTATCAGTCTTTCTTCAGCTTCATTTCTGTTGCCAAGTCCATATTTTCCAACTACTTTGCCTTCTTCTTTGTTGCCAACTTTTGCGTTCCAGTGACCCATGACTATCAGGATATCCTGTTTGCATGTTCTGTCAATTTCAGCTTGTACTTGTTCATAGAACTCTTCAATTTCATTCTCTTCTGCAGCTGTTGTTGGGGCATATACTTGAATTATAGTTATGTTGATAGGCATTGCTCGTAGACGAATAGAAATTAAGCGTTCGCTGACTGCATTGTATTTCATTACAGTTCTTGCAAGTTTCTTCTTTATTATAAATGCAACACCATTTCTTCTTTGTATTTCATTTCCAGCACAGTAGGCCATGTGATCATCTCATGCAAAGTGCCCGATGCCAGTCCATTTCAGTTCGCTGACACCCAACAGATCAAGTTGTACACGTTCCATTTCATTCTTGACCACCTCCAACTTCCCCTTGGTTCATGCTTCGTATGTTCCATGTTCCAATGTGTAAGACATCTTTACAGCTTCTGACTCTCATTTCATGCGCAGCTACATCAGCAGTCAGATGTCCCGAGGGCTTTGATCCAACCACATCATAAATGCTAGCTTTACTCTGAAAAGTCTTCAGCTCTTCCCCCAGTAGCTAGTTGAGTGCCTTCCGACCTGAGGGTCTCATCTTCCAGCACTACATCACAATTTGTTTTGTTGTAACTATCCATTGGGTTTTCATGGCTAGATACAGAAGTAGTTTGCCGGGTCTTTCATCCGCACAGTTTAAGTTTGGTGTTGTTGCTGTTGTCACAGAAATGTGATCCTCCGCCGTCAACACTATCTCATTCTGCTGCTGCCCAGATGGGTGGTTTGTCTTGGTCTGTCACCTCAGCTGAGACCTGTACATCTTGGGAGACCCTGCCAGTAGTTAAACTACCGATAGTTTAGCTCTCAGCATAACTGATGCACACAAGCCCTCACAGCACGACAAGCTGCAAACCAAGTGAGGGATAGAAATAGTAGACAAGTTTAAATTGCATGGATCAATAATCAATGGTGTCTGGGGGCTGACCACAATCCGGAGCTCTGCTTGCTTTGTAAGAAAATGTTCGCTAAGGCCCTGCTCAGCCGTAAGCAGAAATCCAATGACATTTTCCGCAAGGCAGCCACGGAGTCTCCGATGGCACCTCGCCCTTCCGATCCACCGCTTGCAGGGTCCCCGTAGTGACCCCGTGCCCCAGGTGTCACTCCGATCAGGGTTCGCCCGAGGTGGAATGGAAGAAGAAGACCTCGAAGTCGCTGTCAGGGGCTCTGGACAAGCGCAAGCGGTCTCGTGCTCACTCCCTTAGCCCCCCTTGGCATTCTCGAGAGTCGGAGAAGGAGCGGCCTTGAAAAGTACCTCGTACGGACACGGAGGCTTTGGCGATGGCGCCCGGTCTCCTGAGGGTCGTCCCAGCGAGGATCCCCTCTCCTCCTCTGCCAGACCCAGTAACCCTGGCATCAGCATCGCAGGAACACACTCCCGAGTGGGAGTCCCGTATGCTGGCACTGGAGTACAGCATTTCTGCCTTCCTTACTGCCCAGCAGGTGCTTTTGACCAGTACGGCTGGTTTGTACCTCGAGACCGAGGGTCACCCGACCAGGGTCCTTAAAACTGCTTTCGAAACCCCCGAGAGCCGCGGGCCTCGTGAGGGTTCTTGGCACTGGTCTTGCTCGCCGTCCTGTTCCTTGGGGGCGAGGTCTTCCAGAGCCAGTGCCTCCAGCTCCAAGTGGCCTTGGCCAGGGGGCACGAGGATCAGCCTGACTCAAAGTCCCCCTTGGAACTCTTGGGCTGGGAATCAGATGGGGACACTTCCCCGGAGACCCGCGCCCACAGGGATCTCCCCTCTGACCTGTCCCTGCCTGCCTCTCAAAGGCAGTCACCTCCCGAATACACTTCTTTCCTGGCATTTGTGCAGGATATGGCTCGGGCCCTCAATCTGCCGACACAGACCGAGGAGGAGCTGGGGGCAGAGGAACTTGACATTTTACAGTACGAGTCTCCACCCAGGGAGTCTCTTACGGTTACGGTACCGTCCATCCTTTCCCGGCAGCTTCTCCGCATGTGGGAAGCACCCGCCTCAGGCCTTATTGTCAGTAAAAGACTCGATGCCATGTATAGGGTCCAGTGTGGCCCGGGGTTTTGTAAGACCCAGCTTCCTCACACCTTCTTGGTAGTTGAGACTGCGATGTGGAAACAGAAGAGCCCGAAGTTGCACTCTTCGGTCCCGCCGGGTAGGGAGTCCCATGCCCTCAACGTCCTCAGGCACAAGGCTTACCAGAGATCCATGCTGGCGTGCTGCATCCAGGCATACCAACTATATATGGGTATGTTCCTTCATGACCTCGCCAAAAAGCATGGCGGGTTCTCCGCGGGCCTTGGTGGAGAGCACCTTCTCAGGTTCCAGACATGCCGGGCCAGCGGCCTTAAGGAGGAGGCGCCATTGGGTGCATCAGCTGCTGCATGCTGGCCCGAGGAGCACGCCAGGCCAGCGGCCTTAAGGAGGAGGCGCCATCGGGCGTGCCTGTGCCTGAGGGCCTCACCAGAGGGCCCTTTGGCATGGCCCTTAGGCGAGGACCAAGGCGCCCCTGGCGCGAACCGTCAAACACAGCACCAGCAGATCATCTAGTAGGCATCACGGAGCAGCATGTCAGAGAAAAAATGTTTCCCTGCACCTCACACCTCCGCAGCTCGCCTCCCGACCCCAGCCACCTCCCATATGAAGTAAGCACCCACCACTGCTACTGCCTCCCACAGCCTATTGACCCCCATTGCTACCCATAGCTCCCTCACTACCACAACCCCATTACCTGCAATTGCTTCTGCACTGAACCTGCTTCCCTTGACTCGAATTGAACTGGCTACCCATCGCTTGCACTGAACTGGCTACCAATCACTTGCATTGAACTCACTTCCCATTGATTGCATTGATCTGGCTACCCACTGCTTGCATTGAACCTGCTGCACAGGCTATAGTCGCCCCATTACATACAAATGATCAGAGGCTTTCTTAGACTGTTTTCTAGTTTGACATGGTGAAGTCAATCCTTGTCATCAATGAATGTATTCAGCCTTCAAAGGGGGCTATCTTTTTGGGAAGGGTTTCCGCTTTGCAGATGCGCTTCAACTCTTCAGCATATCTCTCTCGCTGTATGCTGTATAGGATAGTTCTCTGTTCAAGAGAGCTCATTGACTGTGGGGGGTTTTTTGGAAGTGCCAGTGGTGGTAAACATTTAATGCATCTTCCAGCATTTGAGGAGAGTGGAATATGAATTTGAAACAATGTGCCCCTATTTTGCTTGTACCTATAGGGTTGCCAGATGTCCTGATTTTATCAGAATTGTACTGATTTTTGGAAGCTTGTCCTGATTTTGTCCTGAATTTTGGCGTTTTGTCCTGACTTGTACTGAATTCCTGTAAAGTTATGACAGATGATTAAGATGAACATTATAATACAAATGAAGTTATTTTTATTTGCTTATTGTACATAAAATGGAGAAATAAAACATTAATTATAAGTTTTTCTTTTTCAGCGTGTGTGATGGTGTGTTTGCCCAAAAATGTTCCTTTTGGCATTTATTTGAAAAAGGGGAAAACCTTTGGGCTCTTTCCCGAAAATGGGAAAGTTTGGGTTCCATTGTACATACAAAATATAGCGAATTTAAGATGTATGTAAAGAGGGGGAAAATATAAAAATTTTCCAAAAGCGAAAGTCTTGATCATTACAATAATGACATCAGGTTTTTGGCTTTACAAAGATGCCACAATTCTGAGGATAACCATCTGCCATCTTTTAGGACCTGATATTGAGTCAGCTGTATTTTAGAAGGGCTATGCGCCTTGATGGCGCATAGCCCTCCCCACCAAGCTCTAACCTGGATATTCAATGCTGCAGTGACAGCATTGAATATCCGGTGATCGCTGCAGACCCAGGAAGTTGCTGAGGCTAACTGGGCAGCAGCAATATTGGATGCTGCCTGGTTTTGCTCGCCTATCTTTTAGGCACAGCAACTGGGCAGCATGTAATATCGCTGCTGCCCGGTTAGAGACTGGCTCTGCCTCCGTTCTGCCCTAGAATGCCCCCAACACGCCCCAATACTACCTGGATAGCATCTGGGGCACATAGAGGACTTAGTAGGGGATATTCAACGGCACTAACCATGTATGTGCCATTGAGTATCCCCATTTAAGGCATTTACATAGTTTACTGGGCTGTAAACCGTGTAAATGCCTTTCGGAAATCGGGCTCTTAGTCTTTAAATTGGAGAATCCATCTCCAGAGTGCTTTGCACTAATAACATCAGAGCTTTCAGCTTTACAAAGATGCCATAATTCTGAGACATCTCTCCTCAGGCATCATACCTAATGGGCATGCCTAAGAGCAGGCCACACCCTTTGTGCACAAGTCTGTGCTGGCTCCGTTATGTAAATATCTAAGGTTTTGTATTTTATTTTATTTTATGCAATGGAGTCTTTTCGCTATTCCAATGATTTTAGGTAGGGGGCATTATGTGCCTGTTCAGCCCCTTCCTGTTGCTTATCACAGTAGAAATCTACAAAATATTTTACTAGCATTTCAAAAGTTTTATTGAGTCTCTATTGAAGGTGGGATTAATTAATGCTCGTTCTGTGAAAAATGACTTGAAGTATTATATGATTTGCTTTTAGCGACCAAGTTGGATATTTTGTGTATTACTGAAACTCGGTTAGCGGAAAGTGATACTATGGTTCTAAATGTATCATGTCCACCTAATTTCAGAGTAGAAATTTATTTGCGATAAATTGGTAAAGTGTTACTTTAGTAATACGTGAATATTTTAAGTTTTCTCATGTGCATGTGGTGAGCCCTGTAAGGTTTGAGTATGTTTTAATTTCCTTTGGTGCATGGGGTATTTGTCTTTTCTCTGGTAACAAGCAGGAAGTCAGTCCTCACACATATGGGTGACATCGGTACCAATGGAGCCTTCGTGGTAATCTCTCACCTGCTTTCAAAGAAAGCCTTTGGGAGATGCATCACCCATGCGTGGTCTCCTTCCCACCGAAGGGTGCCATCTTGCCTCAGTCTCCTTTTTCCGCTGAGCCCATCAGACATGGGTCTATTCCCCCTAGAAAAAGTTTTTTTTTTTTTTTTTTTTTCTTGCTCATTTACTTCGATTCCTTCTCCAGTTACATACTGGTGCCCCTCTCGCCCCCGAATCCACTTGCCTTCGGCGTCACATTTTTCCTCGGGTCCCCTTTTCCACTCAGGGTCTTTTCTTGGTGCACAGGTTTTCGTGCCCTTTCTGGCCAGGCCAAAGCAATTTGACCTTGCGGGGGCCATTTTTCCACTATGACCTCTGTCAGTGGCTTCAAGCCTTGCGACCGCTGTGCACATAATATATCGCACATAGATCCGCATGATAGTTGTCTTCGGTGCCTCGGGCCGGATCATGACATCTTGGCATGTGGTCTCTGCCAGCAGATGACCTCCAAGGACCTCTGAGGCTGTAAGAAGCAGCACGAGTCGATTTTTCACAAGACCAACTCAGCCCTGGAGTTGTCCGTGGGACCAGCACCCTTGAGGGCCGCCAAGGAGGCTTCGGCCTCGCGTGGCAATTGTGCTGCCTTGGAACCTCAAGGTCATGGAGTATACAGCTTGCTTTCAATCGAAAGAGGCTCTCCTCCTGTGCATTTATTCCACGGCGTTATTTAAATGTCTCTGTCATATCGCCCCTATCCCGCCTTTCCTCTAAAGTATACATATTAAGATCTTTAGGTCTGTCCTGATATGCTAAATAACAAAGACTGTTAATCATTTTAGTAGCTACCCTCTGCACCGACTCCAACTTGCTTATATGCTTTTGAAGGTGCGGTCTCCAGAATTGCACACAATACTCCAAATGAGGTCGCACCTTATACAGAGGCATTATCAGCTCATTTTTTTTTCTGCTGGCCATTCCTCTCTCTGTGCACCCAAGCACCCTTCTGGCTTTCGCAATCGCCTTTTTTACCTGTTTAGCTACTTTAAGATCATCAGACACAATTACACCCAGGTTCTACTCTTCTTTTGTGGACAAAAATACTTCGCCTCCTACACTGTACCGCTCCTTTGGATTTTTTCAGCCCAAATGTATGACCCTGTATTTTTTAGCATTACATTTCAGCTGCCAAATTCTAGACTATTCTTCAAGCTTAGTTAGATCACTCCTCATGTTTATTTTATTTATTTATTTAACTAGGCTTATATACCGCTTTTCTACAAGTCAACATAAGAACATAAGATATGCCATACTGGGTCAGACCAAGGTCCATCAAGCCCAGTATTCTGTTTCCAACAGTGGCCAATCTAGGTCATATGTACCTAGCAGTTTCCCCAAGAGACACAAGTTCCACAATGCTTGTACTGGGTCAAGCATTGATATCTTCGGTCACTTCTTAATAATGGTTTATGGACCTTTCCTCCAGGAACTTGTCCAAACCTTTTTTAAACCCAGCTACACTAACAGCCTTTACTACATCCTCCGGTAATAAATTCCAGAGTTTGATTACACGTTGAGTGAAAAAATATTTTCTCTTACTAGTCTTAAATAGTTTACCCTGTAGCTTCATTGCATGTCCCCTAGTCTTTCTATATTCTGATAACGTAAACAATCGATCTACGTTTACCCGTTCCACTCCGTTCATTAATTTATAGACTTCTATCATATCTCCCCTCAGCCGTCTCTTTTCCAGGTTAAAGAGCCCTAACCTTTTTAGCCTTTCTTCATATGAGTATCCTTCCATTTTTATTTTATTTTATTTATTTAACAGTTTCTTCTATACCGCCCCTTCCAGAGATCAGGGGCAGTTTACATTGAACAAAAATTAGTATATTTCGGTATACTTTACATGGAACAATATTTTAACTATATACATGTTGAGTTACATATAACATATTTTTTTGAAACTATGTACAGGTTATAAAACATGGGACATAACATAGTTAATTACCAGTAGTTATTTACAATAGTGATATAGTCGTCTGTTTGGGTGAGTAGCTTTCTTGTGTTAGTCATTTGTTCTGTCTTGAGTACTGTGGATGTGTTTCTGTGATTGTATTGGAGAGGTTTTTTGTTGGTAGGGGATCTCAAAGTGTTTTGTAAAGAGGTATGTTTTTAGTTCCTTTTTGAATTGGTGAAGGTCCTTTATCAACCCCTTTACCATTTTGGTGGCTCTTCTCTGAACCTTTTCTAAAATCGCTATATCCTTTTTAAGATACGGCGACCAGAATTGCACACAATATTCAAGGTGCGGTCTCACCATGGAACGATATAGAGGCATTATAATATCTTTTGTTTTATTTTCCATTCCTTTCCTTATCATACCTAGCATTCTATTTGCTCTCTTGGCCGCCGCTGCACACTGGGCCAAGGGTTTTAACATGGTATCCACAATGACGCCTAAATCTTTTTCCTGGGTGGTGGTTCCTAATGTGGAACCTTGCATCGTGTAACCATAGTTTGGGTTGTTCTTCCCTAGGTGCATAACCTTGCACTTGTCCACATTAAATTTCATCTGCCATTTTGATGCCCAGTCTTCCAATTTATCAAGATCCTCTTGCAATTTTTCACAATCCTCTTGGGTTTTAACAACTTTAAATAGTTTTGTGTCATCTGCAAATTTGATCACCTCACTCGTTATTCCTTTTTCCAGGTCATTTATGAATATGTCAAAAAGCAGAGGACCCAGCACAGATCCCTGGGGTACACCACTATTCACCTTTCTCCATTGGGAAAATTGGCAATTTAGCCCTACCCTCTGCTTTCTATCTTTTAACCAGTTCCTGATCCACAATAGTACACTGCCTCCTATCCCATGACTCTTTAGTTTTGCCAAAAGTCTCTGATGAGGGACCTTGTCAAAGGCTTTCTGAAAGTCCAGATACACTATATCAACTGACTCATCTTTGTCCACCTGTTTATTCACACTTTCAAAAAAACATAACAGATTAGTAAGACAAGATCTTCCTTGTCTAAAGCCATGTTGGCTGTCTCCCATTAGGCCATGACTATCTACATGCTGAGTAATTTTGTTCTTTATGATGGTTTCTACCATTTTTCCCGGTACTGACATCAGGCTCACCGATCTGCAGGTTCCCAGATCACCCCTGGAGCCCTTTTTAAAAATTGGCGTTACATTGGCGATCCTCCAATCTTCAGGTATTACAGATGATTTTAATGAAAATTCACAGATTACTAATAGGTCTGCAATCTCATATTTCAGTTCTTTCAACAGCCTTGGATGTATACCATCCGGCCCAGGTGATTTGCTACTCTTCAGTTTATCTAATAGTTGTAAGACATCTTCCCGATGTATCGATATTTCCTTCAATTCTTCCGCACCTTTAAATACCACTTCAGTCATGGGTAACATCCCTACATCTTCCTCAGTAAAGACCGAAACAAAGAATTCATTCAGTCTCTCCACTATCGCCTTGTCGCCTCTTAGTGCCCCTTTAATCCCTCTGTCATCTAATGGACCAACTGACTCTCTCACAGGTGTTTTGCTACGATTGTACTTGAAAAAGTCTTTATTTTGCGTTTTTGCTTCCGCAGCAAGCTTCTTTTGAAATTCTCCATTTGCCTGCCTTATCAGTGCCTTGCATTTGACTTGCCAGTGCTTGTGCTGTTTCCAGATTTTGTCATTTGGCTCTTTTTTACATTTCCTGAAAGATGCTTTTTTGGCAACAACATCCTCTCTGACCTCACCTTTAAACTATGCTGGCAGTTTTTTGGACTTCCTTCCACTTTTCTTAAAGCGTGGAATACAGCTGGTCTGGGCTTCCAAGATAGTATTCTTCAACAACACCCAAACTTGATGTAAGTCTTTAGCCTTTGCAACTGCTCCTTTTAGTTTGTTTTTTTTTTTTAATTTTTTTATTGAATTTCTATATTTTACATACAGAATAAAAAAAAGGCAATATGAAGAAAACATAACAAGAAATACAATCAAAGGAAGGGATAGCCCGAAGGCCAACCACCACCCAACCACATCAAGCATACAAGCCCACGTTTCGGAGCTTTTCGGAGATTGGAGGAGTTACGGCTGTGTGAACGGCAATGGGGAAGAGAAGGAAGAATTTTATAACTGCCTCGAATACGAAAGCCCAGAAGAACGAAGGCCCTATGGATAGGCATTTAGTGAAACGGGTCCAGCAGTTTTGAGGCCTCTTCCTCGGTGAGTACTCCCTCATTGTCTGCCTCCTCCCCAATAGGGGTGTCTACCCTTCCCCATTCGTCACAAGAGCAGAGAGCCCCGCCGAATGACGGAGCGATAAGAGCACCGTCAATAGTTTCGCCGGTACCAGAGTTGGGACTGTCTTCAGGAGATGTAATTGTATCAGCTGTGAAGGTCCCTGTACCCAAAGTGATTCATGTCCCGCCTTTGGTGGGGGGTGAAAGGATTTCCTTATCTCCTCCTCAGGATGTGACACTAAAGGATATTTGGGCGGTAGTTTTCGCGAACTGAAGCAGTCCTTACAGGAACTATGGGACAAATTGAAGAATTCACTAAAGAATCTGTTGCTAAATTTATGGATTATGATGTTCAATTAGGGCAGATAGGGGAACGACTGGGTCAGATAGAAGCGAAGGTGGGTACTGTGCAAGCAGTCTCTGTCGCTTCGGTAAAAGAGAGTTTGTATTTTCATAAGCAATTTGAGGTTTGTGAGAATATGTTGCGTGTAAGGAATTTGAGGTTTTTGAATTTCCCTATAATGCATTATCTCTCCCCACTTATTTTATTTCACAAATATTTAAAGGAGGTATTACTTTTTGATCAACCGGAGATGTTCAAGGTTGCAAACATTTACTATGTTCCTAGAAATAAAAAAGTGATTACTGTGGAAAGTGGTGGAGCTGTCCAGGAAAGTTCTCCTCAGACCCTAGATATTTCTGATTTCCTTGAGTCCTCTCTAGATATTATTGATGCTCGTGCAACTTTAGTAGTTACTTTTTTATCTGAGATGGACAAGAATCTTATTTTGAAATCCTATTTTCCGAAAAAGAAAAATTTATTTTGTGGCCAGAAAGTGTTGCTCTTCCCTGATGTGTCACGGATAACTCAGATGCGCCGTAAGGCGTTTTTGGAATTGAAAGATCGGACATTGGCAGTGGGAGCTTCGTTTTTTCTTAAGTTCCCCTGCAAATGTGTAGTAGGCTATTCGGGGAAGAGCTATAGCTTTTTGGAACCTGATCATTTATTGGTTTTTCTGACTTCTCATGAGTCCTTGGTTCCAGTGACGAATTAGTAATAAAGGGTAAAATAAATATGTTTAGTTCTTGCTCTGCTAAAGTTTAATGTGATTAGGTAATGTGTTTCTTTATATAATTGGATTTCCTTTTAGTTTTTTCTTAACTATTTTCCTCATTTTATCATAGTCTCCCATTTGAAAGTTAAAAGGTAGTACTGTGGATTTCCTTACTATCCCTCCTCCACTAATTAAATCAAACGCGAGCATGCTATGATCACTATTGCCAAGTGGCCCCAACACCCTTATCTCTTGCACATCGCTTTGTCTACTTAGCAAGTTTCTCACGAACACAGTCTTCTGAAAATTCTTCAAGATGCCCCTCGCTTTTGATCCTGTTTGTGGATGTTTTCTGAGGTCCTGTTCCAGGTTCTTCATCTGTGAACACAGAACAGAAATATTTTTTAAGCAATTCTACCTTTATCCTTATCATAAGAACATAAGAACATAAGATATGCCATACTGGGTCAGACCAAGGTCCATCAAGCCCAGTATTCTGTTTCCAACAGTGGCCAATCTAGGTCATATGTACGTAGCAGTTTCCACAAGGGACACAGGTTCCACAATGCTTGTATTGGTTCAAGCATTGATATCCTGGGTCCCTTCTTAATAATGGTTTATGGACCTTTCCTCCAGGAACTTGTCCAAACCTTTTTTAAACCCAGCTACACTAACAGCCTTTACTACATCCTCTGGTAACAAATTCCAGAGTTTGATTACACGTTATTAGTCTTAAATAGTTTACCCTGTAGCTTCATTGCATGTCCCCTAGTCTTTCTATATTCTGATAAGGTAAACAATCGATCTACGTTTACCCGTTCCACTCCATTCATTAATTTATAGACTTCTATCATATCTCCCCTCAGCCGTCTCTTTTCCAGGTTAAAGAGCCCTAACCTTTTAAGCCTTTCTTCATAGGAGTATCCTTCCATCCCCTTTACCATTTTGGTGGCTCTTCTCTGAACCTTTTCTAAAATCGCTATATCCTTTTTAAGATACGGCGACCAGAATTGCATACAATATTCAAGGTGCGGTCTCACCATGGAACGATACAAAGGCATTATAATATCTTTTGTTTTATTTTCCATTCCTTTCCTTATCATACCTAGCATTCTATTTGCTCTCTTATTAGCTTTACATATTCCTCCCCTTCACCCTTGAATCTGACAATACCACTTTTGCCCTTCCTCTTCTCACTAACATATCTGAAAAAGTCTTATCCCCCCATTTTATTGCATTGGCTATTTCCTCCTCTTTTTGAATCTTTGCTTTCCTGACTACTTTGCTAGCTTCTCTAACTTTTTCCAAATATAGATGCCTGTCTTCCTCTCTCTGTGATCTCTTGTATTTCATGAAGGCCTTCCTCTTTTTCTTCACCTTGTCAGCTACTTCTTTCGAAAACCACAGCGGTCTCCTTTTCCTTTTACCTTTATTTACCATTTTAACAAAAAGGCTGGTTGCCCTTAAAATAAACCCTTTCAGTTTTGCCCACTGTTTTTCTACATCCCACAGCTGTTCCCATCTTGCTAACGACTCCCTGAGGTATTGGCCCATCTTGGCAAAGATAGTTTTCCTAAAGTCTGAGACCCTTACTTTTGAATGGATTCTATCAGCCCTAGTCCTCATACTGAACCACACCATCTGATGATCACTGGATGCAAAATGATCTCCCACTATAACATCAGAAACACTTTCACCATTGGTAAGCACCAAGTCCAGTATGGCCCCTTCACGCGTGGGATCTGCTACCAATTGCCTGAATAGTTCTCCCTGTAGAGAATCCAGGATCTCCTTACTTCTAGATGATACTGCAGCAGGAATGTGCCAGTCAACATCTGGCATATTGAAATTCCCCTATCCGTAGCACTTCCCCATTCCTAGCAATGCTGCGTATGTCTTCAATTGACTCTCCATCCACCTTTTCCTCCTGTGAGGGAGGTCTGTATATCACACCAATGCAAATAGATTTCTCTTTCCCTCTTTCTAGTTTAACCCACAGTACCTCTTCTCTCCCTTTTAAGCTCTGTAATTCCAAAGCTTTAATATTTTTTACATATAGTGCCACTCCTCTTCCCCTTCTTCCTACCCTGTTCTTTCTGATTAAAGTACAGCCTGGAATCGTTACATCCCAGTCATGGTTTTCTGTGAACCATGTTTCTGTAACTGCCACTAAATCCAAGTCAGCCACCCCCATTAAAGCTTCAACATCTGGGATCTTATTTCCCATGCTACGGGCATTTATACATCCCGCTTTCCATATGTTGCCCCTTTTACCCATTTCCATAAAGGTATTTAATGTTTCACTTACCTTGGGGCTTTCTTCACCCATCCCCAATGAATCTAGTTTAAAGGCCTCTTTAGTAGATTAGCCAGTCTGCTGCTGAAGACACGTCAACCTTTCTTGGACAGATGGATGCCATCTCTGCTCTGCAATCCTTGGAACAGCATCCCATGGTCCAAGAAACCAAAACGCTCTCGATGACACCATCCATGCAACCATGCATTCATCTCCAGGATACGAGCTTCTCTGCCTTGGCCTTTACCCTCAACAGGGAGGATTGAAGAGAACACCACCTGTGCACCTGTCTGCTTCACCATCTGTCCCAGAGCCATGAAGTCACTTTTGATATGCTCGAAGGGATACCTGGCAGTATCATTTGTGCCGACATGGATTAGCAACATTGGGTAATAGTTAGTAGGCTTGATGAGTCTCTGCAAACTCTCCGTAACTTCTCGGATTTTGGCACCTGGCAGACAGCATACCTCTCTGGACATCAAGTCTGGTCGGCAGATGGACGCATCCGTACCCCTCAGAAGAGAGTCTCTAACCACCACTACCCTTCGCTTCCTAGTGGTCACTGATTCTGCAATTTTGGTGTACTTGAGCTCTGGTTCTTCCCTTTCCAGGGTTGCTTTCACCACCTCCACTTCCAGGGCTGCATAATGGTTCTTTAATTCAAGGGCTGGAGAATTTGAATTGGTGATTCTGTAGGCCCTGTTGACTTGTATCCAACCTTCATCATTCTGTAGGCACCCATCTTCTCCTCTGATGGAGAGCTTGGATGTTGCAAGAAGCATCTCATCAATATACTTCTCAGTGTCTTGAATGCTCCTCAGCCTCGCCACCTCCTCTCTGAGTTCCTCCACTTGTTTCCTGATAGTTTCAGCATGCAGGCACCCTTTTATTTTATTTTTTATTTTAGTTCAGGTACTCTAGTGTTCTGAGTCTGAGCCTGTGGAGGTGCACTGTGCTAGGGATCCTTTTACCTTCCCGGGTACAGATTGAGGGTGTTTCTGGGGAGTGCCCGCAGCCCTTCCCACCATGCCAACCAGACCATACTGCCTGGTATGGGATGGTATCAAGGGGGGGTGAACCACACTTCATGCCACATCCATACGTTTGGAGCTGTATAACACAAGGGATGCTTATTCAGTGCACAATGATTTGCTGCAGACCTGTGGAAAAATCCTAACTGTGCTATTGTCTATTGCTGAGCAGAGGGCAAGGGCACACATGCAACTGCTGCAGAGGGCTCTACTCTGTCGGTGGTCCCATCAAAGTCAACCCCTGTCCCAAGTACTCCCCTGCCTGCGGAGCACCAGGAGAGCCCTGAGGTGGTGGCTGCATCCAGGCAGCCTGGAAGGGGGCATGCCACTCAAGTCCCCGTGTGGGTTCCGCTGATGACCGATGCCAGTGTGTCAGGTTGGGGAGCCCATTGTGAAGGACACTTTGTTCAGGGTCAGTGGAGTCCACAGGAGGTCCTGTGGTCAATCAGCAGGTTCGAGATGTGAGCAGTGACCTTGGCGCTAGAAAGTTTCGAGCCATGGTTGCAGGGGAAGGCAGTCCGAGTCCACTCGGACAATGCAACCACAGTGGCTTATATCAATCAGCAAGGAAGTACAGAGAGTGCAGACCTGTAGGAGGAGGCCAAAAGGTTGTTCAGATGGGCAGAGATTCGTCTCCAGGCGTTATCGGTGGCGTACATAGTGGAAGTCAACAATGTGATGGCAGACTACCTCAGCTGAGTGCGAGTGGACCCTGGAGAGTGGGTGCTCAAACAGGGGGTGTTCGAGCAGGTAGTCCGCCTATGGGGCACACCGGTCATGGACCTAATGGCAATGTTCGAGTCAGCTAAGGCCTGCTGGTTTTTCAGCAGAAGAAGAGAAAGGATGTCCGAAGGCCTGGAAGGTCTCTCCTATGTTTTTCCCCCATGGGTGCTCATATGTAGTGCAACGGATAGAGGCGCTCCGGGGATTAGTAATTCTGGTGGCACCATGTAATTCTGCAGATCAATCATGGTGGCTTCCGGGTTGGAAGGACCACTTGATGCAGGGGCCGCTTCGCATGCCTCGGGTGGATCGATTCTCACTTATGGCATGGCTCTTGAAAGGGCGAGGTTGAAGAAGAAAGGATATTCGGGCTCGGTGATAGTGACCTTGCTACATGCCTGGAGGAGATCTATGAACCTGGCATGCATCCGCGTATGGTGCATCTTTGAATCATGGTGCGGAGAGAGGCTAGCACGCCCTTCCACTGGCTCTGTCCTGGACATCTTGGTGTTCTTGAAATCCGGTTTTGATAAGAGTCTAGCTGCCAGTTCCTTGAGGGTGCAAGTGGCGACGATTTCCTGTTACCGCGGGAAAGTCCATGGGTGCCATTGGGTACATACCCAGACGTGCTGAGATTTCTAAGGGTGGTGACCCACCTCCATCTGCCGAGGAGAGTAGTGGTACCCCCTTGGGATCTCAATCTGGTGCTGACGGCGCTGGGGACTCCTTTGAGACATTGAGTCGAGTTTCCCTGAAGGATTTGACTCTGAAAACGGTATTCCTGGTGGTGATTTGCCTGGTACACAGGTTTTCAGAGCTTCAAGCCGTGTCGTGACAAGAGCCATTCTTTTCCTTCTCCAAGGAAAAAGTGGTCTTGCGCCTGGTTCCTTCATTTTTGCCCAAGGTAATGTCAGCATTTCATGTAAATTGGGCCATTTCCTTACCAGCTCTGGCGAGCACGGATATGGGCCCTGCCACTCCACAGCTGTGCCGCCTGGATGTTAAAAGAGCCCTTTGAAGGTATGTGAAAAGGGCACCGTCCTTTCGGAGATCAGACCTCTGTTGGTTCTTTTTGGCAGGCCGCGCAAAGGTGAGGCGGCAGCTAAGGCCTCCATTTCCAGATGGATCAGGGAGGCAAATGCGCCAGCGTACATCTTGAAGGGTAAAGCAGTGCTGGTGGGGCTGTGGGTGCATTCCACGAGGGCACAGGCAGGCTCGTGGGCAGAGTATAGTTTAGTTCTGCCAGTGGAGATCTTTCAGGCAGCAATGTGGTTATCGCTGCATACTTTCTCTAAGCATTATCGCCTGGATGGGTAGGCGGCAGGAGATGCTCGTTTTAGATGGGCAGTGCTTCAGGCCGGTTGTGCAGGTCCCTCTCATTATTTTAACTGCTCTGATACATCCCAGAGGTGCAGGACTGGACTGGAGAGATAAGGAAAGAGAAATTTAGACTTACCTGCTAATTGTTGTTCCTTGAGGAATTCCAGTCCAGTCCCAGAACCCTCCCTGAGTGCCTTCTATGATAATCTGTGCACACCCTGGTCCTGAAGCGGGCTCCCTTGGTGGAGGAAGTGGCCAGGAGGAGCTGGGGAGTGGGGTGTAATCAGCGTTTGGGGGGGGCGGATCGGAAGAGTTGTTGGTCGCTTGCTCCCTGCTGGTTGGAGTTGCTCAAGCACTCAACATGTAGGCCTCTTCATCCTGGAGGGGGGGGGGGATGGAGCATCATTCCCAGAGGATAGAGGGGTTGCTAGTTTATTTAGGCGTAGAAGTGTTTGTTGCATGTTTAACTACTTATTTGTTGCTCCTCTGAGTCTGCTTTGTCAGTAAATACTAGGGCTGGTAGGCGGTGCCAGCTGCTTAAGTACATTAGTGTCATCAAAAAGATGACATGTTCAGTCCCCAAGCTGCTGGAAGAGGTGCACTACCAGAGGTGCGGGACTGAACTAGATTTCCTCAAGGAACAACAATTAGCAAATAAGTCTAATTTCTTTTTCTCACTTCATTCTTACATCTGCTTAAATGTAAAGGACCCACATGTGCCTTCTCCAGTCCTTTGGCACCACTACTAACTCCAAAGAGGCATTGAAAAGGTCAGACAGTAAAGCCACTAGAATGTTCCCAGATTCCCTCAGTATTCTTGCATGTATCCCATCTGGACCCATGGTTTTTTCTACTTTTAGTTTAGCTAGTTCCTCACGATCATAGTCTTCTGAAAATCATTCGAGATCCCTGCCGCTTCTTTTCCTATTTGTGGGTGTTTTCTGAGGTCCTGCTCCTGGCCCTTCATCTGTGAACACAGAACAGAAATATTTGCTAAGCAATTCTGCTTTATCCTCATCAGTTTCTGCATATTCCTCCTCTTCACCTTTGAGTCTGACAATACCACTTTTGCCTTTCCTCCTCTCACTAACATATCTGAAAAATGTCTTATCCCCCCATTTTATTGCATTGGCTATTTCTTCTTTTTTCTGTACCTTTGCTTTCCTGACTACTTTGCTATTTTCTCTAAGTATTTCCAAATATAGATGCCTGTCATCTCCAGGAACAAGCAGGAATATAGTCTTCACATATAGGTATCAGTACCGACGGAGCCTGTGCGGGAACGCTCCCCAGCGTCCAATAGGAAAGCTTTTGGGAGCATCCCACAGCGCCTGCGTGCTGCCTTCCCACCTTTCCCAACTGTCCCTCTCCAGTTCTTCGTTTTCCGCGGAGCCAACAGGTCGCACATCCTGTCACCGCAGAAAAAAATCCCTTATATTCTTCTTTTTTGTGGTCACGTCTGCCTTCCCTCAACGCTACACCGGTACCACCAGTTCTTCTTCTTTCTTTTCTTCAAAAAAACAAAAAAGCTTTCTTCTGGAGTCTTTCCAGTAATTTTTTCTCAGGTGCCACGCGCCATTTTGGGCACTAGGCCCAACTTTTCCTTCAGAATGGAAAAACCCGCTTCAGGTTTTAAGTGTTCTAAGTGTGGCGGTACCATCTCCGTCACCGACACCCATGAGTGGTGCCTCAAATGTTTAGGTCCTGACCACTCTATTTCAGAGTGTGTTGCCTGTGGGATGATGTCGAAAAGGTGCCGACAGAACTGAGCTGCTAAGCTTAGCACCCTTTTTCCCTCCGATGCAGCCTCCGTGGCATCGACGTCGTCCAGTGCTTCGTCTTCCTCCCATGGATCTCAGGTAACTAAACATAAATCTAGCCGGTCCTCAAAGGGTAGATCTCCTTCTAGACAGTGAGACTTTCACCGGCAAAATTGCCCCGGCGGGAGGCTTCGGCTTCCAAAGCAGTAACGGGGCTCCAGGACGTTCTCGAGGCTTCAACCTTGGCAGAACTACTGGTGCCATGCTCTGGGGTACCGGCTGCTTCTTCCAGTACCGATACTCAAGCATCGGCAGCGTCGATAGACCAGAGATTCTTGGCTATTGAAAGCAGTCTGGCGGCTCGTCTCACGGCCTCGATGCCCTTGAAACCGGTACCGGCACCGACTGCATCGACATCGGCAGGTATTCTACCGGGACCGAGTCATGCGTATCCATCCGGTATCGATAGGTCGGTACCGGACCATTCCGATGCTGACTTCGATTGGTACTGGTACCGTGCCTTGCACGATCACCCGGATTGGAGATACTTTGAATCCTTGGATGAGTCTGAAGACTCTGAAAGCTCTGCCGATACCAGAGCACTTCTTCCTGAGGATTCCTTTTCTCCTCAGCGTAGGATGTCTCCACCAGAGGATATGTCCTTTCAGGATTTTATCCACGATGTGGCTCAAGGTCTTTCCATCACAGTGGCTTCTGAAAAAGAGCCTAGGGCAAAGGAATTGGAAATCCTGCAGTACCCTAAAGCTACCAAAGAGGCAGCTACCTTACTGTCGGGTATATTCGTAGCACAAAAATAAGTTAGACTCTCTGTTGTTGTCTAGGGGAGATAGCTACTAATATACAGCCCAAGGTTCGGAAGTTATTCTGGCAATGAGCCACGAAAGAATTCTGTTCTGCAGATATATATTAGACTTTATTATAGGCAACCAAATAGAAAAATATACAAACACACATATATGGCTAATTAGAAACATAAAGTAACAATTTGTTATTGTACAGATATACACTTGGACAACGTAAGAATTACAGACTAGTAAACCAGATGTCACTGATTCGCTCTGCACTTAGGAAAAGTAAGAAATATATTGCTAACCCCTTTGCCCTTCCAGGAGAGGAGAGATAAGCTAGTACCTTAGCTCCGTCGGTAGAGACAGCTTCGTCCAAGGATGCAGCTGTTAGCTAATGCCGGCTCCAGCCCCTTCAGAGGCGAGCCGCAGTAAGTCCGAACCGGAGGGATCAGTGAAAGTCTTATCTCAGACCTGTGAAGGACGGCCTAGCCCACACGTCTGGCGAAAGGCTCAGGGCTCAGGAATCAGGTACGCAGTGCACAGCAGCAGGACCGGTGCAGAAGTCTATGTCCAGGTGGGGAGAAAAACCCCCAACTCCTTCTCTCACCGCTACTTAGAACTCAGAACTTTTCCAGCGCAGAATGCAGAATTCTGTGTGTGAATCCTCCGTCATAGGTCCGATGATTGGTTGGCAGCAGGCAGTCTGAGGTGTTCTCAGCAAATCAGAAGGTAGATGATGCGCAGCGTCTTGCAAACAAAGAAGCCATGGTAAAAGTCAGGCAGAAGCAACAGTATGTAACTTCTGGGCATGTACAAGTGTCCAAGGCCAGCCACGGACAATAGCCTCTGTATGCATGCACACTTAACGCTGATCCAGCATTTGCTTGGAAGACAGGCTTATAGCTGAACACAGCAAAAGTGTAGTGAAGAATCCATCTTGTTTGGTGCAGTTTGGTTCAGGCCTGAGTTGCTGAGCAGGCCAGAGATTTGCATGTAGAATTGCAGGGGTACCAGCCCTACATTACCTATTCATGAGATCTTGCATGATCTCATGTTAAGGATGTGGGAAACACCTCTAACCACATCTACTCACTCTCGAAGACTCGACACCATGTATCGAGTTCCTCCCTGTCCTGGGTTTCAGAAGACTCAATTACCACACCATTCTATGGTGGTGGAGTCAGCAGTGAGAAGGATAAAGAGTGCAAAAAGGCATGCATCTAATCCTCCAGGACGTGAGTGTAGGACTCTTGACGCCTTTGGATGTCAAACCTTCCAGGCTTCCATGCTTTCTGCTAGGATCAGTTCCTATATCTTATATATGGGAATGTTCCTTAAGGAGGTCACAGGAGATTTAGAGCTTATGAGCCCTCTCCTTCCTGATGATAAGAGGCAGGATTATCTCGCCCTTGTCAAACATGCCCAGGATGTTTCCAAGTTTGTGAATCGTGCAGCCTTTGACTGCCTTGAGTGCCTAAGCAGAACCTCTGCCATTGCCATAGGTGCACATAGGATTGCCTGGCTCCAGGCATCTGATTTGGAAATTTGGGTACAGGATAAACTAGGGAATATTCCTTGCACAGGAGAGAATCTCTTTGGCAAGAATTGGCAGGAAAAAGCTAATGAGATAAATGCTGACAATATCACTTTGGATAGATTATCTAAATCTACAGCTGATCCTGCAAGGAAAAAAATCCTATAAGAAACCATTCTTCAGCAAGAAGAAAATGTTTCATCCCCCTATACCCAGCAGGGGCATCATTTAGGTCAGTCTGCCCAAAAGGGACAGCAGCAACAACCTAGGCAACAAAGGAAGCCAAAAGCAGCTAAGCCTCAACCGGCTCAGCAAACTCAGCCTCCACAGGGGCTTTGACTCCTGAACGGCCCAGAACCCTCCACCATCCCAGGAAGGTTATGTCATTTTGCCCCCAGAATGGGGTCAGATAACAGCAGAAAATTGGACTCTGTCTATTGTAAGAGAGGGGTACAAGCTTCATTTCCTCAACATGCCCCCTCCTACAATGGTAAGACAGTTCAATTCTCAGACCTCTCTCAACGACCAGTTAGGTCAAGAGGTCACTGTGCTTCTTGCCCAAGGGGCAATATAAGAGGTACCCATTCCCCAACGGGGCACAGGGTTTTACTCCCCCTATTTCCTTATTCCAAAGAAACAGGAGGACACAGACCCATTTTAGACCTCAGAGAATTGAACAAATTCCTGTTCAAAGAGAAGTTCAAAATGATTTCTCTAGGAACTCTGCTGCCATACCTTCAGAATCAGGATTGACTTTGTTCTCTAGATCTCAAGGATGCGTACACTCATGTTCTCATCCATCCAGCTCATCGAAAGTTTCTTCACTTTCTGTTTCAAGGGAAGAACTACCAATACAGGGTTCTTCCTTTTGGCATGGCCTCTGCACCAAGGGTGTTCACAAAATGCATAGCTGTGGTGGCAGCATTTCTCCGCACCCTGGGAATATTCGTCTTCCCTTACTTAGACAACTGGCTCATTCGAGCCCCTTCAGAGCCAGAGGCCAGGTTTGCCCTCTTTCTCACAATGCGCATCCTTCAGTATTTGGGACTTGTCATAAACTTTCCAAAATCCAACTTTGCTCCCACTCAGTCCCTAGAGTTTATAGGAGCTCTGCTGGATACCAGACAGACAAGGGCCTACCTTCCACAGCCCCGCTGCCTTCGCATTGTGAAGTTAGCTTCCCAAGCAGTGCTAAAGCCTCACCTCACTGCTCTGGAAATATTACAGTTGCTAGGCCACATGGCATCCACCGTGCATGTGGTCCCTTATGCTTGCCTCCATATGTGGGCAGCCCAGTGGACTTTATCCACTCAGTGGACTCAGGCATCAGGTTGCCTGTCAGACAACATAGCAAACTCAGATCGCCTTATTTTGTTCCTCCAATGGTGGCAGTCACCCCAAAACCTTTTGGTAGGGTCTTCTTTTCAGCAACCCCCACCCCAAGCCACTCTAACAACAGATGCCTCACAGGTGGGTTGGGGAGCCCACCTACAAGGCCTCTTTACCCATGGTACCTGGACTCCACAGGAGGCCTATCTACACATCAACCTCCTGGAACTCAGGGCAATCTTCCTTGCTCTTCGCGTATTCCACACCCAGCTCAGCTACAAGACAGTCCTAGTTCAAACGGACAATCAAGTAGCCATGTTCTATGTGAACAAGCAGGGCAGAACAGGCTCTGTCGCTATGCAACAAAGCTTTGCGACTATGGGCCCTCGCCAGAGAGCATCAGATTCATCTCCTTGCAGTGTATCTTCCAGGTATTCAAAACTCATGGACAGACAGACTCAGTCAAGTTCTGCTTCCACACGAATGGTCTCTCCATGCAGACCAGGTGGCCAAAATTTTCCAAATTTGGGGAACCCCAGATATAGACCTCTTTGCTAGTCCGCTGAATGCCAAACCTCCCCGGTTCTGTTCCAGAATTCTGGCTCAGGGTTGTCAGGCCAGGGATGCTTTCCTCCTCCATTGGGGCCAGGACTTCCTGTATGCCTTCCCACCCATTCCCCTAATTCCCAAAACCCTGTTCAAGCTTCAGAGAGACAGAGGTCATATGATTATCATAGCTCCACAATGGCCACAGCAAATGTGGTACCCTCTGTTACTACATCTCTCTCAAGCTCCGCCTCTGGATTTAGGATCTGCTCCAAATCTCCTTTCGCAGGAGGACGGGATGTTGTGGCATCCCAATCCCCAGTCTCTGCATCTCAGGGCCTGGTTGCTGAAAGCCTGGAATTTCACGGTCTTAACCTTTCTCAGCAGGTAAAGGATATCCTTTATGCTTCCAGGAAGCCTTCCACAAGACGCTCTTCTGCGAGCACCATGGTAAACCTTTTCCACTTGAATGCATAAGGGTCTTAACCCTCATGCGATACCTCTGGAATCATGACTGGAGTATCTCCTTCATTTATCTAATGCAGGGCTTAAGACCAATTCAGTGAGAGTTCATTTGAGTGCTATTGCAGCTTCTTTCAAACCTCTAAATGGACAACCTATTTCCTCTCATCCCCTCATAGCGAGATTTATGAGAGGCCTTCTTTTAACTAAGCCTCCCATTAAGCCACCACTGGTGGCATGGGACTTAAATCTGGTTCTTGGGCAGCTCATGAAGCCGCCTTTTGAACCATTAGCTGCTACTTATTTGAAATTCCTTTCCTGGAAGGTCATCTTTCTTATTGCAATCACATCAGCACGTCGCATCAGTGAATTGCAAGCGTTGGTGGCTGATCCTCCTTATACAAGGTTCCATCATGATAAGGTAGTCCTTAGGACTCATCCACACTTTATGCCAAAGGTGGTGTCACCTTTTCATTTAAACCAAGCGGTTTACCTTCCTGTATTCTTCCCAAGGCCTCACGCCTCAAATGCAGAAAGGAATCTTCATACTTTGGACTGTAAAAGGGCTTTGGCCTTTTACTTGCAAAGGACACAGCAACATAGAAAGTCCTCTCAACTCTTTGTTGCTTTTGATCCTATTCATTTGGGACTTCCACTCTCCAAAAGAACACTGTCCAGCTGGATTGCACTGTGTATTTCTTTTGCCTATGAGAGTAAGAACCTTCCTCTTGAAGGCCATGTCACAGCTCACAATGTGAGAGCAATGGCAGCCTCTATGGCTCATCTTCACTCTGTCTCTATCGATGACATCTGTTGAGCAGCTACTTGGGCTTCGGTTCATACCTTCACAGCCCATTACTGCTTAGACAAGGACTCCCGCCGGGATGCCTTGTTTGGTCAGGCTGTTCATCAACACCTGTTCCATACCTAATCAACTCCTACCCACCATCCCTGGTAGGATGCCAGAGATCCATGGGGGGAAGTGGAGCCCTTTCACAAGGGCACACAACTTCTGGGGCTTTCTCCCTGGCATCTGCAGCTAGGGAGTCCCCATATGTGAAGACTACATTCCTGCTTGTTCCTGGAGATAGCATAATTACTCACCTGTAACAGGTGATCTCCGGGAACAGCAGGAATTTAGTCTTCACAACCCACCCACCTCCCCTAGGAGTTGTATCTCTCTCTCTTTCCCTCTCTCTTTGTCTCAGCTTTAAACTCAACTGGAGAGGGACAGTTGGGAAAGGCAGGAAGGCAGCACGCAGGCGCTGTGGGATGCTCCCAAAAGCTTTCCTATTGGACGCTGGGGAGCGTTCCCACGCAGGCTCCGTTTGTACCGACAATACCCATATGTGAAGACTAAATTCCTGCTGTTCCCAGAGATTACCTGTTACAGGTGAGTAACTATGCTTTCCTCTCTGTGATCTCTTGTATTTCTTGAAGGCCTCCCTCTTTTTCTTCTCCTTTTCAGCTACTTCTTTTGAGAACCATAGCGGGCTCCTTTTCCGTTTATTTACCTTTCTAACAAAAAGGTTCATTGCCCTTAAAATATCCCCTTTCAGTTTTGCCCATTGCTTTTCTACATTCCCCTGCTGTTCCCATCCCACTAACGACTCTTTGAGGTATTGTCCCATCTTGGATTTTATCATCTCTAATACTGAACCACACCATCTGGTGATCATTGGATGTGAGATGATCTCCCACTATAACATCGGAAACACTTTTCCCATTGGTAAGCACCAAGTCTGGTATGGCCCCTTCACGTGTTGCCTGAATAGTTCTCCCTGTAGAGAATCCAGGATCTCTTTACTTCTAGATGACACTGCAGCAGGGATGTGCCAATCAACATCCAGCATATTGAAATCACCTATCAGTAGCACTTCTCCTTTCATGGCAATACTGTGTATGTTTTCTATTAAATCTTTGTCCACTTGTACTCCCTGTGAGGGGGATTTGCATATAACTCCAATGGATTTCCCTTTCCCTCTTTCTAGTTTAACCCACAGTCCTTCCTCTCTTCTTTTAAGCCCTACAATTCTATAGCTTTATTATTACAAAGTAACATAGTAAATGACGGCAGATAAAGACTAGTATGGTCCATCTAGTCTGTCCAGTAAGAGTAGGTGCACCCATGTCTTTGTTTAGGGTTGTCTTTCCCATGTCTTTGTTTAGGGTTGAACCCACCGCTCTGTGTAGGACACCCCTGTTTGTTGAGAAATTAGATAGTTAAGTTTTTATTTTGATTTTATCCTGTTGCTGTAAAAGGGATCCACTGTGTCTGTCCCATGCCATTTTGAATTCTGTCACTGCATTTGCCCCCACCACTTCCATCGGGAGGGCATTCCAAGCATCCACCACCCTTTCAGTGAAAAAGTATTTCCTGACATTGCCTTTCAATTGACCCCCTTGCAGCTTCATGTTATGCCCTCTAGTTTTACAGCTTACCTGTCTTTGGAAGAGGTTTGTTTGTTCATTAATGCATTGTTTTTTACATATACTGTAGTGCCACTCCACCTCCCCTTCTTCCTACCCTGTTCTTCCTGAATAAAGTATAGCCTGGTATAATTACATCCCAGTCATGGCTTTCCATGAACCATGTCTCTGTACCATCTTCTGCTATCTTGACAAAAAATATGATTTTTGAATTTAGTAGAGCTGTTGTAGTTTGTGCTTCTATTCTGCCAATAAGATGACACTCTTTGTGACCTTGGGCAAGTCACTTCAACTCGCTTTGCTTTAGGTACCCACTTAGACTAAGCTCTTTAGGGAAGGGACTTACCCTACCTAACTGTATCATTATTATATAATGCTGTGTAATTCCTGTGGCTCTATTCAAATAAGTGCTGTATTACTGTTATATAAAGCACATAAATTAGAATGAAACATAATTTATTACTGTTGTTTGTATTGAGCTCACCCCTGTTCTTTGGTAGCTCAAGATGAATTCCATTTCAGCTACAGTAGGTATTTCCCTGTCTCCTAAGGGCTTACAATCTAAGGCTCCTGTTTACTGAGCTGTATTAAGGCAGTAATGCACATTAAATGGCAATAACTTGCGGTTCTGTGCTCCCAGGGAGCAAATTAAAGGGGCTAGTGCTTAGTTAAAAAAAAATACAGCCCCCCCTCCTCCGATCTCTTTGCAAATCACAGCCCCCCCCCCCTTAAATTTACTCACCAGGCACTTACTAGGGGAAGTAGTGGGGCAGGAGGAATTCCTGGGTGTTCCTGCCCTGGTGGCTTACTCAGTCAAAATGGCAGCCTCAGACTCTCTAGTGGTAGTAGTACCTCAGATTAGTGAATCCCACAGTAGTTTTCTGTTTTACTCTGGGTTAAGTACCTGAGGCAGTGGAGGATGAAGTGACTTGCTTAAGGTCATAAGGAGCATCAGTAGGATTTGAACTTTGGTTTTCCTTGTTCTTAGTCCTCTGCTCTAATCACTAGCTGGTCCTTCAATCCTAAATGTGCTTGCAACAGGGCACTAAACTTAATAAAGCTTAAAATGGGATTCTTTCTGCTTCCTGCTATATTTGCTTAGAGTAGACCATTTGCAGCTTGAGAGTCCATCCTGTTGCTAGTTTTTATGTACTATATTTTCTCCATGGACAAACAGGATATGTGCTGACGCATGGATGACATCACTGACGGAGACCGACACAGGAACGTCTCTCTACTCCTTCTAGAAGCTTTTAGAGTAGCCACCCTCCCGTAGCGTGCATACGTATTCCCGCCTGCTGCTTCCGCATCTTCTCTCCTCTCTTCACTCTTTCATTTTCTATGGAGTTCTGCAGATGTTTTTACATCTGTCCATGTTATTCTATCTGGACAGCGCTGTGTGTGCCTTGTAGTAGTAGTAGTTCTGTATTCATTATTCAGCACTGAACAGGACTTCACTATGATTTTACTTGGTACAACACTTGCAAGCCCTGAAAGCCGGCTGGTGTAAAAATATCTTGGGCAATTTGCAAATGCAGTCAGAAGAATATGTACAGCGTATGAAAAAATATATCTTAAGATATGTTGCAAAACATTTGAAGTATAGCAGCATTGTTCGTTGAAGTCATATAAATAGGCGCAATAGTGAAATTATGTCTGCAGTTATAAAGTAATTCAACAGAAGAGAGGATATAAGCTGCAATGCAATGTGTGCCTTTGAGTCAGTCCTGACTCCTGGCGACCCAGAAGCTCCTGGGTTTTCTTGGCAATGTCACTGGAAGTAGATTGCCAGGCCTTTCTTCTGAGGCAATGGAGGGTTAAGTGACTTGCCCAAGGCCACAAGGAGTGCTAGTGGGAATTGAACCCTAGTTGCTTGGTTACCAAGCCAGTGTTCTAACCACTAGGCTGCTACTCCACTCCTCCACTACTCCTCCTCCTCCTCCTCCACATATAACCTGAGGAGACAAATAATGAAAATGGGTATTTTACCTCATGTTAATCTGATGCCTCTTTTATAAATATATATGTCTTTATATATTTAAAATAGTTCATATAAAATATTGTTTCAAAGTAGAAGTACAGTATTTCTGTTCACTAAATTGGTTTGGTACTTTCTGCATAGGAACACTAGGGGGCAGTATTTTCTCAGCAGTGGCTTGTCATTCTAACGCAACTAGCTGCTGCCGTTTGAATCTTAAACCCATATTTTCAATGCTGGGGTCCTGGCATTGAATATCCAGATTGGCAGAAAGCTATCCGGGCAACGTTGATATTCAGCTACTGCCCAGTTAGCTTCCACGGCGAAAGGTCAGCCAGCCTTTGCTACGCCTTACTTTTGCCGTTTTGCCATAACTGGGCAGTGGTTCAATATTACCGCTGCTCGCTTATGGCTCGGCGCTGTCCCTGGAACACTCTGATGCTAACCGGTTAGCATTTCGGCATGCAGCGGTGGCAGTGGCAGGATGTGATCTGACCAGGAACCGGTTTAGATTGATCCCGTAACTGAAGGAGCTGAATGGGTGGCAGCACGGCATGCGTTTGCATTGCCGGTGCCATACACTTATGCTGCTGCCAGCCATCACAGGGCAGCATCTCCCTGATGGCCCGTGCAGCTCAATCCCCCCACCCAATAGTGGTTTGATGGCATCAGGGGCTTCCCTCGGTGCCGCGGGGCCCCGATTCCATCAAACCTCTGGCTGGTGGGGGGATTCCCGCCAGTGCAGTGCCAGCTTTGGGATGCTGTTTTCAGCCCAGTTCGGCAAACGTGGCCTGTGGCAGGAACTGGTTGGTGTGAACTGGGCCGAACCAGCGGAATCCCACCAGTGAGTGGTGGCACCCAGGGATATGCAGTGTGTTAGTGCTGCTGATTATCCCGGATTGATAGATTAACACGGTTAATCCCTTTGAATTTCAGGCCCACTGATTTTAAATTGTTCATTGATTGGGTATTTTATATAGAGAACATACACATAAGCGTCATTATAAAATTATTCCCCGTCCCCTCCTGGGAAGCTCCTACACAAAGTTACTCCTACCCTGAGGTATACGACTTTCCATTTTCTTTTGTGTGCTTATTCACCAATGCCCAGGAACACCTCCACTCGGATCAATGAAACTTATACATATACAGAGTGTATGCATAGAGGTTTACATGAATATACCCTGGGCAATTTTAGAAATGCTTATGGAGTGGAGGAGTAGCCTAGTGGTTAGAACACTGGCTTGGTAACCAAGCAACCAGGGTTTGATTCCCGCTAGCACTCCTTGTGGCCTTGGGCAAGTCACTTAACCCTCCATTGCCTCAGAAGAAAGGCCTGGCAATCTACTTCCGGTGACACTGCCAAAAAAACCCAGGAGCCTCTGGGTCGCCAGGAGTCAGGACTGACTCGAAGGCACACATTGCATTTTGCATGTACATGCATTAAATGTTGTTTAACCTACAGAAATGGCTTATAAAATTACTCCTGTGTCTAGTGAATCAAGACCTATGTGCCAAGAGTAAATCTTTTGATCTAAATGTCTTTGTAGATGCAGTAGAAGGCATTGAGGCACATGTAATACGTGGTTATGTGATTCATGATCTGGAGAGCACCTCTGAGGTAGAAATCCCTTATCCGATGGGAGAAGACAATCGCGTGCAGTGTGGCAGAGCATTCCATCATGGGCGCTTTATAATGGGTCTTCGAAGACTGGCCAGGGCAGAGCCCAAGTAAGATGGAATATTTAGCATATTGCACAAAACAAATGAATTTATGGTAGCATAAACTAGAATAAAAGAAATTCAAGCATGTGGGGTACCGATATGAAATTGGAGGGAAGAAAGCTCAGATATAGGATGAAATTTTTCTTTGCTGAGCGAGAGATGATTGCCAGCTATAGTCTAACAGAAGAATAACACAGTGGATTACAGCAGATAATAATGACTGATTAGCCCAACCAGTCTGCACAGTTATTTTGGTCTACCTTGCTAAGGATAGGGTCAGTATTCAGCCACTGCAATTAGCAGGATTTTTAAAATGCTAGCTGCAGCGTTTAGAAACACACATATAGAAACATGATGACAGAAAAAGACCACAAGGCCCATCTAGTCTGTCCTTCCATAACAACAACTACAACAGTCCACTTTTTCCCTTTAGAGATCCTCTGTGTTGGTCCCATGCTTTTTTGAATTCAGTTACTGTCCTCATCTCTACCACCTCCACTGGGAGACTATTCCACGGATCCACTACTCTTTCCGTAAAGAAATATTTCCGCATATCACTCCTGAATCTATCTCCCTTCACCCTCATCCCATGTCCCCTCGTCGCAGAACTTGCTTTCAATTGAAAGAGGCTCTCTCCCTGAACATTTATGCCACGGAGGTATTTAAACATCTCAATCATATCACCTCTATCCCGCCTTTCCTCTAAGGTGTACATATTAAGATCCTTAAGTCTGTCCTCATATGCTTTATAATGAAGACTACTAATCATCTTAGTAGCAACCCTCTGCACCGACTCCATCCTGTTCACATCCTTTTGAAGGTGCGGTCTCCAGAATTGCACACCATACTCCAAATGAGGTCGCACCAAAGACTTATACAGAGGCATTATCACCTCCTTTTTTCTGCTAGCCATTCCTCTCCGTATGCACCCAAGCATCCTTCTAGCTTTTGCCGTCGCCTTTTCTACCTGTTTAGCTACTTTAAGATCATCGGACACAACTACGCCTAGGTCCCGCTCTTCTTTAGTGGACAAAAGTACTTCACCTCCTATGCTGTATTGCTCCCTTGGATTGCTGCAGCCCAAATGCATGACCTTACATTTTTTAACATTAAATCCCAGCTGCCAAATTCTAGACCATTCTTCAAGCTTAGCTAGATCCCTCCTCATGTTATCTACACCTTCCTGGGTGTCTACTTTATTGCAGATTTTGGTATCATCCGCAAAGAGGCAAACCTTACTCGACAGCCCTTCCGCTATATCACTAACAAAGATGTTAAAAAGAATCGGACCAAGGACAGATCCCTGGGGCACACCACTGGTAACATCCTGCTCCTCAGAGTGAGCTCCATTTACTTGTACTCTTTGTCGCCTCCCACCCAACCAATTTCTAACCCAAGCAGTAACTTTAGGGTCCATCCCTAGGGTGCTCAGTTTGTTTATAAGTCGCCTGTGAGGAACAGTGTCAAAGGCTTTACTGAAATCTAAATACACCACATCTAGAGCTCTCCCTCGGTCCAACTCCCTGGTCACCCAGTCAAAGAAATCAATCAGATTTGTCTGACAAGACCTGCCTCTGGTGAATCCATGCTGCCTCGGATCCTGTAATCCGCTGGACTCCAGAAACCTCACTATTTTCTCTTTCAACAGCGTTTCCATTAATTTACTCACCACTGAAGTTAAACTAACCGGCCTGTAGTTTTCAACCACATCCTTACTTCCGCTTTTGTGTAAAGGCACCACATGAGCCTCTCTCCAGTCCTTTGGCACCACTCCCGACTCCAACGAGGCATTGAAAAGGTCAGTCAGTGGAGTTGCTAGAACGTCCCCAAGTTCCCTCAGTATTCTAGGGTGTATCCCATCCGGTCCCATCGCTTTGTCTACAGTAAGCACCACTACAAGTCAACGATGTTGAATATATGTACAGACCATTGACTACCAATAGCTATACATGTGGATGGTAATTTTTTTAACCCCCTACATAGACAATGCGTGTCAATGCGCACGCCTAGATGCCCAAATAAAGTGGCACATGCCTCGCTTTATAAAATAGCGCAATTTCAAATATCTAGTATCAACGACCATTCACTCCAATGATATTATTAATAGGCTCACCAGTTTAATCTTTTTTTTTTTGGACCATCAGAATCTCATTATGGATATGGAAGGACAGACTAGATACCCGTAGGCCATGTGGTCTTTTTCTGTTGTCATATTTCTATGTCATATTTCTATGCTCTACTACAAATGTGGGCACCCATGCACAAACTCCCTTAACCCCAACAATGTAACCACAAGCCTGTCCCCCCCACACACGCCCCAAAGATGACAAAAAATAAAGGAACTAAATTCCAGCACCTACGCCAATTGCTACCCCATACACCACACACACTACACGATGTAAATATACTTTTGTACAAAGTTTGATATGTTTGCTTTAATACCTACAAAGATTTTGCTTTAATACCTTCAAGTTGTTTTTGTTACAATACCTACAAAGTTTATATTTACTGTTCAATGTAAATAGTTGATTTCTACTGTTCTATGTAAAAGGTATACAAATTGTGTACAAGACTGTTAATCTGTTATATGTAAACCGCCCTTGATCTCTGGAAGGGGCGGTATAAAAGAAATAGTTAAATAAATAAATAAATATGTTTCTATTATGTAGTATTCTGGTATCCACACACCATTAATGTGCTTGTATCAATTTCATCATCGGTCCTTTTCCTAGATTTATGTAATTTTGCATTTAAAATGAGCCCGACATAATACCATGTTTTGAAAAATCTCCAGGAACAAGCAGGAATGTAGTCTTCACATATGGGTGACGTCGGCACCGACTGAGCCCGTGCGGGAACGCTCCCCAGCGTCCTGTAGGAAAGCTTTTGTGAGCAGCCCATTGCGCCTGCGTAGCTGCCTTCCTGTCCTTCCAGCTCTCCCTCCTCAGTTCTTCATTTTCCGTGGAGCCGACAGAGAGCAATTCCTGTCATCGCAGAAAATTTAGATCTTTTTTTGTGGTCGCGTCTGCCTTCCTGTCAACGCTAGTACCGACATTGTCATTGTTTTTATAATTTCTTTCTTTCTTTAAAAAAAACCAAAACAAAACCTTTTGTTTTTTCTGAAGGCCCTCGAGGTGCTTTGGGGCCATTTTGGGCTTAGGCCCCTTTTTTCCTTCTTCTAAAATGGATAAACCAACTAGTGGTTTTAAGAAGTGTTCCAAATGTAGCAGTACTATTTCGGCCACCGACACCCATGACTGGTGTCTAAAATGTTTGGCACCGGGTTATCAACCATCGGAATGCCCTCTCTGTAGGAAGATGACAAAGAGGGGCCTGCAGAATAGAGCTGCGAAACTCGGCACCTTTCTTTACCACTGATGCATTGTTGGTTGCATCAACGTCATCGAGAGCTTCATCTTCCTCCCATGGATCTCAGGTATTGAATCCCAGGTCCTCCTCGAAGGCTGGCCAGTCTTCCAAGGGTAGATCTCCTTCTAAGCATAGAGATGCCTTAGACGTTACCCTGGAGGGGAACACACCAGCCAGACAACCCTGGTGGGAGGTTCTTGCCTCCAAAGCTTTAACGGGGTCCCAAGATGCTTCCGAGACCTGCACCTCTGGAGAGCTGTTGGTGCCATGCTCAGGGCTCGTGGCCCGCAGTTCAGGTACCGATACCCAAGCATTGGCTGGCTCCATGGATTAACGTATCCTAGCCATTGAGCGATGCTTAGTGGCCTTACTAGCAGCTTTGGTACCGCTAAAGCATCTGCAGTCGGTTCCGCTGCCATCAGTACCGACATCAGTACCGAATGTGTCTGCATCGACCTTTTTGCCGCTCTGCACGCTAGCACCCCTGCCAGCACTAGAATCGGTGTCCGGCATCGAGGGTCCGTGATAGGGGAAAATAAAATAAAGTTTAAAGTGTATGTACAGGAGGACTCAAAGGCCCGCAGAGGGGAATAGGAATCCTGTATATATCTATATATGGAAAGGAATGTGCTGTGCTAAGACAAATTGATTGTTCTACACAGAGACGACTAACATCTGAGAAGTTACTGATAAGCTGTGGTGGGCCTCAGGGGATGAGTTGATGACGTATGTATATGTTTCTGTTAATGTATAAAAGACAGCCCCTCTAACCTGTGGAATAAACTTACATACTACTTATGCACGAGTGTGTGTGTTTGTTCCCCTGGAATTCCAGACAGAGAAGGTAAGGTGATTCCTCGGCCCAGAGGATTAACGGACGTCCCGAGGGTAAGTGATATAAAGTGCTGGGAAAGGGAAAAACCCACACTAACAGTCCGGTACCGAGGCATTCCGATGCCAACTTGGACCGGTATCGCAGACGGGCTGAGTGTGAGCATCCTGCCCGTCAGTACTTCGAGTCCTCTGATTCAGACTCGTCAGATGATGAATCGGCCGGTACCCAGGAGATGAAAACTCTCCTGGAGAATCCTTCTCCTTTCCCACAATGTCTTATGTCCCCTCCGGAGGATATGTCTTTTCAAGACTTTATCCACAACGTTGCTTGAGGTCTCTCCATTACGGTGCTGTTACTGGTGAGGGGAGGAGCAGAGTACATTTTCAATGACTACCGTGGTATCCTCTGCATCTACGTCTCTCTCAAGCCCCAACTACTAGATTTGGGGTGTGCTCCAGATCTACTATCACAGGAGAACGGGACGCAGCTGCATCCAAGCCCGCAGTCCCTACATCTGACAGCATGGCTGCTGAAGGCATAGCACTCCAGAACATTAACCTCTCTCAACAGTTTAGAGATATCCTATTAGCTTCAAGAAAACCTTCCACAAGGAGTACTTAGATTGGCCACTGTTGGAAACAGGATACTGGGCTTGATGGACCTTGATCTGACCCAGTATGGCATATCTTATGTTCTTATGTTCAAGTGGCGAAGATTTTCACTCTGGTGTTCGAAAAGTAATCTAAATCCTTTTTCGGTTCCGGTGAAAGCGTTACTTGTATATCTCCTCCACCTCTCATCCTCCAGACTCAAAACCAATTCGGTACGGGTCCACCTAAGTGCCATTGCGGCATCTCACATGCCCTTAGATGGTCAGCCTGTCTTCTCTCAGCCGCTTGTGGCGCGCTTCATGAGGGGTCTTCTCTTAACTAAGCCTCCCATTAGGCCTCCACCAGTGGCATGGAACCTCAATGTTGTCCTTGGACAACTTATAAAGCCATCCTTCGAACCCCTAGCCACTACATCTCTGAAGATTCTTTCTTGGAAGGTCACCTTCCTTATTGCCCTCACTTCTGCAAGACACATCAGTGAGCTCCAGGCTTTAGTGGCTAATCCTCCTTATACATGGTTCCACCATGATAAGATAGTCCTTAGGCCTCATCCTCACTTTATGCCAAAAGTGGTTTCGCCTTTTCATTTAAACCAGTCGGTGTACCTCCCTGTTTTCTTCCCTAGGCTTCATTCCTCTAGTGCAGAGAAAAGCCTTCACGCTCTGGATTGCAAACGTGCTTTGGCCTTTTATCTCCAGAGAACTAGGCAGCACAGGAAAGCTTCCCAGCTTTTCGTTGCTTTTGACTCAAGTCACCTAGGTCTGCCAGTTTCTAAGAGAACACTCTCTAAATGGCCTGCAGACTGTATATCTTCTGCATATGAAGGTGCAGGACTTTCCCTTGAAGGTCACATTACAGCACACACGTACGAGCAATGGCTGCCTCCATGGCAAATCTACGCTCAGTAGCGATTGATGAGATATGCAAAGCAGCAACCTGGTCCTCTGTCCGCACCTTTGCACTATTGCTTAGACAAGGACTCCTGCTGGGATGCCTCGTTTGGCCAAGCTGTTCTCGAGCATCTTTTTCAGACTTAGATCAACTCCTACCCCCTGTCCCAGGTTTCAATACCAGATATCCTTGGAGGATACATGACCTACTTATGCCTGTGTTTCATCGCTCACTCTGTGGTCATCTCCCTAGCATCTCCAAGCTAGGGAGTCCCACATGTGAAGACTGCATTCCTGCTTGTTCCTGGAGATAACGTAGTTACTCCCCTGTAACAGGTGATCTCCGGGAACAACAGGAATTGAGTCTTCACAACCCACCCTCCTCCCCTAGGAGTTGTATTTCTCTCTCTCTCCTTTTATCTCAGCTACAAACAACTGAGGAGGGAGAGCTGGAAGGGCAGGAAGGCAGCTACGCAGGCGCAGTGGAATGCTCCCAAAAGCTTTCCTATAGGACGCTGGGGAGCATTCCCGTGCGGGCTCCGTCCGTTGCTGACATCACCCATATGTGAAGACTCAATTCCTGCTGTTACCGGAGGTCACCTGTTACAGGTGAGTAACTACGCTGACTCTCTCTTACTTAACTTTTCTGCATCAGGGAGTTGATCCTATTTTTCCACTGATAAAGAGGCTTCATTCAGCTCAGCATAGGTCTCATCTGCTTCACCATTGTTTCAGTGTAATTACAGTGTCATTCAGGAAGTAGGCCAGGGCGATCTGCAATGGCGGAAGCAAACAGCCCTGCAGCGCCGAAGTACAGGTAAGCGCCATGGGGCTGTTTGCAGCCATTGCTGCCACTGTAGGTCCCGAGAGGGGCGACAGCAGTGGCAATGGGGGTCCTGAAGGGACGGCACTCTAGGCGACCGCCTGGTTTGCCTATTGGTAGCGCCAGTCCTGTCCTGTCATCTACTATGTATATTATGCAAATGAAGAAAAGTGAAATAACAGTGTATTTAGTCCTTAAGGTTTAGCATGTGAAAACCCCTTATGGAAGGGGACACTTTTTGTGTACTTCTTTGCTGTAAAAGTCCTGTACTTACTTTTTAGCACACATTTTATTGAGGGAACTGTGTCGCAGCTGATTGAGGAAGACAGCAGTGTAATTGGAGTGCAATACAAGGATAAAGAAACTGGTGATATTAAGGTACAAATGTTTTCAGATGTCATAGCTGAACACTAGATACTTATTGGATATGTCTGTCAGGATACCAGCTCTGGGATATCTTGGTTTTGCCTTTGCTACCATTTTCCCCTTGTCTCCCCTCCTAAAGTCCTTTTCTTCAGTGCACTTAATTTTGAATTGCCCTTTGTAAGAGCTTTTGAATACCTCTTACAAAGCGTTCTTATTCCTGAATTTGGGGTTGCATACATTTCCACCTCTCCGCTGGCCCCATGTCTCATGCAGTGCTGACTATATGTGACTCTTCAAGTGATACCTCACAGCTGAAATCGATGCTCAAATATCACTTCTGAAAATACAGCACTTTTTATCATCACATCTGATGATTAGTAGATTTTTCCAAAGGCTCATCAGAAAGATGAGGGGCTATTAGCGGGAAATCAGCAATGTACTATTTCAGAAGCTGAATTAACTATTACCTTTGGCCAGGGAGAATGCATCATAAATGGAATATATATCTAGTAAAAATGCAAAATGGTATTTTAATTTTAAACTATCTTTGTGGGTTTACTTACATATAGAAAGAAAGCAATAACTCCAGATATGGCCTTAAAACGTAGCTTACTATAACCAGACAGTATGAACAGTTTTATTGTAAAGCAATGGTGCCAGAGACCTATTGAATAATGATATGTTCTAGGTATGGCATAATTACTGAGAATAAAAAATTATTTTGTAAGAATATTACAATTGCAGCAGAAAGAATATTCAAATAGTAAGTTTTGATTTTAAAATTTCAGCTATAAAAATAACTTATGGCAGGGAAAACCTGGTGGCTTTGTGGTAGGACCATGAATTGTGATTTGAAGGATCTGGGTTTGATTCTGGGTTTGGGTCTTTAGTCCCCAGATTGGCCAGGGCTGGGGCTGTTCCCTGGGAGGAGAGGAGGGGGAGCACAAGTCATCACTGCAACAGTAATACCTAATGGATGGACTTAGGTTCCATGATTTCAGGGTTCTAGAGGGAGCATGGCCACGGACTGAGAACTGTTATTGTTGAGTTGGGAGGGAACATAAAATGAGAATAGGAGGACGAATCCAGAGTGGTTGTGCATGAAGGCTCATAGCACCGTAGACCAACAGAATTGGTTCATATGAAAATGGAAGCTCAAAGTCATAGGAGGAAACTGCTGGGCCAAAATTCCTCGACTCTTTGCAAACCAATGTCATCATGTATGTCAAGTAGAAATCTGTGATTTACATGTTTTAAATAATCCAGAACTTTCTGAACAACACTTATAACCTGCCTAATGTGACTGATGGATCAGGGCTCTCCCTGCAAGTAAAAACCCTTCTTACAGACTATAAAAGTCCTTCATAAATGTCTGCATTATTCAATATATGTAACTCAGACTCAGGTATTGCACTCAGTAATAAACCTGAATAAGAAAGGTTTGCATTAGTTTCTCAAAGTTTTTCATCTAACTGAGATAAATATTCATTTCTGTCCTAGGAGCTCCATGCACCACTAACTGTTGTTGCTGATGGCCTTTTCTCTAAATTTAGGAAAAATCTAATCTCCGGCAAGGCTACTGTCTCTTCCCATTTTGTGGGCTGTATTATGAAGGTAAGCTCCTTTTATATACCACTATGGACCCGATGCAAGGTGACATTTTATGTACCAATTAATGTCCTTTCCTTGAGTACTCCTAGACCAGTCCAGACAAGTGGGTTGTGTTCCCCTACCAGCAGATTGGTGGAGACAAAGAACTAATGAAAAGCCCAGGTATCAATGATATCACTCCTATGCCTCTATTCACCTCAGCCACCAGAGGTCTCTTCAGTATTTGTCCCAGTGCATATGGGAGAAACATGGCAAGCCTCACATAACCGCAATCATGGGAAACGATGAATAATCAGCAGAAGAGAACTATGTACAGGAAAGCATAAACAGAAGGCTGTCAGTAGAAGATGAACTTGTAGAGGCAGACCCAAGGGTACTGCAACAGAAAAACAGAGCAAATACAGTTTCAGGGGTGGGTCCTGGACTTTTCTGGCAGGACTCAAGGAAAGAACATTAACTGGTAAGTAAAATGCCACCTTCTATATTGTCCTGTTAGACCAGTCCAGACAAGTAGGATGTACCATAGCTATAACTCCACTGGGCAAGAAGAAGAGACAGCAGCTCGCAAAACCCTTGAGCCGAAGGCTGTGTCTGCCTGCACATGGACATCCAAGCGGTAATGCTTGACAAAAGTGGAAAGTGATGCCCACATTGCCACCTGACAAATATCTGCAGGGGCTACTGAGCTCCGCTCTGGGACAGCCACAGTGGATCCCTTTATAGCAAGAGTATACAATCAAAATAAACTTAACTATTTTTTATATCTCAACAAATAGAGAGAGGTGACCTGCACAGAGCAGTGGTTACAACCCTTAACAAAGGCATAGAGGGAGGTGACCTGCACAGAGCAGTGGTTACAACCCTTAACAAAGGCATAGAGGGAGGTGACCTGCACAGAGCAGCGGGTACACCTACTCTAGCCACCTTACAGGGCAGAATAGATGGACCATACTGGTATTTATCTGCCATCATATAGTGTTGCCATGCTTTGCTCATGAGGATTCTTGTGCTCAAGTAGAATGGGCACGCAAACCCTATAGAACCGGCCAGTTCTGCAGCAGATTTGCTGAGGCAATGGCTTCCTTAATCCAGCACCCCAAAGTTGACTTAGCTGCCATTTCACCCTTGTATGTGCCAGCAAACAGCACAGAAAGATGGTTGAACTTATGAAAATAATTTGTAACCTCCAACTATCGGTGAAGCATCCTCTGGACATCCACAAGGTGAAGATCTTTATCCTTCCTTAGAAAAGCAGGGCAGGCAGACCACCTGCTTCACATGAAAAGGAGAAATCACCTTAGACAAGAAGAAAAGCATAGGCCAAATGGAAATGGCCTCCCTTGAAAAAGACAGATAAGGATCTTGGCAAGTCAGAACCTGCAGCTTGGAAATTTGCCTTGTGGAACAAATTGCAACCAAGAAGATTGTCTTGAGCATCAAATCCTTTAAAGCAGCGCGCTTCAATGGCTCAAAGGGATCCAACTTCAGGGCCCTGAGCACCAAACACAGATCGCAGGAAGGGACCACAGATCGGAGAGGAGGATGCAAATGCTAAACCCCTTAGAGAAAGCGGGAGAGATCTGGGTGCAAGGCTAGAAACTTACCAGTCACTGGACCTCGGAAACGGGTCAAAGCCATCACCTGAACTTTTAGGGAGCTAAGGGAAAGGCCCTCCTTCAGGCCATCCTGTAGAAAAGCCAACAGAGATGGCACCTTGACTGCCTCAGGAGCCAACTGCTGAGCACCGCACCATCACTCAAAGAGGCACCAGACACATGTATATGCTAGCTTGGTAGACCTCCTCTGGGCACTGAACAGAGTGGTGACTACTGCCGGCGAATAGCCCTTATGTGCTAGCTGTCTCCTTTCAAGAGCCAAGCCATAAGCGAGAAGGAAATTGGGTCCTCCAGGACGTTCAGTCTCTGCCGCAATAGGTCCCAAGACAGAGGTAACCGAAAAGCAGGTGCCTCCAGGAGCCACATCAGGTCTCTGAACCATGTTCTCCTTGGCCAGTCTGGTGCCACCAGGACAGTCCTGCTCAGGTGGTGTTCTATATGCCCCACCAGGGGTCATGGAGGAAAAACATACAACAGGTGCTGACTCTGACAAGGCTGGGCCAGGGCGTTGATGTTCATGGACCCCATCTCTAAGTGACAACTGAAGACATGGCAAACTTTGGCATTGGAGCGGGTAACATCAGATCCATTTTGGGGTGACCTCAGCAGTGCAGAATCAACTGAAATGCCTTCTGACTCAACTCCCACTCTCCAGGATCCAGAGAATGCCGGCTGAGGAAGTCTGCTTCCACATTGTCCACCCTGGCAATGTACTGAGCCATCAAGGCTAGGAGGTTCTTCTCCACCCAGGCAAACAGGATAGCCATCTCCAGAGCTACCCCAGCACTCCTCGTGCTGCCTTACTGATTGACAGAAACCATCACTGTGACATTGTCTTAAAACACTAGAACCACCTAGGCCTCGACCAGGAGCCAGAAACGCAGCAAAGCCAACCTGATGGCCCTTGCTTCGAAGCAGTTGATGGACCACACCGCTTTCCTGTGATTCCAGTGGCCCTAGGGCATATGATCTTGCATTGGGCTCCCCTGTCCAAGAGACTGGCATCCATCATCAGGAGGATCCAAGAGAAATCATCCAGCAGTACGCCCTTCCTCAGATGGCAGGGCGTACCTTGTGGCATCCAGATAGTAAATATTTTAGTATTGGTCTGGCATTAAGGAATATCATCCAGAACTCTTAGTTTAGAATTGAGCTGAAAAATTACTCATTTTATATATTGCTATATCAGCTCAAAGAAGTGACTATTACATAGTTTGTTTAATACCACTGCAGGCTAGACTTCACCAACGATGGGAATGAGAGCCTGAGCTCAAACTCCTGAGAATTTGGGGACCACCAAGCCAGCAAGGACCGCTGGAGTGGTCGCATGTGAGCATACGCCCACGACACTATCTCTGTGATTGCTGCCATCAGTCCAAGGAGCTGAAGAGAATCTCAGATGCTGGGAGCCCGCTGCACACAGAACAGCGTCAGGCAATCCAATAATCTTTAGACTTTCTCCTCTGGCAGTAAAGCTCTGCCCACTCAAGTGTTAAAATGTGCTCCAAGAAACTCCAGGGACTGGGAGGGCAACAGCTGGCTCTTTCCCTGATTGATCACCCAGCCGAGGCTTTCCAAAAAGGATACCACTGAGGACGCCACTCGAGACACTTCTGAAAGGGAATGGGCCAGATGAACCAGTTGTCCATGAATAGTTGGACACAGATCCCTTGGTGCTGCAGCTGCTACCATCATAACCTTGGAAAACGTTCTTGGGATGGTGGATAGCCCAAAAGGGAGGCCGGCGAACTGATAATGAGAGCCAAGCATGGCAAAACACAGATACTTTTGCTGATAGCCCAGATCGGGATATGAAATTATGCCTCAGCCAGATCCAGAGAAGCCAATAATTCCCCTTGGTACACTGCTTGAATCATGGAGAATAAGATTTCCATCCAGAAGCGCAGGATGCACAAGTGCTTGTTGACCCCTGTAAGATCCAGAATGGGTCGGAAGGAACTATCCTTTTTGGGCAGTATGAAATAGATGGAGTATCTGTCCTTGCCTCAAACATCCGGGGGGACAGGTACCACCACCCTTAGGCCCAGCAACTTGTCCAAGGTGGTCCACACAGTGGCAGTTTTGATCTCAGAACCGCAAGGGAAGATGACGAAAGCAACCAGAATTGACTTTTTGCATTCTAGGATATAGCTGAACTGAATGGTGTCTAGCCCCCAGCAATCTTTGGTAACCTGGGCCTATTCCTGAAAGAAAAGGTGAAGCTTGCTTCTAACCAGAGGAACCAGGGAATTGCACAGCCTGGGAGGGTCTTTTTCTGGAGGGGGCAGAATACCTTTGACCCATGTGCTCTATGAAAGGACTGAGAATGAGCCAGAAGCAGAGGAGAAGGGTTTTCCATGTTGGTAACGATGAAAGTCCCAAGGCTCCTGGGAATCCAGCCTGCATGCCCTCAGTGGACTGGCATAAGCTAATGAGAAAGGAGCACCAGCCCGCTTCACAGGCCCTCTGCACCTGTCTTCTGGAAGGCAGTAAGATTTTGTCTTGCCCAGATCCTTCACCAGCTTCTCCAAATTGGCTCCAAAAAGAAGCTTCCCCTTAAAAGCCAGTTGGGCCAACTGGGCTTTGAAAGATGAGCCCACTGCCCAGCACTGGAGCCACATTCAGTGCTGTGACGCCATCATCAGGGCACCATCCCTGGCCTCCAAACATATGAGGTCAAAAGGAAGGCCATAGCCGACTCCAAAAGAGGGATGGTATCATCTGATTGAATCCACTGGAGCAGGGCTTGAGACATCATACTGGCACATACTGCCAGCTGTAGAATATCAGCCACCACAGCAAACTGGCTCTTCAACAATGAATCCACCTTACGGTCCAGAAAATCTTTTAAGGCCGATTCACCTTCCACAGGAATGGTGGTCTGTCTGGTAAGTGCCGTGACCTGCACATCCACCTTGGAAATACCAAACCACTCAACACACGCTTTCTACTGGGAAGTATAGATCTTCTTAATACCCTTAACCCCTTAAATGGGGAGTCAGAAGAGTCCCACTCCGATCGTATTGTATCCTTGATCACTTCTGGGAATGGAAAGACAGTAGTGGATTTCCGTACCCCTTGAAGGAGCGGATGCGCCTTCGGCTCCTGCTCCATGCCAGAAGCATCCATCAAGTTCAAGGCGGATGAGACCCTGGCAGTCAATGCCACCAGTTCTTCCTTCCAGAATAGGCGGATCACTCTGGCATCTTCAAAGTCTTCTGAAGGCAAGAGTACTTCTTCATCCACATCAGATCCCAGTACCAAACCATCTGAATCCAAGTCATAGTCAAAATCTCAGAGAGCTCCCAGCTGTTCCCCATCTCCAGGGTGTGCCCCTTGCCGGGAATACTTAGCCAAAGGCAAATCGAACAGGGCTTCCACTCTCAGCCTGTCCTGGATGAGGCTGCACCTAGGGGCACCCTGGGGCCGAATTTCCATGCCAGAAGGACAAGGCCTGCTGTAAAAAAGAAAAGAATTTGGGGGAGGACAATCCAGAGTCCGGAAGCTACTCTCTTGGAAAAGACCACCCAACACAAGGAGGCACAGCCGCTGAAGACCCCCTAGAGGGCAAGGAGCGACTCACAGCACAGTCACCAGCCCTCCATCTGGCTGGATGTCCTTACTCAATAGTGCCATCCATCACCTCCTGCCCTGAGGCAGGCAGGGCCAGACTAACTGCATCCCCTGGCTGAGAGTGTGGGAGAAGACCCTCCAGGGATGATTCAGAAGCTGCATTGCAAGAAGAGCAAAGAGGCACCTCACTTGCTACTGGTCAAACAATGTTTCCTGGAAGAAGGCATAGAGTTAAGCGAAGTATCACAACAGTGCACGCTAAGGCCGTGGCAGCTCGAAGGTGTGCATTAACTATGCTTTTACTGTGGCACACGTTAACTGCACTTTTACTGTAATGCACGTTATAGGCGCTAGGAGAGGAACGCACGTGGGAGCTGCTTGGGCGGAACATGTGTACAGACTGTGCAATCGCAAGGCACACAATAGGAGAAAACGTTACTAAGGTGTGCAGAAAACGGTGGGGAACTCCCACACTGCGCCAACAGTCGCCAGCAGTCCTCCCCGAATTGTGTTTCACACAGTCTTTAACTTTATTTGTGCTTGATATACTGCCCCAGGCGGCCTTGGCTTCAGAGCGGTTTACAATAAAAACACAATGGCTGTAGGAAAAGTTGGAAAGGAATGCCAGAATTATGACAGGAAAGCATAGGAGGAGAAAGAACAGGAGAGAACAAGAGGCAGCAGGAGAAGCAGTTACAGAGCAGAGAGCATTTTGGGACTAGGAGAGGAAGGAGGGGCTATCAGTAGCGTGCTGGGTGGTAGCGGGAGGGAGATCAAATGCAGTTATGAAAAGGTGAGTTTTTAGAAGTGCCTTGAACTTCGGAAATGAGGTTTCAGAACGTACAGTGAGGAGTAGAGAGTTCCATAGGGCGGGACCCAAATAAACAACAGCAGATTTCCTGGTCTGTTCAAGATGGGCCTGAGTGACTGCAGGGAGAGACAGACGGTTGACATGAAGGGATCTGGGGAGACGAAGGGTGTGGAACTGAAGTAAATTTGAAAGACACTGTGAGGTGCCAGTGTAAACAGCCTTGTGAACAAGGGTAAGGATTTTCTAATCGATCCGGGAGCCAGTGCAAATGGATTAGAAGTGGAGTGACATGGTTGTGCCGTGAGGAGTGAGTAAGTATGCGTATGGCGGTGTTCTGTAGGAGTTGAAGGCGACGGAGCTGGGAAAGTGGAAGATCTGCAAGTGCAACGTTACAGTAATCCAACCTGGACACGACTAGTGAAAGGAGGAGTCGTGAGGGAAGGCACGGTGAGGAAGGGACAGACGGTGCGAATCTGATGGAGGGAGAGAAAGGACCTCTGTACCAGGGAGGATATATATTCATGAAAAGAGAGTGAGGAGTCAAGTATGACCCTGAGGTGCCGTAGTGTTCGGACAAGAGGAACAGGCGTGCAGGCAATCTGAGGAGTGAGTGAAGGGCATGACACATGAAGGCTAAACCAAATAGCAGCTGATTTGGATGCATTGAGGTGAAGATGATTTGTGTGAATTGATGCTAAACACGAATTCATAGGAGCAAGATCGGGAGACTGGGAGCTCGTGTGGCAGAGGATCATCAGCATAGAAGTAGGAGGAGATACCGGATTGTTGGATAAATAAAGCAAGTAATACTAGGAAAACATTGAAGAGGAGCGGGGCCAGGACCGAACCTTAGGGAACACCACAGGTGAGTGGGATGGTGAAGGACATGGAAGACCTGCAGGAAACGGTGAAAGAACAGAGGAAAAGAAACGATTCAAATCAGCAAATGACAGCACCACGGAGCCCATAATCATGGAGGCGGGTGAGCAGAAGAGAACGGTCGACTAAGTCAAAAGCTGCAGAAAGATCACGTGAAACAGTGGGGAAGATATCACCCTGGTTGTATGCTATGTGCATTTCATTCAGTAATGCGAGAGGGATGGTTTCCATGCTGTGGCTGGACCTAAAGCCAGATTGTCTGGGATGGAGTGCATGGACAGCGTCTAAATGGAATGACGTTGAGAGAAAACAAGTCTCCAAGACTTTAGAGAGGAGAGGCCATTTAGAGTGGTGGGATCCAAAGCAGGTTTCTTTAATATAGATCAGAAGCGGGAGCCCTCAACAAAGACATTGACAATGTCAAGCCTTAGTACCCACTCCCTGAGAGCCCCAGGCAGAGAATCTGTGCTGGACTCAGCTCTACTCTCCTGAAACTATTTTACTGGCTTTGCAGCACTGCGTCTAAGGTGGCTGGCAGGCAGATCCCTCTGAGAGCCTTCTGAAATCTCTGGGAGAGAGCAGGGGGAACAGAGGAGGAGGGAGGGGGTGCTGAAGTTGTGTGAGGCTGCTGTACTCGTCCAGATCCTTCCAATTTCTGGCTGCTCAACAGGCTCTTATGATAAGCGAGTGAAGCTGAACCAATTTTCCCTCCTCCTATGGCTACCGAAAAGACCACAGTCTAGTGGAGTCTCCCACTCGTGGTCAAGTAAGAGAGTCACCCTCAAGGTGGTCATTCACGAGCATTTAATCAATCTTTTCCTCTCAGTGTTCAGATTTTTTTCAGAGGAGAAAATCCATCCACTATCTGTTGGAGACAAAGAAATACTGTAGAGACCTCTGGTGGCTGAGGCAAATAGAGGCATGGGAGTGATGTCATTGAAACCTGTGGGCTTTTCATTGGTTCGTCTCCACCAATCTTCTGGTAGGGGAACACAACCCACTTGTCTGGCCTGGTCTAGCAGGATGATTATGGAAAAAGGAATTTTTCCCATTCTATGTCAGCCGAAACAAATCTTTTCAAAAGATCATATCCTTACCCACACACATGTAGCTACAGATATATAACGTATCTCTATATTTATATATATAGATATTGATATAGGCACACATACACTACCAGGTGTATACACAGGACTGGCCCAACCATTAGGCAAGACTAGGAAATCACCTATAGCAAAGAGTGACAACAGTCAAAGCACAACAATAGATCCTGACTGCCATACAAACTCAAAGAACTATCAGCACATTCTTTTACCTGTGGCAAGAGCAGACACACACATACCACTTACCCTGCTTGAGAGGAGAATTATTAATTAGCTGTTAAGAGCCAGATGAGGACTGAAAGATGCCTTCAGATGCACATCTTTCTCAAGATATTATGAAAAATCCCTCCCATTCCAGTGGTTATTTTCTGAAACGAATTCCCAAGATACCTCAGTGAAAGGATACCTCTTCCTCAATCATAGCTATAGCCGCTATTTTACATGTACCCCATCATACCCCTTGCCAAATATATATATATTTAGTGGTTTTCAAACCTGTCCTGGGGACCACCAGTCATTCAGGTTTTCAGGATATCTATAATGAATATGCCTGAGAGAGATTTGCATATAATGAAAGTAATACGCATGGAAATCTCTCTCATGTATATTCATTGTGGATATCCTGCAAATCTGATTAGCTGATGGTTCCCCAGTACAGGCTTGCAAACTGATATATATATTGCTCCATGGGATAAGCAGGAATAAGTCCTCACGTTTGGGTGATTTCCCCGACGGAGGCCCGTGCAGGAACGCTCCCCAGCTTCTATTGGAAGCTTTTGGAGGCTCCATGGTACCTGCGCGTCTCCTTCCTATCTGTTGCTGCAGCACCATCTTGAATCAGTTTTTTGTTTTCTGCAGATCCCCACGGAGACGTTCCAGTTATCCTCCGCTTGGTAAACTTTCCTTCTCCCCTGCGGGGTTTTTTTTTTTGTCTATTTGCCTGCCATCATGATTTCTCTTTTCCTTTTTGTTTTTTCTCCCTCAATTGTTTGTTTTATTTCTTTGCCGTGGTACCTCCCAGTGCTAGTAGTCCGGTCAGGCCTCATACTCCAAAATCGAGCCCTTTGACTTTGCCGCAGGTATTTTCTTGGACATCATGTTCTCTCGGAACAAGTAGGAAATCAGTCCTCACATATGGGTGATGTTGACACTGACGGAGCCCGCACAGAGCATTTCCCCAACTTTCAAAGAAAACCTTTGGGAATGCTGCCATGCATGCGTGGTCACCTTCCTGCCCAAAGATGCCATCTTGCTCAGTCTCCATTTTTCTGCGGAGCCCAATGGATGTGGTCCTCTAATCTCCCGGAAAATGTTCTAAATGTCCTTCCATTTGTCCGGTTTGCGTACTGGTTCCCTTCCCGTCTCAAGGCGGCATCACTGGTGACGATCTCGGCTCCCCTTTTTCTCATGTTTCCTCAGAGTTCCGCCTCGACTGGCCTTCGTGCAATTTTTCACCCCCGGCCGGGGGTTCTTCCACCATGTCTCCCAGCGGGTTCAAGAAATGCAACCGCTGCAGTCAGATTATTTCAGTCACTGATACTCACGACTGCTGCATCTGTTGCCTGAGTCCGCACCACAACAGTTACACCTGTGACTGGTGCCAGGCCATGACCACTAAGACCAATAGGAGGCGATCTGAGTTGCAGGGGAAGCTGTTTCGAAGATCTGACTCTGCCCCGGCTTCCACATCGCCGAGCCCCGAAACCGGCACTTCGCAAGAGGTCCGGACCTCCTCAGAGTCCCGCGGCAGCGGCTCCTCTGGTATGGCCCCAGACCCTCCTAAAAAGAAGAAAAAGGTCCCGAAGGAGGTGCCTCCTATCAAACCTGGTAAGGTCCCTTGCCAGAACGCGGGCGACTCTGAGCAGTGCCCTCAGAAAGTCTCTAGAAAAGAGTCCTCTGCTGGTGGAGACCGTGCCATGTCCTGTGAGCCTATAGTCCTCCTTGAGGATGCACTCTCCAGAGTGCTGGCGTCAGACCCGAGGGCCTCTGTGTCCACGCCGAGTGCTGCACAGTCATCAGGCCTCAAGTCCCATATGGCGGCTTTGGAGCAGAGTCTCTCTTCCATCTTGGCCTTGCAGTGGGCATTGATGTTGGGCCCCTCGGCATCATCGACCCCGACACCGGGCCTCCCCACCTTGGGGGAGCCTCCGGGTGTCAAACTTGGCACTGAGCGCCACCGGCCTCGAGTAAGTCCTCGGCGTCGATTGAGGTCTCCATCACTCTTCTCAGGGATCCGGTCCTCCCCGGCGAGTTTCCAGGAGTCTGACCCAGGTCCTCCAGATGGCCCGATTCCTCGGAGCTGGCCCCGGAGCTGACTCCTCGATACCCTCGGGCTCCAACTGGGAGAACAAAGACGAGGCCTCGCCGGAGACCTCCCAACACTGGGACGTTCCCCCCCCTCCGAGCTGTCTCCCCCGGAGCCTCGGCGCCACTCCCCGTCTGAGGACATGGCCTTTCATGACTTCGTTCATGCCATGGCCCGGGCTCTCTCGAGCCAGATGGAGTCAGAGGAGGACCCGCACACCGAGTAGCTCGAGATCCTACAATATGAGCTCCCTCCCAAGGAGACTCTCACGGTGCCAGTTCTATCCATCCTCTAAAGATTGCTCCTCCAGATGTGGGAGTCCCCGGCATCAGTGCCGGTGGTCAGTCGGCACCTGGACGCCATCTACCGTGTCCTGAAGGATCTCGGGTTTCATAAGCCACAACTCCCCCACAACTAGATGGTGGGGGAGTCCTCCATGCAAAAACTGAAGAGTCAAAAGACTTACTTTTCAGTTCCCCCAGCAGGGAAGCCCGAGTCCTCAACACCATGGGGAGCAAGTGCTACCAGGGTGCCATGCTCGTGTGCTGAATACAGGCATATGAATTGTACATAGGGATGTACCTTAAGTGCCTGATACAGGAACTCTCGGGATTCTCGATGGGCCTTGCCAGGGAACCTCTGCAATGGTTCCAGTCCCTAGCAGCAGGCATTCAGGACTGTTCCAGATTCCTCTCCTGTGCCGCCTACGACGGGTTCGAGTCTTCTTCCAGGGTTGCAGTCACCGGCATTGGCACCCAGCGCCAGACATGGTTAGAGATCTTGGACCTGGAGAAGTGGGTACAGGAAAAGTTGCTGTATGTCCCCTGCAGTGGTGAGAACCTGTTCAAGAAACGGATGTCGGATAAGGCTGCGGAAATTGAGGCCGAAGTAGTGACCTTGGAAAATCCTTTGAACCACTACCAGCCTTATTTGGGGTAGTCTCATCAGGCCTCACAACCAAAGAGCCAGGCACACGGGCCCTAGAAGCCGAAGGCTTCCAAGCCCCAGGTACCAGCTCCCGCCCAACTAGGGGGAAGCTTTTGACTCCCTGGGCTGGGCCTCCCCTCCCCCGGGAGTCCCACCTCAGCCCACAGGGAGGTTGACTGGCCTCTTTCACCCATAGATGGGCAAACATCACCACAGACCTGTGGGTTCTGCAGAAGGGGTACTTCCTCCATCTACAGCATAATCCTCTAGATTTCTTCCTAGGAGAAGCCACCACAGCTTCTCCACCAGGCCTTGCTCACCACAGAACTCGCAGGCTTGCTCACCACAGAACTCGCAGGCTTGCTCAAGAACAAGGCGGTGGAACCTGTACCCCAACACCTTTGAGGAAAGGGGTTCTACTCAAGATATTTCCTTGTCCCAAAAAGAACAGGGAGCCTACTGCCCATTCTGGACCTACGCAGCTTGAACAAGTTCCTGGTGCGGGAGAAGTTCAAGATGCTCTCCCTTGGAACACTGCTGCCATACCTCTGCCAGGGAGACTGGCTCTGCTCCTTGGATCACAAGGATGCTTACACCCACATCTTGATCCACCCCTCCCACAGGCGTTACCTGAGATTCATTGGGGGGGGGGGGCAGCACTACCAGTACAGGGTGCTGCCATTCAGCCTTGCCTCCTCTCCAAGGGTCTTTACAAAATGCCTGGCGGTCGTGGCCACCCATGTGCGCCTCCAAGAGGCCCATGTCTTCCCTTACCTGGATGACTGGCTCATCAGAGGTAGCACACCTCTTGAGGTCAGTCGGAACACAAGGCTCACTGTCCGCATCCTGCAGCATTTGGGGTTCATCACCAACTATCCCAAGTCCAGCCTCTCCCCGGTCCAGGACTTGAAATTCATAGGGGCACAGCTGGTTACTCTGCGAATCAAGACCTTTCTCCTTGTGGAAAAGAGCCCACCATCTGATGCAGCTGGCAAGGGACGTGCAGAGCTTCAGTTCGATGGCAGCTCACCTACTCCTCCACCTGTTAGTGCACATAGCCTCGACAGTTCACGTTATGCCCCTGGCTCGTCTACACATGCAGGCAACCCAGTGGTGCCCCTGTTCCCAGTGGACACAAGCCACAGGCAGGCTGAGGGACGGAGTGAAGATCACCTACTAGCTGGCGGCCTCCCTCACCTGGTGGCAGTCCCCACATCATCTCAGGGCAGGGCAGGGTTGCCCTTCCAGGCACCGACCCCTCAGAGGGTCTTGAAGACAGATTCCTCCCTCGTGGGCTGGGGCACATTGCGAGGGCCAGGGCACCTCAGAGGAATCCCTCCTGCAAATAATCTCCTCAAGCTTAGGGCCATCTTCCTGGCCCTTCAGACCTTCTGCCACCTCCTGAGCAACCTCCCGGTCCTCATACATACAGACAGTCAGGTTGCCATGTTCTATGTGAACAAACAGGGAGGCACAGGCTCATACTCCCTCTATCAGGAGGCAGTGGCCCTCCACTCCTTTGCAGTGTGCAACCATATACTTCTGAGGGCGATGTACTTACCAGGCTAGGACAACAGCCTGGCGGACAACCTCAGCAGGTCCTTCAGCCTCATGAGTGGCGCCTGGACCCCAGAGTGACCCAGAGGCTTTTCCACCTCTGGGGAAGACCCTGGCTGGACCTGTTCGCTTCCTTAGACAACTTACAGCTGCCCAAATTTTGCTCTCCTCAGCCACACCACAGGAGGGTGGCAGTGATGTGTTCCTGATCTCCTGGTCACAGGGCCTGCTTTATGCATTCCCAGCGACCCCTCTGATAACCAAGTGCCTTTTCAAGATCCAGAGCGAGTACGCTTCAGTAATCCTTATTGCTCTCAGGTGGCTCAGGCAGCCCTGGTTCCCCCTGCTGCTCTCCCTGTCGGTGGCAACCCCAGTACCACTGGGCTGGGACCCGGACCTCCTGTTCCAGGAGGGGGACTCCCTGTTACACCCCATCTTGGGATCCCTAACGCTGGCAGCGTGGCTGCTGAAAGGGTTGTACTGGCCCCTTTCAACCTCCCAGGTGAGGTTGAGGAGATCCTCCTGGCCTCCCGGAAGCCATCCACCAGAAGGGCGTACGCCTTCAAGTGGAGGAAATTCTCTGTCTACTGTGCAGAAAGGAATGAGAACCCATTTGTCTATCAGGTAAAGCTCGTGCTGCAGTACTTACTGCACCTCTCACATAGACTTGAAATCTAACTCTGTGAAGGTGCATCTCAGAGCCATAGAGGCTAACCATCACCCTATAGAGGGAAACCCCTCTCAGGCCAACTTTTGATCTCCAGATTCCTCAGGGGCCTCCTGCTATCCAAGCCCCCTCTCCGCCCTCTGGCAGCGGAATGGGACCTCAATGTGGTGCTTTCCCAGCTCACTAGGTCGCCGTTTGAACCTTTAACCACCTGCCATCTGAGACACCTTTCCTGGAAGGTGGCCTTCTTGGTGGTGTTGACGTCTGCTCGCAGAGTAAGCAAGTTGCAGGCCCTGGTGGCAGACCCACGCTATACCAGGTTCTATATGAACATGGTGGTGCTTCATACACACCCCAAATTCCTCCCAAAGGTGGTGTCCACTTTTCACCTCAATCAGGAGGTAGTTCTTTCAACCTACTTCCCACGGCCGCACGCCAGCAGGGAGGAGGTCGTCTTGCATACCCTGGATTGCAAGAGGGCCCTGTCCTTTTATCTACAGAGGACCAAGGCCCATCAAAAAGCTCCTCAGCTTTTTATCTCCTATGACCCCAGCAGACTGGGGCTACCTGTGACCAAGCAAATCCTGTCCACCTGGGTGGCGGACTGCATTGCCCTCACTTATGAGTGAGCTGGCCTGTATCTGAAGCACCAGATCACGGTCATCGCGTGAGGACTATGGCCATGTCGGTGGCCAACCTATGCACAGTGCCAGTGCAAGAAATCTGTAAGGCCGCCACGTGGTCTTCAGTCCGTACTTTCGCAGCTCACTACTGCCTTGAGAGTGAGTTCCGCAGGGACAGTGCCTTTGGCCAGGCAGTGATCAGAAGCATTCTTGGTGTATAGGCAACTCCTGCCCTCCAACCCTTTTGTGTTCAGGCTACCAGAGTTATGTTGACACTGGATGCTGCAGAGTCTCTTGGTAGGGACTCACCTCCTGCAACTCACAGCCTTCCCTGGATCACCATTGCTGCTGTCGTGGTTCGGGCCCTGGCAACCTGGAGCTAGTAGTCCCATATGTGAGGACTGACTTCCTGCTTGTTCCTGGAGAAAGCATAGCTACTCACCTGTAACAGGTGTTCTCCAGGAACAGCAGGAATCAGTCTTCACAACTCTCCCTCCTTCCCTTGGAGTTGCCTCCTTTACCTTTTCTTCTTTTGCCTAAGATATGACATCTGACTGAGCAAGAAGGCACCCTTGGGCAGGAAGGGGACCACAAATGCATGGTAGCATTTCCAAAGACTTTCTTTGAAAGCTGGGGAAATGCTTTGCGTGGGCTCCATATATGAAGACTGATTCCTGCTGTCCCTGGAGAACACCTGTTACAGGTAAGTAGCTACGGTTTCCAGAAACCTGCCAGCATGTTCAAGAAGTGTTCCTAGTCTGCTAAGATGATATCCTCCACGGATACGCACAGCTGGTGCCTACAATGCCTGGGTCCCGATCATCAGTCCTCTTCTTGTAATTTATGTTTTCAAATGACAAAAAGAGGACTCAAAGGTTGTGAGAAACAGCGTGTCAGACGGCTGCCTAGGGTGAGAACTTACACAATCTTGACAATGCATATATTCATATGATTCTTGCAAGGTATTGTGGGTATTGTAGTTCATTCACTCCCAAACACAGCTGATGACAATAATTTAAGTTGTGAAACCAAGTGGTAAGATCAATAAAATACTTCTTTTATTGATGGGGTTTAATTCACCCAGCACATGTATGCTTGATAGCACTATAAATGAGGTTACTTGCTTGCAGTGTTTAAAATGGATAACAAAAATCACAAAATAAACCAGAAAACAACCTTCAGCTTGTCAGGCAATTAGCTAATGTTTTCTTAGCAAATAATTACCAAATACCAAGGCACAAAGTAAAGAATAAACTTTGCTGGTTAGGTTAACTTCTGCTTATTTTCCACGCCGATCTCAGCAGTGATTCTCCCTTGCTCACACACACAATCAGGTGCAGCCCTAATTACTATCAATGGACCAGCTGAAAGCCTTTAGCTGGCTGGCTGCTACTGTGTGAGCCCAAATCCTGCTTTAAGAGCTGTTTGCAGTGGAAATAAAGAACAAAGTTAGGTTTCTTTGTGATGGCTGATGTGTTTGCTCAGAGAAAACTAGTAATAGCATTTAGATAGAGAACAGTCCATATAAATAGTTTCATTTGCTGTATCTCCCTCTTCATCAATCAGCATATGGTCACTATCATACATTGGCACAGACGAGTCTTTCATTAAGGCACTATCATGAGAATGCTTATTCCCTGGCTGCCATTCTCTGTTATAGATAGGGTCTGGATCAGTGTTCATACCTGAGCCTCTCCTGCTATCATTATTCCTCTCTGTATAGCCTGGCCAATATGTAACCCAATTCTGATGTCCAGCCTTCCAATCTTGATCCCTGGACACTGGATCTTCTCTCACATACCTTCTGGCCTTGGTCTGAAAGTCCCTTCCACATGCAGTCTTCTCTCTTCCAGATAGCCACTGGTGATTCCTATCTCTGCCACTCCATTCCTCTGGCTGAATCCAGTCCAATGGACTCTGCTGGCTTTTGGAATACCTCCCAGTATGAGTACTGCTTTGGAATCTCCCAGACCTTCCAATGGCCTTTCTTCTCTTCCTTCCAGAGAGTTTCCTTCTCTCTCTATCTGCTTGGCTTGGCTTCTGTTTCTCCAGGTGATACTGGTGCTTGTAGCCGTTGCTGAAGCTCTCCCCTCTGTATCTCTTCCTGAAGCTGTTCTTGAAACTGTTATCTGAAGAATAAGCTCTATTCTTATCCTGTTCTAATGTGTGCTGCTCCCTAACACAGCGCAGCTGTCTTGAATCAGGCCCTGCCCTTTGAGATGAGTGCTTAGGGATTACCTCATAGCTCTCTTGATTGCACACACATTCTCTCACTTCAGCCCCTCTCATGGCTGCTGGAAACCTGGTGCATTCTGGGACTGGTAGTCTTTTATGTGAAAACTCTGTTTTCTCACTTCTACCAGAACTGACAGGTTGCTTGTTCAGAGTCACATCATCTTTTCTATAGCTCCTACCTGAGCTATGATAAGCTTCCTTATCACAAGCGTGAATCACTTTTTGGCACTCAGAAGTCTTATTCATCGTCTTTGGCATCGACGACACATCTCTTTATGATTTCCACAGCTGCATCAGATGCTGGTGGTGCACGAACACCCTTAGTGCCCCGGAGCATTGACCATTGATTGATCTCCACCAGAAGAGGAAGAAGAATTTGGCCTCGGCTCTTTGACATCGAGTAGTGATCGCACTGAGCACTGAATGAAGACTCTGGTGCATCAGCGGCAGAGCCTGTCGAGGCATGGCATCAAGAGCAATGGGGGTATGTGTGAGCGCCCCTCAAAAGTACGCTGAGAGGAGGAGAGCTCATCCTCCAGGACATCGGAGGGACACTGACAACCATACCCAGCCGCCGATGCCCCTGTACCAGGTGCATCAGTCAAAGTTGCTCAGGCCCCTCAGCCTTTGGAATTGGCAGCCATAGAGAAATGCCTTCTGCAAGCACTCAAGGACCACATCACAACACTGTTGGCAATGTAATATTCGTGGGCCTCGACATCAGCTTCATCAACATCGGCCACCGTACAGCTGATCCTCGAGATGAATGCCTTGCCTGTGGGAGAGACAACACTGGGGCACTGCAGAGCCCGACACTGGTGTCTGCCTAGCCGATATTTTTCTCTAGCATTTCAGGGTCCGATGTGCCCTCGAAGTCTAGATGAGCATCGGTACATTATCACTCCTGAAGGAGCTCCTGATCCTCTTGAGGCAAGAGAGAGAGCCAGGCAGAGACTCAGAAGTACTTCAATGTTTTCTCTGAGCCTGACTAAGAAAGCTGGGTCACCGACATGAGATCTGAGGACTTGTTGGAGGGCAGGTCGCTGGAGCTTCCCTCGGACCCTTCTCCACCTAATGAGTGATGCAAGTCCCCTCATGAGGACATGACCTTACAAGAGTTTGTAAAGGACATGGCCAAGGCCATACAATTTTCTTTGGAGACTGAAGATGAGCTCAGGGCCGAAGAGCTGGAGATCCTGCAGTACTCCTTGGCCCCTAAGGAGGCAGTGACAGTGCCCATGCACCGCATCCTGCAGAGACTACAGATGAGAATGTGGGAGAATCCCCTCTCTGTTCCTTTGGTTAGTGGAATGCTTGACTCCATGTACAGAGTTCAGAAGGCTCCCGGGTTCGAGAAGCCTCAGCTTCCTCACTATTCCTTGGTGGCCGAATCTTCCCTAAAGAGAATCAAGAGTACCAAGACTCATTCTTTGACGCTCCCAGGGAGGAAGGCCTGTACATTGGATTTAGGAAGAAGGTGTTTCCAGAATTCCATGCTGGTATCCCTTGTGGCCTCTTACCAGCTCTACATGAGCATGTTCTTGAAGAACATCATGTGTGACTTGGCTGATCTGGCCCAGTTTCTTCCTCCAGAGAAACTGGATCAGTATCATTCCCTAGTGGCTTACGGCAAGGACTGTTCGAAATTCATAGTCAAAGTGACCTATGATATCTTCAAAATGGCATCCAGAAATGCTGCCATAGATATTGGTGCCCAGACACTCACTTTGTGCCAGTCGTCAGACCTGGAACAATCAGTGCAGAACAATCTGGCAGACATCCCGATAGAATCTCTTCGAACAGGTCGAACAAAAGGCTGGCTATATTATAGGCCTCCTACTGTAGGAAGTAAAAAGGTGGGGACCAGAAAAAGATCTAGTACCCTCGTAGGCATAGGTACTTTCCTGGGCCCCAAATCTCTCAACCCAAGTGGGCCCCTCGCCAACAGCAGTGTCAAGAGAAGCCCCAGAAAGCCCAGCTGGCTCCTCTGCCAAAACCTGGGGTAGGGTTTTGACTTGTTCCTTCGGAGAATAGACTCTCTTCCAATAACTGCAGTAGGAAGCCCTCCGGCCAGGGGATGGCTCACTCTTTTTGCATAAAGGTGGCCCCTCATAACCTTAGAATCGTGGGTTCTACAGATCATCAAAAGCAATTATGAACTACATTTATTGGAACTACCACCAAATTGCCCCCGAGGGTTCATTGTCTTGACCCTCTGCATCAGGATTTGCTTCAGAGAGAAATCACTGCCCTCTTGTAAGATCTTGTGATTGAGCTTGTGCCACCAAAGCAAAGAGGTTGAGGGTTTTCTCCAGAAACAAACAGGAAGTCAGTCCTCACATTTGGGTGAAGTCAGCACCGACTGTGCCCTCCCAGAAGCATCTCCCCAACTTTCAAAGAAAGCCTTTGGGAGATGCCACCACCCATGCATGGTCCCCTTCCCGCCCAAGGGTGCCATCTTGGTCAGTCTCCCTTTTTCCGCGGAGCCCTAGAGATGTTCGTCTTGTCCCCTGGAAACAAGTTTCTTTAACTCGCACATTTTTGTACTTTTCCAGCTTGCGCTGGTTCTTTCCCACCTTGGGACCCACTGCTGTGGCATTGGGCCTTGGATTTTTGCTTTTTGTCGTATTTTTGCTTTTCAGCACTTTCGTGCCCTTTTCAACCGCTGGCTGCGGTGAAGGTCTTCGACCTCACAGGGGTCCTTTTCACTCCAATGGCCACCGGGTTTTTTTTATTTTCTATTTATGCAATTTTACAATTTAAACATCAATCAACAATGTTTACAGCAAAGATGAATACTTGTGAAAATACAAAAGAAGCACTCTCTTTAACTAAATAACAAACAAGAGACATCTTTAGTCCCCAACAACGGGGAAGTGGTAACAAAACAACTGAAGGCAGGAAAAACCCACAGATTAACAAGAATAAATCTAAGGATTAAGATGGCTACGAGAGATTAGGATCAGTACTTATCTACAGATGGTAACCTTAAGAAGGCACAGTCGTAGTGATATGCGAGCTAATAAATGACGACAAATCTCCAGGCTGGAAAAAGACATATTTCTGAGACTTGAAAAAAACAATACATTTGCATGGAAATCTGAGCATGAAAGAGGCCCCCAACTGAACAACACCAGGTTTTAACAAGAGAAAAGCTTTACGACGTTTCTGGGTTTCCTTGGAGATATCCGGGAAAACAGAAATCTTTTTCCCCATAAACAAATTTACTCTCTTTTTATAAGACAACTTAAGGAGCCAATCCCTATCTGACGAAAGGGCAAGAGATACCAATAGTGTGGAAGTTCTTATCTCACCATCCCCAGACGTACTGAGCATAGCAGAGACATTAAGAAAATCAAAGTCCACAGATCCTTGCACAATCTGGCCCTCTCTTTTACCCGAAGGTAAGTAGAAAACTCTCTGCACAGGAGGAATTAATTCTGTAGGGACCGCCAAAGTTTCAAGAAGATATTTCTTGAATAATTCTAATGGTGCTACATCTGGAACCACAGGAAAATTTAATAGCCTGAGATTAGAAGCCCTCGTAGCATTTTCCAGAGTCTCCAACTTCATTTTCAATATTTGATTATCCTTCATTAGGGAAGACGTTAAATCAGAAACTTGGGTAAGCTTCTGATTGGAAACAACAGCACTGTTCTTAAACTCCACAAAGTCAGTAGATAACAGCAGCATATCCCCCTCAAGTTTGGAGACAGAGGAAGACGAGGAAGTCAGTTGTTGAAATACAGCTTGTGAAAGCTGACTAATCGCTTCCCAAATATTGTCCAAAGTTACCACAGTCGGTCGAACCAACGAAAAGGAGAATGGAGGCCCAGTCGGAGTGGAACTTTCATGCGCTGAAACAACATCATTCATCAGACCAACTTCCGTGCTCACCACCGGTTTTTAAAAAAAAATGTTATCAGTGTTAAAAAAAAAAAGAAAAATGTCCATTATCGACACACGATTGTTGCCTCTGGTGTCTGGGTGCTGACCATGACCCGGGGGAATATCCCTTGTGCAAGAAAATGTCCGCAAAGCCATCCAGAGCTGTCGGCTTAAGCAGGACAACATTTTCCACAAGGCAGACTCTACCCCGGTATCCCCGGTAGCCTCACGCTCGAAGGTCCTGCATGGCTCCTCCGAGCCGCGCAAGGCTCCCGTGGCCTCTTAGAGGACACGCAGACACTCCGAACAAGATACTCTGGAGTGAGAGAATAATAATAAGAAGAAGACCTTGAGGGCCTCTTACGGAGATGTGGACAAGCACTGAAAGTCCCGCGCCTGGTCCCTCAGCCCCTAGTGAGATCTCGAGGAGTCTGAGTGGAAGCATCCCCAAAAGATGCCTAGAACGGATGTCGTGGCCTCCAACGACAGACCTCGATTTCTCGAGAGCCGTTCCATGAGGAACCGCTCCCTCCGTTCCATTCATGCCAATCTCATGTCCCTTCCCTCCCCATCCCAGGCTCACTTGGAGTCCACCTGCTCATCAGCTTTTTATTTTCTTGGCCCAAGACTCTGGAACTCACTCCCCCCTGCCCTCCGTTTAGAATCCTCTTTCACTGCCTTCAAAGCCAAACTAAAAACCCATCTTTTCTGCTCAGCTTTTGACCTACCCCCTCCCCCTTTCCCCTCTCTCCCCTCCTCCCCCCTGATATATAATCCTTCCTTCCCTTTTTACATGTTGTCCTGTCTAACCCCCTCACTGTTACACAGTCCTTGCCCCCTTTCTTAACTATTGTCCCTATTACTCCTCTCCCTTCTTCTGTCCTTATCCTCTCTGTCCTGTTTCTAAATTTTAATTGCGTTCCTTTTCCTTTTCTTGCGGCTTTTTGGTTTTGGTTATAAACCGCCCGGATGCTTCTGTTATGGGCGGAATATTAAGTTTTTAATAAGCATAAACATGAACCCCAGTCACTCCGGCGTCAATATCGATGGAGGCTGGATGGGAGCCTGCATTTTGTTCCTGGAGTGAGTTATTTCTGTGTTCATTGCCTCCCAGCAGGTTCCGCCTGGCCCCACAGAGACCGCAGGGACCTCGACCTTGAGGACTCCCCAGGCCGCCGAAGCAATTGCCGAGAGCCAAACGTCTCAATCAGATCCTCGGCAAGGGTCTCATTCTCGCTTCCGTTCTTTGGGAGCGAGGTCTTCGCAGGCAAGCACCTCTGGCTCTGGCCATGCCCCGGCCTCAAAGCACCCAAGACTGGAGCTGTCAGTGCTCCTGCAGCTGGCAGGCTTCGAGTCATACTCAGAGTACTCCGACTGGGAGTCCAACATCGAGACATCCCTGGAGACTCAAGCCCACTGAGACCTCCCCTCGGACCCATCTCCACTGGCTGCCAAATGCTGATCTCCACCCGAAGACACCTCCCTCCTCGAGTTTGTCAGGGACATGGCTCGGGCACTCTCCCTTACGACGGAGTCAGAGAGGGACCCTCATACGGAGGAACTTGACATCCTTCAGTATGAGGCACCACCGAAGAAGACCGAAGAGGAAAGTGGAAAACTGCAGGAGGACCTGGATAAATTGGAAGACTGGGCATCCAAATGGCAAATGAAATTTAATGTGGACAAGTGCAAAGTCATGCACCTAGGAAAGAACAACCCACACTATAGTTACTCGATGCAAGGCTCCACATTAGAAGCCACCACCCAGGAAAAAGATTTAGGAGTCATCGTGGATAACATGTTAAAACCCTCCACCCAGTGTGCAGCGGCGGCCAAGAAAGCAAACAGAATGCTAGGTATCATAAGGAAAGGGATGGAGAATAAAACAAAGGATATTATAATGCCTCTGTATCGCTCCATGGTACGACCGCACCTTGAATATTGTGTGCAATTCTGGTCACCGTATCTTAAAAAGGACATAGCGTTATTAGAAAAAGTACAGAGAAGAGCCACCAAATTGGTGAAGGGGATGGAAGGCTACTCCTATGAAGAGAGGCTAAAAAGGTTAGGGCTCTTTAGCCTGGAAAAGAGACGGCTGAGGGGAGATATGATAGAGGTCTATAAATTAATGAATGGAGTGGAACAGATAAACGTGGATCAATTGTTTACGCTATCAGAATATAGAAAGACTAGGGGACATGTAATGAAGCTACAGGGTAAACTATTTAAGACAAATAAGAGAAAATATTTTTTCACTCAACGTGTAATCAAACTCTGGAATCTGTTACCGGAGGATGTGGTAAGGGCTGATAGTATAGCTGGGTTTAAAAAAGGTTTGGACAAGTTCCTGGAGGAAAGGTCCATAAACCACTATTAAAAAGGGACCCAGGATATCAATGCTTGACCCAGTACAAGCATTGTGGAATTTGTGTCTTTTGGGGAAACTGCTAGGTACGTATGACCTAGATTGGCCACTGTTGGAAACAGGATACTGGGCTTGATGGACCTCGGTCTGACCCAGTATGGCATGTCTTATGTTCTTATGTTCTTACCTTGACTGTCCCCGCCTCCTCCATCTTGACCTGGCTCCTCCTCAGGATGTGGGAGACCCCTGCGTCGGTTCCCATCGTCAGCCACTGACTGGATATGATGTACCGGGTCCAGCAGGGCCCAGGTTCCCATAAGGCGCAGCTCCCCCACAAGTCTAGGGTGATTGAGTCGGCCATGCTCTGGCAAAAAAGCCCAAAGTCGCACTATAAAGTGCCCTCAACACCCTTGGGCGGAAATGCTACCAGCGCTCGATGCTGACATGCCATATCCAGACTTACCAGCTTTATATTTATTTATTAATTAATTTATTTGTATTTATATCCGCTTTTCCCCGGGTCAAAGCGGTCAATTGGGAGATACATTTAACACGAGGGGATATGACACACATACGCTAATACTTACAGGGAACATAGGCAATGGAGGGTTAAGTGGCTTGCCCAAGACCACAAGGAGTGCCTATAGGACTAGAAATCCCAGTCCCTCCGGCCTGAGATTGCTGTCCCCAGGTGGGACTTGAACCCCCGGCCCTCCGGCCCGAAGTACCTTGTCCTAACCACTAGGCCACTCCTCCAGCATGTTCCTCCAGGACCTGGCCAAGGAGCTCAGGGGCTTTGCGGCTAGCCTCGATAGAGACCACCTCCGGTGTTTTCCGACTCTCGAAGTCTGTATCGGAGTGCTTCAAGTACTTGTCTCGAGCCGCCTACGACGGCTTCGAGTCCAGTGCGAGGATGGCGGCTGCTGGCATCGGCGCTCGACTCCAGGCCTGGCTCCAGTCTTCAGATCTCGAGCAGTGGGTACAAGAGAAGCTTCTTGACGTCCCCTCCCTCAGCGAACAGCTCTTCAGTAAACCTATGGAGGACAAAGCAACTGAAATAGAGACTGAGTATGTCACATATACCCAGCTCTTGAAGAAAACTTCCACCTTGCCTCGGAAGAAGCTGCAGGGCAAGAAATCCCCTTTCCTCTGGAAGAGCCAGCCTTACTGGGGCTATCCCCCATACTCTGCCTCCCAGCCCCTCAGCAAGGTCCTCACGACAGGGGAATAGGCCAGGCCCCGCGCAAGCCCAAGAGCCCAGAACCCCAGCTGCCAGCCCCGGCCCAGCCAGGTTCAGGATTTTGACACCATCGGCATAGCCTCTCTTCCACTGGAGGACCAGCTCCCGACAGGGGGACACAGAGTTCACTTCGCCCACTGGTGGGCCTCCATCACTACTAACTCCTGGGCTCTTCAGGTAGTCAAGGAAGGTTACCGCCTCCACCTCGACCAGGCCCCTCCAACCTTCTTTCCTGTGGAGCCCCTTCGGTCTCCCCTGCACCAGATCTTGCTGAGGCAAGAACTCACGGTCCTTTTCAAGGACAGAGCTGTGGAGCCCGTTCCGCACCACGCAAAGGGAAGAGGGTTTTACTTCAAGTACTTCCTAGTCCCCAAGAGAACAGGGGGCCTGAGGCCCATTTTGGATCTGAGAAACCTCAACAAGTTTCTGGTGCGGAGAAGTTCAAGATGCTCTCCCTTGGAACACTGCTGCCCTACCTCCAGCAGGGAGATTGCCTATACTCCTTGGACCTCAAGGATGCTTATACTCACATCCTGATCCACCCAATTCACAAGTAGTACCTCAGGTTTGTGTTAGGAGGTGATCACTACCAGTAAGTGTACTTCCCTTCAGCCTCATCTCCACCCCAAGAGTCTTCACCAAGTCCCTGGTAGTGGTGGCGGCCTATCTCCACCTTCACAGGGCCTTCATCTTCAAAGGGGACACGGCCTCAGAGGCCAGATAGTACACCGGCTGCACCATTCAGGTATTACAGTACCTGAGCTTTGTGATAAATCATCCAAAGTTCAACCTCATTCTATTGCAGGCTCTGGAGTTCACAGGGGCCCACTTGGACTCCATGCAGGTTAGGGCCTTCCTTCCCCTTGACAGGGTGGACCACCTCATGGCCCTCACGACCGAGGTACAGAGGCACTGTGCTGTGTCAGCTTGAGTGCTCCTCCGTCTCCTGGACCATATGGCCTCCACGGTCCATGTAATCCCTAACGCATGCCTCCACATGTGGGCGGCTCAGTGGTGCCTCCAGTCCCAGTGGACCCCGGCCATGGGCAGGCTTCAGGACAAAGTCACCGTCTCTCGCCAGCTCGCGGAGTCCCTCACCTGGTGGCAGAACGCCCGGCACTTGCGGGCGGGCATAAGAACATAAGAGGTCTGCTACCTTTGCAGGCATGTTACCAGGTGATCCTCATGTCCACCAGCCACCCAGCTATCTACATGCCTAATGATCGAATCACCAACTATGATGGCTGTCCTAACCCTTCCCTCATAGGCACATGGCCCTGGAGAAACTTCCTCGGTGCGAGAGGGTTTTACATCAGCTGGAGGACAGGTCCTAGCTACAGGATCACTTCCTGCCACACCAGGGTGATGCTCTCCTGTCATGTGACCTCTTTCCTTGGCAACAGGGATGCTGCCAAACTGGAGGTGGGACTTCAGTACTATATCGCTATAGGTCTCGTCTATGTACCTCTCTGTCTTTCTTATGTCCTCCAAGTCCATTACTCTAGCCTCCAGAGATCGGACTCGTTCCCTGAGAGCAAAGAGCTCCTTGCACCCAGTGCACACGTAAGATACCTCACCAACTGGGAGAAAATCATACATGTGACACTCAACGCAAAAGTCTGGAAAACCCCCATCTTGCTGCTGGACTGCTGTCTGCATCTTAGCTTTAAGGTTATGTTTAGGTATTTAAGATCTTTACCTACTAAGGGTTGGTGGGGATACTTATACTAATAAAACTACACCTAATATGTTTAATGTACTTTGTTCACCTGAAACTTATTGAATCTCAGGCCCTTAATGTATGCTTGATGAGGACAAACAGCTGCACCTGAGAGTGAATATGCACCTCCTTTCCTTTGAGAGATTTATGCACCTATAAAACTACAATTATCCCAGGGCTGGGTGGGTGTTGGAGAGGGATGGAGGGAAAAAGACCTATTAAAAGCTGGCTTCTACACAGTACCCTGTCCTGTGCTTCTAAGGTAATCTGTGACCAGTTTCCAGGGAGAGTCCCGCAGCCCTTGCTTGGATAGAGGGAGTCTTGGGGTCTAAATTTAACCAGAAAGCTCCCTGCTGTGTTTTAAATTTAAACTGAAAGCTCTTTGCTGCTACTAGGTCCTGACTGATTTAACACATATACTGGGTTCACAGATTAATCAACTTTAATCTAAAGAATTCCCTTTTCCCCAAGATTTAGAAAAATTCCCAGAAGTAAATATTTACAATTGCAGATCTCTCTCCAGAAGTAGCAGTCCCTTCAGGACTGAGCATGCCCTTTCAATTCCTGAACCCCCACAGGGTTCTCACAATGGATGCTTCCCTGATGGGCTGGGGTGCCCACTGCAAGGATCTGCACACCCAGGAGGCTTGGTCCTTTGAGGAGAGCCAGCAGCAGATCAATCTGCTTGAGCTCAGAGATGTCATCCTCGCCCTGAGGGTTTTCAGACACCGCCTACTGTACCAGTTGGTGCTCGTCCAGATGGACAACCAGGTCACGATGTTCTCATGAACAAGCAGGGTGGCATGGGCTCCTACGCCCTCTGTCAGGAGGCCGTGGCCATCTGCTCCTTTGTGGCCAGCCAAGGAATGCTCCTCAGAGCGGTTTATCTCCAGGAACAAGCAGGAATGAGTCTTGACGGAGCCTGCGTGGGAACGCTCCCCAGCGTCCAAAAGGAAAGCTTTTGGGAGCATCCCACAGCGCCTGCGCGCTGCCTTCCCTCCTTTCCTAACCGCCTCTCTCCAGTTCTTCTTTTCCGTGGAGACAGCAAGTCGTGTTCCTGTCACCGCTGAAGAATTTTCTTATTTTATTTTATTTCTTTGGTCGCGCGTCTGCCTTCTCGATGCTGGACCGGTACCGCCGGTCTTTTCTTTCTTTGTTTTTTTTTTTTGTTTTTTTTTTAGAATAAACTACTGTTTTCTCACTTCAGTGCATTTTCTTCTTTGGCCTTAGGCCTAGGAAATTTTTCCTCATGGAAAAGCCCGCCTCTGGGTTTAAAAAATGCACGAAGTGCAGCAGCACTATTTCTGTCACCGACACCCATGAATGGTGTCTAAAATGTTTAGGTCCTGATCACTCCATTGCGGATTGTGAGTCCTGCTCCATGATGTCTAAAAGAGGTCTACAGAATCGAGCAGCAAAGCTCAGTACCCTGTTTCCCTCGGATGCAGCTTCGGTTGCATCGACGTCTTCCAGGGCTTCTTCCTCACATGGATCTCAGGTAACCAAACTTATATCCAGCCGGTCCTCGAAGGGTAGATCTCCCTCTAAGTATCGAGATGCCTCCGGGCTTGCCCTCGAGGAATCCGCACCGGCAGAATTATCCCGGCGGGAGGCTCAGGCTTCCAAAGCTTTATCTATGGGGTCACAGGTTGACATCGATGGCTCGGCTCGACCGATCACCTGTTGCCATGTTCTGGTGTACCGGTGGTTCCCACTGGTACCGACATCCAGACATTGGTTGCGTCGATGGATCAGAATATGCTGACCATGCAGCGTGCCATCACGGCATTCATACAAGCTGCGACGCCCTCAGTACCGCAACAAACTCCGTTGCCGGTACCGACATTGGTTCCGGTTCCGGTGCCGGTACCGATTGCATCGACATCCGCTTCGGTGTCGACTGCAGCGGTACACTGTTCTGTGATGCCCATCGGTACCGAATTGGTACCGATCACTCCCGATGTCGATACCACCCGGTACGCGTATTGGGCTCTGCAGGAGCATCCAGACAGACGATACTTCGATTCCTCTGAAGACTCTGATGAATCAGAGGTCTCTGTCGAAGCATCGGTGATCCATCCTCAGGAGCCCTCTTCTCCAAAAAGGAGAATGTCTCCTCCTGAAGACTTGTCTTTTCAGGGCTTCATTAGGGAAGTGGCCAGGGGCCTCTTCATCTCAGTGGCCCCTGAGACAGCCTAGAGCCAAAAAATTAGATATTTTACAATATCCTAAGGCTCCTAAAGAGGCAGCCACTTTACCAATACATGAGATTCTTTATGATCACATGTTGGGCATATGGGAGACTCCTCTCACCACTTCCCCTCATTCTCGCAGGTTGGACACCATGTATCGTGTTCCTCCTTGTCCTGGCTTCCATAAGACTCAGCTTCATCACCACTCCATTGTGGTGGAATCTGCTATGAAGAAGCTAAAGAGTACAAAGAGGCACTCTTCTGCTCCTCCAGGAAGAGAATGCAGAACCTTAGATGCCTTTGGCAGGAGAATTTTCCATGCCAGTATGCTTGTTGCCAGAATCAACTCCTATAGTCTCTATATGGGGATGTTTCTAAAAGAAGTTACAGATCACCTGCAAACTTTATCTCCTTTTATTTCAGACGATAAAAGGGAAGAGTTCCTCACCTGGCTCAAACATGCCCAGGATATTTCCAAGTTTTCCAACCGTGCAGCCTTTGACTCTTTTGAAGGTGCCAGCAGAGCCTCAGCCATTGCCATAGGTGCACGCAGACTTGCTTGGTTACAAGCTTCTGATTTGGAACCCTGGGTTCAAGATGGATTAGGAAACCTTCCTTGTACAGGTGAAAACCTTTTTGGCAAAGATTGGCAAGCAAAGGCCACCCAGATGGATGCTGAAAATTCTGCTTTAGATAGACTTTGAAAGTCTACTTCAGCTCCTTTTAAGAAAAGGTTGTTCAAAAAGGGTTTTTTTTTCCCAAGAAAGGGTAATATTATTCTGCTTATGGTCAGCAGTCCTCTTCTGCAGGTCGTTTTGCTACAAAGAGACAGCAACAACCGAAACAGGCCAAGCCTAAGGCTGCTAGGACTGCTACGGCCCAACAGCCTCAGCCTCCTCAGGGCCTTTGACTTACAACTAGAGAGCTTAGCCTTTCTGGCTCTAGAACATCCAGAGCCTCTCGCCATTCCAGGAAGGTTGGCTTACTTTGCTCCCAGGTGGGAACAAATCACAGCAGAGCAATGGACCCTCTCTATCATAAGGGAGGGGTACAAGCTTCATTTCCTAAGCCTTCCTCCTCACACCCATGGTGAGACAGTTCAATTCTCAGACATCTCTCTTCGACCTTCTGGGTCAGGAGATTGCTACCCTTCTTGCCCAAGGGGCAATAGAAGAAGTACCCCTTCTTCAACAGGGCTCAGGTTCTACTCCCCCTACTTTCTTATCCCAAAGAAAACAGGGGGCTACAGACCCATATTAGATCTCAGAGAATTGAACAAGTTTCGATGCAAGGAGAAATTTAAGATGATTTCTCTCGGTACTCTCCTTCCATACCTTCAGAGTCAGGATTGGCTTTGCTCTCTAGACCTCAAGGATGCGTACACCCATGTCCTCATCCATCCAACATACAGAAGGTTCCTTCGGTTCCTTTATCAAGAGAAGCACTACCAATACAGAGTGCTTCCTTTCGGTCTGGCCTCTGCACCAAGGGTGTTCACAAAATGCATGGCAGTAGTAGCTGCATTTCTACGCACTCTAGGGATATTCGTATTCCCATATCTGGACGACTGGCTCATACGAGCTCCATCCCAGGCAGAGGCCCAGACTTCTCTAACCTGCACAAGGCGTATCCTTCAGTATCTGGGACTTGTAATAAACATTCCAAAATCCCATCTCACCCCTACTCAGTCTCTAGAGTTCATAGGGGCCTTGCTGGATACCACAACTGCAAGGGCCTATCTTCCCCAGGCCCGTTGCCTATGCTTGGTGCAGTTAGCCTCACAAATTCAGTTAAAATCCCATTTAACTGCTCGAGAGATGTTACAGCTGTTAGGCCACATGGCATCCACTGTGCATGTGGTTCCTTACGCTCGCCTTCACGTGAGGGCAGCTCAGTGGACTCTGTCCACCCAATGGACCCAGGCATCAGGTTGCCTGTCAGACAAAATAGCAACCTCCAGTCGCCTCTTTTGGTCCCTCCAGTGGTGGAAGTCCACTCAAACTCTGTTGCTGGGGTCCCCCTTTCAACAGGTGTTACCCCAAGCAACCCTTACAACAGATGCCTCTCCAAGAGGTTGGGGAGCTCATCTTCAAGATCTCTCCACTCAGGGCATCTGGTCTTTACAGGAGACATCTCTACATATCAACCTCTTAGAGCTCAGAGCAATTTTTCAAGCTCTCAGAGTCTTCCACACCCTGCTCAGCTACAAGACAGTCCTGATCCACACGGACAACCAAGTAGCCATGTTCTACGTGAACAAGCAGGGCGGGACTGGCTCTCTGTCGCTTTGCAACGAAGCTCTGAGATTGTGGGCCTTCGCCAGAGAGCATCAAATTCATCTCATGGCAGTGTATCTTCCAGGGGTTCAAAACTCTTGGGCAGACAGACTCAGTCGAGTTCTGCTTCCACATGAATGGTCCCTCCATGGGGACCAGATAGCCAAGATCTTCCGAATTTGGGGAACCCTGGACATAGACCTCTTTGCAAGTCCGTGGAATGCCAAACTTCCCCGGTTCTGTTCCAGGATTCCGTGTCAGGGAGTTCAGGCCAGGGATGCCTTCCTCCTTCATTGGGGGCAAGACTTCCTCTATGCCTTTCCACCCATTCCCCTAATTCCCAAGACCCTCTTCAAACTTCATAGAGACAAGGGGTCTATGATCCTCATTGCACCACATTGGCCACGCCAAGTGTGGTACCCTCTACTTCTGCATCTTTCTCAAGCTCCCTCCCTGGACTTGGGATCTGCTCCAGACCTCCTGTCCCAGGAGGAGGGAACATTGTGGCACCCAAATCCCCAGTCTCTTCACCTCAGAGCCTGGTTGCTGAAGGCCTAGACCTTCAAGATTTGCATCTTTCTCAGCAAGTGAAGGATATCCTTCATGCTTCCAGAAAGTCTTCCACTAGACTTTCCTATGCTTTTAAATGGAAAAGATTTACCATTTGGTGTGCAGAGAAGGGTCTTAACCCTCTTGCAATACCTCTGAATTCTTTACTAGAGTATTTGCTGCATTTATCCCATGCAGGCCTTAAAACAAATTCAGTAAGAGTCCATTGGAGTGCTATTGCAGCATCCCTTAAGCCTCTCAATGGACAGCCTATTTCCTCTCATCCTCTTATTGCAAGATTCATGAGAGGCCTTCTTTTAACTAAACCTCCCATTAGACCACCTCCAGTGGCATGGGATTTAAATTTGGTTCTTGGCCAGCTTATAAAGCCACCCTTTGAACCCTTAGCCACTACCTCCTTGAAATTTCTTTCCTGGAAGGTTAATTTTCTCATTGCAGTCACCTCAGCTCGCCGTATCAGTGAGCTGCAGGCCTTGGTGGCTAATCCTCCTTATACAAGGTTCCATCATGACAAGGTAGTCCTCAGGACTAATCCACACTTTATGCCTAAAGTGGTCTCACCTTTTCATCTGAACCAGGAGGTGTATTTACCTGTCTTTTTTCCAGGGCCTCATGCATCAACTGCAGAGAAGAATCTTCATACCCTGGATTGTAAGAGAGCACTTGCTTTTTACTTACAAAGGACACAGCAACATAGAAAGTCCTCCCAACTATTTGTTGCTTTTGATCCCTCTCATTTAGGACTTCCAGTCTCTAAGAGAACTCTGTCCAATTGGATTGCTCAGTGTATTTCCTTCACCTACCAGAGTAAGAACCTTTCTCTGGAAGGCCATGTCACAGCTCACAATGTGAGGGCCATGGCAGCCTCTATGGCTCATCTAAACTCTGTGTCCATCGACCAAATCTGTCGAGCGGCCACCTGGGCCTCGGTTCATACCTTTACAGCCCATTACTGCTTGGACAAGGACTCTCGCCGGGATGCCTTGTTTGGTCAGGCTGTTCTCAAACACCTGTTCCATACCTAATCAACTCCTACCCCCCATCCCTGGTTGGATGCCTGAGATCCATGGGGGTGAGGTGGAGCCCTTATCAGGGACTCACAACCTTTGGGATCTCCCTGGCATCTCTAGCTGGGGAGTCCACATATGTGAAGACTCATTCCTGCTTGTTCCTGGAGATAGCACAGTTACTTACCTGTAACAGGTGATCTCTGGGAACAGCAGGAATAAGTCTTCACAACCCATCCACCTCCCCTAGGAGTTGTATCTATCTATCTTTCCTTTCCTTTCTCTCTCTCTCTTTGTCTCAGCTTAAAACTCAAACGGGAGAGAGGCGGTTAGGAAAGTCGGGAAGGCAGCGCGCAGGCCCTGTGGGATGCTGCCAAAAGCTTTCCTTTTGGATGCTGGGGAGCGTTCCCACGCAGGCTCCGTCGGTACTGATGATACCCATATGTGAAGACTTATTCGTGCTGTTCCCAGAGATCACCTGTTACAGGTAAGTAACTGTGCTATCTCCCGGGCCAGGACAACGCCCTGGCGGACAGGCTGAGCAGGGTCCTTCATTTCGCATGAGTGGCATCTGGACTCCGAGGTATTGCTCAGACTCTTCCAGCTATGAGGAACCCACAGCATGGACCTCTTCGCCAGCCTGGTCAATGCTCAGCAACTCCGGTTCTGCAGCCCTCAACCCCACCCTTTCTGGGTGGTGGCTGATGCCTTCCTCCTCTCGTGGACTAGGGGGCCTCCAGTATGCATTCCCCCCATGCCACTGATTGCTCAGACCCTCTTCAAGGTCCAGCGCTACAAGATGTCAATCATACATGTGGCCCCACGGTGGCCCAGGTAACCGTGGTTTCCTCTGCTGCTTCATCTCTCCCCCTTGGGAGCTCTCCGGGACTCCTGACACAGGAGGAGGGCTTGATATTCCATCCCAACACGGGAACTCTATAAGAACATAAGATATGCCATACTGGGTCAGACTAAGATATGCCATACTGGGTCAGACTGTTTCCAGCAGTGGCCAGTCTAGGTCACAAGTACCTAGCAGTTTCCCCAAAAGACACAGGTTCCACAATGCTTGTACTGGGGCAAGCAGTGGATATCCCGGGTCCCCTTTAATAATGGTTTATGGACCTTTCCTCCAGGAACTTGTCCAAACCTTTTTTAAACCCGGCTACACTAACAGCTTTTACTACATCCTCCGGTAATGAATTCCAGAGTTTGATTACACATTGAGCGAAAAAATATTTTCTCTTATTAATCTTAAATAGGTTACCCTGTAGCTTCATTGCATGTCCCTTAGTCTTTCTATATTTTGATGGCATAAACAACACAGGTACACTAAAAAAAAATTTTTTTAAACTGCCTCTAATATTTCGATTGATTTTTACGTTTTTTGGTGCGCTGAATCCAAATCTGGTAACCAATTTGCTCCATCACGTACAGATGTTTTGCTACATTGGGTTAGCAGTTTGAGGTGAACGTTTCAGATTGAGTGCGATCAAGATAAAAGTTTCTTGGATGAATTCTTTATAATAATTGTTTAGTAGTTATTCAAATAAGAATAAAGAAAATTGTAACAAGGCAGCACATAAGAATAGAGTAATGTCAACAAAACACACTGTGATGGTAGCAAAATTGTCTGCACTTAAAACAGCCACATACATGTGCACAAACATTGAGCATATAAGAGCGAGGTTAGACACAAAGCAAAGCAAAGAAATGTGCAAAAAATGTTGTACAGGTATGTATGAAAGAATAGAAAACGCAAACCGCACCATTGCAATACATGAAGACAAACACCCGATGGTGTGAAAATAAAATTCTAATAAATGAGATCCGACACTGTGGTAATAACTAGCAAATTTTTATTTCAAAGTTTAGTAAAAACACGATATTTGTCAACACAGTTTAGATTTTAAAGTCATTCTTGGGTCAATCAATCTCCTGGTGGGCCCGTTTCTTCTTCCCCCGAATGCTTCTCTTGGTGCGCTGCTTGGCGTATTTTTCATCTGGGGTTTCCCGCAGGAGCAACCAGCAGAAATCAGCCATCATAATGGTGTTCCATCTTCCTTGGTACCTTCTCTCTGCGTCCTTGATGTTCTTCACTGTACGCCCCCAAGTTTTCGGGAAAGTAGTTCACATGGGAGTGCAAGAAATGGACTTTCAGGCTCATGTTACAGCCTTGTTCTTTGAAGGCATTGAGCATCCTGGCAACAATATCCTTATAGTTCTCATCCCGCCTGTTCCCCAAGAATTTGAGAACAACATCCTTGAAGGAATCCCAGGCTTCTTTTTCCTTCTCAGACATCGTTTCAGCGAATGCTCCATCTGAAATGAGTTTCCTTATATCAGGGCCAACAAACACTCCTTCCTTTAGCTTTGCTTCAGAAAGTCGGGGGAACTTTGAGCAAAGGTACCGAAAGCACTCACCATCTTTTGGAAGGGACTTGATGAATTGTTTAATGAGACCCAACTTAATGTGGAGAGGTGGTAATAGAATTTTATCACGAGGTACCAAGCTCTCATGAAGAACATTTTTCTCACCGGGTCTCAAATACTCCCGAATTGGCCAGTCTTTTCTCCCCCAGTGTAGGTCGCGGGCCCGGCTATCCCACAAGCAAAGGAAGCAGGGATATTTGGTGAAACCGGATTGCTGCCCTAATAGCATGGATAGAATTTTAAAGTCTCCACAAATCATCCACTTATGCTCATCATAACGAATCTTCTGAAGAATCAGGGCCAAATTCTCGTATTTTTCTTGGAGAATAACAGAGTGAGCAATAGGAACTGAAGCGAATGTGTTGCCATTATGAAGAACACCTTTTATGCTGTCTTTTGACGAATCAATGAACAGCCGCCATTCAGCAGGATCATACTTGAGTTTAAACTTTTCCATCACTCCGTATATATCGTTGCAAAATACCAAATCTTCCTCTTTGCTGAAATACTTCAAAAATTGTGTCTCGCAGTTGCGGTACCAATAAAAAGTGACAATAGATTTTTCTGTTTAAGCCGAGAACCTAGCAGTTGGGCAGCATCTTTTGGGAGTCCTAAATCCCGGACTAAATCATTCAATTCAGCTTGAGAGAAAAGTTCAGGTTTCGGATCTGGTTCAGTTTCAAACTCGGAAGTACTGGACTCATCGGGAAAAGCCATCTGATGTGTCTCATCATGATCAGAACCGTCCACACAAATATGATCCAAAGATTTTGGTGGTTCAGGCACAGGTACTTCGTTGCTATGAGGCATAGGCCTAATTGCTGAGGGAAGGTTGGGGTAACTTATTACGTTCTTATTTTTTAAGTTGTATCCCTTCACAATGCAAGAGCAAAAATAGCAGTCACTGCTGTGGTCTCTTTGTTCACGCCACATCATAGGTATTCCGAAACGAAATGCTTGTTTTTTACCTTTCATCCTTAAGCGTAGATCTTCCTCACATGTCTTGCACACTTTGTGAGGAGCCCACGGTTTGTCTTGATCGCCTAACTTCAAAACAAAATAGGCGAAATATACTTTTTTAATAAATGCAGAAATGTTCCTCTGCCGCTTTTTCACGGTATATTCCCCACAAATAAAACAAAAACTGTCCGGAGAGTTGACGCAACCTCTGGCTCTGTGAACCATCACAAATACACAGCACTGCAAACTACAACTGTAG